>OY728134.1:407152066-409682899 GCA_963277665.1 Viscum album | reverse complement strand
ACAACACCACCCAACAGGATCACATCTATCCTGAACCAACATCACCAAATGTTATCCCTTTACCTGTATCGTGCATGACCAAGCCTTCTTACACCCAATGGTTTAAACGGGGTGTGAGCCAATTACCAGTAGTAAGCCAGAAAAAAGAGATTCCATGTTCTAAACATCAGAATGGAAAATAATTTTTCTAGATTTAATGAGTGAGATTATGTAACAAGATAATTAAAATAAAAAAATTTCATTAAGGGAGATCATTTAAAAGATTTTAGTTTTAAACAAAACACCTTCACCATTGAGATAACCCAATTATCCCACCAGATGATGATACAGAGTGCATCTTAGCAAAGGAGCACCAAACATGGGAGATGCCCTATAGATGATAATAGGCTAAAGGGACCCAAGAACCTGAGGTCTCGGTGTAAGGTGGTATAATAACCAAAACAATCCATGTTCTCATGCACGAGACACTAGATAGGAGAATCATCCAAATATCTATAGGTCTCCATCAATCAATATGACTAATTAGTGTTTTCAACGTCAATCCAGCTAAGTGAATCTGGGCCATATCCACTTCTGAATAACTATCCTACTAGTCCTACTATGCCCTCCCTACTACTAAGGTTTCTCATTCAATGCTCTTACAAGTTTAATACAAAAATACTATTTTTCACTAAAACAAACACCAACACCTTTCAAGAATTTAGGTCACACCTCATACACAAATTTATTAAATAATCTACATAATTTGGTAAGAATTTCATAATCTCAAACTAAAGGAATTATTCATGTATTGTCCAATTTAGCATGTGAATCTAATTTGGAAATCAAAAACGCGTAATTTTTTTTTCAAAACTACATTCACACCCCTGTTATAATTTAAAAATCATGTAATGGAAGTCAAGAAAGCCTAATAAATTTTCCAAGAAAATTTTAAGCACGAATACACATATTGTTTGTTTCAAAACTCCAAAATCTAGTGTGGAACTTGAGCCGCACCTTAACCGAACTACAAGGAAGGAAGTTCGTACACGAATACATAGGAATCTATATGATGAAGCCCCCAAAATAAGGTGTGGCTCAATTTCCACTCTAGATTTTTGGAGTTTGGAAACAAACAAGGTGCGGCTCAATTTCCACAATATCCAAATATCTATAGGTCTCCAAAATCATGCCATAACGATCCCAACTCAAACCTAATATTGGAACCCTAGGACTCTATATGATGAAGCCCCCAAAATAAAAATGTAAACCCTAAAATAGAGGGATATTAGAAGCAGAAAGGGGGCATAATTAAATATTTGAGGATGTAACACACTAAATCTGGAACAAAATTGTTGAATTGGGAGAGCTGGAAGGAGGGTGAGGTGTTCCTAGGTTGAGGGAACCCTAAAAGAGTTCCAAAATTGGGATAAAGTATGTTAAACCCAAGAGGAGAGAGAAATAAAAACAAAATTTTACTGTGTTAGCAAACCCGCACAGTTTTTGAAATAGTACGGTAACCATAAAGACCATTCTATCTGAACAAGTAATTCTACATGGTTACCTGGGACATGCCAGAAGGCCATGAGAATGTTGTGAGGTAGGTAATATCTCATACCACATGGTTTCTAGGTCTAGCACATAGTTACTTCGAACCATGCACAAAACGTGTGAATGGGAAAGCCTTACCAAATTGCCACATTTTATCCCAAATTCCAGGTGGAACCCACGGTAAAAAGATAGACCAAAGTAAAAATAGAAAAATAACTAATAATGGGGTCACATATGTGAAAATTATCTCCACTATGAAAACATTCCATCCTCAAAAAATGAACTAAAATCTCAATCAACCAAAAAAATGTGTACTCATGCTCAGCCCAAGCCTTCCACTCCCATGTATCATGAATATCATATCCCTATCACCAGAATACATAGACCAATGGGATTGATTTCCCACAAATCATCTTCTCATTGGGATCCACTATCCACATTGGCCGCTCCTATACTAAAAATTCGGACTGCAACTCCATCTCTTCCTTGTTCAACACATGATACAGGTCCCGATTATACTTCATCAATTGGGACACATTAAACATGTTGTAAATATCCAACAACTGAGAAGGAAAATACACCTTGAATTCCAACATACCAATCCTCTTAGTGATTTATAAGGGTATAACATTCTTCAGTGTGAGTTTTCTATATTTTCCTAAATGTCGATGACCCAGATGAGGGTCCATCTTCATTAAAACATAGTATCCCCCAGAAAAACATATATTCGGAGACCTCTTATTAGCATAAGATTTAGAGAAAATCTGATCTATCAATAAGCACCACCTGATCATCTTGACTATCTCAGACAATTCATGCACAAGAGTTTGTCCTAAAAGGTAGGTCTCACATCCCTCCGCCTAACACAACATTGACCAATATGGCCAACCATATAGCACCTCATAGGATTCCATTTATATTGAGGATTGGTAGATATTATTAAAATAAAATTCAAAAAATCCTAACTGGATATCCCACAAATATCTAAAGTCCATCAAACATGCTCGGAGCATGTATTCTAAGATATGCTTTTCTCGCTCCATTTGGCCATCCATTTGGGGATGATTTTCCATAATAATTTTAATATGTGACCCCAAGGCCCTTTGAAGACCCTTCTAAAATTGATAGGTAAAATGAAGGAATTTTTATGAAATGATTCTAGATGGAACACCATATAGCCCGACCACCTTCTGGATAAACAACCAATCCAACTCATCCACCGTTGTTGTGTCTTTGATCGGAATGAAATGATCTGATTTATTCACGTTTTCAATCACTACCTAAATGGAATTCCTTCCTTGAGGTGACTAGGGTAGGCCTATAATGCAGTCCATGGAATCTTCATCCCTCTTCTAGTAGATATGCGTAATGGTTGAAGCAAGAAAGGTGACCTTTGATGCTTCACTTTCACCTATTGAAAAGTATAGCATCTTGATACGATGTCATCTATGTAAAACCTCATACATGGACAGTATAACTATCAAAGAACATCATAGAACATCATGGGGGAACCAAGGTGAATGGTCTACTATGACTGGTGGTCATCTTACATCAATACCTTATTCATAGCTAATGACACCATGAATCTTCCCTTGAAATAGAGAATTACCTCAAAAGATAATGACCAATCAATGGACGTAAAACCACCATAAATAAATTATAGGTATCTCTAGGACTTATCATCACCAAACTACTCTCTCTATTTCATATTCAGAAGAGACGAGGTCAACTTCACACTTTCCAAAAAAATACATGCACAATGCTCCTTAGTCGCCACATGCATTTGGGAAAAAACCCCATCAGTGTCCACTCATCAAGGGACTTCCTCAACACCTACACTAGCACCTTCCTACTCAAGGAATCAACTACCACATTCCCTTTCACATGGTATATAAAATATCAATGTCAAAACCCTGTAGACACTCGATCCTGTGACAATACTTCAAATTGAGATCCTTATCGGAGAAGATATACTCCATGCTTTTATGATCAGAATAGACCAAAAAAATCTCCCCAAAGTGGTAGTGATGCCTTGTATTCAAATCAAGCATCATTACCACTAAATCCATATCATGATTCTTGTAATTATTCTCATGTGGTCAGAGTGGGTGGGATTAATACACCACCACGTGATCATCCTATAAAAGCACACACCTGAGACCCATACCCGATGAATCATAGTAAATCACATACCCTTTTTCTGACTCTGACATGATAAATATGGGAGAGATAGTCAGCTACCACATCAGCTCCTCAAATGATGGTTGAAACTCTGGGCCCCAATAAAACTTCATACTTTCCAGGTAAATGAGGTCATAGGAGAATCCCCTCATAAAAAATACTGAATGAACCATCTGTAATAACCTACCAAGACGAGAAAACTTTTAATATCAAAATAATTCTTCAGCTATTCAATATAATAACCAAACTTATCTTATTGGGGTCCACTGAAACACATTTCATTGCGACTACCTGGTCCAGAAACATCACTTCGTTGATCTAGAATTTTCCCTTTGAGAGCATTTCATAAAGACAATGATCTCACAAGGTTCCCAACACAATTTGAAGGTAATGCTCATACTCCTCTTCAGATCATTAAAATACGTGTATTTCATCCAAAAATACCACCATGAAGTATTCGAGATACTATTAGAACACCCTATTCATGAGCACCATAAAGACAGTTGGAGAGTTCATCAATCCGAAGGGCATGACAAAATACATGAAGTAGGAATACATTCTTCATAAAGCCATCTTTGGGATATCCACCTCCATCCCCTTAACTTTGTTGTAGCTTGAACATAAAATTATCCTTAAAAACCAATTTTACCCTTTAGATAGTCCAAAAAATCATCAATCTGGGGTAATGGGTAATTTTTCTTGATGGTTACCTTATTCACCTTCTAGTAGTCGACACACAACTGGACAGATCATTCGACCTTCTTTGAGAATAAATGGGATCAGCCCAAGGACAGATGCTTGGGTGAATGAAACCTTTGGATTCTAAATCATCCAACTGTATCTTTAATTCCCTCAATTCGGTGGGGTCCATGTGATACAAGGGAATAGATATCAGTTATGTTCCCATTGGTAAATCAATTTCAAACTCCACATCCCACCATAGGGGTAACCCTGAAAAATCATCCTAGAACACCTACAAAAACTCATTCATTATATGAGGTAACCCATCCCCCTGAGAATTATCATCATCCTCTATCATGAAAGATAATAAATGAATATGTAGACTTCCCACCTCTGGGGGTGGAGGTCCAGCTTGACCCGACCGATTATCCAAATATTAAAGGATAACCTGAGCACTTCCTTCAGTTTCAATTAAACAAACTCGTCGCTAATAACAATGAACATGAACTTTGAAACAAACCACATATTCAAAGAAATGGATCACATCAAATATTTTCATATCTAGGACCATGAAATCACATTCCATTTCCACCACTAACATGGAGAGCGCAGAAGATGGTAACTAGAGGCCTTGCTCTTTCCTCTTTCCCAATGGCGTCACCAACTCCATTGATAACGATAAAATCTCGGTTGGAAAATTCAAAATGTTCACAAGGCTAGTAGATATGAATGATATAGACATACTATTATAAAAAATAATAGTATCTATAGAGGATGTAAACATAATGGTACCTCGAACTGTTGAGGGCCCTGCATCCTGTCCCACTGTTGCCTACTCTACAACATAAAGGTGCCTGGTATCTGTCTGAGTCTGCCCACGACCACCAGCCTGTGGCTCTACTCTAAGATGACTATGACTAGGAGAAGATCTAGTATTTACACCTCAACCTCCGAACTGAGATCCCACTGACCTGTCCAGTTATGAATGAGCAATCATACCCTTAGAACCCAGTAATTTATCACTATTTATAAGATCATTTAGACCAACATATATTCTACAAGTTCCCCAACGCTCCACACAGATGATAGGTCTGTGGAGGAACCATAAAATCTGGCCATGTGTGCCCCGCTTTCCCACACTGGTGGAACACCATAGAACCTACATCGAAATCCAAAGAGGAAGTATGCCTAGAAAGTTATCTTGAGTTACCTCATCCCTTTCTCCACTTCTCATCATGTTTCCTCTTATTTTATGACGAACTACCACTACCCATTGTTGACATATCCCCATAGCTACTTGAACAGCTATTATGGTTGATATCCACTATATAACTCTGGTCAAACACTTTAGCATTAGTATCCAATTTTAAAACGAAGACCTAAGAATAGATCTCAGGCCGCAAGCCTTTTTCAAAAATTTGAGCCTTCATATTCTCACTAGAAACAATCAAAGGAGCATATTATTTTAACTCAGTGAAACTATTCACATAATCCATCACCATCAGATTCCCCTGGACATAGTCTAGGAACTACCAGGACCTAGTATATGAAAAGAACTCAGGGATGTATTGATCATTGAAAACCTCCATGAAGTCCTTCCAGGTCATTTTCAAGTGATTTCCAGACCGAATTGTAGATTCCCACCACCTATAGCTGAGTCCCTCTAGAAAGAACATGGAACCTTTCACCCTGACCTGTTTAGGTGTATCTATGAACTCAAACATGCACTCGATCTTCTCGAGCCATTCCTATACTTATTGAGGTTATGAGCTACCATAGATGGTGGGAGGCTTATTGTTCAATAATTTTTGGGTCGTATCATTTTGTATGCCATTATCAACATCCCTAATTAGAGAAGAATAAAGAGTCGCTCTCTATCCCAGAGCCTAGATAGCTCACGTCACTGCTTCTACCAGTCTATGATCAAGTGGAGAGGGATAACTCTCTCCAGATTCATCCCTTGGTTACAAGGGAACATTTTTAGGATGAAATTTTCTATAAAAAGTAATATAAACATTAAAAAATCATCAATATTTCATTTATATTAAAATAACAACAACATCATAGAGTAAATAACTAAAAACATGATAAAGAAACACAAATACCAAACCACTTCACCCCCACCCAGTGACCACATACAAAATGCAGCCTGCACATCCCACCAAGAGGTGAAGTCAAATAAGTTTACCAATATCCCATGGTGACTCGAGGTCTGTCACGATTTGTACTGGCTAGGAACCATACATGCAACCAAAACTCAGAGTCTCGATAGTCCTAACTCTTTTATATCTGGACTCATCTAAAATAACACGACCCAAAGAGATAAAACCGGGTTCTGATACAATTTTTTCATGAACCAATCTAGGATTCCACTTGAACCGGTGCCCAAAACCATCCATGTTAGGTCCCAAAGGGTGCTCCTGATCCCCATGGGTTGACACAAGTGCTCGGGTATCCATACAAGAAAGTGGGAACGATTTCCCCAGATGATATGAGCACAACACAAGAAAAAATATAAAATATAAAAGTCTAGAAAACATAACAAAAAAATCCTTTACAAGATTTGAATTTAGGTTTACATGTTTTAACAAAATCCAAAGTAAATTTACTAAAAAAGAAAATCCAAAAACTAAAACCCAAACACTGCCACAAGGCAATGGGTGTGTCTCCAACATTCCATATCCACAAAAATTCCTAAGAGGATAACTAGAACATTGAAACATTGTCACCGAATTCTTTCCATTTACCTGTGAAATCATGACCATTTCTGCTTACACCCAAATGGGTATGAATGTTGTGAGCCATTGACCAGCAGGAATCCACCCAAATGAGATTCCATGTTCTGAATGTTAGAATGAAAAATATATTTTCAATATTTTATAAGGGATATTATGTAAAAACAAAATTTTATGATATAAAATTCATTAATGGGGAACTTTTAAAGGAATGATGTTTTAAATAAACACCTTCACCTTTGAGATAACCCAAATATCCAACCATAAAT
Organism: Viscum album; assembly: GCA_963277665.1. NCBI lineage: Eukaryota > Viridiplantae > Streptophyta > Magnoliopsida > Santalales > Viscaceae > Viscum > Viscum album. The sequence continues at coordinate 409,675,503 of OY728134.1, read as the reverse complement.
CGATGGTGACTGCATTGAAGCCAAGGAGAACCAAACACGGGAGAGGCCCTATGGGTGATAGCTAGCTAAAGGGACCCTAGAACCTCACTTATTAGTGTGAGGTGATATAGGAATAACATAAATCCACATTCTCAGGCATGAGCCACTAGAGAGGAGAAGCATCTTATTTTTTAGTGGTATCCATACATCAATATATTTAGTTAGTGTTGTCAATGTTAATCCTTCTAAGTGAATATGGGTCCTAGCCACCTTCAGACCACTAGAACACTAGTCTTATTCCACCCTCCTAGCTAGCCAGACATCCCTTTGAGTGATCTTATGAGTTTCAATAAAAAATAATCCTTTTCACTACATAACACACCAAAAAATTTCAAGAAATTAGTTCACACAATATGCATAATTTATTAAAGAATCTACAAAATTTATTAATCATTTTAAAATCTCACCAAAAACCCTTCCTTTATAATTTTTTCAATTTATCACGTGATACCCATTTGGAAATCAATTATGCATCAAAACTGTTCCAAAACAACACTCTCACCACATTCATAATTTACAAATCACGCAAAAAAAAACACAACAAATCCAAATAAATTTTCCAAGAAATGTTTATGCACGAAACCAATGACCTTTTGTGTCAAAACACAAAAATCTAGAGTGAAACATCCATAAAACCTTTACCACACCATGGGGAAGGAATATAAATCCCTAAAACAAGATATTGAGACAAAAAGTTCATGTTTGAACCCTAAAATCCAAACTATAGGGTTGGAGAAGAAGAAACCTCCATAATAAAAAAGTAAACCCTATAATAGAAGGATATCAGAAGGAGAAATATGACTTACATGAAGATATGAGGAGGTACAACTCCAAATCTATCCCAAAATGGATGTTCCTAGAGAGGTGGAAGGAGGGTGAGGTGGGCGTAGGGTGGGGGAGCCCAAATGGGGTGCTAAAATGGGGAGAAAGGTAGTTAAACCTGAGAAGTGAGAGAATTAATAACAAAATTTTAATGTATTGGAACAACCATAAGGTTATCCAACATGATTTAGAAAATTGTGAGGTAACCGTGCGGACCATTCTGCTGGACAAGAAATTCATCATGGTTACCTAGGCCATGCTGCATGGACATGTAGATGTCATGTGGTAGGTACTATCTAGTACAACACCGTTTCTAGTATTTGTGCATGATTCCTACTAACCGTGCGCAAACCATGCACATAGGAATGGATTTCCATATTTTGCAATTTTCTCACAAATTCAATGGGGAAACTAAGGTAAAAAGATAAAAAAATTAAAAATAGAAAAGTACCATAAAAATATATCACATATGTAACAGTGAGAGGTGGAAACAGAATAAATGAAGAACATCATTTCGTGAGGTAGTAGTTCATCATACACAATAATGGTAAATTCGTTACCAATTAGATGAATGTGTGTGTAAGCATAGGAAAAAACCATACAGATAAAAAATTTCATTATATTTAGGAAAATTAGGTTATTATATAAACAATGAATAAAATAATTTTAAGTGGTAAAGAATGAAAATATCACAATGTTTTTTGAGGAAATATGTTTCCTCTTCTTGGGTAATATCTCATGGTTCTCAATAATGGATTTTAGGAATAGATTTCTTCCCAATGAGAGGATTCTATTTTTAAAAGATATATATTGGTATATTATTTGAGAAGACTTTTCTTGATCTAATTTTCTTGAGAGCTATGAATAAGTGGTAGTGGTGAGTTATTTTTAGTATTGGAGGAGGTGTGGCATTCTTGTATGTTTTTGGAACAAGAAATACATCAATGTTATTATGCTAAAAATTGACTCCAATAATGGTCTATGCCATAGAAAATGGGTTGTAGGGTCTAAATATTAACATTTAGTTGACTCTGAACAAGTTTTTAGGGTGTTTCGGGCCATAATTTATGTGTTTAGACCATTGTTATAATTTTTTTTCTCTTAATCATTGTATTAAATTTTATTCATAAGAACTAATCTTTTTGGTTAAAAAATAATTTTACCTTAGAATACAATATAAATTATATTTATTCCAAATAAGGAATCAATTTTTCCAAATTCCAATCATATATATTTAAGGTAAGAATTTAAAATTAATCTAGTAGATAAGTCATGATAGTTGTTTTTTTTAAAAAAAAGTTTAAAAAAGTTTAATATTTTGATATCCAATTTCAATTTAAAATTTGTTCCAATGAATGAAATTGGATTAACTAATGTAAACTTAATAACAATATAATTTTAATAAAAATTAAAAAATATTTAACTATAGAAATAAATTGGATGAAAAAAATGGTTTGAATTAAAATTCAGTATTTTCACTTTTTTATCCAGAAATGATGTTTATTTTGAAAAAAATCCTAAAATTCACTTTATGATAATTTTTCCCTTATAAATTCAATAAATGATGTTTTATTTTATAAATTTTAATTCGGAACAATTTCTAAAATTAATTTTATTATTGTTCACATTAGGACATAGAAAGCCGTTCATTTGAGAAAATAGTATTTTCAAACATATAAATACATTAATAATTACATGTTTTATTATCAATGTGTTATATTTATAAAAAATCATTAATTTTTTTTATTACTATTCATATTAATATGTTTATTGGTTATGTTATAACTATCTCATTTAAATAATTATAACAGTAAAATGATGTTTTGTAGAAACTCTATGTTGTGTGTATTTTAAGCCAAGTCGGTGTTGTATTTGTTGAAAGCTTATCTTGGTGTAGAGTATAATGAAATATTGAATTAGTGTAGAGTTCAATGCTTTACATCAATGAAAAATAATTTCTTCAAAAATAAATTTTACAAAAACATGGGGTGTAACATTTTACCCCATTAAAATGAATTTAACCCTCAAAATTCGTTCATTTAATAAAGACATATGAGGGTATTTCTACCCCATAATATTCTCATGTTCCCAAATAGATTCCACTAACTTTTGATTACTACATAAAAGATTGAGCTGGTTGGTGGTATTGTTTCATAGAACTTTCTCTGTGAAATCTAGAATTTGAAATTGTTACTCCTCGTAAGAAAGATCATGCTCTAGTGGTATCACGTCTAAGTCCAGTACATGTGAAGGGTCTGGTATTTACTTTCTAAAGAGATATACAAGGAACACATCATGGACTTGAATGATATTTATATGAAGACCCATGTGATATGATACAATCCTTGTATGATCAATAATTTCAAATAGAAAAATATTCCTATGTCATAGTTTCCATTTATTCTTGAATATCATGACCTTATTCCTGAGAGAGAATCATAGAATCAAATTCTCACAAACATCTAATTCTAGATCACGGTGAAGGCTATAAGCACAACGTTTCTATCAACATTGTTCTATACTGATATTCTTCTAAAAGGTTATAACCTTCTCAACCATTTCAATATCTATCCCAGTTCCAAATATATTTATTTCTAAAACATCATCCTGGAACATTGGATCTCTAAATTTATCCCCATAGAAGAATTCATAAGGATCCATAATAATTCTTGAGTGAAAAATATTGTTGTATGAAAAATTAAATATATGAAGGTGCTAATACCAACCACATTTGAAATCCAACAGAAAATATCTCAACATATCCTATAGGGCTTGAATTTCTCTTTCAAATTGACCATCCATACAGGGATGATTTATAGGGCTAAAACTCACTTTGGTATCATGTGACTACTAAATACTTCACAGGAACGTTTAGGTTAACCTCATATCCCAATCAGATACAATAGAATATGGTACTAAGTGTGTCCTTGCAACATCCTCAATGAATATCAAGAAAAGTTGGTCTAGATATAAGAATTATATAATAGAGATGATGTGTAATAACTCGGTAAGGTGATCCACTACCTTCAATATAACATTTAACCCTATAGAGGTTTTTGGGAGTCCAATGAAAAAATCCATAGTAGTGTTCACCCTTGTTCATTCTATTATAGGTAATGGATGCATTGTACCCTTAGAGTTTTTCTTTTAGCCTAATCATATTTTCAATCAATTCATAGAGATGGAAACTCAGCAATATCCCTCTTCATTACATCCCACCAGAAGTATTATTTCACATCAATAAACATATTTCTACTTCTAGGATGATTAAATAATGAAGAACTATGAGCACCCTTAAATAGATCATTCTTAAAATTTGGTATGGATGGAATAAATATGTGGTTCATGAAACTTATCATTCCATCTATATCATGTTTAAAATTTGAAACATATCTATCCTTATTTTACTGTTATACATATTCCTTCTACACCTCTTTGATATTCTCTTTGATAGAGAGCTAAGCATCCAATTGAGAAATATAACATTTTTTACCATTCTTCGGTATTTACAGATCCATCCTTTAAAAATCCAGAAATATTTTGCCTTTTGAGACCCTTATCATGGATAAGATGGAATGATCATTTCGACTCAATGCATCATCCACCTTGATCACTTTCCCAGGGTTGTATTGTATTGAGCTTTCAAAATCATGTATAGATCAAACCATATTATTTGGTGAATTTTAAACTCCTTCTGTGTGAAGATATATTTCTTATTTTATGATTTGTATACATATCATACATTTCTACAGAAAGATGTTACCTCCATATCTTTGATGACAATATTACCACTTCTAAATCCATATCACGAGTTGGATAATTAATCTCATAGATACTCAACTATCATAAGGAATAAGTGATAACCATGTTATTTATAATAATAACGCATCCCAATAACTTCATGGTTTCATCACCATACATTACAAACCCATCCCTCTAATATAGTAATGTAAGCATAGGCACGCTAACCAACAGTCTCTTTATTTCTTTGAAAAATTCTGCACATTCATGTATACATGGGATCTTGTAACTCTTCATAGTTAACATGGTTAGAGTATTAGATATTCATGATAAAAAAACCACAATGCATCAAAAATATCAAGTTAAAATATGAATATTATAGATCTCAATCATTGTGGGTTGTCTAGGCCATCATTTGATAGCTTCCATATTTGATGGATCTAATGTCACAAATTCTATTGAGATTATGTGACCAAAAACGAAAAAGTTTTTGCATCCAAAATTCCAAAATTTTAATTTTTTTTGTATATATTCTCCTTTTTAGCACTACTACAAAAAATAGGCATTACTGGATATCATAATGGGCTTTAACAGTGATAAAAAAGTGCAGTAAAGCTCAACACTGATAATGGTAGACTTTATCAGTGTTCAAAATGCACCGATAAAAGTATCCTTTATTAGTGCTAAAAGAGAGCTGATAAAGAGATCCTTTAGAAGTACTAAGAAGGCACTGATAAAGGATACCTTTATTAGCGCTAAAAAATCATTGATAAATGGTTTCTTTATCAGCACGAAAAATGAACTGATAAATGCCTTGCCTACTGTAATATAAAATTCTGCAGCAGCACACCCAAACAAGACCTTCAAAAAAATATGCCCATCAACAAGTATACCCATACATAATTAACACATAATTCATAAGGTAATTTCAAAAAGTATACCCATACAACAAGTATACCCATACACCAGGGTGTGGGGGTGTCTGAGGGGGGGGGGGGGGGTGGGGTGTCTGGGTGGATGGGGGTGTCCAGGGGGAAAGGGCTGTCCAAGGGGGTGGGGTGGTGTCCAGAGGGGTAGTGGGGGCTGTCCAAGTGGGTGGGGTTGTCCGGGGGGGGGGGGGGTCCAAGTGGTGGGGTCGTGTCGAGGAAGGGTGTGGGTGGCATCCAGGGGGTGGGGGCCCGTCCAGGGGATGGTTGGGTGTCTTGGGGGTGGGGGGTGTCTAAGGTGGGGGTGGGGGGGTTCCATGGGGGTGTCCAGGGAGGTGGTTTCCAGGGTGTTACGGGGGATTTATAGGGGTGGGGGTGTCCAGGGGGTGGGGTGCTGTCCAGGGGGGTGGGGGTGGTCAATGGGGTTGGTGGGGCTATCAAAGGGGGGTGGAGTGGTGTCCTAAGGGTTGGGGGGGGGGGCTATACACGGGGGGTGGGGGTGCCTAGGTGGTGTCCATGTGGTGGGGTGGGGTCTAGGATGGATTGGGGTGTCATCCAGGGGGTTGGTGGTTGTCCAGGGGGTGTCCAGGGGGTGGGGTCGGGGGTGTCCGGGGGGGGGGGGGGTTGTCCATTGTGGTATCTAGGAGGGATGGGGTGATATCCAGGGGTTGGGCGGGCTTTTGAGGGGGTGGGGGTGTCCAGGGGGTCCAGGGTGTTGGTGGGGATGTCCAAGGGGGTGGGGTGGTATACATGGGTGGGGTGACTATCCAAGGGGGTGGGGGTGTATAGGGGTGGGAGCTATCTAGGTGGTGGGGTGGGGTCTAGGAGGGGTGGGGGTGCCATACATAGGTTGGTGGGTGTCCAGGGGGTGGGGGTGTCCCGGGGGTGGGGGGGGGGCTGAACATGGGGGTGTCTGGGTGGGGGGGGGGGGTCCAGAGGGGTGGGGGTGTCTAGGGGGTGGGGTGGTTTCCAAGGGGTAGGGCTGGGCCAGGGGGGTTGGTGGGGCTGTCCAAGGGGGGTGGGGTGGTGTCTAGGGGGTGGGGGTGGCTGTACAAGGGGGTGGGGGTGTCTACGAGGGGTGGGGGTGTCGTCCATGGGGTGGGGGGGGATTTGCAGGGGTGGGGGTGTAGAAAGGGTGGGGGTGTCCAGGGGGTGGGCAGGTGTCCAGGGGGTGGGGGAGGTCCAGGGGTTGGTGGGGCAGTCCAAGGGGGTGGGGTGGTGTCCAAGGGGGTGGCGGTGGATGTCCATGGGGGTGGGGGTGTCCGGGGGGGGGGGGGGGGTGTTCCAAGTAGTGGGGTGGTGTATTGGAGGGGTGGGTGGGGGGGGGCGTCCAAGGGGTGGGGGTGTCCATGGGGTTGGGGGCGTCCAGGGGGTTGGGGGTGTCCATTTTAAACAAAAAAAGAATCACTTTGAGTGATACCAGCCACACCATGCCTCATATTGAGGTGGGATTGACTCATACACATCACAAATGATCCATGGATCATTCCCCTAAAGTATCAACATAATCCAAATGACTTTGGTTGGATATCTGTACGTCAGTTGTTGTTTTGACTTAAAAGTCTACCCATTTTAAACAAAAGGGATACACTTTGAGTGATACTAGCTATACCATGCCTCATATTGAGGCAGGGTTGACTTGTACATGTCAAAAATGACCCATGCATCATTCCCCTAAATAATCAACACAATAAGAATGCATTTGGTTGGATTTCCATATGTCAGTTGTTGTTTTCACTTAAAATTCTGTCCATTTTAAACAGAAGAGAGACACTTTGAGTAATACCAGCTAAATCATTCCTCAGATTGAGGTAGGATTGACTCTTATACATCAAGAATGACCCATGAATCATTACCATAAAGCATCAACACAATCATAATTTGTTTGGTCAGATTTCCGTACATCAGTTGTTGTTTTAACTTAAAATTTTGTCCATTTTAAACAAATATGAGACACTTTGAGTGACAATGACCACAATATGCCTCGGATTGAGGCTGGTTTGACTCATACACATCAAAAATTAACCATGGATCATTCCCCTTAAAGTATATATTGACTCCAAATGCATTTGGTTGGCTTTCCATACATTAGTTGCTTTTTAAATTAAAATTCTGTCTATTTTAAACATAAGGGAGACACTTTGAGTGATACCAGCTACGCCGTGCATCGGATTGAGGCAGGGATGACTCTTACACGTAAACAATGACCCATGGAACATTACACTAAAGTATTAAAACAATAAAAATGCATTTGGTTGGATTTTCGTATGTCAGATGTTGTTTTCATTTAAAATTCTGTCCATTTTAAACAAAAGAGAGACACTTTGAGTGATAACAGACTCACCATGCCCCGAATTGAGGGTAGGTTGAATTTCACTGGTCAAAAATTACCCATGTATCATTTTCCAAAAGTATCAACATAATTCTAATGTGTTTGGTTGGATTTTCGTAATTTAGTTGTTGTTTTCACTTAAAATTCTTTCCATTTTAAATAAAAGAGAGACACTTTGAGTGATACAGGCCACACCGTGCCTTGTATTGAAGAGGGGTTGACTCTTACATGTCACAAATGACCCATGTATCATTATCCTAAAGTATAAACAAAATAATAATGTGTTTTTTTTTTCAGATTTGCTTATGTTAGTTGTTTTTTTCACTTAAAATTCTGTCCATTTTAAACAAAAGAGAGACACTTTGAGTAATACCGGCCACACTATGCCTTAGATTGTGGTGGGGTTGACTCATACACATCAAAAATGACCCATGGATAATTCCTATAATGTATCATCAAAATTCAAATGTGTTTGGTTGGATTTCTGTATGTTAGTTGTTGTTTTCACTTAAAATTCTGTCAATTTTAAACAAAAGAGAGACACTTTGAGTGATACCGGCCACATAGTGCCTCATATTGAGGTGGGGTGGACTCATAAATGTCAAAAATGACCCATGTATCATTCTACTAATGTATAAAAACAATATGAACGCATCTTGTTATATTTCCATACGTCAGTTGTTGTTTTCACTTAAAATTCCGTCCATTTTAAACAAAAAGAGACACTTCGAGTGATACCGGCCACAATGTGCCTAAGATTTAAGTGGGGTTGACTCATACATGTCCCATTTAACCCATGGATCATTAAAGTAATGTATCAACAAAATCAGAATGCCTTTGGTGGTATTTACGCATGTCAGTTGTTGTTTTCACTTGAAATTCTGTCCATTTTAAACAAAAGAGAGACACTTTGAGTGATACTAGACACATTGTGCCTCATATTGAAGTGGGGTTGACTCTTACTTGTCAAAAATTACCCATGGATCATTTCAAAATATCATAAACCCAATCCGAATGCGTTTGGTCAGATTTCCATACATCAGTTGTTGTTTTCACTTAAAATTCTTTCCATTTTAAACATAAGAGAGAAACTTTGAGTAATACTACTCACACCGTGCCTTGGATTGATGCGGGGCTGAATTTTACACATCATAAATGACCCATGGGTCATTACCCTAAAGTATCAACACAATCCAAATTCATTTGGTTGGATTTCTATACGTTAGTTGTTGTTTTCACTTAAAATTTTGTCCATTTTAAACAAAAGAGAGACACCTTGAGTGATACTAGCCACAATGTGCCTTATATTGAGGAAAGGTTGACTCATTCACATAAAAAATGACCCCTGGATCATTCTCTTAATGTATCAATGCAATCATAAGGCATTTGATCAGATTTATGTACGTTAGTTGTTGTTTTCACTTAAAATTTATCCATTTTAAACAAAAGAGAGACACTTTGAGTGATAATTGACACACCATGCCTCATATTTAGGAAGGGATTACTTGTACACATCCAAAATGACCCATGTATCCTTTCCCTAAAGTATCAACACATTCTGAATGCATTTGGTCAGATTTCCATACATTATTTGTTGTTTTCACTTAAAATTCTGCCCATTTTAATCAAAAGAGAGACACTTTGAGTGATACCGGACACACCGTGCCTCTGATTGAGGCGGGGTTGACTCGTAAACATAAACAATGACACATTTATCATTCCACTAATGTATTAACACAATCTAAATGCATTTGGTCAGATATAAAGACATTTTGGAGATTTTATTGGCTTTTCATATCCAAATCCCAAAGAAAAGTGTTTCATCATTCTTACTTGTGGATGGTGCATTTCATATGTTAAAATTGGAAAATGACTCATTTGAGAATGGATATTTTATATAATAACAATTAAAATTTTCCTAAAAACATTTACGTACAATAATGTTTCATCTTTTGATCCCCTTAACCCCTCTTAAAAATGATCTCCAATTGTACACGTCCCCAAGTCAGATCTTCATACTATTTGTGTAAAATCTTCCATCAGGTATTAGGCCCCCTAATTTCTGGACAAATATATATTGTCTTGTGGGCATGTGGCTTTATTGACAGTCATAGTAGTACTAAAAAATATATAAATAAAGAATTAATAAATAATTTAAATGAAAGAGTAGTTGTTTTTGAAAATACATCTTTAGGGATTATAGTTTGTTGATGAAAAACAATCTCTTTGATAAATTTACAAATATAATAACCGTAATCATTATCATTTGCTTGTTTTGTACACTGAATTTTTTTTTGATCATTAGGTGTATAAGTAACTAATATTGATATGTGTTTGGATAGTAAAATTATATTATATATACCCTGATATTTTTCCAGATGTAGTACTTCCTCACCTCCTTATGCTTAGACACTGTCCTCATTCCTTTTTTTAGATGACAATGATACACTGACCTATCATAACAGAGTCCTTGGTAAATGATAATATAAATTATATTACATGATTTTTATACCTAAAACATGGGATGTAGTGTCTTATAGTTTCACAAAATCCATCATATGTAGTCGGTTTGTTGGATATCCTTACACTGAATCCAGAAAATAAATCTTTGGAGTATCCAAGTTCACTAAAATTAGTAGCCAATGTTTCCTAAGAACACAAAAAGGAATAAGTAATAAGAGAAGTGAAAATATAATTTAAATTATTTAATAATAGAGTTTTACCCCTTCATGGTTGGTATTAAAAAGTGTCTGTCATCCGTAATCTTACTTTCAAATGTTTTCAGCAATCCATTCACTATTTCATCCTTTTCTATGGCTCTAATTTTGTTAGTTGTGTTGATGTGGTATAAGGACTAACGAGTCCAAATTTTGGTGCATGGAGAAATTCCTTCAACTGTTCTTCATATATAAGTCTGCCAATAATATAAAATGATTTTATTCATAATTTGATAATTATATTTGGATTTAGAAAATCAATTCATGAAAACATAACTCATATATAAATTTACAACTATGATGCCTAGCCAACCATATTGAAAGATCTCATTTACATTTTCCCTAGCAATGAAATCAAAAATTTCTTCTTCGTATATATTCTTTTCAAAAACCACTATTTGACTGCTTCCACCTCTAAGCTTCATATCCACATGAGTCTTCAATGCCAGTAAATGTGGATAGAGAACAAGTGGTTTTATTATGCGTTCAATAGCTCTTTGGGATCAGTTGGTCGATCCTTAATATGCTTTTGAGCCGAAATTTATTGTCACCCCCTTACCATTCTTCGTATATAATAACATTCATTGGTTCAGAGATTTTTTCATTAATTGTTAAAGGTTTAGTTTGAAAAAAACTAGAAATAAATACCTCTTTGTCCACATATACTCTTACTAGTTGTGAAAGCCATGCAATGAATGTCCCAATAGCCTTTTCGACCATATGAATATCATCATCATGAAGTGGAATAGGTAGCTCTGCATTTGGCTCATGAGCTGCAATAATCTTCACTTTCAGATGATCTTCTAGAAGTGGTCTATTATGACTCTTGTCCTCTAGGATATTGACCACTATAGCTATCGCTACAAGGTGATAGGTGGGTATTGATAGATATAAATCATAGTCATTATCACCCTATAGAAGATTAGTATGGGAAAAGTATCAGTGTTTGTCTGATTCACATTCCATGGGAAAAATTATTAGAATATTGATTACCACATCTAAGACAGTTCTTTGAGGGTAATGTCTCATCTCAAAGCTGGTGGGGGTGGGGTGGGATCTTCACGTGCTGGTTGTTCTTGAGTTGTGTCTTCTCCTTGCTTCCCACCCATAAATGTTTGTAGAAACTCTCCCTGCCATTGAAATCGTTCTTCAAGAGTTGCTAGTCTTTCTCTAATTTGTTTCAATTTTTCATCTCTATCATCCATTTGTATTTTTTCTCATAATATACCTGGGGTGTCACCTCAAACCCCGCACCTCAGACACGACTATATTGTTCTGGACGCTTCAAAGCCATTGATAATAGGTCTACATCCCCTACAAGAGTAGCTAATTCTGGTGACTATCAGATATAAGAAAATAACTAATTATTTTTATGTAATAGCAATTTAAAACAAATATTTTTATTGTGTCATAGATACACATATTTCCTACACTTTTTGTGTGTTTTCATTTACTAGATTCGCTTCCTTATTCACAAGTGCCTCTTTCTATAGCACATTACATGGGATGGATGTGTATTTGGTTTTAGACTCATCAATCGACATATAAATATAGAAAGATAATTATGATGTTGTTCCTTGGAACTTAACAATATAATTGTAAATTTAAAATACGTACCATTATCTATTCAAGTGAAGCATACCCCATCCTTTCTTTATGATAGGGGTATGTTGGTTTTGATGCATGTTACTTATTTTCAGTATTGAGTTTTTGTTTCATAAATGAAATATTGATAATCAAAGTGATAAATACACATATCCTCAAACAACGTATTATCAGGCACAATGTACCTGAAACTTCTCATCCCCATGATGGACAATAAATGCATCCCATGCTTCTTGGGATTTCATGTGAGCGTAGAAAAGGGGTGGGTGCAGGTTTATTTTACCATTGGAATCTTTCAGGTGAAATTTTGTTAAAATAGTGTAAAAACCTTGATGACACCATCCTGCAAGCCTTAGAACATAATTATTCTATGAATCATCTACTATAAATGTACTCTGCATGAGATTGATAAGAATAAGAAACTGTTTCATTATTTTATTTTCTAGTAAATTAATGAAATAATTTCTTAATGCTACCGTAATTTCATCCAAGATCATAGCCTTTATCCTGGACATAACATGGTGCCATGAATCAATTTCAATCGGCACGCGTTGACGAGTGAAAATTATAATGTAACAACAAAACATAGCCTTATTGGGATTCACATGTTGTCTTAGTGTATTCCATTCGACATCAAATTTGATGCCTTTTCATTCCGCCTTATGAGATTTGGCTAACACCGTCAAACTACGATGCACCTGTGTTTTCTGTGACATCGGTCCTTCATCCCCAAACATTTCATCAACATCAACATCATCTATATGTTTATCTAAAATGATAGAAATACCATGTGCTGATGGTTGTTGGACCTCAACACTAAGAGAAACAATAGGTTCAGATTGTTGTTGTTGCTCTGCACTGTGAGCAGCCATAACAGCAGTAGCAACAACAACTTGAGAGACTAGTTCAGCCTCGAGGTTAGGATCTCCCAAACATACAAAAGTAATTATCTACAAAAGTGGTTGAACAATTAATTTAGATTACACAAATTCAGTAATGATAAGATAATAACATGACATAAAACGATCTTTATTACAAACAAAATATAACATGTGTATTGAACTCTCTTTGTTTTTTTCAAAGGATAAAGGGATTTGAATCCTCTATTGAATATCCAAATCCATTCATTGTGGTATCCTCTAACAATAAAACATCATCTGCATTGGGACCACTGCGAAGTTATTGTGATGTTCAACTAAAAGGATCGTCCTCAACTGAATTTTAATCAGACCCTTCAATAGTTTTGGACGATACCAGAACAGTCGACCACTTTCGGTTTGCTGGATCTGAAAACTAAAATACATGTACCACTTGTGATGCCATTATAAACTGTTTGTCATTATACCCTTCTTTACAAAAATAAAATTTTACAAATCCCAATTCATCTTTTTTAACACCACTATTGTTATCAACCATATTTGGATTGAAAACCCAACAAATGGAATTTTGTATAATCCGAATCCTATATTTTTTTGATAATGCCAACGTATGATATATATGCATAAATTGGATTTCCTTTTTTACTAACAGAATCATTAATCGCTTCAAACACAAGTGTAACTCCACTATTTTACATGGTACTATCTTTATCAAGTTCATCTGTATAGAATGTATAGCCTTTAATTACATAACCATTGTATGATAACACATACAAAATTGGTCTGGCGGCTATCCATTGAAGTCATTTGAAAATTGAATTCAGATATTCATCTAACTCATTAAAAATATGGTCCTAAAACCATCCTATAAACTGGTAATTATGTGTATTTGATATCAATTTTTCAGCCCTTGATGGATTCAAATGGCTTAGAATTTCATTGTGGGTTTCAATATATAGAGAAACCTCCCAACTGTTATGAAAAAAATAATGTTGGGCCTAATCCCGATCTGTAATATTGATTGTCACAATATGTCTTCCCGAAATTCCCTCAACCTCAATGAATCCATTGTGACGAGATTTCAAGAGACCAATTCTTTCCACATCAGGTAGGTATTCGGTATAGAATTAAATTACATCCTCAACAATATATCACTCAACTATACAACCCTCTAGACGACTTCAATTTTTGACATACCCATTAAAAAACTTCATATACTGTTCAATGGGGTACATCCATCTATAGTGCATAGGACCAAAAAGTCGAATCTCTCTCACCAAGTGAAGCATCAAATGAACCATAATATCAATGAATGTTGGTGGGAAGAACATTTTTAATTCACATAATATGATAAAAATTTAACTTTCCATAGCTGGAAATTTCACCAGGTCTAAAACTTTTCTACATATAGCTTTGAAAAAGAAAAATGTTTGGTTAACTTATGGTGAAAATTCTTGGGCAAAATGCAACATAGATCTACATGAATTAATCTTGCATCAAAACATGACAGTCATGTGATTTCAAAACTTTTAACTTCAAATAATTCATTGAAACAATGTTCTTGATATTTGATGAATACCCCTCTGGAACCATTACATCATTGAAGAATTTGAAAAACTGATATCTCTCCTCCCTGGAAAGAGTGTAAGAAGCTAGAGGAAGAAACATCCGATTTTCACCCTTCATGGGAGCCAACTCTTCTCATATTCCCATGTCAACCATGTCCAACCTTACCTTAATTCCATCCTTTGTTTTTTCAGGGGAATTTAGCAACGTTCTGATAACACTGTCACATAAAGTTTTTTCCACATGCATCACATCAAGAAAATGTCTGACGTACAAAAAATTCCAGTATGGTAATTAAAAAGACTGTTATATTTTTCTAACTAATTTTCATATGGTTTTTTGAAAATTGTTTACAAAAACAAGTGTTCACATCATTTAATTTCCCAAATAGCTGATCACCTATTAATGGAGACGGTGCTATGGGTTTTTCTGAACTTCCATTGAATGATGTCATCCAAGATCAGTACTTATTCTGACGAGGTAGAAATCTACGTTGTCCTAGAAACACATATTTTGATGAATGTTTCAACATAATTTATTCTGTATCTTCTTTGCACACAAGACACCCTTGAGTTCCTTTAATTCTATATCTTGATGAATTTCCATAATCAAGGAAATTATTTATTGTCCCATACAACATCTCTCTCAACATGAAGTATTCATTTTTATAAGCATTATTCAACATAACACCTAAATCCCATAATAATTTTAAATCCTTGATCAAAGGATCCAGATAAACATCAATATCATTACCTAGTTGTTTTGGTCCTGATATAAGCATAGATAACATGATGAATTTCCACTTCATACATAACCAGGGTGGCAAGTTATAATTTACCAACATAACAGTCCATGTACTATGAGTGCTAGTTTAAAAACCAAAAGGATTCACTCCATCTGTAGATAACGTAGGATGAAGGTTTCTCGGCTCTTCCAAATTCAGGATACTCAGGATCAATTTTCTTCCATTGAGGAGAGTTATCCAGATGATGTAATTTCCCATCTTTATTTCATTTATCTGCATGCCACGACAATTGTCTTGCAGTATCTTCACTTCTATATAGATGCCTAAACCTTGTAATGATTGGAAAGTACAACACAACTTTTGTATTATTGGATTAATCTTTCTTGTATCAAGTAGCACCACACTTTGGGCATTCTGTATGTGCTTTTTTCTCCTTGAGAATCAATATACAGTCTTTCGGGCAGACGTGTATTCTTTCATAAATCATACCCATCGAGCGTAGCATTCATTTAGCTTCATATGTCCGGCTTGGGAGCTCATTATCTTCAGGGATCATGTCATTCAAGAGAGCGAGTTGTTCCATAAAACTAACATCACCCCATCTGTTTCCTACTTTCAATTTATACAACTTCAGTAAAATTGACAATGCTATATATTTAGTGCAACCAGCATACAACGGTGTCTTTGCACAACTCTTTAACTTCTCAAACAATTTTGGGTAATCACAGAGTTCATCTTCAATTGTCTTTGTCATTTACTCAATACGATCTTCATCATCATTGACATCTGTAATCACATCCTCCATATGGTCTTCTTCATTATCCATATTTGATGACCCATAAAATGCCAATTTATTCCAACCATTATCTACATTCGGTTTTTCTTCGTGTTTATTCCAACATTTATAACTCCGATCTATTTCGTGACATATCAAATATTATTACAAATCATCTGGAGTAAGTATTATTGAATAAAAAAAACCTAAACACAAAAAAGTATTTGAGAATAATCCTTTGTGTTATCCTTTGCAAACTTGATGAACTCTTTCACTCCATTCTCATACTCTATTTTCAAACGATTAGCATTCATCCAATATTTATTCATCTCCATCCTATTTGAATCTGAAATATTATTATTTATGATTCAAATACACAAAATAAGACTTCTAAATACAGTAGAACATAACTACTTCCTTATAAAAATAGAGATTAATAGAGCCTAACAATTTCCAATAATGATTTGGAAATCAACAAAACCAGCATAGACCCCCCATCAAAATCAACACACTTTCCAACCCCCTTACCAATAGTTTTAGCACCCACCACACTTGAAGAAAAACATTTAACATCCTTTTAACCGCCCCTACCATCCACCTCATTAATAATAAAATAATCACAATAAACAACCCATGAATAGTGAAAAAACTCAAATAAAATGAAAACAAGGATACAATTTTGATGATAAAACTAATATAGTGGATACATTTCCAAACACTAAGGGGTTCATTGGGGAAACAAATAAAATAGTTTTATCCAAAATTATTTTGGAATATCATAGGTTTTGTATCCAAAATTAACATAAGAAATAGAAAATTATAGTTAGTGAACATAAATTCTATCAGAAACATCTAAATAATATGACATAACTCTCCCTCATTAACTTGTGTCTCTACTAACACCTACCATATACCAAGAAAATAATTGAAAAATTAGGAAAAATAGTTTCTTGTATCTATTTCCAATAGTAATACAAGAAAATTATAACGAAAATATATCATACCTCCAAACACTCCTGGACCCACTTGGAAAAAAAGACCATAGTGACTACAACTATCTAAGATTCTAACCAATAACTTCCCAATATAGGAGTGGTCTAATTAGGGGTAGTATTAGAAGAATCAAACCAAAGTTCCATCCAACTCATGCTACTCCCTGATCTCCTCCATCACTTTAGTGTTCTAAAGACCTCCTTTCTCCAGTTCCTTCCCCTGCCTAAGCTATTCATCGACTGCCACTGTGACTGTAGCATGGATGTTAAGAAAATGCAATGTGATATGTCTACACCCATCACAATCATATTAAATTCCTGAGAGTAATGTGCTATCCTTGAGGTACCTATGAATGATAGTGCCTCTTGAGACGGGACTTGCATCACACACCTACTGTGGGGGGGGGGGGGGGGGTGCTGCTAAGCCTAAATTCCAGAAGATCACTACCTTAAAAGATTATGATATCAACTCAAACCATAGATATAATCATAAATCACTAATATAGCCATCCAAATATTAGTATTACATGTTGAATTCCCCCAAAACACTTGAGGTCGATCAATGAATTGATCAACATAAATTAATGGATTTAATAAAAAAAGATGAAATACAATCCAACCAAGTGGAAGAAATTTACAATCTACTGAGAATAAATTCATCCCCCATCACATAATCGGGTTCTCCATATTGTAGGTGTACTTAACCAAAATCCCTTGGCCTGAAACACCAAGGGTAGTTCTTTACTAGATAAATCCCAATTCAAAATAAGAATCTTGATACCCATAATAGGTATCATGGAAGAATCACTATCTACCTAATGAAGTGCATGGTGTCTCCCCATTTTCAAGAAAAAACCTTCTAGACTAGCACCTAGGAACAACTGGTCATAGAGGTTCTATAAGTTGACACCAACATTAAATTATCCTTGACATAAATGATAGATGTGTGGAATTTACCATTGATCGAAGTCAAGAAACATTACACAATCCTAAAAAGAATTAACCACCCAAATAAAACTGCTCTCATGTTCATACCACTATCTAAACCAAAGTCTTTTTCCAAAGAATACGATTCACCTTTCCATGGATGCGCTATTTTGATATCCTCATCTTCTATGGCCCTAGTGCATGAAGATTGGAGCCCACTCCATGAATCATGGTTTAATAATAAATGAATATAAATGGATTATAGGATTCACTATGAACCGTCTCAAGGAGAGATTCAATTTAGAACACTATAACTTCACAAAGACACTCAACATCTCTAGTATATGGGATGATGGATACACCAAATCCTTACCAAGAGTTAACCATAAGTATCCCTTATTAAGATTTCTAAAATTCCTCGACATTCACAGGGAAGAAAATTATTCTTCTTCAACACAACACATAAAATGATGCTCACCAACTAAGAGAAATATATATTAACATCCACATGTTTGGATACACTTTCTATATTTTAGGGGTCCTAATCACTATCATAAATAGAACCTTCCCCATAAACACAATCACCAACACATCATAACACCCACAAAGTGTAACCAATTAATAATGAGGCGGGTACTATCAAAACTCTTATTTTTAACGAAGGGGATAACAAAAAAAAACAACTTTCCCTAGTATAGATAATCCCACTCCACCAGAAGAATGAGGAAAAACACTCAACATTAATATAATATTCATGTATAACAAGGTCTATCTTGAGGTTTCATGAGAATATCAAACCCTCATACATATGAAACTTGGTGAAAAATAAATTCTTGTTCCAAAAATCATAAGGAACCATGGGGAATCATAAAAAAGTCAAACTTTAGTTTAAATCATCTGCTAACCAAGTATAATAATACACTACGTGTGTTATTTCATGACATAGATTGTTATATATCTATGGTAGTTAACATTTAATCCAAGGGTGGTGAACATGGGGAAGAATCCAAACATCACCCTAATGAAAACTACTCTAAAAAAACATATCCACTAAAAATAAACCTAAAAGGAGAAGTGGGAGACTTACCTAGAGTAGATCGCACAACATTGGAGGGAGAGAAGAAGCGTCGAGTGGTCATGGAGCCTTCTGCGCTACGTCGGGAGGGGAAGGCATGACCGAGAGGGGGAGGTGCATGATAGGAGCCGCCAACATTGAGAAATAGAGGAGTAGGGTTCACGAGGAGTCCAATGGCGGGGATGATGTAGGGTTTGTGGGGAGGAGGATCTGTAAAAGGGGTTCGAGGGGGAGGGGAAGGAGTAGGGCTAGTGACGGAGGTCCGACAAAGAGTAGATCGTGGGGGAGGGGAGTTGTCGTAGGGGTACAACCCCATGAGGGATTAAGGGCATGATAAACAGAGGATACTGTCGACCATATTTTATAAAATACAAGACTATGGTTTTATCAGTGCTAAAAAGGCGCTGAAAAAGGCTTCCTTTATCAGTGTAATAATTTTAGTGCTTATAAAGGGATCCTTTATCATCAATTTTTTAGCACTAATAAAGGATTCCTTTATTAACCCCTTTTTAACATGGATAAATGAATTTTTTATCAGTTCTTTTTATCATTTATAAATCGTAATATTTATAAGCTCTAAGGAAAATCACTGTTAAAGAATGACTTTATAATCGCAAAAATTTAGCTCTAATAAAGGGTTCCTTTATCATCTCTTTTTCTTAGCGCTGATAAAAGGTGGTGCTTCCCTTGCACATTTTTGTTGAAGTGTTGGTACATTAGTGAATTCTCAAGTGGTATTCATGCTCTTACTTTTTATTTGAATTGAATAGGATAACATCTATAATAACTACCACAAACTAATCGAGGTAATCTATAAACTATATTCATCAAATTAATGAAGATGTTTAGGGAATTAGTATGAAAATAAAGAATCACTATATATTCTTAGTGTAAATACTTGGTATGAAATTTCATCTTTGTTATATAATATTTCTTGAACCACAACTGATGATATCCAGAATGAAGAACAATCAGGGAATGAAATTTTACTCTGTACAGTTGATCAAAAAAGTCATAGATATGAGGAAGATGATACTTTTTCTTGATCATGATCTTATTCATATTATCATAACCAATGGAGGGCCACATTGATCTATAACTTTTTTATAAATAGGAATGGTGAACCCCAAGGTGACACACTTGACTGAATTAATCCCTTATCAATGGTTTTAGGGAGTTTCCTCTCTATTTCCTAGAATACAATTTTGTAAATACTAGAGAGAGTAATTGAAAATAATATGGAACTAGGTATGAGTTCTAGTGAGAAATATAATTCACAATTTTACATAAGGCTAAGAAACTATTCATGTAACACATCCAAAATTCACGAACAATACGCTTATCATCAATGTTAAGTTTATACCAAACCATTTGAGAGAATCATGATTTTTGAATACCAATTAAGACCCATAAATTCTGTCTATTCTTCATAAGAAGTTCATATATATCATCAAATTCATAGGATATCATAGGTTATCTTGGGATATAAAATGAAACTTTCTTTCCTTGATAATTGAGGTGGTATGTATGTAGATAAATCTAACGCATACCAAATATGACATAATATTTAACTAGTGGATGAGTGACATGATATTTAGAAATTATATTCCAAAAAAATTTAACCTGATATGAATCATAGATATGAGATGAAATCATCATACTATTAGTGGTTTTTACTTCTAATTCCACATTTTATTTTTTGGGTGGAAACTTAATACCCATAGAAAATTCATTACATATTAATCTGTGGTAAGATCTAGAATCACAAAATAAATAAGTAGTTCAAGAGTGGGTGGTAAGTGAACCTTTTACCACATTGTTATCACAATACCCATCTTAAATGTGATCATATCAGATTTACACTTATACCTCAGTTTAAAAGGTTATTGAAAAATAGCATCCTCACTAACCCGTGGTTTTGGGAATGTGCTAGTATAATTCCCACCCTCCTTACACATAATTCACTGGATTGTGGGAGGTTTATTCTATGTAGATTTTCATTTATTTACATAATTTTCAACTGTATTCCCATTAGAGAGGAAATAAATTTCCAGATTACATTCACTTATTCACATAAAACACTTATTAGACCCCTTAAAAAAAATTCCATCCACGCTTTATTCTCCACATAGAGCATAATGAAAGGCTCATCTTCTTCTATCAATAGTTTTTTGATTTTCCTTAAACTCCATATTCCTTTTCTTTTTAAAAGAAATAGATTGATACACAATTCCACCTCTATTTCAAATTGTATTTAAGAAAACAAAAATATATTAATACATATTAATGTATCTTATGGCCAAAGCCCTTCTAAGACATGGATTTAACCAATTAAAGAAACAATCATTTTTACTTTTTTTTCTGGATTATAATTCATGAAGCATACCTCACATGTCTTGTGAAATTTTCCTCATACGTATATTTAGATTAATCATCATGTTTCTTAAACTCATGAAACTTGTTTTACATCTACATTAAAATAACACAATGAAATTAAATATAAAAAATTATGTTCCTGAACTCATCCCAATCAAAGAATTCAATTTCATCATTCCTTATAATATTCTTGATTAGAGTCCACCACCATCCTGCATCTACTTCTTAATAAATAATTAACAGAATGAATTTCTCATGTTCATCACCTCATAGAATAGAGAATATCTTTTCAGTGGACTCACGTATTGATTAGAAACAATTTGATTAGAAGACTTGCTGAAAAAGGATAGGCGGTGCCTTATAAAGGACTCAATATAACATGAGACACTTATTTTCTCAATTTGAATCTCAACATGATTCAAATATTGAAAATGTTTTGTGAGTACAACAATAAGATTATTCATTGGATCTCATGTAGAATTAGGAATCTCTGAGGGAATATTGTTGAAATTTCTATTTCAATCACCATTAACATGGTACCTTTGAGTTCCAACCATTTACTAAATAAATCATTTATTAAGAAATATTTATCATAGTGAGGAACCACATAATCATGAAAAACACTTACAGGATGTGAAAATTATGACACATTACTTAATCTATAAAACCCTAGGTTTGTCCAAGGTAATTCATATCCAACATATTTTTGAGTACTTCAGGGCGTTCCATGATGTGTTTATGAATTTCCAAATCATCTCTTTCACTATTGTAAAACTATTTGTGTAGTAACTAATTTTTCGTGTACTAGCTTATGCTTGAATCAGCCAAGACACACCATGTTCGAGTTGTTACTAATAAGAACACCTATTTCAGAATCACATTCACTTGTAGTATCCAGAAGAGATGCATTTCTAAGAAACCACTCACCCAATCTTCTAACAAAATTCATGAAAATTTTCATATACTATTCCTTATCCATATAATTAACCTTAGATATGTCGATAGAGTTCTCACAATGTTTTTATCATCCTTGTTTCCCAAGTATAAATAATCATTTTTTATACAAACTATATGAACCAACACATTTCAAAGATTAATATTACATAATTTTTTTTGAATACATAATACATTACCCAAATAGACCCCCATAGAATGTATTAATCTAGTTCCTTTAGAAATAAGGAAATAGAGACAAAATTATATAAGAAATATTCATTATCTCCGACAAGGTTCTTCATGATGATCTCCATTCATAGACACATAATACATAATATATGTCTTTATATCATAGGGGAGTAAACATAAAAAGTGGTGATCTATGTTGATCAATAATTTTAAACAAGGGAGATATGAAATTACTAGCATGTGAATAAGGGTATAATAACATCATCATAACATTAGAAGGTCATACCCTACATATCAGTGATCAGAAATGTAAATCATGGAATAATGATTGGTAGTTCATAAGACATGAATCATAAGGGAATCAAGATAACCAATCATGAAATAATAACAATGTAAAGAGACATGTAATTTTAGAAGAAATATAAACATGTAATATCATTTCCTATAATTCAGGAAGCATTGAAAAATATTATTACTATAAATCACAGAGACTATACCTACTAGGTGGGACACATCACCATCCCCATTAAAAGAACCTTCCTTATATGGGATTAGGTTTCCCCATATTCCAAGATGGGATCAGGTTTCCCCTTCATCCCATTGTGGATAGGGTTTCCACATCTTCATGTAGTGGATTAGGTTTCCCCATCATCCTATAGTGGAATGATTTACCCATATTCCATAGTAGATCAATCCTTTTAACTTTATTCCCTTAATTATCTAATGAAATACAAATATTTATCCATTGAATTTGGAGGGAG
This sequence comes from Viscum album, assembly GCA_963277665.1. NCBI lineage: Eukaryota > Viridiplantae > Streptophyta > Magnoliopsida > Santalales > Viscaceae > Viscum > Viscum album. Next base: position 409,652,101 of record OY728134.1, on the reverse strand, counting down.
ATGTTAGTCCCACATAATTATTAATTAGATTATACATGTGTACCATAAAATCAAAACATATCATATCCAAACCCATGAAATGAAATCGATATCATAAAAATTTATTCATGTAATAACCTATGGAAAATGGGAAAGGTATCATGCCCATTTCATGAAAATAATAACTTGATAAATGAGGTGGTTTTTATAAACACAAAAAAATTGAAAAAGATATTGGTTTCATTAATATATAACCCACAAAAGAGAAATGATTTCTATAAAAATCATGCCTTAAAAACATAAACAATTCAGAAAAATAATATGAATGCAAGCCTTGGATCATTTCCCCAATTCGGAATGAATAAAACCAATGGAATACATCATATATATAAAATAAATTTGAAATATATATTAAAAACATTTATTGAGGAAAACATCCTATCTAATTTGAAAATATATTTTCAATACATAAAACATTTTTAATTTTTTTATTCAAGATAAAATTTAAAACAAATAAATTAAACAGTAAAAAGTTTTGAAAAACATTTCTTTTAAAATATATTTAAAATTTATAATGAAATCCTGAAAGAAAATTAAAATCCATTTCCTTGAAATCAATTTGAAAATTTATAATGAAATATTGATAGTTTTTGAAATAAATCTCTATGAAAAAAATATTTATATCATAAAAAATATCATGAAAACATTTAGAAAACCATTTCTTTGAAAACTAATTGAAAACTTTTAATGAAAACTTGAAAATGTTTTGAAGATAATTTCATTGAATTTTTATTAAAACCTATAAATGATTCCTTGATAAAACATAAATCATTTTTAAAATAAATTTTTCTTAATATTTTTCTTAAAATGTCATATTTAAAATCATTTATGAAACCATTTTTTAAAACATCAGTGAAAATATGTTTTTTGAAATTCCTGGCATGTGTCTCAAAATAGGAAAATTGCGACAAAACTACTTTACCGATTTGGTAACTTCTGAAACATTTACCCCAAGAAAGAGTGAACATAAAATGGGTATTTAGTTTACCATTTATTTATCTTTAATAATCATATAATATATTAATGATAAGTATATACACTATAAATAAGAAAATAGGGGTATAAAAGGTATAAATATCACAAATATAAAAGTGAGATAAGAAATCCCCATTCCTTATGTCTTGACACTATTCGTACTCAAACAAACATACTATAATATATATATATATATATATTATAAATATAATATATTACCCTATATGTATATTTAATACCATACATTTCTTTATTAAGACATTATATTACTCGCTTATTAAAAATTCTATGTTAGGGTTTCACATTGTGTAATATCTGCTTTGTTCTTCATACATGTATTCTCTTATTAATCATGTTCATCTTATGTAGATCAGAATTTTATTTTTTATATAATGTAAAAAATTATATAAATATCATCATCTGACATTATATATGTATTTATAATAATCTATAAAATATATAATGATGAAATGGAATAAACCATTCATGGAGATGGTAGGTCATACTTACGCAAGAACGTTGATTCAAATTTTTTATAGTACTGAAATAGAGAAAGTAAATAACACAAACCCACATATATATATATATATATGTGTGTTTGTGTGTGTGTGAGTATAAATATATAATAATTAAAATATAATTATTTTATTCTACATATCAAAAAATTTAATTAAACCCATCCTTTATACATTTTGTGTATAGTGTGAACGAATCACAGTGATTTGAGGAGGCGGTAGTCCACACTCCTCATATGAATTTTTTGTATTTAGAAAACATAAAAAGTGTAAAGTTGTGTGTTATATAAGAACTATATATGAATTTATAAATAATATATATTATATATATGAAATAAAAATAGATCCTCCATCATAATTCCCAACTATGAGTGGCGGTGAAGGAAATACAGACAACCTCATTTCATAAGGTGGCAGTTCGACGTACAAATGAATGATAAGTTCATTACCCAATAAATGGATGTGTGTTTGATTTTGGTATATATCATAGAATAATTAAATATAATTTTATTTTAGATAATTATAATATTCTATAATCATTTAATAACAACATTTGAGGTGGTGGAGAATGAAAATAAGACAAAGGATCTTGAGAACTAATGTTACATCTTCTTTGGTTAACCCATCTTGGTTTCCAGAAAGGGCATCCGATGATGGATTTATTTCCAAGGGAAGAATCTTGGATAAGATTTGGGATGTTGGGATCATATTTTAGTAGAATGTCTCAATGGAAAATCCCTTGAAATGTGTGAATAAGTGGGAGGGATGTGAGCCTTTTTATAAAGGAGGAGTGGCATTCTTGTATATTTTTGGAAAGGGAATTCCATACATGATTTTTGAAAAACAAATGTATAAAATAATTTTAATAATTAAATATAAAAGAGTTTATGGTTGACATATGAACATTAAATGTATTTAGGACAGGTTTCTAGGTCATTTTGGGCCCTATTATTAAGGTTTAGTGCTTTATTAATGGAATTCTTTTCATAATCATGGTAATTAATTTTTTATCATTTTCATTATTACTTTTGGTCAAAAAAATAATATGACATATATGATATAATAAATTATTATGATTTCAAATTTGGAATCCATTTTCAAAATTCTAATCATCAAAGTGGTAAAAATCAATTTAAAATTAATTCCGTGAACATGTCACTACAGCATTGTTTTTTAGCAAAAAAGTTTGAAATCATGGAATGTTTTGATATTCAATTTCAATTTGAAAATGGATCTAATGAATTGAATTGGATTAATTTATGTAAAATAAATCCAATTACATATTTAAACCAAAATAATTGATAACATAACTATTTAAACAAATCAAGTAGAATATTAGTTTTTAATTTAGATTGAATATTTGTCACTATTTATACAAAAATATAATTTTCGAAAAATAATCCATAAAAATAATCCAATGATAAATTTGACCTTATAAATTCTAAAATTTATATTTTTTATAAACATAAATTTCATAGTGTCTAAAATAATTTTATTATTGTTTACATAAGGACATATAAATATGTTTGTTTGAGAAAATAATTCTTCCAAACATATAATGACATTACAAACAATACATGTTTTAATATGAATATGTCTTTTTTATATAAATAATTTAATATGTAGTTATTAATATTCTTCTAAAAATGTTTATGGACTATGTTATATCTATAAAATTTAATTATTATTAAAATAAAATGAATATTTGTTGAAACTTTGTGTTTCATGTAACGAAATCCAAGTCGGTGTTGCATGTAGCACAATATTATCTTGGTGTGGCATATAAAGAAACATTGAATAAGTTTAGTATCTAATTAATGACATAAAAAAATTAATTTATTTAAAAAATAGTTCAAACATACTCTGGGTTTTAAATTTTAACTATTCAAAGTGGTGAATATTATAACCAAGAATTTATACACATTATATAGAAGTTTGGTATTCAATAAAACTTGCTTCATTTTATACGAATAAGGGGAATGCTTTTTTTTAAAAGGTAGAAAAATTTTATTGATACAAAAATGGGGGGTTACAAAAGACTAATGTAAGGAATTTTGCTGACATCCGAGCAGAAAAAGGGATTAATTCAGAATGGAGATCATCCATCCAATGTAAGTCATGAGTAACTCCATTGTTGGAATGCCCATAAGTGATCCTGTTGGATTCACGGAAGGTGTGAGTGGCGATGAAGTTAAGCCCAACAAGAGAATTCAAACATTCCATCTAGCGGGCAGTAAGAGGCCAAGAAAGGTGGATGGTACCATTCCAAATGGCATGAATGATTGTAGTGGAGTCACTCTCTATCCAAATATTTTTCCAGCTGTGTAATCTAGCAAAGGTGATGGAATGGATGACACCCATCATCTGAGCTTCCAAAGTGGAAGAAGAACTGAAAGAGCCATACAAATATCCAAGAATCTGGTCCAGGTGATTTCTGAAGATGACACCACAACCCGCTGGTCCGAGATTTCCTTTGGAGGCTCCATCCACGTTGATTCTAATCAATCCCATAGGGGGAGGGAGCAAAAACACTTCAAGAGTAGAGTGTGTGTGAGGGTCGATCCCCTCCACACTAATACGTCTAAGGATCCCAAAGTCATGAACATAATTGTCACAGTGAGCTTTTTGGATAGAAGACACTTCGCGAATGGCCACGAGGATTCTCATTTTTCCTGTATTATTTTTAAAAGAATTATTTTGGAAAATTATATCATTTCTACCATACCAGATAATATTATGAAGTTCCACGACAGTCGCAACCAAAAGGTTTTTGATTTTCTGAGATGCAGACAACTCCAAGAAACTCTGAATCTGCATGTTGATGGTATCAAAAAGCCATCATCTTCAGTCAAAAATGTCAAGAATATAATTCGAGAGAGCGGTTTCTATGTCACAAGAGAGAAAGAGATGATTAATATCCTCACTATACTGATTGCACATATGAAATTTAGAACAAAGAGTAATCCCGAAATTTTGTAAGCAATTATCTGTGGGGATTCTTTGATGCGCAATCTACCAGACTAAAGTAAATCTTGAGGGTTTTATATAGGATTTGTGGAATTTATCTAGCCAGGGGTGATTATTGTCAAAATTGTTGAAAATGTACTTATAATATCCTTTGGAGTTAAGAATCCCATTGTGCATAGGCTCCCAAATAATTAAATCATTAATATTAACAAAATGATAATTATCAAAAATTTGCGTAATATTCTTAGGGAGATCGAGGTTATGCATATAGATGATCGAGTCAATTGAATCTTGAAGATAGAGTGGGTATTGGTTGTTATATATCAAGGAGATCAGTGGAACGACAGTCCAGTTATCAAACCAAAATTTTATATTGGATTCCTTAGTGACAATCCATTTAGAGTTAGATAGAATAGACATGAAAGTACTTTTAATAGAGGACCAAATGGAGGACTTAAGTGAGTAGGAACGATTGTTTCTAATCTTGTCAAGGAAACGAGCCCTGAGGAAATTCATGGAGGAGTAAGTGTTGTTAATAATGTTCCACTCAAGTATAGCTTGAAGAGCCTCATTGGAATTAGAGATATTTTTTATGCCAATCCCCCCTTTATCAATAGGTTTGCAGCAAGAGGTCCAGGGGATAGTCCCAGTTTTCTCTCCGAAGTGCTACCAGTCCAAAAAAAATTTTTAATAGCAACATTAAGGCATTTTAAAAGAATTTTTGTCCATTTATATATCATCATGGAATAAAAAAGTTTAGAATTAATCGTGTATTTCACCAAAACAATTCTCCCAGCCATCAAAAGGGACTTACCCTTCCTAGAGGAAAGATGTCTAAGCGTATGGTTTGCAATGTGAGGGAAATAATCCTATTTAGGTCTACACCAAAATATAGGCACACCAAGGTAGGTAAAGGGGAGAGAGCCTTATTTGATTCCCAATAAATTTTAGATGGAAAGTTTTCGCCCTGGAGGAATGTATTTACTAAAAATGATAGAAGATTTATTCCAGTTGATGTGTTGACCAGAGACTTCTTGATAATGAAGAAGAATATCTTTAAGCTTGAGAATTTTTCTTTTTTCTCCCTGGGTAAATAGAATAATGTCATCAATATAAAGAAGATGAGAAAGAACTTGTTAATTTCTGGAGGCAGAGATAGGTTTTATGGTTCTTTTAGCAATATCCTGGGAGATCGACCTACTCAATTAGTCTTCCTCAATGAAGAATAGAATTGAAAAGAGAGGTTCACCCTGTCTCACTCCTTTAGTGCAGTTGAAATACCCTCTAGGATAGCCATTAATGAGAATGGAGATGTAATCAGAGTTTAATAAATATTTGATTCTATTAAGAAAAATTTCATTGAAGCTGAATTGTGAAAGAACATTATACATAAAGCTCAAATCGATGGTATCAAAGGCCTTCACAATATCAATTTTGATAGCAACACCCCCACCTATACTCTTTTTTTTAAATTATTAGTGGATTCAAAGGACAGAAAGATGTAGTCTTGGATAGATCTGCCTTTTATGAAACCAAATTGGTTCTAAGAAACTATTTTTATACAAATAGAAGTCATTCTATTAGAAATTTGGTTTGTGATGTTTTTGAATAAGGAATTGATAAGGGAAATAGGTCAGAAGTTCTAAATCACATCAGCATTCTACATTTTCAGGATGAGAATAAGGAATTGGGAGTTAAGACCATGAAAAAGAATACATTTGGAGAAGAATGATTTAACCAGATGACAGACGTCTTCCTGAATAATATCCCAATGTTTTTGATAGAATCCATTATTAAAACCATCCGGTCCAGGGGCACGGTCATGATTAAGACTGAAGACATTGTCTCTGATTTCATGGTCAAAAGGGATTCTATTCAGAAGAGAGTTATCTTCCTCAGAAACAAGACTCGGAATGATGTCAAGTTTAAGGTCTTTATCAATATTATCAACATTGAAAATATTTTTACAATAAGAGACTAAGTGATTGACAATTCCTTCATCAGTGTTAATAATTTGGTCCCCATTTCTAATAAAGGCTAGGGGTCTATAGGCTTTTCTAACCATATAGAGATCATTATAGAATTTAGTATTCCTATCCACATCATTAAGACATTTGGATTTGAAGATTTGTTTTTTAAGATTATCCTTGAGGTTGAGTAAAGATATTAGTTTAAATAAAATTTTGATTACTTGTTGAGAGTCTTGAGCAAAGTTTGGAGATGAGTTGACATTCTGAAGTTGGTTATGTTCAGTTTCAAGAAAGTTAATATTATTTTCCATTTCATAAACCTTTATTTTGCACCAACTTTTAAGAATTTGATTTAACATTTTTATCTTCATCAGTCAAGAAAACGGGTCAAACTGACCATGCAATGATTCTTATACATTCAAGGTCAGACTGACCATGCATCTTCCACTCTTCCTCGTGATTATCCTCTTCTTCTTCCCTTCTTCCTGTTATGGAGCTTTATGACATCATTTGGGAGATTCATTCAAATGAAGTGGAATCTACACAAAGGGAAGAATCTCCTCAACCAGCGAATATGAGGGGAAAGGTAATTTTTTTTCCTCAAAGACCTTAGAGGCACTGAGTCCTCCAAATCCCTTTCGACGAACTCTACTAGAATTAAGAAAATGGATGATGGAAGTTTCTATGTGGAAGCAGATCCAGTTACTGTTCAACAATGTTCACAGATTTGTAAGTACTCAGTTATGGGTTGTGCTTCATACCTCAAAGGTGACACTCCTTGGTCCTATGCTAATCTTAATGTTAGATTATCTGCTTGCTGGGGGTTTTGCTAAATGGAAGCTCGTTCCACTTGGTAAGAGTTATTTTCATATTCTATATTTTGCACAAACTGATCATTATTGTGTTTGGAAGATGGGAAACATTAATTTGAAGCCGGGTCTCTTAAGAATCTCTGAATGGGACATTTCTTTTAACCCCAACTCTAATATAAAGAACACAACATAGGTTTGGGTTAGGTTCTTTGACCTAAATTGGTTTTTTTTGCATACTCATATCCTCAACGATATCTATATTTGTATAGGAACTCCCCTTAAGATAGATCATAGAACCTTGAATGGGGATTTAGGCCTCAATGCTAGGGTGTTAATTGAAGTTAATATTGAATCACAACCCCCAAAATATATCATATTTATTTTCCAAGATTATAAAATAGTGGTGGGGATTGAATATGAAAGACTTACTTCATTTTCTGAACTATGTAAACTGGTTGGACATTCCACTCACCAGTGTAAGAGAGTGCACAATCAACCTCCTCACACCAACAATTCTGGATGGATTGAGGTTAGGAAATATAGAAGAGAGAATGATGGTCCTGCTAGAAAATATGAAACATCCAAGAAGAGGTAAGAAAAAATTGGTTATTAAATCCAATTCATTTGGCATACTTGATTCTGATTAAGGAAAGCCTTGGTCTGATTTAGATAAGACCAAGAACTTGAATTATTGATTCAAAACATTATGAGGGATATTGAAAAGGATGTTATTAACATCCTCTCCCATCCCTTGGCTGACTTAGACCCTGTTCTTCCACCCCTATATGGACCTACTTTGGACTCATCTTTACTCAATAATTATGTCTCAAACAATGCTATCAAAGATGTCCCGAGAAGCTACACTCATATTGACAATTTTAGTGCCTCTAATTTAGAGGAAAATGAAAATTTTGTCACACAAAACTCCTCATTTGAAAACATTCTCATGAACCCACCAAACCCCTCTAATATCTCTAAAACCTATTCCTCACTAGATAGTGCTGAGAAAAACATGCTGACCGAACCCAACTACATGGCTGCTCTCCTTTCCTCACCAATTTGTAAGGACATGAAGTAGGATTCTACTGTGTCACACACTGCACAACCTGATCCCAAGCCTTTTGAAATCCTAGGACATACTGTTCCCATTCTTGTTTGGTTACAGGTCCAAGATTCTCAGCCTACTACCCGCATGGAATCTGCTTGAAAGCAGACCACTTCCACTCCTCCTCTTCATTCTGTTTCTGATGTAGTGCACTCCACACAACCGATACCCATGTTTTCTGGAACTGCAGAACCTTATGTTGCCAATTCTACTTCTGTATAGGACCAGGGAATTCAGTCTGCTTCTCTCAGTGCACCTAATAGTAAGAAGCACTCTCTTACTCTACCTATACAAACTGTTTCTAACATGAAAGACATAGATATAGTAGCTACTACTTTGCCCATGCACTTAGCATTATAGGTTAATCATGAGAATGCTGTGAAAGATCACTCATTTGGAATTTCCACTAGGTCTAATACCTCAAATTCTAATAAAAAGGGGGACAAACCCACTAAGAAATAGTCTAAATGGATATTCTCTTTTGAAATTTTCATATAATAGCTAATCTTGACACCTTCAATGTCCTTAAAAGATTCACCAATAATCACACTCCAAACCTTATTGCTATTTCTGAACCAAAAGTTAACTTTTCCTCGCACTCACATCAAGCCCCTCCTAGATACTATTTCCTAGGGGCTTGTAACTATAGAGCCCGTACAGAATCATTATAAGGGGAATGATGTTAGTTAATGGAAAAACCATTCCATTCCAAAAATGGTATGGTTTATGATTAGTAATTCAGATATTCCATTATGTTTTTGGAATATGTAATAAAAACTACATCATACACACTAAATCAAGTACTAACTAAAGTGGAAAATAGAATTCCCCTCAAGTTATGGAGTGGAATGAAAATTGATATATTATAAACCCATGTATGGGGATGTGTGGAAATCTTTAAGGGAATTATTGGACACGAACTATAACCTTAAAGCATCAAATGTGTCTTTATAATATATCCCAAGGAAAAAATTGGATATTATATATAGTACACCCCATGAAAAAATGGACTTTCATGGTACAAGATATGTTTATTTTGAGGGATACCATCCTCATGAAGGATAATTTGAGAATGACCAACATTGATAATGTTGAAACATAAGAAACCAAATTTTTGGAAATAGCACAAATTCTATAGATTCACATGGAATAATACATTGTTTCTTAAAGATATGGTTTAGTAGTAACTAAATATAGTGACTCATTATTAGTTGTAAATAACAAAAAAATATCTAAAATTAGGCATTAGAGATATTAGAAACTGCAAAATTATAAGATATTTGAATTATTAGATTGATTATATGTATCTAAACAAAGTAAGTGTTTTGGTCGATCATTGATTTAGTTTAAAGTCTATTGGGTGAAAATAGTGATTCAAAAAAAACTAGACATGGAAGGATAAGTAAATATAGTGAACAGATGGATTCTAAATGGTATAAAAAAATCAAGGATTTGATTATGATGAAAACATTTGAACAGTTTCCATGTTTAAATCCATCTGAACACCACTTGAAATTACATCAAACCATGACTATAAAAATTGGATGATGAATGTCAATATTGAATTCATTAATGATAACCATCAGGAAGATGTATATATGGAACAACTAGATGGGTTTATGGATTTATATAATTCTAAAATGGGTTTTCATTTATCTATATTTATCTATGGATTAATGATTGAATCTAGTTCACTGAATATTCATTTTAAGGAAGCTAAAAAATAATTTGGATTATTAATAAATAATGTGAACCTTGTGTTTACATGATTTTTAGTGGGAGTTTATCCATAACCCTAGTATAATATTTTGATTATTGGATACCTATTGGAATTGAGATAAATAATATTATATTTAGTAATGGAATTATTAAATATGAGCTTCTACATTAAATAATTATGTGAATTGGAAAATATCTTAGGGTTTGAGAACATTTTTAATATATCCAATAAGCTTCTTGGACTATGTCACAATACATAAATTGTCAAGATATAAAATAGATTTAGAACAGAACAATTCAATAGGATAATGGTTCCAGTGTCATATGGAATAAAGCTTTCCAAGGAAATCCATACTTATATGTAGGAGGAGAAATATATAATGAGTAGGATCTCATAACATTCTGTGATAGGGTAAATCATGTATTCTATGTTATGTACTAAGATTGTAGTCATATATCAAGATGTCCATGGTGAACAACATTAGGGTGATTTTATAAAAGTCCACAGGTATATGATAATAGATAAGGATATATTACCATTGTATTGAGTTGATGAGTATCCAGTAATTATGGGTTATCCTCATGCTATATGTCTCACATATTAAAATGATCTTATGTTTTATTTATGTTATGTATTCATTCTTAATATAGGATATGTGATTATGAATATTTCAAAATAGATAGTTTTTTTTTATTTTATAAAAGATTTAAAATATTTATAGTATTATAATGTATCTAAGGAATCTAATTGGATAAAAATCTTTTTCCAGGATCTTGATGTGGTACCTCATAGTAAATACCCTATAACAATATATTGAAATAATAGTCTTGTAGTGGATCTTGAAAAAGAGAAAAGGATATACCAAATAAAAAATTAACAAGAACTAGATGTATCACCATTTGAGATAATTTTCAAAGAGTTATGAAGTTTTTTTTAAAAAATTTCCATGTTTGAAAATGTGGTGGACCCCATAAATAATTCCTAATGTCAGTAAAACCCTGAGTATTATATGAGTGCTGGTAGATTTAATTTTGTTATAGTTTTTTACAGAATTTGGAAGTATATTTGAGTTTTTTCCCTAGAAACATCTTTTATGGGATTCATGGTTACCTTTATTCAATTTTTGATCATTAATAAAGATTTATTCACATCATGATTATTCTTCTTTTTAACATAGTGTGCGATAATGTCCTTAGAGTATCTATCTAACTAAATGGTCGTAGTTGTTTCCTACTATGATGAGATCCTGAAATCCCCCATATAGTATTCTTAAATATATTCACTATAGTCATATGATAACAATTAGCTAGACACAAATGATACATTATGTTAGGGATGGAGGCTCATGGGACCTTGAATAAATTTCTCATAGTGTTCACCCTTGTAAAATTAAAGTGTAAATGATTATAAAAACATAACCTGCAAGTAGAAAATCCACATATATATGTGTAAAATGTAGTTGATATCTAAGGACTTGTGTATTAAATGTTATAATATAATAATATTAATAATTAGACTATTAATATTTATGAACTTTGATTCATTTATGAATGTCATTCCGAAATATGTTTGCAGTGATGTAGGATATGTTGAGTGCACTTTGAGTAATATTTAATTATTAAATAACATGATAGTTTTTTATTCCCTTAAATTATTTAACAGAAGTTGATATATTAGGACCATCGATGAAAATTAGTCATCCTGAAAAAAACCATAGTTGTGGTGTTATGTTGAAATATCTATTTATTTAATTTCAAATAAAGATACATCACGTACATTGGTTGATGATACCAACATGAAACATGATTTATTAAGGATATCATGATAATAAGAATATATTACCTAGTAAGTGTCATTATGAATATATATTCCCTTATGAAAATATGTGTTCATTTCATGTTTCTAGATTTTAATATTATATTTTGGGATTCCCTACTAAAATATACAATGAAAGAGTCCTAGATGGTGAAGAATTAAGTGTATCTAAATGATAACCTTCTTTATTATAGTTAGATGAATAATAATTCCTCTTGGAAGTGACTCTTTTAGCGATCAATGATGATAAATTCATTCCATGGATAAAAATATAGGAAAATACAAAGTTAACATTCAACCCTAAGAACAAAAAATTAATATCCCCTATAAAACATGCACCCATTTAATAATCAAAACATTACCACACAAGTGGTGCAACTAGCATCTCATATTGATTGATAACCCAAAGAATGGAAATGAAAATAATCATTTGGTGATAAAGAACCCACAAAATGGGAAATCAAATCAAGGTAAATTCAAGGAGTAACTTTAACATTAAACATTTTAATAAATAATTTTAATCTAATCCATTGAAAACAAAATAAGTTCCTAAATGTTATTTCCTTTCACAATTCTTAAATTTTCATTCGATACACTATTTTGTAAATTAGGGAAATAAAAAACAATTTATATATTTTCCAGACCCACCCTCATACACGTGTCTTCTTATTAGTAATAAAAAATAAGTTACAAGAACATGATATCTATAAGTTTTTTCAAAATTTCTATTAATTCATTTTTCATATGGAGGGAACCATCCAAAAACATAAAATTATGATATGAAATGCTTCAAATTACCCATTAATAAATCAATTTGTGTTCAAGAACCCACTATAAGTCAAGAACCACTTTAAAATATAGTTTTTACTAATTTAAAACCAATACTAGATCAAAAACCAAATTACATCACAAAAACCATTTCCTACAGACTCTTAGTCATTTCCAAAAATCATATAACATAAAAATAATTCATTTAAAACATGAAACATGGTATTTAAAAAAGAAAAAATTTATAACCAGATCAAAAAAATATATAATGGGTTTTAAGACACTAGAATGTTGTAACATATAATCATAATTTTAATAAAAACAAATTTAGAATGGAAAAGATCTCATTTAATTGTAAAATTAAGAAAATTCATAGAGACAACTACATGTAAGAAGTGGAAACTAAGATGAATCATGTCAGATCCACTAATGAGAACACCCAAGGGGATAGAAATGAAATATAATAACCCAAGACACTAATAACCGACAACATTATAACAGTATAGGACCTTAAAATCATTTAATAGAGTTCTAGCATTTATGGAGGAAACTAAATCCATGAAAAAAGATAGGGGAAAGGGATTAAGATAGAACAATAAGAAGAAATTCCTCAACACATCTTGGACATTTCCAAATTGAATGAAATCATCAATGTTTTATTAGTTTAGAGCCTCTCCAAGGGCTCCCATGAGTTGTTCTAATGGAATAATAGTGAAAGGATTGAAAGGACACTAAATTAAAAAAGGAAAAAAATATAATATTCCATAAAAATTGAACACATATGCAGTCCACATGATTTTTTTACATTATTTTCCAAACCATGTATCATCCTTAAATTTTCTGCTACCTTTTCTAGACACCCCTATCATGGTTCCACCTAGTTTATACATTGTTCAATATACCATTTCCAACCATTCTATTATGGACTACACAAAACATGACCGAAATTGTTTTCTTGGTGAAGAATTTACCAAATCATCTAAAAACCATGAGCTACACCCATAAACCCCATGAAAACCACAAAAATTATACTTGGGTATCAAATGGTTTTGAATTAATCTGGAATAACCTATGTTGACTAGAAGTTAATAGGTTAAAATGAACCAAGGAGGATCCTCATGATGGGAGGTTTCATGGTTTCACATTATCTATATGATATTATTGCACATAGAATGAAACATATGATATTTTCATTTTTATAATCTGAAACTCTATGTTTACTCAACCAAAACCTCACACACACAAAATAATCAGATACATTAAAATAGATTGACATAGTGGGTTTTATAAAATTCACATGAGGCCACAATCTAAACCAAGAATGTCCATAGATGAATAGAAGAAAAATAGATAATAGAATATCTGAAGAGGTCCCATATAAAAGAACCAGTTAACATAGGTTAACCTTCAAAAATACCATGATCCTAATGTATCATGAAACTAATGAACCACAAGGTTACCCAAAATATCAATGAGAAATAGAAACATGAAGTTCAAACAGTAAATACAATTAAGCACATGAGACATAACATGGTATCCCCCTGATTTAGTGTTTATCTATCATGGTGTATCCTATGAATAAGAACCATGAAATTCATTCTTGTAAAACTGAGAATATATAGGAGATAATAACTCTCAAACTATGAGAACTACCAAAGAGAATGAAGGAAATGAAACCAAAAATAGCCTCAAAAAATGACATTGGATCTCATCTCAGATTATGATACACATGGATAAACAAAAATCAATACCTATATCACCCTAAAATGGTGTGTCCAAAAATTTCATATTCCAAAAACCAGTTAGATGACCAACTAATCTATTAGAATAGACACCAAGTTACCCCATTGTTATCTGAATTCCATTCATAGGTTTAAATGACAATCACCAAATTAAATCTTTATAGACATGTTTGAAACTAACTACTATCATGAAATTTTCTGCCCAAAAATGAGACTCAATGAAAGAAAACCCAAAACTAACCAATGAAAATGAGGAAACCTATAGAAAAAAAAGAATCCATCCAAATGGTATGGGGTTCTAAAATTGAATCAAATCATTCCATAAAATGATATTCAATAATATCCATAAGAAAAATCTATAAAGAGTAAATAATATTGATATTATGAACACAATAATAAATTATCCAAAAACAAGATTATACCCATCAAATGAAAGGTATAAAAAAAATCCATCATCATAGTATTAAACCCAAGACCTCTTTTGAAAACCCATCTTACAAAACTTATTTTGATCACCCAATCACCCATAATGGATGAAAAAAATAGGAGATATTATATTAGAGGTATTAGTATATTATATTTATCCACCCTTGAAGAACCCAAGTTAAATCCACTTCCAACTAAGAGCAATCTTTTGTTCTTATTCTAGATCATCCTTATTCTTCTCCATACTTTTGGACTAAAATTTTACAAATTCAATTGAATTAAGGAATCACCCACCAATAGTTTCCTACCTAATAAGTTTCTATTCAAATAGATTCATTGAAAACCTCATAAAAATAGTTCTTACCAAATAAAATTATAGATAATATATGATCTAGGTGATGAAAAACTCTAAAGAAATAATATTTTTCAGAATTATTGATAACCATCATTGTGGAAAAGATGACCAACTTCAAAAAGTTATCGAAGTACTCCCACACCAATCAGTCACCCTGATAAATATCTATTATATAATATGATTTATAAACATTCAAAACCATGGGGAAGACCCAATGGACAAATACCATATTGAAAATACCTCATGAAATACCTTCACACAATTCAGGAGGCATAATGAACTCCATCCAAAATCAATTGACATTGATAACAAAGATCACGTTGAATCTCTATTATGAATATCAAAGAGTAATATAAGAATTTAGGATCACCTCAACATATTCCAATTACCACACCTCTCCCAATGATCACTAATCACCACAAAATCTAGTTAAATTTTTATTCAATACATCCATTAAGGGGTCAATACTCAAGTAAGGTTCCAATTCCACAACTCCACTTGGCCTCTAGGTAGGTAGTGGAATAGAAGAATTTTTTTGAACAATTATACTAGTCAAGAAAAAAAATATGAAAAATATCAATTCATGCTTCAAACATAAACCTAATTTTTATGCTATAAGTAAAGAATAAAGGCTGAAACAAACAAACCATCAAACAATGCCTAAATATTTACACCAAAAAAATTTATTTTAAAACATACATTTTCACCATGTAATTTTGAATTAATATTCTACTAATTTATCACATGAATACCAATAAAAATTTCCAAAATAAAAAAATCTTCATTAGAACACAACCAAATTTCCCTAACTATCTAATTTATAGAAAATTATTTTCAACATCACCCATCAATTAAAAAAGATTAAAATGAATAGTCATTAAAATTAATTTAAAATTTCAATACACTTTCCAAATTTATTTCTAAACATGATGATGTAAAATCAATTTTAGAGCCCCTATTTTAAAATTATGTTCTCTTAGTAACACTAGAGAAAACATGTCTTAAATATAAAATTTTCTAAATATCATAAAAAATTATAACTTTGTAAAATAATTAATAAAAACAAGAGAATTTCCTATTCCAATTTATTCATAAAACAATTTTTTTGAAATAAATATATTTACTAAACCATACATTTTCCAAAATCGTCATTTAAAACCAAGTGGATTCAATGCCATAAATAACTGTTGAAACAATGTTTAAAAAATAAAATCAAAAAGAAAAATCAAAATACTCATTAATCCTACTATGATAATTGATTATAACTTTTGGAAAAGTATAATATCACGAGGAATAAATATAATTAAACCATTTATGAGAAAATCATGATCACATTTTTCCTAGATTGATTAGGAAGTTTTTCTCTAACATTGAAGCATACTTTTTAATAGAGGAAGATCCAATTACATGGTCACTACAAGGTTTCCCAAGTCATGAATTATAACCATGTATCTCATGTGATCCTATATTTCCATTTGAATATAATTAAAAAACCCCAATATCTCTTAGATACTCAAAGTTGTTAAAAAATATTTGAATTCTGATCAAAATACATAACAACTAATAAAAAAACTAAAATTCAAAATTTAAAACCTAAACTTCCCCTAACATATTAAGGATCAGGATTATAAAGAGCTATCTAGACTCTCCCCTCCATTAACTGTCATGATATTAAAACCATAGTCTTATCTCTACCGGGATATCCTCAAATATCAACGGTAAGAAAATAAGTACATGATCATACATAAGGAAACCCAAAAACTAATCAAATACCATTTTATAAAAAACTAAAGTAGGATTTTATTCAATAAAGAACCCATACCGACCAATAAAAATACCCTAATATAATACCTGATTTTTATAGAAAATATAGCAGTTGTTTTCCATCATATAAATCCATTTGATAATGATTGTTTCTAAACTGGAGAGAAACTGAAGCTTAATTAATAAAGATATAAAATAAAGAATCATGCCAAACAGGTCATTACCAAAAAAACTATCCAATACGTTTTCATAATGTATAATAAAAAAATATCAATAAATTATATGATTCAACAACTAATAATAGATACAACTCCATCCAAAATTAATATAACTTCAATCAAACTCAAGTAGTGATCAAGATTGTCTTCATGAAACCACTGATTTCTCACTATCACCTAAATCACCCCAGATTGGAAACAATAATGAATAATGAGTCTAATTAGGAACTAGAAAATTAAAATATATAAGAATGGGATAAATATACTAGTTGGATACCAAAAAAATATTTGAAATTTGTTTTGTAAGGACATTTAGAATATCTAGTTTAAAATTAAATGAGAATGTAAAATTGTCCCTATATACATTTTATGTAAATAAAAAATGATCCATAATTCAATTTCATAAAACATAACAATTATTTAGAACCTAAAGAAAAATATTTGACAAAATTACCACTAGAATAAGCTATTTAAATTCACAGATGAAAATATATTTCAATAAAAATTATTTGTATTATTTATTTGAAAATATCACATTATAACATCTAACTAGATGATTCCATCTAAAAAGTAGAACAACCATTTTCAAATCAACTTTTATAACTACACAAAAGTATTTAATTTTGGAATATTTTATCAAAAATCATCAAAAACTCATTTTTCAAATAGAAATTTCCCAACACAGACATGGCTTATGAATTGAAAAAATGCACAATCCCTGGCATAAGGAATTTATCGAATATAGAACTATAGGTTCAATATCAATAAAATCAAGTGAAATGATAAACATGAGCACTAGATTGAAATACCCTCAATAAATGACCACCTAATCAATTTATTTTTTTCATGGGTTTTACCCTAGGATACCCATACATGTGATGCACCTATCCATATAAGAGAATAAGAACCTAGGAACTAGATAAAAAATACACAAATTATTAAACTATATGTCATCCATCTTGAAAAATAATACTCATTTCATTGGAAAAACCCTCCCATACATTGTTCTTATCATGAATTGTGGACCAATAAAGGCATGTGAACCAACTAGCATAATAGAAAAGTTCACACACTTAGTTCCTAGGTTCCCATGACCAAAATGATAGTGAGGCATAAGTACATGCAAGCCAATTCTAACACGCAAGTCATAATCATTGATAAAATTTACCCTAGTAACCCAAAAATTAATAAAAACCTATAAAAATGTCCATAATATTATAAAGCACATTCCATAAAATTGGGGTAACATGCATCTCATAGAGAGTTAAATCCCACCAAAGTGAAATAACATGAATCCCATGGTGAAAAATAACACCCATAATGAGGTAATCAAAACAAGGAGAAATTAAGGGGTTCTTTTCAGGTTACATATTTTAAAACAAAAACTATGACCAGAACATTAACATCAAAATATTATTGGATATTCCAAGACAATTAATATTTCATAAAATGATATTCAATACAATCTTTTGAAAATGATGGAAATTACACAACATTTGAAAACAATTAAAAAACTCTACCACATGGGTTTTATTTGTTGAAATAAAAAACAAATTCCAAGAACTTAATTTCCATCAAAAAAATTTCAAAAGTTCCAATAAGGCATTTCTTAAAAGGTATAAACCAAAAAACACATTTTATATTACCATTTGAAATCCATTAATGCCCCCCTTATAATTCACTTTTTGATCAACAACACACAATAAGTCAAAAACAAGATTAAATTTTAATTTTCATTCATTAATAATAAAACATAGTCCAATTTAAAATGTACACCATGAATTACATTTCAAAAATCCACTTGGGAATTTTACCAAATCTTTGAACATCTAAATATTCAAATTTAAACTTGAAATATTGGTTTTTTAAAGACAATACTTTTCTACCAACATCAAAACACAATGAAATTGTTTTTAAATCACCATTATAGTATCAAATATAATCATAATTCAAATAAAATGTATCTAGGAAGAGAAGAAACAATTAATTCAAAAATGATAAAATTTCAAACAAAATACTACATTAATGAAGTGGAAAAAAATTTGAATAGTATCTCCTTTAAAAGAGAGCACACCCATGGGGATAAAAACAATGTATGAAAACCAGAAACACAAAACACCACATCATTATAACATTATTTACCTTAGAATTGGGAAAAATAGTTCTAGGGTTCAGGCAAGACACAAAATCTAATAGACGATAGAGATAAATTGGAAGGGGAGGGAAAGAGAAGAAGAAATTCCACAAAACTACATAAAAATACACAAAGTGTAAGAAATGATAAATGGTTGAGGAAGTTAGGGATCCTCTAATATCCCTCAGGTTTTATCAAATTTAAATTGGGGAGAAGTGGTCAAAATAGTAAATCAATATAAATTAAACACTAATAAAACCCATTATTTTTTTGAAAATTGGTACCAACTAAAAGTTGAACACCTCATAGGCCAAAAAACACTTTCAAGGTTCACCATATGCACTGCATGATTGGAAAACTATGATCTATCCAATCTAATTAGTACTATAAAATACTAGAGACACACCACATTATTTCCACATGGTTTTCTAAACCATGGATATATCATGTGAAACATCCCAAACACACCAAGAAACCTAAATGATTTATCATAATGTATCCTATAGTTTGGAATTAATCATTCACAGTTCATACAAACAATCCATTCATCAAATAATTTTTAATTCATTAACAATTGAAACAAGAGAAAAAAGAGAAAAAAGCAACGATTTCATGGAGGTATGAAATATATGAGACCAAATTAATCTTCTATAATCAAATTTACCCCATCCAGTTGAAGGAAAAAAGTACAACAAATGTATAAAATGTGTTTCATTTTAGATACCTTTAATTCAAAAAGGCCATGACCACATTAACATCACTCTACATATGTAATATCTCTATGTGATCACTTAATAGTTCCTTACACTATTATATAGTGTATTCAAATGACCAGGGTATGGTTTTAATCGCATGAATAGTAGGAATAGTAATCAGAGAGTTAGTTTCAATTTCATCAAGAAGAATGTGATTTTTTTTACACATCCATAGACCAATGATAAAAGTTTGTGCATTATCTTTGAGGGATTTCCTGTCTCAATATGTGCAATATAAGTCCCTATCAACCAAACCCCACTGGTCCTAGATCACACCACCACCATGTATGAAACCCATAGAATATGAACCATCTATGTTGAGCTTCAATAATTAGTAAAGAGGGCACCACATGACCTATTTACCCACCAAAAAACATTGAGTATATGATGAGGATGAATTTGATGATAAATATGTCTTAGAGATGTTTTTGACTCTAATTAATTACACAATATGATTACATAGACAAATCAGTTTTAGATTTTAGAGATTATACCTTCATATGTACACTTTTTATCCTTTATAATTGCCTTATTACTTGATTTATATATACTCTAAAAACCTATAGTGATAATATCCTGTTAAGACTTTTTTCCATTCCATGAATGCCTGCACCCTGGTACCATCTCTGGAGTAATGTCCCACTAGCATAATCTTGTGAAACCAATGTTGTGAATGTCCCAAAGGAACCCAATACCAAAAATTCCCAATCACTATCAATGAATAGTTGCTCAATGGATTCAATATTTCTTTTGTAGAAATATAATCTAGATGAATTCCTGATTCCTTGGTGCTGAATGTTAGCATCAGTTAGAAATGAGTTATTCCTAACATGCCACAACGAAAATGTAAATTTGGTTAGAATGTATTTGAACTATAGTATGAAAACCCATTCATATTGACTGATATTTACTCCTTGAAATCATTGAAATTAATTTTCCATGAAATCTTGAGAAGAATAACCCATAAAGAAAGACTTACCAGGTTCTTAATTGAGGATTATATTCCCAAAAATTTCAACCCACTTCTTATAAAGAAAATATTTCATAGAAGTGTAATATTCATAGGCTTTGTTAAATGATATATCTTGGTTTGGGTATCCTAAAAATATAGTCATGATCCCCACATAATTTTTCTTCTAGAACACAATTTATCATCATCCATTGATCAAATGACATTGTTGATGAAGTTAAGGAATGAATGGATGAATCGAAAGTCAAATCATTGAAGGTATCATTCTCTAAATATTCATTTTTAATTTGTATTTATACTAAATGTGACTAAACTATATGGAAAACCCCTCAAAATCCTCCCAATAATTATTGGAATTCATTAATTTCATTGTCTTAGAGACACATTTAATTTTGATACCTCCCTCAAATATTGTTCATTTTATTTTCCTTCATGAAGCCCAATGATGATTTCCTTCCAGGTGGCCATCCCATAGGATGGAGAACATCAATCTACACAATTTAGAGATAACACTTTTGGCACATTATTGGTCTTAATGAAATGAATTGGTATTGATGTTAGGAAATTGTTGAATAGTGTTATTTTTCCTCTGAATTAAATGAACATATTTTTCTTATTCAAGATATTCTATATAGTTTTATGTGTATTCCTTTAAATATGATGAATTTAGAAGATATTCATAGAAACTAGGGATCCTAAGTAATCCATTTGATAAATTCCATGGTGCATGTCTAGACAACTTTCTACATTTTTGACTATAGTGTCTAAACTATAGTGGTCCTTATAAAATAAATGTTTTCTCTATAATCATCAGTTTCTCACTCCATTTCTAGAATTACTCCAAAACATCATTGATCACTTGAACTGATATTCTAATGACATTAAAATAATTATTGTGTAATATATGAAATTTTGGTGATAAATACCTTTATCTATATGTATTTTAAGGTATGTAATGATTCACCCAATTTCAATACTTTTATTGGAATATCTATTATAAACATCCTGGGTGCAAATAAACTGTGTTATAGAAAGTGGGTCACCTTGTCTTAGCCCACTAACATCCATTATGAATCCCTATTTTTTCCCAAGAATGTAGTTTTAATCCATGAATTGATGAAGTTGCGAAATTGGAGGTCAACCACATTAGAAGATAATCCAAGGGAAGTAAGAAATCTAATGTTAAAGGCCCATTCAATCATATCAAAGTCATTAATCATATCAAATTAAAAAATATTGTTAGAGATAAAGGTATTCTATTCATTATTGTAACATACCAGTTCCAGGTGCAGCCGAGTGGTGACCCGAACTCAGTTGGTCATATGACCTCAAGTGCATTTCCACAAATTCCAGATGCTATTGACTAACAATGATGGCCAATGCCTGATAGTAGGGAAACTATTCCCTCATTGACAAAGTATGCACATTAGAAAATAATAATAAACAATAGTGGAAGTAGTAATACCATAAAACATATGTAAACTTCATAAGACTAATAATAATATAACAATTGGAGTATATATAAGTGATTCATGTCACATGTATCTAGGAAAGAAACCAAATAAGTCACAATGCTGGAAATAGAATTTTAAAACCAAAATTACCAAAAAATAGTAAACTTCAACAACAACGCAAGCCTCATTGTGGTCCCATGATCTCCACCTCCAATAGCAATCATGTACCTGATGAAGAAGGGAGAATGACATTATCTATACCTGCAACCATATAATCTTTTTTGGTCAAAAATAATGACCCAAACTGGGTGTGAGATGAATAAATGTCATCAAACACTGAATGTTATGTGCCTAAATATCAGTGAATATATATATATATAGCAAGAAATTTAAAAAAATGATGCAATAAACTAGAAAGTACTCAAAAGTAAACAATCCCATAGTTTCCAATTCCATTCATTTAAAATTATTAATTATAAAAGCATTCAAATAATTAAATACCTTGATCAATCTTAAGCTATGTATCCCCTATGTAATAGAAAAATTGATTTCTCAGAATAACCTTTATCAATATAGTAAGACTGAGTCCAAGCTTGTGCTTTGGCTTGGCAGACTCGTCAAAATCATTCTAATTATTCATAACAATCCTATAAGAATACTCTCACAGTCTAACCCCTTTGGTTTAGCATAACATTAATCAAATACAAACAACCACCTACGTAGCTCTCTTGGTCAATACCCCATATTCAATATAGAATTTAAAATTTATACACGACCTCCGGGTAGCTCTCACAGTCAATCCCCCCTTGGTCCAAATCTACACCAAGGATCTCACAATCCTTGTAAACAAACATGGAAACTCCCACAATTTTCACAACCGAAGGCTCTCACAGTCCAAGGAATATCAATGCACATACAACAATTATTAAAGGATCTATATTAAATTCATCTTATTACATTGCTCATCTTTAATCAAAGCATAAAAACCGATATCATATATTACCAACAACTCCATCCTAAAAAACTGAAGTAATTGAAACATGGTGTGCCTCATGGGAAGCCTAGGCTAAACAACCATAAACAAATAGTCAAGGGAATTCACACATGGGGGTACCATAACAGGGGTTCACAATCTTATATATAGGCAAAAACCCCTAATCAAACAACCAAACCACAACATCTATTTAATAGGGTCAAAATCCAAATTACGCAATTCCCCAAACATGGGTATTTGTCTCTTAATGCATGTATAATCCAATGAAAATTGAAGAAAGGCACAAACCAACTACCATGATGTAGTATGATGATCACTCATGAACATCAGCCCTTGAATCATCCTAGAACGACATAGATCTATGAAAAGGGTAAAAATAATCAACCCTTAACATCTCATGAGAGAAGAGAAATCGGGATGAGGGGATCTAGGGGAAGAGAGAACACACTAGTGGGAATCCAACACACCCAGCATAATCTCAATCAGAGCTCAAACAGAGGAACTAAAGGAGCTCAAAGATCTTTAGTCATACATCTCCCTCTTATACGAGACAAGGGAAGAAGAAGTTCATTCTGGAGATGATACATGACCTCAGTCTGATTAATTAATTAAAAATAAAAGTACACGGTATGTTCATTTAATATAAACATCATGTACTATCCACAACCAGCCCCAACTTTAGCTGGTCTTCTAGGTCACATGCACAACCATGTAGTCATACGTTACACTGCCAGTACGCGACTACACATGAAAACTAGGTACACAGCGTGTACTCAGGAGTACACCTCATATACTCATAAAATTTACCATTTCATCATTTTCCTAAAAACCAAGCCGAAACAAGATCCATACCGGAAATCATGATCCGGGTTCTTAAAAAATTCCCCTCTTAAAGCAATTTGTCCCATAATTTCCCTTGCAAGGGTGGAAAAGGAGAAATATCAAACAACTCTGGCCACTGTGATTGTACATCAGCATCCCTCTCCCAAGTCTCATCATGTACTTGCCCGTACTGCCACAACACCCATACTAGAGAAATAGACCTACCATGGAGAACCATCGTTTTGTGATCCACAATCCCAATATGGTGCTCCTTGAAGGTTGAATCCACCTCAAACTCATCCTCCTCTTGTAAAAAAACATGAGACGAGTCTGAAAAGTAACGTCGTAGTTGAGGAACATGGAAGACGTCATGCATATCATGATACCTCAAAGATAACTACAACCGATAGGTAACCAGACTGACTCTCTCTAAAACCTCAAATGGATCGACGAATTTCGGTGAAATATTTCTATGTATCTTAATCCTCTTATGTCCCAACCTCGGCGTGAAACATAAGAAAACCTAATCCCGGACCTCGAACTCTATAAGTTGTCTCTATTGATCAGCCTAAGATTTCTGGTCAGACTGTGTAGTAGCCTTCCTCCTCCGAATGAACTCCACCTTCTCAATGATCTCCTTGACAAAACAAGGTCCCGCCATAGCTGCCTATCCTACCTCTAGACAACATAAGGGTGATCAATATAGCCTACCATACAATGCCTCATAAAGTTCCATCCGAATTGTTACCTGGAAACTGTTGTTATAGGAAAACACCACTAGGGGTATATGTCTCTCCCAAGAGGCCCAAAAATCATGGACGCAAGCTCGAATCATGTCCTCAAAAACCTAAATCATGCGCTTCGACTAGAAATCTTTATGGGGATGGTAAGATGTACTCAGAAGTACCTGTATACCCAAATCCCTCTATAGTCCCTACGAAACACGAGAACTAAACCATACATCCCTATTTGAAATGATAAAGTGCTGAATCCTATAAAAAAGTAAAGTCTCTCGTTTTTAAAACCTCTGAATGTCATTAATAATGGACGTTTCCTTAATCAAAAAGAAATATAAAAACATTCATTTGTCTGTTGATAACAACTCAAACCACATAATTTACTCAAGGAGACCTCAATAAACCCATCATAAAATCCATCGGGACAACATTCCACTTCCTCTCGATAATGGGTATGTGCTGTAAAAGCCTTACCGGTCGCTGATGGTCCACCTTCACCTACAGATTGGTGGAACATGTCATAAAAAATCCAGAAACATAAATCTTTATAACTAGAAACCAATACCAATGTAGTGTTACTCTATACATCATGGTGACACCATGATGATCTTCCCAAACTGAGGATTCAAAATCTCGCTATAGATAATCATGTATGTCTACTGACACCCATACACACTCATGAAAATGAAAGATATCTTCCTCACTAATGGTCCACCCAGGAGTAGGGTCCCCACCTAACACACTCACCCGCAAGACTAGGGCTTCATAATCTGATAGATGCCTCATTTTTACCTGATCAAGAAGAGTAGATGTAACAACTATAAGAGAATGAAATTTCTGCCTTTCTCTATTGTGAACCTCTAAATGGATCTTAGAGAACAGAACCATAAGCTCCCAATCAGTAATGTCCACCTGAACTTCTTGTATCAGAGTCCTCTTACTCAACGCATTAGACATTGTTTTGCCTTTCCTTAGGGTGTAGTGAAGTTCAAAGTAAAAAGGATGAAGTTACTCAACCACCCTTTGTTGTCTCAAATTCTAATCATAATGAGTAAAGATATAATTTCAATTTTTGGGGTGAGAGAATTACTCAAAATTCTCTCCCAATTGATAATGTATCTAAAAGTGTAAAGCATGCACAACTGCTATAAACTCGAGATCAAGCGTAGGGTAATTTTTTTCATGTGGCCTCAACTGCTAAGAGTTGTACACAATGGATCATTCCTCCTGCATAATCACAACTCCAATACCAATACTAGACTCATTATAGTAAATCATGTAACTCTTTCCTGGCTCTGATAGAATCTGTATCAGTGATGAAGTCAATCTCCCTTTCAGATTCTGAAAGGTTGAATTGTAGGAATCCATCCACAAGTATTTTTCACTATTCTTTGTCAGGCCCATGACTGGTACCGCTAAGTGTGAAAATTCTCGTATAAAGTTTATATTGTAACCATCCATCACTTGAAAACTCCGTACCTCAAAGATGTTATTTGGATACTTCTTGAAACTACTTCTCTCACTTTTTATGGGCTTACTGATACTCTTGTATCTGATATAACATGACCCCTGAAGTTCATATGGTCCAACCAAAAGTGGAATTTTGAAATGTTGGCATATAGAGGATTACCTCTCAGTTTACTCAAAATGAAATCAAGATGGGTGGACTGGTCGTGATGAATGTGATAGTACAACAAGATATCATGCACGAAAATAACCACAATGAAATCTAGTTAAGGATGGAACATTGGGTCCATCAGTTCCATGAAAACTTCTATCATGCTCATGAGACCGAACGACATAACCAAATACTCATATAGACCATATCTACTACAAAAGGCTTTAATAGGTATATCTTATGGTCTAACACGCTACTGATTATAATCGTATGTCAAGAAGATCTTCAAGAACACCCGAGATCCTCAAAGTTAATCAAAGAGATCATCATTCCATGGTAAGGGATATCAGTTCTTGACCGTCAACAGTTAAAAATTATAATAATCCACACAAAGTCTGAGAGTACCATCCACCTTCTTCACAAACATAATAGGAAAACCCCAAGGATAAGTACAGGTTCAGATGAAACCCCCCGTGTAAAACTCCTCCAACTACTTCTTAAGCTCCTGTAACTCTGGTATTGCTATCCAATAAGGAATAATGGACCCTGGTGCCTCTCATAGGACAAAATAAATAAGAAAATATACCTCTCTCTAGAGGAAATCCTAAAAAGTCATTAGGAATGAAATACCTAAAATGATCCACCCTTGGAGAAAAGTCCATCTGTGAAGTTCCCTGGTCATCTAGATATAAAATACAAATCTGGGATGTAATTCCTCCCAACCAATGATGCTCTGGTCCTGCTCCTCTCCCCTAAACATTCCATTTTCCCTTGTGTAGAAAAGACCCACCCTCTGGTGATGTAAAACTCACCCTGTTGCGATAGTAGTAAAAAAATACATAGAAAGTGACTAACCAGTCCATTCAGAGAATGGCATCAAAGCCTGTCATCTCTAAGAAATAGAGGTACCATAAGAAGTAAAACTTACCATCATCAAGAGGGAACTCCTTGCACCAACATACACTGGTCATCCAAATTCCCAACAGAGTGATTAGCATCATAACATACTCATAATTAATGATATAGAGCCCAAATATCTCCGTAAAAGAAAAATATATAAAAATACAGGAATCCCCTATATCAAAAGAGAATAAGATAAAGCTAAGGCATCTAGAATCGTACCTCTAACTATAGAGGGTCCGAGATCCTTCTCCTATTGAGTCTTCTCAACTAGAAAACTCTGACCTATACTGCTGCCCTGCGACCCTACCTAACAAGCCTAAGCTAATCCACCATGCTTTCACTAAAAGTATGTAGCCTGAATACTAGGTCCATGACCACCTACTCCTTCAGAACGACCTGTCAAACTCCAATTCCATGGGTGATGAGTAACTGATAGTCCTTCTTCTGAATATTGAGTCATAATTAAACCCCATAACTCACTATTAGTGAGGATATCTAAAAAAATCACTGACAATAACCTATCATGCCATAAAAATGGAAATCAACTGGGTCCCTAGGGAATTGTGGTCTCATATGCCAACTCTTCTCTCATTGGTAGCATACCTCTTAGATACCTGAAGGAACATCATGTGAAGTCTCCCTAAGGTTCTTCCTGCTATTTGTCAAAGGAGTTCCAGCCCTTGAGGATGAACAACCCTAGCTCACAGCTCCCAAATACCTCAAATTACGCTTGGTAATCATCGCCTAGTTCACTATATCCAACACCGATGTTAGCCTGAAAAAATTCACCTATGATCGAAGGTTGTACCTGAGATCATCTTCAAACCACCTAGCCAAAGGTAAATCATCACCTCTCAATGAAGTTGTAGAGTGCTATAGCTTTGTGAAACTAAAATAGTAATCAATCACTGAAAGAGAACCCTACACCAAATGAAAGAACTCTTGGGCTCGATCGGCCCTTAGCGTCTCTGGGTAGACATAATCATAGATGGTCTTATGAAACATTTCCAATGCCATATCTTCATGATGTGTCATATGTGTGATAACATCCCACTATCTTTTGGCAGAGTCACTCAGCATGTACGTCGCAAGAATCACCCTCCTATATGCAGGTGTCTACATATTCTCAATGATATCAAGCATGGAATACAATTACGACTCTACAACCTGAGGTCCTCCATCCTAAGAAAAAGTGAGAGGATGTTGCTGCTGGAACACCAAAATCAACTCTTCTATAGATAGGGAATGATTCGATGCTCCCTGAAAAGTTTGTAACAACCTCAATAATCCTTCACAAAAATGTGCATCATCACCTGTGTTTGGTATAACAGATTGTTCCAAGACATAAATGAGAGTATGATCTACTGGTAGTCCCTGATCTACCATTTCTAGTGTCTGAGCATTGCCCTATATCCAGTGTACGACTATAGGATGTCTCAGAGGCTTGGATTTTCAAGGTCGAGTACACAAATCATTCCAAGATTATCAAGGAAAACAACTTATAAGTGAGAGAAAGAAACATGAGAAGAAAACATTAATGTTTTATAAAATAGGGTTACACAGAATGTATAACCCCTACATAGAATATTCCCATAATATTTTAACAGGGGGTGTATCTCAACCCAACCTGGTTATGCAACACCCAAACACCAGGCGTGTTCCTCCTATGACCTAGTGTGTGATTGAATTTCCCCTCCTTCCCAAATAATTCTACATGGATAAACCAAATGGTTCTCTCATGGGTAACACTACCCGACATTTTCACCCTAGAAATGATGTGCACTGGTTATGTTCTAACCACCTGTGTTGTTAGTCACATGGTTGGAGTCACCGTTATTTACAATACAACATGTACAATCTAGAAATAGCATTTTCTACAAAAAATTCCCAAACCTGCATCTCTACTCACATAGTCAGTAACACAGTTCAACAATAAATATAATGTACATACAATACACGATGTGTACATAGGAAAAGTTGTTTATTATAGAATATAATATAACATGGCGTGTGTTTATATTACCACACACCGTGTTCTCTGGGTTTTCGGATATTAAGCCTCTAAAACATCTTCAGAACCCTTAGAAACATAAATTGTTTCCATGTTATGGCAGATTCCGACCTGTGAGAGCCCATATAATCTCCACGAATCAATGTTTGGAATCTATACTCATATCACAACCTGACATAATTCCATTAAAGTTCAAACATGATCCACTAAATTCCGATCAAAGAGGGACTGTAACACCTCAGGGATCAAAGTTTGGAATTCATGAAAATAAAAAATTACAATTTACAATACCCTATAAAAATAGTAAGTATTCTGTCATGGAATCTATCCCAACATCATGCATATCTGGTACAATATCTATCACAACAACATGCAATCAGTAATGCTCCCTAAATTCCATGACTAGAATGTATGACATGTGATCTCTAACATGTTACTATATGATGCATGAGATGGAATACCCTAATATCGTTAGCTTTCCATAGAAATAAAACAACAATTATATAAATCGTAACATAAGAAAAAAAGTGTATCACCCAATGGTGAAATCAAATCAACAATAACAACTGAAAAAACATAAAAATTTCCATATTCGAGGTATATTAGATTTTACCTGTACCTGGGTTAACTAATCTTGGGAAAAACTTATTACAAACTACATAATACTTCATATCCCTGTCTATAGGCTCCAAATAGTAATACAATGTAGAAAAGAAACTCCTCTGATAAAACTTTGTAACACCCTAGTTCTGGGTACCACCCAAGGGTTCTCTAAACCCAGTTGGTCACATGCCCTCAAGTAAATTTCACCAAATGCCAGAGGCCTCTGACTAGTAGAGAGGTCCAATGTCTAATTGTGGGGAAACTATGACTTCAATGCAAGAGTATTCCCAACAGAATAACAAATAATAAATAGCTAGAGAATCAGTTAATAGCATAAAACATAGGTAAACAACATAAGACTGATAATAATATAAAATATAGAGTATATAAAAATGTTGCATGTCTCATGTATCTAGGTAAACATCCAAACAAGAGAGAATTCTGGAAATACAATACTAAAACCAACGTATAGAAAAACATTAAACTTCAACAGTATTTCAAGACTCATCTTGGTCCCATGCTCTCCAGCTCCAATATCTATCAAGTACCTGATTAAGAATGGTGCGTTCCTTTAACTATACCTGCAACCATATAATCTATTTAGGCTGAAAAGCATGACCTAAATAGGGTTTGAGATGAATCTCAGTAGGCAACCACCAAAAGACCTATGCCTAACTGTCAGTGCATATATATATATATAGAAAACAACATGAAAAATGAATCAATAAACTAGGAAGTATTCAAAAGTAAAAAATCCCACAGTTTCCAATTACATTCATTTAAATTTAATATTTTTTTCAATATGTTGAATAATGAATTCCCACGATATTGTGTATTCTTTGAATTACCTGTGTAATATAAAAATAGATGTCTCAGAAGACTATCTAATAATCAAGTAAGACTTAGTCTATTCTTGTTATTTGGCCTGAAATACTCATCACAATAATTTAATTATTCAAAACAACTATATGTGAAATCTCACACGCTCTAACCCCTTTGGTTTGAAGTAGAATTAATCAAATACAAACGACCACTTTTCCATCTCTCACATTCAATACCCCTGATCCATATAATATAAAAACTTTATACACGACCTCTGGGTTTCTCTCACGATCATTACCCCTGGGTCCAAATCTATACCAAGGCTGTCACGGTCATGTGAAAACAAAAATGGAAACCCCCACAGCTTTCCTAGTCCAAGGCTCTCACGGTCAAAGGAAGAACATCAAGAATAAGACATTTTAAAGGCTCTACATTCAATTCATACT
Organism: Viscum album; assembly: GCA_963277665.1. Lineage (NCBI taxonomy): Eukaryota > Viridiplantae > Streptophyta > Magnoliopsida > Santalales > Viscaceae > Viscum > Viscum album. The sequence goes on along the minus strand of OY728134.1, from coordinate 409,620,641 downwards.
ATTACATGGCTCAAATTTAATCAATGCATAAAAACATGGGTCATATATAACTAACAACTCCATTATAAATAACTCAAGGCATGAAAAAAAGGTATGACTCATAGCCAGCCTAGGCCAAACAACCATAAACAACTAATCAAGTGAACGTAACCATGGGGTGTCCCATAATAAGGGTTCACAATCGTATGCATAGGAAAAAACCTTTAATCAAACAACCAAACCACAAAAAGTATTAAATAAGGGAGAATCCAAAATCCACCATACGCCAAACATGTGTATTCATCACATTAAGCATAAATAAGCCAAAAAAAATTGATGAAATTCACCAACCACCTACCTTGATGTCGTATGATGAAAAATCTTGAACTTCTACCTTTGAATCATCCTATAATGGTGTAATCTAAGAAAATTGTAAAAATTATTAACACTATATAACTCATGAGAGAAGATAAATCAGGAAGAGAGGCACTAGAGGAATAGAGAACTCACGAGTGGGAATCCGATGCACATAGCGGCATCTCAATCGGATATCGGACAGTGGAACGAGAGGAACTCGAAGATCTTAGACCATACTTTTCTCTCTTGTATAAGAAACAGGAAAAATAAGTTTTTTCTAAAGATGAGACATAACCCCAGTTTGGTTAATCAAATAAAAAAAAGTACACTACGTGTTCCTTTAATGTAAACGACGTGTACTAGCCCCAACCGACTACCTCTTTAGGTGGTATTATAGGTCACCTACACGGCCATGTACTCAGCTATTACATGACAAGTACATGGATACATGTGGAAACCAGGTACAAGAAGTGTAGTAAAAAAATTTCCCCTCTCAACCTTCTTCCCCAAAAAACTACCCGAAATAAGATCCATACCTGAAATGGGGATTCGAGTTCTAAAAATTGTCACCTATAATTTGATTATCCAAAGAGATTGCACCTTGTATCAACTAAACCATTAAGAATCCATGTTTCTCTTCAGAGTGAAAACTGGGAAGATACAGTGCCATTATTTTGTTAAGTAGGTAAGAAATTACCTTGTATGACACATTAAACATGTAGATTTTGTGATATTGATTAAGGGAATGGTTTTGAAAATTTGAATTAGTACAATCTCTATGGCATATTGAACTCTGGGTAATGTCCCCCAATTAAGTAATCCTAAATTATTAGCACCATGTTCATCTTGATAATGTCCCATTAACCATATAGAAGGTTCATGGGATGAAATACTCCCCCAAAGTTCTCTTCAGGCAGAGATTCCAAATTACATCATGAATATCTCTCTCCTATGGGACATTCTTCCAGTTTTAATTGTCCCTCTCAGAACAAATTTATGGAATAACATCAATGATCTCTGAATTTCCACATGGATACCCTACTTCTATGGATGGGTTAGGACCTTATTGTAGGGATTTGAAATTATCATCTACCATATACCCCACAGTATCTTGATAATTTATGTACGAGCTATATCCTAGATGAATATTAGGTCTCATAAATATGTGTTTTTCATTTATACATGAATATAAATAATCAGTGTTATAGTTTCCTTCCAAAATCCATTTTAACCTTGATTTTTATATTGCTTTACATTCCTGTTGTAAAAAAGTTTCAGCTAGAAAATATTTGTTTTTCTTAAGATCATTTAATAAAGACTCATCCCATTCGATTTCCAAGATGGCCACCATTTGATTAATCTCACTTCCTATCACCTCTATGTCATACCCATGTGGAGGATAACTACTGCACTATTACCCTATAACCATGAACCTTAACAATTTATTGAAGGATGAATATATGAATTTCCAATAATTAATCCAAATTCCATATGAATCTAAATCCTAAACTCAAAATCATAAAATAATTTAAAACAAACTACACAATGTTACAAGGGAGTACCATAAACACCACACCATGAAACATTATGAACTCCAAATATCATCAATTGTAAATTAGGATTGGAGAAAATGGATGATTCAAAGAGGTTATAACCAAAAGAACCAACCAAAAACCATTAAAATCAAAACCAAAAACTATGATCCTAAAAACAATCAAACTGATAAACCATCAAATTACTTATCATTTCTAATAACATATGAAACAAGAAGATATTGAGTATAATTTTCTAAATTCAATACTTTCTAATATTTATAATCAAAATATCAATACACATTCTTAAATACAATATTTTATTGAATTTATAATTTCATAATGTTTTATAATGATTTTATAGAAAAAATATATTTAATAGGTAGGGTACACAATTTCATTCATCCACATATTTGAAATCATATGTTATATAATTTCTAATTAGATGATAAAAACATTATAATCAAACTACTAAAACATTATAATAAGATGATATAAAGTTTCTAATTAGACTATTAGAATCAATATTAATTGATGAACTAAGTTTACTATAATTTACACATAGCTTAACAATATTTTTATGATACAGTCAAAATAAACATCAGAAAAAGACAATATTGAACATCCAAGTGATGAAATAGTTTTTTCAAATCCATTTCAACAAACCCCAAGAATAATAGAATATGTCCATTGGAGAATTTACTATAAAAATTTGTGTGTTGAAGGAGAAGTAGATACTTTTTGAACTAAAACTGTCTAAAACATACTAGTTATAGGATATTTCAACATGCACTTTTTAAATAATTGGATAATTTTGGATCTAAGGAATATAAGAGAGTATTGTAGATTCATTTGAACATGTTTCATTTCTAATATTTCTGGCTAATTAGGCCGATTAATTGATTTTGGTGAATAAAAGATAGATATTAATATGATCTTATGATCGAGGGTTCTCAGGGATAGGGAATCTATGTTCTTCCAATATTAGTGTCAAGGGAATCCTTTATTATGGAAGATAGAACATACAATATGGTTGAAACTATGGATACATAATGTCTCGGTTATATACATTCTTATCATTAAAAGATAAATATTAGAACATTATTTTATAAATTTCTCTATTTATTTCTTTACAATTGATTAATAATATACTTTTCTTGTTTTTACATGTTTCATTTTTTGTTTTATTATATATGAATTGTTTGAATTTGTAATAAAAAATTATTCTAACATTGATTTTATAAAATATATCATATGTATGTTCTTCCTATTATATCTTTGTTACTATCAAACACATTTATCTATTGATTACCAAAAAGAGGAAAAATTTAATTTTTCTTTTTATTTTTAGAATCCAAATTTCACCCCTATATTTTTCCCATTTCATTACCCTTATAATTATATAGAACATAAAAATAATAATTATTATGACACCTGGGAGATCTAACATTGTATCCACACCCTTTAATATTCCATTAAAATTTTGTAACCAATGAATAAGTACCATGAAATGAATCCTTGAACAATCGAGCTCTCACAAGAGAAACTCACTCTCAAACAAAAAGCACTTTCAAACCTATGGAAGGAAATGAAAATAATAACAACCTCAAAAAATGACAAGACATATCATCTCAATTATCAATTCACATGGAATCCTAGGGTCATTAACTTGATCACACTTACAACGTGCATCCTAAAATGGTAAAATCATAACACCAGTTAGTATACTATCTCAACTGGAAGAACAAACATCCTAGTTTCCCAATAATGAAATCAAGAAATTTATCCTGCCTAAAAAATGATCTCTTTAAAGGATCAATATAATAAATAGTAAAACCTAATACTCTAAAGAATTTTTTTCCCAAAAAAAAAAGGAAAATGAAATGAAACCCAAAACTTACCATAAAATTTGAGGAATCCTAGAGAATAACCTTAAAATCCCTCTATAAGGGGGGAGGGGGATTCATCCCATGAATGAAACATTGAATTACCCATAAATGAATTCAAAAACACATATAGGAAACATATCCAACTAGGAAACATCCACACTATTCCAAAAAATTTCCAAATCTCCAAAATCATTATCACAACCATTATAGTAAATGTCCCAAATGAAATAATCCATCCTCAAAATATTAAACAAAAAAATCATCAAAAGCCTATCTAACAAAATTTCTGATATGACCAAAATCACCATAACATAGGTGAACCATATGATACTTAAGACTTGTATAATTGACACTCTCTAGTGCACCACATTAAATTTACAAAAGAGACCTCTTCTTCTAATGAGAAGGTCACATTGATTCTATCTCTGGATTATCATCTATTTTCTTCTTAATTTCTTGGATATCCTTTTGGATGGAACTAGGGAATTACCCTAAAAATGAATCCTAGATTGTTTAGCTTACATTATAATTTAAGTAGTGTGAACCACCTTAAAAATGTTTGAGCTAGATCAATTATAATTGAATAAGGATATAAGTGAAAGTTATATAAAATGAAAAAAGATAAATTTCAGTCCCTAAGGAATAAATTTGTAAAAAAGGGGACTAAATTCAAAAATTGGTCGACTTACTCTCTCACTGATCGGTCACCTTGATGATCATCTAAGATATAATGTGGTTTATAAACATTAAAAACCATAAGAAAGAACCACTGGAGAAGATGAGAATTTAAAATCTTCAAAGGCAATACTTCATGATGATGGGGAGGTACTATCGTCTCCAACTAAACTCAACAAAAACCAATACAAAATCCTTGATGGATCTCACTAGTGAATATTCACGAATCATAATAAAAACAAGGGAAGAAAATTTATTCCAATAACATCACCACTTACACTAACCCATTATCACCAATTAAAATGGTGTTTGTAGATTAAATATGTCAAAGACAAGGTCTGATATCAAGGAATGTTCCACATCCTCTTCTAAAAATTGATTCTTGGTAGGCACCAGAACATGATAAACCATTTTGTCCATTTGGGGAAACACAATTAAAATATACATGAACAACATCAATTTATTCCTAAAACAAAAACCAATTACAATCTAAGGTATAAATCAAGGCCAAATCAACAAACCCAAAAATGAGGAACAAGTACTCAAAACAAAATAACATTTTTTAATACCACCATTTTCACCATGGAATTTGAAAATATCTATCCACAATGGTGTCAATAAACAACAAAGGTAGCAAAATTTAGAAAAAAATTAACTAGGTAGAACACACATATGTTTCCCCAATATGGAATTTATCAAAATATTCCATTAAAAATGACAATTTCTTTTAAAACCAATAATCAATTAAATGATCATTAAAAATCATTTACATTTATCAAAAAACTTTCCAATTTTTTTCCAAAAAAAACCACTTTTGTTCTAAAAACACTTAAAAATTCTCCTTTATTAATAAAATACTTTTGGTAATACCCTAGGAAGAACATTTGAAGCATTTTTTCTTCCAAATACCATTAAAAAATAAGTTCATTATTAATAATTTTTAAAAAATAAGGAAATTTAATCAATAAATTAATTTACAAAACCATGTTCTAATTGTATATTTTTTTAAAAAATAATTATTTTTAAAAATATGTTCTTTAAACCAAGAAAATATAAAGGACCATAGAGCTGTTAATTTTTTTCAAAAATGTCACATCCAAAAGGGGAATAAAAACACTCATCAATAAACCACATATAAGTGAAAATATCTTTAGTTGAATGTGAGAATATTGAGTATTTTGAACAATTAAACCATTAAAGAAAATGTGATGTTCATGGTTTTGATGCATGGATTTGGAAACCATGATCCAACTATGAAAAAACTCTTTAAAAGAGGATGACCGAACCACACAGTTACTATATAGTTTCCCAATAAATTCATGCTGATTGTGTAACTCAGGTGCTCCACCATTTCCATACCAAATCCATGGATGGAAAAAAATTTCACATAAATACTCAATGGGGGGAAAACATAAATTTATATTAATATCTATCAAAATAAAAAAAATGAAATTAAAAATTGAAAACCCAAACATCAAAGGTTAGAATGCGGCTTTGGATGAGTATGAGCCATCTAGCCTTTCCCAGCCTAACCTATCAAGATCCAACAACCTAGTATCCTCTCTAATTGGAAATATACAAATAATAATGGACACAAAATAATATTAGGTTCATACTAAATAAAATCCATGAACCATCTTGGATAACATTTTGCAACAAACCAAAGTATACAACCATCTTACCTGGGACACACCCCAACATGACCCAAGTCCCTAAGGGGATTCATGACCCCAATGGTCTATAATCTAGTTCATGGGAATTAGAGGAATACCATTATTAATGATTTATACCAAAAAATAGATAAATTATTATATAATAAATAATGATCCAAAATAATGAATCATGCCCAATAGGTCATAAACAACTCATCAGATCAAAACTATTTTCATAAAAAACACAAACACTATAGATTGAAAGTAGGATTCAATAATTAGAAAAATTAAAAAAACCCACCAAAAAATATATAAATCAACTTATGTTGAATACCATCCTAATGAAGCTACCAATTTCTTACCACCATCATACACACCCCACATTAGCCGTAAATAATAAAGAAGGTATTCAATTGGGATCCAAAAATATAAAACATAAAGAAATTATCTAAAAAATCCCCCCGTCGTTATAAAATTCTGAATATATGCAATATGATTGATATGTAAATTCCTATATTATAGTTTAAAGTAAACTAGAATATTTAATTTTTCACATATAACTATTATTGAATGAAAAAAGGCCATATTTCACTTCGAAAACATTTCTCCATGTTTTTAAAAACATACTACATTTATATAAAAACATTCCTATAATACTATGCTATTTCAAATCCACAAAACCATTAAAATATATAAAAAAATGACTCATTTATTTTATTAAATAAAAATGGGCACTTTAAAACATGTATCTAGTTTCTTTTTTCTCATAAATACACCCATTTTAAATGCACATTCAGAAAAAAATACTCTTTAATTTGAAAAAGTGTTTTGCAAAAAACATTGAAACATCAGTTTTCCAATAGAAATTCTCCAACACACACATGGGTCAAGAAAAAAAATGGAAACATCCACACAATATGACATATCTCAAATATTAATAAAAAGATGTTCCATATCAATGAAAATGATAACTAGATCAAACTCCCCTTTTCCAAAAAATAATAATGAAATTGAATGTGTCATAGACACTATCCTAATAATTCCTAAAATATGAATAACTTATCCACATAAGTTTATAACTACCAACGTAAAATATATCAATGTACGCTGAATATCAAAACACAACTCATCTAATTTCACTACACATGCCTCATGATGATGAAAAGCCAATATTATCCCTTATTCTAAGAATGACATGAGGGAAACTAGTGTCATGTAAACAAACTCGAATAATAGACAATATCTCATACATATTACTAGGGTTCACATGACCAAAGAGAATGTTAGGTGTTCAAACATACAATCAATGTCATACACACAAGGGAAAACCATATCAAACCCTAACCCTTAAAACATAATAATGAATATTCCTATATAATAAATTCCCCAACAGAATAATAAAACAAATTCCTATACATGGTGAGAAATAATAAACTCATATAGATTGATAACATATACTAGGGAAATGACAACCCTCTCATGGTGATAAAAATCCCACCCAAGCTGTAATCAAATCAATGGGAAAAAGGGTACCTTTCACAATAAAAATTTTACAACCAAACTTCCAACCAAGTCTTTGAAAAAATAAAAATAACTTAGGATACTGATCTGTTTTACTTTAAACGAAAGGATTTTCTAGAAAATCTTTAGAAAATTATGGAAATAACAAAGCATTTGGAAACATTTAAAGTCCACAAACCCACATGGTTCTTTTTCATTTAAATACAAAAAATGGTCTAAAGCCATTAATTTTTTAAACATATTTCAAAATATCCATTAATTCATTTTTTAGAAGGGTTAAATAATAAATAAAATTCAAATACCAATATCAAATACATTAAATAACCCCTTCATAAATCACTTCAACATCAACAACTCTCTTTAAGTAATATCCTAGATTAAAATATATTTTTCATATTTTGTAAAAAACTAGTCTGACATCAAACACACATCATTAAATCCACCTCAAATATTCCCATGTTCATTTCATAAAATCCTATAATATCTAATTATTCTATTTCAAATATGAAAATAGGGAAATTCAAAGACAACCCTATCATAACAATACAAAACCAAATGAAATTGTTATTAAAAAATCTTAAAGATATCATATATAATTATACATTAAATAAAAACGAATATAGAACTATGAATAAATATTTTCATACCAAAAGGAAATATTTTAATAGAGGCACCTACATAGAACAAGGGAAAACCAAGTCAAAATAAGTCACCTTCATTGAAGAAAAAAATAGAAATATACAAATGGAATATAAAAAACCTATCACGAAAAACTAAAACATTAGAACCACTAGAAAGCCTAAAATCATTCACAATAGGTCTTAATTTACAAGTAAAAACCAATGCTAATAGAGGAGAGATTTAAAATAGAGGAATAGGGGAATAAGTTTTTAATAAATTATAACCTCTTATAAATCTCCACATAGAAGTAAATAAACAATTTTGGAGGAGTTTAGAGTTCCATCATGAAATCCCCAAACATGTATGATATGAATGGAAGAAAATATAAGTGAAACCCCTCTAAATTTGAATAGGGATAAATAAGAAAATCCCATTAATTAAGAACCTAGGTAGTTCGAACAGTTTGGTCAGACAATTTTCTAAATAATTTGAAAACCATGTTCTAGCCTCTGCCAAGGCCAAAAACCCCCTAACACAATTCACATTGGGAAACACATGGTCAAAAAATATTGATTCAACCATGAAATTAGACACTGTAAAAAAAATATTCTCACCACACACTTACCTCATGATTTATTAAACCATGGTAAAGTTTTGTGCCACCCCTGAGACATAAAAATTAACCCATGTGGTTTCTCTATGGGGATTACATAGTATGGTCTTAATATGGAACAGACATTTCTGAAAAGACTTGTGTAGTTCAAAATGAAATGAAATGATCATCATTAAGGGTCTCCATAGAGTTTCCATCTCACCATGCACCTTAATAATGAATAAAATAAATCCTATTATAATTTCTATTTTCTAAGACAAAATCCCATGAAAGCTCAACCTAAAACTCCACCTCATAATATAATAAGAAAAAAACATAATGATAATGGGGATGTCTAATCTCCCAAACATGTCACTTTTGGGTGAAAAAAAACAATGGTTGAAATGAATAGAATGTTAAAATAAAATATCCTAAGAATACCTTACCAAAATAACCGCAAATATGGTTTGGCACCATGATCAAAACCCAATATACTCAAAAATGATCAAACAAAAAAACTACAAGGCCACCCAACATATTTAAGGACAATATAAACATGCGCTTAAAAAACGAGGTCCTATAAATTATTATAGACTGAACATGGTCTCTCCACCATTATTAATTTCACTAACATAGTGGAAACAATGGATAAATAAAAATAAATGAATCCTCATACTACTAAGAAAAAATGTGAGAAAAGCACTCTCAAACCAAAGGAACATCCATACCTATGGAAAATAATCCACAAAATAACTCAAAAGAACAACATAGTCACTCATCTCATGTAAGGATGCACACAATAACCTGGTATCATGATCTTGATCAACCTCACATGGTGAATACAAATATTTAATTGTCTAAAAATGAGTTTTAAGAAAAACTAAACTATAAGAAAAAAATTATAATTATCCAATAATACACTCAAGACCAATCTCATATCCAAAAGATTATCACTTTAGTGGCTCAACATAAGAATGAAAACAACCCAACTACACTCATGAAAGGTTTGTACAAATAATGAGAATTAATGACATTTAACCACAACAAACCAAAAAAATTAAATCAACCAAGACAATAACCTCAAAATAAATCCACAATGGATGGTCTGGGAGTATTCCACATACAAAACAAATATTTACATAAAATTGAATTGAAAAAAACCAATAAGAAACATATTTAAAGTGGAAACATCGACATGTTTTTTGGAATAATAGATAAAGATCAAAAAAATGATCAAAAAAATATAACAAAAGGTCTGTTAACATTCAACTCATCCTCATTGGTTTAAACTTGATACATCTTTAAAAACCCCATCTTATAAATCTTTTGAAGGTGACCCAATTGACTCCAACAGAGGGAAACCTAATGAGATATAATATGATAGATATTTTTATTCTATGCATTCCCACATTATATGAACATGAGATATCACCATATCCCATGATAAATTACCCTTTATTATTGATATTTATCATCCTTATTCTAATCCTAATATTATGGGTTATCCCTATACTAATATGACATAACTAAGGAATCCAACACCATTGGAATACTATAATGGCGATCTCTTTTTAGAATGATATTTTTAAAAACATATTAAATTGATGTTAGACACAATCCATTTATAGACGAAACATGATTCATGTAAAGGTAATATTTGATTAAATGAGCTTTATCACAATTTCATATGACTAAATTTTGAGAAACGATGATCAATATCTAAAAATTATTGAAAAAATCTCTAAAAAATAGCTACTCTAATTAACACCAATTATATCATTCAATTTATCACCTTTCAAAAACATTATGATGATCCATTAGATAGTTGAAATCTTCAAAATATCACAATACAAAACTTTACATTGGTGGGGAGGTATTATCGACTCACACCAACCTCAATTGAAACAAAAATTAATGATCTTGATGACTCTCTCATGCAAAACATTAGAAATTCCTATATAATTTAGGACTACCTCAATATCATACATATACATCCCAACGTACACATTACCAAGATCTCTAATAAAATAATGTGGATACTGATTTAAGAATTCAAAAAAGGGATATAATCTCTATGATGTTTCACATCCACCACTCCACTTAATGTTAGGGTAGTAATCAGAACTAGAGAATTTTTTTTGAACATTCTATGAGATAATAACATAAATTACATGAAAAATGTCAATTAATTTATAAAAAATAAAATTATTCTACATGAAGGTACAAATTTAGTCTAAAATAATAATCCCACAAACAAGAGAGCATATTCACATAAAAATAATTTTCTTTTGAAATAAACATTTTCAAAAAAGAATATTGTAATCACCTTGCCCCAAGGCATCACTAAAGAATCATCAAACACAACATAAAATAAATTTAGTGGATAATACAATAATTTACCTAACAATAATTGTAAAATAAAATTTAATTCAAAATACCACATTATATAAAAAACTAAACATCAGCATGATCATTAAAAATTATTTTCATTTTTCAAAAAATTCCAAATTTGTTTGAAGAAAATTTATTTTAACACCAAATCACATTCAAAACCCCATTTTTTAAATTTATACTATTCAATAATAACTAAGGAATCGATTTTGAAACATCCAAATTTCCAGATAACAAAATTAAAATAATATAATTATAAAACATTTCATAAAACAAATGGATTTCATTATTCCCATTTAATCATAAAACCATGTTTTGAAAATAATTATTTTTTAAAATCCATTAATTTTACATAATATTTTTTTCAAAAAAAAACTTAAAAAACCCGAATAACCTTCCAAAAGGTTTCATAAACGGCACACCCTAGAAGGTTATAAAAAACATGCATTCATACAACTCCTTGAAGTGAAATTTTACATTAGGATAAGTCTAGAATCACGAGGAGTCCAATAAAACCAACCAGGGAAGAATATGTGATATTAATGATTTGATGACATATATTGGGAAATATTGATCCAACCGTACCACAAGATCTACAAAATATGAATACCCAACGACATGGGAATCCCACAACTTCTCAAGCCGTGCATGCTAACATTGCTACTCAAGTGCTCCTGCAATTCCATCCCAAAACCAATGGAAGATCCACAAAACCACATACATAGAAAATATCAATAAAGGAACATAAATTATTATTATAATTCATCATAACAACTTCAAAAAATCTAATTATTAATTAAAAACAAAAAATTTCAATGGAAGCATGAGGATTAGGATGACCAGGAGCTAGATAGACCCTCCTAACCCTTTCGACTCAATATTTGACAACTTTAGCCTCCTCTATATTATAAAATCCTCAATTAAAAAGGGATGATAAAGAATATTAGACTCATACTAATGAAAACACATAAACTACTATGATACAATTTTGTAACAAAACAAACCGAGATTCCATTCATCCTAACACCAGACTCGGCCCGCCACATGTCCTAAAGGGAATTCTCGATCCACATGGGCTAGAAACCAGGGCATGAGAATCATATTATTCCATTTGGAAATTATTTTCCACCATGTAGAGATATAATAAAATGGAATAAATAGTGACCCATTTTAAAGAAGCATTCCAAATTGTTCATAATGAAATTAACAATACAACCATTTAAAAAAAATATTCAATAAATAAAAGGATATAATGAATAATAATAGATCCAACCAGATCAAAAAATAAAAAAACTTCAATCTAACTTATTCCACGCATGAGACTGTCTCTATGAAACTACAGACACTCCCCAACATGAAACAATCCCCACATCGGCCTTATCAAAGGAAGAATAGATTTGAGTTGTATCCTCGTACTAGAAATATATAGGCACAATCTATAGAAAATATTGGATCACTACAAAATATAGAATCTGTTAAATTAATTTCACAATGAAATTAAAAAATTCAAGTTTGAAAATAAATTATGAAGTAAACTATTTCACATAAATTTTATGGAAATAGAAACAATTGAATATTTTTTGTTCAAAGTATTACACATGGTTTTCCAGAATTTTTAGAAATTATTTGAAAACGTTACCACAAACTAAAGACATTTCGTAAACAAAACCCTATTCACATTTTAAAAAATAATTAATTCAATTTATATATTTTAATGGTAATGGAAACCATCAAATATCTAACTATACAATTCCATCTAAAAAACAAAACACCCATATTGAAATCAAATTTAAGAACTAAATAAAATTCTTTCAACTAAAAAAATATGTTTTATAAACATATTTTAAAATAAATATTTCCAATATAAATTTCCTAATGCACAAAAAGTTCATGAACAAGAAAACATGCAGTATCCATGGAACCATTCCTATATCAAATAAAAACACAAATATCTTCCATATTTACAAATGAAGGGAAAATGATAAAAACGAACAATAGATAAAAATATCATCAATCATTAACCAACCAATAAATTTAGTTATTCATTGAATCTATGAATTGGAATCCTAAAATGTGAAATGCCTAACCCTATAATAGTATATCAACTCATTAATTAACAAAATTAGTTCACTAATGTTCAAACAATAATTCATCTAACAATCACACATAAGAATCACTATAATCAAAACCCCCACCTATCCATTTTACCTAGTATGACTACAGGGCCAGTACTAATGTGCAAACCAACTAGAGTAATGAAATTGATCACCCACTTAGTACTTGAGTTACCATAACTTAAAAGGAAGTGAGGCATTAGAACATGAAATCCGTGTGTAACTTATATGGCATAACTATATCTATCTATCACCTCTAACACCATAAAATAAAAGTCCCCATATTAGTAATTTACTAAATAAATAATCAATAAAATTCCCAATAAAATTGGGGAAACAAGAATCTCATGGATATAATTTTTTGACATAGGGAGAACAACAAGAAATAAATTGTTATAAAGAACCCTCAAAGGGGTGATCAAGTCATGGGGAAATTAGGGGGTTCTTTCACATTAACAATTTCAAATCCAATATACCAATTAGTTCTATAACACCAATACATGTGTTGGAATTCCTAGAAATTTCACAATTCCTGCAATGAAATTCTAAACTATCTTTATAAAATGATTAAAATAACACACCATTTAAAAACATTTGAAAGATACAATCCAAGATGGGACTTTCTAGTGAAATATAAAACATATCTGAATGCCTTTATCTCTTTTAAACAAATCTCAAAAAATCTATTAATTCATTTTTTAGATTGGGTAAACCAAATATAAATTTCAAATCAAAATTTTAAATCTCTTAATAAATCTATTTATATATAACTTTTTGGTCAGTATAAACAAAAAAAAATTATTTTTCATTAATTGGATAAAAAATTGGATCATCATATAACTAGTTCATTAATACCATTTCAGATACCCCCTTGGGAATTAAAAAAAATATATAAAATCCAAATATTACATTTTAAACATTAAAACATGGAATTTCAATAAGAATCCATTTAATCAAATATTAAAACTCGAAAAAAAATGTTTTTAAAACATTACAACGGTATCAAATATAATTAAACATTCAATGAAATTATATTTATAATGAACAAGAACACATTTTATTAGGAAAATAAATAGTTTTATAGAAAACCATCCTCTAAGATGTTAAAATCAAGACTAAATGTGTCACCATCAATTGACAAAACATTATAGTGGATAGAAATTGAGTCTACAAATAATACACCCCAGTAAGCCATCATTATATCCACTGAAAACAATAAAATAATAAAACAAATATCTAGAATTCATGGGTGAAAATAAATACAAAATAAAAGAGAGAGAGAGGAGGTAATTAGAGGTAATGGTATGATGAAATTACACAATCCCCTGGGAAATTGGAAATAATAATGAATTAATCGAAGGAGGAGGTGGATGGAGGTCCTCAAAGAGATCAAAATAGTTGGATGACATTAACTGGGGAGGAGATCAATGAAATGCATCCAAATTTAAACATGGAAAAATCATATATTCCTAATAATCAAACACATGGGAAAGATTCATGGTTTGTTCTAACATTTTCCCAACCATGAACCTACTACGCACTAGCCACTACATATGCGATAAACCTCTCATGTGCCCCACCTTGGGTGCCAGGAAGTTGGAAAAAAAATTCTCCAACCATTCCATTCAGAACAAAAAAAACTATATCCACATTTATTGATTTTCAAACAATTTACCAAAATTTATAAATTCATGCACCCCACCCCAGACACACAAGGGAACCGACACAATTTCACATAGGGGATCACACGTTTGTGAAATAACCATGTGTACCCTATAATGAAAAAACATGTGAATTTCATAATTAAATAAGGAGGCGTACCCCAAAGAGAGGTCACACAATTTCACTCTAACCAAGCACCTTAAGCATGAAATGATGGAATGCTATGAGAATTACCAACTTTTGAGCAAAAAACCCTAGAAAAACACATTCAAACCTCATCCTCAAAATGTCATTAAAATAGATACATCGTGAAATACTGGATATCACAAAAATGGTTTAATTTAGTTTATAAGATAAGGTAATGAGAAATAGATGGTCATTTATGTTAGTGGCAACCATATATACAAATATATTTTTATGATTCATCATGTGATGTGTCTATAGAATCATAAAATATTCTACTATTTTTTATATTTCATTAAAGATTACTTTTGGTAATAATTAATATGTCAAGGTTATGATAAAGGATAAAATATTTATACTTGGTGACATCATCTTATTCAAAAATTCACTCAAGGACATGAAGTCATAGAAAAATAGTAGATATATAGGAAAATGTGAAAATCCCAATGACTAAATCCATAACTCAGAAAAAGAATTATCTTATCACTTGTTAGATAATATGAAGTCCATTTTCAACATTACTATTGGGTTTGTTGGAGTGTGGTAAAAATGAATTCCATATACCAAACATGAAATTTAATATTCAATTAACAAATCATTTAAAAATATATTTATGGATGATGAATAATTTCCATAGTATAATTAAAGATTCAATATCCCTAATTTATGTTGTAATGTCAACTGATTATTTGTCATCTAAAAAGGTTATACCAGTTCTTAGCTAAAATGTGAACCTATAAATACTAGGAAAATTATATTATATATATATATACTATGGTCTAAATACATAATATATAATGGAATGAAATGATGTCATACTATCCAGTGATGGGCGCTCATAACCATTGATAATTATTCTCTTGATTTTCACACATTTTAATATCTTATAGCAGAGATCAGTAGGACTAACCCATCAATAGAAACACCACATGTTTGGGGTTCCACTAGTAGATCCTATCTACAAACACGTGTATTAGTCTCTCACGATCAAGTCATTACTAGTCTATATTATTTGATTAAATACATTAATTGAATACAAAAACCATTACATTTGGGCCGTTATGAGGAAGCATGTATTTTTTTTGTGAAATTTGCGCTTTTACATTGAATGAATTATCAAGATAGTTTTTTTGTTTCAGAATGTATGAGATGTACTAGGCCTAGTTGCACAAGATTTTCATACCACTAATAAATCAATGGATATAAAGTGAATGATATTTACTTTCCACTAATTTTAGGTAATAATAAATCAATAAATGATGAAAACACCAAGAATGTGTTATATGTTATGAGATATCACAATAACATTAGATTAGATTGGATTATGAGTGTTATTAGGAGGTAGTTATTTTAATGACTAAACTATATATCCTTTGGGACCTTGATGTATTTCAATACTATATACATAGTCTATGAGTAGTACTCCCCACTATTGTGATAATTAGATAAATGGTCACACACTAATAGTATTCAAGAGTCTGACCTATTCTAAGTGAATATAAATGTAGGATTTGGTGGACCCCATGATGGGGTTTGTGTTATTAATAAGTTTGATTTGTCACCTAGAAATAAATAATTTCAAAATTATTTGAGTTTATAATAACATATTTTGTGTTTTTTTATAAATTGTGCTAACAATTTATTAACCGAATACAAAATAAAAATATACGATCTAATATTATTATTGAATGTTTATCAAGTATTTAATGGGACAACTGAGTCATGTTAATGACCCGAGGTTTATAACATTAATTATATTTTACATTATAATTATTTTATAAAATTTGAATTATATTTAGGACATAGCTACTCAATAATTTAGTGCCATTATGGGATTATTTTGATGGTTTAATTTACCATGGGCCTATAGAAAATTTCTAGAAATTTAAACCAACATTGTAATTCATGATATACCTAATTTGAAGAGACTATTCATTCCCATAAATTTGAGAGGATATGTCTCTTCTATCAAAAATTCTATAGTCATAAACATGTGATCTATCCATCTTGATCTGTGATCTTTATCCTGCATCAAAGGAATAATGACCAATCAATCACAAGGATGACGTAAGTGTTTTTGATTCACTGTGATAAAATTAAAAAAGTGAATATAATTTTATAGATAGGATCTCAAAGGGTTTATATACTATCTAGAGGGATCTGACATCAGTTATATTGAGCAACTACATCCAATTGATAGAAAAATGAGATTCTAATTGAAATCAAAAGTGCTACAGTGTTGAATTAATATTTCATTTTTAAATATTTTTTTATTAAATTCAACATGATCTAAGGACTAATAAAATACGTGGAATACCATATTTTATAAATGAAGATAAATTTAGTCCCAAAAAGTTTAAAATACAATTTTTCATTCTTCCATAAATCCCATTTATCCTCAACTTATAAGCCCTTCCCAAGATCCAACCTAAATCCCATTGGATGATTGGAGGAGATTCCCATCCAAATATATATTTTGGCCACTTATCTTTTCTGATTCTGACTTGGGACCTATAATGGAACCCAATAATACCCCTGGAAAACAAAGCACACACACTTAGGGCCCCATAGAAATTATAATCCACCAGATCCAAGAAACTTTTACCACCATGTTGTCCAATCATCACGAGTCACCACCAAACTACTTGTATAGAGTAGGTGATAACCATGAGGAAGTTTGGATCAAAATTATTACATTGAGAAACTATTATCATTTTTCAAATATTTTGTGGAATTCTACACCATACGTCACATCAGGGTTACACAATGGCTGTGATACTACATTTCAAGATCCAATTCCTCTTACTATATGTTTTTCAGACCCAACACATAAGCAAATATATCATTCCATCCCAAAACATAGTGATTGACAAGAAAAGTCGCATATCAATGATTATACGATTACCAATATCCTTTAAAGAATCTCATAATGGAATTCATTTCTAACCTAGTTGAAATTTGGTTTTTTTATTTCAAAGATTTTAGAGACTTTTTTTAGTGGATTTTATATTCAAATTCTCTATGGATTCCAATTGAAACATGTTGTATCCACCCTTAATCACCTCCGTTGTCTCATTCCTTATAGAAGATAACCCCCAATACTCTCTGACTGAAAAATAAATCCCCAAAACACAGTAGGGTGCCCTCCAGTCACAACCCAACATCAATCCAATACACATCTAGCACCATCTAACATACCTATCCTCCCTCTATCTTCCATACATATTCCATGTCTGGTACATGAATATCACACCCCCTATAACTTATCCATCTGTCTCCTCTTGTCATTGACTACATATTGCAACATAAATTGATGTTTTTTGGCTTTGGACCATTTGATACTGACAAATAGATATCTATCATGGTGTTAATAGTTTTATTTAGAAAATTTATATTAGAAATATTTATTAGAAGTAAATATTAATATGGATTAATAAACCTTGTAGTAGTTGTATTATTTATTTGATAATATGGTAATAACATTTTATAGGTTTTTTAAATTTTTAGTTTTTTAGAAAATATATTTTAAATTGCTGTGAAAAAATATTATATTATTTAATTTAAAAAAATGTTATTATTAGAGACCTACACACACAGTTATTTAATTGATGTTTTTATTAAAAATTATACATAGTGAAAATAATTTATTCAATGAAGAAAAGATTTTTTGTTACCTTCCTCACTGCATATAGTGTAGACTAATTATCATTTGATCCTAGACGCCCTCACATACATGGAATTCAATAAATTTTCCTTCAACATGAACATATTTTTCATGCATGTAGACACTTGATGGACCATTGTTATTCATATAATTGTCATATCCTCCAGTTATAATGGTGATTCATATGATATTGATACTTACAAGATAAGACACTGTTATTAATTGAACAACCCTAATGATGGTGATTTATACATTGATTCAACATCTTGATTGGGATTCCATCAATATTTCTGAATCAAAAAAATTCACCAGTTACATTAATATTTTTTAAAAAATGATTGATAATGTAAATATTGTAATATAGCTAGTAAAAAGTGCTAATAACGGGTAGTTTTTCAATGAAAAAAATGATCTAACAAAACTACCACCATTATCATTGTTTTTTTCACCAATAATTGCAGTTTTTATTAGTGACTTTATCTAGTGATAAAAATAGTTTCCTTTATCAATTCTTGTTTTCTCACTGACTAATGGTGATATTCCTATAAATAATTATATATTAAAAATATCATATTTTATTTACAAAAATATTTATATTAATATATATTAATTTTGTTGAATATGATTTACAAAATAATAAATATGTGTTCACATTTAAAATTTCTTTTATTTTGTGAAAATGTGGTACAATTTATTAAAGATTAATATAAACTCAGAATATTTACTAATTAATGTTAATAGAAATTTAATACCATTTTTATATTAATTCCATTTTTCTCAATTTGAAATATGTATCCATTAAAAAATATTTAATTTTAGATTATGAATATTGATTAAATATGTATTGAAATTTAATATTTCCAATTTTAATTTCATACAAATATAAATATACAAGATTAGTTCAATTTTATAAAAACCCACATACACTCTATATTAATAATATTTATATAGTGAAAATGATATCCTCTTCTTTCCAAATTTCCATATTTTTACTATCATAATGTAATATTTTTTTGGTCATGACATTTACATCATATATTATATGAAAATGATCCATCAAACCGAACATTTTATAAGTTTTTATTAGCTTTAATAAGAACTTATTCTACACTAGAACAATAAATATTCATATAGTGTGTGTTTTTTGAGGTATGTATCTCTATGGATGTAGAAAAATTTGAGGTAGTGCTATCTTGGACACATCCTCAAAACATGTTTTAGATTAGGATATTTCATGTTTTATCCAGATGAAACCATCTTTTTTACTCTGGATTTCTCTTTTCTATTAGCTAATTTTACTACACTAATAACAAAGGGGGTGAAGTTAAATTTTTTAAATTAGAGTGAATATGAGTTTCTTGAGCCCAATAAATGGTTTACTATAAATCATGAATTGAAATTTTCTGAGCTAGGTGTTAGATATTTTGTATACTATGATGCAGCATATATCGGTCTAGGAGGACTGCTGATATATAGGAAGTAGGTAGTGGCATATGGGTCACACTAGTTGATACCCCATGAATAGATCTAATAAAATCATGAATTGGATCAATATTCCTTGGCCAATACTCTAAAATATTGATGAAATAATCTCATTGATAAGCAATTTGTAGTCTACATTGACCAAAAGAGCCTCTGTTATATCTTCACACAACTGGACATGAACCCGAGGATGAGGAATTGGGTAAAAGATGCTAAAAAATTTGATATAAAAATGAATTATGCTTCGAATAATGTTAACTTCATTATGGATACATTAGTAATTAAATTCATGTACGTTAGAGGCTTTGTGAGCTACATTCATATTATTAGTGACACTTGAAATGTTTTTAGGATGACTAGAGGATGGATCATTTTGAGTATTTGATATCAGTTAATTGTTATACACTAGTGGTCACATTATTCTAGGTAACCCATGTGAATTATAGATAGTATATCGACCTATAATTCACTATGAAGTCGAAATATCTATAAGCCGGTGACTTGATACCAAGATGGTCATTTGATTGAATCAATGCTTTCTTTTTTACACGTGTTAAAAGTATTCACTACTTATATTAAAAATGAGTTGATTAAGGGCATCCATTACACTAGATGGGTAGTACATCATGGTTTTAAAATGACGTATTTTCACCTCATGAGCTAAATTTATTGTCTAGGGATGATGTTGGACATCACTAGATATGTTTATCGATGACTTACATGCCAAAGCGTAAAGGCCAAGTCCTAGTGTCTTGGTGTTTTTCTCTAACCACTTCCAAATCCCATGTAGTAGTGGGAGGAAAAAATGATGGAATTATTTTTGAGGGCATTAATTAGGTCGCCCAATGAGTCATGATTGTTTTTGGGTTATTTTTTATTATATAAAAAAGTTTCTCATTTTATATCAATCCAAAAGGATCACTTAGTAGATGAGTTGTGAAAGCTTTGTATCCATGAGATCATATTTTAAATTGTATTCCCCTAATAAATTTATTTGATAGAGACCCATATATCACATCTTACTTTTTCCATGACATGTATAATGTCCTACAGACTCACCTAAGGTTGAGTACAAAATTCCATCCTAAAATAGATGGATAGATTTAGAGTAATATTCACATACTAGAAAAAATGCATCATGTTTAGATACTAGACTATGGTGGAATACATGATGAGAATCTATCTAGGTAAAGTTATCTTACAATAATATTTACAAGTATTTAAAATAAATAAGAATTATTTAATGATCATTATGGGATCCCATTCCATTCAACTCTTTGTTTCCATGAGGCTTATGAGGCAATGGTTTTGGGGAGAATTTTGTTACATGATATATCAGATAGTTTACAACTACATAAGAAGAGTTTTAATTTCATAAGGAAGGAATGGATCATATAGTGATCGTAGGAGGATAAAAGTTTGGTTTTCTATCATATATCAGGTTTTAATGAGAGTAACTCCTCAGTTATGATGTTAATGTCTAGTTATCTCTGTATTATTTTAGACCCTATGATTTAAAAGAGTACTTGGGATACGGGTGTATCAAAAAGATATATCTTCACCAAAATGAGGTATTCATGATATGTTTCATGCTGGCACTATTTAGTACTATTCATATTTTAGAAGCCAGAACTAATCACCATCATGTCATCGGTTTGGGTCTAGAGTCCTTATGTTCTTTAGGGAACCAAGGAATTTGGGTCAGTAAGGAATCTGGGAAACCTTTAGGTTGTCAAGCCACCTCATGGTATTTGGGTTACTAGATGTGCTGATGAAAACCAAACAGATTCTATAAGTAACATTCTCTATAGGAGGATTCACAAAAAAGCCGATTCACTAGACCAGACATAACATATTTGGGAGAATGAGAGGGTATGCCATTTTTCATCAGTACCAGGCATGTGCACATCTACACATGACAGCTACCCAAACAGCCATGCCATGGTGGGGAGATGATCACTTTGAAAATTCTACGAAGGGTCTGTTTTAATTAGTCATAGTTTAATGAATTCCATCAAGACCTTCAAGTCTTATAGTGTCATGAGACCTATGGTCCATGTTAGGGTTCCCCTTTATCCATTAAAATTATTATTATCAAAAAATGTATCAAAATGAAGGCCTTCCAGGCATTTTGCAATTATGTGTTTCAAGAATCTTATCTCCATAGGTATTTTATCAATCTTATACATGTTATAAACTATAATAATGCGGAGTTGGAGCTAGATTTTTCATATGAGTACCATTCAATATAGAATATATACCATTGAAAGAATGTTATATTTTTAGGGATGATGGTGCCACTTGTCTGGATCCTCTAACAACATGGAGACATCCAAGATATGATGTTGTACATGATTAATATGTTTGACCATAATTTATGGAGTTTCTCAAAAATAAAACCTTGATAAAACTCTAATGTATTAGAAGTCATTTTTTGTGTGAATTGAAATATCCTCAATTTCTAAATGTTCTAAATACTTCCTTTTTATTTGATTTGAATTGTTCATCTGTGGAAATATAATAATTTTAAACTTTGTTTTTACATTAATGTATTTACTAGGGTAAAATTAAAGGTAAAAGGTTTATAAAAATAAGAAATATTTCCTTTGGATGTTACATAAATGTAATTCTTATTTTTCAAAGGTTACGTAAGGGTAAAAAACTGCTCCGTAAGGGTAGGGTGTTTCAACCAGGAAATCCATAAATGTAGACCTATGTTTCAAAAAGTTATATTAGGGTAACCTATGAGAATTTTAAGTGTAAGTTATTATTTTAAAATGATTGGTATTATAAATCCCTTGTTCAGTATTCTTCATAATGGTGTGAAGAATTTTCAATTCATTGCTTAATGGTATCCTTGGTTTTTCCTAGGGGTAACTAATTTTTTTTAAAGAATACACAAGGGAAAAGAGAGAGATGCAAAAGGAAGGTATGAAATTTAGTCATTTCATAAGGGTAAAACACTATAACCATAAGTTATTTATAGAATATTCATATGGGTAAAACCATGTTACCCATTCAGGTTTCCCTTTTTGGAAACATATTTTTACAGTATTTTCTCATTTCTTCATCCCTTTCACGTGCATGTGACTCCTAATGATGAATTTAAATGATTGAAATATTAGGGAATCTATTCCATTGACCCATTTAGGATTGAGACACATTTTTTGGGTGAAATTGAACTTTCATAATTCAAGATCCATTTTAAGTATAGTTTAAATGGTGAATTAAATATTTGATTTTAAATGCTATGTACCAGTAGACGACTTAACTTTTTGAAAATACTATAACCCTTAATACCATTATATTTTATAAACCCTTTTGAGTCTAAGAATCCCAATTATTATTTATTCAAGATATTTAAATTCAACATCATTTGATTCTATACCTTTATCTTTCCATGTGTGGGGGAGTTCTCTCTCCCTCATGCATACATTAGTGTATATTTTTAATGGAATAATTTTTATGTAAATTTTCATGTGAAAAGTTTCAATTAAACCCTCCTGATCATTTTTTTTTGTAAATTCATAAAGAAATAATAAAATGATAATAACCCTGAATTATCAATGAATAATAATAAAATTATATCCCATGAATGTCACTAATATTTCCAGAGAGATAGAGTATTATCACACAAGGTTTAATAGTTATTACTTAAGAATTTTATAGCACATGTTTTTTTTCATAATTTGACAATTTTTAAAACTATAAAAGAGAGATAAACTGTTATAACATATATATTTTTATTTATTTTTGGATGTAAAATATTTGGACTTGGTTCTAGTAATCCTAGGTGAGTGGTTCGAAGAAACTAATACACGAATGATATTTAAGGGATGATCCCTTGATGAAAGTTGATGTTCGTCCTAATCAAAATTCATGTTGGGATTTCCTTACCATTTGGGGATCTCATATTCAAAATATTCCTTGGTATGATTCTTGTGTAAAAATGTGGTGTACTCTCCAATTATGGAAATTTCTTGTCGGTGTGTGAATTTCAATACTACCAATATATGATCCCTGTTTCATGATATTTGTTATCGTATCTTTTTTCCATGCTTGATTTCAATTATAATAATTTTTTTTTCTACTATATTTCTTATGATTCCATGATAATTTTGTTTATCATTCTATATCTTGTTATTTATTATCATTCCATAGTGTTTTGGTTCCAAGTACACAAGTTAATTGATTGTAATGGTTTAATTACCCATTAGAGGTGGAGTGAACATCTTGTTTGATGATGATGGTGGAGGAGGTTGATAGCCTTTATAATCATTTTTAAATAGATTGCATGATGATTCTATAAAACATTCTGAAATTCAATTCCATGTGCATTCTGGGTAGCCTATCAACTCAATGACTTATGGATTTCGAGTAGAATTCTGAATCGATGACTTATGAATTTTGAGTGGAATGATGATGCACTTGTGTCATGTCATTGATAGTTTCTGATGACTCGTGATCCTCAATCTAACATGGATATATACAATGTTTTATGGGGGATTTTTTGTAACTTAATTTTCACCTAACCTCTTGGTGCATGATCATTTGTTATTATAACTTCATTTGTATTTATTATTAGCAAAGAATTATGCTAATGAACATGTTCACACATGCTAAGGAAAAATTGGAAGTGTCTTATAGGGTTATGATACTCACATCTTTCATGAACATATATTTTAAATGAAAATGTCATATACTAGGATCCAAATAAGGGAAATGGGATCATGAATAGTGGATGAGAAATGTATCATTGAGTTGGGGGTGGAATATGACGGACCCTGGAGGAATCTAAAATTATTTATTTATTTCTTTACATACTACACTTTTATATTGTAGTTTATGTTTCCACTATAGGATCATGTCTATTACCTCTATTACATCTATATATTTTGAGTATTTAGTTTATTTTTGTTACTATAATCATTCAATTATTAATTAAAATGTCATTTTTATTATTTGGTCCTTGACATGATACAGAGGGAAAATTTTCATCACTAGCGGGTTCAAACACTCACTGCATGTTGGTGGCCTATTGTATATTGGGAGGTACACATGAGGTCTTGTGGAACATTGGTTTGGACCTAATGGTTTAGGAAAAGGTGTTACACTTTCTAAGGGTACAATTTTTCTTCCGTGAATAATTAATTTTTTTTATATCTATAATTATGAGTATACTAATTTATTAAAATAGAAAAAGATTATATATAGATAATATAATTTAATTATATATTATATATCATGACCCCTCTCCTTCAAAGGTATATGTACTAGGATTAAAACGGGAGTAGATAGATAATGATGTTTGAAACATAACATCAATAGGCCAAAAGTTGGCAACAGTCATCAAGGGTATATCATACAAAACAATTGGTGGCATTACCATATATAAATAATGAGGAATGAGATATGTGATTTAAAATACCAAAAAAATATTCTTTTAAATGAAAAAATATCCCAAGACATGCTTGATTCATAAAATCCGAACAACAATATCAAAACTCCATGTATCAAAAGAAGAGTCCCTTATAGTGGCCTCAAATCCCAAATAGCTCTTCAATAAATCCATCAGTTAGTAATGTTTAGCATGATCATCAATCAGCTGTTGAGGATGTGAAAAATAGTTTACATATACATACAATTATCATAAAAGGTATACATTATTCAATCATCACTAGAGCCTCTCGTGTGATAGATAAATATAGAATACTATATATTATTGAATAATTAATGATACAATCCTATCACCTAATATAGTTTTAATGTTCTCATACTTTCCATGACTCTCTAACAATGTATCAAATACAAGTAAAAATATAATAATGAGAAAAATATAAAGGTGAAGGAACACCACTACCACTTCCACACTGGTTTATCGCTCATTGAAAATGTTACATGCCTTGATCAATATCTTTATAAATAATATAAATGAATGAATGATAATTTTATAATAAACCACACCTTATGCATCACATATTATCATCTACATATTCAACCCAAGATTATATGAGTTTTTTATTAGGAGCCACTATAACCATTAAACCATGAAAAATACCTTAATCCATTACAAACCATACATAGTATACCTAAATTTGTACTTATGACACTATATACGAAGATAGATTCGTGTTAATATAACCACAAGACATTACAAACAACTACACACATATATGGGAATGTAACCACTATTCATACCCTCATATAATACTACCAGGTGAAGAGAATGAAGAAAGAGGGCATAGTTAGACACATTATCCCTACCAACCTAGATATTTGGGAAAAACACTATAGAGTTCATAGGGTGATGGTCACCGAACTGATAATGGGATGGGTTGTATATGAAATAATAAAAAAAATATAGAATATATATACAAATCAAAAAACCGCACTATGAAAACTATATATCCATAAACTCAACTACAACTATGATTAATTAGACACCAAATATTTTCCACGTAGGACAATACATCCTATAATCACCCAATATTTTCAATTGAATCTAAATTAACCATTTTATTAAATAGTTTAAAATTACATTAATTACTAGCTATATATACCATGTCAATCATAAAATTCCAAACCTAATGGGTAATGAATTTATTATTCATTATATTCCATTATTGTGGGTAGTCTAATACTTTTCCTAAGAAACCATGAAATATTCATAAACAATGCGCATCTGGTTACACTAAGCAGTGGGGAAAATAATTTATAAAAAAAACATGGAATTAAAAAATTTAAATAAAACTTATATCAAGAAATCATTAGAACATTCAGTAGAAAAGACAATGGTAAAGAACCTAATTAACTCACTATATTAGTCTTAACACAATAATTGTCCCCACTATGTTTATCACTATCTGTCCTGCCATCTCAAGTGCCACTGGTTTCAAAAAACATGGGAACCCCTACCCATTTCTCCCAAAATAATCAACCCTCCTAGGACCACATTAGGTTATACTGAGAGGCTCACACACATATAAAACAAACAAGGAAGAAAAACAATAAGCATCTTACAAGGCATGAAACCTAAATAAAGAAAATTGTATCTCTCAGATCCAAAAAACGTTTTTTTTCAAAACACCAATTTATTACCAATTTAAATTAACCATTTTATTTATCATATTCTATATCCACATGCAACCTAAGTCATCAACTATTAATAGATAATAATTATTTAAAAATTCTTCAAGCATAATATCTATCTATTTAAATTATAATTAAGAATGATTTCAATTAAACAAGCCACTCTTATTATTTTAGTCATAAATAAAAGAAGCGTTATGGTTATTATCCAATTTATAAAAAAACATTATAAAATATTGTATAAAAAACATCAAACCATGGGGTAACAAGAACCCAAAACAAATTATTTTATTAATTCTAGTTTAATCATGACTAAGGTTAATTCCAATATTACCCAATGATATATAGAATGAAAAATTCACAATTTTACGTAAACATGGAGAATTATTGAATATTTTACCACAAGGCTTTCAATGTTCTTTGAACGATAATGGAACAATAGTGCAGATATCTACTTACCTCTCTCTAATAATAAACCTAAATTTCCTATGGGCTCCCCTATATGAATGTGAAACTAAATACTAACATGGATCTAGGATATCAAAATATATGAACCATTATAAAATGGAAATATAAAATAGGTTAAAACTAAACTAAAATGATAAGGATTGATTTATTTACCTTGAACAAACTTCTGTACAATTTATGGTGACCTATATTCAATTTTTTATATTAATAAACCTTTTATCACATCAGAATTATTCTTATTTGTGATATTGTATATGTTAATTTCCTAAGAGTAGTTGTTTCACTAAATTGTCAGGGAAGTTCCCTGCTTTGATGAGAACCCACATGTTCCATGATAATATTCTTAAATATATGTTCTATAATAGGATGATATAATTTTATGGCACAAAAATGAGATTGGATATTATTGTTTGAGACCTAATGGATTTCGGTTCAGTTTTTAATGGTTTTTTCAGGTGGTAATTTCCAATATATAAGATTAGGAGAACTTGACTTTCTACTAGGAAATTCACATTTATATTTGTCAATGGATATTCATATATATTGATCTGTTTATTAATCCTTATATATTTTGATTATTATTAATAAATATTACTAGTCATGTACATTGGTGTGTTTAGAGATTATAACCTTATACATTGGGTGGACCAAACTAATGTCACTTACAAAGTGGAATGAAGGATCACGCCTATGTGTATTTTTGTAAAATAATAATATTATTAATTATTTAATAGGTTTAATGAAATTTATTCTAAAACATGGTTTAATTATTATTAATTTATCAATTTATCATATATATTCCATCAATCTTTTATCAAGAAAATATTATGTGAGAAGAATATTAAATACATACTTATATATTGTTTAGTAAATATAATTTTTTTTATTTACATCAAAATTATAATGTAATTTTTATTTATTAAATAGATAGTTATTATTAATTTCCATAAAAATATTGCGTAGGAATGAAAAATTTATTTTAATGATCTGGTGAGAAATATTATACCTTAAATATTTTTTGAATAAATTTTAATAAATTTATAAATCAAATAATATTAAATTAATTTGATTATTTTATGAATATATTGAAATAATAATAATAATAATAATATAGACATGGTGTTTCTTTATGATTTGGTAAAAAATAAAGGAACAAGTGCATTTTTTATTCTCTAACACAAGCATAATTTAATCCAATTATATTATTTCCAACCATAAGGGTAGTCTTTTTTTGTTATTGTGCAATAAAAATATTAGAGAATTCTGACAGATATTAAATATCACTACTCTAAGAATGTTCTCATGAATGTAGAGATATAGTCTACCACCAACCTTATTAATTATAATGAAATCAAGAATAATCCTTCCTTGAATAAATTCACATGACAATCATCTATGAATGATGAAAGCATTTGGATCTACCACACCATCACATGGAAATTACTATGGAGACACTTGAAGGTTCATAGTTAATATTTGGATCATAGAAAGAGGTAATTTATACTCGATTACTACCATGAAAAAAATATAATACTTAGATAAATTTTCATATTCATCAATGATGAATGAATTAATAGTATGGAAATTAATTAACAACATAAAATAATTATAAATAATTATTTTATGATCCAATTTTTGTTTTTAATGTTTTCATGTAAATTAATATTTCATATAATTCCATTGGTCAAAATATTCTTTATCGATGTACATCTAAGAATAATCATTGATTATTAATAAAATATAAGTAAGGCATACCCTTCCATCACTTCTATTGTGCCCAAAATATTCATGTGGTGTCAATTGGGTTACATAAATATTAATAATTATTCAATAATCATTTATTGATTTATTAATTTTATATTAGTTTTAAATAATGGTTCAGTAGTTCTTAAATCAAAATCATGTGATATTCTCTTTTTTCTATTCATTCATATAATTATAATAAACAAATAAATTAATTATGAGTGAAAAACATTCTTATAATTAATTCAAATGTTTCAAGGATTCTTGATGGGAAAAAATATTACATGACAAGAATCCTAGTGATACACATCTTGTACCAATGTTTAATGCTCTGGGAGAACCCATGAAATAAATTAATATTAATTTAGATCAATTCAATTTATTAAACATGATGCCTATTTAACACTATGAATGTTGACTAGTCTGTGTTTGTGAATGGTTAGATAGAATACATTGTGCGTAACTATAGTAAATGATTTATTGTCCATTTTTCATTGAAGAATCATATATTTTATTACACAACACTCTTCTCTAGTAAATTCATATCTTAGAGACCACATGGTGTGTATCCCATGTATACACCATAGACTCCATTAATTTATTTTATACGACCACTAACCTAGTCCCTTGGAATTTATCATAGATATATAGTGAATATATATATAATACATATAGAAGGATAGTAAACAACATGAAAATTTCCTATTTATACATAATTTAAAATTAATTTATAATATAATTTACAACATATAAACAGGTGATTAATGAATAATTCAATAATGTATTACATGTGATGTGATAGTTTATATATGTATACATATTAAATTACTACATATATTTTTCATAATATTTGGAAATACATAAATTTTATAATTAATAATACATTGATTACCCTATATGTATTCAAACATAACACACAATGTGAGAAACACGTGTTTCATTTTCCTTTCAATTAATTCATTAATGCATGAAATTACATGATAAGACCAGTATGATCATGTTTCATGGGTGAAATTTATACTAATATTACAAATTTTTTATAATTCATATCGGTACTCAATGTGTTTCTATAAAGGTAAATGTTTTATTCGAAGTAAAATTAAAATAGTTTTAAAATAAATTAAATAATTTATAGATGAAGATATGAAGAATTTTTGGATGATATTTTAGACAAAACAATTAATTAATTAATTAATATAATTAATTGATTTGAGGGTTATTTATATTAAATATGAATAATTTGGAATGATTTTAATTTAGTATATGGGTAATTTTTTTCTTTTATGTAGATGATCATGAGCATAAAACCGAAAAATTTATTTGTTTGGTTTCCTTTTAATTTCTTATAAAGTTAAATTGATGGATTCACATCATCTCTCATTGAATTATTTAATGGATTTCATTCCCATCCGTTAATTTTAAATTAACCATGTTAAATAATCTTTTGGTTCCCCTCACATATGTGTGAATAATAGAATATGTAAAGGATAGAGCTCTCAATAGAGTAAAGGTGGACCATGTTTGGAGATGAGGTGAAATGAATAGATGATATATAAGGGTGGATTGAAAGTTTCAAAAAGAACCAATCCATGGTTCAATGTGTTTTCCCCCATTACCCATGGTTAATTTATCATCCTCTAGTTAAGAAAAAATTATAAAAGATCAAGATTATTCAACTCTTATTTTCCTAATTATGTCTATAATTTTGATTAATTTTATTGTGGATGTTTTTTCCTGATCAAAAGAATTAATGAATTAACAATCATGAAAATAAAAAATAAAAATAAATAGATTACACTTATAAATTAACTAAAATATGATTAATCGCTTTTGTAAATCGAAATAATATTAAAAATCATTTAATTTGGAAAAAATTTGGAAAAATTAATTTAAAAGATAAATATTAATTCAATTAAATATAGTATGTCAGTGTTGATATCCACTAATTAATTTCGAATCGAACAATAGTTCAAAGGGTTTTATTGGCCAAAGTCCGAGTTCATTTGATTATTAGGATATTTTAATTACAATTTTGTTTTAGCATAACTTAGATCAAATCAAGAGTTGAATACTAATGTTTTCTTCAGAGGCATTGTTGTGTAACCTAAATTTTAGGATTTTAGGATTGGGAAGTCTTCTCAATTGATCAGTGAAATTAAATTTAATTAAAAAGAAATTTATTCCAAAATAGAACCATTCAAAAAACATTCCAAGACAATTTATGGGTTATTAGAAATGAAATAATGGTACAATCCATTTGAAATAGGATGTTTATAAAAAAATTGTGGGGGATTTTGGGATTTAGTAAAATATTGGGAGATTATTAAATTTAATATCTATTATCAAATTTTATCATATAAAGTACTAAAATTATATTCTTAAAAATATTAAAATAATAATTAACATTAATTTAATCATATAATTTTGACCAATACTTGAGATGGATTACATTCTCACTATAACTAATTTCCATGATTTGGAATAGATCATACATTTATTGTACAACATCAAATGAAATAATACGTGATTTAAAACCAAATTCATAATCTTCATGGAAAAGTGGGATATGTGGAAAAGTTTTATCTTTATGATAAATTTTTTTTTGATGACAGATATAAATTTTTTTTCATGCAATATTACATTTACAAAGAGCTTCTAAAACAATAGGAGGATATTGATTCATATAACAAGATGTCTCACCATTATGATTAATATTATGAGAAGATGATACCAGAGAGATATGTGGCATCTAATGCACTATTCACATGAAATTTTAGAGAGTCGACACTAGTTTAGCCTCATTTAGTGTGGATGACTAGATACATAGAGTGATTAGAAATCTTGGGGATTATATTCCATGCTGAATTATGCACATATATAATCCATCATTCACTTCCTAAATCCTTCACTAGTTTCATTATGGATTATTTGAAGTGAAGTGAAAGAATAATATTTCAGACCTTATCATTCTCATTCATGATGTTGAAAAATATATGGGGCACGAAAAGTATGCATTCCTTACGGTTAATAGTAAAATGAAGAATAATGAAAATGGGACCAAAAATCAATCCATGTCTAAATTACCAAAGAACTATCCTTCCAAAAATAAGATGATAAAAATTATGGAGAATTAAAGGGAATAAGTATGAATTTAATATGGAAAGATAGTTCACAAGAAGTGGAATTGAAAAAATGAGCAGGTGGAATCTTAAGGTCCTTTATTTATCGAGTGTAATATTTGTACATCAACAAATTGTGTATTAGATACATCATTAGGTTCTCAAATATATATCCAAATAAAATAAAAGAGTGGATTCCATAATATTTCTAGAGTATAGGTGGATCTTTAGTTATCCAATGGTTCATGAATTTAATCTTTGGATATAAGATGCTAGTAGATTCTATTGCCCACAGAAATGACGTTCTTTCATTTTTACTTTCGTTAAAATTTTAGTAAAAACATTATCCATGTTTCACACCTTGATATGGGAGGAATTATTTTTAAATTTACATATAAATAATGATTATTTTCCAAATAAAACATTTGTTATGGTATGAAACAAATAAATAATGGTATTTATATATTAAATTACAAAAACCAATTTTTGGAAATTGTTAATGAAACCATGTTCAAATGAATTGAATAACAACCAGTTGTGGAATCATTATACTGATCATGAAAAAAAGAAGCGTCTAACAATATTTTATCAATATAGATATTTGGACTCCTTTCAGATAAAAACACATTAATGATGAAATGATTGTTTTCAATGAGAAATTACCAAACCACAATTTGTAGTACTAGATCAAATGGCTATCAAGATTTTTGGATATACACACATTAATGTGTGGAGAAATTTTCCATTGGATACTATAGGAGAATATTCTTACATAGTTACATTTATTGTTGTCTTGAAAATATATAGCTATTTAATCTTGTCTTGGTATAAGATAGAGGACTTTGCAAAATTTAAATAATTCATGAATTAAGTAGAGAATAAAATCTATAAGGAAATAAAAATTAATTATTATACTTTAGGTCTTAATAACATAACCATGTGTTTATAAAAAATCTAAAAATGTTTGGGATTTTACTTAAATTACTCCACCTTATACCACTCAATGGAATGATGTTAGTGAAATGAGTAGCTTTACCTTACTAGACTTTGAACATTCAGAAATGATTCAATTAATTATTTCATTATTGATATGGTCATATATGATATAAAATATAGAATTTATACAAAATCATGTACCACATAAAGTGGAAAATAGAATTCCAATTTAGTTATGGATTTGAATGAAATATGTTATGTCACATACATGTGTATGGGGATGTGAGGGAATTTTTAAGGCCATGTATGAAAACAAACTAGAACAATGATGCATGAAATAGAATTTATAGGACATTCCAAGGAAACCATAAGACATGGTCTATATAACTCCATATTAATTAATGTGACTAGTGTGATACATTAAATATTAATTTAGAGGGAGTACATCCTTAAGAAGTATAATTGGAAAATGATTTCCATTGACTAATTTAATTCTCAAGATATTGAATATTTGGTATAAGAACAAATTCCATAGGTCCCCATGGATGAGGTTGTTCCTGAGTGATATGTTTTTCCTATTACTAATGATGGTGACTCATTATTAGTTGAATATAATGAACCATTCTCATAAAATGTGGTAGTATAGAGCTCATAAGCTAAAAAATTTCAGAAACTCATGATGTTTGATATGGATTATATGTATTAGAAGATATTTGGGGCTCTATCCAATCTTTTAGTTGATGTAAAGCCTACAGGTTGAAAATATGAATTAAAGAAAAAACAATACAGGGAAGGTAATGAATGTAACTATAAATCAAGGATAATATTATAGGTTTATAAATAGAATCAGGGAATTAAATAAAACACAAGATTTCTTGTAGTTTGAATCATTAAATCCATCATAATTCTAATTGATATTGTTTATTTCTATGACTATTAAATTTACAAGATGAATTTCAAAACAATATTCCTTAACAAGAACCTTAAAAATGATGTCAATATGGAACAACTAGAATGGTTTGTGTTTATAACTAATTCAAATATGGTTTTAATTTTGTGGAGATTCATTTCTGAATTGATGAATGTGACAAGTTCATGGAGTATACATTTTGATGAAGTGGTAAAATAAATCGGATTCATTAGAAAAAAATGTGAGTTATATGATTATAAGAGGATTGTTGGGATTTTGGCCATTATCCAAGTAGTATATAATGACTACATCTAATTTATGGAGATTAATTACCAATGTTACAGTCCATTAAGAAAAATTCGATTCTCAAAGAATGACATTGGTGAAATAAGCTACATTCTAGGGATCATGATTATTTGTGATAAAAAAGTGGTTTTTTTTGAATAATCTAAGCTACCCACATTGTATACATAATAAAAAATGTTAAAATTAAAAAATCTAGCATTGGATTGGTTTCATGGTGACATGGTATACAACATTACCAAAAAATGTGTCCTTAGAAACAATTTGATAAAAAAATAATAAAGAGGATTTCATACACGTATGTGATTGTGTCAATATTGTATGCAATGTTATGTGCTATGACTGAAGTTTCTTACTCCTTGATCATTGAGCCATATATCAAGCTGACCCTAGTGAACAACATTAGTGTATTGTAATGGATTTACATAAGTATCTCATAAGAAATATGTATTTGTTCTTGGTATATAGAAGATACGAGGATCCATTTCCTAGGTTTTATAGTCATTCTATGTTTCAAATAGATTTTAATGATATGATGTCGAGGATAGGATATTTTTACAGTCTTAATAGAGGATCATGGAGATTAATGATTTCAAAATATAATTTTTTCATTGATTCTATAATTGAGTCTGAATATACGGAGGAATATGATGAATCCAAATAATCTATTTGGACAAGAAATATTTTCCACCGGATTGATGGAGAACCTAACAAAAAATACCCTATGATATTATATTTTGATAATATTGGAGTAGTGGATCTTGTAAAAGAGCCAATGACACACCAATGATAAATTGACAAACAATAGATGTGTAACCTCTTGAGATAATTTTCTTAAATGGTCGATGTTTTTTGTAAGAAGATTTTCCATAGACTAAAACTGGTTTGACCCCTTAGGCGAAGCCCAATTTCAAATCAAGAAAGAGTATCATGTGGTTGCTAAAAAGATTGGATGATGTGAGATGTTAGCTATAAAGAATTGGGATTCTATTAGAGTTGGTTTCCTAGAACAAACTTCTATGTACTTTTTGATTACATGTATTCATATATTTTTTATTTAAATAAACATTTCATCACATACTGAGTGTTATTTTTCTTTACCTAGTATGTAATAATTTCCTAAGAGTAGCTGCCCTGCTGAAAGGTAATAGTAGTTCCCTATAATGAAAAGAGCCTTGAAATTCCATGATTGTAGTATTTAATATATTTTTGATAGTCAAATGATATCATTTGAAAACAATAATTATATATCATATTTGGGGTGGAGACTCATAGGTCTATGAAATAGTTTCTCAGGGTTCTCTCCCTTCATAATATTTAGTGTAGATGAACATGACCCTCTAGTTGTAAATCCGTATTTATATGTTTCATTCAATGTTCCTATTGGAGGATTTGTGTAATGATCTGTAAAATTTAACAATATTATTATTAATGAATAATTCTAGTCACGTAGAATGATTTATTGATGTAAAACAGGGTCACATATGTTTTTAGGGAGCTATGATACATTAGGTGAATCATGAGTGATATAGATATGATAAATAACATGAGAAAAGATTTTTTACATTACAATATTTAATGAAAATTGATATCTTAAGCCTATTTATGGAAATTAGACATCCCAAAAAAAGCAATGTATTTGGTGTTATGTGGGAAGGTTAATTTATGGAATGATAAAGAACGATACATAAAATACATATGTTGATGATACTATCATGAAAAACGTTTCACTAGATTTATCATGATAAAGGGATTATATTATACAGTAATATTTTTCATGAGGTTGTATGTCACTGTGACATTTTGGGTGCTTTTGAGTGTTTCTATATGCTAACCCAGGATTTTGGGTATCCCCCTAATTATATAGAGAAAGTAGAATAAAGGGTCACACACTATGTGTATCTAGAACCTTTACTTAATAATAATGTTATTTATTATTTAACAAGTTTAATAAATATTGACCCATATATGCATCAATAATTATTTATTTTTATCATGATCACATATATTCCATCAGTAGTTATCTTAGAGAATATTTTTTGAGTAGAATATATAATAAATATTTGTTTTCTTTTTAATGAATATAATATTTATCTTATATCATTAAGTAAAGTAGTGATATTTTTTTACTAACTAAATAGTCGTTATTCAAGGACCAATAAAAATAATAGAGGAATGATACACCAATATCAATAGTCTAATGATAAATAATATATATTATATATTATTTGAATAATTTATAAGTAAGATATTAAATAAATAATATTTATTTAATTTTGGGTTATTTGACAAGAAAAAAATTTGTAATAATATTATTATTATAAAAAAGGGGCTCTATGGGGATTATGGATATAATAAGGGCACAATTTTAATTATTATTTTATAAACCCAAATCTATTTAAATCAAATTATAATACTCCTAACACAATGGGTTAATCTTTTATACTATTGTGTCCAATGACATAAAGGATAAATCTATCAATCCCTTGAGAGAACCTCTCTATTAATTCTCTCTGGAATGGAGATATATCTGCCTCCACTCACCCACATGATTACAGTGGGATTCTGAACAATCCTTCTTGGAATTAATTCTCATGCTGATCCTGGATGAACAATGAATTCATAAGGATTCCCCTCATTAGCACTTAGATATCGCTATGCTGATGCCTGGTGTTTTTTAGTTCATGTGGGGATCACTTATATGGTGAATCTACATTTTATTCACGAGACATAATGAATTTATGATGTAGATAATATTTTACAATCATTAATGATAAAATAATTCATTATAAGTTATGTATATAACTACCAAAATTAAATATAAATAATTATGTGATGAATATAGATTAGGTTTTGGAATTATTAGATCAATTAATCATTGATTGATTTCGATTGTTAATGAACTTCCTTATCAATGTACATCTCGGTTTGTCGATCAATTATGACTAAAAAAAGAGAATAGAATGCCCTACAGTTGCTTCCACTATGCCCATAACCTTCAAATAAGAAACCCAAAAGAAGAGGGAAACACACCTCGTAACACCATGCATCAAACATGAGAATTTTGGGCTCAATAAAAAATGAAATGGATTACAAACATTTGAATGATCACATTCATCAACATAAATTTGAGGAGGATTCAAAAGGTTATCTGAAAATATGAGCATGCAATAGGCTTTTGAGAGATTCATTCAGAATAACTTTTACCATGTCAATGATTCATTCAAATCATGAATGGTTCATATTTAATTCCAAAAATTAGTATCATTTACTAGATAAAACAATATTGGGATTAACTAACATGATGATATAAATGCTCACCTCCTAAATATTTATGGATAGATTCACTAAATCCATCCCCTATTCTATTAATATCATTAATAGATGGTCCATTTCATGAATTTCAACCAATGAAAAACCCTTACCCAGTCCTTAAATAATCATTAAGTCCTTGAAATACTCATTATAATTTTGATCCATTTTTTACATAAATTATTCTTCATACATCCATATTTTCAGTCTGAAACTCCATCAAACCAGTTCAGTTCATCCTCCAAGCACCATGGGATTCAAGAAAAATGTAGTGGATTATTCTAGAAAGATCATGAACCTTATAATAAAGGTTTTTCCTTTAATTAACATGGATGGGTTTTAATTCATTCACATTGATCCTAGTCTCCATCGCATACATTACACAAGATATCTTTACATTTTTCATCAAAATATTCCTCATGGATGTGAGCACATGATAGCCCATCACTGTTCATTTTAGTATCGCCTTCTCTAGTTGTAAAGATTGTGTTTAGGATGTAAATATTTCTTATATGGAGGTGACTTATGTAGTTATTCAAAATTCACTACTCAAAAATATTCATTTATATAAATACCCTTTATCAATAATAAAAAATAATTTAAAAAAGTGATTCTTCTATCAATACATTTTAAAAGTGTTGATAAAGAAAACCATTATTAGCACTGATAAAATCACTCCCTTTATCAATGATTTTGTATCCATTTTGAACGGCCTCCCATTTATCACCACTACCGTAATTATTACTTCTCGTGACCTCTAATAGAGATTTCAAAAAGGATTTATTGATTGTTGTAGTGATAACATTTAGTGGTTGAAATTTCCTCATCACTAAATACTCTTATCGATAACCTTCGGAATTATGTAAATGACCCCAAAAAATATGAATATTTCAATGTGATTAGTGATAAAGGGATTATTGAGGATGCATGGAACACCAGGGGTGATGAGGAAGGACCCCTAAACCTTCAAATGCGGCCCATGGCTGATGCATGGTGGCAGAAGGGATGCAAGATAAACCAGGGGTTGTCATTACATGGGGGAATAACATTTTAGAATAGACTACAGGGTATCCCTAAGGGTTTGAGGGAACGTTGGGGGTGTTAAGGACATATTAGGGCTAGTCAATGGTGATAGGTAAAATAAATGGTGTGATGAGGGCTGGCAGTGACATATTTCATTGGTAAACCCTCGATGAAAATGATAGTGGAAAGAAAAATCATGTTTGATATTTTTAGGGTATTTACAAACTCCACTAGAGGTCACTAATATATCCTTTATTGACTGAAAATGGTGGTTGTTATTGGTCTATGATCTATTATGGAAAATATCTTATATTTCAACAGTTTTTTAAACATTAAAAAGCATAACCATTATCAGAGCATTTCTTATCACTGATAATTGAACGCCCATCCCAAAAAAGAGTTATATTATTAAATATAATATATTAATATATTAATATAAATATATTTCAAAAATATAATATTTTTCTTTTAATATTCTTTGTATAATAGAAAATATATATTTACACTTAATATAAAATATATTTAGGGGAAATGGTTTTAAATTAATTACAAATAATAATAATTAAATTTTCTCTATTTGGTATTGAGTAATAGATATTTAATAAAACTTTTGTGGTAAGATAAATAAATAAATAAATAAATACAATAAGATACATTGGAAAATAGTTTGAACATCAAACTATCATAAAATTTCATTTGTGCATCGTTTTGAAATCCATAAGATTGTATATTAACTTCTGTGAAATGGTCTATGAATGTATTTAATTTTTTTAATATAGTATATAAAAATATAATAAATAATTAATTAATTTTTTGATACCCTATTAATATGTATAATATAATGTGAAATCATATGTATGTATATATAAATATACAAGTCATTATTTAAAAATACTTATAAAAATATTTTCAAATAATAATATATATAAAAAATTAAATGAATAATTATATGAATAGAAAATAATTATGTATGTATAGAAATAACAAAAATTTAAACCATGGA
The DNA here is from genome assembly GCA_963277665.1 of Viscum album. Taxonomy (NCBI): domain Eukaryota; kingdom Viridiplantae; phylum Streptophyta; class Magnoliopsida; order Santalales; family Viscaceae; genus Viscum; species Viscum album. Next base: position 409,580,421 of record OY728134.1, on the reverse strand, counting down.
TTTAGAAATCTAATTTTATGGTCGTTGGAAAATTTTAAAATAATACAGACATTGAAACAAGAGTATGTGGAGACACTACTTAAAAAAATAAATGTCCAATAAAACACCACCAAGACATATGAAAATAAATATAAAATATATGAAATATTGATAAATTATTCTTCATATAGAGGAAAAGGGGTTCAAATTTAATGAAGATGTATGGTGTTCAAATCTAGGTTTGAGAATAGTATAATAGTGTGGAAAAAGTACTGATAATGGTGGGTGGCCAAGAAATAGGGAAATGGGTTGAAAATTAATTGATTAAATGTTGGTGGTGTGGTGATAAGGTTATGGGTTCATGAAATAACAATGATAATGGGGGAGTGCGGGGGGAGGGGGGTGAATTATATGCCCTTTTAGTGGAAGAATTATTTTTAATTTATTTATATGTTTTATCTCCAATGATAAAGTAACCATTATCGATGATTAAGATATTATTCTTAAAGGTAGAGCTCATCAATTCCAAAAAATTGCTGATAAATTATAATTTTATCATCTTCATTAGTACTTTTATTATCATTGAAAAAACATCCATACTTTTTCATCTCTTATACCATAAACACATATTCAGTGGTTTTAGAATAAATATCTAGAGTTTTTAAAATCATGATATGTAGTTGTGATCGAGAAGATTATTAAAAAGACAGAATTGAGAAGGATGACAAGAAGGAATAATACTACCAAAAAAGATGAATTTAGTTGGGGTTATTTTTTCCATTGGTTGTTCTTATAACCCCCTCTAATTTTACATTTGAAAATCTATCATGATATAATTACTCCAACAATAGGTCTTTCAGTCCCAACACATTGTTGTAAATGTTGGTTCCCAAGATCCAACATGAACAATATTTTTGTATTACCAACTAATTTATACAATGAGTCATTCTGGTTGAATACTTACCATAAAAGTGCCGAAACATTCATGTCCACTATTTACAAGATAATTTCATTATATTATATATCATATCAATAGGTTATAGGAGTCCCTATCAGTAATGAGAACCTCCAGATACCATGTTATTAATTGTTAATATATATAATATGGTCTAGATTTATATTACTAAGTAGACATAGATGTTGTCTGACTATTATGTTATAGGGGACTTTAAGCCTTGATACCTATTCTAAAGATTTCCACACATGGTGTTCTCAGGTAGAGTAGATCATGAGCTCTAACATGAAAATTGTAACACCACATGTTTTGGGTGTTATAGGTAGTTATTATCTGCTGACCCATGTATTGGTATCATGACTTGAGATCATTATTATTGTGAATTATTTTATTATGTAAATTGATGAAATGTGAAAACAATGACATTTTTGGTATTCATGGAGAAACATACAATGGGTGTGTCATTGTTGGTTTTAAATTGACTGAATTATAATCATTTTTGTCACTTTTGATATGATGAGATTTCTTGTTTCCAGTTCACTAGGATAGTTGTAACTTTATTAAATAAAATAAAAAAGTGATTGAATGAATTTCAATCTAGTAAGAGAAATTAATTATAAATTAATAATGGTTGATTAAATTAAGTTATCATTCTACTTTATGAGATATCATGAGATAAAGCAATAATATTTCAATATGGGTGTTTATAGAAGGTGATCATTACCATAAATAAATATTCACTACATAGGGGACACGATGGGTTTCTAGACTCCTCTCATGTAATGTGATTAGAACTCACTAATATAATGATAAGTTCACAGAGGGTCACACAATAAACGTTTTTAAGAGTCTATCCTATTATAATTAAATATGAGTTTAGGACATGGTGGTCCTGCCCAGGGGGTTTAGGTTATGTTTGAGTTTGACTGATCAACAATACGTAAATAAATTCACTATTAGTTAAGTATCAAATGTATCATGAGATCTATATCATGAATTATTAATGAGATAAGTATCTATCCATATATGAATATAAAAAATAATGATCCAAGTGCTATCATGGACTCATGTTCAAACTAATATTCATCCAACCGGCCCACATGATCTGCATTGTGATGATAAACCCCTTCAATACCATGTCTTCAACATGAATAGAGGGACGCTAGTGTTCTGTGATCCAACTACCATACTGTAAAATATAACCCACTTAGTACCCACATTCACCAGACTAAAGAGGAAGTGAGCTGTAATAGAATTCATGCTAAGGGAAACAAGGACAATAAAATGAATATCATATTGATTGATAAAACACACATGTGAAACCACAAACATCACAGGGAGATAATGAACCCATACATGGGGTAATAAAATCCTGGGTAAATCAAGGGATACCTTTCACATTTACCATTTTTAAACCAAATTTCTAAATAATCCATTAACAACAATGAAAGGCTTAGGATTATTATCCCAAAAACATTTCATAAAATTACATTCAAAAACCCTTTCAATAATTATACTAATAACACATCATTTAAATAAATTTTCATTCCAACATCCCACATGGGACTAATAATTTGAAATATAAAAATTTCCACAACCTTTATTTCAATCAATCAAATTTCAAAATAGCCATTACGTAATTTTTCATAATGGTAAGACCACACACAATCATAAAATTACCATTTTTAAAACATTAAGTAACCCCTTAATAAATCACATTGCGGTTAAAAAAACACATTATATCAAAACATGTTTTCAAATTTAAATTTTAATCTTTATAAGCCAAATTTATGATAACATCCAACACAGATCATGAAATCCATTTAAAAAATTCCTACATTAATTTTACAAAATCATAGAAAATCTCAATAATCAATTTCACACATGAAAACATGGGATTTCAAAGTGAACCCATTTATTCTTGAACTCAAAACACAATGAAATGGTATTTAAAACATCATAATTATATCCCATTTTATAATTATTTAAATAAAAATGAATTTAGAAGCAAAATATACATTTTGAATTAAAAAATGATACAATTATATAGAATCACCTACATGGATGAAGTGAAAACTAGGCCAAAACACGTCACCTTTATTAATGAGAACACCCACTAAGACAAAAATGAAATCTAGAAACCCAATAAATCAAAACCAAAACAATATAGTAACTATAAGCATACAATCATCTACAAGAGTTCTAGAGTTCATGGAGAAACCAGATCTATGTGATGGGAGAGAGATAAAAGAATAATGGGAAAATCATGAATGTAATACCCCAAGTCCTATTGGAATCCACTAAAGAGGAATATAGGATCATTAGTGTATGAGGTTAGAGAACCTCTAAGGGATCCTAGGAGCCGTCTGACATGAAAAGGGGATAAGAGGTTTAAAACCACTCTTAGTTTGAAGAGGGAACATGAGAAATAATCAAAAATTAAAAAACTGAGAAATCTACATAATATGGATTCATGGATTCCCAAAATATACACAAACCTTATGTTGGCCACTTCCTAGGATAGAAATCACTATAACAGTTCACCTAGGGAATTGGATAGTTAGAGAAACCACTCCCCAACCATGGTATTTGGTACTTTCAAAAACTAGATTTGCCTTGAAATCCATCCATAGAATTTATCAAGTCATGTAAAAATCACGTTCCATTCCCCTGAAACACAAGGAAACCTACATGATTTCTCCTAGGGGTTCACACAGTTTGGAATTTAACTTGTATAACCCATTCTAATAAGATAGGTGTTGGTTTTAGTTAATAGTGGAGGATTCTCATGAAGTTATGTCACATGGTTTACCACTAACTAATATATTTTTTAACATGAATAGAAAGAAAACCTTTTAAGATTTTCATATTCCATGGAGAAAAACCTTGTATACTCAAAAAAAAATCAAACAAATAAAAAATACAAAAGAAACAACATAGTGATATAGGTGGAGTCCCAAATTCCTCACCACACCAATTTATACCCCTAGAAAGTCCATATATGGAAGGCCGAGTAAGAGAATATGCAAATTACAATGAGGATATAACCCAAAGAACCATTAAACAAAGATTAATCTCAAAAATATCAACCTAGATCTAAAAAAAATCATGAATCTGATCAAAATCAAAGATAGAAAACATTTCCAAGCATAACTAAAACAAGAAATAAAACCAAAAGTCCTATGAAGAATAGGTTGCCTAATATGGTCTTCCCACCATGTATAATTCCTCTAACATGGTGAAAACATTCAATAACTTAAAATAAATGATTCATTGGAAAACTATACAACCATGTGATAAAGATAATCTCAACCCAAAAGAACTATTAAACAAAAGGATGGAAAATCAAAAAAAATATCCTCAAAAAATGATAGGAGATACCATTTCAAGTCATGAAACTCATGTATAACATATCATGAAAAACTAGATCACCCATACATGGTTCATCATACAATTACATAATTCAAACTATAGTTAGCATACCAAATAAACTGGAAGAACAAAGAACCTAGTTACCCAGTCGTGCACTCAATACAATTCTCAAGTCCAAAAGATATGAACCTCAAGGATCAACCCAAAAATAGGTGAAACTCACTTCACTCTCGAATGATTCACCCAAATGATGAGGCTTAATTGAATGAAACCCAAAACCAACCAAAAAATGTGATCCTACTCAATGAATAGACTAAAAATGCATTTAAAAGAAAGGTAAGTGGGAGAATTAGTCAAATGAATCATATAATTATATAAAACTACATTCAAAACTTTCAGTAATAAAAATATCCAAAAAGTAACCATCAATAATATTTTAAAAAACAATAAAATATCCAGAACTGATATCACAACCATCAATGGAAATACATAAAAACAAATAACCAATCCTCAATTTATCAAATCCAATAATGGTTCTGCTAACCCAACATTAAAAACATTTGATGAAGGACCAAATAGCCATAATGGATAGAAACTCTAGGATAACTAATAGAGGTGGAATTCACATACCTTATATCAACATACTTAATGAACATGAAATTTATATTATTCAAACTATAAGAATCATTTTATTCTAACTACTGATCATTATGATTCCAAAAATTACTTTTCAAGTTATAATTATGCACATTCAACAAAACTGAGGCATCATGAGCCACTGTATACCAGTACTAGTTAGTTTCCATTCGAATAATCCTACTGAAAACCTCTTAAAATATTTTTCTACCAACAAATGTACAGATTAAACAAGATATTTGACAAGGCCACATATGTATAAATCAACATTAATAGATTTGATGATGAACATATTTATTTAAAATAAAACCTAATTAAAAAAGTCACTCACTGAAACCCTCATAGATTTGTCACCCTGATGAATACCCACTAGATCATGTTGTTTATTCCCATTAAAAAACATAGGAATGAATCACTAGAAAATCATCATCTTGAAAATCTCCAAATTCCTACCTTCACGTAGTGGGGGAGGTAACATCGACTCTAACCAAATTTGGTGGAAACTGAAATTCAAGCCCTCCAAGGCTCTCAACCCTGAACATCTAGATGTTCTAGTGGAATTTACGATCAACTCAATATCACCCAAAAACCTTACCTATACTCCACATACTTGATCACAATTGAATGAATGTGGATTTTGTTTCAAGATGTCCAAGAATGGGCCCGATCTCAAGGGAGGTTTCATATCCACCACTCTACTTGATGTTTGGGTAGGCACTAAAACTAAAGAAATCCTTTAAACAATTATGGTAGAAAATAATAAAAATACAAGAACAACTTCAATTTATTCATGAAAAAATAAATTGATTCCACCATAACAATGTAATCAAGTACAAAGAAATAATCACTTAAATGAGGCACAATCAATCAAACAAAAGTACTTTTTATTTGAAACTACCAGATTCAACAAGGAATTTTTAAATAATATTCCTAAAATGTTTGAATTGGATAATAGTAGAACATACATTTCATAAAGAACATACCCAATGTAACACACAAAAATCTCTCAAAAGAGGTAATCTAAACATAAATTGTTTTCAAAATCCCAATTTATTTAAAAACCATGCATCACTAAAACTGCCATTAAAATACATTTTAATTTTTCAGAATTGTTTACAAATTTGTGTCTATGAAATAAACCTCTTCATCTTAAAATTATTTTAAAACACTCTTTTTAAACCAATTACTTTATTGAATACCCAAGGGGGAATGTTTTAAACTTCCCATTTTCCAAATTCATTATGAAAAATGTTATTTTAAAAACATTGAGTAAAACTAACAGAATTCAATCTTCTAATTTTTTAATAGAAACATATTTTCACTATAAAGGTTTCTATGAACACTTAATTTTACAAAACTCTGTTTTAAAACCATGTACACTCAAATAATTGCACTACCCATCCAATAATGTATACAAAAATCACATCAAAAAATGGAATCAAAACACTCCTTGATCACCATCATATAAATGAAAAAGAATTTAGGATATGTATGAACCATGTAGTGTAAAAAAACATCAAATAAATAAGAAAAATTCATGTTTATGTTTTCCATATATATTGGACAACTATGATCTAACCGTGAAAAAACTCTATAAAATAGGTTGATCCAACCACAAGGGAAAAAAATATTTCAAGTCATATGTGAAAACTATATAGCTCAGGTACTCCTCCATTTCCATCACAAAATCATGGAATGACCACCCAAGATCAAATACATACTAAAATTGGATCAAAACAACATCAATTGAAATAAAAATCCTTCCCAATTACTAAAACAAACTTGAATTTGGAATTCAAACCATACAAATCACCATGAAACATGAGGGTAGGGATGACAAAGTGATAAATATGCTCTCCCTTCCCTTACCTCTCAAGCACTTCCAAACATATAATGCACTCTACCAAGAAATCATAAAATAAAAAGGGTAACTCAATAAGAAAATGATCTTAGAAAAGGAAACCCAAAACAGACTCTTATACCATTTTGCAACAAATTGAATCGGGCATCCATTCAGCCAAGAACCCTACCTGACATTCCACAGGGTCCAAATGAAATTTCTGATCCCCATGGGATGGAATCTAGTTTCTCTATAATCATAGCATTATCTTTGGGTATGATTTTTCTCGAACTAGAGATAAAAACGGTGTAATAATTGGCGTTGTAAAATAAAAAGGAATTAAAAACATGTCAAAATAAACTAAATGGATCCATTTGTTTTCATAAATATATATTTAAACACTATCCATAAATTTAGGGATAAATAATTATAATAGATACATAATTGATAGATTATAAAACCACTTAAAACTAACATAGGCATAGGTTGAGATCATATCTATCCATCTACTGATTTATCACCACCACATAACACTCCCCATTCAGAAAATAAATAATGAAAAATCGATCCATATGGGAACATGAAACCTAAAAAATATAGCCATGGGATATGAAATCCAAGTATGTCACCGTAACACACATATTTTAAACGTTATATTTTCAAGATAATTCATAAATTATATATTTAAAACAATCTAGAAGATAAATATTTTCCATATATAACATCTATAGAATCCCAAAAAATACTAAATTATATTTTATAAACATTTATTCTTTATTTAAAAAACCAAATACAATTATTCAAAACAATTCCCACCAAGCTAATCTTTTTTTAATCAATACTGCACTTCAAATTTCTAAAAAAAACTTAATCTTTTTATTTATTTTAAAATTATATCTTTAAAACTACTATTCAATTGATTTCATCTCAAAAACATAACACACATTTATAAATCCACAGTAATAACAAAAAAAATATTTAACAAAAAAATATATTTTCTAATAATCTTTAAAAACTTATTTCTCTAAAGGAAATGACTATACAAACATATGGGTAAAGAAAAAAAAGTACCATCCCTAGTGCAAGGCATATATAAAATATAAATAAGAAGTAGTTCAATATCAATAAATTCAAGGAAAATTATTCAAATGAAGACTACATCAAATTCACCTCAATCAGTACCCATGCCAAAAATTGAATGATTCATGGGAAATACCATAAGGTTTCCTAATATTTGATGCACCAATACATATATGAGTCTACCAAACCTTAAACTATAATCCAATGTGTGTTGATGATTGAACCATATGTCATAATAATCTCCCACAAAATACTTATTAAAAGTAAATACACTTCATATACATTGTTCGAATCTTTAATAAAGAGCCAATAGTGGCATGTGAACTAACTAGGGAAATAGATAAGATCACCCACTTAGTATCTAGGTTTTTTAGGACAAAAGGAAGTGAGCCATAAGAATGGGAAATCCAAGTCTATGACAATAGCCACAACATTTGATATCCCATGCCCATAAATCCCACAAATAAATAGGCCCATATATAAAATGAACCCACTAAATACTAATTCTCATTCCCATAGATGGGTAGAAACAAGAATGACAATTAGATTGGTTACCCATAAAAAGCAAATAACAAGAACAATATAGTGATAAATAACCAACATTAGGTGTAATCAAATCAACGGTAAAAACATGTGTTCCATTCACATTACCAATTTCCACACCAATGTTTTAAAGAAACATTTTACACTAATACATGTATCATGATGCCCAAATGTTTCACATTTCACAAAATGAAATTCTAAACTCCGTTTGATGAATTATGGAAATCATACACCATTTAAATAAATTTCTAAAAAACTCTCCCACAAGGGTATAATTTTTTGAAAGTAAAAACATGTTCCAAGATCTTTATTTACATTAAACACAATTCAAAATACCCCTTAAGAAATTTTTCAAAATGGGTAAACCATACATACTTTTCAAATCACCTTCTGATTCTAGTAATAGACCCCTTTATAAACTGGAGTGATGTCGACACCACACTTTAAGAAAAAATCTTCTTCAAAATATATTTTTCAATCTTATTAAAACAAAAAAATGCCAATTTTCAATATACATCCAGAAAACCATTTCATAAACCATATTTTGAATTTCAAAAAATCTTATCACATGTATATATTTCATTTCAAACATGAAAACATATAATTTAAGTCAGAATCCATTTCTAAAGATCTCAAAATATACAGAAATGTTTTTTAAAACAATATAAGGGTATCATATATAATACTAAATTCAATAAAAATGTATTTAGAAATAATATAAACACTTTTAATTCCTAAATGAAAAAATTTCATATAAATCTTATGTAGAATAAAGAAAAAATAAATCTAAAACATGTCTCCTTCAAGAGATAATAATCCCCTGGGGATAAAATGATATATAAAAACCCAATACAAATAACACCCAATATTAGATCTATTAGAAAACCTAAAATTTGACAAAATGTTTCTTGTTTTTCTGGTGAAAACCAAATCCAAGAGAAGATAGAGAAGGAATGGAAGAAGAGGGAAATAAAGGAAGAAATTCCTCAAACCACTTGTAAATACTTAAAGATAAGGAAATTATCAATGTAGGAGGAGCTTTGAGCTCCATCAATGGCTCTTAAGATTTAGCCAACATGAATTGGGTATAAGTGGGGAAAATGGGAAATTCATAAATATTAAACACTTGGGAAGGATTCATGATTTTCCGAACTGTGTCCTAACTGTGAAGTATACACTTCCATAGATAGAAACCACTTGAATTTTCACCATATGAACTAAATCCTTTAATAAATTAGTTCCAACCATTCAATTTGGAACTATCAAACAACTAGATCTTCACAACATTCTTACCATATGATTTTCCAAACTATGCACAAGTCATGTGCCAAACCCTAGACACACTAGGGATCATAAAATGTTTCCCATGTAGAATCTCATGGTTTTGAATTTAATGTTTTAAACAAATTATAAAATTACATTCATAGTTTAAAATTAAATGATATGGCTCTTCACAAATATAGATTTAAGGGTTACCCTATAACCCTACACCTCTACCATTTATAGATACAAACCTTTGATTTTTTTCATAATGGAAAACCCAATGGAAAATAAAACTCAAACTCATCCTCATAAAATAATATAAAAAAACAACACAATAAAATGTGGGTGTAAAAAACTCCCCAACAGGCCAATTTAATCCCCTAAAAATACCATAGATGAAAATAAAGGCATTAAAAAAGGATGATCCCAAGAGAAGATAACCAAAAGAACTAATAAACATAGTTTAACCTCAAAACCAACTATGATGATCCTAAAATATTATCAAAATGATCAACAAAAAGGTTTCACATCATATCCTATAAAAACAAGAATAATAACATGTTTATTCAAATGTTTTACATTCAAGAATATATGACTCCTTATATGAAAATCGAATAAAACCTTGATTAATACAATTTTTTACTAACTTTATACTTTCCCAATGTATTAGAATGATTTTTTATAAATAATATATTCTCCATGTGTAGACAATTTTTTTTTCATTCAGATGACTATTTATAATCAGATGATAAACACAATATAGTTTGATGATAAAATCATTCTAATCAGATGATCCAATATGTATAATTTGATGAAAGCAACATCCTAATCAAATGGTTTAAATATTTAAAATAGGATAAATTAATTTCAAATTGTTTTTAATATTATAATGATTAATTATTTTAATATATAGACATTACATCAATATTTGGAATACACAAACACACATCTAAAGAATGTATTAGCTTAGAGCCTTTGGAAACCTGAAAAATATACTTCTAGTATGGTGATGATCTCTAATTCTTCCCCAAAATATATTACCTGTTATTAACTCTACCTAAAACCATTCACTATAACATGGGAAATGAAAACATAAGAAAAGGTGAGCTTAGATTCCCTGTATGGGTAAACAAGGGAGATACGTAGTTATAACAAGAAAATAAGGGTATGATAACATTAGAATAAATTTTGAAGATCTTACCATACATATCAAAGATCATATACCTATGTTAAGGTTAAAATATTGGTTATTCATAAGACATGAATCATAATTGATTTAATAGCATTAACCATTAATGTATAACGTGAATATATGACATGTAATTTTAAAGGAATCATATATATATATATATATAATGATTTCTATATTAGTCAAGGGTCATTAGAAAGGATATCTTACTGGAATGGGTTGACTCTCCAAACCATCTTAGTAATAAAAGATCACTCAAAAGACCATATTAGTAGTCAAGGTTCACTCCCAATACTATATTTGAAAAAAATTCTTATGTTGAACTGGGTTCACTCTCCATTTCATCCATGTCCATTTCATGAGATATAAATCATTACCCAATGCATTGGTGGGAGATATAGTTCCCACATGTCGCATAATTAAATAATACATATATAATTATATTATTTCATTGGGGGTATAATTACATTAAACATACACACATCGTACACACATAGGCCTGAAAGGTAGGTCATATCCCCCAAGGGATAAGCCACCCAAAAAATTGCATTATTATATAATATCTTTTCCTGAAATCCCAGTGGGAATGAATACCATTAAATTCATGGCCCATGTCCCATTCAATGAATTATATCCTAGATGATACAGTACCCGATATCATACCTCCATGGCTACACTACTTGCTATAGTACTCACAACTGCTATAGTGTTTCCCGTTGCTGCTATAGATCTGCTATAGTTGGACTACAGCTATAGTGTCACTAGGGAATAGTTCCACTGCTACTACAGTGAGCCAGAAAAATGCTACAATAATTGTGCCCAATGGGGATTTGACCCAAAACTTTTGATATAGTATTACGATTTTCTTACAACCATTCCAAGACACAAATACAATTAAATCATACATATATGTTACAAAAGAACATAAAATCATACATCCTAATTATAAAAAAAACAATGGAAATAGAAAGGATAGTATTCTTAAATTATAACCCCAGTAATTCATAAATAAAATCAAATTATGTTATATTAAATGTAAAATGTTTTTTAAAGATGAATTTAAATAATTATTTAGTAAAAATTATATTACATATTAAAAAAATAATTTTCCATAATAAAAAATGAATAAAAAAAATTTCATTAAAAAAAACCTTCCAAAATTATTTTGGAATATTTTATACTATTTTAAACATATTTGAAATAATTTTCCTCTAAAAATTCATATATTATCATTTAAAACACATTAATTTTTTTTACAAACCATTGATTTGTAGGAACAAAAATTTCTGATCGATGGAATAATAAAATTACATGAAAAATATAATATCATAAAAATAAGTATATTCATGATACAACATGTCAAAGGGTATTATATACACCTCATAGATGAATATAGGTTCATAACATAACATGTGTCTCAAAGAAGTAAAATTGATTGAAAATTACATTACTTATTTTGTATCTTTTGAACTACAAACCTTATGAAAGTGATATCGTCAAAAGGATATGTAAATAAAAATAAATTAATTGATAAATAGAATATATTTAATTTATGGTTAGAATATAAACTACCAAAAAGAAATGAGTGGTGAATATTGAATAATTCTTGCATAAATAAAAGAGAGACGAGAAATCCCCTTACTATTTGAGTATCTTTTGAATCATTAGACTTGTGAAATAACAAAATCAATTGAAAATATTAACATCAATAAAAAAATTAATTATATAATGTGTAATTTAGTAGTATATAAACCACAAAAAAGAAGAGATTGGTGAAAATGGAATATATCTCACGAAAATAAAAGGTTAGATGAAATTCCCTTTTCTTATGTCTTGAATCTCTTTATACATGTTCAATTATTGTGTATAACAATCATATATTAATTTTACATTTGATACATAACCTTATTTAATTATATCATAACATATATTATTTACTTATCAATTTATATCACCTGTTTATTAACAATTCAATATTAATGTTATGTTTCAGTTAATAACCTCTTTTTTCGCATGTGTTATGATATATTATATTTTGGGCCCTCTTATTTATTTCATGATTTCAACATATCCATAATGATAAACATGGTACATAAATATCATATATATTAATTTTATAATTATTTATAATAATATATAAAAGATATATAATGTAATATACCATTCATTGGGACGGTAGTTCATATGTACGCATAAACACTGTTTTCACTTTCATGTCACATTAAATTGATGAAAGTAGATGAAATATATATATATATATATATGTATATATAAAATAATTCAAGAATAATTAATATTTCATATATAATATAATTTCATTAAACCCATCTTTAATACTTTCCATGTATATTGTGAAAGAATCACATCGATTTGAGGATGTGGTAGTCCACACGTCCACAAACAATGTAATCGTATTTAATTAAAATGGAAAGTATGAAGCTATGTGGTATATAATAATTAAATAATAATAAATAAATCATAAATATAATAAATATAATATAAATTATAAATTACACCAGTATTGCCAAATTTTAAAGTTGTAAATAGACATAAAAACAACATCGGTTCACATGGTGGTAATATTCCATACACACGAACGATGACTGTGTATCCAATTTGACTGATGTTTTTGTGTGATTAGGTCAAAACCATTATATAAAAAAATCTATTTATATTGAAAATAATTTCTTTATTATATAAATATTAAATAAAAAAAGTCAATGTGTTTATGGAAGAAATAAAACAAAACTTTCATTGATGAATGTTACCTCTTCATTGTGTAATGCCTCAACCCAGCTACCTGGAGCCAGAACATTATTTTAATAAATTTTAATGATTATAAGGAATAAAATCATAAGATAATGATTCATTTACCAATATTTTAAAAAATATTTCATACTTAAAAAAAATAGATTTAAATTCAATATATAAAACAAAACATAGAAAATATTTTGTGAATTCCATTATTGTTAAGACCCTAACCCCATTTTCTTGGAGATGGTGCTTTATTTCATTACATTGGAATGATTAAAAGAATGTTTTTTCTTAAAGGAATTAATATTTTAGTATATTTTAAAATAAATATTTATACATAAGTTAAACATTACAACATTAAATGAAATACAATATAGAAATTCCTTTTAAAACATCCATAACTCCTAGGTTATCCTTTAATGTCATTCCTAATATACCTCTTCATATTCAAGGAAAATGAAACATAAGATAGGGGTGATATCATATAATAAGTAATGGTATTAAATATAGAATTATATATCATATAAATAAACAATAGGAATGGAAAATAACTAAAAATAAATTCCTTTAAAAATAAACTTGAACATAATATGGAAGGAATAAGAGCTAAAAAATAATACCATAATGGAACATAACCATGTGTATTATATTAGTCAAATCACCAAATTAACTATCTAATAATAGATCCATAATTAAGGAATTTTTATGCTTTAAATTATAAAAGAGACTATCTAGGCCTTGGCCAAGACATCATTAAATGATTAAGGCCTTGGCCAAAACCATATTTAAAAATGGGAAAGGCCTCACCCAAGCCCATATCTGTTTTGTATCATGAGTCCTAAAAATGCACCGAGGGTAAATAGAGTTCCAAACATCACTTAATAAGCCCATAAAATTCCTCATTTTAATGGGGATAATCCCAAACAATGTATATATTCAAATTTAAACTAACATATGAAATGTAAATAACTTTCCCAATCAGTTAACATAAACACTAACCATTCGAAGTAATATGGTGAACAATATCAGTATAGAACATCCCCAATAAAAATAATAATAAACCATTCAAAAAAATATAATGGATGATTTCATAACGCATTAATCCCATTTAAACATAGGAATCAACAAGGGTGTTAAAATAAATGAAAATACTCTTATAATAAATAATCAAGTAATTATGGAGATAAATATTCTTTTACATTTAAAAGTAGTGTTATTTTGGAAAAATAATTTTCTAAAACTAGAATTGAATTAATTTAGTTTTTCATAATTTAATCAGTGATTTAGTAAAATAATGGTCTCAAAATATATATTATATAGTTCCTATAAAAATAGGAAAGAATTTGTGAAATTCCCTTGAATTGGGATTGTATTTTGGGAAGAATATTTGAAAGATCCTTTTAAGACATGTAAATAAACCTAAAGGAAGAAGTATTCTAATTGGAACAAATATTTTAAACATTTAAAAAAAATTATGATGGGTACATGTGAAAGAATAATAACTTCATTGAGGTAAGTAGATTAAAAGAGTAGCCTCAAAGAAAATGGAAGTTCGGGTAGAAAACCCTTACCTAACATCCGAAAATGATTCAATCTTGGACGTAATATCCTGGAATATTAAATTATAATTACTAATAACTTAATTAAGAACCTATTAGACATTTTTTTTATTTATTATAATTTTATTTTATTCATTTATGGTCGTTTTTTTGGGTTAAGAGATTAAATATCATATATTTTTTAGTTCTCATTTCGTTAGTTTTCATGATCGGTTCACTTGTATGAAAGTTAATTCAAAATGTTAGATCAATTCCAGAATTGTGTTATATGTTATTAATGCTCATAGAAAATGTTAAATTATTATACAATTAAATTGGTTACTTTTGGTGAGGACGAATCCTTAGATAAAATTATAATGATAAACAGTAGGATTAATTGGGTGGTTTTCTGATCCCCTGAACTAATTTTGTTTTATAAATTAATACCTTGTGTAAAACATTATTACAAAAAATTAAATAGTATATATTACATATATAATAAACCAGTTTAACCAAAAAAATTGTTTCACGACCAGAATTGAAGAATATAATACAATTTTAAAACCTGTTGTCCTTGAATGTGATAAATTAACACAACTCAGATAATGTTTTAATTTATATTATAAAATAAGTGGAAATGATAGATGATTATGAATTATTACATAATAATAATAAAAATCCCGTACATGTAAGGTTATGTATTTAACATAACATTTGTAGGAATGGTGTTGAATAAATAAAAATAATGAAGGAACATGAAAGAAAATTAAAAAAAATAAAATTAGAATTTACCTCATGAATTTATATTCCTTGAGAGCTTCTTTAGGGGTGAGGATTTGGTATTTTTAGGAGAAAATGTTCTTATTGACGTGTGGAGCTACTTGAGAGGAGATTTTAGTGGAATTTAGATAAGGAAAATGTCTTGTGGGGAGAAAAAATACGAGAGAGTGAGGGGTGGATTTTATAACAGAGGAGAGGATTGATTTTGAATATTTTATTCATTATTTTATTATTTTTCTCATGAAAAGAAATTGTATGGATTATTGTGAACAAAATATTAATTATTTCTTGTGTTTTATACCTTATAGTTTCTTACATCACCCAGGATTCATGGAATAATGTATTTGTTTCATACTGTGTTTGTACAATAAATTTCTGTATTTTACAGTTTATAAAAAATTCAAGTATTTTTGAAAAACCCCAAAAATTCAGCCAAACCATTTTTCTAACTCTATAATTAGAAAATGGACTCAATTTTATCCAAATAATATTTTTATTATGTGAAATTTAAATTTAAAATAAAACCAATATTTACTTGAAAAATTATGATTTTAATGTTAATACTGATATTATAAAACTCTATAAAAATAACTAAGGTTTCATAAAAAAATCATAAAATCATAAGACAACATAATATTATTTTATGAGTCCAATTTTATGAAAATAAAATTTCGTTTAAATAATTATATTAGTTATTAAATTGTATCTAAATATTTATTATATTTCAAAATACCAACAACTAAATATTTTTTTTGAAAATGTTCACTTACATTTACTATGAAATAATTATATCAAAATTTTAATTATTTGATGCCTAAATTTTCTTTATACTTAAATAGATATGGTTACTACTCATTTGGTGGATTTACTATTCATAACGGTGACATTTCTATTCCTATGGGAATGTTACTATTTCATCAGTATAGGCTCCTTAATGTCATGAAAAAACACTTATTCCATTCATTATTCATTATAATGTTTTATAATGTTATATAAATGATTATATGTGATTTATACTAAATAAAATGATCACAAGAAATGGAATATCATTGCTAGAATTTTGGGTAGTAACACTCTTCCATCTTATAAATATTTATTCCTAAAAATTTGAATATTGTCATCCCAAAAAAAGATTTGGGTAATTATTCTTCATAATATCCACCAACTCCCACAACAACCCTTAAATTTTATGAATTTTCCAATGTAACATTACCCGAAAAGTCATATAATTTCTCAACACCTACTCTTTAGTATCCAAAATCAGGATATGATATTCCTAGTAAGATTAGTCAAGATCAAATTATATACATTTAGTAGTGATTACATGTGTTGGGTCTAGCATGAACATTCTCATTAATGATACATGGAACAAATTGTGTACATTAGACAAGTTAAGAGTCATTTGCAAATGATAATGCAAAGATCAAATTCCATCAAGAATTTCAAAACAACCAATGTACCTGAGGCTCAATTTCCCTTTTTTCCCAATTCTTATAACTCTCTTCCATGGAGATACTTTTAAGAAGACATGATATCCCTCTTGAAATTAAAATTCATTCATTTGATTAATGGTATAGAACTTTTTCCTACTTTGAGATTCTTGGTTATGGGTTTGAATAGTATTTACCTTCATTGTTGTTTCCTCCACAAGATTTGGGCCCACAAGATTACATTCTCCAAATTCATCCCAACAAGTTGTTGTAAGACACCTCTTTCTGTACAATACATCATATGGAACCATTTGAATACTAAATAGACACTATTATTTTATGAAAACTCCACCGAAGGTAAATACTGATCTCACATACCTTAAAAGTAATGGGTACATGGTCTCAATATGTCTTCAAATGTTTGGATAATCCTTTTGAACTGCCCGTTAGTTTTTGGGTGATAATAAGTACTCAAATGAAGTTCAAAATCAAATGATATTTTGAGACTCTTCCAAAATTTATACGTGAATCGTGGACCAGGATTAGAAAAGATTGAGAGATGTTACCCATTATTTCTAACAAATTCATTAATATAATTTTTTTCAAAGTTATCTAGTGGAAGTTCCTCCCTTATAGTGAGGAAATGTTCATATTTCTTTAATCGATCAGCAATTACCCATATTAGATCATTCATTCTTAGATTTTTGTGTAATCCAATGACAGAATACATGGTGATGGAATCCCATTTCTACGTATGAATAGGGAGATGTTTTATGGCTCCTCTAGGATGTTATCATTCAGCCTTCACTTGATGATAGACTAATCATCATGATACATAATCTGAAATTTCCCTCTCCTTTTTTTCCAACCAAATATGTTCCTTCAAATATCTATAAATTTTAGTGCTAATAGGGTGTATAGAAAAATTTAAACTTTGGGTATCGTCCGATAACCCCCTTTTCTACTCAAGTATACAGGGAACACAATTCCTCTTCCCAAATTTATGAATTCCATCCTCACATACAAAGCCGACCAACTTCCCATCATTCCAACCTTTATTTTTCTCTTGAAGATTCTCATCATAAGGCTTATAACTTTAAATCATTTTTAATAAAGACCTTTGGGAATGTAATTGAAAAAGTAGTTATGTTTCACTTTTTTTGATAATTCCCATATCCATTCCTTCTAGATCTATCTACATAGAATCCTTTTCAACTCTCATTTTGTTTAGTACTCAATGATGTTTATGCTCCATACATCAGCAAACATATTTTCTTTTCTAGGGTGATAGTGTACCAGAGAATCATAATCCTTGAGTAGCTCGAGCCATAACCCTTTCCCCATGTTGAGTACTTTCTATGAGAATATGTATTTGAAGCTCTTATTATCCATATATGTCTCACATATTTCTCTATGGATATAATGTCTCTGTATCATCAAAAAAAATATTACTATTGATAAATTAAGAACATGAGTTTGTAGTTCTAGTCCTTAATTTTTTACTACCTCGATGCATAAATATTAACACTATATATATGTATAAGGACACAACCATGTCCTTTCTTTGAGGCATCCACTACTGGAAATTAGATCTTTCCCAACGGTTTGGCCAAACCGTTGGGAAAGGCCCCCAAATATGCCACTTTTCCCAACGGTTTGGCCAAACCGTTGGGAAAGGTGGGCCAAAATTCAATATCATCCACAGAATGAAAATCAAAACCAAAGACCTATACCAACGATTTTAGCAACTGTTAGTTTATGTACTTTCATTTTTTATCGGACCTTCGTACCGAGAACATTATATAAATCAAAATTTAAAATATTTATGAGAATACATATATATATATATATTTATGTAATTATGATAAAAAAATTCATGTTAGGTTAGTGGTTGAGTCGTTCAATGATAAACGAGGGGTCCTGGGATCAAATCCCAGCGGATGTTTTATTTTTGGAATTTATATACCAACGGTTCCATTACCGTTGGTATAGATTTAATATTACCTATACCAACGGTTTCCAAAACTGTTGGTATAGGTCTATACCAATGATTTTTGGAAAACCGTTGTTATAGAACTATCCCAATGGCTTACTTGGCTACAGATCTCCAAACCGTTGGTATAGGCTATACCAACGGTTTGGAGGCCTATACCAACGGTTCCAAACCGTTGGTAAAGGTTAGTTTTCCAGTAGTGATCACCAAAGATCACAAATCTACCATTCCCCAATGGAATAGTAAGGATATCAGAATAAACTAATCAACTCTTCAATTCTTCAAAACATTATTCACATTTTTTTGTCCATATTAACATACCCCTTTATGAGTAATATTGTTCAATAGGTTGGACAAATAGACGATTTTCTAAATGAAACACCCATAATAACCTGCTAAACCAATAAAAATACATACCTCAGTTATGTTCATTGGAGTTGTCCATTATGGAACTTCATTTATCATTACTGGATCTACTAAGATTCCACTGTTAGAGATAATATTTCCTAAAAACTGATTGAAGCCTGAATTCACAAATTCTATACTTAATATATATTTTATTTTTTGTAAGAGAATTAAAAAATAATTCACATGATACTCTCATTATATTCATAGAATTTATAGTATAATATCAGTAAATACCACAACAAATTAATCAAGATGTTCCTTGAAAACTCTATTAATTAGATCCATTTAAAAATAGGTTTCATTAGTCATTCCAAAAGGCATTATTACAAACATATAATGCCCATACTTTGTTTGAAATGTAGTCTTTGGAAAATCTTCCATCCTCACATGCAACTG
Source organism: Viscum album (assembly GCA_963277665.1). NCBI lineage: Eukaryota > Viridiplantae > Streptophyta > Magnoliopsida > Santalales > Viscaceae > Viscum > Viscum album. The sequence goes on along the minus strand of OY728134.1, from coordinate 409,560,265 downwards.
ATTATATCCATATTGAAGTTCAATCATAAAAAAATATTTTCCTCCATTAATATGATAAAATAAATCATCAATTGGAGGGAGGGGATACTTTTTAATTATTGTAATAACATTGATTTTTCTATTGGCAATGCAAAACATCATGGATCCATTTTTCTTTTTAACAAATATGACAGGGGCTCCCTAAGTAGAAACACTAGGAGGAATAAATCCTTTATCACTCAATTCTTCATGTTATTTCTTCAGTTACACTATCTCCACAATGGACATTCAATAATTAGTATTTGGTATTGGTATTGAACAAGGAATTAACCCAATAGAGAACACAAATTCATACTCTGGAGGATTTCCAAGTAAATCATCTGGAAACAAATTCAAATATTATCTCATAATTGGTACTTCATCTATTTGAAAATTCCTTTTCTAACCCATAGATATTTCATTCAATTCCTCCACAATAATTAAATTCAGTAGTTCTACTAGGGGTGTACCTATATTAGAATCAGATGATGATGTTTTTTCTACTACTATTAGGGATTCTACACCATTATGAAAAATTGTGACCTCAATATTTTTTGTATTAGATTTTAGAATGATAATTTGAAATATATTTCATAGCAAGAATTATATTGAATTACATCTTGGGTATAAAGATAATGTCAACTAATAAATAATTTTTACATGTTATAAATGGGATTGACTAACAAATCATTGTTGCAATGATACTTCCATTAGAAGTTTTTCCAAGAAACTCATTTTTGAAATCAAATTCAAAATTTATAATTTTCCTAGAAAACATTTAAGGTAAAAAAGAACGTGATGATCAATAATAAAATAAATAATTTTTTATGTTTGAGGAAATTATTAATGTACATGCCACGACATCATTACGAACTTCGACATCAGTAGTTGTGTTCACACCATCTTGGACATGCTCCCATTTCCTTATCTGATGCACATTTTTTTGGATGCTTTTACAATTATTATTATATTTTCCCATCTCTCTACAATTATATCATTGATCATTGATATATTATAGATTATCCTTGAAATCACCTACATGATGGAATTTCTGTCCACATATGAAGCAAACTCCTTTTCAATTTATGCCTGAACCAAGGTGTTTCCATCCACTAGTATCGCATGATGGAAAATTTCCATTTTAATTCATTAAATTAAGCATTATATCCTCCTCCACACTCTTATTTTCATGTTTTCTCATAGATTCATAAGACATAGATATTTCTTTCTTGGTATTGATTGCACATGAGATAATATCTTCATATGATGAGAAAAATTTGGAGACTAGTGTCCCTTAGAGGAATGGTTTTCAACCATCAAATAATCAATCAATATTTCTCCTTGGATTACATTTATAGTCCATAGAATTTCTTTATAACCTTATGAATTCATATTAATACATTGAAAAATAATCATCCTCTTATTAACTTAGATTTAGAAACTACCTTTCCATAACTTCTCTCTTTTCTAGAGGTAATTATGTCTCCAAAAATGTTTCCTTAAAATATCTCCATTCCATTTCTTCTATTTGTTCCTCCACCAGTGTGATTTTAATTAAATACCACCACTGATCTGCATATCCTGATAGACAACAAATTTTCATGACAAAATTCTCTCTTTCATTACATCCAAAAGAGAAAAGTATATTCTCTAGTGAACTTATCCCTAACTTCTCTAAGAAGGTGTTTGTAGTTATGTTGAATGATGGAGGTTTTGGTCACATAAAGTGGTATAACCTAGATCTTCCACATATTGGATCCAGATTCTCCATTCTAGTAAGGTTGTTGTTCATAACCTGAGAAAACTATCCTAGTATAGTAATAAGTTTCTCAACATTAATTTCCCCACTAGATCCAACTTCATTATATTGCATCATAGGGAAATACCTACATAGGATACACACATTCATGTGTTTTCAATTCATTCAAATAAGATCCATTTATAAATAACGAAACACACAAGAAAAGGTTATGAATCATAATTTATAATATCAACATAGAAGAATAATTCCCATAAATTGAAATACTATCCATAGATAATATGTTAATCATAAACATGCTTTCTTTGAGGAAAAGTTTACATTTAATTCCTTGATATTGGTTTTTAAAGGAAATATCAATAATCATAAGAATATATCACTGGAGTGTCAAACCAGGTATGCAGTAAGGTCTATTGTCGAGTACTAGGATACCCTGGGTCAAACCTGAAACACCTCATTGGAGGTTTTACTCCTAGGTACTAATATTCCAGAACCACATCCACATGTAGTACCGATACATGGATGTATAAATTAGAAATATACACAAATCAATTACTTTCCAAAATTCCATGATTTTATTATATATTTTTCTAAAATGACTTTTTAGGGGGTCTTTCCCTAATCTATGTTTTCTAAATCTAGTTTCCATGTTTTCTACTAAACTTCCTCTGATACCAACTATAAATACCCCAACTCCAATTGACTAGAGCTTCGGGATTATTTATTTATATTGGAATGAATACATAAAGTTGAACCTATAATGAATGAACAATATATTTGTTTTGGAAAACTAGATACAAAAATAAGTTCAATATTATAACTTGAAATGAAATAAAATATAGAAATTCCTTTTAAAACATCTATAAATTATAAGTTATCCATCCAGGTCATTCCTAATATAACTCTCCATGTCCTAGGAAATTAAAACATATTTAAATGGTGAGCTTAGAAGCTTAGTAAGGGTAATAAATATAGAAAATGATATCATATTCATAATCCTTGGGCATGGAAAGTAACTAAAAAGACATGCCTTTAAAAATAAATTTGAAAATTATATGGAAAGAATAAGTGAAAAATAAATAATGTAATAATATAATGAAATCAAGGGTATTATATTAGTGGAATCACCACAAGAACTATCAAATAATAGATCCATAACGAGGGAATTCATTTGAAAAAAATTCAGAAATATACCATCAAGGACTTATCCAATACATATGAACATGATCAAGGCCTCATCCAAAACTATATCTAAAATGGGTAGGGCCTCGACCAATCCCATATCTGTTTGTCTAATGAGACCTACCGATGCATCAACGGGATATATGGGGCCCCAACGGTCACATACTAATTAAAATAATTCCACATTTGAATGGGGATAATTATAAAAAATGTACAAAATCATTTTGAACCAAAAATATGAAATTTAAATTCAATCTTGAAACATTAAATATAATCACCAACCATTTGGAGTAATATGGTGAATGGTATCAAGATAGCTCATCCAATATCAAATTAATAATAAACCATTAAAAAAAATAAGTGTAATAATATCATAAAACATTAACCCATTTTTTACCTAGTAATCAATAAGAGTGTTAAAATTCGTGTAAATACTCTTATAAAACCATTGATTAATTATTGAGAAAAATACTCATTTAATTTGAAAAGATGAGTCATTTTTAAAAAACATTTATATAAAAAAAAGAAATGAATTAAAGTATTTTTTCACTATAAAATGACTGATTTAGTAAAATAGTGGTTTCTAAAAATATATTATAAAGCTCCATTGAAAATATTTTAGAATTCAAAAATTTTACTTGAATCATGATTATATTTCAGGATGAATTTTTGAAATATCCTATTAAAACATGTAACTCCCCATAAAAGGAGTTGGATTGTGATTGGTACACATATTTATAGTATTTAAACAAAAATTATTAAAATTATATAAGAATAAATATTAATTTAATTTAGGTATGTATAGAATACAAGTAACCTAAATTAAAATGGATGTTCATATAGAGAACCCTTACCTTATGTATTAATATCTTCAACTCTTGAACTTGAGGTCCTAAAAGTTTAAATTATAATTCTTAATAACTTTATTAATAACATATTTGACATGTATTTTAATTATTATATTTTTATAAAGTTTATTTAAGGTCATTAAATGTGTTAATATATTAAATATCATCATTCGTGAGGGATCATTTCATTAGTTTCCATGATCTATTTGGTTGTATGGAAGTTAAAGGTAAAATGGGAATTGAATTCCAAAATTGATTTTTTATTTGTTTTTAATGTTCATAAAGAAGGTTAAATGATCATATAAATATTTTTTTTATTTATGTGAGGATGAATCATTATAAATTTATTTATTCACAAACGTACAGATTAATTTGGGGGTTTTTTGATCACCATGAACTCAATTTGTTTTATAAATTAATACCATGAGTAAAAAAATGATTCTAGAACATTACATAGTATATATTACATATATTATGATCTATTTAAATAATAAAAATATTTTTTTTGACATGAATTAATGGCATTACTATATATTGAAAACCTATCATCCTTGAATGTGATAAATTAAAACATCTCAGATGGTATTTTAATTTCTAGTATAAAATTAAGGGAAGTGAGACATGATGATGATTTATTCCATTATCATTAAAAAATTCTCATACATGTAAGGTACTATATTTACCACAAAAATTGGATGAAATGAGGTTAGTACTGAAAAATAAAGATGAATCTTGAAGGAAAACAAAAGAAATGAAAAGTGGAATTTACCTCTTGAATTTGTCTTCCTTGAGAGATTATTTATTAGAGAGAATTTGGTATTTTGGAGAGTCCAAGGGCCGTTGGATATGGGGAGAATATTTGGAGAAGATTTCAACATAATCTAGATAAGGAAACTTTTTTGAGAGGAGTGAAGAGAATAGGGAGTGAGTAATGGTTTTTATAGTGGACGAGATAAGTAATTTTTTTATATTTTATTCATTATATTATTATTTTTCCATTAAAATAAATAGTGTTTATTATTTTGAAAAAAGTAGTTATAAGTTCATGTTAGTTCGAACAAATGGTTTCTTAAATCATCCATAATGTAAAGAATTGTTTATTTTTTCAATAATTTTTTTATAATGTAAATTTCCATATTTTACTATTCACAAAAATTCTAGTATTTCAGAAAAACCCCAAAAATTCACACCAACCATTTTATAACACTCTGAAAAATTGACAAAGCAGTCATAAAATTAACCAAAAATAATAATATATCAAAATATTGTTTTATGAATACATTTTATGAAAATATTTTTTTTGGAAAATAATTTTACGAATATTAAATTGCAATTAAATATTTATAACTTATAAATATACCAAAAATTAAATATTATTTTTGAAAATATTCACTAATATTTACTATGATTTAATTATATTAAAATTTTACTTATGAGATGCTTAAATTTTATTTATACTTACATGGGTGTGGTTACTATTCATATGGGTCATATTTCTATTCCGAAGTTCAAGATAAAATTTCATTGGTATAGGCTCGTTAACATCTTGAAATACCTCTTCTTCTATTTAGTTTTCATTTATAAAGATTCTATAATGTTCAATAAGTGATTATACGTGATTTGTACTATATAAAATAAACATAATATAGGAAACATAATTGATTGAATTTTCGGGTGTTACAATTAATCTAGTCACCTAATAATGAATTTAAATCAAAATACAGTTCTTGGTATCATGGAAAATAAAACATAAGAAAGGGGTGAGCTCAGATGCTCAATAAGGTTAACCATTACTATAGAATATTTCATTAATATCCATAAAATTAAGAAAATATGTATAATAAAAATTGACAACTTTTAAACATAATATTTACCATAATATGGAAATAAAAAATAAAATATTATCATATAAACATGCACATGGATATTCTACTAATAAAATAATCACATTTAACAACTAATCTCATAAATATGGAATGCATAATGTGGGACATATTAAACATACCTCAAAGGCTGTAGCTAAGAAACCGTACATAATTGGGTAAGGCATTAGAAAAAACCCATACATAATTGTATCATGATACCAACCGATTCATCGAGGAGCTATATCAAGGACCTCCAGACACTTAACGAGTCCAATTAATTCCTCATATGAAAGGGGTATTACATAACCAATATAAAAATTCATATTATAACTAGTATAAAAATTGTGAAAACATAAACCAGAAGATATGAATGGAATCAAAATAGGACATCCACCTTCAAGTATATCATAAACCCTTCAATATAATATGGAATATTTATTCATAATAAATCATCCTCAATTAAACATCAAATCCAACAAATTATGATTACATAGATAATAATAATATAATAGAATCATTAAAACACTTTGAGGGAAATATCCCTTTGTAACATTGAAATTTGTTTAGAAGCATTCATGTTTATAAATGGGAAACTTTATTATGAAAATAACATTGTATGATTGTAATGTAATATTCCAAACATTAAGGTATAATGATGATAGAAATAGTCATGTGCACCGTATAATTTAAAAAACATTCTTTCCTTAATTTATCGAAATGGTCTTGAAGTACCTCATTTGGAAAACAATGGAGTGATAAATTTCAAAAGGTTTTATAAAAAATTCAAACATGGGTAACAATTTCCTTAAAAATGATGTTAATATTTTGAATAAATTTTTATGAAACATCTACATGGATGAAAAAGATATCCAAATAGATAATTACCTGTAAACAATTTCAGATAATAATATGATTTTAAAATTAACCATTACATAAAACCATAAAAATATTCCTTTTGAAAATATTTAAATTTAATTTAAAATAGACATTAAATTTTCATTATAATACTTTATTAACATATAATTAAATATGTATGATAATATCTAGAATGTTGAAATTGAGAAAGGATTAAATCTCCAAACATTCAAAGCATCCAATTTTACAATGAACATTTAAATGATAATCCAAATATATTCAAATGAATCATTAAATACCATGAAGATAAATGAATTCATGATATCAAATATAATAGGGGTGGTACATGAACCCAAAAAAATAAATAGGTGGGGAAATTATCTTATATCTCACAAAAATTAAAAGTGAAATGGAATACACTGTTCATAGATATGGTAGGCCATACGTATGCACAAAGATTTTTTCAGTTTTATTATCATTTTAAGTAAATGAAAAATATATATACACACTCACACACACACATATATTATTTTAGTTGAATTATTATGTAATGTATACCATAATTACCCATAATTTATATTTTTATAATCATTCTGAAATGGTTAATGTGGAGGATGAATCTCATCAAGTTGGGGGGATGATAAGCCACACGTACGAAAAACGATGGTAACATTTACTTAATGGTTAAATGGAATAGAATTAGATGGTATATTAATTAAAAAGTTATAATATCATGTCATATTTATTATTTAAATTATATATATTCATTGTTATTCCCATAGAAATAATTTATACATGAAAAATATTTCATACCACAGTGTGGAGATGGTAAGACGAATGTATGCCCGCATGGTGACATTGATTTTTGATGGATGGTTAAAAGGAGGAATATGGTTGTCCCATTAACATAACAAATCACAAAATATATTAGATTCTGTAGTTATTACTTTAGTATGGTATCATATTAATATGTTGAAGTAGAAGAAGAAACAAAATTGAATTGAATAGATAAAATAATTACCTCTTCTCACAGTATCTCCAATTGATTTTCAGAAATATAACTTCATAGGATGGATTTATTCCCAATGTAAGGACTGTAGGATATAGTGAGGGATGTTGGTATAATAAATGGGTCAGTTTTTTCTGATAAAAGGGCATAATATATTTGAATTAAATAGAGGGAGAATTACCCTTTTATACGATACTTGTTGGGCACAATAGAAAAATCTTAAAATATTAAATTATTATAAATTAATTTTCAATAAAAAATGAATCTAATGTGATTTTATTTGAGGATAAGATGATTATGGTTCTAAATATCAAAATACAACAAATATTAGACTTTTCTAGGTTAAAAAATTAACTTTATATTTTTTAATAACCCTTGGTTAAACAATTTAACTTTTACCATGACAACTTGTCTTCATATATACTATAGGGATAATATAGTTAAAATAAAATTCCAAAATAACAAAAAATGGATCATTTAGGACATATTTAACACTATAAAAGTTATTTTTCTATACTGTATAATTTTATGACCATTATATTATTTAATAATATTGTGTTTATTTTATAATATCATTTATGTAAATTTTGATACCATTCAACAATTGAATTTTTAAAAATATCAAAAAAATAGGATACCTTTGAAAAAATACTAAAAATATTTCACTATAATGTCTATATTGTCAAAAAATTTATGGATTTCATTAATTAAGTGAAATTATATATTTTTTAATATTTTTAATATCATTTACTTGATATTTCTATTCATAAAATAATTTATTCTTTAATATTGTGTGATCATTAATGGTAATTATTTAATATATAATTTTTTTTAATAAATATATATGGTGTAGGTAATTATTTTAGATTTCTATATAATATCCATAGTCAACCATATCACTTTTATAATATCATTTTAAAAATTATTTATTTACTCAAATTTTAATATGAAATATTTAACTCTTCATTAAATAAAATATAATCAATGTGTTACTCTACATCAAGTGGCTTAATAAGTTTCATAGTTTCGACCTAAGTTTTAATTTTCGTGAAATATTCTGATATAATGATATTAAGAAAAGCCTTAGGGTAATTTTATATTATGATAATTTTTTTATCCATAATCAACTTATTTACCTTTAACCGTGGTAAATAAAATTCCAAAGTTACTATTTACACAAAAATAGTTTGATCTTATTAGACCATAATTTTCAAAGATATTACAACCATGCATGTCAATTTTACAAAATTCAATTCACAGAAGTGGTAAAATTATGATTAATTTTAATATGTTAATGTGGATAGAATGTGGGTAAAAGAGAAGTTGGAAAGATAAAAAAACATTTCTATAAAATTCTACTCAAAAAATGATTCCATTGAATTAAATTTGAATAATATGTGTATATTTTATATATTTTTACATTAAAATTATATTAATGTATAATTATTAATTAAATAAAAATTTGGGTTTAAACAACAATGTAGTTGTTTTCACTATTCATCAATATTGGATCTTTTCAGAAAATTACCAAACATTTCACCTAAAGATAATTTTGATATTTTAAATCAAAAAATGGTGTCTATTTTACAAAATTTAATTTCTATGGGTGTTTAAATTTATTTTTAATTTATTTTTTACAAAAGTACAGAAAAATTAGTTATTTTTTAAAAATAGTATTTATAAAATATACCTATTTTACCGAAACATAAACATTTATACATAAATATGTTTTATTTAAGGGAAAACATTATCAAATATATATATGTTATTTATTACTATTAATATTACTATATTTAATGGATATTTTTTAAATATATCAATTCAATAATTATAATACCGAAATGTTGTTTCGTAGAAACTCAATATTTGTGCAATACAAGCCAAGTCAGTGTTTCATGAAACAAAATATATTGAAGATAACATACCATATAATTCCAGGGTGTTATATTCTCCCATAATTTAATAAATTACATCCACAAAATTTATATTTGGAATCGAAAAATAGGGGTTGGACTTTTCAAAATATCTTCATTGAAATCCCACATCAGAAAATGGATTAATAAGACTTCCATTTTAAAATAATGAAATGAAAGTACAAAGGTCACCAGGGATAAAAAATAATAGGGTTAAATGAAGGAATTCATGGAAATGAAATATAATGTAACCATCATGTTCCGATGGGTGGTGATATAGAACTTGATTAGTAATAATTTACCAACCGCAAGGCTATAAATCTGCGATGATCGAATGGGCTATTTGATTCATTTCAAAAGAAAGTACATGGAAACCAATTTTGGTTATAATATCCTTTCCCTAGAGTTTATGAATTAATTTACTTTATATAATAATAGAAAAATTAATAATACTTACCTGACAAGTGTAGTTTTATACTGTAACTAATTTCTACCACAAACAAATAATTATCTCGAAATGATAAAAAAAATCAAATATAATCTATCCATCTTAATCGAATATATTTTGGAAAATGAATTTATACTTCATATATTAAAAAATTTAAATAAAAATACTACATTATAAAAACAAGGATACCACATAGACCAGTGGTACGTGACACACCCTTTTTGTTGTTAGGTTGTGGGTCATGTCTCGCAACATTTCCGAATGTGACGGGTTGTCGCCCAGCCTACGAGTTTTCCTTTTCTCAAACTATATTATTATATCATTCAAAAAATAACCCTGAGAAATATTTTAACCATAAAAAAACTATTCAATGTTAAACTTAATCCATTCAAACCTTTAGGCTTAAAAAAAAAACTTCTTTCCAATCTCATAGTCCACAAATTTATAACGAAGGTCAAAAATTTCAAAAATCAACATAACAATATGAATATATTTTTATTATGACATAAAAAAATGTGAAAACCTTCATAATGTATTCTCTTAAAACATGGTAATACCCTCAATTACTATAACTCTTTATTGAATACATTTTATCTTTCTTATTACATATGTAAAACATAGAATATTGGACATTCTACTTAAATTCTAAAATTATGTAAACTCCAACAATGATGGTATAAACCAGTTTTTTAAAAAACAATTAATTAGTTATATGGAATTCAATGATATCCAATTATTGTTATACACGTCAATTACCTTTTATTCTGAAATCATTATCTTAGTATCAAGACTATATTAAGGGTTATCATTCTATTAAACATATATTTTCCAAAAATATTAACTTGCTATTATGTAACGTTTCTTTGTGCCATATAATCTAAAATCCATAATGAAATAGCAGGGAAGTATAATACAAATAGACTCCATAATTATTATTACATGTAAAATGGAGAAAATATTAAAAGGACATAATTGTTGAATTGGAATATTAATCATTCCTCTCCATATACGGTAGTATCCAAACTTGGTCATTATCAAATAGTATAATATAGGGTATATTACTTTGACGATTGGGACACTGATTCCCATAGTGTCTCATATCCTTGTAGTTGAAGCTATACATTGGAAAAAAAATTCACACCCTTCAATAATGAACATGGTATCCCTTTTCTCTAAACTTATAACAAACTCCCATTCCCTTCAAGAATTCACTAGGGTGATTCTTTCTATAGTTAACACATGTGGGAAAATACCTCTATTCCTTTATACCATTATCCATATTTTACTCTTCCATCCTATTCTTCTCTTGCTCTCCTTCAAAGGCATACGAATCATAGAATTTTTTACTTATCATATGATCACTTGATACTATTTCCTCAAATGATGAGAATACATGAGAGACTATTTCCCATGAAAATGTTTTCTTAAGACTATGAATGATAAGATCCTTCTTACTCTTTGTACCATGTTCACTAGTGGAGTTCTCATTCATTCTACAAAGTTCCATTTCTATTAGATGAAATATACTGAATTAGCTTATAATATTATTTACATTGTATAACTAAATATTTGGTATAGAACATAACATAAATATATTCAGTATAACTCCTATAATCATAAAATTTGGTTATTTTTAGGGCATATTTACCTTTAAATTCATTAGAACGGTAGGAAATTTAAATGTGAATTATCCAATTCATATCCCATGGGCATGTTAGACTAAGTGCGTAGTAAGGCCCATTAATGCGTACTTGTTTACCTCGAGTCATGCCCAGAACACCTTTTCAGAGTTATTACTCCTAGGTACATCTGTGTAATAACCACGTCAACTTTTAGTACCTAAATAGGGATGTATTTTCTAGAAATAACCACATAATCTGTACATTACAAAAAATTTAGGATGTTTCTATATACTTATCCTTAAATTCTATCTTAGGGTTATGATATATAATCAATTTTATAGATATCTATTTCTATGGTTTTTTCTAAACATTCTCTGGTAACTAGTGTAATGCCTTGACCCCATCTTCTCAGAGATGATACATTATTTTAATACATTGGAATGATTACAAGGAATCAAATCCTAAAAGACCGATCTAATTAGTAGTCTTGGAAAATAGATTTCATACATAGAAATTAAATGACAATTTAAAACATAAAATAAAATAGAGATAATCCTTTGATAAAACCACAATTCTCTTAGCTTAACCCTCCATATAAATCATAATACACTTCTTTGAATCATGGGGAAATAAAACATAAGAAATGGGTAAGATCAGATACTCAATATGGTTTATCATTATAGAAAAATATTTAAAAATTTACCAAGAACATTAAGGTAAGATGTAAAATAAAAACACAATCCTTTTACACATAATCCTAAGCATAGTATGGGAATAATAAATCAAATATTACCATATAAAAATGCACATGGATATTTTAATAGTCAAATAATGACCTGAAAATACTAGTCTCCTAAAGAGGTAATTCATAATGTGGGACATCGTAAACATACCATCAAGGTTTCAGCCAAGAAACCATTCATATTTGTGTAAAAATTTATCCAAATCACACAAATAATTGACTCATGAGACCTACCAATGCATTGAGAGGCTATAGTAGGCCCCACACAATACTGACAATGTCTAATGCATTTCTCTTACAAAAGGGGTTAAACCACTGCTATAATTTCTACATTTTTTCAACAGTCTATTTCCGAAGGGATCCAATCACAAAAACTCTTTTGCGATGGGGTCCTGTCGCAAATAGAACATTTCAGAAAATGGCATCACAACTAGTATTTTTTGTAATGGTCCCGTCAGAAATAGTTCTCTATTTATATATGTTATATATTCCAATACCTTTTGTGATGAGCCCATCGCAGAAAATTATTTGTCATAGTAATGTATCCCATTGGAAAAATGTTTTAAAATATATATATATATATATAATATATTTGCGATGGGACCCCGTCGAAAAATACCCAGTCTTAAATACATAATAGGATATAAAAATTAATAAATTATGACCAATGAAAAATAATATTAATATTATTAAAATAATAAAAAAATAAAAAAATATTAAAAATATCAATATTCGCAAAAAATATAAAAAATATAAAAAATTATTAATATGATTATTAGTAAAATAAAAAAACATTAAAAATATAATAAAAATAATAAATAATAAAATAATAAAATATTAAAAATAAAAAAATTAATTTATGAAATATTCGCCTCAATATGAAAGAAAAAAACTATAAATAGTTTATATTAAAATAAATGTTGAATTCAAATGTTTTTAAGAGAAAAAAACAATGGAAGGGATAGAATTCCAGAGGAGCTAGAGGAGATGGTGGAGGAAACTCTATCCCTAAACTACGAGTCAGATGACGCATGTACTCCATATTCTCTTTCTGTTGCTGCTGCCATCAATTCATGTCCTCTTCGTGCTGCTGCTACTGCTGCTGCAAACAAATCTCTTCTTGCTTCTTCTGCAAACACTCTATAAGCTCTATTTGAGGTCGCAACTGCTTCTGATACTGGGATCCAGAAGTTGATGCCTCTGTATGAGCACCTCTCAATTTGGAAACTGATATCATAGAAGTACCATAATAAGCCCCAGTAGTAAAATGAGAGTTGATACCAAACACATGGCCCTTCTCGAAGGCCTAATGGGTTGCCTGCATCCATGACGCCTCATCGAAATGGTGTGCACTAGTCTGATCAGCCATCTCAGCCTGCCTGTCAGCCCATGTCTAAGAGGTTGCAGCCTTATGTGACTCATTCTATGCCAATTTGAAATTAAAATAGCAAAAATATTATATGCAGTTAATTTTCAAACTGAAAAAGATATAATACTGACCATAATCTGACATTGGAGATCACCTCTAATCTCACTAGTGGTTGTATCACTATACATTCTTTGATAAACGTCATACTCCATAATATCGAGATGCTCAAATTCTATATGAATATAAAATAAACTTATACTTATTGTTATATAAAATATCTGAAAAAGATACTTACCAGATGCTCTCTATGCGTACTGAATGTATGGGTACTAGCTCCATGTGTCCCCTCCTGTCTCCCCTAGTTCTACCGGCCCAATTTAAATGTCCTCTAAAATCCACCGCTCAACCAGTGTGAACATAATACATTCCAAACGTGAGATGAAATTTACTCTCATTGGTGGGCTCTACATGACTTATCAAATACATTCACTCCTATTTTCTTAATGGGTGTCCTTCTAAAATTGTGCATAAACTAACAGAAACTCTTACGTAAAGACACTTCTGATGCCTCGAGAAGAGCTTCACACATGAAATCATCAATGGGATACAATAAACCCTAAAAATAATTTATAATATCGAGTTTTTAATGAAGTAAATTTGTAAATAAATATTATTTATTTACGTCCCACCTAATGATTGAATATTTCAAGCTGCACATGAATGAGAATCTTTTCCCATGTGATCCATGTCTGAGAAAAATAATTGTGAAAGATAGCCCTCCCCTTTCCAATAGCTACATGAAAAAAACTATGAAAAAATATAATATAATAAAACAATTAGTATATAAATAAATTAATGAAATCATACTAAAATACACTGGTTACTATACCTCCACATGCATGGATCGAAGACAATATGTGGACGTCGCTCGGGGATAGGGTCAAGAATCATCCTTCATGCATGACTGCACCTCCTTCCTGTACCCCCTGAACCACTAATTGGTTGAGGGTTATATGGTCCCAAACCCTCCTCATCCAAAGGTAGATCAGCCTCCTCCAACTCCTGAAATAGATTAGGGTCCATCTAAAACACAAAATGATTATTGTTAGTATATAGTTGATAATAACTATTACATATAGATATATATTAGTTATGATTATAACCAGCATTTAAATGTGTCAATGTTCACATTCATCATCATCTTCATATCTAATGATGTTAATGTCATCATATTCATCATAAATCATCAATATCTATATGAGTTTTAGTTTCAACATCTCTTGCCATTTCAAATTCATTTGGAACATCTTTAACATCATCTTCACCATCAGCCATTAATTGTGGGGTGTCATCATCGATATTCATGTCTCCTTGTGAAAAGATAGATTTTGAGTAGTATCTTAAAAAATTTCAATTCCTTGTACTTCATCGGAACCACATTCGGTTTGAGTACACTGATTTTCTTGAGATTCTATCTTTATAATGCTCCACCAATCACTCAGGTCATTTGAAGTAGCACAATAATTTGTGTAATATATTTGATATGCCTGTTGAGCTAATAAAAATGTTTCATTTACTGAAATAAGACATTTATATTTAATATCAATGATTCTATGAATCAGATAAACACGCAATCCTCTCTCAGTATCCAGCCACCGACATTTAAAAATTGTTATTTAATTTTTCCCTAGATTACACAGTTCAATAATTTCATCTTGCATGCTGTAAAATTCAACATCAGTTTCACTATGATGCAATCCTCTAAATAAAACTCCAATGTTCATTTTTTTTGATTACCCATATGCATCTGTATAAAATCGAAAACCATTCACCACATATTTATTATAAGATATAACCATTTTGGAAGGTGGGTTACTCAATATACACAACCACTTATTAGTTTTATCAGCATGTTGGGACACCTTAAATTTGGTAAAACAATTATCAATATAATAAACAGTAAACTAAATTTATATGTTAAACCTTCCATAATTTAGGTTATCGGTTTTAAATCCATTGAGAAATTTTTTTGTCGTCATTCTTCAAAGGCACATGGTGTAATTTGTCGAATCTGTTTCTTGATATTATTATCATATAACCTACAAAAAAATATATATTATTACTATAACATAAATTATAGAATAAGTGATAGAAGCACTAACAGTACAAATGATTTCATTTCTTCAATGTTGACCAGAACATATATATGAGCTCTGTGATGGTCATCATCTGAAAGCTATTGTTCATGAACTCTACCGAAGCCAAGTTCTAGATATTTAAAAACTAATAATTGATTGTCACATTCATCATCAATATTCCCCTCATTCCATCCCATGCAGTTGTGTATTGAGGGATATTCAAATTCAAAATAATGAGAGCATAAAAAAGAAATTTCCTCTTGCAAATAAGTTTCCACAATTGAGCATTAAACTGATGCTTTGTTACGAAACGTTTTTCATCAATTTATGCATGCATCCCTCAAATGGGTACATCCATCAAAACTGTACAAGACCTAATCATTTAGATTCATGTGGAAAATTTAATATCAGAAGTTTAATTGAGTCAAAGAAAGTCAGCGTGATTATTTTTTAAAGTTTACTTATAATTATAACAACATCCTCTTCCAGTTTTCTTACTGCATCATAGTCTGTTGTCTCCACACAAATGTCTCTAAAAAATATGATATGTATTTTATCGAATCCCAAATCATATAATTCAATAAACCCATGAATCCAGTCGTCATAAGTCATTCCATTATAACATGACAATCATGACTTTTTAATCTAGTAATATGACCATTCTTAACACATTTGCCCAAATTAGAAGCATAGCCACCTGGAAGTCTCAAATATGCAATCCAATGAAAAAATAATAAGGAACTCTCTTTTGATAGAGTTTATGCTAATTTTGGATTCATTATCCTCTGTGATCTGACATTTTGAAACAGTTAAAGTTCCAGTTGTCTATAAATTTGGGCAAAATATAATCATGACTTTACATTATCTTTAATCTTACTTGGTGTATCCAAACTAGTATGAAATAAATTATCAAAATAGTATTTCTCAATATGTATGACATCCATAATGTGGCAGGCCAACAAATCAGACCAATATGGAAGATTCCAAAAAAATGCTCTATTTTATACAATTATGTTCATTCCCAAAGCCATGAATTTTCTATTAGTTTACTGTTATCCAAATGTGTTGGGAGGTAATAGAAATTAAATTGATTTTAACTCTGTACCTGAGATCATTTTTGGAGGATCATCCCTTTCAATTTTTACCTTTTTGAAATGAGATTTATTCCTCCAAAAAGGATTATTGGTTGGATAAAATATGCCATTACATTCAATATATCAAGGATTTTTTTTCCATTGATGAGCATAAAGGATTTTTTGTCTTTCATACGGTAAGGACCGGATTTTGGACCATGTGTACTCCACCCAGATAACATGCCCTATGTTGGGAAGTCACTAATAGTCCACATCAATGAAGATTTTAATATGAAATTTATTTTTGCAGCAAAATAATATGTATTAACACCATTACTCCATAATTAATTTAACTCATCAATCAATGGTTTCAAATAAACATTAATATTCTTTTTCAGATGTCTTGCAATTAATAAGGTCCAAAAGATTTAGGACTCCTTCATCAAAATCCATGGAGGTAAATTGTATGGATTTATAAAGTCAGGCCAACATGAATACAAACTACCATATGAATCAAACAGATAAAAACCGTTAGTTGAAATACCTAATCGCATGTTTTGGGAATCTAATGAAAAAGACGGGTGCAGTCAGTCAAAATGTTTCAATAAATCACCATAAGTCTGATGATTCAAGATTTTATCGGTTGAAATCTTGGTTTTGTGCCATGACATCATTTATGCTGTGTTATGAGATTTAAATAAACATTGAAACCTGGGTGTAAGGGGAAATATCTCAACTGTTTTATAGGAATCAATCCAGAATTCCCTAGTTGCGCTTCTTTATACCTCGATTGTCCACATGTGGGAAAACTATCTAATGAATAATTTTCACCATAATATAAGATGAAATAATTTTCACATGCTTGAGTCTTCTAATAACTAAGGCCCAGATTATGAACATTCCACTTACTCTAATAGTAATTTGTAGGAAACACATTTTCCTTAGGTAACCATGTTTTATCCAAAGAAATTATCTGATCGAAATAGCTGTTTGACATTGAATTATATGATTTAATAGTCATAAAATTTTCAACTACTTATATTTTTTATCTTAAAACCAGGATATAATGCATCCTCATAAGACCTCAATAACTTAAAAAATTCAGATGGAGACAACTGAACAATTAAATCAATATCATCTTGAGTTTCAGTTTGTTGAACAGATGGACATGAAAATTCATGTACAAAATTTTGAAACAATGGTGGATATGAAATCAAGTGACCAGTATCTTATCTAGAACCACTTTCATCATTTTGATACCAAAAAAACATAATCTGGTTGAAATCCAATCAACAAGAGACGTCCCCCAACCTTGTCAAATGTGTCAAACATTCTCAGAGAACATTTTTTACAAGGACACTTAATTGTGCCTTCTGAAAAAAAATTCTATTTTTGATGATGTAAATGGTAAGAAATATTCAACACTCTCAATATATAGAGAATTTAAATGAGAAAAGTTTGGATATTTGTGATGATTTATCCAAGCACGATCACCTAATAATAACGGTTGTTGACTTCCTTGTTCCATATTTTTCTACAAAATATAAAATCATTACTGGTTTTGAATAATTCGAAATTTGAAAATCACTATCCAAAAAATAAGATAAATAATTACAACTACATCTTAATAATTACCATTAATTACGGGTGACACAATTTCTTGTGGATTGACAGCTACACATTTTTCCGACGGCTTGTTTACTTTCCACTTTCTCACACTGAAATCAAAATGAAGAATCTTCTCAGAGGTATGCATATTCATTATTATGAATACGTGAATGTATAAGTTTTCCTCTATGAAAATTAGTCATCGCAATTTCAGTGTGAGAAAGATAAAAGTAAAAAGCTGGCAGACAAAAGAGCCCCCTTTTCGTCGATGAATCATTATCTCTCAACTATCACCACCTGAAAATATTATAAAAATTATGGTCATACAAATGCATATTCATACTCGGGCATACAATATTGGATATGCATATGTAGAAGCATACTTTTCATAATGTTTTGAGTTAGTGGGAGTTGAAAGGAGAAGAGTCAACGAGCAAAAGGAGTTCCGTCAATCCATTGGAAATTATGCCAAGTTATTACAGTTTATTAGAATTGATTTTATTCATAATTATTCCTAATTATTCTTATTATTCTTAATTATTCATATTTATTCCTATTTATTGCTAATTATTCCAAATTATTTTTAATTATTTCAAATTATTATTATTTATTGGTAATTATTGGTAATTATTTTTATTTGTTGGTAATTATTGATAATTATTCCTATTTATTAGTATTTATTTCAAATGCTATTTATTTATATTTAATGGTATTTATTGATCCTTATTTCTATTTATTGGTATTTATTGGTATTTATTGGTATTTACTGCTATTCATTGTTATTTATTGCTATTTATTGTTATATATTTCTATTTATACCTATTTATTTCTATTTATTCCTATTTATTACTAATTATTATGGTTTGTTACTAATTATTCCTATTAATTATTATTTAATACTATTTCTTGCTAATTAATCTTAAATATTGAAAACTTTTACTAATTGTTGTTAATTATTCATAAATATTGCTAAATATTCCTATGTATTCTTAATTATTCCTAATTATTTCTATTTATTGCTATTTATTGATATTTCTTGATATCTATTACTAATTATTTTTATTTATTGATAATTATTGCTAATTATTGCTATTTATATGTATTTATTGCTATTTAGTACTAATTATTCCTACTTATTCCTATTTATTACTATTTATTATAGTTTATTGCTATATAGTTCTATTTATCCCTAATTGTGGCTAACTAATCTTATTTATTTCTATTTATTGCTAATTATTACTAATTATTGTAAATTATTGCTAATCATTGCTAATCATTGCTAATTATTACTAATTATTGCTAATTATATCTAGTTATTGCTAATTATTTCAAATTATTGCTAATTGTTTCTACTTATTGCTTTTTATTACTATTTATTGCTAATTATTGCTATTTATTGCTAATTGTTGTCAATTATTGCTATTTATTACTATTTATTACCATATATAACTATTTATTTCTATTTATTGCTATCTATTTCTATTTATTACCCTTCATTTCTATTTATTACTAATTATTTTTATTAATTGGTATTTATTCTTATTTATTCCTATTTATTGACAATTATTCTTATTCATTGAAATTATTGCTATTTATTCCTACTTTTTTCTTATTTATTTCTAATTATTTTTATTTATTACTAATTATTCATAATTATTTCTAATTATTACTAATAATTACTCATAATTACTAATTATTACAAATTATTAGTAATTATTACTTATTATTACTAATTATTACTAATTATTACAATTTATTTCTATTTATTAATATTTATTACAAATTATTAATAAATATTACTAATTATTACTAATTATTACTACTTATTACTATTTATCACTATTTATTACAATTTATTACTATTATTACTATTTAGTACTATTTCATACTAATAATTACTAATTATTTCTAATTATTAATAATTTTTACTAATTATTACTAATTAGTACTAATTAGTACTAATTAATACTAATTAATACTAATTAATACTAATTATTAGTAATTATTACTAATTACAACTGCTTATTACTAATTACAACTAATTAGTGTTAATTATTACTATTTATTACTAATTATTACTAATTATTAATATTTATTACAAATTATTACAATTTATTACTATTTATAACTAATTATTACGAATTATTACTGATTATTACTAATTATTACTGAATATTACTAATTATTATTAAATATTACTATTTATTTCTATTTATTACTATTTATTTCTATTTATTACTAATTATTACTATTTATTACTAGTTATTAGTATTTATTACTAATTATTACAATTTATTACTAATAATAAGTATTTATTACTAATTATTAGTATTTTTACTATTTATTAGTATTTATTACTAATTATTACTAATTATTACTAATTATTAGTATTTATTACTAATTATTAGTATTTATTACTAATTATTAGTATTTATTGCTAATTATTTGTATTTATTACTAATTGTAAATATTTATTATTATTATTTCTTAATTATTACTATTTTTTAAATTATTACTAATTAGTGTTAGTTACTATTAATTATTGCAAAATACACCTACTAATTACTAATTACCGCCAATTAATTATATACATAACCAATTATCGTTAATAATTATTAATTATTACTAATTATTAAGAATTAGTACTCATAATTTAATTTTATTATTAAAAATAAATAATTATGAAAAAACAATTTAAATCTCACTTAATTACAACTAATCTACTATAATTAAAATTAATATAAAAAATGTGATAAATTCTAAGTTAAATGAAACATAAATACCTTTAAACTTGATCTCTTATAATTATAGACAGCTTCACAACTTCTTCGTAAAAAAAACTAACTTTGAAAAATTTTCACTCTCATATTAGAGTATAGAGAATGAGAGAAAGAAGGAATTGAGGAGGAGGAAAGAAAAAACAGATGGGGGTATATATAGGTTAGATTAGCTGCGCTAGGAGTATTTGCAACGGGGAGCCCGTCACAAATAGTGCTTTTACGATGAGACTCGTCACAAATACCTTCAGCCACATTAATTTCTATCGGCGATTATAAGGTTATTTAGGACGGGTCCCATCGCAAAAGGTAACCTACAAATACACTATTTGAAACGGGACAACATCCTATCACAAATATGGTTTTACCACCGCTGATTATTTGCGACGACAGCCGTCACAAATAACCTTCGGGGGTTGAACTAGTTGCGACGAGGGATCCTCCATCGCAACTAGTGTTTACCGCCTCCCAGTATTTACGACGGGCGGTCCCTACCAATCCAAAATAATTAGTTATTTGCGACGGGTTGAGTTTCCCATTGTAAATAACCCATCGCAAAACCACTTTTTCGCATAGTGAACATAACTAACATTAACATTCATATTAAAACTATCTTATGTAATGTTAATACTTAAACCATACACTATGAATGGTGTCAAAATAGCACATCCATAATCAATCATATCATAAACCCTTCAATAGAATATGGAATATTGTATCATAATAAATCAACCTCAATTAAACATAAAATCCAACAAAGGATTTCTACATAGATAAAAATAATTTAATAAAATCGTTAATACACAGTGAGTGAAATATCCATTTTTTACATTTAAATTAATTAAAATACATGAAATTTTTTAAAAGGAAATATTTATTTTGAAAAAAACTTTGTCATCTTATAAAGTAGTAATCAAAACGTTAAGGTGTCATGATGTCACAAATAGTCACTCGCGTTAATTTCTTAAAAAAAATCTTCCCTTAATTTGTCAAAAAGTTCCCAAAATACCTCTTCTGGAATGAAAGAGTGACTATTTAAAACATATTATAAAAAAATTAAAACATGGGCAAAAATGTCTATAAACAAATATCTATAATTTTTTTGGAAAACATTTTATGAAACATGGACATGGATAATAATGATTTCTAATAGATACCAATGTTGAAACAATCTCAGATAATAATGAGAATGTGAAATTAATCCTTACATTAAACTTATAAATTATTATTATAGAAAACATTTGAATGAAATTAAAAATTTACCTAAAATGTTATTTATATTTATTTATATACATATAATTAAATATGTATGATAATATGAAGAATATTGAAATGGTTAAAGGATTAATTACATAAAAATTAAAATAATCTCATACCACATTGAAAACTTAAATGATAATCCCAATATATTCAAATGAATCTTTAAATATATTGAATCTAAATGTATTCGTGATATCAAATATAATAATGGTGGTACATACACCACACACCTGAAAGAGGTGGTGGAAGTGGATTTTATCTCACCAAAAGTAAACGTTAGATAGAAATTCATGTACAAGATCGTAATATTAGATTGAGGATAAATCAATGAAATAATTATGCCTGAAAAATATAAATCCACCTAATATAAGTGTATATTAAATATAAATAAATCATTTGTCATTCACACAAATTTGTGGGAGAACATAACCAGTAAAATTTATGTTTAACACAATGAATGGAAATTGAGTTAAGAATTCCCTTACAATTTGTCCGATTCTTTCTGTTAGTGTAAAAAAGTCCTAAATAGTTATTTTTTACATATTATTTACTTTTATCACAGTCATAATAATTTTTATGAGATCATATATTATTCATTTATGTCTTTATATTACCTTATAATTAATAATTTAAAGGTTAAATCAACGTTTCGGGTAATAATCACTTTCTTAATCATACATGTTTTATGTTGTTCTTCTTTATCATATTTAATAGATAATGATTCAATTATATATATATAATTTATAAAATTTATTATATGTCATATATATTCAGAATGTTAACATATATAATAGTTGGATATAAGAAATGAAATACACCATTCATGGAGATGGTAGACCGTACATATGAATGAACGTTGTTTCCATTTTCTTCTCATATTATGTGAATAAAAAATATATACATATATATATATATATCTATATATTATTACCATAGAATTATTATGTAATATATTTACTAATTACTCATAATATATATTTTTATAATCTTTCTTGAATGGTTAATGTGGATGATGAATCTCATCCTGTAGTGGAGACGGTAAGCCGTACGTATGAACGGGTGATGGAATAATTTACTCAATGATTAAATGGAATAGAATTAGATGATATATTAATTTTAAAAAACCAATATCATGTTATATTTATCATTTAAATCATTTATATTCCTCGTTATACCCATAGAAATAATGTATACATGAGAAACAATTACACCACGTCGTGGAGACGGAAATCCGCACACACACACACACACACACGTGTGGTGATATTTATTTTCATAGGATGGGTAAAAGGAGGAATATGGATTTAAAATAATCCTAAAATTATATGAGAATATATTATATAATTTATTTTTTAAATTATTGTGGAAAAAATTGGATGTGGATGTATTTGATGGAAATAAATTGAATTTAATTGATAAAATAATTACCTCTTCTTAGAGTACCTCCTTTTTATTTGCATAAAAGGACCTCATAGGTTGTCTTTCTGCAAAATATATGGCCTCTAGAATCTAGTGGGGGATGTTGGGAGAAACAAATGGTAAGGTTTTGGCCAAGCCTGTGGGATTTAAAGGTTTGAATTAAAGGGATGGAGAAGTGACCTTTTTATGAATGGGGAGGGGTACTTTTGGAAACTCAATTTTTTTTAAATTTATAGAAATTAATATTCAATTACATATGGAAAAAAGGTAGTATATTCAACAATAATATGACTATGGATTGAAATATTATCAACCAATTAATTTTAGATAAGTTTAGGTCATTAAATTATATTTATCTTTTGGCATTAACCATAGGTTAAACAATTAAACTTTTATCATGAAACATTGTATTTTTATACAGTAGGGTTAATAGAGTTACTAAAAAATTCCATACGAACCCCAATTGGTTAATTTATAACATATTTAACACAATAACAGTTATTTGGCCAAACCTTATATTTTAATTACTTTTATATCATTTAATAAAATTGTATTGATTTTAAAATATAATTTATTTCAATTTTGATAATACTCAATAATTGAATTTTTAAAAGTATTAAACCAACTTGATAACATTGTGCCAATACATAAAATATATTACTAACATGTCTATGTTATCTATAAATTTTTTTATGTAATTAATCAATTCTAACTATATAAATGTTAATACTTTAAATATCATTTATTTGATATTTCTATTAATAAAAAAAAATTACATTCCTATTGTGTCATCATTAATGGTAATTTATTAATCTCTAAAAAATATAAATAAATTACTATGATGTATATAATTATATTATCATTTTATAGACTATAAATAGTTTACCCTATCACTCATATAACATCATTTTACAAATTATATAGTTATTAATATTTGATTGTGACAATTTTAACTATTCTTTAAATAAAATATAATAAATATCTTAATCTTACACAAGTGTCTTAAAAATGATCATATTTTCAGCCAAAGGTGTTTATTTTTGAAGAAATATATATCCAATGAAATTATGAAATGTGGTAGGGTAATTTTATATTAATATAATATTATTTATACATTTAATTACCCAATTTTTCTTTATTTGTGGTAAATAAAATTCAAAAGTCACTATTTTACATAAATTATTTCGATACTATTGTACCAAATTTTTAATATTTATTGAAACAATGTATTTCCTTTTTTCAAATTTCAATTCACAGAAGAGGTAAAATTAAGTTTTATGCTGATACGAAATATTGGTTAGAAGGCGTGTAAAAGTGACTTTCAAAAGTTCAAAAAAATTATTTCTAATTATATTATAAAAATGATTCCAATGACCTATATTGGATTAATATCTATATTTTTTATGAATTATGAAATTGAATTCAATTTAATATAAAATAATTATTTAAATGGAAAAGGTATAATTTTATTCAATAATGTAGTAGTTTTTATTAATCGTCCATAATTGGAATTTTATATAAAATTACCTAAAATTCCACCCTAAAATAATTTTTATATTCTTAATCCAAAAATGAAGCAAATTCTCCCAAATTCAATTCCTAGTAGTTTCTAAAAATAATATAGTTATTGTTCAAAAACGATCCTAAAAAGTAGTTCCTTTAATAAAATAGTATTTCTATACATATAACTATTTTACCAAAACAAATACATTTAATTATTAATATTATTTTTTTGAAAACATTATATATTATAATTAGATGTTATTTATTTCCATTTATATTACAATATTTAATGGATAAGTTTTTAATATATCAGTTAAATAATTATAATACTAATGTGTTGTTTCCCATAAACCCAATCTTGTGTGTTATTCATGACAAATCAGTGCTGCGTGAAACACAAGCTATTGAATATAGCATTCCACAAAATATGGTTGTGTTACATTTTGGGTATCTCATTCTGAAGAGCACAAAAGGTCTTCATTGGTTGGATTTCTTCATAATGTTAGGATTTCATGATAAAGTGATGTAATTTTAATGCAGATTTTAAATGAGGTTGGATGGACAAAATAGGATTTGATGTTTTCATTAAAAGAGGAATATGTACTCTTTTATAAGAGAGGGAAGAGGCTGTTTTCGAAGTTCTCAAAAGATTAATTTTTTATTAATTAAATATCAATCCAATTACCTCAAAATGGAATCATATTTGAAGATAATGTGTGATATAGTTATAATTCCTTTAACCAGTATATTTTAGACATGTTTTTCGATAATTTAATGCATAACATTTTGATTAACCCATATCTAAACTATGTTAATTTTAACAATGGAACCCAGATTCTCAACATTAAAAGGTAAATCATTTTACCTAAATGGTAGATATTGAACTAGAAATTGTCAATAAAAACTATTTTCGACAATAATATATCCCCTTTTTCCTTACAATGTATTTTTATGAATTTGAACTAATTTAATAAAATATTAATTTCATAAAATATCATTAATATCAATTTTGACACTATTCATAACATTGATTTTAAGAAAATCAATATGAAAAATAACATCGAAAAAAATCAATTAATACCACATAACATGTAATATTAACCCTAACCATTCTTACGCGAAGTTAATTAAGTTATAATATATCCCTTTATATATTTTTAATATCATTTAAATGACTGGTTCAATAATTTAATAATTACTACATCAACATTGCGATATTATTTTGGAAAGTTATTATTTTACTAAAACATTAAAATAAAACACCATTATTTTTATAAATTTTATATATTTAATATTAATATATATAGTTTATAAAATCTTATATTTAACCACAATTTAAAAATATTACACTTATTAATAGTAAGAGTGTGATATTTTTTCACTCTCATTGATATTAATAATATCTATATCATTATCCTGGATAAGTGTCTAATAAATAAATAAAATTAAAAAATTATGTGTTATGGTTATAATTAAGATCATACAATAATATTTGGGAACATGTTAGTGTTATTTTATAGTCCTTATAACTTTATTTTTATCCTAAATTACCAAATTTTACCCTTTAACATGGTCAAAAAATTTACCAATGTTATTATTCAAGGTGTAAAAAAATAAAAGGGACATATTTACTAAATTTGAACCTCATGATTATATATATTGAATCCATTTAGAAAAAATCCATAACACATAATTAGATAAAATTTATTTAAAATTAATCTCTTAAATGGGGTGATAAAACATGTTCTAAAAATGAAAAAGGTCAAATGATTGAAATGTTTATATATTAAAATCCATTGTGGAATTTATTACAATGAACTAAATATGATAAAATGAAATAATCTATCCAGTTATACTTTAAAATCATTAAAAAATCTAAATTAACTCTATGAATTATATAAATGAAAAATCAATTTTCAATAAAAATTTATTATTTTTCACTATTCATCAAAACTTGAATCATATCATTAAAATGCAAAAAATTAAACCATATTAAAACTTTATATTATTATTCAAAATAATAAGTTTATTATTTCAATAAGAATTTATAAAATTTTATGAATCTATAGTTAGAACATGGTCTCCATCAAAAGGAGGCAATACTGCATTTTTATAGAAGTAACTCTTTTATGCATAAAATTGGATTTGTTCTTATATCATGTATAGAAAAAAGATAATATGGATTTTAAACATTATTTTGAAATATATATATCTATATATATATATTTCATTAATGTAATCCAATAATAGTGATTTATTTATTTTATTGGTATAAAACATACTTCTAAACATTTAAATAGTTATATTGAAAATTATTTCCTTTTTATATTTAAAATGATTTATATGTTTAAATCATACATTCATAATATATTTAACCATTTTCATATCAAGAATTCTAACTTATAGGCTATAATTTTATTTTCATATAAAATTAAAATAAAAAAATGATGTTCTGTAGTAACTCAATGTTGTGTGTAACACTTGCTAAGATGATTTTTCATGTAATGCATGCTTAATATAAGGTAGAGTGTATCAAAACGTATCAAAGATATCAAATTATTTAATTATCTATTTAAAAAATACTATTATGTTATATTCTAAACTCTTTAAATTGATTTTCTCCCAATAAATTCATCATGTTCCACAATGTTTTAGTACATGTAAGTTACATTCATCGAAACCCACATAAAAAATGAATACTAATACTATAGATGAAAATTGAAATTTGGAAACATAATGGTTAACAAATATAACTCCATATTATGATTATATATATGGGAATATAGTTTCAAAGTAAAAACATATACATGGAAGAGAAGTATATCAATCATGTTCTCATAGAGGGTGATAGAAAACATGGTTAGGAGAAATTAATGATAAAATATCTATAAACCAAAGATTTTTGGAAATGGTCATATATATCATAAAAAAATGATGATAATGAGATAAAATTTTATTTCAATAACCTTTTCTTAAATTGTATAATTATCATAATAATATATAATTACATTAATTTAGTCCAATCTCACCCTTTGTTGTGCCTTGATCAATTTATACATCATCTTCTATTCCAAGAAATGAAGGTGAGATTATAATGACTGAAGAAATAGTGGATAAGAAGTTCTAGAATGAGTTGATAATTCAATCCTTCTATCTCTAGTTATCATCACAACAAAATGGTTAGCACATGATATCCAATATGTATTTTTCTTACTATTACAAATCATTAACCTCTAAAACCTCATACTAAATTCAACGTAAACAATTTCATAAATGGTTATGTCATAACCCACCATCACCAAGTTGAGGTAAGGGTCATATGATTCCCAGACCCTTCCTTCCTCATGTTTATAGAGAGATTATAGCCCCCAAAACCCAACTTCAACTGGTCCCAGAGTGGCGACTAGCACCAAGGGAATATAATCACTCATAACATGGAAGGCTTTACACTTTTTATTTACTAGGATCTGATGTAAGATAGTAAATTTTAAAAAAAACCAAAACTGGAAGTAAAAGTAAAGCCAAAACAATCCATCCCCATATGTGTGTTCCAATTATAAGTGTTTCAAATACACGATAAACTCCAAAGGAAAGTACCAAAGAAAAGAAAAACAACAACAATTGTCCCAACGTCTAAACTAGTACGGTCCCACACTGTCCTCAAAGTCCTCTTGGAAATCTAAAAATTGTTTTATATACATAGGGTGAGTATACAAGTATACTCAGTAGGGAAAGCTAGAATCACTCGTGCATATGTGGGGAGGCCTTCTAACTCCCCGTGGGAAAAAGGAGATAACCAAATCACCATGCAAGGAAACTATCCACCCAAACCTCGCCAAGGCACACTCCCCAAATAAGGAAAGTCAAGTAATGTAATAGTAATAACACCTTGATGTTTGGGTACCCTGAACAACATTCCCACTAGTTATTGAAGACATTGTTTGCATCAAACCTCCCCCTCCATTCTCACCACAGTCCCACTACCATACCCCACCAGCACACATCAACGCTACCACAACCACACATCCCACCTGCAAACACCTGGGCCATAACAACCATATGTAACCACACCCCAGAAACCTGGGCTATAAATACTACCACCGTGCTCGAAGACACCTGGGCCAGAACAACTATTGTCATTCCCAAAGACACCAGGGCCGCATCCTGAAGACACTTGTGAAACAACCTACCCGCACACACCAGGGAAAACCACCATGACCACCCTTACCGAAGAATCTTGGGATATAATGGACCTCAGGTCATCACATACTGCTTGGCGAGTCATGGGATACTCAGGAAAGGGAGCAGAATGGAACTAATAACCATTCAATCATAGGAGTGTTTGAAAAAACACCCCCCCTAAAATTGGAGTGTTCAGCGTGATGTGCGCTATATGGGTGGGGAGCAAATAAAAAACATAAGACTTAAATTATACAATTAGGTAAAAAATCACTCATCCCAACCTAGGGGTTCCAAAACCAACCCACAAACAAACACCTTGTTACTATTCATTCATAAAATCCATAACAACCACAACCAAGTCACAACTCAATCTTGGAAAATGATTTACCTCTGAACCAATTCTTGTTATTGTATTCACATGGTTTCATTTAAATAATTAGTCACTACTAGGAAAATAACAGACATAGCCACACACTAAGGAAGGGAAGACATACAAGTAGCAATTTAAGTACTCACACATGATTCCATTTTAAAGTCAAAACAATAAAAGGGATCGGTGAGATCCCTCGAAGTACTGGAACCAAATCAAGCTCCACCATATATCCCCACACTACCTTATATCCCCAAACCAACAATTCCACAACAGGGTATCCCATCGCCATCCACGTAACCCCACAAGCAGAACAATCACACATGTTACCAAGATAGTGTATGTGAGTTTTCAGATTCAAACACACCATCTTATAAGTTCCTACTTTCTGTTTGGTTAACTCAGGTGATCCCAAAAATATTCTTATTCACTGGGTTTCCATTTAATCAATTGAGTTTTTGTGATTAACCAATTTCTATGCTACAACCATTCAATCATATAAATATCAAAAAAACATAGAGGTCCATTAGTGCTCAAGAAAGTACCACCAAGAACAATGATTTTTAGTGGACATAAGATAATACAATTCACAACATATTAGCAAGGATAAAATAGCACAACAACATCGTCAAACACACCCCTTTATTCATTAAATGTCTGTTTATTATCTTCGTTAAGGTTTTGTTTCATCCATCCTCATAGAAACATCATTGTGCCCACCCCGCACGATACACAGTAACAAGAGATGATGGAATAACCCTACTTGGATGATCAACGATCAAAGTATTTATCCTCAGGACAATAACCGAGGATTTAAGACTTACAGGGGAAGAACTTCAAGGACTCCATGAATGAGCAAGAAATGCTCCAGCACATGAGCACCACTTGCCTAGATAAGGGGTACTCCAAATTCACCAAGGAAAGGAAAGGAGACTAGCCAAGAAGAAAGAAAAAAAGAAAGAATCCCCATGTGATTAAATGGTGAGATCCTAGTGTTACATGATATGAATTTTGAACATCTTTAATGGCGGATCTTGGTTTCACCACATGGTTGGACGGTTACATAGGATGGAATTAATTGTTATTTAATAATTCTTATTAGAGAGGTGTCCATAATAGATCTTCGTTAAAAGGATTTAATTTAAAGAGAGGAAAACGGGACCACTGAGGGTTACCCCACTATTAGAGGATTTAAAGCATTGTTTATGGGGATAAAAATTTCCATAAACCACTTTAAAATGATTGAAAGACATAATCGTGGTGTTTCAGGATAACTAGGAAAGGAAACCCACGACAAACCCCCGTGGCACCGATCAGGTGTGGCACTAATTGGTGAGTCACCGATCAGTGGCACACAGATCTATGGAACCGATGGGTGACACCATGGTGAACTCCTTCCAATGACACCACTACCCTCTGGACATACTGATGGGGTCATGGGTGCTCCTACCACTAGAAAATGACAAATTAATGGACCATGAGGGTATGAGCCATTAAATCAGATACCTTTCAAATTATTCCTGTCCTCCAGAATCAAAGCTAAACCCGATGTAAAGAGAGGGGTCCGAACAACCACCTCAAAAGATACCCCTCGGGGACAAACCACACCAAACAACCATACAAATAACAAGGATCAAATTGTCCTGACACATGGATCAGGGAGTGCTTTCCATCATGTCAGGACACTATCCTCTTTTGGAAACACTAACACGCCCACACGAGTTTAATTGCATCTATGCTGATGCATCTTGATTATTAATCAGGTTCTCCCTTCTACACATATCGGGACTTTTCATAAAAATTCACAAGGTAATGAAACATATCATCTCACAAACCAAGAAGGTCAACATTACATCACAAAAGTTCAAAAAAAAAACAAGAACATCAGGGAAGGCTTGGAAGAAGAACTCAAAACAACTCTAAGTACTGGGCACATATTTTTGCTTCTCACTCCCAAGTACTCTCCTCAATGATACTATGCCTCCTTAACAGACAAACCAAAGGGATGGTTCATCCATGAAGCACATTATTCGTTCAATCCTCAATCCTCACTGGTCGCTCCACAAATTTAGAACTATCCCCTATATCCAACTATCCCCTGTCAATGACATTGGAATCATCATGTAGCTATTGATGTAGCTAAGAGACATGGAAAAAGTCATGGATCATTTCCTACTGATGTGGAAATGCCAGATAATATTCCACCTCACTGTCTCGCTCCAACACTTTTAAAGTCCCAAAGAACCTAGTAGATAGCTTTCCACCCTTGCCAATCCTTTACTGGCCACATCGAGGGGAAACCTTCAAGAACACATGGTCTCCATATTCGAACTCCAAGGGCCTCCTTCTACGATCGACATACGAATTTTGCTAGACTTCATAAGCCTTTATCCTCTCACGCACAATCTGAACCATCTCTATTGTGCATTGCCCTACCTCTGGGCCAAGAACACCAGCCTCCCCGACCTCAGTCTAGAACACAGGCAAATGACATATCCTCCCATACAAAGCTTCAAATGGTTCTATGCCAATAGTAGAGTTAAAAATATTATTGTAGGAAAAAAATACTATGGTAAAATATCATTACCATGATCCCTCGAGGTCCAAAACATAAGCTCGTATAATATCCTCCAATGTATGGATGGTTCTCTCTATCTTCCCATTTTTCTAGGGGTGGAAAGTAGTGTGAAGGCGTAGCTAGGTGGAAAAGGCATGTATAATCCCCTCCTTACTCATGAGGTAAACCATACATCCCTATCTGAGAATATGGTCCTTGGAACTCCCTAAAACTGCACCACCTCATCCACATATCTTCGTGCTAAGTCATCCACCGCACTCGACTCCTTGATCACCAGGAAGTGAGCTGATTGTTTCAGCCGGTCTACTACTACCTATATAGAATCATAGTATGCTTGAACCCTGGGAAGTCCTGTGATGAAATCCATCGAGATGTCCTCCCACTTCCACTCGGTGACATCTAAAGGATGCAAAAAACCTCTTGGGATGTGGTGTTCAGCCTTCACCTACTGACACACCAGGCACCTTGGAATCAACTCTGCCACTTCCCGTTTCACCCCGGGCCACCAAAACTATGCCTATAGGACTAAATACATCTTGGAAAACCCTATATGTACTGCTATTATTGAGCTATGGAGATCACAAATAACTCCCTCGTACATGGTCTCTAGGACAAACAACTTCTCTCAGAAAAACATATGATTTAGACAATCCCCCAACCACCCTTCTAGAGCATTGGCTTAGTTAACCTGATCGCGCAACACTTCACTCTCCAAAACTCCCCACTGAGACTACTCCAACAACCACCATAGAGAGGACTATACTTTCATTTGAAATAGACAACCTCTACCACCATCCATCCTTGCATCCAGGTGTATGTCATACAACTCCTCCATTTCCTTTCAATCATCCATATATTCTTA
This sequence comes from Viscum album, assembly GCA_963277665.1. Taxonomy (NCBI): domain Eukaryota; kingdom Viridiplantae; phylum Streptophyta; class Magnoliopsida; order Santalales; family Viscaceae; genus Viscum; species Viscum album. The sequence continues at coordinate 409,526,865 of OY728134.1, read as the reverse complement.
AATAGCTTCCCTCTAAGACTTCTTACTCAAGGCATTAGCCAAAACATTCCCTTTAATTTAACTGTTATAGATCTTGAAGCTGTAGACCAAAAGAAACTCTACCCACCTTCGTTGTCTCAAGTTAAGGTCCCGCTAGATAAAGATATGCCTCAAACTCTTGTGATCAGTGAAGACCAAAAAGTGCTCCCCAATGAGGTAATTCCATCACAACATCAACATGAACATTACTTTTTCATGCTCTATGTCAGTGGTGGCATAGTTACGCTCATGAGGATTTAACTACCCAGACCCATAAGAGGTCACTCCCTACTGCAGCATCCGCACACACCCTAGGCCAAGTCTAGAAGCATCATAAAACACCTCATAAAACACCCATTTCCCAGGAAACATGATCACTAGATCACTGACCAACCTTTCCATCAAATAGATTAAAGCTTTCTGACACTTCTCACTCTAAACTAAGTCCTATTACTTTCGGGTTAGTGCCATCAAAAGAGATTCAACTTGAGAGAAGTCAGGTATGAACCTCGAATAATATCCTTACAGACCAAGAAAACTATGAACCTCAATCAAATTCATGGGTGCTTCCGAAGAAACAACTTCTTTATCCTTTGAGGGATCAACCTATACCCCTTGTTGAGACACCACATGTTCATGAAAATGCACATGTCATGTAGAGAGCTTGCACTTGGAAAATTTCCCATAGAGCTGGTGATATTGAAGGATCTCCAAGACCATCCAAAGGTTCTTAATATGTTCCTCCTCTAATCTAGAGTAGATCAAAATGTCATCGATTATAAAAATGACAAACTGGTCCCAAAACTCATGGAAAATAAAGTTCATGAGCCCGCTGAACATAACAGGTGTGTTTGTAACACCGAACGCCATGACTACAAACTCAAAGTACCCATACCTACACCTGAATGAAGTCTTCAAGATATCTCTGTTCTTCAAATTTAACTGATGATACCAGGACCTCAGATCAATCTTAGAGAACCAACATACTCCCATCACTTGGTAAAAGAAATCATCAATCCTCGATAGAGGTTAACGGTTCTTGACCATTGCCTAATTCAGTCTCCGGTAGTCTATATATTTCCTAAGACCCCCATCTTCCTTCTTCGCGAACATTACAGGATCACCCCATGGAGACACACTAAGTCAGAAAAAACCCTTCTTCATCAACTCCTCAATTTGAATACACAACTCCCACAACTTAGAAGGTGCCATCTTTAATGAGCCATAGAAATCGGATAGGCACTGGGATGTATGTCTATCCCGAACTGAACATAATGTTGAGGGTGTAGATTCAAAAACTCTTCAGAAAAAAACACTAGAAACTCTCTGACAGATCCTAGAACATCCATCATCTCTGAATCCCATGATTCTACTGAATTCTCGTCCAAAATAGATAAAATAGGCCCCACAACCCATCTCCCCACCGAACGACTCCATTCTCAAACCAAAGCCACACGCTGGCCATCCTAATTGAAGAACATGACTATTCTCTAAAAGCATTTGATAACAACATTCACAGAAAACAACTAGTCGATGCCTAGGATGACATCGTATTGCTGCATTTGTAGTTGAAGGAGATCCCTACTACACTGATGTGGCCCCAACATCAGTCTGCATCATCTAAAAATATCAAATAGGTAGGTATGACCCCCACATAGCATTTTTAGCACAATAGGCATGGAGAGTATATCTATTTCTAGGCCCAAGTAATGGGCTAGACTGGTTGTAATAAAGGAGTGAGAAGATCCTAAATCAAACAATGTGCTTGCAAGAGTGGTAAACAACATGATCATACCTCTAATGACTTCCGGCCCTGCTGGAACTGCTACCTTTATGGCATGCAACTACCCACACCCTGCTCGTTAACCTCTCAACTGTCAGCCTCCTCCCCTACCATGCCCTAGTTGAGGTCCTTGAGGATAACCATGGGGTCGGCCTCCTCCTGCAACGTCTTCTCTCCAAGGAGCGGGAGCTGGCTGTCCCTGATACTGCTGCTGAAAGGGCCTAGTTGGAAACTGTTACTGATGAGGTGGGTGCTGAACCTGACCACCCCCATTGTATTATACTCGTTTAGGGCACTGATTCCCAAGATTCCCACTACTACCATAGATAAATAACCGTGGTCTTAGACCTACAAAGAAGGGAAGAAGACCGAGAGATCAAAACCAGAATTGATGGCGCCTACTCCCGACTGGATGAAACCTAGAAGGCACTGACGCTGGAGGCCAACTATAGATGGCCTTCCCCTATGACGAGCCAAACTGGATACCCCTTAATGGAACAAAACCTTGCATGTGCATCCATTCTACAACTTCAACCTTCTTTTGGAACTCCAATTACAATAGTAGGTTGAAGGGAGTAATAACATACTAGATAGAAGGTCAGAGTGCCTCGTCTAAACGTATCAACCGAGACTCCTCATCCAGAAAAAAGTTCAAGGAAAAAAGAAAGAGATCCTTGAACTTGATCCCCAACTCCCTCAATGAAATTCTCCCCAACTGAAGGGAGAGTAGCTCCTGCCTCTTTTCTTCCTTAATCATGGAAGAGAGGAATTCCTCCCAGAATTACCTCTTGATGTCAGTCCATGATACTTCATCCTCCCTCTTCTCCCTGAGAGAGAGTGTCCACCACTGACATGACACTCCCTGGATCTGGCTTATAGACAGAGGAACCCAGTACTCTATCGGAGCCCAGATCAAGCTGAAAGCTATCACCAGCTCCTCGAGCCAACTCTCTGTCTCTATGTTTGAGATTCTTCCCTTGTACTTCACGGGGGTCTGATGCTTAATGGAATGAAGCGTCCTCTGCCACTGGTCATCATACTCTTCTCGATCAATCCTCCGCTGATCGGCCAGATCAGCCTCTTGGGCCTCCATCACCCACACTACCTATGGTCTCCGTCAGGGTGCCATAGCAGTAAGGGAAAAAACTAATGCATATGCCTGAGTAGTGTTGATGTTTTTTTTTAAATTTTCCTTAAACAACCTAAAATCCCATGTCCTAGCTAGTTATCCCTATCATATTTCACACCCAAAGATTGCCTAACACTATTTCCCTACCTTCCCATGCAAACATCATTGTGCCTAACCCTAAGATCCATCTTATCTCTCAACCAATCCTCTAATACAATTCTGTCATGACCTACCTTCAACAATATGAGGGATGGGATAGAAGATTTCCAGAACCTTCCTTCCTCATTTTTAAGGAGATATGATGACCCCTGAGACCCACCTTTAATAGGTCTCAAAGTGGAAAATAGCACCAAAGAAATATTATCACACATAATATGTAAGGAATTAACCTTTTTATTTAGTAAGATCAGGAGATAACATAGTAAATTCCAAAAAACACCCAAACTTGATGTAAATGAAAAGCCAAACAATCCATCCTCATATGCATGTACCAATAATAAGTGTGAAAAGTACAAGAGAAACTCCATTGGGAAGTACCAAAGAAAAGAAAAACAACAAAATCAACTGTCCCAAAATTAGAACTAGTACGGTCCCACATAGTCCCTGAAGTCCTCTTGGAAGCCTGAAAACAATTTTATATATGCAAGGTGAGTATACAGGTATACGTAGTTGGGAAAACCAAAATCTCTCATGCACAAGTGGGGAGGAATTCTAATTCCTGGTGAGAAAAATGGGATAACCAAAGCACTTAGAAAGAAAACTATCCACCCAAACCTCACCAAGGCACACTCCCAAAAAAACATGTCATGTAATGTAAAAGTAATAACACATCAATATTTGGGTACCACACACCATTTTCCCACTAGATATTGAAGAAATCCTATGCATCAGACCTCCCCCTCCATTTTCATCGCAGTACCACTACCTTAACCCGCCCGTACACACCATGGATACCACAACCACACATCCCGCCCGCAAAAACCTGGGCCACAAAAACCATATGTAACCATGCCCATAGACAGCTGGGCAAAAACACTACCTCCATGCCCAATGAAACCTGGTCTAGAATAACTATTACCATCCCCGATGACACTAGGGCCTCATCCCAAAGACACTTGGGAAACAACCTGCCCACACACACCTGAGAATACCTCCATGGCCACCCTGCCCAAAGAATCATGGGCTATAATGGACCTCAGGCCATTATATGCTTCCCGAAGAGTCTTGGGATACTTGGGAAAGGGAGAAGAAATGAGCTAATAACCATCCAATCATATGAGTGTTTGGAAAAACACCCTCCACCAAGAAATGGGGTGTTCAACACGAAGTTATTAACATGGGTGGGGAGAGAATAAGAAACATAATATCTAAATTATACATATAGGAAAACAAACACCCATCTTATCCTCAGGGTTCAAAAATCTTCCCACACACAAACACCTTCATTAATATTCATTCATAAAAAGCAGAACAGCCACAACTAAGTCACAACTAATTCCTGGAATGTAATTCCCCTTTGAAACCATTCTTGTTATTGTATTAAAGTGGTTTCATTTAAATAATTCTTCCGTACCGGGAAACTAATAAGTATATGCAAAACCCAAGGATTGAAAAACAACCAAGTAGAAATTTATGAATTCACACTTGGTTATCTTGTAAAGTCACAACAACAAAAGGGATCCCTGAGATCCCTCAAAGTACTAGAACAAAACCAATATCCATCATATAACCCCACATGGACTCAGATCCACAAACCAAAAAATGAACAATAGGTGATCCCATCCCTATACACGTCGCCCCACAAATAGAACAATCAAACATGTTACCAAGAAAGTGTAAGGGAGTTTTATGATTTTAAAACACCATCCAATAAGTTCCTTCTATCCATTTGGTTAAACAGGGTGATCACACAAGGATTCTTGTTCACTGGACATCCATTTAATCAACTGAGTTTATGTGATTAACCAATTTCCACGCTACAACCACTCAGTCATAGAAATATTAATAAAATAATGGTTCATTAGTTTGGAAGAAAGGGCCACCAATGAACACATTTTTTAGTGGAAATAAGCCCATACAATTCACAACATATGAGAAAGGATAATAGAGTGTGATTGCATCATAAAACACACCCCTTCATTTATTAGAAGTCTGTTTATTATTTATGTAATGGTTTGGTTTCATCCATCCCCATAGGAACATCATCATGCCCACTACTCATGATACACAGTAAAGAGAGATTAAGGAAGAAACCTACATGGATGATCAACGATTGATGTTTTTCTCCTCGCACCAATAACTGCAGATGCACAACTAGCCTGGGAAGAACTCTGAGGACTCCAAGAATGATAAGGATGGGCTCCAGCACAGGCACACCACATGTGTCAGGAAGGGGGACTCTGAACACAACAAGGAAAGGAAAACAGACTAGCTAAGAAGAACAAATGTAGAAATAATTCTTTTACGATAAAAAGGTGAGATCCAAGAGGTACGAGATATGAATTTTGAATGGCTTTAATAGTAGATCATGGTTTTACCATATGGTTGGACGGTTACACACGATGGAATAAAATTGTATTTAATAATTCTTATTCGAGAGGAGGCCATAACAGTTGTACATTAAAAATATTTCATTTAATGAGAAGAAAATGGGTCCGTTTAGGGTCACCCCACACTTAGGGGATTTAAAATATTGTTTATGGGGCTAAAAACTGCCTAAAACCAATTTAAAAACCTTAAAACACTAAAAAGTGACATTTTTGGAGAACTGGGGAAGGAAATACCCAACAAGACCATGTGGCTCTGATCAGTAACACACTGATCGGTGACACCACAATGACCTCAGTCCCCAAACACCACCGCCCTTTGGACTTACTGATGGGGTCTAGGGTGCTCCAAACACCAGAAATTGGGTAAGTAATGGACCAGGAGGGTCCGGGCCATTACAGGTTATATTTATAATCCCTTCAAATTATTAAAATCCAAAACATTCCAAAGAAGTTATTTAACAATCAAAAATCAACTAATAATCAATTCACCCTAAAACATGATGAAAGTATTAATTTTTACAAAACAAACATGTGATGACCATTATCATGTAATCTCTTGAATCATGGTAATCACCTAAATTGTCATAAAATATTAGTGAATACAATCATAATTAAAAAAACTATTTCCTCATACCATCAATCAAAAAATCCTATAAACTCAACCACTGATATCACTAACAACCTTTTCATATTATAAGACTTGAAGTCATCAATATTATCCCATTTATTTTATAACAATCAAACATATATGTCATTAATTATTCAAACCTCAATCACATATTAAGGGTTATCATTCCTTTAATCATGTTTTATTTCACCAATTTCACCTTTTAACCTCAATCAATTTTCAGGTTTTATAGTACCATTCATCATATGTTCTTAAATCCTTCTAAACAAACTATAGTGGACCAATAATTTGATATTTCATTAGTCCAAAATACCTCAAAAGTCCTTCTATGAAAATATTCTTTAATATATTTTAATAAATACTCAATCATTCCACAAAATTTTTGTGATACTCTACCACATCAATAGTGATCACATGTGATGTGTCCTTTCCTTTTATGTTATGAAGATGTTGACAAGAATCATCATTGACAAACTTCAGATTTTTTCATTCATGATAATAATGCACAATTTCATTACACTTATATCATTGAAGTGTGGGGGGCCTATTCTATGTTTCCTTTTATCAATTTTCAACATTCGATCTCTTTTTTCTCATCACATTAATAGTCAATTTCAAAATGACCACCTTTCCCACACATAATACATTTAATAGGCCCCTTAACAAAAATTTCCCCATGTTACATTCCACACATTGAGTATAAAGGAAACATCACAATCTTTTCTCCATGTTTTTTATGTTTTCCTTTAATCTTGTGGTTCAGTTTCTTTCCAAATTCATGAGATTGATATGTAACTCAAAACTCCATTTCCACCTTGAATTCACAATGCAAAATCTCTTCATATCAACTAATGTCTCTTATGGGAAACACACTTCAAGAAATAATTTTTAATCTATTGAAGAATCTATTAATCTTACTTTATGTTTGAATGATAATACCAGAAGTGTAACCTTCATGTCTTGTAAAATTTGGTTCTTAGGTACTAATAGTCTCATCATCCCTATTATTTACACATGTAATCCTTTCCCCATTGTTGTATGAATAATACAAGGAAAGTTCTTATTAACGATTATGTTCCTTAAACTGTCATAATAAATGGATTCAATTTCATCATGGAGCCTTGTATTAAGGATTAAATTCCTCCACTTGTATTTAATTCCTTCAAAAAGAGAGAAACTAAAAAAATAAACTTTTCATGGTCCATCCAATGATGAATGTATATTATATTTTTAGTGGTATCGATCCATTATTCAATAACATGTGGGATGGAACACCCACTGATAGAATGTGGTAGTTTCATCATGAAGTACTCAATATAATATTCTTCCCTTTTATGCTCATTTAGAATTATACAATGGTTCATAGATAGTGTAAATATTGTGATAAGATTTTTCATTCCCGCTCCCATAACACTTTTTTCTGAAAAGGAGGACAATCAATTCATTTACCATTGCATTCATCATTAACATGATTAGTTCATGTTCAATCCAATGATAAAAACCATAAATCACATTGTGAGAGATAGTAATCAGTATGGAAGAACCATGTAAAAATGGTAAATTACATATAATATTTCAATAGATGACTAGTTAAGTTTAATTCTGGGTTATTCATGCTTATTAAAAAAACTCTACCATTATAACCTATAAATATACTTATACTTAGGTATATCAAATGATATATTCTGAGAAATATCACTGTGAATTTCACTAAAAATTTCTCATCCTAGATTTCAAAAGGAGTATAATCATTTTCTATGATACCAACTTTAACAAACCAGGATTTTAATACATATAAATTACATCATTTTGGAGCAATACGTAAACACATGCCCAAAGACCACATTATTTTTGTGCCTTTGGAAACATGGAACATAAACACCTATTATGGTGAACTATCTTCAATTTTTCCCACAATAATCTTCCAATTTAATACCCAAACATAAAACTATTATTTATAATATAAGTAAAATAAAAAAATTAAAAAGGGAGAGCTCCAAAACATAGTATAGTTAGACAAGGGAGATATGTAGGCATACCATGAAATAAAGGTATGAGAAATAGAATCATAACATTTAATTATCATAACATCCATATCATTGATCATATAAATGAGTCATGGAATAAATATTGGATACTCATAAGACATGAATGAAAAGGGATTCAATAAAATAATCAATGAATTAATAACACCAAAAAAGATATGAAATTGTGGAAAACAGACATATATATAATTATTTACATATTAGATAAGTCTCATGACCAAGGAAACATTAGTGTAATGTGTTCACTCCCCAAACCATCTTAGTGGTTATCGTTCACTACCAAATTCATATTGGTAGTCAAAGATCACTTATAATACCATATTAGTAGTGAAGGATCACTCCCAAGACTATCTTAGCAGATAAAGTCTTATACTGAACAAGGTTCACTCCTTATTTAATTTATGTTTATCAAATGACATATAAATCTTTACAAAATGAATTAGAGGGACATATATGTCCCACTTGTCACATAATTAAATCACATATATAAATATATATATGTTCCATAAGAACATAAATCTTTTATCATACAAAAATAAAACCATAGAAAAAATATGGATAGTTTCGTTGAATCATAACCCCAATAACACATAAACAACATCAACAAATTTTATCTTAAATATAAAATCGTGTTTAAGTACCATTTGAAATAAATCACGAGTAAAATAACATTTCATCATTTAAAAACTCATTTTAAATCATAAAACATTTAGAAAAACTTTTAAATTTAATATAATATTTAATACATATAATTTAATCTTTTAAAAAAATTAATCTTCCTTCAGATCATTTTCCTTGAAAATGATGAAAAGGTTAATTAAATCACTTTTAAAATATATTCAGAAAACCTGAATTTGATGGAACATAGAATTTTTACTGAAGAGAGAATAAAATTAAATGAAAAATAATATATAATAAAAATAATTATCTTCATGATAAAACAAGTCAACAAGAATTAAATACACCTCATAAAAGAATATAGATTCAAAACATAACATGTCACTCAATGAATAAAAATTGAAACCAAATTTCCTTTTCGATTTGGTAACTTCTTAACCGTAAAACCAATTAAATATTGTTCATAAAATGGAATTGTAAACACCCATATATTTAAGAATAAATATCATATTTTATATTCATGGGTATTATATTCCCCACACAAAATAATTGTGTGGTGAATATGGCATAATCCATAAAGAAATAAAAGTGAGACTAGATATCCCCTTTTTACATGAGTAAAATTTGAATCATGATTCCCATGAAAGGATAACATTAATTAAAAAATTAAATATTATTAAATAAAGTATATTCATGATATAACCTATCATAGTGTATAATATAAGAAACACAAAACCATCGAGTGGTTAATATGATTGAATATCATGGAAATGAAAAGCGAGATGAAATTTGCTTACCTAATGGATTGAGTCTTTTTATACTCCTTAAATACACATGAATATTAAATATAAGTTTTTTATACATCTATCACACTTATTCGACTATATAATACCGTATATGATTTACAAATGACCTTTTATTACCTTTTTAACAATAATTCAATGTAAATGTTATATTTCTGTTAAAAAGAGATTTGTTTTTCGCATGTGTTTTGATAAGTTACATTTTTTGTTCTTATTAATTATATAAATATTTCATTAAATACATAATTATAACCATGATATATAAATTTAATTTATATTCAGTATATAAGTATTTATAATAATTTATAAAATATATAAAATGAAATATGTCGTTCATAGTGACGGTGGGCTGTATGTACACATGAACGTTGTTTCCATTTTCATATAATATTCAATGGATGAAATTAAATGAGATATATTTATATATATAATATTATCCCGGTATAATTATTATTTCATATACATCATATAAATTCACTAAACCCATCCATAATACATTCCATGTAAACTATGAATGAATCGCATTGTTTTGCGGAGGCAGTAGCCCACACGTTATCAAACGAAGTTATCGTATTTAAAAAACAAAAATAATAATAATCAAGGTATGTGTAATAAAAAAATTAAAAGTTCATAAATAAATCATTAATATCATATATATAAAATAAAATAAATTTACATCACTATCACCGGACTTCAAATGTTGAAATGGAAGAAAGAATGTAATCGGTTCATGAGGCAGTAGTTCGTCGTACACACGAATGATGAATGTGTTTTAAATTTGATTGAAATGTCTGTTAGTGTAAATATATAAATTAGTATTACAAAATATTAGAGTATTTATGAAACATTTTCTATTATTTTTTTATTTAATGAAAATAATATAAGTGTTGTACCAAATAAATAAAACAAAAACATTCCTTGATGAATTTAACCTCTTCTTTGGGTATGTCCTCATCATTAGAACAAAATTATATCATTGGTTGTATTTATAGAAAACTTATTTCTTATATTATTATGTTAGATAATTTGGGATGATATTTGGATAGTGTTTTACCAAATCAAATAGGTTTGGATGTGTGAAGAAAATTGAAGAAGAGGTGGCCTTTAATATGAGAGGGAATGGGAACCTTTTGAACATCCGTAAACATTAATATATTATAAATTAAATATCTATAAAAATACCTCCAAATATAATTTTATTCGAATATAATGTGTTATATGGTAATAATTACATCAAATAATTGATTTTATATAGGTTTTGGTGTAATTTTAACCACATCTTTTTGATTAACCCTTAGTTAACCAATTTTAATTTTAATTATAACTACAATATTTTCATATTTTAAAGGTAAATAGTTTTAATAATAAGTTTTCAATTAAATAATAAATTGTAATTTTATAATAGTTTTTACTAAAATTTATCCCCCTTTACTATAATTTTTAATTTTATAATTTTTATTTAATTTAGTAAAATATTATTTTTATAAAATATCATTAGAGTCAATTTTGACACTATTAAAAACATTTACTTTAAGAAAATAATTAAATCAATATAACATAGATTAAATTTATTTCATACACCCCTATCTTGTCGTATTAACCTAAAAAATTTGTGTATCACCTTAATTAAGTAATATTAAATTTATTTTGTTATTTTTAATATCATTTTTCTTATTGTTTCATTAATTGAATAATTACTACATCCTCATTGTGTTATTGTTTATAAATATTATTTGGCGACTAAAATTTAAAAATAACATTACATGATATATATAAACCTTTTATATTTCATAATAACATATAAAGTCGAAAATATATTATATTTTACCCTTTATTAAATGTATTATACTTTATAAAATTTAAAGCGTGACATTTTGATACTCTCTTTAAATTTAATAATATCAAAGGCATAATCATGGAAAATGGTAAATTAAATAATTAAATTTAAAAATAGAGATTATAAGGGTATAATTAAAATAATAAAATAAAATTTGGACGAATTTTAGGGTTATTTATTTATTTATAAAATTATATTTAACTTAAATTATTAAATTTTATGCTTTACAATGGTAACAATAATAACCAGCATTACTATTGGTATTTGCCAAAAATAAAAGGTAAATATTAACTTAATTTACACTATATGAATAAGAAATTATAATCCAATTTTAAGAATTTTAAAAAATAATTGTGGGAAAATTTAATTTGAAATTAATCTCATAGATGGGGATAGAAAACATTTTTTTAAAGTGAAAATGTCTAAAAGGCTTAAATTTTTTATATCCAAATTAAAGGTGAAATTTATTCCAATGACCTAAATTATATTAAATAATGAAAATTAATATAATTATATGTTATAATAAATCATTAATATAATTTTAACCAAAAAGTTATTCTAATGGAAAAACAATTTTAAATTTAACTTTTGTATGTTTTACTATTCATCAAAACCTGAAACTTAACTGAAAAAACCCAAAAATTCAAAAATGAAAAAAATTAAATTATTATGTTTATCAATTACTTAAAAAGTAAATTTTATAAAATATAATTAATAAAAGTGTGATAATATGTTTTTAAAATATTTTTTTAATCAAAATATTGTAAAGTACATTTTTTAAAAAAAAATTCCTTTATTCCTAAAATTAGATTTGTTCTTAAATAATGTATAGAAAACACTTAATATGATTGTTAAAAATTATATTTAAAATGATATATATATATATATTTGATTAATGTAATCCCAAAATTGTGATTAGTTTATTTAGACGGTATAAAACACATTTGTGTGAATTTAAATAGTTTTTATTAAAATGATTTCCTTTTTATTTGAAAATGGGATTACATCTGTAAATAATAATTTGATAATTCATATAATCCTTTTCATACCCTCAATTCAAATAGATAGGTTATAATTAACATTTTTAAAAAAATATAAAAAATAAAATGATGTTTCGTAGAAACTCAGGGTTGTAAGAAATGCCATCTAAGATAGTGTTGCATGTAATAGAAGATTAATATCGTGTAGCGTAAAATAATAGCTAAAAACAAAAATTATTTAAAAATATATTTCATTAAAATATCTAACTGTGTCATAGATAATTTAACCTAATTTTTATTATTCTATCAAAATGACCGTCGTATGATGTCAATACCAAACATCCGAGTAAAGAAGGTTTTTGTTAAAGGATGATTCAACCAACTCCCAGAATCATAGAATATGACCCAAGTATATTTTACTACAAAATATTAGATCATTCATGGGGAAATAAGTAGATACATTTTCAACTCAATACTTGAAAATTTTAATAATTTGTATGACCTTCTTACATTCACTTTGTATAGATTTTGGTAGTTTTCATTCTATGGAATATAAGTGAATATTTTAAATTCCTTAGAAGTTTTTTATTTTTTAATAATTGGATCTAATATGGTTCGATTGTGGGATCTTTGGATTGGATGATAGATCATAATATTTTTTTCTAATCGAGGTATATATTGGTTGGGGAAACATATTTCTACTAATATTAGTATCCAAGGATTTGTTTCATAAGGAAGATGGACCTTACAATTTTGTTAAATCATTGATATAGAAAACTTGGGTAATAAAATTCTTTAACCATAAAGATAAAATTGAATATCATTAATTTGTAATCTTATATAGGTATTTCGGTAAAAATTTATAATTTTCTACTTTTTTTACTTTGAAATGTATTATTTTCATTCTACTACTATATAAGGAAATATTATCTTTGTAAAAAACATTACTAATAACTATTACTTCATAAAACGTAATTAATGTATCTTCACCTGATTATAAATTATTGTCTATTGAATAGATTTATTATATGAGAACCAAAAGGGGGAAAATGAAATTATTATATTTAATTTAATAAACTAGAATTCACCAACATATTTTAGCCATTCCATTATAATTAAAATCCTATAGATATTAATAAAAGAAGTATTATGAAGCATTTGGTGCCTAACATGATATCTCCAACATTTAAAACTCCTCTAATCTCGTGGAACCAAAAAACAAATACAAATAAATGTATCCACAAACAACTGGGCTACCATGAGAGAAACTCACTCTCAATCTAAAAACACTTCTGAACCCAAGGCAGGAATAGAAACCATAAACTACCTCAAAATAATCATGAAATGTCATATCTACTCGCAGTAGAAAATTCTAACCTAGGGTCTTGAACTGGATCACCATTATAATGTGCATAAAAAAATGTTTAAATGTAACACCAATTAGTATACCTACTCAACCAGTAGAAAAAAACCATAGTAACCTAATCTTGCATTCAAAAAACAATCTACTATAAAAAATGTGACCACCATAAAGGTTCAACACAGGAAAAGGAATAACCTACTACTCTCAAGAAAAAATCTACCAAATATTGATAATAAATGAAAAGACACACACAACTGACCAAAAATGAGAGAAAACCTAGATAAAAACCTCAAAATAAATCCATAATGGACTGCGGGATGATAATTCAACAAATAAAATAAATAATTCAATAACATGGATTTTAAAACCATCCATAAGAAATAACACTAAAGGGTAATTGTCAGAAAAATGAAAAAAAATTATCCAATGATCCTAAACCCAGATAGCTACAATTAATGTAAATTTTTCAAAATAAATATACTATCATTAATGTAATTCTTATACTAATACATTAAAAAAACATCATAAAAACATAAGAAGATAAATCAAATGACCAAAATAGAGTCCAACCCAAGTATACTTAATATAAGGCGTGTTATCATGCATTGGAGCCCCAAAGTGGAAAAAATGGGAGAAATAATATTCCCATTGGAATACCCAAATTCATATATCATTGAATCATTATAATTTTTCTCCTTACCTTCCAGTTTATTATTATTCACATTAGTTGGAACAAAGGCATTACCCTCTACTGGTGTCCAAGATTTGTCAACATCCATTGAAGTAACCTCTTTCACAACATCCTCAAAAAGTTGGATCAGATGTAAGTATGGTTAAGAAATATTTGGGTGAAAGCCCCCACCAAATAAATAAGAATTACCATAATAATTGATGACCAAATTTTGAGAAATGAGGTATTTCTTCAAAAATTGATTGACATACACCCTCATTAATCAGTCATCCAAATGAAAACCTCAGAGGACAATCATATTACCACCTTACAAATCCTTACTAGAGAACAACAAAAAAATTATTTCCTAAAAATACCCCAAAACAAAAATTCATGTTTTCAGGGAGGATCTTGTGACTCCATCTATTCTAAACTAAATCTGACAAGAAATATCTTGATGGATCTCACTCATGAAGCAGCAGGTGTTACTAAAAAATTGAGGACAACATAAATATATACCTATAATTACACCCATTCAAATAAATCATGATCAACACTGAAAAGTTGGATAATGATTAATGAAATAAAAGATAGGGACTAGTCTCACTTATGTTTCCACATTCATCACATTACCTGGATACCTAGTAGGCACCAGAACCTAAGAAAATGTTTGAAAAATTCTGATACAAAACAATAACTAATGTGTAAACAAAGTCAATTCATAACTCAATAAAAACAACACTATTACACTATAAGGTATTAATCAAGGACAAAAAAAACATTAAAATGAGGCACACATATTCACTCCAAAATAACATCTCTTTTGAAACCACCATTTTCACTAAGTACTTATTAATCAAATTTCACAATGGTGTCCCTAAAAACAAGCATTGAAACAATTTAAATAAAAAACACCTTTGCGAAACACACACATTTTCCCAAGAAGGTAGGTTAAAAAAATTCCCTTCAAAATCCAAAATAGTTTAAAATACAAGAATAAAAATAATGATCCTTAATATTCTTTCCCATCTTTCAAAACACATTGAAACTTTGTTTCTAATAAAATCCACTTTTGGACCTAAAACATTTTAAGAACCCATTTTTTAATCAATTTCATTTAGAAATACCCTAGGAATCATATTTGAATAATCCCATCTTCCAAATACCATATGAAAGAAAATAATTTTATAAAATAATTCATAAAACTATGGGAATTTATTATTCACATTTATTCATAAAACTGGTTTTTGAAAATAAAAATTTCACAAAAGACATCATTTTTAAAAATATTTTCTTCAAATCATGCGCATTCATGGCCCCACAAAACCCCTTCAAACACTATTTACAAAATTCACATATACAAAGGAAATAAAAAAACTCCTTAATTGACCACATACAAGTGAAAATATTTTAAGGGGAAGTAAGGAATTGTAGGGAGTTTCAACAACTCAACTTGGGATGAAAAATTGTTGTGCATGGATTGGAATTTGGAATAGTAAAAAATTATCCAACTTTGCAAAACAATATTTAAAAGAGGTATACATAATCGTACATTCCTCATTTGGCTTTACAGACATTGCATGCTACATGTGTAGCTGAGGTGATCCTCTATTTACACCCCAAAAAAAGGAAGGACCACAATAGTATTTACATACCAAAAGGGGATCAATATAACCTAATTTATGATTAATATACATTATAATAACTAAATAAAAATTGACTTATCAATTAAATACCCATACTTTATAAGGTACCTTGTGGCATAAATTGAGATAGATCTAGCTAGAATCTACCTACCCATACCTCTAAAACCCCAAAACCATATCCTACTTTCAACTATGTAATCCCTAACTAACATGGAAATTTATATAATATTATTCTCATAATAATGGAAACCCAAAACTAGTTATGTTAAAATATAGTTACACACAAAATCAGGATACAATCTGACTTAGCAACCACCATGGATTTCCTCAAGGCCTAATGTGAATTCATGGACCTAACCAGCTAGAAAATAGATCCTTGGCATAACATGAATCAACATCAGAATTCTTTCAGTGAAACCAGACAAAAATAATGGTAGAAAAAATAATGATACAAAAAAGAATCATTCTAAACATTCCATAACCAATTAAACATTTCAAACGAATTTCTATAAAAATAAACCAGAACACTATCCATAAAGTTGATGATAATATAAATCATAATAGATAAAAATCTAAATTAAAACAACAAAACTATAAAAAAATTTAGGATGAGCTCGAGACTATCTCTATGCAACCCATGTTTACTCACCACTACCTAACTCACATAATCTCATCCACAAAGAATGATGAATACATCCAACTTGGATCCTATGACATAAAATATATAGAAATGTTCTAAAATAGATGCAATATTACTCCAAAGGAAGTTGATAATTTAAAGTGTGTATGTACACATGAAATTGATCTTTTTCTTATAAATTTTTTAATGAATGAAAAAAAATTCTATTTTTTTCTTTCAAAACATTTCTATATATATTCTAAAATATAATACAATGCATTGAAGAAATTAATAGAATACAAATCTATTTCAAATGAACACACCCATACATATATCTCATAATAACAATTCATTTATTTTTTTAAATAAAAATTTTCACTTAAAAAATAAAAAATGGTTGAATCCATATAAAAACCAAAACACTGATTTTGAAATACACTCTATGAACCACCTAATAGTATTTAATTTCATAATATTAATTTCAAAATATTATTAAAAACTCAATTTTCAAAATGAAATCACCCAAAAAACACATTGGTCAAGAATAATTTTTTTGAACCATTCACAAGAGAATGAATATATCAAATATAAACAAGACTAGGTTTAATATCATTGAATAAAGGGAAAATGATATAAAATATAACTATATCATACTCCCCTAAATAAATAAATAATCAGGAATTTGAATGTGTCATCAGATCTATAATATGTATTCATAAAATGTGAATCACCTAGGTGCATAAGTGAATACCAATATTCAATTCAGTTAGGTGCATGCCCAAAAGATCAAAAAAAGTATTCTAACTAGACCACAAAAGACTCAATGTGATAAAAATTTATCCTATACTTTTTATTTAACCCAAATTTATAGAAACCAATTGTGTTTGGGCTAACAGAAATAACAGACGATATCTCCAACATAGTACCAGGGTTCCCAAGACCAAAAAGGATATAATCCATGAGAACATAAAGTCCAAGTCTGACAAACATGGCATAACCATATCAAAACCTCACTCATAATACACCCCAATGAATATCCGCATATAATAAATCCTCCCACATCATAATAAAATATATTCCCCTAGAGGGGGAGAAATATGAATCACTTAGATATTAATAGACCATATAATGGAAATGATAAGAATTACATTGAGATAATGAACCCACAGATGGGGTAATCAAATAGAATGAAATTAAAAGGGTTAATTTCACAAGATCCATTTTAAAACCAATGTTATGACCATTAATTCAGCAGGAAAAAATTTCTTGGGATTCATGTCCCTTTCATATTTTGTAAACTGAAATTCCAAACACTCTTTAGAAAAAGATATAAAATAACATCTAAAAACATTTTAAAAAATCCCTGCTATAAGTTTATTCTTAATTGAAATATAAAATAAGTTGAAATATATTCATTTTGATCAAGTTTTATTCAAAATATCCAGTAATTGATTATTCAAAAGGGGTAAACCACAAAAATAGTCCAAATAACAATTTGAAGTTCATTAAAGAACCCAATTATAAATCATGTGGATGTCATCAACTCACATTAAGTAAAATACCACATTAAAATATAGTTTTCACTCATTGAAAACAAAAACTAGGTAAACATACAACATTCATATAAACTATAGTTTTCTATCATTGAATTTAAGATAATCATTGGAAACATATAATTTTTTTAATAAATAGTCAGAAATACTGAATCATAATTCAAAACTAGTTCTTCATCTAATTTATTAATAATGTGAAATAATAGTATTATTATGGATAATAGTTTAATTATATCTTATTTATATCAATCAAGTCAATGTATTTAATTAGAATAAATTTTAATTTTATATTGATTATAAAAACATAGCATACTTTTAGATGCTTTTTCCTTAAAAGCCCACACTATCGTCCATCCCACGAGTTGAAATTTAAATTAATTCCTACCACTTATATGATAGAATTTTGGAAAAATGTATTCCATATTTTTATCATCATAATTTCTAATTTCTAATGAGACCATTTTTTTGGACAAAAAAGTTTAGTGAATTTTATTAAAATTAATTACAATGATTCAGGTTAAATTAAGATTACTATGGGAATACAACATAATCATAAGGCCCAAAACAACTTATTAACTTTAAAAATAGCTATTATATTTCTATATATCAACCATATAATAACTTTCTTCTAATTGGGTCCACTATTGGATCCACATTCCACATGAATAAAATTCATGTACTTCCGTTGTAAAAATATTACAAGTGTGTCACTCCTCATCCACTATAAAAGGCCACTACTTATCCGCATTACTCACACAACTCTAAAAATTTTGGATTTTAAAAGATATTAAAAATTCACTTTCCAAAATCACATCCCAGGGCCTTGAAACCTCACTTTTGGAATAACAAATTACAAAGTATCCCTTTTGTATAGACCAAAACGAGTTACCCAATTTTTTAAAGTAATGCTTTCCAATGATCACTTTTCATTCATTTACTTCTACACCACCTCAAATATTCTTCTTACATGATAATATACTCACAATAATATACTCAATATAATGTGATATTGTTTTATTTTGGGGTCTTACTACACTAAAACAAACTTCCATCTAATGAGTAATGAACATACTGTTTCTCTCTACGGTGAATTTTTGCCTCACAAAATGATAATTATTCATTTTTTCCATTACCAAAATTCATGGTTGGAAATTAAGATGGTACCTATATTTAAATATTTTATATTATATATATATATTTCTTTATACTTATTTAATCATTTAATAAAAAATAATTTTAAAACATTCATTTTTATGTTAATATGATAACATTGTTTGAGGAAGTGTGGACTACCGCCCACTAAAATGGATGCGATTCATTCACACTAAACATGGAACATATTAAAGATAATTTTAACAAATAAAAATGAAATATTTTATTATACAGGGAAATGGAATTATAATATAAAAGTATATAAATATCATTTACTTTTCATTCTTTTAAAATAGGGCAATGAGATCAAGGTAT
Source organism: Viscum album (assembly GCA_963277665.1). Lineage (NCBI taxonomy): Eukaryota > Viridiplantae > Streptophyta > Magnoliopsida > Santalales > Viscaceae > Viscum > Viscum album. The sequence goes on along the minus strand of OY728134.1, from coordinate 409,507,157 downwards.
TGTTCATGTGTACGTATAGACTACCGTCTCAATGAACGGTGCATTTAATTTATTCTCTCCTAATATTATAGATTATTCAAGATAAATATATAATTTATATATATTATGTTAATATTATGTATTAAATTATATAGATTATGAGACCATGATATATATAATATAAATAAATAATAAGTTAAAACATACTAAAAAAACTAGGCAATTTACACCCGAAATAGTTCAAATAATGAAAGGTTATTAACAAACAGTTAATATTATATTATAATAGGATCATATATTTTATAATTATAAAAAATATTATTCTATAATAATTTAGTAGCATATTTAATCCTATTATACATGATGTTAAAGGTTTTTTAACTAAAAAGAAACACAAGGTAAGGGATTCTCATCTCACTTTTTACAACAATGAGGTACATGTAAAATTCACAACTTACATATTCTATGTGGTGTATCTACATTCCCATTTCATATATAATAACATTAATACTTATAAATTAATGATATTTTAAACATTCATTTACTATTATTCCTCTTTGATGATCATAATATAAAATGTTTCAAAGTTGAATGAGAAAGTTTGGAATGTTTAAATATAATTTCACTCAATAATAACTTTAATGATATTTTAATATATTTTACTTTCTTGGAAATTATGTGACCATTGTTCAATGAATCAATTAATTTTATCACTGTTACTTATTACAAAATATTTTCAAGTATTAGTAGTATTTTTCCCTATCATTGGTACTCAAATTACTTTAGTAATTGTTTTTCAGAATACACGACATTATATCCCTCTTTAGTCAATGAAACTGTTTTATTCTAAAAACCATGTTTTATTTAAATCTTTCCAATTTTTTTTAAAATTCTTCAATAGAGAAATTTTTACCAGTTTTATCTTTTACCAAATAATTTTAAAGGAAACTTCTTTTCTCATATAGAACGTGGAATTTTTATAACCTTTAACCATGAAAAAGAAATGTTCCTTTTAACTTGAATTGATTGTACAGATATACCCAAAATAATTTTTTTAATGATACATTTCATATTTAAATGGTTACTTTTTATGAAAAATATTTTCAATTTTTTTTTCAATGAATGTTTTTAATAAAAGTATATCTTCGTATAGATTTTTTAAAAGATCATTTTATATTATTTCTATTAATCAAAAACAAAAACCCTTATTTTTAATCAACATGGAATGTGTTGTATTGATACTATTATTAATATTCTTCTACTTGGTTTCAGATTAATTTTTCCAAGTATAGTAATCACATTCACTTCCTAGATTATTTTTTTCTACATTTAAATATTCAATCTCATATAATCGTTAAATATTGAATTCTCCCCTAAATTTCCTTTTAATTTATCATTGATATTAAAATTTCATAAAATATAAACCATTTTACATATGTTGTCTACTTTTGAATTTATTTGATTATTTGGGAAAAATTGAAAAATATTTATAATTTATTCAATATGGATATTTGATAAGTTGTATTATGTATTCGATATGAGGAATTATTTGGACATGTAAAAAAATGTTAGGGAGAATTTAAGGAAATAACTACTAGTTGGATACATATTAATTAGGACCACTCAATTCATTAGTAGTCTAATGGGAAAAATTAGTTGTGCAAATTGAATATGTGAACACTCTCTTGGTGGTAATAGTTTGATGTACCTAGAAAACAACGAATCTAATAATTAAGAATTTAACTCATTTATTTTCAGTTATTATTTATCCATGATTACTTTCATCCACATATCTATGGTTACATTTCACTTTTATTTCATAGATTAAAAGTAATTTGTATCAATTTCCAACCATTCCATATTGTTTTTTTCTTTAACTAGTTATTTGAAATTAAAGTTTTTTCATTGTGCTAACCATATTTCTTATTCACTTCCTTTTCATCCTATTTATTATATGGTATGTTTGTTCATTTATTTATGAGTACATAATTACTATTCTCATTGATTCATTATTTATTCCGTTATATTTTTCCCTTAATGATAATTTGAGCTCATCCTTAATATGTGTATTTCTATAAGAATCTATAAAATGAACTATGAAAGATATACATGGATTTACTTTATGGATTGGGGTTATCCTTGATGTTATTTATAAAGAAGTAAAAAATTATTTTATATTTTGACTATCTTTTCTCAGGTATGTATATTGTTTACAGAGACTAAGAAATGAAAACGTATCTTAGTTATTGATTCCTTATAATCATTCCAATGTAATTATTTGTAGACACCAGCTCTGGGTTTTCTTGGGACGGGTCCCAACAATGTGTATCAAATTGTTTTTGGATTTAGATTCATCAATCGAAATATAAACATTGGAATATATTTATTTTTTGTTTTATGTCATGTAAAATTAATAGTATATATTTAAAAAGAATTCATTTTTTCAAGTGAAGTGTATCCCATATTTTCTTTATTTTAGGTGTATATTGGTTTTCTTGAACATTTCTTATTTTTAGTACTTAGTTTTTGTTTCAAAATTTAATAATTCATAATAACAATGATTTATACCTTTATTTTGAAAAAATTTATTATATAATTAAAAATGTATCTAAGAATATGTCTCCATATTATGAACAATAAATACATCCCACACTTGTTGGTTTATCATGTGTGGATATATCTACTGTGGGTGTATGGTTATTTTCCCTTTATAATTTTTGAGATGAAACTTCATAAGAATGGATCTAAATCCTATATGAAACATTTCATACAGAAAAAAATTTATTTTGGAGCCACCAAATATAAATGCACTCAGAAAGGAATAATGAAGAGTAAATAAACATTTCATTTTTTTTTGTAAAATAAAAAAATATAATAATGTTACACTAATATCTTCCCAATTTAGGACCATAAGAATGGGAACACAATTTTACCCCAAATATAAATCTATTATCACACACATTCAAGTGGTGAGACCATTGAAACTACTGACATGGACCCATATGGGTTAAAATCTTGGCTACATGCATTCCATCAAACATTGAATTTGATTCCTTTATTTATCGCTTTAATAATATTTGTAAACACCATCATGCAATGATGCTCCTATATTTTTGGAACATAGGTTATTCACCATTTACCATTTCCTCAGCATATACATCATCAATATTGTTTTCCTCAAGATTAATTATGTCAACATGCGTTGGCGGTTGTTGCTATATTTCATTGAGAATATCAATATAATGAAAAAAAGTCCTCAAGATTATGGGCATCAATGTGTATAATAGTAATTTTAAATAGAAGGGGTTGAACATTGAAATAGATTTTATAAATTTTGTGGTAAGAATATAATAATAAGAGTTTATTCAATGTATATTACATTAAATATAACCTCATTATTTATCTCTAGTTTTTAAAAGGTTGGAGGGAACCCAATATTGAATATCCAAGTCTACTAATTTTGGTATCCTCAAACAAAAATTTACTCATCTATATTGGGACCATGGGAAAATGATTATGCCTTCCCTATAAAATATTAACCCTCATGTCATGAACCAAATGTGGTCACCAGCAATACTGGAACCAAACTCAGATCGAGGAAAGGCCCGACGGGCGTCCCCTATCCCCATAGGCTGGAAAAGTGTCCGAGTATCAAAAAATTAGGTTTGGGAATGATTTAACTGAATATGAAAGCATAAAACCTTTAAAACAATTCATAATATAAATCTAAAACTTTCTGCCAAACAAGTCTTAATGAAAAACCAGAATTGAATACATGTCTTAGAATACAATAAAAGGGGTCTAAATACAAATAAAAAAATTAAAAATATATCCACAAGGACTCCACATGACCTGGGGTCATCACCCACAAGTCATCTCCATAACTCCACCCCAAGAATGGTAACTAAGACCCCCCAACTGCCATCAACCAATGAATTACCTTTACACGAGTCAAGAATAATAAATTCTACTTACACCCAAGGGGTTTATGTAGGGTGTTAGCCTATGCCCAGCAGCATACCACCCAATGATTTCAATGTGCTTACAAAACAAGTTGAAAAAGTGAACAGTTTTAAAATGAAAATAAAAGTGGAAAAAAATTCCCTGAAATGAAACATTTAATTGAAAACGGATTTCAATATAAAACATTATGAATGTAAACACGTTTAAATAGACATGTTATTTACTGTAATATAATTCAAAACAGACCCTAACTCAAGGGTAAATACAACAAATCTAATGAGTAATGAAATCGGGACCACCCCTAGGAACAAGATAGTCTCATGACCTATGTACCTCATAACTCAGTGTAATGTAACCATAGTAAAATCCATTCTCATAAAAGAGCCATGGTTTGGCCAAAATTTACCCACGTTTTAAGGTAATGTGGTCAATTGTAGCTTAGCTTGGGTTGTCAATTTCTCAGAGACCTAAGAAGAAACACATAGACATGCACATCCTATGGACTGATTTTAGATATTAAGTGGAAAACATTGGGTTGATTTCAGATATGTTTAAAAGAACACTATGTGGCTTAAGTGAAGTCCAATTAACAGAAGGGTTAATACTAGGTTTTTATAAGGGGTGGATTTTATGAGATTATTTGTTAACGATTTAAATTTCATGTATTTGAGATGGGTTTATTCCAGAAGATCAAATAACTTCATCACATACTGGTTTAATACGAACAAACCATAATACTAATCACCAATACACTCTAAGGATGAAATTTAAGAGCACTCCAAGGTAAATGTTCATATTATCACTTGAAGTGTGTGGCCTTAAAATCCAACAAGGATGAAGAAGCTTTAAAATCATCAAATAAAAATGTCAACTAAAAGTAGTGATTAGACAAAAACAAGGTGATAAATAACATCCAATCATGCCCATTTATACTCCCTTTTAACAAACCATAAAGGGATTATCCCTCCAATGATGTTATGTTTTCATTGGAAGCAGAGAAGTAGACTATTGAGGGAGGAATTGAAGAAGTAAAGAAAAAAACAAAAATAAAATGATCACACCACCGTTGCGTGAAACATTTATCAAGGTTTGGTGTGAATAAATTCACACCTTGAGGAAACAATGTACAAGTGATATAGAGAAGAATAGAATAATAATAGAAGAATAAATTCTATTTAGAAACTAGGATGAATTAAAACAACATACAATTGAGGAAGAACATTACAAAGGAAAATTGGCAGCCAAACATTACAATGAAAGAAAGCATCCAAGATGCATAAATACTCCAACACCACTACCTTAAATAGGCATTTTAGGATCCTTGGGTTGAGAATCCAATATTTAAACTCATCCCACTTGAGTGTGGTTGTCATAGGGTAATGGAAAGCCTGTGGAACTTATACTTTTCCACTCATGACCTGAGGTGGCAGCCAACTTGCATCCATCAAACCGAAGTGCACAAATGAGCATCAAGATGGCCTAATTAGAATGTTTTATAGAAGAATAAAATGAATCCCCTAATGTCCCCTAACCTTATGGAAATATTCAACCCAAAAGAGGTTATGGGTTACGATTTATGTGTAACATGGTGGGATGTTTTTCTAGGCCATAGAATCTAGCACAAAATTTTATCTCCAACTTGGGAAATCTGTAAGTCCATTCAAACATCCTAATTACTTTTTAAAATGTTTGATGAAATGTTCCCCATGATTTCCTTTATCTGTATTGAAGTTTTTAGAACCATTGGGCTTGGATCATGGCTAATAATGTCTTATTATTAGGAGGCAGTCTAGTTTACTTTTCCAAGAATGTGTTTCCATGAAAGCCCATTTTGGTGGTCTTCCAATTTCAATCATCCAATACTCCAAAATTATGAACTGTTCCCAATGTAATGAGAAACATGAAATTAAATATTAGAATAAAATCAAGACCATTTTGTATTTTATGAGGTGTTAAAAAATGTACCATGTAATAGTGAATTTTAAGAGGGAATTGAAAAAAATAATGTGAATCAATTTTCAAATTGTAAAATAAACTAAAATTGTGTTTATGAATAATAATGAAAATGAATATTTTATATATTGACAATAAATATTAGCCTCATCCAGTGTCTAATCATACCATTAACTTGAGTTTTTATAGTCCCAAGAAAAATACATCTCAAAAATATGAAATTATAATTCCAATTTTTAAAAAATATTTAATACACATTGCTTAACGAAAGACCTCATAACAAAAAATTTGGAATCCCATCAAAATAATTTAATACAAGATTGGTTTATAAGAATATTCTATTCCCAAGCCCATTCCTTTGATCAAATTCATCGCCACATTACATCAAATTTCAATAAATTATGGTGATGTGTTGTGTGTCAAAAAAGACTTGAGGGTTCATTTTTATAAAGGGGAAAATGATGGAAGTACTAGGTGGAACCACATTTCAATATTAAGATGAGTATTAAATTTTTTTGAATATATTTTTTATTTTATTTTTTCAATTTTTCCATCGTAATTGAAATTTCACTTAATAGAGTCAACCCATGTAATGAGACTTTTCCGATGACTCCCAGGCTCAAAGACATTAGGGCACCAAGTGAAGCCCACATACTCAGGCATCATCTCGAGTTAAATTAGTCAAAAAAGTCAAATTACCACAAATAGAGATTAAATTATTAACTATGGGCCAGGAAACTATGGAGTCACGATCCCCAAGTTCCAAAAGCCACACATTAGGTCATTTCATTGATCTATGTGCAAATTTATTGTTTTTTAATTAAATAGTAATATTAAAACTAAAATGATCACAAAACTTATGCTGTTTTTTAGGGGACCCCATGAACTCAAACTAATACCCCATTATCCAAAGTATATGCATGATGATTTTTTTATTTGGATAAAAACATAAACAATGAAATATCATATTAGAGAGCCACACATTCCCAAATATATGCAAATGAACATAAAATGCATTAAAATCAAAATCAAGGAATGAAAAAATATTTTGACATTCAATTTAAAAGTATGCAATGTGTATTATCATGTTCAAAGTTAATGAAATATTTCCTTCAAGGCATTTTTTATATTCCAAAGAATTTTGAATTTTAAAATTTTTTAAAAATCAATTTTTTTATTTCATCTCCCCCAACTTAAAAGAACAAGGTCCCTAGTGTTTGAAGAAAAGTAAATTTAGAAGGGTGTAGAGGCAGATAAGTGGAGTTCAGACAAGAAATCAAAATAGAGGATAATGGAATGAGTTTACCAGGTGGTAGAAGTTGAAGTCAGTGTTGAACCCACTTAATCCTTTGATATTCATGTCACTCAAAAATATCCCTAGTGGGGAAAAAACAAAACAATATATATATATATATATATATAATAATAATAAAAGTAAAATATAAGTATATATTCAAAAATTATAGAATAAGGAAGAACTCAAAGATGTAGGTCAATGGTACGTGCACGCCCCTGTCTCCGTTTGGTCCCGGGTTCAAGTCCCCACAACTTCACCGGTTATGATGGGGTTTTCCCCATGACCAATGATTCACCCTTTTATTTATTTATTATTATTTTTAATTAATATTATAATATTGTATTTTTATTTTAACCATTAAATACATAAAATTAAATAAACTGATGATGCTTTGTCTTCATTTAAAATTTCTGGGTAAGGTATTACTCAGGGATCACACCACGTGGTACAAGTGAATACGATGCTCCCTTTCATACCCATCCATACTAATAAATGAAGAACATTTCAACAATATAAGGTACTATCATATTTAAATTTGATTGATTAAATAATATATATTTTTAAATATCAAAATGATTCATTAATAATATTTGAAAAATAAAGATGATTCATAAATATTGGAAACATGAAAATAACGGGTTGCCTCCCATGCTGCGGTTTTTTTTAACGGTGTTAGCTCGACATGAACCCCCCTAACATACCCAATACCAAATTTAAAAATTATAAGGACTCCCTATTTCCCAACTTATACTATATTTTTATTGATTATTTGTTTAGAATTTATTTCATGAACAAACCTATGTTCTACAATGTGTGTGAAAATCCAAGGATTGTCAGAAATGGTTGATTTGATTTCCAATATAGTCTTGCAAAAGGAATCAATGATCAATACAATTTTTTTATCAAGATAAGAATGAATTAAAACTGAAAGTTCTTGGTTATACCTTTTGAATGGATACTTGAGTAGGGAAGGAAGGGAAATAATTTTGAGCTCAGAATGGATAGGACATTCAGACACAAGTTGGGATTTTGAATCCAAATCAGTTACATTTTATAAATTACTCAAAATAATTGGTACCTTTTTAATAGAAGATTCAACCAAAAAATTAGAAATATCAATTTTAGGGATGAGTATGGAATCAATGTTTGTGAATTCTCCAAACTGTTCAGCGATTTATGTTTCTAAAATATCATCAATGGGGTTATAATATGGACACTTAATCCCTGATGTCAAATTCTCCTATTTTAAATCTGAAAATTAATTTCCTCATGATTTAAAGACTCTTAAAAAATTACGTGATATTCTTAATCTATCCCAATTCCTAGGGTTGTTTCTTCTATAATTTCATGTGTGGTTTTTGGGAGAAAATTTTCTTCTATAAATGATGAGGAATGGACAAATTGACTGGTAATGGGTTCCATAACTGTTTCAATGATTTGTAGTTTTACTCAAAAGGATGAAACCTCAGAAGTAATTCTCTCCATTTTTTGACCCAATTTCTCAAGTAATGGGTTTGGATCAGGAAGGGTAATGCGTTGATCTAAATGGTTATCCCCAAGAGGAGGATTAAATTGTTGTAATTGAAATAGAGGATGTTTAATTTGTCTTTTTTAGGATTGAATGTCATCAATGTTTGGGATGTTTTATTGGTCATGAAAATAGATTATTAGAGGTGAGAAGAGGATGATAGTGTCTCAGATAACTTACCTAGGTCCTTGAAAATGACACCAAAATTTGGTCTCCTCCAAATTTACCCAAGTTTTTTGGGTTAAGCGGTCAATTTTAGAGTAGCTTGGGTTTTCGATTCCTAAGAGAACTATGAAGAAACCTATAGACATGCACATTATAAAGACAGATTTTGGATATTATGTGGCCAAAATTGGGTTGATTTTAGATAAGTTTAAGCAAAAACTACGTGACATATTTGAATTTAAATTACGAGGAGGGTTGAGAGAAGTTTATTACAAGGGGTGGATTTGATGAAAATCTTTTTTAACAATTTCAATTTTTTATATTCGAGAATGGTTTATTCATGAAGTTCAAAAAAATTCATCACTTACAAGTTTAATACCAACACACCATAATACTAGTCACCTATACACTTGGAGGATGAAATTTAGGAGCACACTAAGGTAAAGGTTCGTATTAGTACTTGAAGTATGTGACCTTAAAATTCAACAAGGATAAAGAAGCTGTAAAATCATCAAATAAAAATCTCAATTTAAAGAAGTGATTAGAAATTAATGGTGTGATAAATAAAATCCAATCGAGACCCTTGATACTCCCTTGAATCAACACATAAGTTGGTTAGCCCTCCATTTATGCTCTAGTTTCAATGGAAGCCAGAAGTAGACTCATGAGGTAGGAATTGAAGATGTAAAGAAAACAATAAAATGAAAATGATCACTCCACCATTGTGTAAAAAATTTCACAAGGTTTGGTGTGAATAAATTCAAACCTTGAGGAAAAACAATCAAAGTGAGATGGATAAAAATAGAATAAAAGGAGAATAATAACTTTTGTTAAGAAACTAAGATGAATTAAAACAACTTACAATTGAGGAAGAGCATTAAAAAATAAATGGTTCTGTATAACATTACAATGAAAGAAGGCATATAAGATTCATAAATCCTTCAACACCACTTCCTTAAATAGGAATTTTGGGAGTCTTGGGTCAATCCTCCAATAGTGAAATTAATCCTACATGAGTATGGTAGTCTTAGGGTGGTAGAAAGCATGTCAAACATTGAATTTTACACTTTTGACCTGAGGTGGACACCAACTTGCATCCAATGAATAGAAGCACCTAAGTGAACTTCTAGATGATCGAATAAGAGTGGGAAATAGAATAATAAAACTAATCTATGGATGACCCATAACCATTTTAAAGTTTAATCCCATAAATGTTTTTGGTTTACGATATATGTGTAAAATGGTGGGATGTTTTTATGGGCCACATAATCTTGCCCAGAATTTTATCTCCATCTTGGGCCACCAGTAACTGCCTTCATACATCCAAATTAGCTTTGTCCATTATTTAATTAAATATTCCACATGATTTCATCTATCTTATTTTATATTTATAGAATCACTGGGCTTTAATCCTAGCCGATATATTCTTATTATTGGGATGTTGTCCAGATAATTTTTCTTAGAATGTGCTTCCATGAAAGCCCATTTTGGGGATCTTCTAATGTGAATCCTCCAATACTCCAAAATTATGATATGTTCCCAATGTAATGAGAATCCTGAAAAATAAATTAGAAAATAAAATCAAGAATATTTTTTATTTTATTATGTGTTAAAAAATGTACTGTGTAATAGTGAATTATAAGATGGAATTACAAACATAATGTGAATCAACGCTCAATGTGTAAAATGCACTAAAATGGTGTTTTTGAGTAATAAAGAACTTGAATATATTATATATTAAGAATGAATATTATCCTCATTTAGTGGATAATCAAAACACTAGTAGGGAATATACCCATAACCTAGTGGTCCCCAATCACCATCCATATAGTTTAGTAAGAGTTGATGTTATCCAAATGCTATGTAAAATAGGGACAAAACTCATTTGTACTAGTAGCCGTACTTGAACATATCAACCCCATCTGTGTTCTTGGGATTAATCATTTGCGCTCAAACAATTTTAGCATGCTACACAAATCCATTTTAATATAAAACACCACTAGTGGTCACAAAAAATCAGTACAGTAGCTATACATATTTTATGCCACTAAAACACACAATAAAACACTTTGATTTTTAATAAAAATATTCCTAAAAAAATCCCGCATTATTTTGAACCCAAAAATCATTGAAATCCCCACTTTTCATACCATTTTCAAATCTAAAAGTCACCAAAACAGAAATTTCAGCCTAAATACATTTCAAAGAAACAAAAAAAATCAATTTTAGGTAAGCCCCATGTTAACCAAGAATTGTTATCTGTGTAAAACTTCCATTTTTAATCAATAATGGAACTTAAAGTTTACAAGTTCAACAAATACCATTAAGACAAACTTTTTTAGCGACAAAAAATGTGTTAAACATGAAAAAAATTATTTAAAGCCCTATTACATTTCAATAAAATCAAAAAAGTATTTATAAGGAGGCCCCGATTGAACCATTAAAAGATTTCTAAGAAAAAAAAATCCAATTTCATATAAAATATCCTAATAAATGGATTCAATTTCATCTTGGAGCCTTGTATTCATGATTAAATTCCTCCAATGGTATTTAATTCCTTCGAAAATTGAAAAAATAAAAAAATAAATTTTTCATGGTTCGAACAATAATTGATGTATATTATCTTTTTAGTAGAATTGATCCATTATTCAATAAAAAGTGGGCTAGAACACCCACTGATAGAAGGTGGTAGTTTCAACATGAAGTACTCAATATAATGTTCTTCCCTTTTATGCTGATTTAGAATTCTAGAATGGTTCAAAGCTTGTGTAAATATTGTGATATGAATTTTCATTCCATCTCCCTTAACATTTTATTTCTGTAAAGGAGGAAAATCAATTCACTTCCCATTGCTTTCATCAATAAAACGACTAGTTAAGGTTCAATACAATGACGAAAACCAAAAATAATAGTGTTAGAGATAGTAATGATTATGGTAGAACCATGTAAAAATTATAAATTACCTTGAATATTTCAATACACGACCATTTAGGTTTAATCCTCGGTTATTCATGATTATTACAAAAACTCTTCCATTTAAACCTATAAATATACTTATCCTTAGGTATATCCATTGAAATATCCCCAAAAATATCATTGTGAATTTCACTAAAAATGTCTCATCCTAGATTTCAAAGGGTGTATAATCATTTTCCATGATACTAACTTTAAAAAACCAGAATTTTAATACATATACATTACATCATTTTTGAGCAATATGTAAACACATGCCCAAAGACAACATTATTTTTGTGCCTACGGAAACATGGATCAGAAACACCCATTGTGGTGAAAGATCTTCAATTATTCTAACAATGATCTTCAAATTTAGCACCCCTACCTAAACCGTTATTTATAACATAGGGAAAATAAAAAATTGGAAATTGGAGAGCTCAGAAACGTAGTATATTTAAACAAGGGAGATAAGTGGGCATACCATGAAAATAAATGTATGAGAAATAGAATCACAATATTTAAATATCATAACATCCATATCAATGATCATATAAATGAGTCATGGAATAAATATTGGATACTAATAAGACATGAATCATAAGGGATCCAATAGAATAATCGATGAATGAATAACACAAAAAAAGATATGGAATTGTGGAAAACAGACACACATATATATAATTATTTCGATATTAGTTAAGGCTCATGACCAAGGAAACATTAGTGTAATGGGTTCACTCCCTAAACCATCTTAGTAGTTATGGTTCACTACAAAATCCATATTGGTAGTAAAGGATCACTTCTAATACCATATTAGTAGTCAAGGATCACTCCCAAGACTATATTAGTAGACAAAGTCCTATACAGAATAGGCATCACTCCTAATTTTATTTATGTTTATCAAAAGATATATAGATCATTAAAAAATGAATTTGAAGGAAATATAGGTCACACATGTGGCAATATTAAATTGTATATATATATATATGTTCCACAAGATCATAATTCCTTTATCATAAAAAAATATACCCATTGAAAAAATATGGATAATTTCATTGAATCCTATCCCCAATAACACATAAATAACATAAAATAATGTTATCTTACATATAAAATTGTTTTAAAGGACCATATGAAATAAATCACGACTAAAATATCATTTATTCATTTAAAAACTCATTTTAAATCATAAAACCTTTAAAAAACCATTTAAATTGAATATTACATTTAATTATTTTAAAGTAATATTGAAAAAAATTAATCATCCTTGAAATCATTTTTCCTAGAAAATGCAGAAAAGGACAATTAAAGCACTTTTAAAATATTTTCAGAAAACATGAATTTGATGGAACATAGAATTTTAACTGAAGAGAGAGTAAAATTAAATGAAAAATATTATATAATAAAAATATTTATATTCTTGATAATACATGTCAACAGGTAGTAAATACACATCATTCAATAATATGGGTTCAAAACATAACATGTGACTCAATGAATAAAATAGAAACCAAATTGCATTTCCGATTTGGTAACTTTTGAACTGTAAAACACATGAAATATTGATCATAAAATGGATTTGTAAATACCCATATATTTTTGAATAAATATCATATATTACATTCATAGGTATAATATTCCCCACACAAAATAAAAGTGTGGTGAATATGTCCTAAGTCACGATGAAATAAAAGTGAGACTAGATACCCCCTTACTACATGAGTAACAATTGAATCATGATACTAATGAAAGCATAACATTAATTGAATAAATAAATATTATTAAATAAATTAGATTCATTATATAACCTATCATAAGGTAGAATACAAAAAACCCAAAATCATTGAGTGGTTAATATGAATGAATCTCATGGAAATAAAAAGCAAGATGAAATTTGCTTACCTAATGGACTGAGTCTTTTTGTACTCCTTCAATACACTTGAATATTAAATATTATATTTTTATAAATCTATTATAGAGCCTTATTCCACTATATAATACCGTATATGCTTTACTAATGACCTTCTATTACCTTTTTAACAACAATTCAATGTAGATGTTATGTTTCTTGTAAAAATAGATTTCTTTTTCACATGTCTTTTGATAATTTACAGTTTTGTTATTATTAATTATAAAAATATTTTAGTATATCTATAATGATAACCATGATATAAAAATATAATTTATATTCATTATATATGTTTTTATAATAATTTATAAAATATATAAAATTAAATATATCATCCATGGTGACGGTGGACTGTATGTACACATGAACGTTGTTTCCCTTTTCATATAATATTCATTCAAAGAAAGTATATGAGACATATTTATATATATTGTAAAGACCCATAAAATTCAAGGGAAATTTTTTTCTTAATTTTCTTTGGAATTTTACAAGAACGCAGTTTATGACGACAGCTGATTCCGAGGCCCGGTGTGCCCGGAATCATGTTCCAAAGTTTAGCTCGGGTAAGTTCAGTGAACTGACGAGTGGGTTTTCCTAACTTTTGAACCGGTGATCGGAATAGAAATCCAAGGGCACCGATGGAACCCAGCACCAGTAATTTCTTAAGAACACCTTTTCCGAAGTTGTGTTTCCTCAGGTGAGGTTATTATTTAATTGGATTAACTAAAGAATAAAAATAAAATATTTTTCTACATTTTTATTTTTATTCTAACTAATGATAACCTAGGCATGGTGGTTGGAGTGGGACCCACTAATACCCTAACTCCTAGGTAGGTTATTAGTGAGGTGGGGCCCACATGAGCCCCACCCCCTTTATTTCCATTTCACCTCTCACGAGCATTTAATTTGTGTAACACACCCGCACCCCCCCCCTTTAATGAAAAGTCAACTCTCTTAATTAATTAACTATTTAAGTTGTACAATATAATTAATTCGAGGATTTAATTTTTAATTTCGAATTGATTGGTGGCTTATGTGAGTTAATTAAATAAGACAAGTCTTATTTCATTATGGGTGTTTGGGTTGTGCAAGAAGGATTGGAGAGGTTTTGCTCAAGTCTTGAATATCATATTCCTCCTCGAAGAACGCGAAGAACGCATCGTCGCTGACGAAGAACACCAGCCTCCAACTATGGATGACGAAGAAAGCCGAATCCTTGGAGATCGACGATGCGACGCCGTGTACCACGACGCTGACGATTCTCTTCTCCTCGATGTCGATGACGCTTACGGAGCCTTCTTCCGCAACGTTCTTTTTCCGCGACGAACCTTCGTTCAACAGCACCTTGAGGTAGGTGGTTTGGTTTAATTTATTTTATGTGGATTATATCCTTGGAATATGATTAAATTATTGAAAGTCATTTAAACCACTAACGCGGTGGGTGCGGACCAACGAACAAGTCCGAACCCACCGATTCCTTGTGCTTGATGCGCGGAACGTTGGGCGGCGATGAAACGGGACCGTTGAGTGATTGGAGGTCCTCGCAGTAATCTACGGGTCCCAAGATGACCCTAGGCGCGGATGGGAGCAAGAACGGACCACCAGAGTGGCTCCAGTGGCCTGCGGACTTCACCGGCGGCGCGGGTTGCCGATCGGCCACCCGGAGGCGGCGGCGTTCCAGCGCGCCACCAGGAGGGACCGCCGCGGCTGAAGCCGCGGCGGCAGGCAACCGATCCAGTGGTCGCGCAGGACCCGACAGAGACGCGGCGACCAGCGGCGCGTCGCTGGCAAAGGAAGGGGGGACCGCGTCCCCCTATGCTCGGCCGCTGACCGAGCCAGCGTGCCACCCGGCCGGGCGGGGTCGTTTTAAGCGGACTGGAACGGGCCATTCCCAGCCGGGCCGGGCCACGCCCAACCGGGTTGGACCAGGACCCAGGTCGGGTCGACCCAGTTCAGGCCGACCCAGGGGGGTTGGGCCGGGTCTAACTGAGCCCAGACCCCCCATTTTCGGACCACTTTCGGTCTTTTTCCCATAACATGGGATACGGACCTCCGATCGACGCACTGTCATTTGAGTGGCGATCCTTGGATCGAGACGGTCATTTTGGTATGTTGCACTCAAGGTTTCGAAGAACTTTGTTTACGAATGGGTTGGTTCTAACACGAAACCAACCGGGCCCTCGGAGCGGAAACGCTCATAACTTGAGCTCAGAACATCCGATTGACGTGCCGTCGACGTTGTTGGATTCCTTTTAGTGAGACAGACCTTTTGGATTACTCCGCTCGAGTTTTGGACACAGTTGGAGTATGGACGGGTTGGTTTTGACTTAAAAACCAACTGGGCCCTGGAACGAAAAAGCCAATAACTCTCAGACCGGGCATCCGATTGATGTGTCGTCTGTCGCGTTGAGTTCCTTTTGTCAAGAAAGAACTTTGGGATACATAAAATCCAGACTACGTGTCAGTTGATGTATCGACCCCCTTTGGCACGTGGAGTGGACCCTCCTGGAATGGAGCATGCTGTGTGCGGGAACCCTAGAGCTGGCTACGACTGCGAAGACCGTACTGAAATCCTCCGTGGGTTAGATGGTGATGAAGACTGCACTGAAATCCTCTATGGGTTCGGAAATGTTGAAGACCGTACTAAAATCCTCTGTGGGTTTGATGGCGATGAAGACTACACTGAAATCCTCCGTGGGTTCGGCAGTGATGAAGACCGTACTGAAATCCTCCGTGGGTTCGACGACGATGAAGACTGCACTGAAATCCTCCATGGGTTCGGTAGCAATGAAGACCGTACTGAAATCCTATTTGAGTTCGACGACGATGACTCTGTTCTTGCTATCCTACGTGGGTCTGGCAGAGTAGCTGGTCTGTATCCTATGTGGGTCTAATAGCTTAGCTGGTATAGTATCCTACATGGGTCCCAGATTAGATGAATTAGTGGATACATCTGATCATCTCTATCACCTTACGAAGAAGTATACATGTTTGAGCTGAGTCTTGACTTTCAATCATTATCTTTGATATGATTGACTTTCTTTCCTATATGGATTGTGTTGTGCTTTCTTGTGTGGATTGGGTTGTACTATCCTGTGTGGACGTGATCGAACTTGGGATCAGATGTTGGAGCCGAACTGGAATTGATGACTTAGGTATATGTATGGGAATATACCTAAGTAGTGTTGGTTGTTACTTTGTGATTGTATATTTCCTTTGTGGATTATCTTTTGTGGATTCTGGGAGACCTTCAGGGGTCTCAGGGTCCATACTGAGTAGCGTATACTCCCCCCTACACGGGCTATGCCCGCACTACGTTGTGTTGGATGCAGACGAAGGACAACGCTGGTCATGGTTGAGGCTAGTGGAGCAATCGATACCTGGAGGTGGACCATTGGGCGGGACGTACACGGAGCGGACGACTGGACTTGAGGAGCGGAGGTGGGTATCTGTACCCACACATCAGGTGGGAATTCCAATGGACAGCTCGACGTTGATGCTTTACTTTCAGTTGTTGTACTTTCTTTTCAGTTGTACTTTAATTTTAGTTTGGGTTTGTATTCTGGCCCATTTACTTTCCGCACTTACTTTTGCACCCAGTTTTACTTAGTATTTACTTCTGCTAGCTTACTCTGTGGTGTTGGTTTACTTTATAAAGGCAATGCCTTCCCTTTTTGTCAGGATTTACGCCATTGGTGCTAGTCGCCAGCCCCTGGCCTATGGGAGGCGGGCTTGGGGTAGTCACGGCACGGGCCCCGAGGACGGGTCATGAAAAATTGGTATCAAAGGGGTTCATTTCAACCGCAGAACTCAGGACTCTGATCTTTCTTCTATGTGATGCAATAGTGTTTAGGGTATTGAGTGTGGTTATTAGTCCAGGGAGTCCAGTGTTGGTGCGGCAGCCGATGTATCTGTACACCAAGACCCTGAATTCTGATTTCCGACTCAATGCATGAAAACATTGATTTCTTGTGTGTTTCAAAAGTTTTCTTTGTGATTACTTTGTTTCAGCTCACCAGGTATATTTTTTTGACCGTGGCACACCTGTTTCTTTTCAGGATAGCCCCAGGACGGCAGGAAGCTAGGGTTCCGAGATTTGTGTGACACGACAGCCCACCGAGCAATGAGGCCTCGCTGCAGGGACCTTTGATAGTGGAGGCACTGGAGGTACCTCTACCTGCCGAGCCACCGATGCTACCAGCCCCAGCCGTTGAGTGTGCACGTCGCCTTAGTGCACTGCATGAGTTTCAGCATTAGTGACCGCCCAGGTTTCACGGGGAGACATACCCTTAGGCATTAGAGGATTAGCTGGAGGCGGTTGTGTGAGTTTTCAGGTTAGTGGGGACACAGTTGACCTCATGGTGATCCTCGCAGTGAGCCTCCTACACGCGACAGCAGGCAGATGGTGGAGCTTGATGCTCCAGGTGCACGGCGAGGCATCAATCCTCTGGACAGACTTTGAGAGCCTCTTCTGCTCGGAGTTTTTCGCATCCACCCTCTTTGCGGTGTGCATCCAGGAGCTTCTACAGCTGCGGTAGGGCAGCATGACGGTCGCCTAGTACTCGGTGAGATTTACCGATCTCTCGCGCAATTCGATGGATATGGTACGTGACCCATTATTCCGGGCTCGGACCTTTGAGCAGGGAATGAGGCATGAGATCAGGGCATCAATGATCTCCCTCAGGATTCCGACACAGGCAGGAGTACTGGAGTAAGCCCTTCTCATAGAGATATTTCTTGCCGAGCCTACGCCAGCAGCGAGGCCTACCACAGGGCGGCAGATAGCAGAGTCGTCTGCAGCTAGCTGTCGACAGATGTCACCGGGGTCCAGGCGGACCGGACCATCAGGAAGACGACCTCAGGACACTGGCTCAGAGGTGCGGGGCACAGGGTGCAGAGCCAGCCTTCCGAGGAGCAGGCAGTGCTACGCATACGGCGGGCAGGGCCACATGGATCATGACTGCCCGACCCGCCGTGTAGAGGAGCAGTAGACGGTTGAGGGGAAACCCAGGCAGAGGCAGAAGGTCGACCGTGGTGGTTTTCCAAGAGCAGGTAGATGAGGAAGGGGAGCTGGACGAGCAGCAGGTGGTGGGAGACGCTTTGAGGCTTTACCACCACCACCACCAGGAGGTCCACCCCAACCACAAGGAGCTGGAGGGCAGAGATAGGCTCAGCTTCAGGCAGCAGAGGCCTACGACAACGGCACGCCAGAGATGATTCGAGGTACTATCTGTGTCTACTCAACCCTTTCTGCAGTTCTTATAGACACAAAAACGAGTCATTCTTTTATTGCCACTGCCCTTGTTCGGAGCTTGGAGATTCCGACGGAACCGTTGGCTCGATCCTTACGGCTAGAGATTCCTACGGGAGTAGACTCGACGATTATGCACTAATACCGGCAGTGTGAGATTACTCTAGGAGGTGAGAGCTTCGGCTGGGATCTTCTTATAGCGGCGTCGAGGCCTTACGATGTCATCTTTGGCATGGATTGGTTATCTACAGTCCCTGCTCAGATTGACTGTATTAGGCGCAAGGTGCGGTGTGTACACACCGATGGGAGCAGGTTTACCTTCACCGGTGAGAAGGGAGCCTTTGCAGTGCAGGATGGACTCACCCAGAGGAGAGGACAGCCCATCACTCATCAGTTAGCTAGCCTCATCCTAGGAGAAGTTGACATGCGGAGTCCAAGTTTTCCTGTAGTGGTGGATCAATATGCAGACGTTTTCCACGATGACATCCCAGGACTACTTCCTCGCAGAGAGGTAGACTTCTATATTGACCTGTACCCTGGGAAAGCCCTGATATCGACTCCAGCATATCGAATGGATCCCACTGAGCTTTGAGAGCTACAGGTACAACTGGAGGACTTGCAGAGAAAGAGATTCATCCGACCCAGTGTTTCACACTAGGCTTCCCCGATATTGTTCGCCACGAAGGAGGACGGGAGCTTGCGACTGTGTGTCGATTATCGTCACCTGAACCAGGTGACCGTGAGGAACAAGTATTCTCTACAGAGGATTGGAGACCTCTTCTATCATCTCAAGGGAGAATAGTGGTTCTCGAATATAGACCTCAGGTCAAGCTATCATCAGCTTAGAGTTCGGGACGAGGACGTGCAGAAGACGACATTCAGATTTCGGTATGGCCACAATGATTTCTTGGTTATGCCTTTCCGCATAACCAATTCTTCATCTGTGTTCATGAGTCTCATTAACATGATATTTTAGCCATACCTCAATCGATTTGTCATGGTCTTCATCGACGACATATTGATATACTCGACCACTGAGGAGGAGCACGCCTACCACTTGCGGGTTGTACTAGACAAACTCAAAGAGAACCATATTTATGGAAATATATCGAAGTGTCAGTTTTGGTTATGTGAGGTCCACTTCATGGGACACGTCATCTATGAGGCGGGAGTTGTGGTGGATCCTGCGAAGATCGAGGCAGTGCTATCTTGGGAGCCACCCAGGAGCGTGACGGAGGTGCAAAGTTTCTTGGGGATAGCTGGGTACTACCGGAGGTTTGTGGCAGAATTCTCTAGTGTTGCGACACCACTCTCAGCTTTGATGAAGAAGGGGAAACCCTTTGTGTGGTCAGACAGATGTTAGCAGAGCTTCCAGGAGCTGAGACAGAGATTGACCAGCGTGCCTTTCTTGAGGCTACCAGAGGAGGGATTAGGGTACGTAGTCTACTGCGATGCATCAGGGACTGGACTCGGATGTGTCCTGATGTAGGAGCAGTCTGTGATCGCCTATAGATCACGTCAGCTGAGGCAGCAAGAGCAGAACTATGCTACCCATGACCTGGAGTTAGTAGAAGTGGTCTTCGCTCTGAAGATGTGGCGACACTATCTGATGGGTGAGTGCTTTACAGTCTACTCTGACTACTAGAGTCTTAGGTACATCTTCTCGCAGAAAGACCTGAATCTGAGATAGTGGTGATGGCTCGAGTTCTTCCAGGACTATTACTTTGAGATATTCTATACTCCTGGAAAGGGGAACGTAGTAGCCGATGCTCTCAGTAGGAGGACGAGCATCCAGATACTCAGGGAGGCGACAGAGCAGCTAGCCGCTTTGTAGATATCCTTTGTGGATAGAGATGGAGCAGCTTTTCTTCAGTCACTCACAGTGACTCTTCCACTACTGCAGCGGGTCCGAGAGGCACAACATGGGGACGCTGACTGTGAGACGCGGCGTGTGCAGATATCCTCAGGACATGCACCTCATGGATTCTCCTTATGAGGAGAGCACATCATACTTTTCAGAGGACGTACCATGGTACCAGTTGCTTTATAAAAGGAGGTGCTAAGAGAGTTTCACACTTCCCCTTTAGCGGTACATCCATGAGTGATGAAGGTATACCAGGATCTCAGACGACAGCACTGGTGCCTGGGTATGAAGAAGGTTGTGGCAGAGTTCGTTTCTCGATGCCTCACCTGCCAGCAGGTGAAGGCAGAGCACCATGTACGAGAAGGCTTCGTACAGCCCTTGGAGGTCCCGAAGTGGAAGTGCGACGGGATATCTATGGATTTTGTGACTGGACTTCCATGCACTTCTAGAGGTCACGACTCCATTTTGGTGATTGTCGATCGACTCACCAAGTCAGCCCACTTCTTACCCATCAGAGTGCATGGCTCAGTGGAGAGCTTGGGATGCCTCTATGTTCAGGAGATCGTACGACTTCATGGTGTGCCATCATCTATCATCTCCGATCGAGATGCTCGCTTTACTTCTTGTCTTTGGAAGGGGTTTTAGGAGGCATTTGGGACGCAGCTACGTCTGAGCACTGCCTTTCACCCTCATACGGACGATCAGACAAATAGGACCATTCAGACTCTCGAGGACATGCTCCGTGCATGTGTCCTCGACGTTGGTCGCAGCTGGGAGGACCACCCACCCTTAATGGAGTTCATGTACAACAACAGCTACCACTCCACCATCAGGAAGGAACCATATGAGGCATTGTACGACCAGCCATGCAGATCACCTCTGTGCTGGACAGACCCTGGGGAGTCAGTACTTGTGGGACCCGAGATGGTACAAGCCATGGTAGAGAAGGTCTAGGTCATCTAGGAGCAGATGAGGACAGCTCAAAGTTGGCAAAATTCTTATGCTGACAGGAGGCGGAGACCACTAGAGTTCGAGGATGGCGACCACATTTTCTTGCGGGTCTCGCCTCGACATGGATTACAGATATTTGGCCGAGGCAGAAAGTTATCTATGTGCTTCATCGGACTATTACAGGTCCTCAGTAGGGTAGGCGAGGTGGCTTACCACTTGGCTATACCACCTCAGTTGCACCAGGTGCATGACGTCTTCCACGTATCTAAGCTGAGGAATACATGCATGACCCGACGCATATCATCGACCATGGGGAGATGGACATTGATGATGGGGATACTTTTGCAGAGGTCCTGGTGGAGATCGTGGATCGAAAGGAGTGGGTCCTACGTGGGCAGTCTATTCCTCTATTGCGCATCAGATGGCAGCATGGGAACCTCTAAGAGAACACTTGGGAGCGGGAGGATCAGATGCGTGCACAGTACCCACATTTATTCCTCTAGTTTATGATATATCTTTACGGGGACGTAAAGCCCTGAGGTGGGAGTAATGTAATGACCCGTAAAATTCAAGGGGAATTTTTTTCTTAATTTTCTTTGGAATTTTACAAGAACGCGTTTTCTGGTGGAACCTGATTCTGAGGCCCGGTGTGCCCGGAATCATGTTCCGATGTTTAGCTCGGGTACGTTCAATGAACGAACGAGCGAATTTTCTTAACTTTTGATCCGGTGCTCTGAATCGAAATCTGAGGGCACCGATGGAACCACAGCACCGGTAATATCATAAAAACACCTTTTCTGGAGTTTTGTTTTCTCGGGTGAGGATATTATTAAATTGGGTTAACTAAAGAATAAAAATAAAATACTGTGGTACAATTTTATTTTTATTCTACATAATGATAACCTAGGTATGGTGGTTGGAGTGGGAACCACTAATACCCCAACTCCTAGGTAGGATATTAGTGAGGTGGGGCCCACACGAGCCCCACCCCCTTTATTTCCTTTTCACCTCCCATGAGCATTGAATTTGTGTAACACACCCGCACCCCCCTTAATGAAAAGTCAACTCTCTTAATTAATTAACTATTTATGTTGTTCAATATAATTAATTCGAGGATTCAATTTTGAATTTGGAATTGATTGGTGGCTTGTGTGAGTTAATTAAATAAGACAAGTCTTATTTCATTAAGGGTGTTTGGGTTGTGCGAGAAGGATTGGAGAGGTTTTGCTCAAGTCTTGAACTTCATCTTCCTTCTTAAAGAACGAGAAGAACGCACCGTCACGGACGAAGAACGCCGGCCTCCGATGAAGGACGAAAAAGAATTACTAATCCTTGGAGATTGACAAAGAGACGCCATGTACCACGACGCCAATGGTTCTTTTCTCCGCAATGCCGACGACGCTTATGGAGCCTTCTTCCGCGACATTCTTTTTCCGCGACGAAACTTCGTTCAACAGCACCTTGAGGTAGGGGGTTTGGTTTAATTTATTTTATGTGGATTATATCCTTGGCATATGATTAAATTGTTGAAAGTCGTTTGAACCACTAACGTGGTGGGTGCGGACCAATAAATAATTCCGAACCCACCGATTCTCTATTATTGATGCGCGGAACGTTGGGCGACGATGAAACGGGACCGTTGAGTGATTGGAGGCCGTCGCAGTAATCTACGGGTCCCGAGATGACCCTAGGCGCAGAAGAAAGCATAAACAGACCACCAGAGTGGCTCTGGTGGCCCGCGGACTTCACCAGCGGTGGTGTCCCGGCGCGCATCCAGGAGGGACCGCCGCGGCTTCAGCCGCGGCGGCAGGCGACCGGTCCTGCGACCGCGTCGGACCCGGGGGAGACGTAGTGACCAGCACCGCGTCGCTGGAAAAGGATGGGGGGACTGTGCCACCCCGCCATGCTCGGCCACTGGCTGAGCCAGCATGCCACCTGGCCGGGTCGCGCCCAGCCGGGTAGGACCCGGACCTGGGTTGGGTTGACTCGGGGGTTGGGGGGGGGGGGGGGGGGGGTTGGGTCGGGTCGGACCGGGCCCTGACCCCCCATTTTCGGACCACTTTTGGTATTTTTCCCATAACGTGGGCTACGGACCTCCGATCGATGCACTGTCAGTTGCGTGGAGATCCTTGGATCGATCCGGTCATTTTGGTGTATTACACTAATTTTTTCTGAGAACTTTGGGTATGGCCAGGTTGGTTCGAACACGAAACCAACCAGGCCCTCTGAGCGGATCACTCATAACTTGAGCTACGGACGTTCGATTGGCGTGATATCGACTTTGTTGGATTCCTCTTAGTGATATGAACCTTTTGGATTACTCCGCTCGAGTTTTCGATGCATTTAGAGTATGGGCGAGTTCGTTTTGACTTAAAAACTAACCCGGACCCTGGAACGAAAAAGCCAATAACTCTCAGACCGGGCGTCCGATTGACGCGCCGTCTGTCGCGTTGAGTTCCTTTTGTCGAGACGAAACTTTGGGAAACATTAACTCCGGACTACGTGTCAGTTTATGTATCGACCCCCTTTGGCTCGTGGAGCAGACCCTCCCGGAAACGAGCATGCTGTGTGCGGGAACCCTAGAGCTGGCTGCGACTGCGAAGACCGTACTGAAATCCTCCGTGGGTTAGACGTCGATTAAGACTGCACTAAAATACTCTGTGGGTTCAGCAGTGATGATTAACGTACTGAAATCCTCCGTGGGTTCGACGGTGATGAAGAATGCACTGAAATCTTCTGTGGGTTCGGCCGGGATGAAGACCGTACTGAAATCCTCCGTGGGTTCGATGGCGATGAAGACTGCACTGAAATCCTCTATGGGTTTGGCAGAAATGAATACTGTACTGAAATACTTTTTGGGTTCAATGACAATGACTCTGTTCTTGCTATCCTACGTGGTTCTGGCAAAGTAGCTGGTCTGTATTCTATGTGGGTCCGAAAGCTTAACTGGTTTCGTATCCTACGTGGGTCCCATCTTAGATGAATCAGTGGCTACATCAGATCATCTCTATCACCTTATGAAGAAGTATACATGTGTGAGCTAAGTCATGACTTTCAATCATTATCTTTGATATGATTGACTTGCTTTCCTATGTAGATTGTGTTGTGCTTTACTGTGTGGATTAGGTTGTACTATCCTGTGTGGAAGTGATCAAACTTCGACTCGGATGTTGGAGCCGAACTGGAATTGATGACTTAGGTATATGTATGGGCATACACCTAATTAGTGTTGGTTGTTACTTCGTGATTGTTTCTTTACTTTTTGGATTATCTTTTGTGGATTTTGGGAGACCTTAGGGGGTCTCGGGGTCCCTACTGAGTAGTGTATACTCACCCCTTCACGGGCTATACCCAGACTACGTTGTGTTGGATGCAGACGACGGACAATGCTGATTGTGGTTGAGGATAGTGGAGCAGTCGGTACCTGGAGGTGGACCATTGGGCGAGACGTACACGGAGCGGACGTCTGGACCCGAGGAGCGGAGGTGGCTATCTGTACCCACCCTTCAGGTGGGACTTCAGTGGATGGATCCACATTTCTGCTTTACTTTCAGTTGCTATACTTTCTTTCCAGTTGTACATTACTTTCAGTTTGGGTTTGTATTCTAGCCCATTTACTTTCCGCACTTACTTTTGTACCCAGTTTTAATTAGTATTTACTTCTGCTGGCTTACTCTGTGGTGTCGGTTTACTTTATAAAGGCAATGCCTTCCCTTTTGTCGGGATTTATGCCTTTGGTGCTAGTCGCCAGCCCCTGGCCTATGGGAGGTGGGCTTGGGGTAGTCACGGCATGGGCCCCGAGGATGGTCGTGACATATATAATATTATTCCTGTAGAAATATTATTTCATATACATCATATAAATTCACTAAACCCATCAATAATACATTACATGTAAACTGTGAATGAATCACATTTCTTGGAGGAGGCAGTAGCCGACACGTCATCAAACGAAGTTAATGTATTTGAAAAAATATAAATCATTAAGTTATGTGTCAAATAAAAATTATAAGTTCATAAATAAATCATTAATATCATATATATATAACATAATAACAGAATTTATATCACTATCATCAGCCTTTAAATGTTGAAATGGAAGAAAGAATGTCATCGGTTCACAAGGCCGTAGTATGCCGTGCACACGAATGATGAATGTGTTTCTAATTTGATTAAAGTGTGTGATAGTGTAAATATATACCTTAATATAAAAAAATATTTGAGTATTTATGTAAAATTTTCTATTATTTTTGTATTTAATAAAAAAAAATATAAGCGGTGTATGGAGGAAATAAAACAAAAATATTCCATCAGGAATGTAACCTCTTCTTTGGGTATGTCCTTCTCATTGGCACAAAATGACAACATTGGTTGTATTTATAGAAAAATTATTTATTATATTATTATGTTAGATAATTTGGGATGATATCTAGATAGCGTTTTAGAGAATCAAATAGTTTCTGATATGTGAAGAAAATAGAAGAAGAGGTGACCATTAATATAATAGGGAATGGGAACCTTTTGAATTTCCATAAACATTAATATATTATAAATTAAATATATATAAAAATACCTCCAAATTTTATGTTATTGTAATTTAATGTGGTATATTGTGATAATTACATCAACTAATTGAGTTTATATATGTTTTAGTGTAATTTTAAATCACATCTTTTCTATTAACCCTTAGTTAACCTATTTTAATTTTAATTACAACTACAATATTTTCAAATTTTAAAGCTAAATATATTTACTTATATGTTTTCAATTGAACAATAAATTGTAAATTTATAATACTTTTTACTATAATTTATTCCCTTTTATAGTAATTTTTAATTTTATAATTTTTCCTTAATTTAGTAAAATATTATTTTCATAAAATATCATTCGTGTAGATTTTGACACTATTCAAAACATTTACTTTATGAAAATAATTACACCAATATAACATAGATTAAATTAATTCAATACACCCCTAACATGTAATATTAACCTATAAAATTTGTGTATCACCTTAATTAAGTAATATTAAATTTATTTTTTTATCTGTAATACCATTATATTTATTATTTCATTAATTGACTAATCACTACATCCTCATTGTGTTATTATTTATGAATATTATTTGTCCACTAAAATTTAAAAATAAAATTACATGATATATATAAACCATTTATATTTCATAATAACATATAAATTTGATAGTCTATTATATTTAACCCCATATTAAATGTATAATACTTTTTAAAGGTTACAATGAAGCATTTTTTCAGTCTCTTTAAATTTAATAATATCAAAGAAAAAATCATGGAAAAGGGTCCATTAAATAATTAAATTTATAAATATACGTTATAAGGGTATAAATAAAATAATAAAATAACATTTGACCTAATTTTTGGGTTATTTTATTTTATTTATAACTTTATATTTTACCTAAATTATCAAATTTTATTCTTTACAATGGTAATAATAATTACCGGCATAACTATTCTTATTTGCAAAAAATAAAAAGGACATATTAACTGAATTTATACAGTAATATTCTAAAACTTTAATCCATTTTTAAAAATTTAAAAAACTAATTTTTGGTAAATTTAATTTGAAATTAATCACACAAATGGGGAGAATTTTTTTTAAGTGAAACTGTCTAAAAGGATGAAATTTTTTTATATCCAAATTCAATTTGAACTCTATTCCAATAACCTAAATTAGATTAAATGGTGAAAATTAATATAATTATATGTTAAAATAAATAAATAATATAATTTTACACTATAAATTATTCTAATTAAAAGGCTGTTTTAAATTAAAATTTAGTATTTTTTACAATTTATCAAAACATAAAACATAACAGAAAAAACCAAAAAATTGAAAAACTAATAATAAATTATGATGTTTCTCATTCAATTTAAAAGTAAATTTTCTA
The DNA here is from genome assembly GCA_963277665.1 of Viscum album. Classification (NCBI taxonomy): domain Eukaryota; kingdom Viridiplantae; phylum Streptophyta; class Magnoliopsida; order Santalales; family Viscaceae; genus Viscum; species Viscum album. The sequence goes on along the minus strand of OY728134.1, from coordinate 409,479,416 downwards.
AAATATAATTATTAAAAGTGTGACATGATATATTTAAACCAAATATTCAATCTAAATATTGTAAAAACATTTATATAAAAAATTTCCTTTATACCTAAAATTAGATTTTTTCTTATATAATGTATAGAAAATACCTAATATGATTGTAACCATTATATTTAATATGATATATATATATATATATATATATATTTCATTAATATAATCCCACAATTGTGATTATTTTATTTTTTTGGTAGAAAACACATTTGTGTGCATTTAAATAGTTGTTATGAAAATGATTCCAATTTTATTTCAAAAGGGGTTTACATTAGTAAATCATAATTTGATAATTCAGATAATCTTATTCATACCCTCAATTCAAATAGATAGTTTATAGTTAACATGTATTAAAAAATATAAAAAATAAAATGTTATTTTGTTGAAAATTAGGGTTGTGTGAAACGTCAGCTAAGCCGGTGTTGCATGTAACACAAGATTAATATCATGTAGCATGAAATGAAAGCAATAAAAATAAAATTATTTAAAAATATATTTCATTAAAATATCTAAGTGTTACATAAATAATTTAACATAATTTTTATTATTCTATCAAAATAACCATCTTATGATGTCAATACCGAATATCCTAGTGAAGAAGGTGTAACGCCCTGACCCCAATTAACCGTAGTCGGTGCATTGTTACGTAACATTGACATGATCAAAAAAGATCAAGTCACGAAAGACCGATTAGTTTAGAATCCTTGGGAACACTAGATACATTCATAAGTCTTACATTACATGATAAAGTGAAAAACTACAACAACAAAGTCTCCATAGTCTACACTGATATCCCCTCAGGCTATCCCTACAGGTCAGTGATAAAATACTTCTTCACATCCTGGGAAAAATAAAACATAGAAAAGGGTGATCTCAGATGATCAGTAAGGATGACAATATAGCGGAAACATTCATAAATAAGGATAAACATTTAAGGAAATGTATAACTAAAACAAAAGCCTTTTCAACATGAACTTTAGAATAATATGGAAAAAATAAAATGAAATAATTCCATTTACTTATTCTCATGGATATTCTATTAGTCGAATAATCAAATTAAATATCAATAACCACTTTCATAATGATGGAATGCATAATTCCAGACTATCATAACCACATAGTCAAGGCCTTGTTCCAAGAATACAAATATGTTTTTGTCAAGGACCTTTGCCAAGACACTAGTTTGTCTCATGAGACCTACTGATGCATCAAGGAGATATAGCGGGTTCCACCCATCACTTACTAAGTCCAATGCATTCCTCATATTAAAAGGTTTAAACATAACATAATCATTTGTATTAAAACAAGCACAAGAAATGTTAATACCTTATCCATAAACCATGAATGGTATAAAAATAACATCCACAGTCAAACATATCACAAAACCTTCAATACAATATGGATGTTTTGTATCATAATAAATCAACTTCAAATAAGCTTAAAATCTATCAAAGGATGTTGACATAGACGAAATCAAAACTATTTGAGAGAAATATCTCTTTTTTTGAAATCATTTAAAAGTCAAATAATTATAAAATAAAAAATTTTCTTTGAAAATATTCTTATATGCTTTTAAGGGAAGCTTCAATGATTTTATAACTGCGGAAAATAGCCGCACCTGCCGTATAAGTTAAAAAAGACATTCTTACCATAATTTTGTCAAAAAGGTTAAAAAGGACCTTGTTTGGAAAATGACAAAAATATTCCTTTATAAACATCTTATAAAAAGTATAACAAGGGTATAAATGAATTTAACCCATAGTATATAATATATTAAGAATGTTTTGAAATAAATTTTTAAGAAATATGGATGTGGACGATAAAGAGGTCCCAGTAGATACTTACGTAAAAATAACCTCAGATAATAAAGAGATTGTGAAATTAACCCATACCTTGTAATTTTCCTTGGTAAAGGGTAGGTTAAACTCTTATATAACGGTGAAATAATTGTTTTTAAATTATAAAATAATCATATACATTAATCTGATATCATATATGATCTTTTAACATTTCTTTGTTAATAATATCTTAGTATTATCTTTGTTTCGGGTGTTAACAGATTCGTTTTCCTTTATATTCTTTTTTATGTGAGAAATAAGTGTTTTTTATGGGATGCATCTTATTAATATACATAAAGATATCAAGTCTTGAAACAATATTTTTAATCATCAAATTAGTCTTGAATGTATACAATGGGGAATGAATCCCATCGCTATGTGGAGACGGTAATCCGTATGTACGCACAAGCGACAATATCATTATTTTGATATTAAAATAATATATAATTGGATGGTATATCATATATACATAATCATTATCATTTAATATTTATTATTTAAATCAATTACACATCATTATTATACCCATCCAAATAATAATATATTGAATAATAGTTACACCACGACGTGGAGACGGTAAGCCGTACATATTCACGTATTGTGACATTTTATTCAGAGGATGGATAGAATAATGAATTTATTTGTAAAATATTTATAATAACCGCAAAGTTTATATAATATACTGGAGTTATTATTTTATAATGGACACAACAAAGAAAATGGAAGTGAAAGAAGAAAGGAACTTGAAAGAGGTGATGAAATATTTACCTCTTCTTCAGGTTCTTCCATTTGATTTGATCAAAAGAGCTCCATAAGAAGGATTTATGACTAAAGTAAGGCCTCTAGGATTAAGGGAGGATAGTTGATAGGGTATTTGGTCAGAGTTTGGAAATGAAAAATGGCTTTGAAGGAGTGAATTAGAGAGAAGTGGGATTTCCCTTTTATAAGAGGGGTGAGGGGAACCTTAGGAAAAGCTAGAAATATTTTTTATTATAAAGCCATTTTTGGTTTATAATGACTCCAAAATGTATTATATAAAGGATAAGATGGTTATGAATCTAAAAACAATCAACCAAGAGGTTTTAGATAGGTTTGGGTCACTATATTAACTTTATCTTTTAGATTTAACTCTTAGTTAAATAGTTTAACATTTACCATGTCTCTTTGTATTTTTATATTAGATAGTTAATAAACATAATATATACTTCCAAGAAAACCCAAAGTTGTTCATTAATGATTTAACTATCAATATATAAGTACTTTTTCCTATCCTTATTTTTTTAGGAATATAATATCAATTAATAATATAATATGTTTTAAAAAAACTCTTTTATGTCAATTTTGACACTATTTAACAATTTATTTTTTATAAAGTCATAAATACATTATTAGTTCAAAATAAATTAATTTATTAAATCCTAACTTGATATATTAACCTATGAAATTCTTGGATCTCATAAAAACTTTCAGATTATATTTATTTTAACATTTATAATACCATTTACTTGATTCTTTCATTAATAACAAAAATACTACATCATCATTGTGTTATAAATAAATTTACATCTTCAATGTCTAAAAATTATAAATAAAGTACCATTATGTATTAAATCCTATTATATTTCTAATGAATATTTATAGTCTAGAAGATAACATGTATTACCCTATGTAAATATTTTTTTACTAAAAGATATATGTTTATGTCATTTTTGTATTTACTTTAACTTAATTAATATAAACGGTCATTGTCACTTACTAGTGGCTCCATGGGGTCCCAAAAATCGACCCAAAGATTCCAATGGTCGAAACTGTATCATAAAATTGGGTTAGGACACATTTTAGGGTAATTTAAGATTATTATAAAATTATTTGTACCCTTATTTACCAGATTTACCCCTTAACCATGGTAAATAAAATATTTACTGATGTAATTATTCAAAATTTCTAAAAATAAAAGTTACCTATTTTCACAATTTAAACCTATTGATTCTAAATATGGAATCCATTTTTTTAAATTAAAAACACAGAAGTGGAAAAAATTAATTTAAAATTAATTCATGTTGTCAAAACAAAAATCGTGTTTTTAATAAATAATAACCATCAAAAGATTGACACTTGCTTATATCGAGTATAAATGTGTAATTACGTCCAATGACAAAAATTGGATTAAATGGTAAATATATAATAAAATTATACTTTAAAACCACACAATAGTATTATTTAGCACTATTAATTTTTTTGATTAAAAAAGTAATTTTTAATTAAAATGTAGTATTTTCACTATTCATCCAAAACTGAATGTTTTCAAAAAAATACCAAAAATTCACCCTAAGCTAATTTCAATATTATGAATCAAAAAATGAAGTCTATTTTGAATGATAAAATTTATAAAATTTTAAAAATTTGGTATTAATACTCATAATGGCTATTTTGATTGGTCGCAGTGTGTTAGAATCTCGAAGTTGTGTACAATGAAAGATATTGCATTATTCAAAGGGAAACGTAATGTGGAAGCTTGTGGTGTTACATTCTCCCCTCATTCAAATAATTTTGTCTTAGAAATTTCTATAATACTACGGCATGAAGAGACTCAGGTGGTTCTTCATCATAAGTTACTCGGGATGCCATGTTGCCTCTTCCATCTTATGATTTCTCCAAAGAACATTTACCAGATGAGTCGTCAGGTTTTTTAGAACTTGTTCTCTTGTATCCAAAACCTTGCCATGCTCTTCGCAATAAGACATATCGGGTTCCTGCTATAATTCCTCATAGTTTAGTTCATGTATTGGGTCAGGCATGTATTTTTTCAGCAGTGATATGTGGAACTCATCGTGAACTTTGGAGAGACATGGTGGCATTACCAAATGGTAAGCTACAGCCCCGATTCTTCCTAGAATTTCAAGGTCTGATGTACCTGGGACTCAATTTACCTTTCTTACCGAAATGTATAACACCCTTTCATGGAGATACCTTCATGAAAACATGATCTATGACCTAAAATCCCAAATCCTTCCTTTGGTTATCTCCATTTCTTTTCTGCCTGCATTGAGCTATTTTGATGTGGGTTTGGATTACCTTCACCTTTTCCATAATTTCTTCCACATGTTCTGGGCCTACAAGTTTTCTTTCACCGAAATCATACCAAAAAGTTGGAGTACGACATCTCTTTCCATATAACGCTTCATATGGTGCCATCTGAATAACTGAATGGAAGCTATTGTTATAGGAAAATTCTACCAAAGGTAAATATTGATCCCACATACCTTGAAAGTAGGGTGAGAAAGATCTCAACGTGTCTTCTAAGGTTTGAATAATCTGTTTTGATTGTCCATCTATTTGAGGGTGGTAGGTAGTGATCAAATGAAGTTCAGTATCCAGGGATTTCTGAAGACTTTTCCAGAATCAGGATGAAAAACGTGGATCAAGATAAAAAAAATAAATAGAGGTACTCCATGAAGTATCACAACTTTATTAATATATAGTCTTGTTAGACATTCAAGTGGTAAATATTCCCTTACATCAAGAAAATCTACTGACTTGTTAAGACGATCAACAATGACCCATATTGCATCGTTCCTTCTAAGAGTTTTTGGTAGTCCCATGACAAAGTCCATCGTAATATTATCTCATTTCCTCTCCGGTATGGGAAGTGGTTACGTGACTCCTCTAGGCTGTTGCCTTCCAGCTTTCACTTGTTGAAAAACCATTCATCTTGACACAAAATCAGTAATCTATTTCTTCATTTTGTCCCACCAAAAATGTTCCTTCAAATCTCTATAAATTTTGGTGCTCCAAGGGTGTATAGGGAAATTGGAACTATGAGCATCATCCAATAATTCTCTTTTTAGATCGGGTATATTGGGAACACAAAGTATCTTCCCAAATTTCAAAATTCCATCTTTAAACACAAACTCACTCAATCTCCCATCATTCATAGCTTTAATATTTTTTCGAAACTCTTCATCACCGGTATGATAACTCTTTATCCTTTTTAGTAAATATGATATGACAACCATTTGAATAAGTATTGATGTTTCACCTTCCATGTTGATTCCCATATCCATCTTTACTAGATCCATATATATAGGATCCTTTTCAACTCTCATCTTGTTCAAAACTCCATGATCCTTTCTACTCAAAGGATCTTCCACCTTATTTGCCTTCCCCGGGTGGTAGTGTATCATGAAATAATAATCCTTGAGTAGTTCAAGCCATCTAATTTGCCTCAAGTTGAGTTCATTCTGTGAGAAAATATACATCAAATGCTTGTGATCAGTATAAATCTCATATTTTTCACCATAGAGATAGTGTATCCAACTATTCAAAGATAATATTACAACTAATAACTAAATATCCTAAGTAGGATAGTTTTTCTCATGAATTTTCAGCTGTCGTGATGCATAGGTAATAATACTATCATTCTGCATAAGGATATAACCAATTCCTTTCTTCGATGCATCACTATAAATAATGAACCCATCATTCCCTGATGTTAGAGTCAATAAAAGAGCATTGACTAATCTTTTCATCATTTCTTCAAAAAATTCTTCACACTCTTTTTTCCCAACAAATTTAACCCCTTTTCGTATGAGCTTTGTTAATGGGTTAGCCAACTGGGAAAAATCATGGACAAAAGGTCAATAATAACCTGCTAAACCAATAAAACTGCGTACCTCAGTTATACTTTTCGGTGCTGGCCATTCTTGGATTGTCTTGGTCTTTGAATGATCAACGGAAATTCCATCCTTAGAGACAATATGGCCATGAAATGAAATCTCTTGAAGCCATAATTCACAATTCTTGAACTTTCCATATAATTCTTGTCTTTTAAGAGTCTTTAGTATAATGCGCAAGTGATTTTCATGATCTTCTTGTCTTTTGAAGTATACCAAGATATCATAAATAAATACTACTACAAATTCATCAAGATATTCCTTAAAAAATATAGTCATTAGATATACTAAGACAGAGGGTGCATTTGTCAATTGAAAATGCATTACTGTAAACTCATAATGCCCATACCTAGTTTGAAATTATGTCTTCAAAATGTCTTCCTTCTTCACACACAACTGAAGGTATCCAGATCGAATGTCAATCTTTGAAAAGTATTGAGCTCCATGTATTTGGTCAAATAAATCATAAATGCAAGTTAGGGGATACATGTTCTTTATTGTTATATCATTGATCTCCCTATAGTCGATATATAACCTCATAGATCCATCCTTATTCTTAACAAAAAAGATAGGGGCTCTCCATGGAGATACACTAGGGAGAATAAATCTATTATTAATCAATTCCTATAGTCGTTTATTTAGTTCTACTAATTCTATAGTTTCCATTCTATAAGGGGTCTTCGATATGGGCCTTGAACCAGGAATTAAGTCAATTGAAAACTAAATTTCTTATTCTAGAGGATGTCCAGGTAAATCGCCTGGAAACACATAAAAATATTCTTTCACAATAGGTACATCATATATTTGAACATTCCTTTACTCACCCATAGTTATTTCATTCTCTTCACCCCAATAATTGAATTTATTTGAGCTACTAGGGGTAGATCTAGATGAGAATCAGGTGGTGACGATTCTGCTCTAAATATAAGGTGTTCTTTATCATCATAATCAAAAATCCTAACCTACTTCTTCTTATAATAAATCATAACATCATGGTCCAAAAGACAAATCATACCGAGGATTATATCAAATTAAATCATGGGTATTATGATGAGATCAGCAGATAAAGAACATTTATATTCTCTAATGGGAACAGATTCAAAAAACATTGTTGCAATGATACTTCCATTGGGAGTTTTAAATGACAACTCCCTCATTAAATCAAATTGAAAATATCTAATTTTCTTAGAAAATTTGGAAGATATGAAACAATGCAATGATCCATAATAAAATAAAGCATTTTCTAAACTTGGGGAAACCATTAAATTACCTGCCTCCACATCTTTTAGAGCTTCTACCTCAGCAGTAGTGATAGCATAAGCATGGCCTTGATCCCTTGGTCCTTTCTGAGGTATGTTCCCCAGACACTTAGGACATTCATTTTCATAATGTCCCATCTCCCTGCAATTTTAGCATTGAACATCAGTAGCTTGTTTCTTCCCCTTGCAATCACGAGCTTGGTGGCCCTTTTCACCACACTTGTAACAGACTCCCATTCCCTTCAAGAAAGTACCAGGGTGTTTCTTACCACATTTACTACAAGGTGGATATTCAAAATTTCCCTTCTTCCCCTTATTTCCATTTCCAGAGTGATCAACAGATCTCTTCTTCTCTTGCTTTTCTTTAAAGTCGTTTGACTTAGAGAATTCTTTTTCTGTCTTGATAGCGCATGAGACAATATCTTTGTACGGCGAGAAGGATTATGATAAGAATTCTCAATATAGAAGCGGTTTTAACCCATCAAAGGAATGATCAATCTTACATCATGGGTTACGTATATAATCTTTAGCATGCCTCGCTAACCTTGTAATGTTAGCTTCATACTTTGCGATATTCTCATCCTCCTTTTTCCTCAGACTCAAAAATTGCCTTCCCATGTCTACTCGATGGTTATGAGGAAAGTATTTTTCTAAGAAAAGCCCTTTAAACTCCCCCATAACATATTTGATACTTCATCATCTTCCTTTTTGTTTTGAATCAATGACCACCATTGATCAGCATCTCCAGTGAGGCGATAAACTACCATGATAACTTTCTTCTTTTCACTACTCCCCAAGGCATGGAATATTTTCTATAAGGAATTTATCTATTGCTCAGCTAATAATGGATTTTTACTCCCATTAAATGTTGGTGGTTGTTTCCTCATGAAGAAATCTAACATTTATCCTCCACATTGTGGATCAGGGTGCTCCATACGGGTAAGGTTATTATTCATAACCTGGGTGAGTTGTCCCAGTATGGTGATAGCTGATCAGCACCTGTTTTATCACCAGCTCCACTATAATTATCTTGAGTAGGAGGGAAATACCTACATGCAGTGCGTGAATTGATATGGTTTCCATTCCTTCTACTAGATGCCATTTTTAAACAATGGCATTAACAAGATTAGTTTATGAATCGAAATACATAATTCCAAACTTATAAAACAATTAACAAGAATTGAACAGTTTATGGATATAATCGATAATCATAAAAAATGTCTTCTTTGAGGAATTATATACTCATAAACTATTCATAATGGTTTGTAATGAAAATGAGAATTATCCTAAGCATATCTCCCGGGAGTGTCGTAAACAAGAGTGCAACAAGGCCCGTTGTTGTGCACCAGTTCCCGTTGTAGTCTAGCTCAAAGAGGTGTTTTTGGGTTTCACCCTTAGGTACATCTATGCCAGAGCCACCTGTACCTGCTCGTATCCAGATAGGGATGTATTGCATATAAAACTCAAAAAAATATCTACAATACCTAAATTATAGTAAGTTCTTCTATATTAATCAGCTAAGTCTATCTTAGGGCTATGTGATCTAATCAGAGTTTATTAAAATCTATCTTTCAATGTTTGTAATAAACTTCCTCTGATACCAACTATAATGCCCTAACCCGATTTAGCCATATTCAGTTCATTATTACATAACATTGGCATGATCACAAAAGATCAATTGTTGATAGCCAGATTAGTTTAGTATCCTTAGAAACACTTGATACATTCATTAGTCTTACATTACATGATAAAGTGAAAAAATACAAAAACATAGTCTCCATAGTCCACACTCATATCCCCTTAGACTATCCCTGTAGGTTAGGCATAAAATACTTCTTCACATCCTGGGAAAGATAAAACATAGAAAGGGGTGAGCTCAGATGCTCAGTAAGGATAACCATATAGCGGAAGCTTTCATAAATAAGCATAAACATTTAAGGCCATGTATAACTAAAACAAAAGCTTTTTTAATCTTTAATTTCAGTATAATATAGAAAAAAATAAAATGAAATAATTCCATTTATTTATTCACATGGATATTCTACTAGTCTAATAATCACATGAAATATCAATAACCACTTTCATAATGATTGAATGAATAATTCCAGACTATAATAACCACATAGTCAAGGCCTTGTGCCAAGACTACAAATAATATTTTGTCAAGGCCTTGTGCCAAGACACTAGTTTGTCTCATGAGACCTACTGATGCATCGAGGAGATATAGCGGGCTCCACCCCTCACTTACTAAGTCCAATGCATTCCTCATATGAACAGGTTTAAACATAACATAAACATTTGTATTAAAACTAGCACAAGAAATGTTAATAAATTATCCATAAACCATTAATGGTATAAAAATAAAAAAATCCGCAATAAAAAATATCACAAAACCTTCAATACAAGATGGAAGTTTTTTATCCTAATAAATCGACTTCAAATAAGCTTAAAATCCATCAAAGGATGTTGATATAGATGAAATCAAAATATTTGAGAGAAATATATATATTTTTGAAATCATTTAAAAGTAACATAATTATAAAATAAAACATTTAATTTTAAAATATTCTTATTATCTTGTAAGATAAGCTTTGAGGATTTTATAATGGTGGAAAATAGCCGCACCCTTCATATAAGTTAAAAAAGACATTCTTACCTTAATTTTGTAGAAAAGGTTAAAAAGGACCTTGTTTGGAAAACTATGGAAAGATTTCATTATATACATCTTATAAAAAGTCAAACAATGGTATAAATTACTTTAACCCATATTCTATAAAATTTTAAGAATTTTTTGAAATACATTTTTAAGAAACATGGATGTGGACGATAATGTGGTCCCAGTAGATACTTACGTAAAAACAACCTCGGATAATAAAGAGATTGTGAAATTAAACCTTACCTTGTAATTTTCCTTGGTCAAGGGTAGGTTAACCTCCTGTATAATTTTGAAATAATTTATATTAAATTATAAACGAATAATATACATTAATATGATATCATATATGATCTTTTAATATTTCTTTGTTAATAATATCTTAGTATTATCGTCATTTCAGGTGTCAACAGATTTTCTTTCCTTTACAATATTTGTTATGTGATTCATATTTTTTATGGATGGGATGTATCTTATTCATATCCAAAATGATATCAAGTCTTTATAAATTATTTTTAATCATAAAATTAGTCTTGAATGGATACAATGGAGAATGAATCTCATCGCTATGTGGAGACGGTAATCCATACCTACGCACGAGCGACAATATACTTCTTTTGATAATAAAATAACATATAATTGGATGGTATATAATATATATAGAATAATTATCATGTTATATTTATTATTTACATAAATTACACATAATTAGAATACCAATCCAAATAATAATGAATTTAATAACAATAACACCACAATGTGGAGACGGTAAGCCGTACGTACGCACATATGGTGACATTTTATTAAACTGATGGATAGAATAATGAATTTGGTTGAAACATATTTATAATAACATCACAGTATATAGAAGATACTAGATTTAGTATTTTAGAATGAAAACAACAAAGAAAAAAGATGTGGAAGATGAAAGGAACTTGAAAGAGGTGATGAAATATTTACCTCTTCTTCGGGTTCATCCTTTTGATTTGATGAAAAGGGATATGTATTTTGGCTTTATGAATAAAATAAGGCCACTAGGATGAAGTTAAGAAATTTTAGGGGGTTTTGGGAAGAGGTTGGACGAGCCAAATGGCTTTGAAGTTGTGAATTAAGGGGAAGGGGGCCCCCTTTTATAAGAGGGGTGAGGGGCACCTTAGGAAAAGTAAGAAATATTATTTTATAATAAAACCATTTTTGCTAACTAATGACTCAAAAATGAATTATATAAAGTATAAGGTGGGGATGGGTATGAAACCACTCAACCAATAGGTTTTAGATAGGGTTGGGTCACTATATCAACATTATTTTTTATATTTAACTCTTAGTTAAATAGTTTGACATTAACCATGTCTCTTTGTATTTTTATATTATATTGTTAATAAACATACTATATACATCCAAGAGAACCTAAAGTGGTTCATTAATGATGAAAATATCATTATATAAGTCCTTTTTAATAACCTTAGAATTTTAGGAATAGAATATCAATTAATAATATAATATTTATTTTAAAAACTCTTTTATGTTAATTTTGACACTATTTAATAATTTATTTTTGTTAACGTCCTAAAAACTCTATTAATTCAAAATAAATTCATATAAGAAATCCTAAAATTTCATATAAACCTATAAAATTTGTGTATGTCATCCAAACTTTCAAATTATATTTATTCTAACATTTATAATACAATTTACTTGATTCATTCATTAATAACTAAAATACTACATCATCATGGTGTCATAAATAAATTTACTTATTCAATGTCTAAAAAATATAAATAAAATAAAATTATGTAGGAAATTATTTTATATTTCTAATGAATATTTATAGTAGATGATATAACATGTATAACCCTATGTAAATTTTTTTTTAATAAAATATATATGCTTATGTCATTTTTGTATTGACTTTGACTTAATTAATATAATGTGTCATTATCACTTACAAGTGGCTCCATGGGGTCCCCAAATCGATAAAAATATGCCCATGATCGAACTTTTATCATCCAATAGGGTTATGACACGTTTTAGGGTAATTTAATATTATTATAATATTATTTTTTACCCTTATTAACTAGATTTATCCTTTAACCATGGTAAATAAAATATTTACCGATGTAATTATTAAAATGTCTAAAAATACAATTTACTGATTTAAACAATTTGTACCTCATGATTCTAAATATGGTATCCATTTTTCAAAATTCAAAACATAGAAGTGTCAGATATTAATTTACAATTAATTCTCATTGTCAAAACAAAAAACGTGTTTTTAAGAAATAATAACTATTAAAAGATTGACACTTGCTTATGTCAAATGTGTAATTAGGTCCAATGACCAGAATTTGATAATATGGTAAAAATATAATCTAATTATACTTCTAAATTACTCAATATTATAATTTAGCACTATTAATTATTTTTATTAAAAAAATTTATTTTAAATAAAATCTGGTATTTTTCACTATTCATCAAAAACTGAATGTTTTCAGAAAAATACCAAAAATTCACCCTAAGCTAATTTGGATATTCTGAATAAAAAAATGAAGTCAATTTTGATTGATAAAATTTATATAATTTCAAAAAGTGGGTATTACTATTCATAACAGCTACTTTGATTGGTCGTAGTGTGTTAGAATCTCGAAGTTGCGTACAATGAAAGCTTTTGCATTATTCAAAGGGAAATGTACTGTGGAAGCTTGGGGTGTTAGAGAAGGTGTTTTTTAAAGGATGATTCAACTAAATCCAAGAATCTTAGAATATGTTTCATGAATATTTTACGACAAAAATAGGATCATTCATAGAGAAGGAAGTAGATAAATTTTCAACTCAATACTTGAAAATTGTAATAATTTTTAAGACCTTGTTACATGCACTTGGTAAAGATTTTGGTAGTTTTAATTATAAGGAATACAAGTGAATATTTAGAATTCCTTAGAAGATTTTTAATTTTTATTAATTGTGTCTGATATGGTTCGATTAAGGGATCCTGGGATTGGATGATAGATTATAATATTATTTTTTAATCGAGGTTTCTATTATTTGGGGAAACAAATTTCAACTAATCTTATTATCCAGGGATTTGTTTAATAAGGAATATAGACCTTAAAATTTTCTTAAATCATTGATACAGAATATTTGGGTAATAAAACTCATTAACCATAAAGGTTAAATTGAATATCATTAATTTTTAGTGTTATTTATGTATTTCTATAATAATTTATAATTCTTTACATTCCTTACATTTAAAACTATCATTTTCATTGTCCTATTATCTAAGTAATGTTTATCATTATAATAAAAATTACTAATGACTATGATTTCATAAAATGTAATTAATGTATCTTCACCAAATTATAACTTTTTGTTTATTGAATATATTTATTATATGAGAACCAAAATGGGGGAAAATGAAATTATTATTTTCAATTTTATAAACTAGAATTCACTAATATATTTTTGCCATTTCATTAAAATTACAATCCTATAGATGTTATTAAAAGAAGTATTATGAAGCATGTGGTGCCTAAATGTTATATCCACCATTTAAAACTCCTCTAACATGGTGGAACCAAAAAAATAACTACACAATAATTGTATCCTCAAACAACTGAACTACCATGAGAGAAAATCTCAATCTAAAAACACTTCTGAAACCAAGGCAGGAATAGAAGCCATAAATAACCTCCAAAAAATATTATGAAATATCATCTCTACTCACAATACACAACGACATCCTAGGGTCATGAACTAGATCACCATCACCAAGTGCATAAATAATTTGTCTAAATGTAACACTAGTTGGTATACCAACTCAACTAGTAGAAAAAACCATAGTAACCTAATCATACACTCAAGGCCTTTCTACTATATAAAATTTGACTACAATAATGTCTCAACACAATAAATGGAAAAACCAACTACTCTCAAGAAAAAATCTCCCAAATAATGATAGTAAATGAAATGACACACACAACAGAACAAAAATGAGAGGAAACCAAGATAAAAACCTCAAAATCAATCCATAATGGAGTCAGGGGGGTTAATTCAACAGATCAAATAAAGAATTCCATAAAATGGATTTTAAAACCATCCATAAGAAACATCTCTCTAGTGGAATTGTCATAAAAATGAAAAAAATAATATCCAATGATCCTAAGCTGAGATAGCTACCATCAATGGAAATTTACCAAAATAAATATACTATACTCAATGGACTATATATACTAATACATCAAAAAAAATCATAAAAAACTTATGAAGATGAATTAAATTACCAAAAAATAGTCCAACCCAAGTGTACTTAATACATCAGGTGTTATCATGTATTGTAGCCCCAAAGTAAAAAAAATGGGGGAAATCATCTTCCCATTGGAATGTCCAATTTCTTATATCATTGACTCATTATAATTTTCTCCATACCTTCCAAGGTATTATTATTCCCATTAGTTGGAATGAAGGCCTTACCCACCACTGGTGTCTAAAATTTGTCAACATCCATTGAAGAAACCTCTTTCACAACATCCTCAAAATATAGGACCAGATGTAAGTATAGTTGTGACAATATTTGGGTGAAGGTCACCAAAAAATAAACAAACATGATCATAATCACTGATTACCAAATTTTGAGAAATGATGTCTTTCTTCAAAAACTGATTGACATACACCATCACTAATCCGTCATCCTAATGAATACCTAAGAGGTCAATAACATTCCCAACTTTCAAATCCTTAATATAGAACCACAAAAACATTCTTTCATAAAAACACCCCAACAAATACGTTCATGTTGTCTGGTAGGATATAGTGACTCCAACTAAACTTGACTGAAACTGATAAGAAATATCTTGATCGCTCTTACCCATGAACCACCAAGTGTTACTAAAAAATAGAGGATAAATTAAATATCTACATATAATTACACCACTTTAACTAAATCATGATCAACACCTAAAATGTTGGACTATGATTATTGAAATAAAAGATAGGTTCTGGTCTCAGTGATGTTTCCACATCCACCACATTACCTGGATTCCTGGTAGGCACCAAAACACGAGAAAGCATTTCAAATTTTTTTGATAGTAAACAATAACTAATAACTAAACTAAATCAATTCATACCTCAATAAAAACCGAAATATTACAATATGTGGTATTAATAAAGAAGAAAACAAAATACCTTAAAATGAGGCACACATTCTCACAACAAAAGAACTTCTCTTTTACCACCACCATTTTCACTAAGGAATTATTAATCAAATTGAACAATGGTTTCCCTAAAAACAATTTAACTAAAAAACCCCTTTGTGGAACACACACATTTACCGAAGAAGGTATGTTAAAAAAATTCTTTCTAAAATCCAACATAGTTTAAAATACAAGAATAAAAATAATGATACTTAATATTCCTGCCCATTTTTCAAAACACATTGAAACTTTTTTTCTAATAAAATCTACTTTTGGACCTAAATCATTTTCATAACCCTTTTTTTGAATCAATTTCATTTATAAATACCCTAGGAGTCACATTTAAAACATCTCATCTTCTAAATACCATATGAAAGAAAATAATAATATAAAATATTTCATAAAACTATGGGAATTTATTATTCATATTGATTCATAAAACTGTTTTTTGAAAATTAAAATTTCAAAAAAAAATCATTTTTAAAAATATAGTCTTCAAATAAAGCACATTATAGGACCAACAAAACACCTTAAAACATAGTTTACTAAATTCTCATATAAAAATGGAATAAAAAAATCCTCAATAGACTACATAAAAGTGAATATATTTTAAGGGGAAGTATGGAATTATGGGGAGTTTGAACAACTCAACCTGGATGAACGATTTTTGTGCATGGTTTGGAATTATGGAATGGTAAAAAATGCTCCAACATTGTAAAAAAATATTTAAAAGAGGTATACATGACCACAAATTCATCATTTGGTTTCCTACACATTTCATGCTAACTATGTAGCTCAGGTTCTCCTCTATTTACACCCCAAAATAGAGGTAGGACCCCAGTAGTATTTACATACTAAAAGGGGATCAATATAAAAAAAATTATGATTAATCTACATCATTATAACTAAAAAAACTCGAGTTATCAATTCAATACCCATACTTCCTATGGTAGTGTGATGCATCAAATGAGATAAAGCTAGCTAGACTCTCCCTACCCATACGTCTAAAACCCCAAATCCATATCATATTCTAAAATATGAAATCCCCAACTAACATGGAAAGGTAAATAATATTAATCACATAATAATGGAAACCCACAACCAGTTATGTTAAAATGTAGTTACAAAAAAAATCAGGATACCATCTAACTTGGCAACCACCGTGGCTTTAGTCAAGGCATAAAGTGAATTCCTGGCCCCAACATGCTAGAAAATAGATCCTTATCATTACATAAATCAACATCAAAATTCTTTCAGTAAAACCAGAAAAAAATAATGTTAGAAAAAATAATGTTACAAAACAAAGAAGCATGCCCAACATTCCATAACCAATTAAACATATCCCACAAATTTCCAAAAAATAAACCAAAACAATATCCATAAAATATATGATAATATAAAGTATAATAGATAAAAATATATCTAAAAACAAAGAAACTATAAAATATCTTAGGATGAGCTCGAGACCATCTCCATGCAGCCCTTGATTACTCACTACTACCAAACTCACACAATGTCATCCAAAATGAGTGATGAATACATCCAAATTGGAACCTGTAACCTAAAATATATAGAAATGGTCTAAAATAGGTGAAATATTATTCCAAAAGAAGTTGATAATTTATAGTGTGTATGTAAACATTAAATTTATATTTTACTTATAAATTTTATAAGGAATGAGAAAAATCGATTTTTCTCTTTCAAAACATTTATATATATATTGATAAACATAATACAATGCATTGAAAACATTTCTAGAATACAAATATATTTCAAATGCACACTCCCATACATATCTCTCATAATAACAAGTCATATATTTTTTTAAATAAAAATTTTCACTTAAAAAAAACTGTTGAATCCATATAAAAACCAAAACACCGATTTTGAAATCCACATTATGAACCACCTAATACTATTTAATTTCAAAATATTTATTTCAAAATATTATTAAAAAATAAATTTTCAAAATCAAATGACACAACAAACACATTGGTCAAGAACAATTTTTTTTGAACCATCCACAAGATCATGTATATATCAAATATAAACAAGATGAGGTTTAATATCATTGAATACAGGGAAAATGGGATAAAATCTAACTATATAAAACTCCCCTCAATAAATAACAAATCATGAATTCGAATGTTTCATGGGATCTCCAATATGTATTCATAAAATTTGAATCCCCTAGGTGTATATGTGCATACCAATATTCAATCTAGCAGGGTGCATGCTGAAAAGATCAAACAAAAAGTCTTCCATCTACACCACATATGACTCAATGTGATAATAAATTCATTGTAGACTTTTTATTTAACAAAAATTTATAGAAATAAATTTTTTATGGGATAACATACATAATAGAAGACATCCCCCACTTAGTACCAGGGTTACCAATACCAAAAAAGATATAATATGTGAGAATATATAATCCAAGTCTGACACACAAGGCATAACCATATCAAAAACCCACTCATAACATTCCATAATGAATATCCTCATATAATAAATCCTCCCACGTCATAATAAAATATATTCCCACATAGGGGGAGAAATATAAATATCTTAGATATTTATAGACCATATAATAGAAATGATAATAATTACATTGTGATAATGAAAACACAGATGGGGTAATCAAATAGACTGAAATTTAAAGGTTTACATTTGAAAAAAACCATTTTAAAACAAATGTTATGACCCTTAATTTAGCATAATTATTTTGGGATTCATGTCCATTTCATATTTTGTAAACTGAAATTCCAAAAACACTTTGGAAAAAAGATATAAAAAACCATCTAAAAACATTTCAAAAAATCCCTGATATAGGGTTCTTGTTAATTGAAATATAAAATAAGATGAAATATATTAATTTTGATCAATTTTTTATCAAAATATCCAGTAATTCATTATTAAAAATGGGTAAACCACACATATATTTAAAATAACAATTTAAAGTTCATTAAAGAACCCAATTATAAATCACGTGGATGTCATCAACTCACATTATGTAAAATAACACTTTAAAATATAGTTTTCACTAATTGAAAACCAAAACTTGGTCAACATACATCATTTATATAAACTATAGTTTTTACTCACTGAATTTATTATATTACTTGAAAACATATAATTTTTTTAAAAATAATAAAAAATACTGAATCATAATTCAAAACTAGTTTTTCATATAATTTATTTATATTGTTAAATTATTGTTTTATTACGGTAAACAGTTTATTTATATCATATTTGTATAATTTAATTCATTTAATATAATTTTAATAAATCTTAATTTTATATTGATTATAAAAACTTATCATACTTTCAGATGATTTTTATTTAAAAACCCACACTCTCGTTTAGCCCATGAGATGAATTTTAAATTAATTTCTGCCACTTATATGATAGGAATTTGGAAAAATAGATTCCATATTTATAATCATCATAATTTATATTGTCTAATAAGACCAATTTTTTGGACCAAAAATTGTACTGAAGGTGATTAAAATTAACTATAATGATTCAGGTTAAATTAAGATTACTATGGGACTAAAACTTGATCATAAGGCCCAAAAAAACTAATTCACTTGTGAAATAGATATTATATTTCCATATATCAACCATATAATGTCTTTCCTCTAATTGGTTTTATTATTGGATCCACAATCTACATGGAGAAAAAATTCATGTACTTCCTTTGTAAAAATATTACAAGTGTGTCGCTCCGCATCCACTATAAAAGGCCACCACTTATCCGAATTACTCAAAAATCTCAAAAAAAATTAGGATTGTAAAATATATTCCAAATTCACTTCCCAAAATCCCATCCCACGACCTTGAATCCTCACTTTTGGAATAAAACCTTCCTAGGATTCCTTTTTTTATAGACCAAAATGAGTTACACGATTTTTTAAAGTAATGCTTCCCAATGATCTCTGTTATTCATTTACTTCTACAACACCTCAAATATTCTTCTTACATGATCATATACTAAAAATAATATACTAAATATAATATGATATTGTTTTATTATGGGGTATGCCTACACTAAAACACACTTCTATCTAATAAGTAATGAACATACTGTTTCTCTGTACGATGAATTACTGCCTCACAAAATGATAATTGTTCATTTTTCCTTTACCAACATTCATGGATGGTCATTATGATGGTAACTATATTTATATATTTTATATAATATATTTATTATTTATTTATACTTATTTTATCCTTTAATAAAAAATAATTTTAATACATTCCATTTTACGTTAATATGATAACATTGTTTGAGGAAGTGTGGACTACCTCCCACTCAAAGGGATGCGATTCATTCACACAAAACATGGAACATATTAAAGACACTTTTAACAAAAATATATGAAATATTTTTTTTATAGGGTAATTAAATTAAAATATTCATTACAGACATGTCATTTACTTTTATTTCTTTTAAAATAGGGTACTGAGATCAAGGTATTGTTCATGCGTACATATGGACTACCATCTCAATGAACGGTGAACTTCATTTCATCTCTCCAAATATTATAGATTATTCAAGATAAATATATAATTGAAATATATTATATTAAAAACATGTATAAAATTCTATAGATTATGATACCATGATATATATAATAAGAATAAATAATAACAAGTTAAAACATACTACAAAAACTAGGCAATTTACACCCAAAATAGTTCAAATAATGAAAGTTCATTAACAAACAGGTATTATGATATTATAAGAGAATCATATATGATATAATTAAAAACTATTCTTCTATAATAATCTAGTAACTTGTTTAAACCCATTATACATGAAGTTAAAGGTTGCTCAACTGAAAAGAAACACATGGTAAGGGATTCTCATCCAAAGTTTTACAACTATGAGATAAATGTCAAATTCACAACTTAAATATTTTATGTAGTATATCTAAATTACCATTTATTATATTATATCATTTATACTTATAAAATATTGATATTTTTGAACATTCATTTATGTTATTCCTCCCTGAGGATCATAATTTAAAATTTTTCCAAGTTGTATGGGATAGTAGGGAATGTTTAAATATAATTTTACTCAACAATACCAAGGAAATCTGGAAGTAGGGGTACCTTCCCCTTTAAAAGTTATTAAAAAATGGAAAACAGTACAAACAGTGTCAGAAAGGCATTTTACAAAGATGCTTATAAACATCACCACGAGAATCAGCATGAACAAAGATATTACAAAAACCAGGTGCAACAAAGGACCAATTGGAACTTACCTCCATAATCGCCCACTTAGAGAGAACATCTGAAACTTGATATTCCTCGCAACAAACAAGAAGAACTTCAACCGAAAAAGAGTCCACTAGTCGAAGGCACTCCACCCACTCTGAAATCATCCTCCAAGGATTATTTCATAACTGATATCGAAGAATTTGGACAATAATGAATTAGTCATATTCAAACCATATGTCATGCCATCCATGGAGAACAATGTACCTAATAGCTTTAATCATGGCCCATAACTCTGCCTCCAGAGAAAACACACTACCAATGTAATGAAAAAAGCATCCTTTGACAAATCCCCTATGAGTGCGGAAAACAACTTCGCAACCCGCCAGACCTGGTGCTCCAGATGCTGCGCCATCAACATTAACCTTATGCCAATGAGAAATGGGTGGAATCCATCTGACATGATTCAACATTAAATGTTTCTTTTCCCTTCCATTGACACCAAGAGACCATAGAAAAATTATATCAGAAACATCATTTTCTATGGTTCCTGTTTGAATAAAGGTGGCTGCCTGCACTGCTGAGTGAATTTCCAACACACCATCATGAAAATAGGGTACAAGATTATTGAAAATAATGTCATTTCTGGACTTCCAAATAAAGGAGAAAAGGATTGCCACCGCAGCGTATAGTAGTGCATGAACCTTCTCATTGCATTATACACCATACAGTGAGCAGAGCAGATTTTCAATAGAGTTCAAAGGTAGAAATCTAAGGAAAATAACCTACAGATAGTTCCACATTCTAGGAGCAAAGATGCATGAAATAATGATTTGTTCGTTAGATTCACCAGCATATAGACAGAACAAGAAAACTAAGGCTTCACTAAAGCTAGCCTGATGCAAAGTGGATTGAATAGGCATCATCTTCTTCCATAACCTCCATATAAGCAATGTAGATGCTCGAGGAATAAAAGGTTTATGAAAAGCAATAATCCATGATATGGGATAAAAAGAGGGACCACATAAGCTTCTATAACAATCTCTAGTGGTGAATTTACCATTAATATTTGACATCCAGATAAGCAGATCAACATCATGAAAAGAATATCTTTCAATTTCATAGTCAATCTGACTAGGAAGATTACAATTTATCGAAGGATTAGTCAGATAATCAGCAATGGTAAAATCCTTTAAAGAAGTGGGGATGCAGGTATAATCATAAATAGGTCGAGATAACCAGAGAGTGTTCCAAAATTTGAGGGAGGAGTTTTTGAACACAATCCATTTTGAATATGTCATCAAATCAAAAGAATCTTTCTTGATTGAAGGCCAAATGGATGAGCACAGTTAGATTGAATACCCTTTATGATTTTTGTCAATAAATCTATTTTGATGAAAATCCATAGAGTTATCAGAAAAAGAGATTATGTTCCAGGTGAACTTATTTATCAATGTTTCATTAAAAAGGAGGATGTCCTTAACACCCTTCCACCCATCTGAATAGGCTTAATGTAGAATTTCCAATCCACAGTGACAAGCTTTCTTTCATGAATGGAACTGGTCCAAATAAAATATATGATTCTACTAGCAGTGTCTTTGACCAAAGATCTCGGCCAATAATAAACTGAGAAAGAGTAAACAAACATTGATGTGATCACTGAATTAACTAAACAGAATCTTCCTGCATGAGACAAATTTTTACCCTTCCTGTTGGATAGTTGATTCATAATTTTCAGAGCAATATTCTCCAAGAAACCTCTCTTGATCCTGCCCTAGAAATGAGGTACACCAAGATTGATTAAAGGAAACACCCCTTACTTAAAACCAAGCTGCCAAGACACTCTAATATACTTCTAAATAGAGATACATTTACCAAACATGACTAAATATTTTCTCCAGTGAATAACCTGTCCTGAAACCTCTTCATAAAGTGAGAAAATACAATTAATATAGGATATGGTACATTTATACGCTCTTCCAAAGATAAGGATATCATCAACATAAAACAGACGTGAGGGTGAAAACAAATCCCGTTGAACTTTTATCCTCTAAAACCATCCATAGTTTGAATGATCAGTGAGACACCAGCTCAAATTATCTATTGCAAAGGAAAAAAGAAATCCAAACAGAGGATCACCTTGTATGACACTATTTGAACGTTTATTGAAACCCCTAGGAGATTCATTAAGAAGGATAGAGAGTCTGGAACAGGCAAGAATAGAGTTGACAAGGTCAATAAACGTTTTTGAAAACCCATGTATTAGAAGAATATGGAAAAGGAATATCCATCTAATAGAATCGAAGGATTTGGAAATATAAACTTTCAAATCCATACTTCCATCCATAACCCTTTTTTTCATCACATTGACACAATCTGAGGCAGTGCATAAACAGTTTTGAATGTTCCTTCCTGGTACGAACACAAACTGGTTGCTTGATATAAGTCCCTTATCAACACTACCCAATTGATGGGTTATGATCTTACTAATCAGATTTGGTATATTACTCCCAATAGCCACTGGTCTTAAATCATTAATTTGAAGAGCATTATCTTTCTTGTGAATAAGGGAGATGAAGTTTGAGTACATTCTGAAAGGCATGTAGGCAGATTTGAAGATGTCATTCATAGCATTAGTCACCTCAACCTGAAGAATGTCCCATTAAAACATAAAGAATTTATTCTTAAAAACATCAGGGCCTGCCACACTATCAATATTTTAATAGAAGAGGGCATCATGTATCTCTTCCGAATTAGGTGTATCAACAAGCATCCTATTTTGATAATTTTCAATCGAAGGATCAAAACATTTAATATCATTATCAGAGATCTCTTCATCAGAGTCAGAGTATAATTTCTTAATGTAATTAACTGTAGCACTAGAAATATCCATTTCATAAGAAAAAATATTTCCTTTGATAGTAAGAGTTTGAAGAGATCTTTTAACCCTTTTTTCACTATTCATATAGTGATACAATTTTGAGTTTCTTTCACCATATTTAAGCCACCTGATGTTAAACTAATTCCGTGCTAACTTCTCTTTCAGATCAATAAACTTTTCCCAGTTAGAAGTATATTTAATTTCATTCTGAGTTGGTAAATCCTGAGAGGAATTCTCCTATTGACAATTTAAAAGAGCCATTTCAACCTCCTGATTGTCAGTATCGATGGTGGAAAATGACTCTTTACTCCATTTATTTAATCTTTCCTTTACAATATTTAACTTAATACATAATGAGCAAGAATTACTACCGAAACATTCAACTTTCCAACCATCCAAAACAATTTCCCTACATCCTGGGATAATCAACCAAGAATTATTACATTTAAAGGGAAGAGGTATAACCATCTGAGTATATAAATGGACATCCACAAGAATGGGATTATGATCAGAGTTTAATCTTGGAAGAGTTCTCCAAGAGAAATCAATTGCATTGTTTCTATCATCCACTTTCACAAAACACTTGTCCAACTTACTAGCTTGTCGACCATTTATAGTGTATCGCATCCAAGTAAACTCAGTTCCAGAAATGGGGAGCTCAAGAAGACCACATTTGTCAATAAAAATATAATGATCATGAGATGAGGCATGAAAAAAATTATTACCAGTTTTCACTTCGGGTCATAAAACCATATTGAAATCGCCCATCAGAATCCAAGTATTCATCATAGTCTCAGAGATATCCATTAAGTTCATCTATAGTGGACTTCATCTAGTGTAATGATTAAATGAATTTTCAAAATTAACAGAAAGGGGGGCACTGTTAAAAGAGAATGTGAGAGTGACAAATTGAAAATATGATAATACAGAGACATGTGAGACACTATCATGCTTAATCACCCATAAATATTTAGAGTCATTAAAAGGTAGATTACTGTAAACAAAAGAATAACTGAGAGAGGACCATTTAAAGGATCCCCACTTCTCAAACTTCATTCCTGGATCAGCTATACCAACCAATAAAGGCTTGTTTGTCACAAGAAAGTGCCTAAGGGACCTGACTGTGGGAGGATTCCCAATCCCATGGCAGTTCCAAAATAGGATACTCATTTCATTGACCTGATCCTAGTACTAGGCCCATACTTTATACATGTCAAATTCCTTCGAGGGGAATTAATCTCAATGTCAGGGGAGGAATCATCTTCCCCATTATCCTCCTCAACTGTGAGTAGTGAGCACCTTTTAGGATATTCAATCGAAATAGTCATAAGACTAGCAGCTTAGACTCTCTTTGTTGCATTATCATAACTGACTGGAAAGGGCTCTCCCGAAGTGAGAGATTCCAGCCCAGTTTCTAATATAACTTCTATATTTAGGATAAAATATATGGTGGATCATAAGGGGATCAAACCTTGATCATAATTCTTAAAATAACCAGAACACATTTGAGTCTCATTATGGACAGATTCTAAAACAGGTTATGATGTGACATCCCCATGCTCCATTTCATTATCATTAACATTGTTCACCATATTTACCTCCTCTTTAGAAGCCAAATTATCAGAAACCTTATTAGATTCATCACATTTCTTAGACACTACATCTTCAATAGGCCGATAGCCCTCACCATGACCATTCCCTATGTCAGTGGGGGAGACAATTGAACAGGGGTTTCTATAATAAAGGTTTATTGACCCTATTTCTCCTAAAATTATCTTCACCATGCCCTCAAACATTATAAAAATTAAATAATTTATTCTTATTGCAATCAGGGGAAGAATCCCCAAAAAAATGACAATTGAAACAAAATTTTGGTCTCCTTTCATAAAGGACTCCTAGATTAATTGTATCACCATTAGTAGTCAGAACAAATTCCTCTACCAAAGTGGAGGACATTTCATCTTCAACTAGAATCCTATAGTAATTCCCAAACATGCGGTTTTCAGTTTTCCCATTAATTTTATCACCTTTTTTTATTAATGAACATTTTCAATTATTACTATTATTTTCTTCAATATTTGGTACTGAAAATGATTTAGTAATTTTTTTTCAAAAAACGTGAAATTGTATCTCTCTTTAGTCAGAGAAACTGTTTTTTTCTAAAAACAAAGTTTTATTTAAAATATTTCAAAACTGTTTTTAAAACTCTCTGTTAGAGAAATTTTTACCAGTTTTATCTTTTACCAATTATTCTAAAGGATTCTTCTTGTCTCATATTGAATGTGGAATTTTTATAACCTTTAACCAAGAAAAAGAAATGTTTCTTTTTAATTTGAATTGGTTGTATAGATTTACCCACAATAATTTGTTTGAATGTTAAATTTCATGTTTAAATGGTTAATTTCTATGAAAAATGTTTTCAAAATTTATTTTCAATTAATGTTTTTTATAAAAGTATTCCTTCCTATAATATTTTTTTAAAAGGTCATTTTATAGTATTTCTATTAATAAAAAACAAAAACCTGCATTTTTACTCAACTTGGAATGTGTTATATTGATACCATAATTAATATTCTTCTACTTGGTTTCAGGTTAATTTTTCTACGTATAGTAATCACATTCACTTCCTTGATTATTTTTTCCTCCTTTAAATAATCAATTTCATATGATCTTTAAACATTTAATTTTCACATAAATTTCCTTTTAATTTCTCATTGATATTATAATTTCATAAAATATTAACCATTTTACTTACACTATACACTTTTGATGTTATTGGATTATTTGGTAAATATTGATGAATCTATATAATTTATTCAATATGGATATTTGATAAGTCATATTGTGTATTATATATGAGGAATTATTTATACATGTTATACAAATGTTGGGGAGCATTTAAGGAAATACCTACTAGTTTGAGACCTTTTAATGAAGTCCCCTCAATGCATTAGTAGTCTCATGGAAAAAATTAGTTGCACAAATTGAAAAGGTGAACACACTATTAGTGGTAATAGATTCATGTACCTAGGAAACAATGAATCTAATAATTTATAATTTAACTCATTTATTTTTACTTATTATTTATCCATGATTACTTTCATTCACATATCTATGGATACATTACACTTTTATTTCATAGATTAAATATAATGTGTATCAGTTTTCTAGAATTCCATATTGTTTTTTCATTTACTAGTTATTTGAAATGAAAGTGTTTTCATTGTGCTAACCATATTTCTTATTCACTTCGTTTTCAGCCTATTGATTATATGGTATGATTGTTCATTTATTTACCAATACAAAATTACTACTCTCATTTATATTTTGAGTATATTTTCTCAGGTATGTATGTTGTTTACAACGACTACTAAACTAAATGGTATCACATGTCTTGATTCCTTATAATCATTCAAATGTAATTAGTTATTGACAACAGCTTTGGGTTTTCCTGCAATGGGTCCCAACAATGCGTTATCAATTTTTTTTAGAGTTAGATTCATCAATCTAAATATTAACATAGGAATATATTTTTTTTATGTCACATAAAATTAACTGTATATATTTAAAAAACATTTATTTTTTTCAAGTGAAGTGCATCCCATAATTTCTTTATGGTAGATGTATATTGGTTTTCCTGCACATTTCTTATTTTAAGTAGTTAGTTTTTGTTTCAAAAATTAACAATTCATAATAACATTTGATAAATGCCTATATTTTGAAACTATTTATTATATAATTCAAAATGTACCAAATAATATGTCTCCATATGAAGACCAATAAATACATCCCACACTTGTTGGTTTATTAGGTGTGGATAAATCTATTGTGGGTGTAGTGTTATTTTCCCTTAAAAATTTTTGAGATGACACTTCATAAGAATGGATCTAAATCTTATATGAAACATTCCATCAAGCAAAAATATAAATTTCATTCTAGAGTCACCAACTATAAATGCACTCAGAAAGGAATAATAGAGAGTAAATAAACATTAATTTTATTTTGTAAAATAAAAAAATTATATAATAATGTTACACTAATACCTTCCCAAATTAGGACCATAAGAATGGGAACAACATTGTACCACAAAGATAAATCTATCATAACACACATTCAAGTGTTGAGACCATTGAAACTACTGGACATGGCCCTATATGGGTTAAAATCTTGGCTACAAACATTCCATCCATCAATGAATTGGATTCCTTTATTTATCGCCTTAATAATTTTTTCAAACACCATCATGCTATGATGCTCCAACTTTTTTGGGACATATTTTATTCATCATCTACCATTTCCTTAGCATATACTTCATCAATATATTTTTCTCTATATTAATTGCATCAACATGTGTAGGAGGTTGTTGTTACATTGCATTGAGATAATCAACACAATGAAAATATTTTTTTCCTCAATATTATGTACATAAATGTGTATAATAGTAATTAATATTATAAGGGGATGAACATTGAAAATATATTATATAAATTCTATAGTAAGAATATTATTATATGAGTTTATACAATGTATATTACATTAAATATAACCTCATTATTTTTCTCTTTTTTTTAAAAGGATTGATGGAACCCACTATTGAATATTCAAATATACTAATTTTGGTATCATCATTCAAAAATTTCCACATATACATTTGGACCATGGAAAAATGATTGTGCCTTCCCTATAAAATAGTAACCCTCATGTCACAAACCGAATCTAGTCGCCACTAATACTGGCACCAAAAATAGCCCATGGAAAGGACCGAAGGGCGTTCCCTATCCCCACAGGATGGAAAAAGTTCCAGGGTATCAAAAAATTAGGTTTGGGAAATATTTAACTAAGTATGAAAGTAAAAAACCATAAACACAATCCATAATATAAATCTGAAACTTTCAGCCAAAAAATTCTTAAGAAAAAACCAGAATTGAATATATGTCATTGAATACAGTACAAGAGGTCCAAATAATAATAACAAATTTTCTAGATATCCACAAGGACTCCACATTACCTGGGGCTATCACCCACAAGTTGTCTCCACAACTCCGCCCCAAGGATGGAAACTGACACCATGAACTGCCATAAACCAATGAATTACCTTTACCCAAGTCAAGAATAATAAATTCTACATACACCCAAGGGGTTTATGTTGGTTTTTAGCCCAATCCCAATATGATACCACCAAATGATTTAATTGTTTGTACAAAACAAGGTGAACAAGTGAGCAATTTTAATATTCAAAGACAAGCACTGAAAAATTCCAAGAAATAAAACTTTCAATTGAACAGAACATTCAATATAAAAATTCAGAATGTTAACACGTTTAAATAGTCATGTTAGCTACAGTAATATACTACCAAATATACCCTAAATCAATGGTAAATACCACAAATCCAATGAACAATGAAATCAGGAACACCCCTAGGAACTAAATAGTCTTAAGAACCATGTACCACATACATCTGTGTAAAGTAACAATAGTAAAATCCATTTCCGTGCCTGAGCCATGGTCTTTACCAAATTTATCCTTGTTTTTTGGGTAATGTGATAAATTGTAGTGTAGCTTGGGTTGTCACTTTCTCAGATACCTAAGACGAAACCTATAGACACTCACATCCTCTGGACTAATTTAGGATACTATGTGGCCAACTTTGGGTTGATTTTAGATATGTTTAAAATAACACTACATGAATTATGTGAAGTCAAATTATTATGAGGGTTGATCCTAGGTTATTACAAGGGGTGGGTTTGTTGAAAATCTTTTTTAACGATTTCAATTTCTTATATTCAAGATGGGTTTATTCAAGAAGATCAAACAACATCATCACATACTAGTTTAATACCAAAAATCAAGAATAATAATCACCAATACACTTGGAGGATCAAATTTATGAGAACTCCAATGTAAAGGTTCATATTTGCACTTGATGTATGTGGCCTTAAAATTAATCAATGAAAAAAAGATTTAAAATAATCAAATAAAAATCTCAATTAAATTTAGAGATTAGACATTAACAAGGTGAAAAATAACATCCAACCCAGACCCTTTATACTCCCTTGTAACAACCCATAAGTGGGTTATCCCTCTATTGATGCTATGGTTCCAATGGAAGTGGGTAAGTAGACTCATGAGGGAGGAATTAAAGAAGTATAGAAAACCACAAAAAGAAAATGATCAATCCACCGTTGTGTGAATAATTTAACAACATTTGGTGTGAATAAATTAACACCTTGAGGCAGAGAAGTGAATGTGATATAGAGAAGAAAATAATAATAGGAGAAGAAGAAACTTTATTAAGAAACTAGGATGAATTAAAACAAGATACAATTGAGGAAGAACATTAGAAAGGAAAATTTGCATCATAACATTACAATGAAGTAAAGCATCCAAGATGCATAAATACTCCCACAAAACTACATTAAATATGAATTTTATGAGCCTTGGGTCGAGAATCCAATATTTAAACTCATCCCACTTGAGTATGGTAGGCATAGGGTAGTGGAAAGCTTGTGGAACTTTGACTTTTCCACTCTTGACCTGAGGTGGTTTCCATCTTTCATCCACCGAATAGAAGTGCCCAAATGAGCTTCTAGATGGCCGAATTAGAGTGGTCTATAGAAGAATAAAATGAATCCCCTAATGTACCCTAACCATATTGAAATATTAAACCCAAAATAGGTTATAGGATATGATTTATATGTAACATTGTGGGATGTTTTTCTTGGACACAGAATCTGTCCCAGAATTTTATCTCCAACTTGGGCCGCCTGTAACTCCATTCAAACATCCTAATTAGATTTTTCCATAGTTTAATGAAATGTTCCCTATGATTTCCTTTATATGTATCAAAATTATAAGAACCATTTGGCTTGTATCCTGGTCGATACAATTTTGTTATTGGGATGCATTCTCTTTTACTTTGCTCAGAATGTGTTTCCATGAAAGCCCATTTTGGTGGTCTTCCAATGTCAATAATATAATACTCCAAAAGTATAAAATGTTCCCAATGTAATCTGAAACCTGAATATTAAATATAAATATAAAATCGAGACCATTTTGTTTTTTTAATTATTATTAATTTTGGGTATTTTTATTTTAACCATTAAATAGATAAAATAAAATAAACTAATGATACATTATCTTATTTTTAAATTTCTGGGTAAGGTATTACTAAAGGATCACAGCACGTGACACAGATGAATACGATGCTCCGCTTTCATACCCATCCATACTAATAATAGAAGAACGTTTCAAAATTATAAGGTACTATCATATTTAAAATTGATTAATTAATTAATATTTTTTAAATATAAAAATGATTCATTAATACTATTTGAAAAAATAAAGATGATTCATAATTATTGGAAACATGAAAACCACAGGTTGCCACTCATGCAGTGCTTTTTTAACGTTGTTAGCTCGATATGAACACCCCTAACTTATCCAATACCAAATTTCAAAATATTAAGGACCTCATATGTCCCCACTTATACTATATTGTGATTTATTATTTGTTTTGAATTTGTGTCATGTACAAACCTGTGTTCTACAATGAGTTTGACAATCCATGGATTTTCAGAAATGGTTGATCTAGTTTCCAATATAGTCTTGAAAAATTCATCAATGATCATTCCAATTTTTTTTTATCAAGATAAGAATGAATTTAAACTTAATGTTCATGGTTATACCCTTTTAAGGGATACTTGAGTAGGGAAGGAAAGGAAATAATTTTGAGCTCGGTTTGGATAGGACATTCAGACACATGTTGATATTTTGAATCCAACTCAGTTTCATTTTATAAATTTCAGAATAGATTTTGTGCCTTTTGAATAGAATATTCAAACACAAAATTAGAAATATCAATTTTAGTGATGAGTATGGAATCAATTTTTTTGATTTCTTCAAATAGTTCAGTGATCGGTGTTTCTAAAATATCATCAATGGGGCTATAATATGGACACTCAATCCATGATATCAAATTCTCCTCTTTTGAATCCTAAAATTAATTTCCTCCTAATTTAGAGACCCTTAATCAATTATTTTATAATCTTCATCTATCCCAATTTCATTGGTTGTTTCTTCAGTAATTTCATGTGTGGTTTTTGGGAGAAAATATTCTTCTATGAATGATGAGGAATGGACAACCTGACTGGGAATGGGTTCCATAACCATTTCAATGTTTTGTAGTTCGACTCTAAAGGATGAAACCTCATAAGTAATTATCTCCTTTTTTTGACCCACTTTCTCAAGTAATGGGTTAGGATCAGTATGGGAAATGGGTTGATCAAAATGGTCATCTCCAAGAGGAGGATAATATTGTTGGAACTGCATTGGAGGATTTTCAGTTTGTCTTTATTGGGATTAAAATTCACCATAGGTTGGGATGTTTTGTTGATCATAAGAGATCAAAAATTGTTGTTGATTTTGATTTTCCCACCAGTAAAAACGCGGATGGTCATTGTACATCACACCTTTTTGTGGGGTAGTCAAATAAGGGAGAGGGTTTCCTTGTTTGGATTTGTTCAAAATGAAACTCCATAAGAGTTAAATTAGGGTGATAACAAAGAAGTGGTGGTTAGAATAGAGAATTAGAGGTGAGAAAGGATGATAGTGTCTAAGATTACTTACTTAGGTCCCTAGAAATGATGCCAAAATTTGATATCTCTCAAATTAACCAAGTTTTTTGGGTTAAGCGGTCAATTGTAGAGTTTCTTGGGTTGTCGATTCCTCTGAAAACTAAGAAGAAACCTATAGACACACACATTCTATGGACTGATTATGGCTATTATGTGGCCAATATTGGGGTGATTTTAGATAATTTTAAGAGAACAATATGTGACTTATGTGAATTCAAATAATGAGAAGGGTTGATCCGAGGTTATTATAAGGGGTGGATTTGATTTTTTTTAAAGATTTCAATTTCGTATATTCGAGAAGGGTTTAATAAAGAATGTCAAAAAACATAATCACTTACTTTTTTAATACCAAAACACCATAATACCGATCACCTATACACTTGGAGGATCAAATATATGAGAACTCCAAGGTAAAGGATCGTATTATCACCTGAAATACGTGGCCTTAAAATTCAACAAGGACGAAGAATCTTTAAAGTCATCTAATAAATATCTCAGTTAAAATATGTGATTAGACAATAATGGGGTGATAAATAACATCCAATAAGGACCCTTGCTACTCCCTTGGATCAACCCATAAGTGGATCAACCCTTCATTTATGCTATAGTTTCAATGAAAGCAGGAAGTAGACTCATGAGGTAGGAATGGAAGAAGTTATGAAAACAATAAAAAGAAAATGATCACTCCACCATTGTGTAAATAATTTCACAAGGTTTTGTGTGAATAAATTCACACCATGAGGAAATTGTATCAAATAGAGATAGATAATAATAGAATAATTGGATAATAAAAACTTTTATTAAGAAACTAAGATTAATTAAAACAAATTACAATTGAGGAATAACATTACAAAGGAAAACATGTAGCATAAATTTACATTGAAAGAAGGCATCCAAGATGTATAAATACACCAATACCACTACATTAAATAGAAATTTTTGGAGCCTTGGGTCAATCCTACAATAGTGAAAGTCATCCCACATGAGTATGGTCGGCTTATGGTGGTGGAAAGCATGTGGAACATAGTTCTTTTCACTCTTAACCTAAGGTTGCATCTAGCTTGCATCTAATGAACAGAAGCACCTAAATGACTTCTAGATGTCAGAATTAGAGTGTGACATAAAAGAATAAAATGAATCTCCAGATGTACCATAATTTTCTGTAATGTTTCAGCCCATAAAAGTTTATGGTTTATGAGATATGTGTATAATGGTGGTCTGTTTTTCTGGGCCGCAGAATCTGGCCCATAATTTTATCTCCAACTTGGGCCGCATGTAACTCCATTCAAATATCCTAATTAGCTTTCTTCACTATTTAATAAATTTTCCCCATGATTTACTCAATATTATATTATATTTTTTGAATCATTGGGCTTGAATCTAAGACGATATAGTCTTGTTAGTGGGATGTTGTCCAGATTATTTTTCCCAGAATGTGTTTCAATGAAAACCCTTTTTGGGGATCTTCTATTATGAATCATCCAATACTCCAAAATTATGATCTATTACCAATGTAATGAGAAAAATGAAGATTAAATATGTAAATAAAATCAAGACTATTTTTTCATTTTAGGAGGTGTTCAAAAATATACCATGTAATAGTTCATTTTAAGAGGGAATTACAAACATAATGTGAATCAACAATCAATGTGTAAAATGAAAAAAATGGTGGTTTTGAATAATAAATCACTTGAATATATTATACATTAACAATGAAGAGTAGCCTCATTCAATGGATAATAAATCCAATTGTAGGGAACATTTCCATAACCTAGTGATCTCCAATCATCATCCATTTAGTTTAGATAGAGTTGATGTTATCCAAATTCTAAGTGAAATAGGGACAAAACATATCCAGTCCACTAGCCGTACGAGTACATATCTGCCCCACCTAAGTACTTGGGCTTCCACCTTTGTGCTCAAACAATTTCAGCATGCAACAAAAATCCATTTTCATATAAAACACCACTAGGGGCCACATACAATAAATACAGTAGCTATACACATTTTATACCACTTTAAACACATAATAAAATACTTTGATTTTTAATAAAATGATTCCTCAAAATACCCAGATTGTTTTGCACCCAAAACTATTTGAAATACCAACTTGTCATACCATTTTCATACTTAAAAGTCACCAAAACATAAATTTCATCCCAGATTCAATTCAATGAAACCAAAAAATAAATTTTAAGGATTCCCCATGTGAACCATGAAATGTTTTCTTTGAAAAACTTCCATTTTTAAATAAATAATGCCACTTAAAGTTCACAAGTTCAACTAATACCATTAAAACCCACATTCTTAGCAAAAAAAGGGGTTAAACATTAAAAAAATGATTTTAAACCATATTAAATTTCAATAAAATCAATAATATATTTATAGGGAAGCCCCAACTGAACCATTAAAAGATTTCTAAGAAAACCCCCCAATTTCACAAAAAATTGGCACTAAAAATTCATTTTCATTAATAACGTTTCTAAAATGAGTTTTTTGAGAAAAAATAAAATTAAATGAACATACAAATATCATAAAAACAACATTACCATTCCTATAATTTGTATACAAATGGAATCACCTACCAAATTAATGAAAACCCTTGAATCCTTTGTGAAAAATTCAATCGCACTACCGCCGCACCTCAAGGAAAGTAGTTTGAACCTAAACATGAATATTGGACCAATATAACCCAAATTTACATCCTATATTCGAATACCATGTTTCGAGACGTTAGGGAACTCAAGGATATGGGAAGAAAACATAAGAAAATAGAAAGAAACCCTAAGAAAAATGAACAAATAATGAAGGAGACCCACTTACTTAAGGGGTCTTGAAGAAATATCCCAAAATACACCAGTAGATGAATTTGAAAACAACCAAACATTAAATGGACATTAGAGAAATTATTAATAGATAATCTAGGAACTATAATTGGAGAATAATAGTTATAAATGAAGGATTTATGAAGGAAAAACTTTGCCTCTTCAAATCTGGAAGATTTGAGAACCCCTATGAAGTTCATACCTATTTTTCAATTCAAAAGAGGTCTAAAATGGTGGGAAAGGTAATGGGGACGTGCCTACAGATATTAGCTTCTATTGGGATGTGTAATCACTAAAAAAGAGTAGTAAATTAATAAATTATTAACTAAACAAAATTAATTTTTATAATTGGAAATGGTCTTCCGGGCATGTCTAATCCCTTAAATAAAAACTCAAATCCACAATGATTATGGATTTATAAATAATACAAATTAATATGGGGGTGTTTATAGGTCAGGGGAGCCTAGGTAAGAATTTTAATGGATGAATCATGTTTAAAAATGAAGGAGTTATAAAGGAAACAATATTTATTTTTAAATCTGGAATTGGGCTCATGGGTTGGCCCAAATCATGAAAACTCACCCATTCCTCAAAAAATGCATGGGAAACCCAAAAAAAATAATGAAAATTAAATTAAAAATAACATTAAAATATTTCATGGATGTAACAATTATCTCCACCATGAAACAATTTTCACCCCGAAAAGTCAACCTGAAGCTTGATCAAAAAACAAGAACGAGTACTCTTTCTCAACCCATGACTTCTGCTCCAAGATCTCAAGTTTATCACTACCATGCTACCAAAAAACCCGGACATGCAGGACATACTTCCCTTAACGAAACTTCTCTTGGGAGTCCAATATTTTCACTGGCCACTCAAGAACTGACAAGTAATGCTCTATCTCTAGTTCTTCCCAGCTCAACACATGGGACGGATCCAGGTTGTATTTCATCAACTGGGAGTCATGGAAGACATCATGGATGGACATCAACTAAGAAGGTAATTCCAACCCGTATTCCACCACTTTAATATTATCGGTGATTTTAAAATGGCTGAAATATCATGGTGTCAGCTTCCCTTGTTTCCCTATTCGACGATGGCCAAACGAGGGGCCACTTTCAAGAATACAGCATCACCCACCGAAAAATCTATTTCTCGATGCATATGATAATAATATGATTTATGGAGACTCTGAGCTATCAATAAATGCTGCCTGATCAACTTTACCTTTTAATACATCTCCTGCTCTAGAATCGGCCCCAGTAGTGAGGTCTCACCTACCTCAGCCCAACACATAGGGACCGAAAAGGCCAACAATAGAGAGCCTCAAAGGGATACATTAGAATCAAGGATTTGTAACTGTTATTATATGAAAACTCAACCAAACCCAAATATATATCCCAAGAAACTCCAAAGTCCAAAACACATACACAAAGAATGTCCTATATAATCTGGTTTGCCTGTTCTGTCTGACCATCCATTTGAGGATAGTATGCCAAGGTCCGCTTAATCTTAGTCCCTAAGGCCTTCCCAAAACTGAGAAGTGAAATATGGGTATCTATCTAATACAAATTATTATGGAATTCCATGGAGTCTCACCACCTCCTAAAGATATAAATGGCCTAACTCATCCACTTTAGTGGTATCTTTTATTGGAATGGAATGGGACGATTTGGTCAGATGATCAATCACCACCCAAATAGAATTATTACCCTGAGGTGTATGAGGTAAGAAAAAAATGAAGTCCATGGAGACCTCGTCCCACTTCCAAGTAGGAAAGGGTAATGGCTATAGAAAACAGGAGGGTCTCTCATGCTCTTCGTTCACCTGTTGGTATGTGTAGTATCTCGACACAAAATCCACTATGTCCCATCGCATACCTGGCCACTAGAAATGTCATCGTACATAATAATTCATCTTGGTAGAACTCAGATGGATAGTCCACTGAGATTGGTGGCTGTCCTACATCACCACATTTTGTAGAGATGATGGAATTATTGACAGGCCCTTGAAGCATAAGATTCCCCTTTGGGACGATGACCAATCAGAGGACGTCTCTCCATTATAAAGAAATTGCCTCGACCGTGGAAAAAGCTCATAACTAGGCTATTCCCACTGAATCAAAACTAATAGAGAAGGAGTAAACTAGATGCTCTCTAGGAACGCACCTCCACTATGCTCCCTTGTCCCCATATACATCTAAAAAGATATTCTCATCAAACCCCACTCATCACTAGACTTCCTCAAAGCCTGCACTAGAAATCTATTTCTCAAGGCATCATCCACCACATTACCCCTGCCTAGGGTATATACAATTTCAAAGTGAAACCCCTAAAAGTACTCGATCCAAAAATGCTACCTCAAGTTTAGGCCCTTCTGTGAGAAGATATAGGTCAAGCTTTTGTGATCAGAGTAGAAAAAAAACTTCTCACCAAAGAGGTAGTGACGCTATGTCTTCAAATCTTGCATCACTGCATCCTATTCCAAATCATGGGTTGGGTAGTTATTTTCATGTGGTCGGAGTTGGGGAGAGAAATACGCCACCACATGATCATCGAGCATAAACACACACCAACAACCCATAGCTGATGCATCACAATAGACCATATACCCATTCCCTACCTTAGGAAAAGTCAATACAGGGGAGGTAGTCAACTGCTACTTCAGCTCCTTGAATGATTACCAACATTTTGGGCCCCATACAATATTCACCCCATTTTAGGTGAGAGCGGTCATTGGTGAAGCAATCTGAGAGACATCCTGAACAAATTGCCTGTAATAACTAGCCAGGCAAAGGAAAATCTGAATCTCAAAC
This sequence comes from Viscum album, assembly GCA_963277665.1. NCBI lineage: Eukaryota > Viridiplantae > Streptophyta > Magnoliopsida > Santalales > Viscaceae > Viscum > Viscum album. The sequence continues at coordinate 409,441,387 of OY728134.1, read as the reverse complement.
ACGTTATTTGTTTTCTCCCCGGACATGACCGCACTGATCTTCTCGGGGTCCACTAAAACCCCCTTCTCCGAGATGACATGCCCTAAAAATTTCTCCTCCCTTTTCCAGAACATTCACTTTGACAAGTTTTCGTAGAGGCGGTGATCCCTCAAGGTTCCCAAAATTATCCGCAAGTGATGTTCATGTTCCTCCTCAAAGACAGAGTATACTAGAATTTCATCCATGAACACCACAATGAAGGAATAAAGATACTAATGGAACACCCTATTCATGAGTGCCATAAATACTGATAGAGCATTGGTCAATCTGAAGGGAATGACCAAATACTCCAAGTGGTTGTACCTGCTTCGGAAGGTTGTCTTTAGAATATTTGACTCCTTCACCCTTATACGATGGTATCCTGAACGCAATTCAATTTTTGAGAATCAAATTTCCCCCTTAAACTAATCTATCAAATCATCTATTCTGGGAAAATGTTATTTGTTCTTAATTTTTACATTATTTAGCTTCCGATATTCAATTCACAATCTGTGGGATCCATCATCCTTTTTCATGAACAACACAGGAGCACCCCAAGGAGTGGAGTTCAGGTGAAGCAATACTTTGGATTCTAAGTCATCTAGCTATAAATTTAATTCTTTTAGCTTGGTGGGGGCCATGTAATAAGAGGTAAGATATACCGAATGTGTTATCGGTGCCAGATCAATCGAAAACTCCACATCCCACTCCGGGGGAAAACCTGAAAAATCATCCAAGAATACCTCCAAAAACCCATTCTCTACATAAGGTAGTTCACCTTCAGGGGAAATAACATCATCCTATAGCACAAGAGATGATAAATAGAAGATATATTTTCCATACTCTGGGTGTGGAGGTCCTGCGTGACCCAACCGAGGATCTCATTCTCCCCAAAAAACCTGACGACTCCCATTAAGTACTGTGAAACTCACTCACCACCTGTAGCAATCAATGTGAGCCTCAAATTGTACTATACAATCCATGAAATGCATTATGTCAAATATATCCATATCTAGGACCATGATGTCCCACTCCATCTAAACCCATGACATGGAAAGTGCACATGAGGGGAACCCAAGACCCTTCTCATTCTTATTTCCAAGCAGCGTCACCAACTCCTTCACAAAAGACATCAAATTTGGTGGAAAATTCAGCATGTACACACAACGAGTAGAAATAAATGGAACAGAGGCACCATTATCAAAACTTTTAGTAGCTATATAATATGTAATCAAAATGATACCTCGAATAGTCGAGTGTCCTACCTCTCATCCTAATAGTGCCTGATCCATCACATAGAAATGTATAATGTCTACCTGAGGACAACCACTAGTTTGTGGATGTGCCCTGAATTGGATTTGCCTAGAAAATGACCCAAAATTACCACCATGACCACCAAATCGAGATCCCCCATTCCTCGATGGCTCGAATATTGTGGGAAATACCCTTGAAGCCACTTACCCTACCCAACTCAGAAGTGGGTGTGCCACCCCGCAGAAGCGTTGTAAATGACCCAAGCATCCACAATGGTAACAAGTCTATAGAAGAAGTGTGAATTCTATTCGTATGTTATTGGGCTTCCCACACTAGTGCCACATGACCAATCTCACATCAGAATCCACAAATGAAAACTTCCTAAAAGAGTGGCCTAAACTGCCAATTCCTTTCATAACCTGTTCCTCCCACTTCCTTTTCTTCTTTGAGGAGCTAGCATTACCCACTACTGATATTGAACCAGAGAAACTAGCCCTGCCTTTCCGGTCAATCTTAACTATACATGCCCAGTCAAAGACCTCAGCAATGGTCCCCATCTTGAACAAGAAAACCTGGGAGTATATCAGTGGTCTCAAGCCTTTCTCGAACCTCTTGGCCTTCAATTGTACATTCGAGACAACTTCAGGGGCATACCGAACCAACTCAGTGAAACATTTGGCATACTCAATCATATAAATATTCCCTTGAACAAGGTCTATGATCTCTCTGGACTTAGCATATTCCAAGACCTCATGGAAGTAGTGTTCAATGAATACGACCTTGAAATCTCCCCAGCGCATCTTCTCATTCATCCCAGTCTAAAGCACTGTCTACCACCACTTATGGATGGGATGATCCAACAAAAAGGAGGCACACTTCACCCTGAGCTCCTTGGTTGATTCTAGAATCTCAAACATACGCTTGATCTTCTCGAGCCATTTTTATACTTCCTGGGGTTATGAGGTGCCTTTGAAGGTAAGAGGTTTTTTTTTTCAAACACCCGTGTGATTTATCTTTTCTAGGACATGTCTATTCTACCCTAAGAGGAATAGAAGTATAATGACGTCCTTGTCTTAGGTCATGGACATCCCAGACCACAACCTTGACTAGCCTATGATCAATCGGTGTGGGAGAACTCTCTTTGGCATCCTACCATGGGTGCATGGGAACTTTCCGTGGAGTCATGTTACTACAAAATTAAACAGTCACAAAATCGTAATCAAGACCAAAATTTTTAAAATTTTAATCAAGTACATAAAATATTAATAAACTAAACACATTTCAACAATAAATGAAACAACTACTCTACCCCCACCCGCTATCTGCGTGTGCTTTACATCCCACACATCTCACCTGGAAGTGACGTCAATCAAAAAATTCCAACATCCCCTGGTGACTCATGGTATGCCATGAGAGGTGCGGGCCGGACACCCTACTTACAACCAAAATCTCGATCCTTGAATTTCCTAGATCTTTTCTATCCTGACTCATCCCAAAATAGTAATATATCCAAAAACTTATAACCTCATTTGGTACCATTTTTTCACGAACCAAATCTGGTTGCCACTAATACCAGAACCAACCCAGCCTGTGGCAAGAACTGAAGGTTATTCCCTATCCCCATGGGCTGTCACAAGTTCCCAGGTATTAGAAAACTAGTCTTTGGAATGATTTACATGAGTATGAAAGCCTAAAAAATAAAAAAAAATCTATAATATAAATCTAAAATATTCAACCAAACAAGTCTTAAGGAAAAAATATAATTGGAAAAATGTCTTCGAATACATAACAAGGGGTCCACATACAAATAAAAAAATTAGTTATAAATCCCCAAGGGCTCCATAGGACAAGGGTTCATCACCAAAAAGTTGTCTCCACAACTTCTCCCCAAGGATGGGAACTTACACACCGAACCACTATCACCCAAAGCCTTCCCTTTACCCGAGTCAAGAATAATAAAGTCTACTTACACCCAAGGGGAGTAGGTTTGATGTGAGCATAATACCAATAGGATACCACCCAATTATTCAAAATTTCTTGCAATACAAGGTGAAAAAGCATGCAGTTTTAATATGCAAAGAAAAGCGGTGATTAATTCCAAGAAATGAATCTTTCAATTGAAAACAGTTTTCAAGATAAAACATTCATAACATTGAAAATATAAATAGTCCTATTATTTAATGTAATATACATCCAAAAAAACACTAATTCAAGGTTAAATAACACAAATCCAATGAGTAATGAAATCGGGAACACCCCAAGGCACTAGATTGTTTCGGGCCCCATGTACCTCATACATCAGTGTTAAGGTACAATAGTAAAATCTGTTCTTGTGCATGAGCCACTAGTAGGGAACATACCCAAAACCTAGTGGTCCCCATTCAACATCCATATAGATTAGTTTGAGTTGTTTTTATCCAAATTCTAAGTGAAACAGGGAAAAAAATCATCCTATCCACTAGCAGTACTAGTACATATTCACCCCACCTAGGTAGCCGAGATTCCCCCTTTGTGCTCAAACAATTTTAGCATTCTACAAAAATCCATTTTCATATAAAAGATCACTAATGGTCACATAAAATAAGTACAATATCTATACACATTTTAAACAACTTTACAAACACAATAAACCACCTTTATTTTTAATAAAATGATTCTTAAACAATTCCCCATTGTTTTGTACTCAAAACTCATTGGAATCCCACCTTCTCATACTATGTGCATATTAATAAATCACCAAAACATAAATTTAAGCCCAAATACATTTCAAAGAAACCTATAAATAAATTTTAGGGAATCCCCATGAGAAACAAGAAATGTTATCTTTGAAAAACATCCATTTTTAAACAAACATGGTACCCAAAGTTCACAAGTTCAAAAAACACCATTAATCCACACTTTTTCAGCAACAACCAAAGGGGTTAAAATATAAAACATCATGGAATCACTATTAAATTTCAATAAAATCAAGTATGCATTTATAGGTCATCCCCAATTGAACCATTGAATGATTTCTAGGAAAAACCCCCCAAATTCACATAAAATTGGCACTAAAAATTCATTGGCATTACAAATTCCACTAGAACCAATTTTTGTAGAAATAATCCAATCCAATTAACATTAAAATATCCTAAAAACAGCACATCAATTCACATAAATTACATACACATGGAATCACCTACCAAAATAACGAAAACTCTTGAATACTTTGTGCCAAAATTAAATCACCTCACCGCCGCACCACAAGGAAGGTAGATTGAACATAAAATCAAGATATTGGATCAAGAAAACTCAAAGTTTAACTCTTGGTTCTAAATCATAGATTCTGGACATTAGGAACCTAAATGAAATGAGAATAAAACCAATGAAAATGGAATGAAACTCTAAGAAAAATTAAATAAGAATGAAGGAGACACACTTACTTGAGAGATCTTGAAGAATTCTACCCAAATACATAAGTAGATAAATTTTAAAATAGAAAAACATTAAATAAAGGTTAGAATAATGATTAGGAGATCATGTAAGAACTGTAATGGGGGGAAAATAGTGAGAAATGATGGAGTTATGAAGGAACAAATTTACCTCTTTAAATCTAGATGATTTGAGAACTCATATGAAGGTATTCCCTAATTATTGATTCAAACGAGCTCCAAAACTGGGGAAACTGTAATGGGGACACGCCTAATGATGTTAGATTTGAGTGGGAATTCGAATCTTAGATAACTAGTAAAAATGAATATGTTATTAAATAAATAAAATTCCTTTTTAAAATAGAAAATGGTATTCCGAGAAGGCCCAATCCCTTAAATAAAAACCCAAATACACCCTTATTATGGATTCTTAAATGGTCCAAATTAATTTTGTGGGTTAATTGGTAATGGGATACCATGATGGAATTTGAATGGATGAAAAATTTTGAATAATGAATGAGTTATAAAGGAAACAATATTTGTTTTCAAATCTGTAATTGAGTTCACGGTTTGGCCCAAATCATAAAAACTCACCCATTCCTCAGCTAGGTGAGTAGCAATGAGAAGGTGGAAGCTGAAATGATTATTTTATGCTGGGTAGGGGATTCCATTCTTATGTTGATTTGGTTTTATGAATTTTGACCCTTTGGGGCACATTTTAATGTCTTATGTCCTTGAAGTCCTGTAATGTTCCCCTTCATCCTTAAAAGGTGTTTATGATATAATAAAAAATAATTTTCAGTCACCCATTCCTCAAAAAATGCACGGGAAACCCAAAAATAAATAAATAATGAAATTTATATTAAATACACCATTAAAATGTGTCATGGATGTGGCACCTCAGTTGAATTGACATCTGAACCTTTAGTGTCTTTGATCAATAATAGAACAATTGACCGCTTTCAGTTAATAAGATCTGGAACATAAAATACTTACACTACATGTGATTCCTTTAAAATGGGTTATCTTTGTAACCATCCCAACATAAATATAATTTCAAAATTCCCATGTAATTTATTTTAATGTGACTCCTTTTATAAAACCCCTTGCATTGAAGAATTTGTAGTTTTATTGTTTTATATCCAACCCCATTATTTATTTGATGATTCTGAAATGTGACAAATTCTCATAAATTTGGTTTCCTTCCCGAGTACCAGATACAAAGACCATTTTAACCACATGTGTAATTCAAATATTTTTTATGGTACCATTTTAATTGACTTAATTTGTTTTGAAAAATTAACCATTAATCACATAAGAATTATATGATAATACATGTACACATGGTCCTCGGGGTAGCCATTTAAGTCGTTCTAAAGATAATTCTGGATTTTTATTGAATACCAAAAATTATGGTCTCAAAATAGTCATATGAATAATAATTTATGTTTATTTTATATACATATTTCAACCATTAATTTATTCATATATCTATGAATAGCATTGTGGGTTTCAGCATATAATGCACCCTCAAAACTATTATGAAAAATGGAATCGTTTCCATGTTACTAATTTGTAATAGTAGTTTTGACATAATCAATTATAGTAATTTTCTCCCCCAAAATTCGTCTAGTGTGATGATATTTTAGTAGAACAATTCATTATACAATAGATATGTAGTCAGTATAGAATTCATGTGATACCTCAAAAACATATCCCTCCACAAAAAATATTCCAACCGACTTCTTTTTTTGACGTAAACATTAAAACCTTCCTACACTATTCAAATAGGCACATCAATCTATATTGTATAAGAAAACATAATCAAATCTATATTAACAAGTGAAAAATAAATTGATCCGTCATATTAATTAATTTCAGTAGGAAGAATAACTGTATTTCAGATAATATAAAATAAATATAATTCCACTTAGTTGTGAATATCACAAGGTCTATAAAATTACTGCATATAGCATTCAAAAAGGAACAAATATTGATTAACATATAAAGGATATTGTTATAAAAAATAGAAAATAAATATAAAATCATTATATCATTCAAAAAAACATGAATGTCATGTTATTTCAAACCATTAATCTTTAAATCTATAATTTACACAATTTTTACAATAATTTTTTAATACCAATCTAGAACCATTACATCATTAAAGATGTTTAAAAGCTGATATCTCTCTTCCTTAGAATGCATGTAAGTAGATGGAGGAAGAAAACTCAATTTTTTAATCTTCACTAAAACCGACTCTTCCAGTATCCCAAGTTTAATCATATCACACTCATCCTTAATTCCATACAATGTTTTTTGGAATCATTTTGTAATGTTTCAATGACCATATCACACATATTTTTATCCATATGATAAAAATTATGAAAATTTATTCAATTATAGATATTTCTTATGTCATAATTTAACAAAACTGATTTCTTTTTCCATCCAGTTTTTATGGTTTTTGGAAAATAGTTTACCAAATGAATTTTCATATCTTTTAAATTCTTTAATTGCTAATCACCTGTTAGTAGAGATGGTGTTGTACCTTATTCCAATCACTCACCTATTGATGTCATCTATGATAGGAACTGAATTCATTCGGTTGAAAATCTATGATGTCCTGGAAACACAATATTTGATATATGTTTCCAAAAAATATGTTGAGTAACTTGTTCAAAAATTGATCACCCTTGAGTTACTATAATGTTATATCTTGAAAAATTTCCATAATCCCAGAATTCTTTTATCTTATGTCACACCATTTCTCTCAATGTGAAATCTTCATTTCAATAGGAATCAGACAACATAAAACCTAAATTCCACAATAATTTCAAATCATTGATTCATAGAGTGATATAAGAAATAATATCATTACATTGTTGTTTTGGTCATAATATAAGAAGAGGTAACAAAATGTAATTCTATTTTATGCGCAATCTTGGTTGAAAGTTATAATTTACCAGTATAATTGGTCATCTATAATGACTGCCACATTGAAAACTAAAATGATTCACTTCATCTACACCTAACACATGAAGAATATTTCATATACCATTTCCATGTTTAGGATACTCATGATAAGTTTTATTCAACTGAGGATAGACTAATCGGTGTTGAATTTCAATATTTATTTATTTTATCTACATGAAATATAAATTTCCTTATAGTATTATAACCTTCATATTGGCTCCTAAACCATAGAATGATTGGAAATTAACACTATATTTAGGACCTCATTCATATTTCTTATGTTTAGAATCACCACACTTTGGATATTTTACGTTATTTGTGGTCTATTATAAATAGTATGTACTTATTTTGACATGCATTTATTCTTTTAAAGATCATAACTATGAAACATATAATTTTTTTGCATTATATTTTCAACATGTAATATCATTATCGTTATGGAGCATATAATTCATGAGAGGAAGTAGTTTATAAAAATAATTTTCACTACATCCTTTGATAACATTGAAATTATATAGCTTTAGTATGGATGAAAATATGTATATTTAGCAAAACTAAAAAATAATGGCATCATTGAACCAGTCTTTAACATCTAAAAAACATAGACAATCAAAAATTTCATCTTAAAAAATCATTGTAATTTCATCGATATGAACTTCACAATCATTCAAACCTATAATAATACCATTGATATAGCCTTCTTTATTTATCCCACATGTAGTCATATCAAACGATCTATAAAATATTGTAGTATCACATTCCATAGCTATATTAATTTTTCCCCATGTTTTTATAACTTTTATAGATGAAATATACTTTGTAATAGATCAACTATTCTTCCAAATCCCATGAACTAATTCTTCATGAATAAAAATAACACAAACATGGAAAAGTTGTTTGAGAATGGTTATATTCATTATCTTTGGCAGAAATGATGACATCTTCCAACCCATCCACATACTCGTTTGTCATAGGATTGTCATATATCCATTTTTTATTCATATTAATAATATTTGAAATAGTTATAATAATTTTTAATAGAGATAATAAATTCAAGAAGTGTGATATTAGAACCCATATATGGCCATTCTAAGAGAATAAGTTTAGCAACATGAATCCATTTATCTAAGATAATAAGAGTTGAATTATGTGAATTGGTGTTGTTTTGTAGGGGTATCAATCATTTAAGGAATAAAAAGTTTGATATAAACAATATAAAAAATAATCTAATTAAAATTTCAACTATTAAAAATTACAAATATCTCATGAAGGATTAATTATATGATATCTCATTTGGTGAAATTGAATAAAAATATCCAAAAAATAAGTTATTGATTGAAATCAACAAGAGAGTGAAGTTTAAGTTTATTCATTTATCAACTGAGTATGTGATGGGATATGTCTTTTATCATTTAAAATATGATTAAGATCTAAATTTGATCTTTTTTAGATGATAAAAACGTTAATAGGGAAAAATGGCATGGTCTTGAGAACCCAACATTTGACATAACTCATTAATTTTAATCAAATGAACCAAAAATATCAATCCAAGGATCCCATGTTCTATTAGTAATTTTAGTGGTTCAAATTTTATCAAATGGGCCTTTCAACAACCCATTCTATGAAATTATAATCATTAAACATAACATTCAACTTTAATACATTAAATTTTATAACATAACGTAAACAATTAATATTCAAGAGGCATAATAATTCATCACTATCATAATAAATAGGATATAAAATATTAAATCACCTTTTATAATACATGGAATTCAAGTTAAACAATCCAACAAATTCATTTTATTTTGAAAGGGATATGAAAAATTTAAAATTCCATTTGGTGAATACCATTTTTTGTTAACAGTTTTATTAACTCACTATTTTTCAAGAAATACTAATAAATAGAACATATTTTCTTTGGATTGAAATTTTGACACACATTTAATTATTATTATGTCATAAAAAAGAGGATTATGGTGATATATGATTTAAATATTCTTATAGATGATCACTTGTTAAAATATATAATGAAAAGTTTATTAATCTTCTCAGCTCATCATCTTCAAATTTATTTGTATCAATCACATCAATTTCATTTTCAGTTTTGACTGTGTTGGTTCAATTCTGATGCTTTATTAATTTACCAGTTATATTCTTACATTCATTTGATAGTTTCTTTTACTCTTCTGACTATGTTGAAACTCATGAGTTGAATAACAAAATCATAAAATCCTATAATCTCACCCTCATATTTCTTGTTGATTTAGTGATATCATCTCATAGTAGGATCACCTTTTAGCGAATGTTGACTCAATGGTATTGTCAAATATTTTGTGTGAATTCCCAATAGAACATCCAGCATTGATGAAAATCAATTTTTTACATGATAAAAAACTACCATAGGGATGAAAAACTATACATATTGATTGTGTGACTACCTAATGACCAAGCATTTTATGATAAAGAACACCCGATGATTTCAAGGATGACTAATTGTGATCCCAAACTCCCCTACAAGTGATGGATAATATCATATGAAATCTCTTTTGTAAATGGATCTCCCTATGAAACTTCCTCAATCACTACACTATAGATTCCAACTTCTCAGGAAGAACCCCTATCTAGCAGCTCCATGATATCAAATTCTTAAATAAAAATATTTAAAAATATATCTCTAATTTAATGACCAATAGTATTTTAAATATATTTAATATATATATAAATATATTTTTATATTTTTATAGTTTTTATATTAAATATATGTATAAAAATATATAGTGAATTATGTAGACACTTACGAACTCGATTCAAGACTATGAGTTATGATCATACCTTCATGTTCGGATTAGTGTATAACAAAAAACAAGGATTACATTGAATTTTTCTTACACATGGTGGTTTAAATTGAAAATATGTTGTATAGAAGTGGTTATGTAAAAGGTCAGGTATTTCATTGTGAGAAATTAATTAGTAGTGATTTTTTATGTATTTCGGTAGTTTTTATATGTGTCATTTTCTAGGTACATAGTTGATTTGTTTCTAAATAAATGAAAATATAATATAAAATATGATGTATTAACATAACTGAATCTATGGTGTATAGATGTAGTTATTTTAGAAGTGGTTACCAATAATATCTACTAAATAAAAAAAATTCACTTTAGAGGAAGTTATCAGAAACTATTGGTAAATAAGTTGTACAATTATTTGTTTCTTGAATGTTTTATAATAATATATTACTTCACATAAAAAAATTAACTCAAAAAAATAATCCAAAAATTCAAAATTAACTCATCATACATACATAGTCAAACGTGAATAATCATTTTTCCACAATCATTTATATAAAACCAATATTAAACCCATAACCTCACTAATCATTATATATAAATAAACTATGTCTGTCAACCTCTTGATAGAAATGGAAAATATGTCCATCCCATAACCTTTTCTATATATATAAACCTGTAAATCCATGGCCAAAGTACCAGAAATTGAATAAATTATGTCATCAACTAAAAAACGATAATTGAAATTTGAAATGAACACACTAAATCAGAATTAATGTAGAATCATTGATAAAATTTCACAACATCAAAGAAACTAATAGCCATAATGACAAACTTATGAAGAATGTAAATGATAAAAATGGTCAACCACTTGCCTAATTCTAGAATTAATCACATATTATAAAAATAGAATATTTAATACAAGAAATATTAAGGAAAACATGAATATTATTTATTATTTATTTTTCCAATAAAAAATGATATTTATCTAATAAAACACAATAAATTAAAAATAATAATAATAATATCATGAATAACACTTTTATAACATAAACATACCTATTTAAGATATTATTCAACATTTTAAACTGAAAAAGGGATAAGTACATGGAAATCAAGGATTTTTTTATTCCATCATACGATGTTCTAAAAATTACTACATAATCCTATTTTAAAGAAATTGATATTAAAATTTGTTTTATATTTATTTTGTTTCAATGGTTTATATATCATGATATGTTGTCAATATGATATTTTTCTATGATTTTTTCCATTGCACTAATGTTTTAGTTTTTTAAAACACTAAAATTGTGTTTATAGGATTATCAGTGAAATCATAAGTTGGATTGCTGTAGAGTTCGATCAACAATGTCAAAAATCAATATATTTTAATTTTTTTGTTATTTAAAGACCATAAAATGTTAATTACATGGTTTTGGACCCCCAATACATGTTTATAAAAGTTTTTTATATTTTAATACCACTTATTGAGTCATTTCAAAAACACATCATGTCATATGGACAAGTTTTCTACTCATACAAGCTATAAATAATTCATATAGGGGTTTTTTGTGATTTCATGTCAATATAAGATCATATTCAATGTTTTTTACTAGTACACATACATTTTGGTGTTTTATAAACACTAAAAACATGTTTATGGGAATCCCAGATGGTTTTTACTATTACACACATATTTTTATGTTTTATAAACACTAAAAACATGTTTATGGGAATCCTAGACAAACTGTAACCTAGATTGATGTTATGTGAGTTCCCAAAATTCAAAAATCAATATATGGTAATTTATGTATCATTTCATAGCCATATAATGTTGATACCATTCCTTTGACCCCCATCAACTTTTTATTAAAAGATTTTGTATCTTTTAAAACTATTTATTGAGTCATTACATGCACACTATACATTAGATGGATGTATATTATGGGCGTACATATCAAAAATAATTAAAAAGTTTGTTTGCATTGATTTTAAATCAATATGATGTCATTTTATAATTTTCAGATTATTACACCCATATTTTAGGGTTTTGAAATAATAAATTTTGTTTAAATATATCCCATTAAAACTATAACCTGAATTGGAATGGTTCCAATTCCGACATTTAAATAATAAATATAGAATATATTTCTCTTTCTTTCATGGCCATCTAAAAATATTTTATTATTTTGGACTCTTTAGAAAATGTTTTTAAAGGCTCTAGTGTCTTCCAAAACATCTGTATTGAGACATTCATACCCCAATGAACATTAGATAGTTGTTTTTTTTACTCTTACAAGTCCAAAATAATTATACTACAATTTTCCATGAATAAAAGTTAATCAGATGTTTTTCTCATTGGTTTTGAACATTTCACAAATGCATTATAGTTTTAAAACACTATAAATGAGTTTACTAGCATCCCGACCAACCAGTAATTTAGTTTGACCTGATGTGGGATCCCACATTTTCAAAATTAATATATGGTTTTTATATGATTTCATAGACATATGAATCCATTAATATAGTTTTTAACCATTGAAAAAGTTTTTGAAAGCTTTAGTGTCATTTATATATTTCTATTGTTTCATTTCAAGCACATTGTACGGTAGATGAACATGTTTTCTGTTATTAAAAAAAGTAGTGGTCATTTCCCATGATTTAATGCTAATATGAGGTATTTTTCATTATTTCAAAGTATTACATGAATTTTTTAGTGTTTCATGACATAAATAATTTGTTTACAAGAATCCAAAGTAGACTATTAATCCTATTGACATAGAATCATTTCCTATATTTTAAAATTCATCTCTAGTCACTGTTCAATTATTTCTTTCCTATTATACAATTATTAATTTCCTTTCATCCCTTGACATATGTTCTTAAGGGAATTAGATACTTCTAAAACCTCTTATTGTGTCATTCAAATACCACAACATGTCATATTGATGTGTTTTATTCTCAAACAGATCAAAAAAAATTTAAAGGTTCGATTCCCATGATTTTACTCTAACATAAGGATGTTGGATATGGTTTGGACTGTTAGAAGAACATTTTAGTGCTTAAAAACACTTAAACCCATTTACATGAATTCCATAAAAATCATAGGTTTGATTTATGTGGCATCAATTTCCACAATTATAGTAATTTTCATATGATAACATGGACAAATAACATTCTTCCATTGGTTTGACCCATGGGCACATGTTTTAATGTCTTTATTATCTTTTAAATCAACTTATTGAGTCATTCCAAAAACATCACCCAATAGTTGAATGTTTTGATACTCTTTCATATATAAAACAATTTAGTAGTGGTGTCCCCATATTGCATGTTAATTTGTGGTAATTTTATTAGTTTTTACCATTAACACATGTGTTATTGTTTTACAACACTAAAAATACATTTTCACGCATCCCGAAAAACCCACATTTGTAATTGAAATGGATTTAGTACTTAAATTTGAAAAATAATCATATAATCAATTTCCTATGAATTCACATCCATTTCACACCCTTTTTTTTATTTAACCACCTGACACTTATTTTTAATGGCTTTTGTATCTTTTAAAACTACTTACTGAGTAATATTGAGAACAACACTTGTCTTTTGGGAGTGATGTATACTTTTATGTTGTAAAAATAATTCAATGGTCTTTCCCCATGATTTCACATCAATTTGAGGTCGTTTTCTATATTTGAGACCATTACCCTCATGTTTTCAAGTTTTAGAACAATAAAAATGCATTTATCATCATAAAAAAAAGTTTTAAAATATATTGACGTGGTGTCAGTTCCCATATTTCCAAAAAAATACACCATAATTTTCTTATGATTTCATATTAATTTGAGACTGTTTTATTTGTTTGGACCCTCTAACAAATGATTTTAAAGTCATTGTTATATTTTTTTATTTTCTTATTAAGTCAATTTTAGAAAACCACATGACAAATGGATATGAATTCTTATTATACACATAAAAAAATAATTCAGTAATTATAATCCCATGGCTTCACATCAATATGCATATTTTCTATGGTTTTGAAAATTACATGCAGTTTTTAGTGATCTGAAACCCTAATAACACATTTACAAAAATTCTATGGAAAATAGTAACTTAGATTGATCGAACGTTAGTTCCAACATTTCACAAGTCAATATATGTTAATTTTACTATTATTTCAATTCCATATGAAACCACTTCTATGATTTACCCCCTAACATATGATTTTAAATCCTTTGGTATCTTTTAGAACTATTTATTGAGTTATTCCAAGAACACCGAAAGTCAGATTGAAAACTCATATGGTTTCTATAAAGATGCATCAATATATTTAATTTTATTCAAAGAATCCATTAATTGAAAAATATTATTGAATTTCATACCCATCAAAGAATATTTTAATGGGACATTCATAAAGATGAAAACTAAAATAAATAAGGATTGAATGTTGTGGGCTATTGTATGTGTTCTTTGAAAATGTGTAAATTATCTATATATTTTAGAATTTACCTTCACAGGATGAAATATAATACTTGGATTTTCCATAGTGGACAATCATGTCAAACTCTGAAATATAGAAGCTAATTAACATTAATTGTTAACCATCACTGATATTGTGTTTTCCTATATGTTTTATGTACCTGAACATTTTATTTTAACCTTTTATTTCATCTTTGTATTACTTGATCAACAAAACTTCTCAAACCCCCACTAGGGGTAGAAATAAATGAAGATGATTTTATACTAAAGAGAGGTGATGGGGTAGGCCCAGAATCCACCCCCTTTAAATCCATAAGATGCTCCATCCCTATAAAAAATCATAATGCATCATTCTAGGAAAGTGATGATGATTGTGAGGGTATCACATCCAAGTCTCCATTCATTTAAACTCATTAATATAATAATAGTAACTGTGATTTTTTTAAATTATTAACAGATCAATATATTATCTAACTTAAAAACATCATTATGATTTTATATTATAACATTAATATAGAAACATAATAATGGAAAATAAAATATAATAAAATCCTAATATAAACTTTATTAATTTGTGTCAAATTTCATGATCGAATTTCAAAAATAAAGGTAATTAGAACCATTTGATCCATTTAGCTGACCCCATTCAACTATGAATAAGAAATTATTATTTATATAATTTTTTTCATTAATATTTTTATATTAATGTAATAACATTAAATATTACTTAAATTTTCTTACAACACTTTTTATATTTGGTTCACTTAAAAAACAATCATCATGTTTTGTATTAACATTACGACACTTCTTTTCTTGAACACTAGAGTGATGTAATTATTTATAGGTTTAAATAATATTTAAAATATAAGGAAAACATCAATTTATAATAAAGTAATAAAAATAATAATATATAAAATAAAATTAAGATTTTTATTTTTCATCAAAAAACAATGAGACCCAGTAATATAAGGAATGACTTATTTTACTTGACTCACAATATTTATTTAGATAATTATTAACAAAAAAACACAAATAAAAATTATAATGTTTTGGACCCTATGTTACTAAGATATTATAACATTTGAAATTACCATATGAGACACATCTCTATTAATGCAAATAAAAATATTCCACTGTTCATGAGAAACACCTTTTGGAACATTCTTCTAAAATCGTTAAGATCACCGATATTAGTCATTAAAATCATTTTATAATATCTATTTAGGATCTCTCCGTTGCTTGTAAGAAAGATTCATAAGAACATATGTTTCGTGAAGAAAGTAATTGTTTCAATATGAAAAAGGGGTTTCATGAAGATTAATAAATATTCATGGAAGGATGTGATCTTTGTGAAAGACTATATTTTTCTCGAAAGTGTGATGTTTTATTGAAAATTGCAATATTTCAGGAATGTGGTGAAATTTTTTCATGAAATTTTTTTGTTTAAAGTATAAAAAGTGATTGTAATTTATTTCATAGTTTTCTAATGAAGATTTTCCATGTTGACTACTTTGATAGAAAATGAGAATTAGATTCATTGGTGATGTTCACAAACAGTTTTTGACAGATTCGAGTGAACATTGATGTGAACTAATAAATGAATAAAATATTAGATAATGATGTCCTATATAATATTGTGATAAAAAATCACACCAAACTGAATTAGTGAACAATGAGAGAGGATAATGGGAGTAATTATTTGGAGGTAGATATTCAAACCCCAAATCTTTTATTAAGTCTGTCATAGAGTGAATGAAACCAACACCTAATATCCACAAGCATAGTGAAGATTAGTATATTTTGGAACATTGAAACTATGAAAATTTGTTCTCCTTGGATGTACCATAGTGTGTTTAAACAATGTAAAATTCTTTTTTCTTTTTTAATTTTTCATTTTTTCTCTAGGTTTCCAATTAATGCATATATATTTATATATCATCAATCTCAGCTGAATGAGTATTTGATAATAACTACAGATAATATGATTATCAATTAATAGGTTAACAAAATAGTGACACTATAAAATAGTGAGGTTAATATCTGTTAGGATTGTGAGAGATCAAAAGGTATGTTTGTAAACATTAATGGGTTCCATACCCTAATCCCCCTACGGATTCAATAAAGTTTCCTTATGAATTTTCCATTCCTTCATGTTTTAAAAATCACAAACACTCTTTCATAAGGAAAATTTCATTTTCCTATATTTTATCTTCATATGGAAAATTTTATTTCCCAAAGGAAATTTATCCTTACCATGTTTTCATTGTTCATATTATATGTAAAAAATTCAGTTTCACATCCTAAACCTTGGAATCATATATATACTTTGATATGAAGCATTCTATTTTCAGAATCCGAATTCAGGTTCTAAGTTCTTCGAATACTGACTCCAAACTATTATGAGCTCAGACTCTGAATTATTATGAATTCAGACTCTGAACTCTTATGAGTTCAGACTCTGACTTCTGTGAATTTAGACTCTGAAATCTTATGAGTTCAAACTCCGAATTCTTATGAATTCAGACTCCAAATTCTTATGAATTCAGACACTGAACTTTTATGAGTTTAGACTCTGAGTTCTCTGAATTCAGACTCTGAACTCTTATGTGTTTACACTCTGAATTCTTATAAATTCAGATTACGAATTTCCGTGAAATTCAGAATCCGAAGTCTTCTGAATTCAAACTCTGAATTTCCCTAAAATTGAGATTCCGAATTCTATAAAATTCAGGTTCCGAATTCCTTTGAAGACAGAATCCAAATATTCTAATAATATAGACACCGAATGGTTTCTGGTTAGACTCTGAACATTTATTTTATCCTTATACTCTGAAAAACGAATTTGGTTAAGCATCATATTTTTTCTTCCTCATATGTTGGTTATAAAATGATGTCCTACCTTCAGTTTCTAACTAACCATTGTTTGAGTGACATGTGAACATATCCCTATGATATTCAATAAAACAATATGACTATTGGAGGAGGGAGTAGACCATTGAAGATGTGACTATAAGTATAAGATCACTTGAATGAACTCAAAACATTGACTGTTGGTTCATTGACTCAAGATATTACATGTTGTTGAAGTGATTTCTGGAGAGAGAGACTCTCATACTTTGTGCATTCTGAACATCTTGTTTAGACTTGCTTCGTATGACTCCAAATGTTTATGAGTACATTTGAGGTCTTCTGGGGATAAGAAGACAGAGGTGCCAACTACCTTAAAGTTCGAGGACATCCTTACTGAGTAAGATAGAGGCACCGACTAATGTGAAGTTGAAGGCTTTCGGGGATAACAAGACAAACTCCGATCTTTGTATCTAGGGATTACCCTAATGTAGGTAAGACAGACTTTCTTGAAAGTATAAATCAAGGGGACCTTTATCCAAGGTTGTTGGATACCATTCTCTTTGGGTTAAAAAATTTACTACATGTTACCTCTATTGTTTCATGTTTTACACTGCAATTTTGATTGTTGAGGAAAGTATGACTGTCTTATACATCCTTATACTTGTAATCTGATTAGTAAGATTATATATGCTTTAAGGTAGAATCTTTGTTCTTGTATGCTTTTGTTACGTTTCATTTCCAGAATCACTTTTCTGGAATCAAGCATGCTTGTAGATCATAAAGGTCTTTTGAATTTACCATGTTTAACTTTTTTAAACATTACCATCATTAAATGTTCCAAAGGAATTTTTTAAAGTGTATAATTCACCTCCTCTTGTTTATTGAGAAACTACATCATTATTACGATACTACAATAAGTATCATTTTGATCCTACAATTGGTATCAGAGTAGGTTTTTGAAAAACATATATTCACATATAAGTTTTCTTGCTCAAGATTTCATTGTTCTATATTTTCCTTGCTTTTGATATTTTTATCCTTGTTTACAAACATTTATTACTAACACTTTTGTGTGGAAATATTTTCATTAAGATGTTATGAATTAATTTTGGTTCCATAGACAATCTAAATCTGACCATACCATCTATTTTTGATGCAAATGATTACAAATATTGGAGAGATCGCATGCAGGCATTTAATATCAATACTGGGGTAGGCAATTTTATTATTCTTACTGGAGGATATAAAATCCCTGAAAAGGTAGTCATTACTTTCACCAACCAAGAAAATCATGAATATCAACTGAATTATAAGGTACACAATACTTTTCTTTGTTTTATGAATAGAAATATATATAGACAAATTTCATCTTGTGATGTAGACAATTGTATTTGGGAGAAGCTATAAGTTACTCACTTTGGAACTTCCAAAATTATTGAAACTAGAAGAGCCATGCTAAGAGCAGAATATCATGGTTTCTTCTTTCCTTATGGAGAACCCCTATATAAGCTGTAACAATGATTCATGACTATTGTTATTAGTTTACAATATATGGGTGAGAAAGTATTAGATGATGAAGCTCTTGTGAAAAAAATCATAGACATCATGCCTAATGTGTGAGAATCTAAGAGGACAACTATATATGAGAATAGAAATGTTACATAGATTTCTCTTGATGAACTTTTTGGAAATCTTCTTCAACATAAAACTATAATGAAGATAAATTCTGATAATATTAAGAAGTAGAATGGAAATGGTAGTGTTGATTTTACAACATCTTCAAATCACATGAAAGTCAAGACTCATGAGAGAGTTACTAGATCTAAATCTAAGATAGTTGTTATTAAATCAGAATCTACTGTAAGTGAATATTTAGAAAATGAATTATCCAATATTGACTGAAGAATGAACAAGAATGTTGGACAAAAGAACATTCAATCCAGATACAAAAAGAAAGAAAGAAAAGATAAGAAAGACTTAGAAGTCGCTCGTTATGAATGCAAGAGAGCTGGGCATATAAGACCAGATTGTCCTATGCTTAAGAGAAAGTATGGAAAAGAAACGTATTCTGAAATGAATATAAATAAGTACTAAAAAGACAAGGATAAGAATGTTTTGAAAGCTAATGACACTTGGAGTGCCAGTGGAGGTGACTTTTCAGATGAATCATCCGAGTACGAATCTTCTGGATAGAAGAATCTCCGTTTAATAGATAGAATTTTAATTGAAAATTATTTCTCAATGGATAAGGTACAAAATGATGAATCCATCACCCATGTATCATTAAATAGTAATAGTAAATACTATGAATCCTCAAATAATGAATTTTTATCCGATGAAGATAATACATTACCTACGTATGCAGATGTTTCTAGGTTTTCTATGATTCTAGAGAATGAGAATTCCAAACTCAAGAAAAAGTATGATAAAGAAAATTCTAGAAGTACTATTCTTACTATGTAAATATCATATCTTTCTAAATATCTTGATTAGAAAATTTTATATTTTGATTGTATTTCAAAAAAACTTGAGGAAGTAAATTCTGAGAAGGATAAAAATTTTAAGGATCTAGAAAATTTAATTTCTAAGAAAAATGTTTTTTGAGCCTAACTCAAGTTCTAAAATAAATGTTTTGGTAGATAATAACTTATTTATAACACTAAAGTCGAAAAATATTTCCTTGAGGAAGTGTTTTTAAAACTTTACCTTAGGTAAGGAAAATTTTGATAAAATGTATTCTCAAATCCGACCTCTTAGGAATAATTCTTGTTTTGGTTATACTAGTTCAAAACTGATTTTTAGTAAAAATTATTTTGATCCTTAAAGTGCTCCTTTCTACACTAAGTGTCAGTGTGGTGGGTGTTGGGCGAAAAAATGCTCCTCAAACAAAACCCAGTCTTTAGGATTTCATAAAGCATATTTTTCAAAGAAAATGTGGATTCCTAGTATTTTGATTTCTGAAGTTTTTGGTTCCAAGAAAGATTGGATTCTTGAAGTATAACCCTCTTATTTTCATGAAAATAAATATAGTACCAACATCAATACATGGTACATGGATAGTGGATATTTCTGACATATGACTGGTAACAAGAACTTCTTTAAAAATATTTTCATGGAGAAAAGAAGAAAAGTAACTTTAGGAGATAATGATCAGGGAGATATTATTGGTATAGGTAATATAGTTCTTCTTGGGAAAGATTTGGTTTCAAATGTTCTATTTGTTAAGGATCTTAATAAAAAACTCTTCAGCACAAGTAAATTATGTGATGAAGGTTACCTTGGGAATTTTAGGAATGGAAAGTTCTTAGAACACAATTCCAAGGAATAGTCTATTCTTTCTACCCATAGGCAGTAGAATGTATACACAATAAACATAGAAGACCTTAGGATCCAAGGATTACAATGACTTGGTGCAATGGAAGATCATTCTTGGTTTTGGAATAGGAGGTTAGGTCACTGTAACCTTAGAAACCTATGCAAACTCTCCAAGAAAAGACTAGTTAAGGATCTACTGGAGCTTAGATTTGATTCTTCAAAAGTTTGTGATCCTTGTCAATATGGAAAGCAACATAAATCTAGTTTTATTCTAGTCATTGAAGTCCCAACTGCTGATGCCTTACAGTTAGTGCATATATATCTTTTTTCTCTAACAAAAACTGGATGCATTGGAGGAAAATATTATGTATTTTTCATATTTTATGATTACACTATATTTACATGGGTATATTTTCTTGCAAAAAATTCTGATGATTTTTCTTATTTCAAATGATTTATATCCCACGTTAAAAATGAGAAAAACCATACTTTGATAAATACTCATAGTGTTCATGGAGAAGAATTTCAAAATTCTAATTTTGAAACTTTTTTGTAGTAGAAAATGTATTACTCATAACTTCTCAGCACCCATAATACCTCAAAAAAATGTTGTTGTTGAAAGAAGAAACTGAATTCTTCAAGATATAACAAGAAACATGTTGAGTGAGTATTCTATAGCAAAAACTTTTTGGGATGAATCTATAAATACTTCTTGTTATACTATAAATCGAGTTTTGATTATATATTTACTTAATAAAATGATTTATGAGTTATGGAATGGTAGAAAACCTAGACTTTCCTACTTCCAGGTTTTTGGTTTCAAGGTATTCATTTTGAATACTAAAGATAATCTATAAAAATTCGCATGATAATCTGATGAAGGAATTTTCTTAAACTACCCCACAACTTCTAAGACTTATTGAGTTTTAAATTAAAATACATGTACTATTGAAGAAATAGTACATGTTAAATTTGATGAAACTAATCTCTTTTTTTAAAAAACCTCAACCTACATCTTCAGATGTGTTTTCAAAAACATATTATCAAACTTTGTTAGAAGATCCATCTAATAAGTAAAATTTCCAAGAAGATATTTCTGAAACATTTACCCTAGATGACTTCCTATCCTATATTGATGAATGTGTTTTACAAAACCCAAATCAGTTGTATATTAAGAATCATCCCAGTGATACTATCATTGGTGATGAGAATCAACCTGTAACGACTAGAATTTCCTTAAGGAATAAATTAGAACATCTAGCATTTCTTTCCCTTTTAGAAGCAAAAAGCACGGATGAAGCTTTAGGTGATTATGAATGGATAAAATCTATGCAAGATGAGTTGATTAATTCGAAAAGAATAAAGTCCGGAACTCAGTTGAAATACCTAAGGAATTTTTTGTTATTGGAGTTAAATGGGTCTTCATAAATAAGTGTGATGAAAATGGAATCATAGTAAGAAATAAAACAATATTAGTTGCTAAAGGATATAATCAAATAGAAGGAATAGACTATGAAGAAACCTATTCTCCAGTATCTAGACTTGAATCTATTCATATTCTACTTTCCTTTGCAGCATTTTTCAATTTCAAACTTTTTCAAATGAATGTTAAATGTGCTTTCCATAATGGTTTTGTACAAGTGGATTTTTTTGTTGAACAACCTCCTGGTTTTGAAAAAACAAAACACCCTGAACATGTTTTCAAACTTACTAAAGCTTTGGTTGGACTTAAGAAAGCCCCTCAATCTTGGTTTGACAGACTTACATGATTTTGGATTCAAAATAATTATGTTAGGGGAAATGATGATCCAACCATTTTTATAAATAAATATAAGAAAAATGTTATGATTGTTCAAATTTATTTTGACGACATCATATTTGGTTCAACTCACCAATCTTTAACTAATTACTTTGTGGATCTAATGAAATATGAGTTTGAAATGAGTATGATGAGTGAGTTACCATTTTTCCTTGGTTTTTAAATTTCTCAAAAACTAGAAGGAATCTATATATTCCAACATATGTTTATTAAATATCTTTTTAAAAAGTATGGTTATGAAAACACTATGAGTATTAGTACTCTCATTGGTACATCAAATACAATTGATCTAGATGAAGCTTGGAAACCAGTAGATCAAACATATTTTAGAGTTATGATTGGAAGTCTACTTTACTTAACTGCTAGTCATCCAGACTTAATGTTATCAGTATGATTATGTTCAAGATATAAATCCAATCCTACGTAATCTCATTTAAAGGTAGTGAAAATAATTTTCCCTACTTAAAGGGAACCATAAAGCTAGGACTCTTTTATACTTTTAGAAATGATTTTGTTTTAAAAAGTTTTTTCGGATATTGACTTTGGTGGATTTAGAATATTTAGGATAAATACATCCTGATCATGTCATTTCTTAAGAGATTCATTAGTCTCTTGGTCCGGAAAAACACAACAATCAATAGCAATTTCCACTGATGAAGCTGAATATGTAGCAGCTGAAAGTAGTTGTGCTCAAGTGTTTTGGATGCAACACACACTAACAGACAGTGGTATGAGTTTTACCAAATCACAAATTTTCATAAGTATCGAATGATAACCGTAAGGTAATATTCTTTGTTAACGTCTTGTTGAAACCTATCCACTTACAGTAATAAACTCTTTTTCATAGGGGGAGTACATTTTTTTTTAGAAGGCTAAATTTTTTTTGTAGTCAAATAATTTTCGTAGTGTAAAATTTTTCGTAGTCTAAAATTTTTCGTAGTCTAAAATTATTCGTTCTCTAAAAATTTTCATTTTCTAAATTTTCGTAATAAATATTTTCTAAATTTTTGTATTGAAGATTTTCTAAATTTTCATAATGATGATTTTCTAAAAAATAATGTAGTCATATTTTCAAACTTTTCATTATCTTATTTTTCGGAATTTAAATTTTTTCAAGAAGAATTTTCCTCATTATGAATAATCTTCCAAGCAATCCAAAAGGTATGATTCCTTTCTTGAATTTTCATAATCATCTTTTACTTTTTAGTATTTTCATTTTGTTTATAAATTTTTTTGGATTCTCTTTTCCTTAAATCTGAATGTTTTTCTTTAAAACCTCAAATGATTGGATTATATCAAATACTACATGTGGTTATCATCCTAACCATCAGATATGATCAGAATGTTTTTCAACCATTGGATTGAGTATGGAAGCTAAACAATCACTTCAAAAACCTATATAAAGGACCCCCTGATGGTTGCCCTACATAGAAACTCAACACTTCACGTGTTGATGTTATACCCTCCTACATAAGACCGTTCTGAAATTCTCAAATCTTCATCAACTACGAATGTCTATCAATGTATCCTCTCAGAAAGACAAGTCAACTGTCAAGCTGATTTTTGAATTGTAGATTTATAGAGAAAGGTTTTTACATCCAAATTTCTTTTCTATGTATGATTCTATCATCTTAATTAATATCACGCTGAATGGATGGTTGAGTGTTTTTGTATAGAAACTAGGAGCTCAGGATCTGGTATATCCAAACTTATTGGTTGAGTTCTATGAGTCAACATGTTTTTTCAAGGAAGAAGGAAGAGAAAAGTTCTCGTTCAAGAGATATGGGAAGACTTATTCTCTTTCTTACACCAAGGTAGCCAGTTTTACTAGAGTTCCATATGAGGGTGTGGAGTATTTCTTCTCACATAAGTTCCATGATCTTCAAGGAAGTTTCATTAAGTAAAAATCAATGTCTTGTTTATGTATTTCATATGTAAAGACTTTAAAGATTGTTCAACTGTATACAAATTTTTGTATTCTTGAAACATGGGTTCAATGATTCATCATTCTGAGAAAAGGGGACAAGGATACTTTGAAGAATAGTGACATGTATATCCATGATTTCTTGGTGAATCTAAGGAAAGTAAACCTGATTAAGCATAGTCTGATTATGATTGAGAACATAAAGAATGGAAATCAAAAGGCATAGATTATTATGTATCCCACCATTCTCTCTAAACTAATTGTTCAGTGTTTAGAGTCCTTCAAAATACCTTGTAGTTATATTTCAATAAATTGAAATGTTATGCTAGTTAGTGGGGATAATCTAATAAGGATGAATGTTGGATTTTCTAAAAAATCTGATGAATTTTATGATTTTCTCAAGGAGGAATAATCCTTATGGAAGAAATAAGAAGTGGATGAGATTTCAAAAATAGTGCAAGGTAGAGGAATGTGAAGGAATTGGAAGAAAAGGAGAAAATTTCAATGTCCAAGAAAACTCAATCCGCACCACCAATTACTAAGATGCAAAAATCATATCTGGATGAGTTAGTAGAAAAATTAGGTAAGAAAAGGAGAAAAGGAAATAAGGGGAGCCTAGATTTTGTTTGGATCTTGTTGAAGAAAAAGCTTTCAAAGAAAAGTCTGTTGATGTACTTGAAAAGAAAGAAAATGAAAAGAAACAAAATAATAAGATGACTGATGAAGAGATTGTGAAATATCTTCTGAAGGATGCTGATATAGCCTCCAAAAATATTCTGGTACCCCAATCCTTAATAGTAGATGCTTTACTAGAGACACCATGAACGAAATATGTGACTCTAGAAAAATTCAAAGAAAAAGTAGTGGAGGAAGAAGAAGAGGAAGAAGAAGGTAGTGGTGATTCTCATGATCTCATTAAGGAGGTAAAAGATTTTCATGAGAAGGAAATTCCATCTTAGGAACTTTCAATCTAAACTTCTGAAGCTGAGTCTTCAAAGATTTCTACCCCTGGGAAAGATGATAAATGTTAAGATGACAATACTGAAGAAGAAGTGAATAAGCTGTCTGAAGAAGAAAGTTCTAATAATGATTTTATTCACCCTGAGGATGCTGGGGCAGGAGCTGAGAAGGAACTGGTAGATGAAGACAAAATTGTTCAACTATTAGATAGTGAAAATATATCTCCAAACCATGAAGAATCCATTCCAAAGCCTGATAAGGGAAAACAAGTGGATGTTTATAATCCTAACAGAGTAGTAGTGAAGAAGAAAGAAGTTGGTGGATCATTAAAGAGGAAGGCACTTGAAATAGAGAATGAAGCCTCACCATGTGAAGTCTCAGATTCAGAATCCTCATCCCTTGAACATGATATTGTATTTCAGTCTTTGAAGAAGATTGTTGGGACAATTCCAGTATTTCCAAGAATTGATTCAAGATTCCAAATGCTTCAACACACCCTAAATCAGAAAGTAGATTCAGTATCCTTGGTGATGGACAAGTGTGTGAAGCTTGAGGATGATTTCAAAACCTTTTACATAAACTAGGAATCCCACAAGAGATCTTGTAAGAAAATGAACAGATAGTCAAATGAATCTATAGAAGACATGATAATTCTTTATGAATTTCAATATGATGTCAAAGATTCCTTTGAAACCGATGATAGTAAGTTAAAATATCTCACCAAGTCTTTTGAAGAAAAGATGTCTCTTGAATAAAATTATTGGAAGCAAGAAGTGAATGATCTGAATGGAAAGTTGTATTCAGTTGCTCAGAGTTAGAAGAGAAAGGGATCTCAGGATTCAAATAGAAGAGAAACTTTCCAAGAAAGAATATGTTCTAAAGGGTTAGGAGAAATCTCTAAAGGTTCAGGAAGAAAAAAATTAAAGCATTAGAGAAGAAAGCAGAAGATCAATATCAGCTACTTAAGCATGCAAAAAAGGACCATAAAAATCTCATGATGCTAAAAACAATAGTGAAGAAGCTAATACCCACGGAAAAGTAAGGATAATCTTGTCCAAATATAATCATTTGTTGTTTTTTCTTTTATTGTATAATTATTTCCAATCATAATGAAATTTTGGATTGCTTGTCTTTTGAATGTTCAATACTAATTTTTTTGGTACCATAATTTATTTTCCATTACCTTTATTCCTTTTTTAAAATCACAAAGGGGGAGAAAGGAATGTCAAAAATAATACTAAGCCTAAGTAAGTGGGATTTTATCTAAGGGGGAGTTTTCATTATAAAGATTTTTTGTTTTTCAAGATAATTAAACATCTTATTTAAGAAATCAGAATATGACCCTTAGTATTCAAAAGCCTAAGGGGGAGTTAGTCATATTCACCATTTCCCATGTGTTATGGGATAGAAGTTTAATTTTCATAGTCTGGAAAAATATTTTCTAAGTCCTTATATTCTTTTTCATAAAAATTTTGTGCTTTCCAAAAAGGGGGAGATTGTTGATTCAATAAATTTTCCTTATGACTTTTTCATTCCGTCATGTTTTGAAATTCACAAACACCCTTTCTTAAGGAAACTTTCATTTTCCTATGTTTTTCCTTCATTTGAAAAATTTTCCATCCCCAAGGAAATTTATCCTTACCACATTTTCATTGTTCATATTCTAAGTATAAAATTCGGTTTCGATTCCAAAAACCCTTGAATCATATATATACTTAGATATGAAGCATTTTGTTTTCAGAATTTGAATTCAGGTTCCGAGTTCTCCGAATCCAGACTCCAAACTATTATGAGCTCAGACTCTGAATTATTATGAATTTAGACTAAAAACATTTATGTGTTCAGAATCTGATTTATCGGAATTTAGACTCCGAACTCTTATCAGTTTCAGCTCCAAATTCTTATGAATTCAGACTCTGAACTCTTATGAATTCTGACTCTGAACTTTTATGATTTCAGACTCCATGTTCTCTGAATTCAGACTCCCAACTCTTATGATATTAGACTCTGAATAATTATAAATTCAGACTCCTAATTTCCTTGAAATTTAGACTCCAATGTCTACTGAATCCAGACACCGAATTTACTTGAAATTCAGACTCCGAATTCTATAGAATTCCGGTTCCGAATTATTTTGAAGACAGAATATGAATATTCATATATTATAGACATGGAATGGTTTCTGGTTAGACTCCGAACTTTCATTTTTTCCTTAGACTCCAAAAAATGAATTTGGTTAAGAATCATATTTTGTATTACACATGTGTTGGTTATAAAACAATGTCATCCATTTAGTTACTAACTAACTGTTTTTTGAGTGAAAAATGTACATGTCCGTCTAAAATTCAAGGACAAATATGACTGCTTGAGGAGGGAGCTAAACGTTGAAGATGTGCCTATAAATAGGAGATCATTTAAAAGAGCTCAAAACATTGACTGATTGTTCTATGAATCTATATATTACATACTGTTGAGGTGATTTATAGAGGGAGAGACTCTCATGATTTGTGCATACTGAACATCTTGTTTATTATTGTTTCGTGCGACTCCCATTGTTGGTGAGTATATTTGAGGGCTTCTGAAAAGAGGAAGACAGAGGTGCAGACTACCTTAATGTTCGAGGACTTCCTTGCTGAGGAAGATAGATGTTCCGACTACCTTGAAGTTAAGGGCTTATGGGGATAGCAAGACAAACTCTGATCTTTGTATCGAGGGATTACCCTGGTTTGGGTAAGAAAGACTTTAATGAATGTATAAATAAATGGGACCTTTATCCAAGGTTTTTGGATACCCTTCTCTTTTGGGTTAAAAGATTTACTGCTTGTTACTTGTATTTTTCAATTTTTCCTCTGCAATTTTGATTTTTAAGGAAATTATAACCATCTTTTACTTTCTTATACTTGTACTATGATTAGTAAGATTCTATACACTTTAAGGTAGAATATTTTTTCCTTGTAAACTTTTTTTAAGTTTCATTTCCGGAATCACTTTTCTGGAATCAAGAAAGTTTTTAGAACTTAGAGGTCATGTGAATTTACCCAGTTTAACTTTTTTAAACATTACCATATTTAAAAGTTCAAAATGAATTTTTTTAATGTGTATAATTCACCCCTCTTGTTTATTCAGAATCTGCATCATTATTACGATACTATAACCAGTATCATTTCGATCCTACACCCCCCATCTTAGGGAATCACTCAATAAATTCCCATTTAGTTAAATCAAATGAAATAATATTAATTATAATTTATAATTACCATTAAAAATTCTTCTTCTCATGATTATTTAATGAAACATAATCATATGAAATTTCCACTGTCTAATTTTGTTATCAAAATCTCCCTTTATGGAGCCAAATATATACGAACATGTGGAGATAATGTTACACATGATACTGAGTAATGAGACTTTATTTTCAGTATACTATGTTTACTATCATTGAATTTTATCTTACCATATGACAAGGTTTTAATAATATTTTCATGACATTTCTTGTTTCTAATAATAGCAGGGAATGTTATTCCCTTTTATTATGAAAAATAATCTAAAACATCATTACATTAATTTCATGAAGAACAATATATGATTTGTAGTATGTTATTTAAATTAATATTTAATTATCTAATTATACATGTAATATAATGTACAAACAATTTTCAATAATGCCAACTCTAATAGCATGTTCTTATTATTCGTATTATATTTCTTAAACAACACTGAATATGAAATTTCTGACTAAACTTAATCATATAAACATATCTATCTGGTAGCTTACCTCTCTAGTTACTTAAATTCAATTCCATGTGCCTGATAACCTATTCATTTGATATCTTCTTCATAACATATATGAAAACTAGTACTAGTATTTTTATTATCTTTTATCTAATAACACTTCATCTAATAGGTCTTTAATCTAGTAGCCTTAGTCTATAAACAATTTTAATGGTATCCTCTTTCTAAAACCACATCATTCGTTTCTACTATGTATGATGATTTAATAAAATATCACAGTAACGGTACTCTTTTAATACCTAACATATTTAACAATTATCATGGATGAAACAACATGAAAAGGTTATTTAAATTGTACCTCCAGAACAATATATAGGATGTTAATGTCTGAAATTAAAGGGATTAATGTGAACTTCAAATTGAAAATTTTTATCTAACTATGAATATCCCTCTAAAAACATTATTTTATTGTGTTCCTTAAAACATCCACAAAAATTAGGGTTAACCATCTTTTTAAATACATTCCACAAATATAACCTTTAATAAGTCATCAATTTTTTTTAATATTAGAATGATTCATGATATTTATTTCGTGATTATTTATTCATTGAAAATCCAACTCAAAATCATTACTAATTATTTCATTACATAAAAACTATAAACACTATTAACGTTTTATCCAAAACACCTCTATATGACCTCCACCATAAGGTAATGTTCCATTCAAATTAGTGTTATTTTTTTAGATTTATCAATGTTAAACAAACTTTTGATAAATGGTGACTTCTTCATTAAATTTTATATTATTAAAAAAGTCAGAAATTTATCATCACTTTTTGGGTAGATAAATTCTTCATTTATCATCCCTTTTTAGCATATAAATAAATAAATAGAAATAATGTTTTCTTCATTTAATGCTCAATCCCTCCAATTTTAATGGGGCCGATAACACCTTTTATCAATGATAAATGCCACTATTTTGATGTCATCCAATTAATTCATTGCAGTTTTAGTTTAGGATTCATGTATCATTATTATCCATCCTTCACAATTCTAGGATCGATCCCCTTCAATGGAGTGTATAGATTTTTAGAGGATAAAGAGATCCAATGACGATTCATGGATTTGAAGAACATTCCAGGTGGTTGTTTGGGTGATAATTTTTTTAGAAAGGTACCACAGTAGTAGATATATAATTGGAATTAAGAGAGAACAATGAGAACTGGTAGTAGAAGGCGGCAATTGGGGACGTCCGTAGTGGGGGTAGTAGGAAACAGAGACTCGCGGTAATTGAGGCATGCTATAGTAAGGGAATCGACTATGAATCATGGTATCAAGTAGCATTGAATCACCCTAAGAATTAGCATGTGACGTTGGGAGGGATCAATAGTCTCATGTGGTGGTGGAACACAATGACATAACCTGGTTGTATCTTATAATAATATCACACCAATGGACGTAGTAAGACCAGAAGAACATAGGAATACATTCTTTTTTATTTCAAAAATATGACTATTTTTTCAAATCAAGATTGGGTAATTATATATCATATGAATGTCTTAATAATCTATATATTTCTATTTACAAATCATTAATGCATGTGGGATACAATGAAATTGGGAACACATATATTTTATAGTCAAAATCTTAAACATTAAAAT
Organism: Viscum album; assembly: GCA_963277665.1. Lineage (NCBI taxonomy): Eukaryota > Viridiplantae > Streptophyta > Magnoliopsida > Santalales > Viscaceae > Viscum > Viscum album. The sequence goes on along the minus strand of OY728134.1, from coordinate 409,410,194 downwards.
TTTTTAATCATAATCAATTCTATGATTTTTCATTAGAATGTACATATTCAAGGATGAACCTACAATATAATTATAGAAATAATAATAATAATTGTTCCGGTGGTGGTTTTGACAAGAAAAAAACAACAACAAGCGTACTTACGGGAAATTATTGACATCACCTAATTTAAATATATAATTATTGATTTTTATAATATTTTATAAAGTATGAGTGAATAAAATGTTCATTATATATATATTTTCAATACCAATCATATATATATTTTATATTAGAAAATGGCATGACATAATATATATATATATATATATACATATACATATATTAATATAATGTATAAAAATATATATATTAAAATAACTCAGAAAATAATAACAATGATCATGATCATGATTTATTATCAAAAATATCTTCATTATTTTTATTATATAATTTATATACCATAAATTGGTTAATAAATTCTATCTTCATCATTATAGTGATGGGATGATCAAGGGTTCCTTTTTTATTGTAGGTTTGGTTTTTATTCATTTTTATTGGCAGTTTTTTCAATATGTGAGAAAATTAATTTTTAACCTTTTTTACTCATAAATACATAGTAGTTTTTTATTTTTTATATATTAAAATTCTAAATTTCAAAATTCTACCGATAATATATTTTCATCACATGGGTGGCTAATATATCTGTTAACATCATTACAGAACTAGGTGGGGGAAGAAAATTGATAGAACATGTATTGTGGTGACTATTAGATGATGTTTGACATTGTGGAAGGTTGTTTTTAGGGAAAGGAGGGTTAGGATAATTTAAGTGAATATTAGAAAGATGAGAGACAGTACATAGATCCACAATGTGAAGTGAATCATTAGGACTCAGATGTAAACCACCTTAATGGATACATTAAATAGTGTTGATCCTGGGATGTTGTGAGTGATGTATAATAAAAGTGTTAGGATGAGGATTTTATATTGGTAATGAATTGGGAAACATGTACTAGGAATATGTGCTATAGAAAATCGATGATAAACTTGCTAAGGCTTGTTAGATCCATCTTCAACCCGGGAATAATGAATTTCGGGGAACATATAACTTGTTCTGGGGTTGTGGAATATATGCCACAACTACTAAGACCACCGTATAATATATGTGTCCTTGAGTGTCATTGTACCCTTGTGGAAGATGGATATATTGATCCTACATAAGGTTATCAATATGTTTTTTCCGCTCCTATACCAAGGAATGATTTCCACCTACATACCCCACAAGAACCACCCCATCTTAACGATCATATTAAATATAAATTAATGTTTCTTATCCACTATCTATAATAGATAAATTAAGATGGTTTTCATTAAATTTATGGTGTTTTTATTCAAATGTGTTCTTTGGGTGGCACCTTTAGGCATTCTGATATTCCTCACCATTCTTCGTACCCCATGTCACTAAAAATTGTCTTCCACATGATCCAGTGTTGAATAATGTCCACTCTTGGACAAGTAGTATTAGTGTTCAACCACCACCTTGTTCTTCCCAGTTATGGATAGAGATATCATATTCTTATATCATATCTGACACACCCTCCCATATTTCCTCAATTATTTGTATTCTGTGTGTGTTATCCGATGCATGAATTATTTATTTTAAATAAATAGATCACTCATGGTGGTGTTTTTTCAATTATTTAATTTTAGGGAACAATTTTACAACCTCATTAAAAATGTTATGAACATCCATAATCGACTGGATTTGGAAATTCTATATTTTTGAATTAAAATTGTTAAATGATTATTTTTTTAGTGTAAAGGTGAAAACCATGGAGCCTTAACTTATTGTGACAACTTGAAGTCAAATATAAAAAACCATCCTAAAAACAGCTGAACCCTTGAACTTCCTCTACAAATGGCGATGATATTTCAATTTATTATTTTATTTATGTTCTTATAAATTATATATGAATAATAGAAATGATATTATTAATAATAATTCATAATCATAATCATCATTATTTGTTTCATATTTATTGTATATCACAACATAAAGAATATAAATCTATTACGAGATAACTTTTATTGATATAACATAAAAGGTCTTGATATTATAATAATTATATATATACATGAATCCCATGATCAATTATTACAGGTGACAGTTTTCATGTTACTATAGTAGTAACTAATGTGGGTACTATAGTAATTACTGTAGTAGTTACTATTGCTATCAAAATATTAGTTTTATTTATTCCTATAGGTATATTTGGGATTTCAGATATTCAAACAACAATATCCCTTCAGGAAAATTTTCCTTCAAGACATATTAGGCATTTAGACCAATGACATTCATGGCACTGGTTTATTATCTAATGAAGCAATCTAGTTGAAGCATAGGGGAGAACACACTACAAGAAGAATCATATAATGTAGAAACCACCAGAGAATATCTAACCAAATTTGAAGAATTAGAGGGTTTGAAAACCACCATCAGTACCATGTAATTTTTTGGGGTTAATAACTACCATTAATAATGTAGATATTGGGGAAGAAAAGATCTAGCATATTATGATATTTGGGAATTTGAGTAATCTATTACACCTTTTGCCTCTTGGACTACGAGTTATTTAAGAGATATCTCTCAACCTAGTTAAAAGGTGGACTATCCAAAACAACATCAATGCCAATTTCAATAGTTTCACCACCACCGTACTTTATAGAAAATGATGAAAATTTATAATTATCATATATAATGTCAAAAATTTCTATAATGTATGTTTTTAATTTATGTTTTTGTTAAAACAAAAACCACAACATTTACTATAATTTTAGTTATTTATTATTATTATTGAGGTTCCTCTATAAAACGACTTAGTGGTCATAGTAGTGAAATGTCTCATGATGGTTTCGAGTTCGAGTCCCCAAATTCTCGTTCATAAAAGACATATGTTCATGGGAAGTAGTGTATGTTTGGTTTATTAGAAATGAGATGTTATTAATGAATATATATAGGTAGTATTTATCACTTATATATTAACTGATGTTGATATATTTTCCCTTTGATTAAATTAGAAAAGTCACATAAAATTCTATGGGCATGGTGTAATGATGAGATTATTACAACTAGTCTATAAAATATGTATCAAGAATATGGATTGATGAAATGGGTGTGGAATAATATTGATGATATTTTATAATATATGGATTATATTACATAGGGAGTGATTGTTTGTGGTTGTCGATGTGGAGACATTAACTTCATTCTCCAGGGATCCTTGACCGATTGCTAGAAAATATTCATAGTATTTAATAAATACCTTCTAATGTTAATAAGAAATTATAATATTGGGTCATGCAATAATTTTCATCACTGGTATCAATTATATTCCATTAGTTTTTAATTAATAAAATAAATATTATTCACAAGTTAGAGGAAAAATTTTATTCTAGATTAATGATAAGGTAAATTAAATAAATATTGATTTTCAATGTAAAGGTCAAACTGCATTAATATATAATATTTATTTATTTATTTTTTGAACGAATAAATTATTTATTTGTTTGAGTTTTAAAAAAAATATTTCAGAGAACTAGCAGAACAACATTATTTCTGATGATACATATTAATTTTATATCGGTAAAATAATATATTTCATTTTTCCAGTTAGTACAAGAAAGATAATGGATACAACAATATTATTTTAATACATGACATGGGGGTATAAACAGGTTTAACATTTTATTAAGGTAGCTTTACTATAAATTAAATTACAAAAAATAATCGTAGGATACTAACTTAACATCTAAAACATTTTATGAGATATTAAAATAAATAATCATTATGCACAATGAATTTAACTATAGAAACCTCCTCCTCCTCAGATTATCTTAATAATGATAAGATCATGAGAATTCTATTACGACTGATGAAAAGTGAGTAAATAATGTCTAAAATTTCAAGATGATCAATCAACGACCCTAGCACCTAGTGATTTGTTTGTTTCATTTTGTGTTCATAAGAGCACATGTTCATCACTACTAAAGGGACTCTAAACATGGATCCTATAGGTACAATACTGGATTAACAAAAAAGATTTCACAATAGTAAAATATACTATGAAAAATTAACTCATGATCAATGTATTCATTCTTATGATTTGATTAAAATTTAACAAAAAATTAATTTTGAAAAACCTATCCTCTTGGTTTTAGAATCATTTCTTTTCAATATTAAAATGGAAAAATTTCCATGTTCATGAAATTTACATCTTGTATAATATATGAATGACCAAAAAAATATAACATTTGAAAAGTCTCCATCAGTCAAAATAAGAACTTCTGTTGTGACTTGATCCATCAGGTGGTATATTAGGAGTCTGGTTGAAATTTTTAATTATTTATTTGAATATTGATATATACAAATTTACATTTTTTAATTATATTCAATTTTAATTCCTTCTTTAACGTTCATCCAAATACTTTATTCATTTTTTTGGGTAACTCATATTACCATGATCTATGCATAATTAGAAATGATCTCATATGAAGAACCCATCCATAGGTTCCATGAATTTTGACACAATAATAAAACACTACATGGCATTTACATCTTTGTTACATGCCATTCATGCTTATTAATTTCAAAAGGATGACCACATGTATTTTAGATCATTGTGAAATTATCTTAGGCTATGTGGAATAAATGCACCTTTTTTAGACCATCTTGGGTCAAACAAAACTTTTTTAGATTACACATCATGTATATTGAAAACACATTATGTACTCCATGTATTTTAATAGTGGAAAATATGGTGCCAAACCTCCACATGTAATTAAAACCATAAGTGTATATTAAAAAAAACTTATTCTGAATGATATCCATGTAAATCAATGTATATTAATTATATTTTATAAATGTCTATGATAATTAATTCCATGTAACTAGGAATGAACTACAGATATCTGGTGAAGATAACTACACACGATGTAGCTAGATTGAACACGCCATGCACATTATCCTTTTATATATAAATGTTATGTTTAATTAAATGCAACCTTAAATCTCATCAACCTGAGTTCTATATAGAATTAAATTAGTAGTACATTCCATGTATTAGGATTTATGTTACATTAAATTCATACTTAATTATGTATAATATTTAAAACAACGAATAATGTATTTTCACTGTAAACTAAACACTCAACACATTACAGTATACAGGATAAACAATTTATAGGTGTTATATATGGAATTATGTTGGATGTAGACCCCGTGATATTTTGACACATTCCATGTACATAATATGTCATATGAGTTCACCTTTTCCGGTCAAAACTAAATGGAGTAGTCAGGGAATGTACTCCTAGAGTTGTTTTTAAGTAAAAAATTGTGTACAGTTGCATTCTATTTCAAATAAAATATTTTTAAATTTTTTTAAAATAATAGAGCATGTTAATTTTTAATGCTAATTGAGGAAAAAATTTAAAATTAATTAATTGAGTAATAAGCTGATTAACTAAATTAAATCAATTCAGTTTTTATCATATTGATGAATTAATTGAGGTGATTTCTAGACAGTTTATTTATATGATTAATCACATTACATGTATGGAAGATCAACAGATTGAATAGACCTATTCTTGTGTTTGTTTTATATAATTTAATTTTAATAGATGTTTTTATAATTATTTATTATTAAATTAAATATTATGTCCTTTGAGTAATGCCCCTCTCCTTAATTATGTAGTGATTTCATGTCTACGGTTATTTATGTAATTTCCAATAAAAAATTCATTGGTTCCCCTCACTGATGGGTGAGTGAAAAAATATTTAATAAATAGAGTTTCTTATGGTATATAGAGTCAGTTTATAATATATTTTCGATAGAGGAGGTTCACAATGTAACTGAGATAAATTGAAGATGATATATGCATAGGTGGACTGATCGGATGTTGCAACCCATGCCATGATTGACATAAAAAGTTTATCACCGTTGTTTCATATATTTTTTCATACATAATAAATCAGTCCTTAGATAAGTCTCATGATCATTTTATTTATTTATTTGTTTTATTTCTGAATTATTTATTATTAATTTTATTGATGCAAGATCATGAAATATTTATTAATGAACTAATATACAATGATATAATTAAAATAAATGGGAAATAAGTAAATGTATTATTGAAACATGGTTTATTTATGTTGAAAAATCTTGTTATATTAATAATAAATGTGAAGGATAAAACAAGAAATTTTTACCCATACCAAATGAAATCCATCATCATATTCTTAAGACAGGCTAAGCTTTCCACTATTTGAATAGGAATGAAACTTGTAGAAATAATTGTATAAAAACCCTTGTTGGGACACATACTTTTTTCATAGGACTATTATTAATGTTTTTTGTTGAAATAATTTTTTTATCAAGATAAGTCATCCTTTATTAGCATGATGTGACATGGAGGAAACTTTTGATGAAAACCTTATTATGATTTTAGGGCTAGTGAATCCACTAAATGGATCATGGTACCCCAAGCCCACAATTGTAAATTACATACCTACCAAAATAACATCAAGTAGTTGAATGACCCCTAATTTGTGTTATCATGAGGAGAATATTGGTCTTTAACCCTATATTTTTTTATAAAAAAGACATCCAATCCCCAATGGAGATGGTTTTTGGGAGGTGATAAAATAGTTGGAGACTTAATAAAATTAAATTCCTTATGTCCCATATAGATTTTAATATATTGACGCAAAAATAAATTCTCTTTCAATATTTTGAAGAAAATTAAAATTCCTTCAACCACATTATCCAAAAGATCAATTTTGAAGAAAGATAATCATCTTATTGGAAGAAACATACATGTATGGTTTTGATGCATATAGATAGTGTTGCACCATGAATGAAAATATTAAATTTTAAAATCTACAATGATTGATCCGCTTACAATGAATGTGAGTTTTGAGGTTTTCCTTAGACATGACAAACACCTGAGTGATTCAGTCGATATTCAATGTTTCATGATTTCACCCACATCTAATGAACTCATACAGTCACATAATGGCATGGTTGCTTATATAATTCATCAACATATATATGGACTATATTAGAAGATATAATGATAGAAATTTATTGGTATATACAATGCACTTTTTCAGAGATATCGTGGGGAAGGTGCATAAAATGGGCCTCATGTAGTAAAACTAATTAGCTATATTTGAGAAACTAGAGGTTCTAGGGTTTAAAAAACCAAAATAACTATGCACTAATTTAATTATTTCATCACTCTCTCAGATGTTCTCTATCATTGTTGTTATTTTAAATATGAACAACATTAGAAAATCTATCCTAGATATTTTTACACAACTTCACACTGATGACAAGGACATAAGGCATTGAAATACTTCAGACCTTACTGTGAATTAATGGAATGGACATGAAATGAGAACTATGTACAAATATTTTTTCAAATACCATTTATATAAGAAAAAATATAAATTGATAAATAAGGGAAAAAGATTATTTCTATTTCATATGGGATAATAAGGTCCCTTAGGAGATATATTTAGACTATATCCAGAAACAAGGAGATGTTTTTAGTACATTCATTACTAAGATCATGTTATCAATTTATACTAATTGGATATTGGATAAAACATGTCCGATATATGAATTTAAATATAGTATCCCTATAGAATCTAAATGATTGAATGTGGGGAGGTAGATCTATGATGTAATGCCCCTACCCCAGAAGCGCAGAGTCGGTGCATTATTAAGTATCATTGGCATGATGAAAAAAGATCAAGTTTTGAAAGACTGATTAGTTTAGTAGCCTTGGAAGTACTAGATACATTCATAAGGTTTACATTAAATCATAAAATAGAAAACTAAAACAAAATTTTTTCCATAGAAAACACTGAGATCCCATAGACTATCACACCTGGTCAGTCATAATATAATTCTTTGCATCCTGGAAAATATACAACATATAAAGGGGTGAGCTCAGATGCTCAGTAAGGATAAAAATATAGAAAAAAATTTCATAAGAACAAACATTTAAGGCAATGTAAAAAATTAAAACAAAAGCCTTTTCAATATAAAATTCATTATAATATGGAAAACATAAATCAAAATAATGCCATTAACTTACTCACATGGATATTCTACTAGTGGAATAATCACACTCAATATCAATAACCACTTTCATAATGATGGAATGCATAATGAAAGACTTCATAACCACATAGTCTGGGCCTTATGCGATGACTAAAAATAAGATTTTGTCAAGGTCTTGTGCCAAGACACTATTTTGTCTAATGAGACCTATTGATGCATCGAGGAGATTTAGAGGGCTCCTCCTATCACATACTAAGTCTAATGCATTCCTAAAATGAAAAGGTTTAAACATAACATAAACATTCATATTAAAACTAGAATACGAAATGTCAATACTTTGTCTATAAATAATTAATGGTGTAAAAATAACACATCTATAGTCAAACATATCACAAAACCTTCAATAAAATATGGAATTATTGTATTATAATAAATCAAATTTAAGCAACCTTAAAATCCATCAAAGGTTGTTGACATAGATGAAATCAAAATCATTTTTAGAGAAATATATCTTTCTATTTTGAAATCATTTAAGAAAACATTTATTTTGAAAATATTCTAATAATCTTGTAAGGGAATCTTAGATGATGTTATAACAGTGGAAAATAGCCGCACCCACTATAAAAGTTAAAAAACATTCTTACCTTAAATTTTTCAAAAAGGTCAAAAAGTACCTTGTTTGGAAAATGATGGAAAGATTACTTTCAAACCATTTTATAAAAATTAAAATAGGGGTATAAATGGCTTTAACCAATAGTAAAGTAAATAGTAAAAATGTTTTGGAATATATTTATATGAAACACGGATGTGGATGATGAAGAGGCCCCAGTAGATACTTACATAAAAACTACCTCGGATAATAAAGAGATTGTGAAATTAACCCTTACCTTGTACTTTTCCTTGGATGAGTATTGGTTAAACTCCTGTATAATGGTGAAACAATTGTTATTAAATTATACAATAATCATATAAATTAATATGATATCATATATGATCTTTTAATATTGCTTTGTTAATAATATTTTAGTACTATCGTTGTTTTGGGTGTTAACTGATTCGTTTTCCTTTATCTGCATTGTTAAGTAATTAATGTTTGTTATGGATAGTATGTATATTTTTCATATTAAAAATTATATTTAGTCTTTAAATATTATTTTTAATCATCTAATGAAAATTATTCTTGAATGGATACGATGAGGAATGAATCTCATCACGTTCCTGGATACAGTAATCTGTACGTACGCACGAGCGACACTATCATTATTTTGATATTAAAATAATATATAATTAGATGGTATATCATATATACCGAATTATTATCATGTTATTTATTTTATTTACCTAAATTAAACATAACTATTATACCCATCCAAATAATAATATATTGAATAACAATTACACCATGACGTGGAGACGGTAAGCCGTACGTATAGACGTATGGTGACCTATCCTTCAAAGGATGGATAGAATAATTAATATAGTTGTAACATATTTATAATAACATAAAAGTATATATAAGATACTGGAGTTATTATTTTAGAATGGAAACAACAAAGAAAGAGGAAGTGGAAGAAGAAAGGAACTAGAAAGAGGTGATGAAATATTTACCTCTTCTTCGGGTTCTTCCTATTGATTTGATAAAAAGGGCTCCTTAGGTTGTCTTTATGACTAAAGTAATGCCTCTAGGATGAATGGAGTAAAGTATAGAGGGTATTTGGGCAGGGGTTGGCCGAGAAAAATGGCTTTGAAGATGTTAATTAGAGAGAAGGGGAAGTTCCCTTTTATAAGAGGGGTGAGGGGAACTTTTGGAAAAGCTAGAAATATTATTTTATAATAAAATAATTTTCGGTTTATAATGTCTCAAAAATGAATTATTTAAATTATAATTTTGTTATGGGTCTAAAAATACCCAAAAAATACGTTTTATATAGGTTTGGGTCACTATATTATCTTTATCTTTTTGATTTTACTCTTAGTAATTTTTTTTGACATTTACCATGTCTCTTTTTATTTTTATATTATATGGTTAATAAACATAATAAAAACTTCCAAGTGAACCAAAAGTGGTTTATTAATGATAAAAATATCATTATATATGTTTTTGACCGAACCTTATATTTTTAGGAATAGAATATCAATTAATAATATACTATTTGTTTTAAAAACTCTTTTTTGTCAATTTTTACACTATTTGGTATTTTGTTTTTTCTAAATTCCTAAAAACATTATTACTTAGAAAAATGTTCATCTAAACAACCCTAACTTCTCATATTAACCAATAAAATTGGTTAAATTCATAAAAAGTCTCAAATTACATTTATTTGGATATTTATATTATCAATTACTCTAATCATTCATTAATACGGTAATTACTGTATCATCATTGTGCCATAAATAAATTTTCTTATTTAATGTCTAAAAATTATAAATAAAATACAATTATGTATAAAATATTTTTATCTTTCTAATGAATATTTATAGTTTAATTTATCTTATGTATAACCCTATATTAAAAATGTTATATTTATTAAACATTGATTTTATCTCTTTTAAATATTCATTAAATAAAATAATAATAAATTTCCTAATCTAATCCATGTTGACCAAGGGGGTTCATATTTTATTCCTATGATTGTTTTTGTTCGAATTATACTTATTCAATAGAATTAGGACATGTTTTAGGGTAATAATAATATCATTTTTACCCTTAATTACCCTATTTACTTTTAATCGTGATAAATAAAAGTAAAAAGTTACTATTAACCAAATATTAATTTAATATTATTGAACCACATTTTGCTTACTAATATCAACCGTGTCTCTTGGATTTTTGAAAATCAACTCATAGAAGTGGTAAAATTATATTTTATGTAAATTTGCAAATGCTCCTAGGAGGTTGGTAAAAGACGGTAAAAAGTTCAATTTTTTATATATATATCTAAAATTATGATAAAATGACTCCAAAATATTAAATTTAACTTATATAGGTATTATGTATCTAGTTTGAAAAAAATTAAATAAAATAAATAATTATTTAAATAAAAAATCAGTTTTAAACTATAACTCAGTTTTTTTTACTATTCATCAAAAATTGAAAGTTTTCAGAAAAATAACAAAAATTTGCCCTAAGCTAATTTAGATATTCCAAATCCAAAAATGAAGTCCATTTTGAATGAAAAACTTTATAAAATTTCAAAAAGTTGGTATTACTATTCATAACAGCTAGTTGGATTGGTTGTGGTGTGTTAGAACTTTAAGTTGCGTACAACACACGATATTGTATTATTCAAAGAGAAGCATACCGTGGAAGCTTGAGGGGTTAAATAATCCCCTCCATCAAATAATTTCATCCTCAAAATTTCTAGAATACTACTCCATAAAAAGAATCAGGTTCCAGTTTTAATTCCTCATATGTGAGTACATGCGTTGGGTCAGGCATGCATTTTCTCAACAGTAATACGTGGAATACATCGTGAACTTTGGAGAGACATGGCAGCATTTCCAAATGGTCAGCTACAACCCCAATTTGTTCTAGAATTTCGAATGCTCCAATTTACTTAGGACTCAATTTACCCTTCTTACCGAAATGTAAAATACCCTTCCATGGATATACCTTCAAGAAAAAATGACCTCCTACCTGAAATTCTAAATCCTTCCTTCGGTTATCAATATAGATCTTCTGCTTAGTTTGAGCTTCTTTTATGTGGGTTTGTATTAGCTTCACCTTTTTCCATCATTTCCTCAAAATTTTATAGTCCTATGAGTTTTCTTTCACCAACATCATCCCAACAAGATTGTGTACGACATCTCTTTCCATATATTGCTTTATACGGTGCCATCTGAATACTTTAATAGAAGATATTGTTATAGGAAAAATCTACCAGATGTAAATATTGATACCACATACCTTGAAATTAAAGTTAGTATGATCTCAACATGTCCTCTAAGGTTTTAATAGTCTGTTCTGATTTCCATCAATTTGGAGTGGTAGGAAATGCTCAAACAAAGTTCAGTATCCAAGGATTTATAAAGACATTTCCAGAATATTGATGTAAAACATGGATCATGATCCAAAACAATCGATTGGGGTACTCTATTAAGTCTCAAAAAATCATTAGTATATAGTATTTCTAGACGTTCAAGTGGTAAATATTCTCTTATAGCATGTAAATGTGCTGACTTGGTAAGACGATCAACAATGACCCACATTGAATCATTATTTGTAGGAGTCTTTGATAGTCCCATGAAAAAGTATATTGTAATATTATCACATTTACAATCAGGTATGGGAAGAGGTTGCATGACTCCTCCAAGATGTTTCCCTCTTGCCTTCACTTGTTGACAAACCATACATCTTGTTCAATAGATCTCTTCTTCCCTTTCTTTCTTTAAATTAATAAGACTTAGAGAATTTTTTTTTGTCTTGATTGAACATGAGATAATATCTTCGTACAATGAGAAGGATTGTGAGACTAATGCTCGACCCAGAAATAGTTTTAACCCATCAAAGAAATGATGAATCATACTTCTTGGTTTATATATATCATCTTTAGAAATCCTCGCTAACCTTTTAAAGTTAGCTTCATACATTGTGACATTCTCATCATCCTTTTGCCTCATAATCAGAAATTGTCTTTCCATATCTACTCGATGGTCATGAAAAAAGTATTTTTCTATGAAAATATTTTTAAACTTCCTCCATCCCATATTTGATACTTCATTTTCTTCCTTTGTGTTTTGAATCAATGACTACCATTGATCAACATCTCTAGTGAGGTGGTAAAGTGCCATGACAACTTTTTCCCTTTCGCTACTCCCCAAGGCGTGGAAGATTTTCTCTATGGAATTTTTCCATTTCTCAGATACTAGTGTATTTGTACCCCCATTTAATGATGGTGGTTGTTTCCTCATGAAGTGATCTACCATTTATCCTCCAGAATATGGATCAGGGTGCTCCGTACGGGTAAGGTTATTAATCATAACATGAGTGAGTTGTCCTAGTATGGCAATTAGCTGATCAAAACCAGTTGCATCACCAAATCCACTATAATTATCTTAAGTAGGTGGGAAATACCTACATGGAGTGCGTGAATTGATACGGTTTACATTCCTTCCACAAGTCACCATTTTGAAACAATGGCATAAACTAGATTAGTTTATGAATCGAAATACATAATTCAAACCTGTAAAACACTTAACATATTTGGAACAGTTTATGGATTTATTCCATAATCATAAAAAAAATTCATTGAGGAATTATATACTCATAAACCCTTCATAATGGTTTTTGAATAAAATGATAATTATCCAAGGATTATCCCCTGGGAGTGTCGTAACCAAGAGTGCTGTAAGGCTTGTTGTCGTGCACCAGTTCCCGTTCGAGTCTTTCTCAAAGTTGTGTTTTCAGGTTTTACCCCTAGGTACATCTGTGCCAGAGCCGCCTCTACTTACTCGTATCCAGACAAGGATGTATTTCCTGGAAAACTCACAAAATAAATACAGTACCAAATTTCTAGGAAGTTCTTTTATACTAATCCTCAAATTCTATCTTAGGGATTTTTCCTCTAATCAGAGTTTATCGAAATCTTGTTTCCAAGGATTATACTAAACCACCCTCTGATACCAACTGTAATGACCCAACCCCAGAAGCCCAGAGTCGGTGCATTATTACATATCATTGGCATGACGAAAAAAGATAATGTATTGAAAGACCGATTAGTTAATATCCTTGGAAGTACAAGATACATTCATAAGGTTTACATTACATCATAAAATGGAAAACTACAACAACATTGTTTCAATAGAAAACACCAAGATCCCATAGACTATCCCGGCAAGTCAGTCTTAATATAATTCTTTGCATCCTGGGAAAAATAAAACATATAAAGGTGTGAGATCAGATGCTCAGTAAGGATAACAATATAGCAGAAAATTTCATAAATAAGAATAAACATTTAATGCAATGTATAAAACTAAAAAAAATCCTTTTCGAAATAAACTTCATCATAATATGGAAAATATAAATCAAAATAATTCCATTTACATACTCGCATGTATATTATATTAGTCGAATAATCACATACAATATCAATAGCCCCTTTCATATTGTTGGAATGCATAATGCCAGACTTTATAACCACATAGTGAAGGCCTTATGACAAGAATAAAAATAAGATTTTGTCAATGTATTTTTCCAAGACACTAGTTTGTCTCATGAGATCTGCTGATGCATCGAGGAGCTATAGGGGGCTCCACCCATCACTTGTTAAGTCCAATGCATTCCTCATATGAAAATGTTAAAACCTAACATAATTTTTTTTATTAAAACTAGCAAATGAAATGTCAATACATTATCCATAAACCATGAATGGTGTAAAAATAACAAATCCAAAGTCAATCATATCACAAATCCTTCAATACAATATGGAAGTTTGGTATCATAATAAATCAACATCAAATCAGTTAAAATCCATCAAAGGATGTTGGCATAGATGTAATCAAAACCTTTTTTAGAGAAATATATCTTACTATTTTTAAATCATTTAAGAAAAAGTTTATTTTGAATATATTCTTATAATAATTTAAGGGATGTTTTTATGATGTTATAATGGAAGAAAATAGCTGCAATCACCGTATAAGTTAAAAAGATATTCTTACCATGAATATGTCAAAATTGTCAAAAAGTACCTTGTTTGGAAAATAACGGAAAGATTCTTTCAAATAATTTTTTAAGAAGTCAAACAAGGGTATAAATTACTTTAACACATAGTCTAGTAAATAGTAAAAATGTTTTGGAATACATTTTTAGAAACATGGATGTGAATGATAAAGAGGTCCAAATAGATACTTACATAAAAACAACCTCAGATAATAAAGAGATTGTGAAAATACTTCTTACCTTGTACTTTTCTTTGGTAGAGGGTAGGTTAACCTCCTATATATTGGTTAAATATTTTCTATTAAATTATAAAATACTCATATACATTAATATGATATCATATATAATCTTTTAATATTTCTTTGTTATTAATATTTTAGTATTATCATTGTTTCAGGTGTTAACTAATTTGTTTTCCTTTATATGCTTTGTTATGTAAGTAACGTATGTTATGGATAAGATGTATACAATTTATATTCAGAATGATATTATGTATTTAAATATTATTTTTAATCATCTAATGAAAATAATTCTTTAATTGATATGATGGGGAATGAATCTCATCGCATTCGTGGAAATAGTAATTCGTACGTACGCATGAGCGAAAATATCAATTTTTTGATGTTAAAATAATATATAATTGGATGGAATATCATATATACCGAATCATTATAATGTTATATTTATTATTTACATCAGTTAAACATATTTATTATACCCATCCAAATAATAATGTATTGAATAATAATTGCACCACGACATGGAGACAATAAACCGTACGTACGCACGTATGTTTACATTTCATTAAAAGGATAGATATAATAATGAATGTGGTTGAACCATATTAATAATAGAATAATATTATATAGAAGATACATGAGATATTTTTTTAGAATTCAAACAAAAAAGAAAGAGGAAGTGGAAGAATAAAGGAACTTGAAATTGGTGATGAAATATTTACCTCTCCTTCGTGTTCTTCCTTTTCATTCGATCAAAAGGGCTCTATAGGATGGAAATATGACTAAAGGAAGGCCTCTAGGATGAAGAGAGGAAATTTTAGAGGGTATTTGGGTAGGTTTTGGCCGATCCAAATGGATTTGATGTTGTGAATTAGAGAGAACGTAAAGTAATCTTTTATAAGAGGGGTGAGGGGAACCTTAAGAAAAGTTATAAATATTATATATTAATAAAATCATTTTCGGTTCTTAATGGCTCCAAATTGAACTATTTAAAGGATAAGGTGGGTATGGGTAGAAAAAAACTCCACCAATAGGTTTTAGATAGGTTTGGGTCATAGTATTAACATTATCTTACAGATTTAACTCTTAATTAAATAGTTTGACATTTACAATGACTCTTTGTATTTTTATATTATATGGTTAATAAGCATACTAAAAACATCCAAGAGAATCCCATGTGGTTCAGTAATGATACATTTATCATTATATAAGTCTTTTGACCAAAAAATAGATTTTTATGAATAGAATATCAAATTAATATTATAATATATGTTTTAAAAACTCTTTTATGTCAATTTTGACACTATTTGGTATTTTGTTTTTTCTAAATTCCTAACAGCATTATTACTTCAAAAAAATCCATCTGACCAACCCTAAAATGTAATATTAACATATGAAATTAGTGTAATTCCTAAAAAGTCTCATATTACATTTATTTGGATATTTATAATAGCAATTATTTTAATCTTTCATTAATACGGAAATTATTGCATCATCTTTGTGTCGTAAATAAATTTATTAATTTGATGTCTAAAAATTAAAAATGTAATACAATTGTGTAGGAAATATTTTCATCTTTATAATGAATATTTATAGTAGAATTTATCTTATATATAACCCTATATTAAAAATGTTTTATTTATTAAAATTTGATTTTACCTCTTTTAACTCTTCTTTAAATAAAATAATAATAAATGTCCTAATCTAATCCAAGTAGACCAAAGAGGATCATATTTTATTCATAAGGATTTTTTGGTCGAAATATACTTATACAATATAATTAGGACACGTGTTAGGGTAATAATAATATCTTTTTTACCCATAATTACCCAATTTACTTTTAATTGTGGTAAATAAAAGTAAAAAATCTACTATTCACCAAAAGATATTTTTATCTTATTAAAAAACATTTTACTTAATGCTATCAACCGTGTCTCTCATATTTTTAAAATTCAACTTATAGAAGTTGTAAAATTAAGTTATATGTAAATTCGCAAATGCTCCTAGGAGTTGGGTAAAAGACGGTAAAAAGTTCTATAAAATTTATATATATCTCTACAATTATTATAAACTAACACCAGTGAATTACATTAAACTTATATAGGTATTATGTATATATTTTCACCTAAAATAAATTTAAATAAATTAAATAATTATTTAAATAAAATTTCAGTTTTAAACTATAACTTAGTGCTTTTCACTATTCATAAAAAATTTAATGCTTTCAGAAAAATACAAAAAAATCACCCTAGGCTAATTTCGATATTCCGAATCTAAAAATGAAGTCCATTTTGAAGATAAAATTTATAAAATTTAAAAAAGTGGGTATTACTATTCATAATATCTAGTATGATTGTCTATGGTGTGTTAGAACTAGAAATTGTGTACATCACACGCTATTGTATTATTCAAAAAGAAGCATACCGTGGAATCTTGGGGTGTTGCATATGAGTAGCCAAAGAATCTAGGATTATTGTTGTGGTTGTTGGATACTACCACCACACATTTTCGATATGAATGAGATTCATTATAAATGTTTTTAATTACATATGTTTATATGAAGAAAGAATTATATATATATATAAACATGATACCTATATATATTTTTTATATCTTTACCATATATTTATTTATTTTATAAATAAGGCATGTTTTATAATATGGAAAAATTAAATCAATATTTTTATGTGTTTAATTGAACAAACCAAGTAGTGGAAATTGGTAATGGAAATAGTTCACATGACTTATAACACTCCTAACTATGGTGTCCCTAACTATGTAATACAATGAAAAAAGAATGATCAAATTTAACCAAGACAGACATTCAGATGGTTTTGAACAAAAACCACATAAGATATGTCATGCATTTTTACAAAGAAAAATTACAAATCCATATTTAGTGGAATTGGTGATTGGGAAAAGGATATTGCTAAATTAGTTCTTACCAATGCGTGTAGACTATTTCCAAATGAAGAAAGGGGACTATAATCATACTCAAGAACATTTAGCATTTATATTAGTAGACCTGAATATGTCCACTTAATGATATATAGTCTATGTTTATTTAAACAATTTAAAATTTTAAGTCGGAAGATGAGAATTAGAATGGTAAGAAGATTAAGAAATTATACTCAAAAAATGTTGGAGGAAATAATAATATTTACTTAATTGATAATTTACAGGTGTTTAGGATACATTCCCAACTCACCCCTCCTTATACACGATAATCAAATAACTTATCTGAAAGGGGGAATCACACCCTATTATACACATAGATATCAATGGTTATTTATTCATGCCTTCAAATAACCTTTTGGGGAAATGGATTATATAAAGTATCACATATAATAAACCAATTTCCAACTTATTTTAGAAATGATATTAAATATGAACATTGGTGTGGATGTAATTCCATGTTGTTGAATTTATATATGTGGCATTGTAAAGAATTTTTTAAGGCCCCTTAAGTTAATAAACCACCATCTTGATGCACAAAGTTTAACATTATAGGATAAGTTTATAGAAATATTAAAATTACCAATATGATACCTCAATAAAATTACTATATAAAGAAAAACCATATTCATTATAAGGTAGAACAATTCTGAATGAGATTGTTGGAGTATGGCGGGCTTTGATGTCATCCAAGATAATGGTAAACAAGTGTGGTTGATGTATAGATCCCAGAATGATTTAAGGATAAGGATGTTCTAAATATTGATGTACTACATTGGAGTAAGTTCATGGTCATAGAACACTAATGACTTAGGATTCTAGTAACTAAGGATGGTGACTCGTTATTAGTGGATAATTATGATATTTTAACATAAAAATAATTAGTAAGTTGCATAAATGATTCAATGTGTATGAAAAATATGATTTTGAAATGGATTACATGTACCAAAATCAAGTCTGAATTGTTTTTTATCCTCCAATTTATTTTAATAAAATTTGGTTTTCAATGTGTATTTAAGAATAAATTAGACATAAAAGGCCTGCCAATATATATACATCAAAACTAGTTTCCAAAGGGTTAAAATAATTTTTTGGAATAAAATATTATGAAACATTAAAACAGTTACTAAGAAGAAATATATAATAATTCTACTTCCATTATGGATTACCATGAATATAATATTTCTAAATTTTATGTTAAAACATCCTTCCTTAAAATGAACATTTTAGAAGATTACTATATGACACATCCTGAATAGTTTGTGACACTGAAGGATTCTAAAATCTTTTACATATTAGAATGATCCATTTATGGTTTAATGTAAGAATATTGGAAAAGGAAGATTATATTTTATGAAGCTGTAAATGAATTTGGTTCAATAAAAAATGAATTTGAGGCTTTTTTCTAGAAGAGGTAGTGGAAGTTCTGTTATTTTATTATTATTTTATATGGATTACAACTACCTTTTTGAAATGAGATACAAGTCTTACAATCAATTAATGTGCGGTTAAATACATGCTTATTCATGAAGGAAATAGGTGAAGTAATAATAATTATTCGGATCAAGATCCAAGATACTTCATGGTCTAAGTCAATGTAGTAATATTTAGAAATACTAAAGATGTTCATTATTGAACAATCCATGATGGGAATTTTTCTAATGTCAAATGATATTTATCCATTCAAAAAAGTAATTACTTATACACAATACAAATGAATAATGTATATATGGATTCCATAAACATTTATGATTGGTATAGTCAATTATGTTACGTTATATAGTAGGCTACATTCCATGTATACCTAATGTATAGTAGGAAGATATATATATATGAAATAGGAAACACATATTGGATGTATTTCAAAGCAATCATTATGTATTTGGGAAGAACTAAAGATATGTTCCTATTTTATAGAGGAGGTAAGGAAACCGTTATTATGGTATATGAAGATACGAGTCCCCAAATATAGGAGGACTATCTAAAATCACAGTTGGGATATATAATTACCCACAATAAAGGTATTGTGAGTTGGTAGAGTTAAAAACAAACAATTGATACATATTATATATTAGATTTCATGTATATTGCAAGTTATATTGTAGTTTAAGAGGATGTTTGGATGCAAAATATTATCCATGTTCTTGATGTAGTACATATAAGTAAAGACCCTATCATAATCTATTTTAGAAAAGACTATATTCACATTATATTACATGTATATTTGAAAAATTCCCTATTATTTAACCATTTTATTGTATAATTTTCATTATTATGTATTATTATAATTTTGTAATTTCCAAGATTATATGTTTCATTTTAAAGAAAACAATAGTTCCCATATATGATGTGAACCTTCATATTCCATGAAAATATTCTAAAACCTATTTCTATGATTAGAAAACATATATTATGGGGAATGTATTATATTTATTTTAATATATGAATACTCCAATGTAAATAAGAATATAACTCTTGATGTTTTCACATTGTAATCACCAAGATGGGTGATTTTGATAATAGATTTTCTAGTAGGAAATTCACACATTTTATGTGTCATTATATATTCTAATATGTGAATGTTTGTAATGGTTTTTATATTTTGTGATTAATTTTCTCTTGAGATGGTGTAGACCCCTACCAAGCCTATATTCAATCAATGATACTTTGAAATTTAGGAAAATCACTCCCATACCCTTCATTAGGTTGTGATAGTCTCCAAAGGATGTTTTGGGATGTTCTACTTGTGTGGTCAAAAGATTATAAGAGATGTTTCCATCATTGGATTCTTCATCCTAGGGGCCCTTATTTGGGTTTATTTTTATAGATCTTGATGAGTTTTTTTTGTTTGAATCATGTTCAAATTTTTCAATGATGTTGATTCTCTCATTTTTGTTTGTGGGTGGTGTGACTTGTAAAAAATTATGTGAAGAGGTTAAAGGGTTCTTTTAGTTTTATTTTCCCCTATAAATAGCTCTAACAGTGATGGCCGTCATTGATAGTGACAATGGTGTAACACTAATGTTTGATGATGGAAGAATCTATGATTCCAGAATATGTGGGTCATGGTGCACATCATGTGGTGGTAGGCACTAGGTGGTGAAAATGGTTTTTTTAAATTTTGAAACAAGGTGTGTTACGACAGTTTCATGGATCGTGATATGGTTCAATTTTAATTTTTTGAACATTTAAATCTTTAATTAGAAAGTCTATATATATTGATTCTACAGTTTATGATTCTATATAGATCGCACTTAACAAAAAAGTGGATTATAAATAAATTAAAAACATTATATGAGGAAATTCATGTCATGAATCAGGCACTTATATTTAAAGATAAAAAATTTGATACCATAGGCTAATGCAATGTATATTATATTGCGTGCATCTAGAATGAAATTTTATTAAGGAATATATTGATCAAAGATTTTTTCCATTCATATTAATGTAATTTGACATATATACCCTTTGATTGAAATAGAACTATCTTATTAAACTCTATTTTTATTGTTTAAGAATGTGTTTATTTCAAATAGTCAATGAAATATGTATAAGTAATATACATTGATAACATGGGTGTGAAACTTACTTGGTGAGATATTGTGAAAAATGATAATATTACAATGCTAGAGCATGTATATGGTTATTGATGTTGCAACATTAAATTCTTTATCTTAGGTTATTTAACCCATTTCTATATTGTAATCATATACTTTAGGAAACCCTACTTAATTATAATGATAAATAATCCTTAAGGCTCTGACACTATTCTTTTCCATTGATCTCAATTTAATTTTATTGTATAAAATTTTAGAATTAATATAATTATTTAGATTAAGGAATAATATTATTCATGATTTATGATAACATAAATTAACTAAAGATATATTCTATAATTAATTATCAAATTACATGGATATAGAATGTATATTTATTTATATATTATTTGAATAAATATTTATTATATTCAGGTTTTAAATAAATTGTGAGGGCAGCTAGCAGATAAAGAATATTCCTGACAATAAATATTAATTCGTATGCTGGTAAAATAATATTTATCACTATTAAAATTCGGAAATTCCATGGAATAAATATAATATTATTATTTTAATACATGGAATGGAGTTTTAAATTGGGTTAAAATTTATTTATAGAAACTATGGAAATTAATTAAATTATGAACCCCAATAAAAATACCATTAATGAATTCTAAGAGAGGTTAAAATAAAAAATAATTATGTTCTATGGATTACACTATAAAATCATCCTATTTTTTATCACATCCCCTCATGAATGAGAAGATCAAGAGAATTAATTTTAGGCCAATGAACCAGGGTTTCAAGATTATCAATGTTGGATGATCAATTGACCATGCAAGAACCTTTTAATTCATCAGTGTATTTATGAGATCATAGAAGCGTATGAGGATAACCTCTAAAGGGATTATACACATAAATAATAAAAGTGAATTTATTGATTACTAAAAAACATTCAAATAATCAAAATATAATATAAATAATAATCTTTAGAATGATTTAATATTTCATTTTTTTAACTAAAATTATTATAAATCGGTAGTGAAAAAGATCTCGTCTTATATCCAAAATTCATTATTTTGAATATTTGATTATAATTTTTTTGGTCATGATGTTTACATATTGTAATACATGTGAATGATCCATCAAATAAAATATTTATTGAGACTGTATTTTCATTGATAAGAACCTTCACTCCAACCAAAACAATAAATATTCTTAGTAAATGTGTTGTCTGAGGTAGGTATATCGATGAATCTAAAGAAATTTGAGGTAGTGATGTCATGGAAAAATCTATGGAACATGTTTGAAATTGTGAGATTTCAAGTTATAGTATGTTGAAAACATAATTTCATCCATTACCTCAATTGTCCCCCAGAACCTATGACTACACTGATAGAGAATGTAGAGACATTCCAACAGTTCGATTAGAGTAATGAGGATTTTCTTATTACCAATACATTGTTTACTATAATAGGAGAATTTATATATTCCAATACATGGGCTGGCTATGTTTTATAGTATGATGCATTAGATATAAGTCTAGGAGAAGTGATGGTATGGATAAAATAAGAAGTATCTTATGGGTCACATCTACTGTGACCCCATGAGTAGAGCCACCATTCTCATGAATTGGATTTGGAATCCTTTATCCAAGATCTATAGTGTTGGAGAAAAAAATTTGTTTAGATATTTGTAGTATACATTGAAAAAAAGACACTTTTTTTATATCACTACACAATTCGACAAGAACTTCAGGAAGATACACTGGATATAGTATATGAAAACCTTTAACATAAAGATGTCTTATACACTTTGGAATGGTAACATAATTGTGTAATTTTTTAGTTATACAATGAACATACCTTACAAGCTTTGTGTGATTCCTTTAGATGATAGGTGGAACATGATGAGCTTTTGTGATGATTGGAGGATAGATGATTCTAAGGATCATATATTGATGAATTATATTACACTAGTGGTCACATATTATAGGGTTGACTTAGTAAATGGTAGATATAATACGAAACCTCCATGTTCTATGATTTTTTAAAAAAATATTAGGCGGTGACTCAATACCCTAGTGGTCATTTGATTTAAATATTGTGTTTGGTATACATGTGAGAGCAATAGTATATGATTCGATTAGAGAGGTGTTTTTTAGGGTATTCCATTTTTCTTGATATACAGTAAATCTTGGTGTGATCATTATATATTGTTGCATCAAGATACGATTCTTGTGGATATGGATGGAGAGGGACATCAGTGGATTTGTTTCACGTGCCTTACTTACCAGATGGTGAAGACAAAGCACCAGCATTCGGGTTGTTTGATCTATCCACATTTATTTCCCAAGTTGGAGTTGAAGGACATCATGATATAATTTTTTACTTAGATTACATAGAACCCCACTAATCCATGATGCTATCTGGTAGATTTTTCAATCAGCTGAAGAAGGTTTCCAAATTCATATCAATCTAAAATAATCATTAAATGGAAGAGATGGGAATGCTATATATCCATGAGATCATATTTTACATGGATTTCCTTTATAAATTTTTCTGAAAGAGTCACAACTATAATGTATCACTTTGGAAGTGAATAAATAATTTAATAAAGATTTAGTTGTGGCTGATTATGAATTTTATCCATAGATAAATATACTGATTTAGTGGAAGATTCCCATACTGGAGTACATGCATCAAGATTGTATACTAGACATCGGTGGAATGTGGGATAAGCGTCATTCCAGGAAATATTCTATTAAAATAATATTTTTCAATTATTAAATATAGATTAACACCATTGATGTTCATTAGGGTAGTCCATCTTATTATCCTCTTTGTTGGAATGAGGCTTGTGAAATAGCAGTTGTGGGGACAATTTTGGTACACAAGACCTCTGATAGAGTATAGTTAAATTAGAAGAGGTTGATTTGTTCAAAGAAGTAATAAATAATGTGATGACTATAGGATGATACCTCTAGAGTTTTTTTATAGATCATGTTTTCATGAGATTACCGACAGAATTAGGATGTCAATGTATTGTTACCCCCAGGTTATGTTGATCCATTCAATATCACATAGCAGGTTGGGATAGTGGTGTACCTTCTAGATCTTTCGTCACTATACCTTCATATTCACAATTTGTTTCCAACATCTCATCTCCATAGGTCTGTTATCAATCCTATGCATGTTATAGAGTATGAGGAAATTTAGTCGGATCCAGATGCATCTTATGCATAGTGTCATATATGTATTATAGACCAGTGCAAGAAAGATTTCAAAAATGGAAGATGGTGAGTCTTGTTCAGATCCTATGATAGTAAGGACTGATCCAAGAGGAGATGTAGAAACATGATTCAAATGTTTGAGCTCATTTCATGGAGTTGTTCAGTAATGTCCTCTAGGGAAAAATATTACGTCTGTGAAATAAATATTAGAGGTGAATTATAATATCTTTAGTTTTTAATGTTCTAGATACCCCCTCTTTGTTTTATTTTTATGTTCATTTATGTTGAAATGTAATAATTATCAAATTTGGTTTTACACACACACATATATATATATAGTGGGGAATACATAATGCTAAAACACTTCTGCCTACACTTATGATGTCCTTTTTTATGTTACATAACGTTAACCCTTATTTTTCATGGGTTACATAAGGGAAAATAACTACTACATAAGTGTAGAGTGTTTCTCCTCAGAGCTACATAAAGGTATCACTATGTTTGAAAGGATTCATAAGGCCAAACTACGATCTTTATAAGTGTATGTCAAAATTTCAAAATGATTCATTAAGGAAACTCGCTAGTTATGTACACATTATAAGGTTAAGTGTAATTTTCTACTTCATCCTATAAGGGTGGCCTTGCTTATGTGTATGGGTAACTCCTAATTTATAAAGGCTACATAAGGGTAAATACGGATCATCATAAGGGTGGTATAAAATATAACCATTTCGTAATAGGAATCCTCTTTTACCATATATGATATTAATGATCACCATAAGGGTAAAACTCTGATACCCTTATGCTATTCTATTTTTAGAAAAAATATTCTTACTATATTTCCTCGTTTTTCTTCCCTGACCCATGCATGTAACCCATTTTTTCAAATTTAAAATCGTTAAATATTACATAATCTATTATATTGACTCATTTATAATCGAAATACCTTTTAAGGTTGAAATTAAACACAAATAATTCAATATCCACATTAAATAAAAAATAAATGGTGAATTTAATTTGTGGTTCTTAATACTAATGACTAGTACATTGTTTTCCTTATTAAAACTATCTGAACCCTTGATTTTGTTATATTCCGAAGGCAATCCTAAGTATGACATTTCTAATGTTCCATTATGGAAGAACTATAAATTCCACTTCATTTGATTCTAGAACACTTTCATGACGAAAATATCTACAACCATTCTTCAATTATATTTTTTAGACCCTCTTGAGTCAGGTGCCTCATTCTTCTGCAAACCTGGGCAACCTACCCATTTCTCCCAAAACAATCAACCATAAAATTATCATATGATGATATATATAAAGGTTTCCAAAGAGATAAAAAAATATTTTGTAAAGAAAACAAGAAGAATATTACAATGAATACTTACCTTAGAACAAAGGAATGCAACCTTTATATGAAAAATAACTAACTATTCTTTAAAAAATATATTTATTAAATAACGAATTTATTACCATCATTAATTAACCAATTCATATGTTATATGATATAACCACATGCATCCTATTTTATGAACTATATTTACCTAAATATTATTTAAAAATTACTCAATTATAACATCCATATACATTAATTACAAGTAAGAATGATTTTAATTAAACATGACACCTTCATTATTTTAGTCATTAGTCATTATAAAATTTAATTTCATTATCCATTTTTCAAAGATAAAACAAATGATAAAACCTAGCATAAAAACTATTCAAAATCATTCCATGAAAAATATTCGGTTATGATAGGGGGAATATGGATCCATTAAAGCAGAATGTATAATAAATTGGATGTTTGGAAAAAAATGGTGAGGTCTATTGGGTTTCAAAAAAATTATTGTAAATTAAAAAATTTTATTCTTAAAATTTTATATTATTATATAAAGTATTAACATTGAACTCATCGTAATTATTGAAATGATTCTCAACATGAATGAAAACATATTACTAGGATATATACTTTAAATGGATTACATTGTCACAGGGACTGATTTCCATAACTAGAAAATGTGCTTAAATGTTAATGTATTCCATTAAAGTAAATTATATGTGCTAAGAAATACAATTCTTTAATTGATTGGAGAAGATGGATACAAGGAATATTTTTATACCTATGACTAATATTTGGATAATTCCATATATGTCCAACGTTTTATTTTATATTCCATTTCCAATGAAATATTATTATCAATATGAGGATGTGGATACATATAACAAGATGTATCACCTTTGTGATCCCATTTAAGAACATCTGTGATAAGAGGGGAATAAATTATATAACGCACTATTAACATGAAATCATAGAGAGTTGAAACCAGTTGGTCCTCATGTATTATAGATGATTGGATACATACAATGAATAGACTTCTTGGTTATTATAATCTATTATGAGCTATGCAGAAATCCCATTCATTCCTTACTTCCTAAATCGATAACCTGTTTCATTATGAATTAGAATAAGATCAGGGTGAGAAGAATCTTTCAAAACATTTTATTATCATTCTTCATGTATAAAGGGAAATGGGGCATGGAAAATATGTAGTATTTATTATGAATATGTAAAGGAATAATAGGGAAAATAGTACCACAACTCACTCTAAGTCTAAATCTACTAGAACCATCCTTCAAAGAAGTATAAGATAGAAAGGAAAGAGAAAGAAAATGATGTATTATATTTTCCATGAGGGAAGCTGGTCCACTAGAAGAAGAACTACTACCAAAATAAAGGGGATGCTAAAAATGAACTAATTATTGAGTGTAAAATATCCACAAAAAGACATTTGTTATTGGATACACCTTACAGTGATGACATCTTTATTAAAATGAATCTACCAAGTATATTTTAATATATTTATAAAGGATAGGTGGATTATTGAAAATCCAATGGTTCATCAGTTACATCTTTGGCTATAGGATACATAAATCTTCCATTGACTACAAAAATTATTATTTTTCCATAATTGTTATTTTGTTCCAATTTTTACAAAAACAATTACCTTTTTTACTTCTATTACATGGAGGGATAAACATTTAATTTTACAAATAAATAATTATTATTTTAAAAAACATTTTTATGGTATGGAATAAAAAAATAATTATATTTATCTATTAAATTATTAAAAACATATATTTTAAATTGATAAAGAAATCTTTTTCAAAGGGCTCATATAACACTATGTTGGGGCATAACTATCCTGATCACATCAACCAGAAGTGTCTATAAATGTTTTACCAAGATATATATTAGGAATATTTTGATCTAAACCCACATTAATGATCTCATAATTTTTTTATACTTTAAATGACAAATACAACTTTTCTATGACTCAATTAACGGGCCATCATGCATCAAGGATATATAAAAATTCGTGTCTATGAACATTTTACATTTGAATATAGTGGTTGATATTCCGACATAAAAACATTCTCTGATGTCTGAAATATATGTGTTTCTATCTACATGGTGTGGTAGAAAGTAGAGGCCCTTGAGAAATTCAAATAAATCAAGAATGAATTAGAGAATCAACACAGTGAAAGATAAAATTTTCTCATTATAAATGAAGAGGTTAATTACATAATCATGAGTTTTTCAACTTTCTAAAAATTCTTTTGGATTTTATCAAACTCAATTTACCATGTAAAACTCAGTGTAATGATGTGGGTTAAAGGAGGAACCATACCTAAAAAGAAATTTAAAGGCTGATAACTAGTCATTAAAATATTATATTTTCATTTTGGGTATATGTAATTTAAACTATTGAACACACACTAAATCTGGTACCATCAAATGTGTTAATAGAATTTCCATTGAGTAATTGAGTGGATTTAATCTTTTTATATTCCTTTTCTGTGTATATGAATGTGTGGTGTTTTGTAAGGCTATGTAGGAAAAAAAATATAACCATAATGCATGAAATGTGAATTTGTTTGATATTATATTGAAACCAGGGGATATTAACAATATAAACCCACAGTCTTGAAAATGACTATGTTAAGACATGTAATATCAAATTAGAGGGAGAACATACTTAAGAAGAAATATTGGAGCATGATTTAATTTGATTAATTTTATGCTCAAGACACACAGGTTTTGGTATAAGAACAAATTCTATATGTCACATGGAATAATTTCTCATGAAATATTTGTTTAACCAGTCAAGGAAGATGAGGACTCATTATTATTTGAAAATAATGAAACTATTTATTAAAATGTGGTAGTATAGGGCTCCGAAGCTAAATCTTCAAGGATTCCATGAATTATGAGTGGGATTTAACATATTATAAACATATTTTCGTTCTTTCTGATCATCAATTTGATGTAAAGCCTATTCGGTGAAAATAGGTATTCCATAGAAAACTGGACATGGAAAGTAAAATTATTACCTATAAATAAAAGACTGTTTTTAAAAGTTTTAAATATTGTAAAGGCATTGAATTCAATTAAACCATACCAATAGTTTCTATAATAAAATCCATCAGAATTGTAATTTCTATTTCAACTTTCTGTGATGATGAAATATTGACGATGAATGTTAGAACAACATTATTTAATGGTAATAATCTAGATGATGCCGATATGGAAGAACTAGAAGGGTTTGTGGCTATAAATAATTATAATAAGGTTGTAATGTTGTAAAGATTAATTTTATTATTGAATAATGAATCAATTTCAAGAAATATTTAATTTGATGAAGCTTTAAAATACATTGGTTCCATTAACAAAAAATGTTACTCTTGTGTTTACAAGAGGTTTTTTGGGAGTGGAGTCATTATCCTAGTAGTATATGATGATGACATATTACTTATTGGAAATGACATACTAGTCTTACATTCATCCAAGGAATATATTCTTCCCCATAAAATATGCAGGTGAAGAAGCCAATATTCTAGGGATAGAGATCATTTGTGATAAATCCAAAGGTCTTATTGAACTATGTTAAGGTAAATACATTGAAAATATACTAATGATATTTATAATTGATCAATCCCAGATAGATAGGATTCAGTGTCAAATGGGATACATATTTCCCCCAAAAATTGTACTTTGACAAAAGAGGAGAAATATAGATTGATTAGGATGTCATACACATATTTGATAGGGTTAATCATGTATTTCATGTTACGTACTAGGATTGATGTTTCTTACACCTTGATCATTTATTCATATATCAAGAAAAACTAGGTGAACAATATTATTGTGTTTTTATGGATGTACTTAAGTATTTGAATAACACTAAGGATATGTTTCAGGAATATAGATGTTGGTGGAGTGAGTATATCAAGAGGAGGATGAGTGAATGAAGTACCCAATAACAATTTCTACTGAAGATTATTTAAATAGAATTCCACAAATAATTTAAATACAAAAAAATTAACCAAAGCAACATATCATTATAAGTTTTAATATTTTAAAAAAACTCTTTAAAGATTCATTATGTCTCTATAAAAATATGTATAAAATTCACTTTTAATTTTTAAAACAGTTTACTTAATAAAAAATATATAAAAATATAATTAAGGCTATCTATTAAATTAGTGGTTTTGTTTACAGTTAATTTTTTTTAATATTAATGATAAATTAAAACAAAAACAAAAGATAAATGTGAATTGAATGGATGAGGTTTATTTTTAAGCTATGACATAGTCCTCTTCACATGAGAATCACCGACTGAAAACCGGTTTATATAAAATAAAATTTCTATCCACAATGTGGATAAATTATTAAAAAACAATGCTATGATGGTCACATATGGACCTCTTCCACATATTATTTGGAATAAAAAAGGTAGCAACTGAACCTATAACACAACATGAAGGAAAGAAGGTAATGATATTATTTGAGAATATATATGTATTGTATAGTCTAAAGAATGAGAGAGTGTTACTTCAATAAATTGAGAGACACACACTACTCAAAATTTAAATAAAAACAAAATAGACTATAAAAATTAAAATTTAATGGGATATTGATTCATAGATTGATATTATAATTATATTTTGACTATTTTAAAGTAATTTTAACTGAATATTGATTAATATTTTAGAGTGTTTCTATTAAATAGGGTTCTGTAAACTCAATGTTCTTAACCATAGGATGGAACTTGAGTAATGCGGTCCTTCGAATTCTTTAATCTAGTGTAAGCAATATTCAATATATTGTAGTTCTTGTAATTATGTTTATATCACTTCATGTGTGAAAAAATCTGTGTTTCTATATGTTACATATATTCCATTATTTATATCTATTGTTGTAGAAACATATTGAAAAAGGGATATTTATTCTTCTTTTATTAGCAGTAGTCAAGAGAATCCACCAGATCTTCTTCTCCTTGAACTACACATTCTGACATTGTAATTAATGAATCTCTATCAAATAATTACGACCAATCATTATAATATGTGTGTGAATTAAATTTAACAATTTATTAGTAATAAATATTAAATTCATAATAAACTAAAATTTAATAATTTAATCTTTATAACAGTGATTGAAAGTCTTTCTATGACTATTCTTATGATTACTATTCTAGTGGTGACACTTGTAGGTGGTCACTCTTCTAGGGGTGACTCCTCCCATAAATGACTCTTTAGGCTTTGGTTCAGAGTCTTCTGTTGACTCTTCTCATAGTGACTCTTTATGTCAATAAATTAGAGTGTGGCAGTGAATATTTAGAATGAGTATTCTTTCTGGTAGTGGGACACATTAGAGATGCCTAGATCTAGCAGTGAGTCAAGATAGCAGTGACTTAGGATGGTGGTGAAACATTCTGAAACATAGAAATTTTTTTGTTCTAGCAGTTACTCAAACCAAATGGTGAGTGTATCCCATAATTATCCAATTTTGGATCACATAGGTGATTCATCCTTGGCAGTGAGACATATTTGGTAGTGAGACATTTCTAGAGGTTAATCAACCTCAATGTGGAGTCTTACCAAATGTATCCATATTTTATACCAATCTATTTTAAAATTTTCAATGCGTAAAAAAAATCTCATGAATATCAAAATATAAATGATTTTATTATCATTAAAACAAGGCGATAAAAAATCTCCCCCTTTCTAATGATAACAAATCATTAGATTATATATATATATATATGAAATAAAAGGTAAATAAGGACATTGAATGAATATGGTATCAAAGATTTCAGAAATGACATAGAGTATCAAAGATATTTAGTATCTAGAATTGAAATTGAAGCACATAATATCAAAGGAAAATAATGATTTATAGGGAAGGAAAATAAAGATATCACATAGTATCAAAGGAAGGTAAATCCATATATTGAAGAAAAGAAATGTCTCTGAAAAATAAATTCACTTTTTCTTTCCACTATAGGGTTTATCATATAGTGAAAAGAAAAATATAAAATTCATAGAAAATAGAAGATAAATAATCAGAAATAATTCTATTTAGAAAAAAGGAAGTGATAAGAAAACAAAATGTTTATGAAAAAAATGAACATATAAGCATTCCCATAAAAATAATAATGGAATATCAATGATCTTTGGGGTTCTCTAATGGGAAAAAAAGTGCATTACCCTTGTCACTATCTGAGATAGAAGGATTGGCAATAGACATTGATAGAATAACAAGAACAGTTATAGGAAAACTTGTGATAGTTAAAGAAGGTCTAGGATATCAAATAATGATGTGTCTGAGGTGCTTCACAAAATTTTTGGTAGATAATGGAAATAACTGCAATCGAGCTAGAAAAGGACCATGGGGATGTCACTGAAATTTCATCATGATCTAAAACTGAATTTCTGTGCACATGTAGAAAAGCTTTCATATTGATAATGAATTCCATGATTATACATCCACCACTTTCTATTGCATTTAAAAAGACTTTATTTTATTCAATAAATCTATGAAGCACATAAGTCAAAACATTGAACTAGTTGACTTGTTTCATGAATGTGTGAGAAACTCGTGGAATCCTTAGATTTTTCACCCAGAACTAAAAGTGAACAACCATGTCGTGATTGGAAAAATCCTATACTAATATTACATAATAGATTTTCTTATTGTCTATCTATCTACATTCATATCCATCATTTATTATCAAATCATCAGGTGAGTGTGACCACAGTCATGCTAAAAAATTCTCATAGTTTCCATAGGAATGGAAGGAACATCTCTTGAATAAAAACATGAATGACCAATGGTTACTTCTTTTAGAATTAATATAGGAAACTAAACCTCCAAAATAAGAGGTGGAGTAGAACTACTATGTAGAAAGATAAGATTTTCAATTCCATCATAAAAAAGATCCCAAAGAATCCATAAGTGAAGATTTCATCACCTAAACATATGATTTTAATGATATTAATGTATGTCAACCTTCATTTTTATATTTGAACTTCCAAGATATGTTGCATAAAATTTTACATAATATGGCTAGTCACCAATTAAAACATATATCTAGTATCCTTTTCAGTTAGCATCTTAGTTAGAATAGGTTGGTTCATCATATTTACATCAATCACTACCAATAGTTTTTTAGAGATATAATCTAATTCACCCTTGGGGTTGAAATTGACAAGAATTGGTGGGAAAATAGGTGCAGGAAAAGAACCAATTTTGATTTTAATAAAACATCTAGAACTCTACAGAAGCATCAATATGATCAACCAATGATGCCTGTGGATTCTTATGTCATTGATGATTAAGTACACCATTCTTTGTTGGATTCCTAATTTTTCATGAAATCTTATCCCATTATTCATATAGTGGGAAACTCAACAACTGGAGAAACAAAAAATTTAGATATGACTATAATAGGCATACTGCATGAAAAAGTGGTATTTGCATTGGGTTATTTGTTATTTGGAAGGGAATCATTGAAAATAGTCCATTTATATCTACTATTTGGGATGATACCCTATTCTCATTGGAGATAGTTTTACATAAGAACTTATTTGAGATGGTATATGCATTCCTGAAACAACATTATTTGGCATGCAGTGCATGCCAATCTGCAGCTAACATATTTATGATGGGTGCTTTCACCTACCGTAAATATGATGCCATTGTTTTTAGTATTTGCGATGTGATTTTATTCCCATAAATAATAGATTATTGAATGTATATTTTTTTATAGGACCCATCACAAATACATTTTAAAATGACTAGAATTTATGACGATACCCTTCAAATATATTATGTCAGTAGGTAAGCATTTACGACGGGTCTCATCATAAATACTTATTTAACAACTACCCCTAATTAGTAGGGGGCTAGCATTTGAGATGGGTCCTGTCACATATAGTAAAATTTTCAATGGGAATCCCATCACTAATTACATTGTCACAAATGATCTAACCTATATATATCCTATATGACTTATTCAAATTTCACAATTCATTAAATTCCTATCTCTTTATCTGCTTTCACATTTCCATCTTCAAATTTTTATAACATTTAAATTTTACACTAGGACAAATTTCTGGAATTTAGTTCAACGAATGATTTTTTATGGTATTTATTTGTTTCTTATATTTTATAGTTAATTCATTTTAATTTATATTAGTAATAACAATTATTAATTAGCAATTATTAAATTAAATAAGAATTAGATCGTTATATTTTGCAATATTTATTTGTACAAATATGTTGTGTCATTAAGATTTAATGTGTTTTAGTGTTAATAGTATTAATTTGTAATAATTTGCTTCAATTATAATTAATTAATAAAAAATACATTTAATTAGTATTAATTAGTAGTAATTAGTAATAATTAATACAAATTAGTATATATTGGCATGAATTTGTGCGAATTACTATTATTTACAATTATTTAGTATTAATTAGTAATAATTAGTAATAAATAGTAAAAAGAATAATAAATAGTAATAAATAGTAATAAATTGTAATAATTATCAGTAGTTAGTAGTAATTGTTGCTAATTAATAATAATTTGTAATAAATACCAATAAATACTAATATGTAGTTTTTATAATAATAATTTTTAATAATTAGTAATAATAAGTAATAATTAGAAAAAATTAATAGTAAATAGAAATAAACAATAATAATTAGTAATATTTTGTAGTTATTAATAAAAATAATTAACTATTATAAACAATTATTAAAATATGTTAATAATTTGTATTAATCAGTAATAATTAGTAATAATTTTTAATAACTAGTAATAATTATTAATATGTAATAATAAATAGTAATAACTAGTGATAATTAGTAATAAATAGTAATAAATAGCAATAAATTGTAATAAATAGTAATAAATAGTAATTAAAAGCAATTAATAGTAATAAATAGTATAAAATAGAAATATTTTGTAATAAATATCAATAAATAATAATAAGTAGTAATAAATAGTAATAAATAATGAACTTTTATGACAGTGAGTGATAACGAGCATCTTTTAGTGACAATTAGTGGCAATTAGATATAATTTGAAGTAATTTAGAAATGCATCAATAATGAATACATCAATTAGGGAAATTTGAAATCCTATTACTTATTTATTTAATTTTTCATCATTTTATCTACTATTTATAAGGTAAATTTATTATCATTTTTATTTAATACTTATTTAGTTTTTTTCATAGATATTTTGGGACGTAATATTTTTCTTTAAACTATATTGAATAATACACAAAATAGAAAAAATAATTTTTTCAACCAATGTAACAACATTTTACATTTTCATTGGCTTTCTTTGTCAAACATCCATCAATACATATTGATTTGATGTTGTTTCCCAAAAAATCATTCTAGTTTTTGAAAGATAAGAGTGTATAGGAATATTATGTGCCCATTGTGGTGAATTCTCATGATTGAGAGGGAACATGACTTTCTTATACTCTTCTAACTTTCAGAAATGTGAAAAAAATCATATAAAAACTTCGAGTCAATATACAGTGTTGTCGATTTGACATATAAAGACAATATAATTGTGGTTACATTGATAATTAAGATTGTATTGAGAATTTGGGACGTTTAAGAATCCGCCAGACTTCAATCCAACACATGGTATGACCGATATATGATATGGTGGGTAGAATGTGATGTTTTGATTACAAAAACAATAGGATGTGGAAGAGAATATGAGTTGACAACTGAATATCGTTGATAGAAATTAGTGCAATGATTTTTTTACATGGATAGTATAAATAGGTTTAATAATCAGATGACTTTAAAATCTCTGTTTTATAAATTTTTTTACATCATATTATTTTCAATATTATGGTAATTAAAAATAACCAATGTGTGTTTATATTGTATAATTTTTTCAATAGGTCACTAGTACCGGGGAAGAAAGTATGTGATGTATTAAGGATTGGATTAGCATTAACAGGAAGTAAAGATACATTGATGAATGCTCATGGTTTTCATATATTAGTGAATTGAATTTTTTTGAAATGGTTGACATTAATTGGTTTCATCATTTGCTGATTGTAAAATATATAATTTATACATATTTATTGAATCAAATAATTTTAAATCTTATGGTGATAACATTTTACTAATTTTTACCACCCATGTCCAATTTTTTCATTAGGTCATACAAACCAGGACATGCACACTATAACCTGTCGATGACCACAATAGTAGTAGTAGAAGGAGAATATGTGTTGATTATAAGAGTAGTAACCCCATCTAATGATGATGTAAATGCAATGTATGACTCATGGTTTTGGGATGGAGTTCCCTCCACCACCTCATCTAGATGACCCCCTCCCCCATAGTGATTCATGTATTTTTATAAATATTGGAGTGTCAATATTTTTTGTAATAATAAATTAATCCATATATCTCGAGATCTATATATAACATATTTTACATTATTCATGAGTTTTTTTATTTTTTCATATTATTAAATATTTTTTCTAATGTTAAATTATTATTTTTATTGTTAATTTTTTATATTATTGAATTTTATTGTTTTTTATTTTTTAAAAATATTTTTGATAAGAGGCACACCAGTAAAAATAATTTTTTAAAAAAATCTTTCCATTTTTTCTATGATGGGATGGTATCCCATTGTGAATAGTAATTTGTTCCAAAAATGTCTAAAAATACAATTTGTGATTCCATTTTCTGTGATGGGTTATTTGCAATGGAAACCTATCACAAATTAACATTTGGTATAAGATCTAAAAAAAATTTACCCATCAAAAATAGTTTGATGTTTTATTGAGGTAAACCAACAGACTTGCCAACTATTCTGTATTCATCAATAAATTTCTCGACATGTTCAATATGCTAAACATCTGTTTGATCATCAAAAAAATTCTCAAATAAAAAAAATCACTTATAATCAATTACAACCTCATCTAACACTTTTTAATCATCATAAAAAGTCCCACTGGTTTCATCAACAACACCAACATCATCATAGTGATCCTCTCAAACATGTATATTTCTCCCCTAAAAAATATGCTTCATTTTCTTCTCAAACATAATTTTCCACATCTCCATCATAACTGGGTATATCTTCTGATTTAGAACTAGATACATGTAGAGAAGAAACAAGAGTTTAAAGTAGTTCCACATCATTTTTTCTAATTCTTCCATTGATACCATTTAGGTCTAATAGTCTATCCTCATAAGCAACATCTCAATTTTCATCTCCATTTCGATCCTCTTCTTTCTCACCTTCTTCTTTATTAGCATCATAACCCTTCTCATTTTTATATTTAGAACTAACCTTGAAATTATCTTCTCTGGAGATCTCATCCTCATCCTCATCACATTCTTCTTTTTATAATATCTCTATTTTAGTGTGTGTCCTCGATGGACTAGGAACCCCATATGAGATAGTAAGAAAAATAGGAGGATGTTTTGTGACTCTTCATTCATCTAATAGAATTATTTCTCCAGATCATCCTTAGAGATAGTAGCCTATTACTTTTTATTATATTCATAGTACACAACAATATCATCTTGTTCTAGACCAGGTTCAACAAGATCCCTCTGTTTAGATAGATGGTCAACCATATTTATTGAACCATATAACCTTTCATTATCACCATCCCAATTATTTATCCAAATTATATGAATATTTTTATTCATCTAAAAACAATTATAGTGAAGGGTAAAACACCATTTTATTTAACTAACTCCTCATATCCCACAACTAATCCTTGGTATTTAAACATTTAAGAAATAGACTTTGTATAGATCAAGGAATTGGATCTTGAAGTTGGATTGTTCATTTCCAAAATGTAAAGCATACGGTACCTTCAAAGATTTATTTTCTATAATTTTTTAATATAACATAACAAATATAAATCTAGATAATTTATGGTAGGAAAATATCCCTTTCATGGGAACAATATTTTCTGGATAAATTTAAAATGAAACCTACATTCCCGATCTAAATCAGAAGCATCTATTCACCTTCAAAATCCATTACGTTTTGACATAGACATAACCTCTTCTTAATTGATATCATTAGTATATTTAAGAGTTTTCCCTTGATAATCATTAAAAACACCATCATGTGGAAATTTTATACATTCATCCAATTGGTTTGAAGAAAAATATGTTCTATAACCATTAATCCTACTTCATACCCAATTCTTTTCTTCTTCTTCAAAATTGAATTATACATACTTATAAAATAGATATACCATCCTAAGAAAAAAAACTATCTCATTTTATGATAATAATTACTTCTATATTTTTTATGTATAAATTTCAACAGTAACAAGTTACTTGAATGAATCCATTTATCCTTTACTTACTTCTCAATTACTATTACTCTTTTTACGAGCTCATGGTTCATTGGTTCAACCTGAGTAGGATGACTTAGTTACCCTTTCTTCTTATTTGTTGGGAATGATTTTTTTGGAGATTATTTAGAATGACTCATCACTCTAGACATGGTGATCATCTATTTTATCTTGGCTATCT
The DNA here is from genome assembly GCA_963277665.1 of Viscum album. NCBI lineage: Eukaryota > Viridiplantae > Streptophyta > Magnoliopsida > Santalales > Viscaceae > Viscum > Viscum album. The sequence goes on along the minus strand of OY728134.1, from coordinate 409,371,568 downwards.
CATGTGAATGTGAAAGGAAGGTCGAAAGGTTAAGAGAAAAAAGGTCACACATGGCTCGAGAGAAAAAGGAATGAGGATATCATTTGTAATGGGAATAAATATAATATGATTTATCAGTTTGTATCCTTAGGGATTAAAAAAAGAAACAAATAAAATGTCAAAATTTGTTTTCAACGAAATAAAAAATTAATTCAACCTTAATGTATAAAAAGCCTGCAGTTGAAAAACTGTTTTGTGAAAAACTAGAAATGGCATGGAAACCCAATTGTGTAAATTTATAATGGTGAGAAATCTTACAATGGTGAAATTTATTCATTGTTTAGATGTCACTATGTAAAGAAGTCACAATAATGGGAAATCACAATGGTTAGAAATCACAATGTAGTGAAATTTTCAATGGTGAGAAACCATCAACGGTGAGTCCCAAAAAATTAATCTTAAGAAAAAATTATCTTTACTATGTAATGTTTGATGTAATCCATTCTCATAGAATTTAAAAGGCATTGTAAAGGTAACATTATGGTAATGTTATATGATAATTTATTCATGAGTGATATCACTTTTTTGAAAATGGTATCTTTGAAAGGGTTGTCTAACACCAATATGTATTATTCTAGAATGTGATATAGGATTCTTAGAAATAGTTGTATAACTTTTACTGTCATAGTTTATAAAGAAATGTCAAAATTTATATCCATATTCTATTATTGTTTGTTTCATCCACAAAATTTTGTCATGTCATCTAAATATTGATATCTATTTAGGTTATGGAGTTGACCAAGAAAAAATATTTTTCATCTTAGTAAAAAATGAAACCAGTGACATGCCTTAAATGTGAAATGTTTCATATGGGATTTTTCTCTCTAACATACATCCTATGAAATCCACATCATAAAAACTATTTCAAATGAATATACTGTTGTGTAAAAAATTCATATATTTTTAGTATATTTGAAGTATTTGAATCATATTTTTATTGCAACCTTGTTTAGAGCTCTTTTAATTTCTTAAATTTGAGCATACATACACACAATAAGCATAATATAATGTTAGCTAGCAATATGGTATAGAATAATTATAATCACACCTCTATAATTGTTTTGATACACTAACTTCTCTTCTTCGTCAATTCTCAACTTAAATGTGATACTCATAAGAGTATCTATACCCATATTTCTATCAAAATTAATGTTTTTTGAAATATCCTTAGTTTATTTACCATTATTTAAAATTAATCATTATTTATTTTGAAATATCATAAAACCAAAAAATAATTTGAGTTCACCAATTAAACTCATTTCAAAATTAATATTCCATAATTTTTGAAAACCTAATACATAATTTATTTCTTGGAGATTAGAAAATAATATCCTCTAAAAAACATTTTACAATAAATATTTATTTTTATTTTTTTAAACAATCATAAGATCATATACACCTTTGTAAATCCCTTTTGATATAAGAAAAGTGTATATGATACCGTACCAATATCTATGAGATTATTTCAAACCATATAATGATTTTGATAGTTTGAAAATGTGATTTTGAACAAGGGGATTTTGAAAATTAGTGTGTTATTTTACAAACACATCTGAACAGATATTCTAATTTATGAATTCAGTCTTGAAATCCATTTGATAATTTTTTAAATCTATGTGAGTTCCATCATCAAGCATAATTCTTATGGATTCATTTTCGGATAATGGTGCAAATGATTCATCAAATTTTTATTCTTTCTTCTTTACTATATATTTATCCAACCACTCTATCTTTGTTTCTTATTATCATTCTAGACTCATATACCTTATTTCTAATCTACAATTTAGTGCTTATACTCAATGATTCTTTAGTTCCACTAAAAAATTCAAATACATTATTTCATTCAAAATGATTTATTGCTTCTTAAATTTCCATTACCCAGAATTATTCATTGATTTCATCGCTGATGTTCTTTGGCATTTTCTAATAATGGAATGTTTGATGATCAACCTAATATTTTATATAAGTTCAATTATTTTTACCAATATATAAGTTTTCAACTACATCATCTAAAGGGGGTACATAAGGGACCTAATACCTTTAGAAAAATAGGGTCTAGTAACCTATGGTTTCTCTATTGGTTCAAGATCATGATTTTGAAGTTTATCAGAAGTGGGTGATTTGTTTATTGGTTTAAAAATAAATCACACGTTTGAAATTAATTTTATATAAGATAAACCATCCTCATGATTTTATAAAGAGGTCCTTGGCTCATGTGGATCAGTTTCATCATATTTAATTTGAATTGACTCTTCCACTATCTTGGTTTTTTATTGAAAATGCTATAGAATTTACTAGATGCCGAATATCCTTAAATAACACCTTAATAACTTTTGGTGTCCAAATATTACAAATAATCATTAGTTTTATAGATAAATTTATTTCAATTAGAGAATTTAAATTAATTAACCATAGGATTTTTCTATTTCAAATACCATAAGTCACCTTCATTATAAATGGTCTAATTAAAACTCTAATGATTATATAATATTTTGTGTTCAGAATTTATACACAAAAGTATATAAAAATGTCATATGAATTTTTCATAATCTAGGATATCTCTTGATGTGTTATATTCCTTTTTCTGCATCACCATTCTTCAAAGGGGTTCTAGGAGATGAAATTTGATGACTACAAACAGTTGTTTTTTTGAGGAAATATAATAATTGTATTGATTTTAGAACTCATGGACTTGGTCACTTATTGGGGCCTTGATCCTATGTTTAAATATGTTGTATACAGATCTAATATACATGGTAAAATTAGAACAAGAGTTAAATTTGTGATCTATTTTGAATACACATGTATACCTAGAAAATAATCTATAATTACATAAACATAGTTCATCCCATTTATAGAAGAAACACTATATGGTCCTAATAAATCCATATGAACAAAAATTAGAGGTTGAGAAGTTGAAAGCTCATTCTTTGATTTAGAAGAAATCTTTGGATGATTAATTTTTTATAGTGGTTATAGAAATTGTAATTTGGGAACCCTAGTTTTGGCATATACATGACTAAACCATTCTAATTAAGCTTCTAAAGTTAGTGAATTTTACAATGGACATCTCTCTTGTTCCAATGCCATTAATCTTCATGAATGGAACTGACAATTTTTTTGGGTCAATAATGAATTATTATCAGCTGCGTAAACTGTTACATAAGTTAAGGTAGTGAAAATGAAAGCAACATTAGAATCAAAGACATTACATGGATTTTTCTCAAATTTAACATAAAATCTATCATGACATAGTTTTCCGATTCATTGTATGTTATACTTCAGAAAATCAAAAAATAGTAATTTGGGAATTAATATATAATTTTTATTACCTATGTGGATGTGGAAGATTATTTTTCCTTTAGCATTATCACCAAAGGAGACGTGACCATCTTCATCCTTTATTAGGATCCTAAATCATTAATAATCACCTATCACAATCTTTGAACATCCACCATCTATGTACCCTAGTGTTTTATAGGAGGTCTTCACAGAGCTATCCTACAAAACAAAATTTATATAAGAAATGATTTTAGAACCCCGATTTTCTTCGGTCAACATGTGTTAGTAATATAGGATTTAGGAACCCATATTTGTTTAATATGTCTCTTATAAAATAAATTATATGAATATTATATAAAATCATTTTTAAGATGATTAGAAAAATAAATAGATTTAGAGATTTCATATTTATTAATAGGTAGAAATGTGCACTTATCTATCATTTTTTCCCAAGTTACTATCTTATACCAATAACACAAAATGGAGGAACTTGTTTTCCCAAAATCAAAGTATGTTTTCCACTAACATTTATAAAAAATTATATATTTTTCTTATGTTATTCGTTAGATAATTCATATTCCTTATTATCACTTTATCACTAAGCATTCTTCTCATTCTAAACAAAAAAATCATATAGCGTATTGGCAGTTAAAACATATTGTCTCTTAGGAACATTTTATTTATATTTATGTTTATTAAAAGCATCCTCAAGATTATTTCAATATTAAGATATTTTTTATTTAGATATTTCACTATTATTATGTTCATTTTTCATTTTATCATTTTTAGGAACAAGTAAGAATATAGATACAACTAGTAACATAGAGACAGTAGTTATAAAACAGTTGTTGGATCAGTAAAACATTTATTCAGGAGTAGATTCTATTTCATTGGAGCTATCCTTAAAGGAACACTAAGTTGATTTACAAGAATTCCTAAACATTAGGACCATTTCTATATATGTATATTTTTATTTCAATTTTGTATAGCCTTACTTTATGATTCATTTTTTCTAGAATTCATTATTATTAAATTCCCTTCTATTATCATCATCTATCCAATCTATCTTCATGTTACCTTTGTTGTCATAAATTACTTTATATATTGGATTTCTAAAAAACTTAATTTTTTTAAAAAACTACTTATATCTTCTTGATAGATAGTCTGTTTCATCATCATTATTACATATTAATTCACTGACGCAATAACTTTTTGGTTATTTCTTTATCCTTTTCCATTTGTTTGGATGTCATAAACTTTAAAGATACATAATTTCTTTTCAAATCATCCACCTCTTCTATATTGGGTTATATATATTTTTTGTACATTATTATCATACAAATGAATACAATAAATGTCTATATTCTAATATCACATGACACATTCATTGAAATTGATATCCCTCTCCATATTTTAGGAAGACATTTGAGTTGTCTCATAATATGGTCGTTTTTAGATGATTGAGTTATCAGATAGCTCATGGTGTTCATAATTTCAATAAAATTGAGATATATGTCAAAAATCAATTCATTATGATTAAATGTAAATGTTACCTTTTAACAGTATATGTATTCCATTTCATCAAATTAATATTTTTTTGTTCCTTCATGTAAAACAAAAAATGTATTTCATATCCCAAAATACGTTTTAAACGGATAAATAAAATTAAATTCATCATCTCAAGAAGAAAAAGGTAGGGAACCAATACATTTTCATTTATTTTCATAAGAAATATTTTTAACATCAAACCAGTCTTTTCTAAGAGTCATAGGTACTAATTATTATCCCCAACAGTGGACCAAATCTAAAAACCCATACATTCAATGATCATTTTCATATTGATATTCCCGTGAGCATAGTTATTACCATTGAAAAAAGGAGTTCTATTTGTAATATTACTTACAGATTTTTTATCTATTTAATGCATTTAAATTTTAAGTAAAATTAATTTATGATCATTGAAGAACAACTAAAATAATATTTGAATAGTTTTGGAAAGCATTGATACCAATGACTAATTCTTTGATAAAAAATGTTGTTCGGAGGGAGTTTCTCAAGAGGGGGATGAATTGGGTAACACATTAATTTTTTAAAGGATTGAAATATAATCCTCCAAATAATTTAAATGTGGCTTAGTTAACAAAAGAAGTAAATCATTATATGTTTTATTTTTTTTAAAATATATCTGAAATGATTTATTAGTTTGAAATAAAATAATTTTAAAAATGACTTTTACATTTGAAATTAATTTCTTGTATTTATAAAACATATAAAGACAATAATTAATGAATAAAATCAATGTAGTGGTTTTTTTACAGTTTAAAATGGATTTAATTTTAAATCATAATGATAAAGAAAAATAAAAAAACACACTGTGCAATAGAATACAAGAGGTTATGTCTTAAGATGAGACATTTTTATCTCCACATGGTAATCAACAACTACCAAATAGTAAATATAAAGTATAGTATTAATCCAAATATTGGATTGGGTTTAATACAATATAGCTATCCAAGTCACATAGGGACCTCATCTACAGTTTTCATGGGAATAAAAATAAAAATATGTCACAACCAGGCCTATACCACAACATGTTGGAAAGATAATAAAGATAATGTCTATAATATATATATATATATATATATATATATGTATATATATCTTCTAGATTCAAGTAGGGTACAATGTGAATGTAATAAATAGAGTAACACACACAACTCAAAATGTAAATAAAAATAAATAGAAAAAAGAAAATAAATATTTTAAGGTGTAGTGTTTCTCAGCCTAATATGCTACCATGCTCAAGAATAATTTAAATTTATTTGAACTATTGTTCAAATAATGTTTCATAATGTTTCAATAGAATATATTTTCTTAAAAAATTTGTTCTTAACCATAGAATTTCAATGGATGTATATTGTGATTCAGCTTCCTTAGTCAAGTGTACGCAGAATGCCAGATCTTCTAGTTCTTGAAATGAGGGCTAGATAACTTTATGTGTGAAGCTTTATGTGTGTCTATTTATTCCAGAACTACCATTCTCTATATCAATGATTTTCTATGTATATTTCATGGTGTATTTTTATTCTATTTTTTAGTTGTATTACTAATGAGAACCCATCCGATATTCTGTTCCTTATATTGCAAGTTTAAACAAAAACTTTAGTGAATATTTTTACAACAATTAAGAACAATCATTACAATAATATTTAGGATTAAATTCAATAATATTTATATTAGATATATTATATTAAAAATACATTTAAACAACAGGTGTGAGTATTTAAAATGGTGAATCAATGTTTTACATTGAATCTTCTTGTGGTTACTCTATTAGCAGCGACTATTCTTAAAGGAGTCTCTTCTTTTGGTGAACATTGCTATCAGTGAATATTATAGATATTAAATATAGTATTGAGGTGACTCTTCATAATATCAACATAGATTATGGTAGTGAATCTTTGAACTGTTGATAAATTATCTCAATGGAAGAAATTGGATGTTTTTAGATCTGGTTATGAGTCATTCCAAGAGTGGCTCAGGATGGAACTGATATATTCTTTAACATAGAAAAATTTTAATTCTAGTAGTGAATCAATTCTTAGAATGAGTGTCCCCAATACATAGAAATTTAATTATCCCAGTGGTGACATATCCATGGGGGTGACACTTCATGGTGGTGAGATTTAGGTAGAAGTGTCTCCACATCAGTGGGGAATCATTCAATAAATAACCATATTTTTTCCAATCAGTTTTATAAGGTAAAATTATAACATAAAGTATAATCCTCATTAATACTATAATATATATGATTATTATTACATTTACTCAAGGTGTTCGACAATAGAGGAGATGAGGAGACAATTCACATGGTTTGTACTCATGATATCATTCAAATAAAATATAATGATATGATGTTGTGGTTAGTATATGTCATCAATATTAATGTAGGATCTTTGAGATTCAAAATTTCAAAATAGATAGGTTTTGTTGATTCTATATCTATGTCTAAATATTATGATGATTTTGATATATCCAAAGAATCCATTTTTATATCTAAATTTTTCTATCATATTAATGTATTACATAATTGTAAATACCCTTTTGCATTATATTGTTATGATACATGACCAGTAGCTCTAGAAAAAGATACAGGGGCACACCAAAGAAAAAAAATCAAAAACTCTTTAATTATCACCTCTTAAAAAAAATATCAATGATGGGTGAAGTTTTTGTATGAAGACATCCCATGGAATAAAATGTGGTTAACCTATTAACTATAGAAAAATCACCAGAGAATCCTGATTATCATATGGGAGGTAATAGGTTGAAGGATTTCAGATGGTATGTAATGCCCAATAAATGTAAATTAGGAACAATATAGCTAATAGCGTGTATGATATCCAACACCAAGAATGTAAGTGAATAAAATATCCCTAGTAATTATAATATATTAACTCTTATAAATAAAGTCATTATTAAAATTATATTGTAAAATGAAAACAACACAGATATAGCTTGTGATACACGCTTGAAAAGAATTTTTTTTTGTTTTTGCTACAATTAAGTCTGATTTTCAAAATAGAATATATAATTAAATTTCATTATTTAAAATAATAAGATGCAAAATATTTTTTAAATTAGTTTTACTGAATTATAATAACTGTTTTATGAAAATTATGGGTTTCAAAAATATATAAATAATTCATTGGTTATAACATTATTAGAAATTAGTATAAGACCAATTGAAAATAAATGGTATATTTTTGTATAAAAAACTTTTTTTATAGTAAAAAAAACTTATTCTAAAAAATAAAATTTATTAAATTTTTTGTATGATATTAAGTTAATAAATATATATTTTTATTATATTCAATAAACGATTTTTTATATTCATCCAATAGATTTGATAAGAATAATATAATAAGAGAATTATTATTAGATATAAAAACCTATATTTTTTATAATTAAGGCACTTTTACCATCTTTTAATAGAGAAACTATTTTAAATCCATCATTAGGATATTTTGTAAATCATATTTTTATAAATAAAATACATATTTTAGTGAATCAGAAAAAAATAATTTTGTGGTAAATTTTTGGTATTTTTTTCTAAAGATTCATTTCTTAGTAAATAGAGAAAAATACTGATATTTAAATCGAAACAACTTTTTCATATATTTTATTTATAAGGATAAATTATATTTTATTTTTATTTAAATTGTTATTAGATTATATATTAATTAATTATTACAATTTAGGCCATTGGAATCAATTTCACTTTGAAAATGACTATAAAAACATAGAATTTTTATGAATGTTTTAACTTGAAAAACCAGCATTTTCTTCCTACCAAAGAGATTAAATAAATATTACTTTATGACATATTTGTGATGGTAATTTTTATAAATTGTTTCCATGGTTGTAATTAGAATAATTTATACTGTATAATAAAGAAAAACATAGTTTTTGACAAGAAATATTAGTGAAATTAATTGAAATTATTTACAATGATTATGGAAAAATTAACCTTCTTAAGGGACTAAACCTTAATATTATGGAGTCGAAGACATATAAACATGTCCAAAAAAGATTTCGTGGATATTTATAGACCCAATTAGCCCATCTATGGAATTGGGTCCACTATTGGAGACACATTCAATGTGAAAATCATGTATTGATCTTGTCAAAATATTACAAGAGTGTTGCTCTTGGTCTATTATAAAAAAAGAATCCTCTCCTCACACATCCCAAAACCATTGTAGCCACATTGTATTGACCAATATCTTCCCAAATAACTCATCAACGTCTCTACTATCATCCAAATGTGTCACTTTGGTCAAGAAGTAATCTAAGAAGCCGTTTGGGGAAAAAAGGATTTACTCTATTAAGAGGTATCATCGTTCTCTAATCTCTCTAGTTTTATTTCCTTTCTTCAATCATTAAATTATATTTATTACTTTCATATATAAAGATAATTATATTAATTCCATTTTTATACTCTTTAGTACTCAAATTGTTTTAGAATGTTTCCCTAAATACTCATCTTTATTTATCACTTTATTCGGAGAAACTATTTACATATAAAATCAATTATTTATTAAAATGTTCTCCAAAATTATTTTAATATGATTTCGTAAATATATTTTTTAACCTTCTAAATTTTACCAATATAATCAATATAATAATCATGTTTCATTATAGACAAGGAAATTTTCAAACCTATTACCATACTAATGGAATGTTCTTCTACCTCATAGGGAATGTATGTATTTATATATAATAAACTTTTTAAGCTTTATTTTCATGTTTAAAAGGATAAATTTAAAATTAATTATTTTCAAAAGTGTTTTAAAAAATAAGGTTTTCAAAAAGTATTTCAATAAAAAAGTATATATTCCTCTGGAATGTTTTTAAAAGTTCTTTTTATAAGAATTATTTTCATTAATGAAAAAACACATTATATTACTATACATGGGATATATAGTATTGATACCATATTTATTCATCCTCTTGATGGTTTATGATAGATTTGATACTAGATATGATTCAAATTAACTTCCTTGTTTCCCTCTATTCCACATGAAATATTCAATTTCCAATGATCATTTGACATTGGATTTCCCTAAAATATGCTAATAATTTTTCATGGATGTTATTATTTCTTGAAGTTTATACCATTTTATGATAATCATTCACATTGATAGTATTGGCTTCCTAGAAGGAATATTTTAATGTATTAGATTCATAGAATCAATTCATGATAATATTAGATTCTAGTCCCAAAGCCTTGAAAGTAACAGTTTTTTAGTTTGAAGCCTACAGAATATTAGATTCAATGAATGAAGCCTTGAAAATATTAGATTCTTTGAATGAAACCCTAATGTTATTCAATTCATGACCTTAATACTTGATGATCTATTTTAGATTTCCAAAAAATTAATAATTTCTCCTATTATGTCTAATTTTTTATTCATCATTGAGATTTTACATCAACATATCTATGGAAACATTTTATTTTAGTTCATTGATTAAATGGAATGTGTTTCAGTTTCTTACATTTCCATATTGATTTTTCCTTATAATATTAGTTTAAATGGGATGTGTTTCTAGGTATTTCTATTACATATTATTTATACTCTTATATATCATTTTATTGATTATATAGTATGTGTGTCTAGTTATTAACCTTTAAGTTATTATTATTCTCAGTTATTCATCATTGCTTCTATTATAATTTACCATTAATAAGAATTTCAGACCACCCTTATTTTGTTTCCTTTCTATAGAAATACTTAAACATTACTATGAATGATATGCATGTATTTAACATATGGAATAATTTTATTATACTAAATGTTTTTTAAAATGAAGAAACAAATCATGTTATAAATAGTGTATTCATTTGTAATACAAGACTCATGTATGTATCGAGTTAACCATGACCACCAAACTCAACTATCTGATTGTATTTGATTCATTTTTATGATTCCAATATAATTTATAGAAGACAGTGGATTTGGGATATCTAGTGTTTGTAAAATATATTTGGTATCAAAGTAATTTTAGTAGAAACATTTCGAACTAAATGTATGCAAATATTGTTTATATAACATAACCGTAAGATACAATTTGATGTTATGTATAAAAAATCATCTAAGAATTTGTATAAGTTAGAGATTACATGGGTATTCTTAGAAATACATTCCGGAATGGATGCTACATATGGATGTTGTTCTGGCATAGATGTACCTAGGGGTAACAAAACTGACAAGGTGTGTTAGTCCTGACATAGTGTAAATTAGTACACGACTATGGGACTTACATCACACCAAGTTTGACACTCCTATGGGATACACATTGAATAATTTAATTTTATATTCAAACAATTATGAAGGATTTTAACATATTATAAAAATATATAACATAGGTTAATCTTTAGTTTTTTAGGATTGAAGATAATGTTTCCTGATTCGAAATATTATAAATAATATTATCGATCAACCCTAGGAAATGGAATAACTTTGTAGAAATAAAATAGATGAAGTATTTATTTATTGAATTTATATTGAAAACATTAGAAAATAGGATATATATACGGATTATCCTTGTTTCTAGGATGTCCATCATATTTTGGAAATGTTATTAATATGGTTTCTAAATAATGAAATGTGTGTTCCTGGTGAAAACAATTGAAATCAAGAAAGGCCATAAGACATGAATCCATGACAAAACAATGATATGGGTTTAACACCACCCACTAAACTACACAATGTACAGGTTAATATGTTATTGTTTTTTGTTGAATATTTTGATGAAAAAATAATAAGGTTAAACCAATGGTGATTCTTTTTTAGGATTAGGGATTAATTTTCATACCATATTAGTTTTGGAAAATATTTGGAGATACTTAGTATTATATTTCATGATTTAATGGTACATAAGATCCATTATAAATGTATTTTAGTGGTTTAGGTAGAGGAATATATTTTTGGATATTCATTTCTTGATGTAATGGATAAATTAAAAATTGATTGAACAAATTATAAAGGGTGAATTCTTGTTTTTGGAAAAATATCAAGTAAGTATATTTCTTTATATCTATAGGTAGTAATAGAATTATCAATCATTATGAAAATGTAATAGAAATAACTTCTTGTCTTAATACATTATTTTTTATTTAACATATAGTATTATAAATCATCAAAGATTTATATATTTGAGGCCCTAAAATTTATATGTATCAATCACTTGTCTGTGATTCATTACCTCAATCACTCCCAATAAATATTTATACTTTTCCTATAATTATGCATCACTACATGCCACTAATTTTCTCATACCTAGAAAAAAATTTATATGTTATTCGATGTGACCCTTTTACTTCCCATTATCTCATTTCTAGAGTATGTTTTAGGAATCCTTCACATAATGTGGGATTTCAAAATAATAAATACCAAAGAATATATAAAAATGATTGAGTTTAAATTGGGAGGACATAATATAATTAATTTCCAGAGAATGTGATGCCCTAAAAATCTAATGTAGGAGCATTGTATCCGATATCAAGTATAACACACAACACCAAGCATGTAACAATATATAATATTAATAGTATTTATAATATATTTATTATTTTAAATAGATTCAATCTATATTTTATATCATTATATTCACACAATACAAAATTAGAATACATTACATGGAAGAGAAAAATTTTCGATAGCTGGTGTTACATGCAAGACTGAGTTTTAATAATAATAATATATTATTAAATATTATTACTTAATATAATAATATCTAATCTAGTTGTAAAATTAGTAGTCATGAATTGCAATAACTATCTTATGAAAATTTTCTTTTTCTCAAATATAAAATGTATTCAATAGTTACAACAAAAATAGAAGGTAATATAAGAACTATTTGAATACGAAGATAATATTTTTATTTATAAAACTATTTTTATACTCAAAATGTTATTTTATACTAACAAATTAAAATAATTATAATTAGTGATTGGTATTAATTGTAATATATATATATAAAAATTATATTCAATAATAATTTTATATATTCATATAATAGATTTTATATTAATAAGACAAGAACATACACAATATTACACATAGAATCCTATATTTGTTTTATTAAGGATATTTTTACACCTTTTAATGGAAAGTTATTTTAAATCCAAAATTTGGAATTATATTACTTATTATATTTCAAAATAATCATTACGTTATTCCATGAAACACTAATGTGATAACATTGTATTCAATAGTGTGTGTGACACATGACACTAAACAACATAGGTAATATAATATCAGGACAAATTATAATATATTTACTTTTTAAAATAGATTCTATATATTTCAATGCATGAAAATCCATGTTAGAAAGTGTTACATGAAAGAGGAACATTTCTTAGTAGCTTCTATTACATGCATGTGTGACCTTCCTCAAATGATTTCGTTATACTCAATATCTAGTTTCGAAGGATAATGATGCATTGTTGAAATATTTTTATTTAATAAATTATGATATTACCTCACTTTTATGTTAGATTTTGTGAACAATATTAACTTACATATGAAAATTTATGGTTAATAATAATATATTATTAATTAGTTGGTTAAATTTTAATTATAAATGAATATAGGAACTAATTTAATATCAACGTTATGATTATATATAAAACCATTTTTATGCCCACAAAGTTTTTTACCCCAATAAATTAAAATAATTATAATTAGTTAATTATTTTAATGGAATATGAATTTTTTAAATTAAATCAAATATTTTTTATAGTTATCCACTATTTTTAACATGATTAAGATAAAAAAACCCCATTTTTTACACATAAAACCTATATTTTTATAAAGGTAATTTTACCGCTATTAATGGTGAAACAATTTAAAATATATACATTTAAACAATACTAAATTAAAATTGATCAATTAAAATTAAAAATTCATAATGTCAAAATTATATTTGGATGATGTTTATGGAATTTTATGAGAATCATCATATATTTATCAATAGTGAAAAATACTCTGATTTATTTAAAAACTACCTTCTCATTTAAAGAATTTATAGTGTTAAATTATAATGAAAATATTTTTTAAGGTAATAATGGATCATTTATAAATATATTAATAAAATTTAGTTCATTATAATCAATTTAATTATTAAATTGAATATAAAAACATAATAATCTTTGGAACATTTTTCTACTAAAACTAGTTAATCCGTTAGTCAGTGAGATTAACATTAATGCTAATTTTGTTGCATCTAGGATTTGAATTATAAAAATATGACCTAAAAAATATAATATAGATAATATTTTTTTCTATTATGATAAAAAATATTTTTTGGAGGACAATGATTAGTAAAAGTAATTAAAATTAATTACAGTTGTTAAATAAATTTTAAGTTTAATTAGGGACTAATCTTTAAAATTTTGGGTTTAAATTACCTAGTATGTTGTCTAAAACAAATTATGGGTACAAATTTAATACATTAAACTTCAACTCTTGAGTTTGGTTGAGTTTTTATGACTTTTTATATGTATAAAAATGTGCACACATAACTTGTTTCTAAATATTCCATGTGAGTCCTTTTCATTCCCAATAAATGGCCACCACCTCTCCAACTTCTTCACACCTATCAAACCAATTAATTTCAGCCCAGAACAAACCAAACAATCTCTAAAAATCTATCCCATAGAATAAGAAGCCTATAATTTGGCATAAATTAATAAAATGAATCTTTTGATTCAAACTAAAACTAGTTAACAGATTAAGAGGTATCGTCTTCTATAATTCTTTTGAGTTTCATTCCAAATTTCCACCCCCTAAAATCACTTTTTATATTATTAAAAAAAATTACAAAAGATACTAGAATTTTATTATTCTAAGGATTCTATTTAATATTACTCACACCTCCATCCAATGGAAGAGAAAATATTATTTCTATGTACAATTAATTATTTCCCCACAAAATGATGATTGGTCAATTATCCTTTACCACCTCTCATGGAGGCCTTTATGATGTTAAATATGTTTTTTATTTTTATATATGACATTTATTATTAAATTATCACTCTTTAAACCATTTATAATACACAATTTTAATAATTTTCAGTTTAAATTAATATGCTAACATCGTTTGTGGAAGTGTGGACTACTACCCCTCAAAGAAGCATGATTCCTTCAAATGAAACACGGATTGTATAAATGCTATTTATAATTAATAATACAAGACATAAAAAAAATATATTATATTCATGACAAAAATAACATTATATATATATATATTAATTTATTTATTACACATCCACCAACATAAAAGTGATAACATTATTCGTGGATGTGTGGACTGTCGCATCCTCGACATGATGCAATTCCTTTTTCATCACAAGAATTATATATGTAAGTTGTTATGACTAAATAATATGGTTGTTGTTATATACTGATCATTATGGAATGATATGGTGTTACTTGCCTTACTTCCATAATGAGCATTGAAAAAAGGAAATGTTACTCAAGTGTATATACAACCCACCATATCTTTGATTGTAATGATGATTCATTTACAAAAAACTTTTATAACGATTGATTATAAAAGTTTAATTCATGTATAAATATGATAATTATGTAATGGTTATTAATATAGATATTTTATATTATTACACAATTGATAAATGTTGACCAACAATTGTTATTTTGACACGTAAACCAAATTTGGTCAAAAACACCCGACTTAACTATAATTGTTTACATAGTTGTACACAATATAGTAACAAGTGAATTAAAAGTAATTAGAAACATAAAAAATGTTATTAATAACTATTAAATGAACATAAATTTGTTATAAATTATGTTAAATTACGTTCATCCGAAAGGAATCTCAAGGTAATATATTTTTATTTTACTTTTAAAATTTGTGAGATTAATGTCATATTCACTACATATTTCTTTTGTGTGCCATACCTTATGCCCATTTTGATATACTATATTATGAATCCTATTAATCTAATGATATTATAGGATTAATTTAAGGGAATAAATTTCGTTTTATTATCATTTATACATTTCCTTGTGGTAAATGTTCAATGATTATTCTCCTCAATTGTTCTTAATCTCACTTAATTTTGTGATTGTTAACTTCTATTGAGTAATCAGATTATTTTAATAATTATTAATTGGAAATTTTATTTAATATTTATATTCTAATTCAATGTATATTATTTTTTCCTAAACTATATTCCATATTTATTATGGTGATTACTTGGACAATTATTTTATTATTTGAGGAATTATTGTTAAATACATATTTCTCATTCAATATCATTATTTGATAAGGCATATTAGTTTTTTTGATTATTCAATATTAGGAATTATTTGTACTAGAAATTATATGTGGATATTATACATTATATAGATCATTGATTCAATTATAGGTTCTCATGAGATAAATGATTTCAAAAATGGGTGGATACCCTTATTTTTAAAACGTCTTGTGATAGGTCTTTGTGGTAAAAGGTTTTCATATGCCTGATACATGACATTCATAAAGAAATAAATTTCCTTCAATGTAGATTCACTTGTTATTCATCCATGTAATTTTTCATCGACATATATAAGGATACATTTTAATTCAGTTCAGTTATTATATGTCTTGTATTTTAGTTTCATACTTTTCCATATTTATTTTTCCCTTATCTAGTTATTTGAATGGAATGTGTTTTATTTTATTACCCTTATACATTGGTTATGTACATTATTTTAGATTATTGATTACATGGAATGTGTGTTCATTTATTTAACTTTCAATATTGACTATTCACATTTATTCATTATTTCTTCTACTATATTTTCCCTTACTGAGCATTTCAGATCACCGTTATTATATTTCTATCCCTTGGAATCGAATAAGAGTACAATGAAAGATATAAAGGAATTTTCTATATGTAATAAAGATTACCCTAGAAGATGTTTTCATTGTTTATAAGAAAAAATTGATGTAATTAGTGTTCTATTTGTAATAAAAGTTTCATTTTGGTATCTGGTTAACAAAGAATACTAAACTTGTCAGTCCTTTGAGGCTTGACTCCTTGTAATCAAGCCAATGTATTTGATTTTAGACACCATCTCTGGGATATCTAGGGCTGGGAAGCTATACATTATCTTTGAATTCAAAAGATAATGATATGGTTATGGTAATGTTTTTATATTCTTCTGTGAAGATTCCATTTTTAAAAAATAGTGAAAACTAATGAAATTTAATTTGAAAATTATTTTCAATATTATTTATATAAAACGATAAATAATAAGCTTAATTTGTTTTTAAGTTATTTAGATCATATTTTTTATCAATTATTCCAATTGTGGTAATTTGAATACATTTCACATTGAAATTTACTATTAAATTATAGTAAGGATTTGGATGATTTTACTTTAAAAACTAGCGTTATCATCCCTCCTATGAGATTAAATTTTAATCAATTTATGAAAATAATATTATTTTTATTTGGATAAATGAATTCATTTTTTTTAATTACTATAAATTTTAATGTCTGATAAGGTCAAAATATTTTTTATCCAAAATATTATCGAAGGTAATTATAATTAATTACAAGAATTAAGGTTAGATTAATATTAATATAGGACTAAACCTTAATCGTAAGGGACTAAATGACATAGAATCCTGTAAAAAAGCCATTTTATGGCCATATTTCAACCTTATAATCCCTTGTATCAATTTTTTCATTTATATTTGGAACCTTTGATGTTAAAATTTATATGGAATTCCTTTTTCAAAATATTAATTGACTTACACTGCTCCACTATAAAAAGGCCTAATCTCCTCCCACTTCCTCCCACATCTTAAGACAAATTAAATCAACCAATAAAAAATTGAAGATCAAAATCCTTACCCTCAACCTAGAATCCTCACCTTGGTCATGAAGCAATGTAATGAATCCATTTGGTGAAAACCTATAAGAGTTGCTAGATTAAGAGGTAACATCATTAGTCAAGATGTCTAGTTTTATTTTCAATCTCTACTCCTATAATTTTCTTTATTCCATGATTATATGACATCAATGGTTTCATAAGTATTTTTATATGTTTTTATTCTATGGTTTCTACCTACACATACACATACTTCTATCTAATGTGTGACAAACATACTATTTACATGAATGTTGAACAACCGGCTAAGGAAACGATGATTGTTCGGCTTTTCTTTACCGCCTCTCATGGTATCCATTATGATTTAAAATATATTTATATATGATATATATAATATTTATTATCTATTTAATATTTTTAATTATTCTACAACACTTTTCCTTTTACTTTCCCATTTGTGAAAATAAGATAATTTCATTTGTAGAGGTGTGTACAAGCACACCCCAAAGTGATATAATTCATTCTCATGATATATGGAAAGTATAAAGATAGTTTTTAAATAAAAATATGAGACATTAAAATATCTATATGACATTCTGGACATAATTACCATCCTTTAAATATAATATATTATTTTCTTTATTACCCTTTCATATAGAAAATGTTATTACGTCATTTGTGGATATCTAGACTACCCCCTCCTCGACACGATGTGATTCCCTTACATCAAAATAATTCTATATATAAATATATATTATTAAACAATATGTAATTTATGATATATTAAAATTTCTAGAATGATTTTGGTTACTTACCTTCTTTCCATAATGATCATTAAAAAATGGGAATGTTACTCATTTGTACGTACGTCATACCATTACCATGATTGTAACATTGGTTCATTTTTAATAACCATATTAATAGAATAATTTATATAAAATAATGAACATATTAATTTAATAATTATGTATTTATTTTTATTTTGTATAGTTTATATAATTACCCCATAGATGATAGTTGACTTATCATTGTTGTTATCGACACAAAAACCGAATTAGGCCCAAACAATCGACATAAACATAATTCTTTAAGAAGTCATTTACAACATGGTAATATGTGAAAAAAATGTAAAGATAAAAATGAAACAGTAACTTAAAAAATTATGTAATTATCATAATTTTATTATATAATATTTTAAAGTGATTCACACAAAAGAATATCTATTGTAAGAGAGTTTGGATCTCACTTTTTTTACTTCTACAAGATAA
This sequence comes from Viscum album, assembly GCA_963277665.1. Taxonomy (NCBI): domain Eukaryota; kingdom Viridiplantae; phylum Streptophyta; class Magnoliopsida; order Santalales; family Viscaceae; genus Viscum; species Viscum album. The sequence goes on along the minus strand of OY728134.1, from coordinate 409,352,565 downwards.
CTAAAATGTTAACCAGTTACTTCCTTGGTGTAGGGAACAAAATGAAAATATTTTTATATTATGTCATCAATTAAATTATATTATTTGTATTTAAATCATTAATTAAATATTCTTCCTTCATTATTTATGTTATTTATTATGTTTCAATGATTAATAAGACACTTTGTAATGTTTAATGATTGTTTTCATCAAAAATAAATATAATGATATCTCAATGGTATTTATATTATAGCAAATTATATTAACATTTTTTCAATAAAACTTTTCATTTTTATCTTCTTTGGTTATTAATGATCTATTTTATGTATTAGTACCATTTCTATACTCTATGGTAATAAATCTGTTTTAGATTTTTCTTTCAGAAAACCTGATATTATTTCCCTATTTAGTTAACGAATATAATTTTTTCTAAAAAAGATGTTCTATTAAAATGATTTCAAAAATTATATTACAATGAAATCTTAATGAAATTTAACCATTTTTTTATTTTACCAATGTTTTTACAGGAAAATTCTTATCACTTTATGTACATGGTATTTTTTTGATCATTTACAGTGCAAAAGGATTGATCTTTTACCTCATATGGAATGTACAGATTTTCCCACCATTACTTCATTGAAGGTTCCTTCGAAAGTTTAAAAGTATAATTATTATGAAAAAGTGTTAAAAATTAATTTTTTTTAAAAAATGATTTTCCAAAGGCATTTCAATAAATAAAGATATTTTCCCCCATGAATGTATTAAAATGGTCATTTTATAATATTTCCATTCATCAATGACAATAACCCTTTATTTTACTCAAGAAATTATATGTTTTATTGATATTTTTCTTATCAATCATCTGGATGGTTTAGGATTTATTAGGCCATATATAATATTGAAATTCAATTCCATTATTCCTTTTAGTCCCCTAAAATATTCAAATTTTTATGGTCCATCGACATTTAAATTTCCCCCATATATCTATTTAATTTTTCATGCATAATGTTATTTCTAGAACCATATACCATTTTAGATACAATACTCACTTTCATAGTATTATATTCTTAAAATAAATTCTTGATAGTATTAAAATCTTGGGATAAATTCTTGAGAGTATTATACTCATGGAACGAAGCCTTCATGGTATCGTACTCAGATTATGAATCCTTGATAGTATTAGATTCATGGAAAAATTACTTAACAATATTAGTTTTTTTGATTGAAACCTTGAATGTATTTGATATCTAGAATAAATCCTCGATGATATGTTTTTGAGGTAAAAAAATTAAGTATTTTGTTCAATTAATTTCAATTCTTTTTAATCCATTAGATTTTGTGTCGAACTATCTATGGATAAATTTAATTTTTTTTCGTTGATAAAATGTCATGTGTTAAAGTTTCTTAACTTTCCTTACTGATTTTCTATTATCTATTTACTATGAATGAAATTTGTTTCCAGTTATTACCTTGTAATATTTTTATGAACTTCCTCCTCAGTTTTTGGTTATATAGATCTTCTCTTCATTTATTTACCATTCCATAAGTATTAGTCTCATTGATTCAATATTTGTTTTCGAAATAAATTACCCCTATTGAGCATTTGATATCACTATTATTGTTATTCCTTTCCCCATGAACCCAATAATCATTATATTTATGATATTTATCGATTTACTAGATAGAATAATGTTATTATCCTCAATGTTATTTTGAAATAAGATAAAAATATATATTGTAGTTAGTGTAATCATTAATATTAGTAAACTCATGTATTCATCTGGTTTACCAAGACTAATAAAATCTTCTATCTTTGGGATTTAAATACTTACAATCATGCCAATGTAATTGATAGTAGACACCACCACTATTCTATCTAGGTTTGGGTCACTACATGTTAGCTATAAAGAAGGTGAATTTCTGTTGGATTTGGTTCCTAATAATATCCTTTATGTAATTTATAGTAACCTCTATGAATTTATTTTGAAAATTAATATTCCTTTTATCCCATAATAATTGTATTTATGAATTAAATTTTAAGTGGTAATATACTGATTTTTTTCATGCTAAAAGGGTATAATAGTTCTCAATTATGAGGATACTTCATAAGTACCATGATAATTTCATTAAATATATTATTTATAATAAAATAATAGCATTTGACTAGAATGAAATGATATAGGATATCAGGGGTGGAGACTAATAGGTCCTTGAATAACATTCTCATGGTGTTATCTAATTTTAATTTTCATTATAGAAGAACATGACCCACCAGAAGGAAATCCAGATTTATATGTGTAATTTGATGATCCTTTCTATGGATATGGGTATTGATCCATAAAATTTAATTATTATAATATTATGGAATACTTATAGTCTCAGACATTTATGTATTGATGAAATCCATGACGATATAATTATTTGGTGAGGTATGATAAATTGGGTGAATCATATGTAATATTGATTTTATTAATAACAAGATAATGGATTTTACCCTTACAATATTGTATAAAAGTTGATATCTTAGGCTAGTTGATGAAAACTAGATAGTCCAAATAAATATATAGATATGGTGTTATATACAATGATTAATTTATGGAAAGTAAAATAACGATACACCATGTATATATGTTGATGAACCCAACATTAAACTTTCTTGATTAGTGATATCATTATTAGAAGATTGTATTATATAGAAAGATATTGTATGAGGTTGTATGTCATTGTGATAATATGGATGTCTTTTCTTGTTTCTAGTTGTTAACATTGGATTTTGGGTAGCCCAACCAAATTCCAAGGAGAAAGAGTCCTAGAGGATCATAAACTAAGTGTATCTAGAACCTCTATTAAATAATATTATTATTTATTATTTAACATGATTAATATGTACTATTTCCATATAATTTTTTATAATTATTTATTTTTTATAGGTCACCAATATTCCATCACCAGTTAATATTGAAAATATTTTATGAGAATAATACTAATTATATATTTTATCTATTCAATGAATGTAATACTTATTTTGTATTAGAAAATTATGATTTGGTATTTATTTATTAAATAAATTATCTTTATTCAATGAATTTTAATTATTGTGGATGAATTACATACCGATTTAAATTGTCTAGTGAGAAATAATATATATTATTTATTATTTCAATAAATTTTTAATAGTTTATTCCAGAATTAATAGTTAATAAATTCATTGGTTTTTCAAAAGATAAAAAATAATATTATAATTATTTTAGACATGGGGATATAAAGGCATTTGGGATATAATAATATCACAATTTTGATTATTATTTTATAACAGAAGAACTATTTAAACCAAATTAGATTATTCCGAACTCAATGTTTATCTATTATATTGTTGTTGTGCGAACAAAATACAAGATATATCTATTAATCCCTATAGGGAACATCTATATGAATTCTATCTAGAACAAATAGATATCCTCCACCACTAACTACATTGACTATTTTTAAAAAAATATGAATCACTCTTAGAAGAAATTCTCCAGGTGATCAGGGATGAAAAATGAATTTTTCAGGATATACCGCCCTAGAAATCATATATTACTTTGATAGTTCTTAAGTTGTTTTTGTCTCACATGTGGATCACTAATAGGTGGGACCTAAACTAGTTTCATGAGACATAATGAATGTATGATGTAGAGATGTATTTATTTTAATAAATGATAAGAGAATTCATTTTATGGTAATTCATTAAAAACATAAAATAATTTTAAATAATTATTTGGTGATTATAAATTTGTTTCAAGATTTCTTTGTTCAACTAATAATTGATTGTATTATGTTTTTTGAAGAACATTGCTGATGTAATTCTCAGATCAATCATCAATTATTACTAAAATATCTTATTTTAATGTCTTCTTGGTTCTTACATTACATGCCAAAACTTCAGAGTAGAAACCAAAAGGATGAAAGAAACTGACCTTTGATCACCATGACTAAAATATGGGATGTTTTTGCTCAATACAAAATGAAATGGATTCAAAATAGCTTGAATAAGATACTTCATAACCCCTAGAATTTAGGATTACTCAAAGGGTTATACGAAAATTTGAGCATAAAATTGGCTTTAGATCCAATCATTTATGAAGAATATCATGGTGGGAATGATTCATTGACATCATAAATGGATTATGTTTAACATGTACTAATAAATTAATCTCCCAAATTAAAATTGTTTTGGATTAACTCACTTCCTGAACTACATGTTCCTGCCATAAATGTTTTGTGGATAGATTAACGAAACCTAGACCATCGTATATTCATATCATGAATAGAATGTTAATGTAATCAATTAGAAGAAATGAAAAGCCCTTACTCTATCAACAAATCTCCAATACAGCCTTTAAATTGTCACTCACTTGGTTTTCTATAGTTCATGTCAATAATTCCTCATGAATCCGGATTTTACCTCCCATGACCCGTCGACCCTGCTCAGTTCTTCCTCTAAGCACCACTTGATTTGGAAACATGAAATTGAATGATATATAAATATCTATCCCCTTATATAAAATGTGGTTCCATTCAATATCATGGATGGGTTTGACTATATTCCATTTTATTAGATCCTCCACTTGATACATAACACACATTATCATCAAATTTCTTATTATCATTTCTTGATCGATGTGAAAACATGGCGGACCATCATTTTTTATTTTAATTTCACCCCATCAGGTTATAAAGATTGTATTGTGATTCTAATGGTTTATATATAGATTTAAATGATACAAGGATAGAACATTAACTTCTAAAAAAATATTTTTATATAGTGTTACCCTTTATCAACCATAAAAAATCTCTTATAAAAGTTGTTCTTTTATCAGCACTTGAAAAAAGTGCGGCTAAAGAGTAACCTTCACAGCACTGATAAATGAACACCCATTATCAATTATTTTTTATCCATTAATGAAGCCACACATTTATCACGACTAACATAATTATTACTTTTAGTGACTACAAAAAGATGTTGTAAAAAGAATTTAACGGAGATGTACTGGCCACTTTTAGCAGTCACCAGTACCTCATCGCAAAAGCCTCTTATCTACATCTTTTTGAATTATGTAAATGCCCCAAAAAAAATGTGTATTTGAATATAGTGAATTATAAAGGCAGTATTGATTACATGAGGGACACCATGGTGATGAGGCAGGTCACCCAGACCTTCCCATGTGGTCCATGTCAGATGTGTGGCGGCTAAAGGGATGAAATATATGTTAGGGGTGGTAGATAAATAGTCGATAGAAATTAGAGGATGAGTTGGAAAATGTCCCTGCATGTTTTATGGTAGGATGGGTGTGTCTATGTTGTATTGGGGGTTGTCAAGTGTGACTAAGTAAATAGTGGGGGTGAAAGGGGGTGGAAGTGACATATTTCATTGGTAAACCCCAAAGAAGATGATATTTGCTGAAAAATTACCTACTGATTTTTTCGCATTATGAACGAATCCTATTGGAGTTTTATATGAAAACCTTTAGTGTCACCCAACTATGTTTTTTTTGTGTTTTCCCCTTCTTCCAAAGAAAAAATCCTATATTTCAACTCTTTTCCTACCCTTTAAAAAGAAAATACATTATACTCTATTTTTGCTGTGCTGATAGAGGCATGCCCATCACAAAAAATGTTATATTAATAAATATAATATATTAATATATAAATATTAATATATTATAAAAAATATACAATAATTTATTAAATATTATTTATATAAGGCCAAATATATATATACACTTAATATGTAATATATTTATTAAGAGTGGTTTAACAAATATATACCAATAATATTAATTAAAAAAATTCTACATAGTATTTAATAATAGATATTTAATAACAATTTAATGATAAGGAAAACCAATAAATAAATAAATATCATGAGATCAAATGAAAAAATGGTTATAACTTCAAAATGTCATAACTTTTGGTATGGGTGTCGGTTTGGACTCTATGAGATGTTTAATTAATGCCTCCATAAAAGCCTATAACTTTTGGACCTAGGGGGACCTTATTCACTATTTTTTTTTATTAAGATGTCATGGAAGGCCTCATATTTTAATTTTTTTTAAGATACCCTAAATATATATTTGTTCCTATATTATAATAAATGATCAGAAATATTAATATATATTTACATATATATATACATAAAAGGTAACATTAATATATATTTTATATATTCATATATATATATATATTCCGAATTATGTTCAATATAACAAAAATATATTTATTTAAATACATAATAATATATATATATATATATATATTATAAATCATTTATAATTTAACATATCCTTTTTTAATTATTTATAATTATGTATATAATTATAATTATCTATATATATTTTTTATAAAATATTTTTTTTAAATGTATGTATTCATATATAATTATATAAATATATTTTTTACGTAGTATGTTTATGTATTTGGGCATGCATGCAAAATCAAAATAAATATAAATATATAAATATATATGCATTTGTGTGAAATATAAATATGTTTCTACATTCATGTTTCTGTGTGATTATGCATGTGTATGTATGTGTATTATTGTGCCAATATTTTGTGTGTTGGGATCATATAAATGCATTTAAATAAAAACATCATTAAATATATAATATATATATGCATATAAAAATTATTTATATAAATGTATCTAAACCATTATTGAATTATAGAACATAATAATATCTAAATTAAATATTTCATTTCATATATAAAACATAAAAAATTTATATTCTAATGTAAAATTATATGTAAATGTTTTTTAATATATTTTGAAATATTATAAAAAAAATATTAAAAGAAATTATATATATAATCATATGGATAAATATATAAATAATGAAGAATTATTTTTATAAATATATAACAATGGTTTGAACCATGGAATTTGAAATCTATACCTATGGCCCTAGGAAATTATCAAAACAACACAGGCACCGAAACAAGATTATATAGAGTTGCAAGTTAAAAAAATGGAAATATCCAAGATAACACCTCCCAAATATAAAAAATAAAATATAAAATTAATATAACATCAATTATATCATATTGGTATGATGGAAAATGTGTTCAACTTGAATGAATTGGTCTTGGGTTTGAATCTATATATGGTCAGGGAAAAACAGAGTGAAAAAGCGCTCATAATGGTCAGTTTCATCTGAATAGGGTGATATGATTTAAAGATAATTGATGAATGGTTGGTGGTGTGGTGATAATGGTTTGGGGTTCTTGACATAACAATGATAATGGTGTAGGGGGTTCCGGACATGAACTTATAATGGAAGAATCAATATATTTCATTTTGGGATTTTATTACCCTTGATAAAGGAACCCTAATCAATGTTAAAAAAATTGAAAACAATGTTAGATCCTATCAGTGATAAAAAATTATGATAAAATATACATTTATTATCTACATTAGTATATTTATTATCAATGAAATGTATCCCTAATTTTATCAGTGGGTAGATCATCAACTCTATTTTAGGACGGTTAAAATAAATTTACAGTGACTTAAAAATCAAAATATGTAGTTGTGATTATGAAGATGATTCTAAGGAGTGCATTAAATAGGATGATAGGTAGGAATAACTCTATAAAAAAGATGTATTTAGTGGGTGTTATTTTTTTCATTGGTTGTCCTTATAACGCCCTCAAATTTTCACAATTAGAAATTCACATGATCTAATTACTACACTCATATGTCTGACATGAAAAACATGTTGTTGTAAAATATTGTTCCCCATAACAAACTAAAAAATTATTTTTTGATTTCCAAATCATTGATATAGTTATTTATACCTGATGAATACTTACAATAATTGTTTCAACACATTTACGCCCACTTTTTACAAGATAGTGTCATTATATTATTTATCATATTAATGGGTTATACCATTTCTCGACCATATGAGAACCTCAACATACTATGTAAATAATATTTAATATATATAATATGGTCTAGAAACACATTATATATAGATACATATTTTTTCTGACTATTAGGTGTTGGGGGTCCTATAATCATTGAGAATTCTTATCATGATGTTCTAACTTTTTGATCTCATACTGAGGAGATAATGAGCACTAACCTTCAAAAATGAACACAATATGTTTTGGTTGTTATTGGAAGTTCATCTCTGCAAATAGGTGTATTTTTCATTAAAATTTAGATCATTATAAATGTGCATTCTTGTATTATTTAAATTTATAAAATAAAAAACCATGTCATTTGTGTGTTGGAAAGGAATATTACATTGGGTTCATCATTGGTGATATTAGATTGATTTAATTATCAATATTGTATTCATCACATCTGATATGATGATATTTCTTGTATCCAGTTCACTAGGATGGGTTTACCTTTATTAAATAAAATAACATGGTGATTAGAGTTATTTCCATCCATTAATATCAACGAAAACCAAAGAACGTATGTTTGAATAAATTATATGAGCATTATAATTTATGATATGTCATGAGATAAGGATATTATATTACATAGTACATGTTTGTAAGAGGTTATTGTTATCATGAATAAAACTTATCTACAAAGGGGCCTTGATTTGTTTCTAGATTACTCTTATAGCCTTTGATTTTTACTGTACGTTATCATGATATGTACCTAGAGGTTTACACAATAATCATATTAAAGATTCCGTGTAATTGTAATTGAAATGGATTTTAGGACGTAGAAGTCCATTCATGTGGGTTTGGATTATGATCAATTTTGATTGATAACCATGAAATAAATAAAGTCAACAATATTCAAGTTTAGAATAATATGATCTGAATTTATTTACTCACTAAATTATATCGTAATTATGTAATATAAAATAAATATTTTTCAAATAAATATTATTATTCAAGGTTTTTTAAGTATTTAATAGGTTAATCTTTTCAAGTTAATGGCTTGATTTTGGACATTTAATTTATATTTTATTTTACAAGAATTTAGAAAATTTTAAATGACATTTATGACAAAATATTAAGTTAGTTACCATCATGAAGTGATTATTTTGATTTTTTATTTTACCTATGGCCATAGGCCAAATTTTCAGAACATTAATATATGTATTTAGAATCCCAAAAGATTGTATCAAATATAAACAAGATGATGTTCCATATCAATGAAAGAAGGGGAAATTATAAAAATGAATACTAGATAAAACCTCCTCAATAAACAACCAAACAATAAATTGAATGTTTCACGGTCTCTATCATATAAATTCCTAAATTATAGAACTCATAGCTATATAATAGAATTCCAAATCATGAACCAGCTACTGGAAGTTAATTGAATTCAAACCAAATTTTTTCCATCTAACATACATGAGACTCATTTCGATGATATGCCCCTTCTTGACCTTGTCCCTAGAATCAGTGGAGGGCCACTAGAGGCTTGTGAACAAAATTCCATAATATAAATGATATCCCACTCATTACCCTCTATCCCATTACCAAGATGGAAGTGGTGTGTTAAAAAATACATTTCAAGTCTAACAAAAATATCATAACTATAACTATCACTCACCCCTAACCGACAATAATGAATAACCCCATGTAATAAATGAAACCAAGGTATAATCAAGAACATTCCCACAAAAGGCATGAAAAAAGAATCTCATAGGGAATAATAACAGATATAATGGAAAAACTGAAATCATAAAGAGATAAAGAAACCACAAAAGGGAAAATCAAATAAAGGGGTGACTTGAACATTGACCATTTTAATACCAATTTCATAACTGAGGCATTAAAAAAAACTAGTCTCTAGATGCTATCTATTTCACATTTCTAAAATAACATTCCAAAACTCTTTAAAAATGTTTTAAATCACACAAATTTTTTTAAAAAATCAATTCCAAACTCCCACATGGATTTCCTTATTTCTAATACATAAAATCATCCAATAAAATTATTTCAATAAAACACATTTTGAATGATACTGTATATAATTTTTCATAAGTGGTAAACCACACGCACAAAATTAAAATCACCATTTAAAATACTTTAAAGAACCCCTTTATAAATCACTTTGAGGTGAACAACTCAATTTAAAACTTAGTTTTAAATATTGAAAACCTAGACTAGATTAACATCAAACTTATATAATGATAATCTATTCAAAAATCCCCAAATTAATTTTAGAAAATAAATCCATGTCTCAATAATAAATTTCAAATATGAAAATATGGGATTTAAAATTGAAAAAATCTCTTTCAAGCTCAAAAAATAGTGAAATTAATTAAAAACATAACAAGGGTATCACATATTATTATTACTTAAATAAAATGCAATTTATAAAGAAAAGGTTAATTTTTAATTAAAAATTGACGATATTTCAATGAAACACCTACTTGGAAGAAGTGAAAACCAAGTCGAAACATGTATGCTTTATTTTGGTGAACACCCACATGAATATAAATGACATCTAAAAATTCTAGGAACAATGATTAAAATAAATATGGTACGTTAGAACCATAATATCAACCACAAGTGTTCCAGGGATCATGGAGAATCCCTATCCATCTGAATAAAGAGATATAAGGTAGAAAGAGGAAAATAAATGAATAAATACATTAAGAAATATCATAAATCTGTAATGATTTGTCAATGATCATAGGTGGATGTGGATTAATATTCACTAAGGGATCCCAAGAGTCATCTAAAATGAAAAAGGGAGAATAGGTGTGAAACCATTATTAATTTGAAGAGGGGAAATAGGAAATACAAAAAAATTAGACACCTAGGAAATTTTATTAATTAGGGTTCACGTTTTTTCAAACCACACACCAACGATATATTAGCCACTACCTAGGCTGGACACCCACTACATAGTTCACCCAGGACACAATACCATTGGAAAAAACATTCTCTAACAATTCCATTTGGCACTATTAAACACTACATTCATAATGTACACTTTCTATAAAACATACCATGTCATGCATTAGTTATGAAACACACATCATAGAAACTAGAGATCCCACATGGTTTCTCTGAGGGTATTAAATAGTTTAGACTATACTTTCTATAGCCCATGATGAAAATCAATTTCAAGCTAAAATTTAATTAAAAAGATCCTAATGAATGTAGGTCACATAGGTTCTCTCTATCAATTCACCTAATCTGTTCACTAAAATAAACCTATAAGAATTTTCATGTTCTATTGTAAAACCATAGAGAAAATCAATCCAAAGCCCATCCTTATTAAATAATTAAAATAAACCAACATAGTCATATAGTTGGTGTTATAAACTCCCCACCATGAAACTTTATAAATCTATAATTTCCATAGGTGATGATAAGTGTTAGAGAAAAAGTAATATCGTAAATGTAATTAACAAAAATAACCATTCAAAATGGTTTATCCTCAGAACCAATATCCATGATCCTAAAAAATCATGAAAATAATCAACCACTAGGTTTTCAAACATCTCAAAAAATAACTAAAACAATAACTTCAACCAACAAGTCCAACGAATAATTGAATACCTAACATAGTCTTTCTAACAATTAGAATTCCTATAACATGGTCACACAATGAATAACTATAATTCAATCATTCTATGAAAAATTTAGAAAAAAAGGTATAAACTCATTATTAGTCTAAAATAAGTTCCAAACATAAGGAGGGAAAATAAACTACAAATTACTTCCAAATAATGACATGGGATCTCATTTAGAGTATTGATACACATATATAACCAATGGTCAAGAACCTAATCACCCTCATATTTTTCATTACAAAATTGAATAATCATAACACTAGTTAGTATACTAAATCAATTGGATTAACAAAAAACCTAGTTACCTAATAATGGAATCAAAACAATTATCATGTGCAAATGTTGATCACCTCAATGTATCAAACCAAAAATGGGTGAAACTCACTACAATCAAATATGGATCACCCAAAAAAAATAATATTAGTGGAATAGAACACACAAGAAATCATAAAATGTTTGGAAACCTAAAAAACACACTAAAAAACAATCCACAAGGGAGAAAGGGGGGAGAATTCCTCAAATGAAACATAGAATTCCAAAAAATGACATTCAAAATAATCCATAAGAAACATCTATAAATACGGACCAACCTAAAAGATTCAAATAATAACAATAACATCACTAAAATGGATACAAAAAACATAAATGTAAAGGCACCAAATCAAACAACCCTTACTAAATGCAATAATTCCAATACGTTTTTCGATAACACATCAGAAAATTCCTTGGTTGATGACCGAAATAGGAAAAATAGAGGTAAACCCTATGAGACCTATTATTGGAGATATTAGATATAACTATATCCCCACACTATAAGTAAACAAGACATATGGTATTCCAAAGAGATGGAAATATTTTTTCTATCTCTAGATCATTCAAAATTAATCCATGATTTTTTTGTTATACTTATTTCAATTCAATAGAATTGAGGCATCACCTACCACTGTCTACCAATAATGATCAATTTTCGTTAAAATGGACATGTTGAAAACCTCTTAAAAAGATGTCATACGCAATAAAAGTACATCAAAAACATGATATGGGTCTTTGCTGCCTCTAAAGTAATGAAAATTAATAGAATAGATGAAGACCATCTTTAATGAAATGAAAAAAAACATAAAATGTGATTATGCTTCACCTTGGTAGATTGGTAACACCGATGAAGACCCACAAGATCATGTGATTTTTCACTTTCATAGCATTAGTAAAGAATCTTTGGACAATGACAATCATAAAAATCTCCCAATAGCTTCACGTAGTTGGTGTGGCACCATTAACTCCCACTAAACTTGATTCAAACGGACTATAAATCTCTCGATAGCTCCCACCAATGAAGATCCTTGAGTTCTAAGAGAATTTAGTGTCAACTGAATCTATTTAAACAACACCACCACTTATACATCTCCCATATCACCACAGAAATAAGGTGGATGTTGATTCAGGAGTCTAAGATAGTGTTTGAGAACACAGAAGTTTCCTCATCCACTAATCCACATGGGGTCGAGGTAGGCACCGAAACATGAGAATCCTTTTAAACCATTTTGAGTGATAATAATATATAATACAATAACAAAATCAATTATTTCAAAAAAAAACTAAAATCATTCTAGCATAATACAAAAATCATGGAAAAATTAAGAAACCCTCAAATGAGGCATACACATTCACAACAAATGAAATTTTCAATTGAAACCACCATTTTCAATAATGAATTTAGAAATAAAATTCCATTAATCTTTCGATTGAATACCATTAAAAAATATATTTCCTATCAAAATAAATAAAGTTTAACACAGACTCATTTCCCCAACATGGTACATTACACTAAATTACATTCAAATTCCAAAATCATTTCAAAACCTTGCATCAAAAAAATGACCATAAAAATTCATTTTGAATTCTCAAAACACATTCCAAATTTGGGTCAGAAAAATACCCTTTATGAACTTAAAATTATTTTAAAACCCCCTTTTTGAAATCAACTATTTTCAATAAAACACAAGGAACCAAGATTGAACATTTCATTTTCTAAATAACATAATAAGAAATGGTCATTATAAAAAATTTCATAAAACATAATGAGATAACATTTTTTTTCATAAAACAATTTTTTATAGGAAATTAATTTAAAAAACCTTCACTTTTAAAACCATGGTTTTAAAACCATGTGCACTCAATGTAATACAAAAACCTCCAAATAAGGCTCCCAAAAATCACATCAAAAAAACTAATCTAAACACTTCTCAACCAACCTCGTATATGTGAAACTCAATTTTGGAGAAGTAAAATATCTCGAGGATTCCAAAAAAAACTCATTAAAAGGGAATAAAAATTTATTTTAATGTTTTTGATGCATAGATTTTGCAATTGTGTTCTATCCATGAAAAAAACTCTATTGAATAGTTCAAATCAATCTCATGGGAACCACAATGTTTTTCATGTTGTTCATACAAACTTTGTAGCTTAGGTGTTCAACCATTTCCATCCCCAAACTAAGGAATTATCCAAAATATCACATAAATACAAAACTGAGATTAATAAAACAATTAAATTTCAAATCCATCCCAACCACTAAAACAAACCCGAATTCAAAATTCAAATCCTAATAATCAACTAGAAAATCATGTGTTGGAATGATAAAGTTATTGATATCCTCCCCCTTCCTTACCTCACATGCTTAAAAACCATAGTCTCCCATCAAACATGGAATCCACAAATGACAATCATATCTCAATAATCATAGTCTCATACTAAAGGAAACCCAAAACTAGATCTTAAACGACTTTTTAACGAACTAAATAGGGATTCCATCATATCAAGAACCAAACCCAACCATCCAAAAGGACAAACAAGAATTATTTATCACCATGAGATGTAATCCAGTTAATATAAATCAAATAAATCCATTTGGGATTGATTTTTCCCCAAAATGATGTAAAATAATATGTAATAATTAATGTTCTATAAAACATATGCTTGCTAAAAATGTCGTAAACAAATAACATTATCCATTCCATTTTCATGAATATCATCATTAACACTATCTATAAATTGTAGGATATAATAAATTATAATATATACAAAACCAAATAAAAATAAAAAAATTAAAACCAACTTATTTATTGATTGAGACCATCTCCATGCAACCACTAATTACTCACCCCCACCAAACATGCCGACTAGAAATAATAGAGAACATATCCAATTTGGGAACCCAAAACATATAATTTATTTCCACTGGCTAATAAATCTTAGTAGTTCACCAAAACCCACAAAGTCTACACAATTTTTTAAGGCAATATATAAATTCTATTTTAAAATTAAATTTGAATGTAAACTGTTTTAATGTAGAACATCTGTTGAATCAAAAACTATTCTATAGTTCAATTTGAATAAAATTATCCTTATTTTTTCAAAACTAAATACTATTCATTGAATCAATTCCCACTAACCTAAGATATTTCAAATCAACACACAACATCTAATTTCTAAAAAAATAATTTTGTTTATTTAATTTAATTTAGTAAATTTAAATAATATAACTAATTTCTTTTATCTCAAAACAAAATCACCCATTTTGAAATAAACATTAAGAACCAAAAAGTGTCTTTAATTTCAAAATATAGTTTCCAAAAATCATTAAATAGTCATTTTTATGAGGGAAATGAACCAAAAATCTCATAGGTTAAGAACAAAAAATCATGGACCATCCCTATAATAAGGAAAATATCAAATATAAACAAGAATATCGTTAAAATCAAAAATAATATGGGGAAATGAACCAAATTAGAACTAGATAAAACTAACCTTAATCAATACCCATCCAAAAAATTTAATGTTTTAGGGGATCTACCATAATTATTCCTAACAGATGAAGCACCTAGGAATATAAAAATGTAACAATCCATGAATTATCCACCAATGATCTCTGATGATTAAACCATATGTCACACAACAAGAAAAAAATGATTATTTTAATGGAAATCCCTTCCTTGAAATTTATCCTAACATGAATGGAAGGCCACTAGCCACATGTGAATTAAATAGAATAATATAATAAATCACCCTCCTTATACTCTAGTTCCCATGGAAAAAAGGATGTGAGGCATAAGATCATGAAATCCAAGTCCGACACACAAGGCATAAACATTGATAACCAATACCCCTAACTCCAAAAAACAAACCCACAATATAATAAATCACATTCCCATAGAATGTGAGAAATAATAATCCTAAGGAAATTGGTAACCCACATAAGGGGAATGAAAGAAATCACATGGTGATAAATAACGAAGCAAAGTAGTAATAAAATCAAAGGGAAACAAATTGTTTCCTCTCATATTATCCATTTTAACACCGAGGTTCTAATAGTTCCTAAACACCAAAACAGGTACCAGGATGATAATCCCTTCATATTTCAAAATTATAAAATTCCCAACACACTTTTTAAAATGATGGAAATCATACATTATTTTAAGACATTTCAAAAACACTCACCGACATGGGTCTCCAAATTTGAAATACCAAACAACATTCAAGAACATAACATGAATTAAACACATTTGAAAAGAGTCATTAAGGCATTTTTTACAATGGGTAAACCAAACCCACATTTAGAGTCACTAATTTAAATCCACTAAAGTATTCCCTATATAAGCCACCATGGGGTAAATAATTCCATTTAAGTCAAAAAACTAACATAAAATATATTTTCACTCATTTAAAACAAAAACAGTATCAATTTACAAGCAAAAAAATGAAAACTGATATAAAAAATATTTTCAATAAATATTTGTTGTATTTAATTTTTTAAATCCCAGAAAAGTGTTACTTTATGATAAATTTCCACATTTTATGATATTGGTGGTATTTTGATATTAATCGTAAAATTGGCCCTTGTCGAATTTTTAACAGTTTTTAGTTATTTCTATATTTTTCCCATACAATTTTCAACATTAATAAAAATTGAAATGTTATTTTTTGAGGATTATAAACATCCATTGATTTAATTCATCATGCTTCACCAAAATATGAATCGACCACGTAGAATCTCAAAATAAGCTCACAAATTGGAGCATGAAAAGTGTTTACAAATCTGTAAATTTTTTGTGTGATTTCCCTAACTCTTTCACGGTGATCCCAATTTCCATGAAATTCAGTTGGTGGACATGCAAGATGTTTTCGAACATCTTTCATGAATTCTATGTCATGTTAATTGGACATTTTAATGTTCATTATAGCAATCTAATTTGGAGGTTTGAGATTTAGAGAGTCAAACTGGACATAATAAATAGTCAGAGTAAAACATCAATAAATATCTGAATACATGTCTGAATATGGTGAAATTATTAGTATATATGGCCAAGATTGTTATGAACAACATTAAATAAGGATGAAACATGTGAATATGTAATTTAATGGGGACACAACAAATCATCTTTTGGAGGAAAATTCTGTATTTAAAAGGAGGGGAGCTCCTCCCTCTCAAAGAATCTAATTCTATCCCATTCATACTAGGACACCATGGAAGAGCACATTTTTGATTTATCTATTTTATTTATTTTATTTTCCATAAATTTTTTAATTCATTCTTCTTTTTCATTCATCTTGATTACCCTTAGCATAGCAGGGTAATCATTTTGAGTTATTGGGGAAGGGTTGGTTTTCTATTTTGTAATGCTTAAGTTCTTGGATATAATTGAATGTAATTTAATTCAATATAAAATTTGTTTCCAATTTTATAGAGATTCATTTATCATAAAGTAATATAACTCTTGAATTTTAATTCCATTATTGATTTTTTCTTTGGTAAATAATTATTATCTCCCTACACTGATTTCTAGTTTATATATGATGGATGAAACAAGGGATTAGTGGTGAAGTACATCAAAATCCTCAATACATGTAAAAGGGTTAGTGGATGTTATTTATTTCTTGGGATAAAGAGTATCATATCAGGTATGGCCCATGTCAATTGACGATATTCAATACAAAACTTTTTCATATGGCTGGAGATTTGACAAAACTGAGATCTTGGTATGTTTTCTCTCACCACCATAATTTCACCAAGTAAGTGGGAGGAATAAATTGTGGAAACTCAATTTAATCAACTCAAAAGAAGAGTTTTAAATTAAATTGAATAAGGATATCATTAGAATTGTGAAATAGACCCCGACCTAATTAACGATTTAATAGCATAGTTTTTAATACCTTGATTTTAAAATTTTCCTTCTATCATTTTATTATTGATTTATTCTAAAAACAAATCATTATTACCCTCTTTTAATAGTGAAAAATGGGTTTTTTAAATCAAATTCGGGATACATCCTAGAATTAATCACTAGACTACACATTGGGAATCTAATTTTTTCCACTCCACCTGACAAGTGTGTGTCAAAATTAGTGCCATTGTTGGGGAGGATGTTCAACATAAGAAAAGTATTCCAAAATTTAATGAACAGAAAATCAAAAGAACCATTAATTGAATTTGATCCAAAAATTGAAAGAACATTAAACCCACTAAGAAAAATAAATCTAAAAGGAATAATTGCAGAAATCGATCACCTAGATTCATGTGAAACTTTTAGTGTTCACTCAGAACTTGAAATCATGATTGACATTCCAAATCAAACCCCACGTGATCTAGGTGAAACTTAATTTTCCATTCTATTAACCAAATCATTGCACCTACTACCCCAAACAACATTTAATTACATTTCAATATGATTCCAATTCTTCCAAAATTTCATGGTCTTGCAGGAGAAGACCCAAATCATCACATGCAAGAATTATGTTACACTTTCTCAAGCTTTTGGCCAAGAGGAACATCTACATACCAATTTCAATGAAGGGAATTCCACATATCTATCAAAATAAAGGATAAAGATGGTTGTAAATTCTACAACCCGGGGAGATAAGTGATTTAGAAAAAAAAAGATGTTTCATAAATTGATTCTTTCCCACATATAGGAGAACTTCCATCAACGAAGAGATTTAAATCATATGATAAATCAACTAGAGAAACCCTCTACGAGTACTGGAAGTTTCTCCAGATGTTGTGTTCCAACTCCCCACATCATGAAATGTAAGTACACCAATTCCTTGTGTTATTCTACCAATGAATTATGGACAATGATAAAAATATTCTAGATGACACATATGGGGGATCCCTAATTAACAAGACACCTACAGATATTAGAGTAATAATTGAGAATATTTCTCAAAACTCACAAAAATTTGATACAAGAGGGTCAGGAACAAGAAGAAACCATGAGGTAAGAACATATGATTCAAAAAAATCAATTAAAAGTGAGATGGGAAACTCACTAGGTTAGTGCGATATATGGTTGTTAAACAAGTGAAGGACCAAAAATAACCAAATCAAGTATGTGGTTCCTGATTGTATAATTATCATTACATTGAAAAGAGTTGAAAATTGCAGGGAACCGAATTCTATGCTTCTATATACCATCAAAGGCAATTCCATCCAAATACACCACGTCACCCCCAAAACTAATCAGGATATAGATTTTGATAGACCTAGGATAGACCTCAATTTCAACAACAATACCAGAACCCCCTCCCATCCAATGGACCTATAAAAAACCATTCATTAACAACAACCCATTCATCCACCACCATTCCATAGAATGAAAAATTATAAACCATCAAGCAGTGCAAAATAATCAATTGAGAACCAACATATATAATTAGATGTTAAGGGGAAAATTGAGAATGTAAAATACTTATCCAATTAGTTAATTTTTTTTAGAAATTATAACCTAGAATCTAGGGAAACTTCCATCCAAAACAGTGCCAAATCCTGAAGAGAATGTATATGAAACCATACCATGATGTGGAAAATAAATCCCACCTCTAGCCGATCTTGAAACTGAGACAATAACACCTATTAAGAAGTATAATGGTGTTGAAAATTCAGAAAATATTGTGAAAATCCACCAGGCACGTGAAAAGGAAGTGGAGGATAAGAAGGATAGGGCATAGAATAAGAGACAAGAAACTCTAATGAAATGGAATCAATGGTATAAGAAATAAAAATCCGAACCATTTCCATTATTGAAGATTTTATCAAAGAAATTTCATTAAGAAAAACTTCAAATATAAAGTCTAGACACTTTTTATAAAGTTGAAATCAATTCCCCCTACTAAATGATATAAAAAAATACCAAGGTATGACTTTTTTGAAATATCTTTTCACTAAAAAGATAATCCATCATGGGAGTGAAGGAATAAACCTTTGGAGATGTGTCTCAGGCCTTATCACACTGCAGATTCCATCCAAATGACAAGATCCAGGGTTGTTTTCAATTCCATGCACCATTGGTTCACTAAATTTATCTAATGCTTCATGTGATATAGGTTCTTCAATTAATTTATATCTTCACTCAGTATAAACTTATTTGTAGATGGGAAACTTAAATCCCACAAGAGTGGTGGTCCAGCTTGCAAACAAGTCCATAGTTTTCCCAACTGGTGTTCTTGAGTATGTCCTAATGAAAGTCAAAAATCTCTTTTTCCCAGCAGATTTCAATTTTATAAATATGGAAGTTGATAGGAGCATATCACACTCACCCCTAATTTTGGAGAGGCCTTTCTTGAAGACATCAAAAACCATCATTCATGTCCATGAAGGTACACTCACCATAGAACTTTGAGATAGCACTATCCACTTCAACATTTTTGAATCCATGAGGTACCCATCAGATGATCACACCCTCTTTTAACTTTCCCATGAAGTTAGTACCAAAACCATTGAATAATCAGGTATGTGTCATGAATTCTTATACTTAGGAGATAATTTTTCAAATAGTGAACATGTTAATGCCCAAAACACTAGGGATTCTAATTTTATGTTGGAAAAGAGTTAAAATCTAATGTCTCTGATGATTTGTTGAGTGATGAGGAATATGATATTTTTTGTGTATAAAAGGACTGCCATTTTGTAGTTGGTAATTTCAGTTTAATTTCATCCCTTGAGTATCTCCATGAACTAAAATTGAAACCAATCCTCAATTATTTGAAATATTTTTACAATGTGGGATGAGGTAAATTTTCAGTGATAATTGAAAATAATCCATGTAAACCCCAATAAATTCTTTTATTTATCATTTTAGTGTGAATTTCCTAGAAATTGGGTGGAACTTAAGTGATATCACAGGAATAAACCCAAAAATATGCTCACATAAAATTTTCTTGAGGGATATTTCAATCCTTTTTAACAGCCCCAAAGGAGAATAAATCCCATCTTTATAGTGGTTGTGAAGAATGAGATTGAGAATCACTTGAAATATCATATTATCAATCCCATTTCATATTTACTATGGCTTAGCCCCATTAATGTCATTCTTAAAAAACTCTCTCAACCATTGTGAGGAATGAAAATAATGAGTTAATCCCTATGATAATTCAAAAAAATCTAGATTGTATGAATTGATTTTAGGAAATTGAACCATGTCACTCGAAAGGATCATTTCCCCATCCCCATAATTGTCCATATGTTAGATAGATTGGTAGGGAGAACTCATTATTTATTTTTGGATGTATTTTTAGGTAACTTCCAGGTACCCATTTCTCTTGAGGATAAAGAGAAGATGATATTTTCTTATCCCTTTTATACCTTTTCATGTAAAAGGATTCAATTTAGATTATGTAATGCTCCAGGTACATTTTAGTGGTGTAGGGTAATTATATTATCTGATCACATTGAAAATTACTTGGATGTTTTTTAAGATGATTTAACAGTTTTTGGAGATTCCATTGATCTTTGTTTGAGAAATCTATAAGATGTGAAAAACTTATTTGAAAAAAAATCATATTTTTTATTTTGAATAGTTTAATTTCTTGGTTAAAATAGGGATTTTAATTGGTAATTTTATTTCCCAAAATGGCGTTTAAGTGGATAAATTAAAAATTAATGTGATAAATTCATTTCCATACCCAACTTGTGTGAAACAAGTTATATCACTTTTAGTACATGGAAGATTCTACAAGAGGATTATAAAATATTTTAGTAATTCTTGGATGAGGTGATGAAGAGATTTATTTCACCACCTATGATGTAGCTTCCAAATTAGGAAGTACCAATTAAGCTACTTTGGGATGCTTCCAACCAAGTAGTTGCAGTAGTCCATTCTTAGTGAATTGAGGGAAGACCACAAGTCATTTCATATATGTCAAGAACATTAGATGAAACCAAATTAAATTGAAAAGCCACAGAAAAAATGTTCTTAGAAGTTGTTTTTGATATATAATTTTTTAGATCATATCTTATTGGAACTAAAATCATAGTGTTTTTTGATCAGGCAGCTCTGAGATATATGATGAAGAAAGCTTATGCTAAACCAAAGATAGTGAGATAGATGATACAGCTTCAATATTTCAATATAGAAATCAAGGTAAAGAAGGGATTGGATAAGAAAGTGGCTGATCACTTAAGTAGACTAGCAAACACTACTGAAATTGAAATTCCAAAAAAAATACCCAATGAATGATATAATTCCAGGATAGCCGTTTTACTTGATTGAAGGAGAAGTTCCTTGGTATGATGACATGGTCAATTATCTTGTAACATATCATGTCCCATCTCATTTCAAGTCAGAAAAAATTCAACAACTAAAAGATAAACCTTGTAATTACATTTCGGATGATCTATTCCATTGGAAGATTTGAAATGATAAAGTAATAAGAGGATGTTTCCCAAAAATTAATGTTAAATATGTCTCGATGTTTTTGACACATTAGCTTGTGGAGGCCAAATTGGATATTAATGGAAATCAAGGAATTTTTTATAATCTAGAATTTATTTTCTCATCATTTTTAATTTTGATCCTGAATTTTGAAAACTGTGTGAAAAAATGTTTATTTTCAGTATGTATTTCAAAGAGAAAAGAAATTCTTCAAAAGCCACTAAATTTTTGTGACATTTTCAATGTCTGGGAGATATTTTTTATGGGACCCTTCCTAATGTCATTTCGAAACTCTTATATCATTCTTGAAGATGATTATGTTTCCAAATGGGTGGAAGAAAAAGCCACCCAGACTAATGATGATAATCGTGTTTGTGATTTTTTTGGGCAAACATATTTTTTATGTTTGGTGTTCCATGAGACATCATCAGTTATCAGGGGACTCACTTCTGAAATTAGAAAATTGAGACCTTTTTGAAGTGGAATGGGGTGCATCATAAAACATAAACTCTCTATTATCCATAGACTAATGGGAAACCTGCTATTTACAATAGGTAAATCAACGAAATTTTAGAAAATACTATTAATCCAAATAGGAAGGATTGGATCCAAAGGTTTTAAGATACCATATTGGCTTACAATATGGCCTACAAAATCCTGATTGGAATGATTCCATATACTATGATTAATGGGGAAACTATCCACCTACCAATGGAATTGGAGCATTAGGCGGATTGGGGTATGAGGAAAATTAATTTAGACCTGGAATGTTTTGGGAAGGAAAGAAGATTGATGTTTCAAGAGCTAGAGGAAATTAAAAGGGAATAATTTGAAAATTATAGGATTTAAAATGAAAGAAATAGAGTGGCCCATGGCAAGATGATCCAACTGAAATACTTCTACCAAGGAGAAAATGTTTTGTTTTTCAACTTAAGACTCAAGATAATACCAGGTAAACATCATTCCAGATGGGAATTTCTATTTATAGTCAATCATGTATATCCTTTTAGTGTTGTGCATATTTAGAGGGAAGATGGTCTGGATCCATTCAGTATTAATGAGAATATATTGAAGAAATTCTTTGGGACCCTACCATCTGAGCCAGTGGAGGAGATCACACTCCCCTTACCATTTTATCAATAAAATCCATCAGTTCAAACCACTAATTTACATTTTATTTCTTAATGTGATAAAATTTCACATCTTCTTATATTTTAAATCCATTTGAATGCACCGAGGACACTGTATCATTTATGTGTGGGGGAGGGGACCTTTTTAGTCATCGATTTTCATTAAATGTTTGATTTACTGTTTTTATAAAAAAAATTAGTTTTTATATATTTTTGTGTTTTTTAGAAAATTTAGTATGTTGTAAAAAAAATTTAATATGAAATGATTATCATTTCTCTTTTTTGAAACCAATGTCAATGAGTGATAAAATCTATTCCTTGAAACTTAATATAAATGAATACTGGAATTATTTTGGTTCATGTAAAATTCTTCTAAATTTCATGAAACATACACTGATTTTTAAATTCCATGCTATATCTCACTGTATTTATTTTTTAAATCACATTCTTGTGAGTATTATTTACTATTTTTTCATATTTTTTAAATTCACCTCATTTCATGATAGAGCCAGACCATTATTTCTATAAATATAATTTTTTTTCTTTGTCATAATTTGTGGGTTTGAGGTACTTGTGTCTTAAATGATTGATGAATTTATTTTCTATTAAGAACCATTTTAAAAATAATCCTTTTTATTATGGACTATCATAAAAATTAATCCTTGTATCCCATAGAATCAATAAACGACCTGTTAGGTTGTCCAAATTACAACCAAATTTTCCCTATCTCACCTACTCTTGAAGTGAAACTACATAATCTAGATAAACTTAAGTGTGGAGGAGGATTTATTGTGGTGTACTGCCTCATTTAGTGATACATTGGGTGGAAATTTAAATTTATATATGCTTCTGTTCTTATGAAAGAGTTAATTTTGTTACAAATTGTGTCTTTCTGGAGATTTTGTGATAAAAGAGGTTGTGCCTTTCTGAAGCTACCAAGGTGGAAAGAATTTTTTTCCTCTCTGTTGCTTTTAATAATAAAATAATATGTTTGAGAAGAATTTTTTTCTATTGAAATAATAAATGGCGTGAGTTTTACTTCATTTTTCATGGCGATGGAGCTGATTTTTACAAAAGGGGAAGAGAAGGAGACCATACATGAGTAAAACTTAGAATTTGGAAAAATTTATTCAAAAAGAGCCATGCTCTTTTTTTTTGTGCCTCATAATTTTTAAAATGTAAATCCAACCAACCAGAACCCACCTAACAACCATAAAAATTCCTTTTTAGAAACACATGTTGTTGACTCACATTGGGTGTAGAAGAAGAAATTTATCAAGCCTATAGTGACGCTAGCAAGTGTTTGGATGAAAAAAGACTTACTGAACATTTACATTTGTGAGATTTGAGAAAATTCCTGATAGGTAGGAGTTTTGTATGCATGGTATAAAAAATGAAGTTGAAATATACAAAATAATCTAAATGTAGAAGTGTAAATAAATTATTTTATGAGGCATTAACTCATTTTGTATAATAGTGTACATTTGTTAGATCTCATGGGAATATGTTTTGGATTTAATTTGATTTAATTTTGATTTTTACATGTCTAGGAGTCCAAGTGATAAGTTTGGGTGAATTGATAGAGAAAATATATTCAAGAAATTTACATTTTATTTCATTGTTTAAAATCCCACATAAGTGTTATTTTTAGATAAAATGTCACATTTTATGATATTAGTGGTATTTTGAGCTTAGTCGTAAAAATTACCCATATCTTATTTTCAACTATTTAAAATTATATATGTATTTTTTCCATAAAATTTTGTATATTTTTTGAAATTGAAAAATTATTTCTTTTTAGGATTATAAAAATATAGGGCTTCATTTCATCATTCTTGACCAAAATCTGAATCGACAATATGGAAGCTCAAAAGAAGCTCATAATTTGAACCATGAAAACAATTTATAGATCTATCAACTTTTTGTGTGGGTCCCCTAACTCATTAATGGTGGGCCCAATATCTATGAAATTTGGTGGGTGGACTCGAATGATGTTTTTAAACATACTTCAGGAAGGAGAAAATACACGAATATTCCATTTTAATGGTTATTAAAGCATTCCAATCCAGAGGTTTAAGATTTGGATAGTCTGACTGGACAAAATAAATTATTAGAGTAAAACGAGAATACCTATTGGAATACTTGTCCAAAAATGATGGAAATTTTACGAGAGATGGAAAAGATAGTTATGAACAATATTCAAGAAGTGTGAAATGCATGAAGATGTAATTTAATGGGGCTAAAATGCATCAAATTTCTGGGTAAACATTATACCTATAAAGGGAGGGGAGCACCTCACACTCAAAGCATCTCATTCTATCTCATTCCTACCAGGACACCAAGGAAGATAACTTTTCGTATTTATCTATTTTATTTATTATATTTTCCATATATTTTTAATTCCTTTTTCTTCCCCATTCATCTTTATTACCCTTACCATGGTGGGGTAAACATTTTGAGTGATTAGGGAAGGGTTGTTTTTTCATTTTGAAATGTTTAAGTTCTTGGATATAATTTAATGAAATTTCATTTTACATAAATGTTTTTTTCAATTTTATATAGAGGAATATATTATCAAGTCTGATCATCCATGAATTTTAATTCCATTATTTAATTTTTTTCTTGTCTAAATATTCATTATCTCCCTCCCCTGATTTCTGGTTTATATACGAAGGAATATACTAGGGATTTTTGGTGAAGTATGTTGTACCCCACACTCTTTGATTTTCATGATCACAATCACTTTCATATGTGTTTAACATTGTTTTGAGTGTTGTGGATGATAGGCAAAAGATTTCCAAAAGATTGGCCCAAGAAAGCTGGCATCTGGACTGAAATTCAGTCCACCGGCCAACCGGTGGCTTGACCACCGGCCAGCCGGTGGCACCCTCTCCAAATAGTGCCAGCTACTGCCTCACCACCGGCCAGCCGGTGGCTCTGGCACCGGTCAGCCGGTGGCCCCTGGACAAGAATCCAATGCCTTTTTTCAAACACCGGCCAACCGGTGGGACTGTACCGGCCAGCCGGTGGACTCAGTCAAACTAGCCGTTGGAGCTTTGACCAGGCTGCTCCACTTGCCTCCCAACGGCTCCGAAAGCCTTTCCAACGGCTCCAAAGGCCTCCAACGGCCATATGAGGGTTCCCCCTCTATAAATAAAGGACCTTGAAGCCCCGGAACTATAGCCGGACCATAATCAAGTATTGTGAAGCCAACGAACACAATTCTCCTCATTTGGCAAACCTCCGGCGGATTGCTCCAAGGGAACCACAACATGCTCCAATCCAATTCCACCTCCAAGAGCACCTTCAAAGAAGCTTGGAAGCGGCCTTCAACATCTCCAATCATCAAAGGCGCCCAAGGCTTCTCTTCATATACGGTTTTTATTGTTTATTTTTTTTTTAGCTTAAAATTGGGTTTGTGCCTACAAACCCCAAACTCTTTCTCATCCCCCTTTCTTTTGGGTTCTCACACCACCATTAAGGTGTGAAGAGGTTTCTTCAAGCCTTACCTTGAAAAAGGCTTGTGTTGTCGGTGAGCTAGCCTTCACCCGTTAAAAAGGCTAGTGGGTTCTTGCTAAACCATCAAAAGCAAGTGGGTTCTTGCTAAACCAATAAAAGCAAGCTGTAATAGGTTCTAGTGCTACCTCAAAGCCTAGTGGGTTCTTGCTAAAACCATTGAAAAGCAAGCGGTAGGAATCTCTCAACGGTTGAGTTGGGAGCGGAGACGTAGGCCGGGTTTTGGCCGAACTCCGTTATCAATTTCTTGTGTGATTGCCTCTTTATTTCCGCTGCACTTTACTTTGATTTTTTAATTTGTTAATCAATTTTTTAAAAGGCAATTCACCCCCCCTCTTGCCATCTTTTCCCTCTCGGGGTGTTTCTTCCGACCCAACAATTGGTATCAGAGGACGTATTTGAATAATTCCCTAAACGGTTTCAAATTAAAGATCTTTTTTTTGATGGCTTCTACCGCTTCTTCCTCTCAATCCCCTGAAGGACATTCTTTGGATCGTGCTCCATTCTTTGATGGAGCCGATTATTCTTTTTGGAAAACCCGCATGACCACATTTCTTAAAAGCATTGGTTATCCTTTTTTTAAAATTGTCATGCATGGTTTCACCCTTTCTTCTCCCGATGAATCTCAATGGACCCCCGCTGACATTGCAAATTTCGAGCTTGATGGCAAAGCCATGAATGCTCTTCATTGCGGGTTAGATAGAAATTTTTTTGATTGTATTTCTTCTTGCACTACCTCCTATGATATTTGGAAATATTTAGAGCTAACCCATGAAGGTACTAGCATGGCTCAAAAGCAAGAACCCGCTCAAAAGAAAGAACCCGATGCAAAATCTGTGCCCAATTGCCCACTCCACAAGAAAAGGGCCAAGAAAAAGGAGAAGAAGAAGGATTCAAAGGCAACATGGAGTGATAGCTCCACCTCTTCATTCTCCTCCTTCTCCTCGAGCGACCAAGGTAAAAAATGCCTAATGGCAAATCATGAGGTATCATCTTCCGACTCTTCTTCCTCGTCTTCTAGTTCTTCAAATTCTTTCAATCATTTGTCATATGAAGAACTCCAACACGTTAGAGATCAATTAGAAAATGGTTTTCATGAGCTTTCATCAAAATTTGTCGCTTTGAAAAAGAATTTCAAAAAACTCTCTTCCGAAAAAGACCAACTTCTCAAAGAGAAGGAAGAGTTGTCCCTCAAAATCGAAAATTTTCCAAATGTTGATTCTATGGAATCAACCATAGAAGACCTTAGGGAGACCTTAGCCAAGTTCACCCAAGGTGAACAAAATTTGAACAATCTCCTAGGTTCCCAACGAATATCTAGAACCACCAATAGACTTGGCTACACCAACCAAGCCTCCTCCTCCCATGCACCCACTGTTTTTGTAAGGGGGAGCTCTTGTTTTAAATTTTGTAACTATTGTAAGAAGCCCGGGCACCTCATTTATGAGTGCAATTGCAAGAATGCCCGGTATGGCCGCCCCAAATCGATTTTTTATTCGGACGAATTTTATAGGAGAAGACCCGCTATGAGACAAGTTTGGATTGAAAAATCCCTTCTTGCGAGTCTCTCCGGGCCAAAATTTATTTCCTCTCCCCGGTGATTCATTGTTTTTATTTAGGGGGAGAATTTTCTAAATTGTTTTCATTCTTGGTTTCAAAACTCTCAATTCAAAATTTTCCATTAAATTTTCATTTCTAAATTTCCAACAGTTGGTATCGAATTTTCATTTTTGATTCAAAACTCTCAATTTCAAAATTTCATTTGGTTTCAAATTTCGAATTTCAATTGGTTTTTGATTCAAAACTTTCAATTAAAACTGTTATTCAAATTTTCATTTCAATTTCAAAAATTTCAATTGATTTTCAAATCTCAATCTTGTTTTTCAAATCGTTCCCTCAATCAAGTTTTATGCCCCGTGCTATTTTGATAATCACAAAGGGGGAGAAATTTCTTGATTGATTGGGGGAGAATCTTTTCTCTCATGCTTAGTATTTATTTTCAATTTATCATTTAAAGCATGCCTTTCATTTAAGTTTTTACATTGCTTAGATAAGTGATTGTGATCATCAAAATAGGGGGAGATTGTTGTACCCCACACTCTTTGATTTTCATGATCACAATCACTTTCATATGTGTTTAACATTGTTTTGAGTGTTGTGGACGATAGGCAAAAGATTTCCAAAATATTGGCCCAAGAAAGCTGGCATCTGGACTGAAATTCAGTCCACCGGCCAACCGGTGGCTTGACCACCGGCCAGCCGGTGGCACCTGCACTCAAGAGGGAGCCACTGCCTCCCCACCGGTCAGCCGATGGCCTCAGCACCGGCCAGCCGGTGGCACCCTCTCCAAATAGTGCCAGCTACTGCCTCACCACCGGCCAGCCGGTGGCTCTGGCACCGGTCAGCCGGTGGCCCCTGGACAGGAATCCAATGCCTTTTTGCAAACACCGGCCAACCGGTGGGACTGTACCGGCCAGCCGGTGGACTCAGTCAAACTAGCCGTTGGAGCTTTGACCAGGCTGCTCCACTTGCCTCCCAACGGCTCCGAAAGCCTTTCCAACGGCTCCAAAGGCCTCCAAAGGCCATATGAGGGTTCCCCCTCTATAAATAAAGGACCTTGAAGCCCCGGAACTATAGCCGGACCATAATCAAGTATTGTGAAGCCAACGAACACAATTCTCCTCATTTGGCAAACCTCCGGCGGATTGCTCCAAGGGAACCACAACGTGCTCCAATCCAATTCCACCTCCAAGAGCACCTTCAAAGAAGCTTGGAAGCGGCCTTCAACATCTCCAATCATCAAAGGCGCCCAAGGCTTCTCTTCATATACGGTTTTTATTGTTTATTTTTTTTTTAGCTTAAAATTGGGTTTGTGCCTACAAACCCCAAACTCTTTCTCATCCCCCTTTCTTTTGGGTTCTCACACCACCATTAAGGTGTGAAGAGGTTTCTTCAAGCCTTACCTTGAAAAAGGATTGTGTTGTCGGTGAGCTAGCCTTCACCCGTTAAAAAGGCTAGTGGGTTCTTGCTAAACCATCAAAAGCAAGTGGGTTCTTGCTAAACCAATAAAAGCAAGCTGTAATAGGTTCTAGTGCTACCTCAAAGCCTAGTGGGTTTCTTGCTAAAACCATTGAAAAGAAAGCGGTAGGAATCTCTCAACGGTTGAGTTGGGAGCGGAGACGTAGGCCGGGTTTTGGCCGAACTCCGTTATCAATTTCTTGTGTGATTGCCTCTTTATTTCCGCTGCACTTTACTTTGATTTTTTAATTTGTTAATCAATTTTTTAAAAGGCAATTCACCCCCCCTCTTGCCATCTTTTCCCTCTCGGGGTGTTTCTTCCGACCCAACAAAGTACTCGATGATCGTCAGTACATGTAAAGGGGATAGTGGATGTTCATGATTTTTTGTGATAAAAAATACCAAATTGAGTATTTACCATCTCAATTGAGGATATTTAATATAACTATTTTTCATATTGATGGAGAGTTGACTAAAAAATGATCTTGGTAAGGTTTTCCCTCACCATCACAATTTCACCAAGGAAGTGAGAGGAATCAACTATGGAATCTCACTTTAATCAACTCATAAGAAGAGGTTTGAATTAAATTTTATAGGAAAAAGAATACCATTGGGAATCCAACCCCAAACCTATCAACCTTTTAATATCATTGTTTTTAATATTTTCAATTTCAAATTTATTTTAAATCATTTTCTTGTTGGTTTATTCAAAAAACACACCATTTTTTACCCTTGTTTAAAAGTGAAAACTGTTTTGTGGGTACTCCTGTTTGGGAGACTTCATTGGGTTAATCACTAGACTAGACTTAGGGAATATAAATTTTTTTTCCCATGCCCAATGAAAGGCATGCGTCAAAAACCATTTGAATCCCGCACTAGGTCATTTTACAAAATCTTAGCAAATCATTATATTCCATTACACATAGGAAAACATATAATTTTAATGAGAAATCGTTACTACTAATCTCAAAACACTATTAAATGATTTTAAAAACATAATAAGGGTATCTTATATAATAAAACTTTAATCAAAATGAATACGGAAATAAGAAGAATACTATAAACTCATAAATGATAAAGTTTTTTAGAATCACCTACTTATAAGAAGAGTGAAATTAAGGTGAAGTGAGTAACCTACACCAAAGATTACACCCAAAAGGATAAAAATTATATATAAGAAAACCAAGAATCAAAAAATACCAATAATGGATCCACTGGGAACAATAAAATTGGAAAAAAAGGTATATGATTTATGGAGAAAACAAAATCCATGAGTGGAGAGTGATGAAACAGAAGAAGAGGGTAAGAGTGACGATATTCCATAAAACCACTTGGATGTCACTAAATAGGAGGAAATGATATGAATTGGTGGATAATGGATCTTTTTTACGGGAATTGAAGAGTCAGTTGACATGAATTTGTTAGAAGAGGGGAAATGTGAAATTAAAAAATATTAATCATTTGGGAATGACACGTAGTTTACAAAACCATGTGCCAATAGTGAACAAGGCACTAACTAGGCTAGAAACCCCTAAAATGGTTCACCCTAAGAACATCATGGTTAAAAAAACTATGATCCAACCGGGAAATTTGTTACTATAAAAAAACTAGATCCACAACCCATGATTATCGTATGGTTTTCCAAACTATGTGTAGGTTATGTGACACAACCTAGACAGATCTGCAAACTTACATAGTTTCTCAATAGGATCTCATTATCTGTACATTATGATGTGAAATAAATTAAAAAAATCAATGCATAGTTTAAAATTAAATAAGGAGGATCCACATAAATGGAGGTTTCTTGGTTTACATCTAACCAATCACCCAAAACAATCATTAAACAAAAACATTACAAATTTATTTTTTATATTCCAAAACCATAGTGAATCTGAAAATGAACATCAATCACATAAGATAATAAAAAAACAACAAGGTGAAATATGGGGGGGATCTAACTCCCCATCACTCTAATTTTCTCCACACAAAAAATACATAGTTTAAAATAATGGAAATATAAAATGGAAGTTCCCAGGATGACCTAACCAAAATGGTCAATCAACATTGTTTAAGCGCAAAAATAATTTTGATCCAATAGAATGATTAAAATAATCAACCTCAAGGTTACCTATCATCTCTAATAAGAAATAAAACAATTATATGTTTATTTGAAAGTTATACATTCAACACATTCTGATATTTATTCCAAAATAAAAATTAAAATTCATAAGGACCCGATCTTAAAAACTATATAATTTCCCTCTGTTTTATAATGATTTTGTAGAATTTTTTTACAATATGGAGATACATTTTTAATTTATATTAATATTTATAATTATATGATAGAAACATTGTAGTGAGATGATAAAATAATTCTAATAAGATTATTGAATCTCTCTAATCGGATGATAGAATCATTCTAATGTGATGATTGCAGTATTTATAAAATGATGAATTAATTTTACTCTACATGATATACAACATAATATAATTGTTATGATTTTTTTTAAAAATGAAATTTAGAAGAATTATATACTAAACATCCTTTTGAATATGGAGTTTGTCAACATCTATTTCAACCAACTCTATGATTCATATAAACTAACGATTTGATCTTTTCCCATAAAAATAGAAGAATTCAAGGTGAAGGAATTAAATACATTCTAAACTCAACCTTTCCAATGACTAATATGGTATAACACCTTATTATATGTGCTTTGAAAATATTTAGATAGTTATCATAATAATGAATCCATTTTATGATTTTAAATTCATTAAATAATTTCTCTTTTCTAATCATTGTGTCTGATATTTTTTGATTGATGGCTTCTATGGATATAAAGATACAACATAATTTTATCTTCTGATCAACTGTTCCCATGGTTATAGAGAAATATTTCTACAGATCTTAGAATCAAGGGATTTCTTTATTAAGGAAGTCACACCTAAATTTTTTCTCAAAAAATGGATCCCAAAAATATACTTTATGAAAATTATTATCCGTAATGGTCATGTTTCAGATCATTCTTTTATAATGCGATGTAAGTATTTCTTCACAAGATTATGTGGTTTTAATTGTCTAATTTTTACATGTTTTATTTTCACTTTGTAATTATATAGGGAATGTTTATCATTTTAATAAATATTTATTATATCAATGAATTAAAAAAAAGGTAATTAAATTTTGTTCGTATGATTATATCTTAATGAATATCAAAAAAAAATTATGAAAATCAAAAGAGAGGTAAAAGAAAATTTGTAGTTTTATTTTTAAGAATAATAATTCACCCAAATATTGTATCCATTTCATTAAACATAGGATCCAATAGATGTTAAATAAAATAATTCCTTTCATTAACTCCCAATCATTTAAAATTCCTCAAACATACTGAATCCAATAAATATATACCATGAAATGCATGCCCCAAGAATAGAGCTACCATGAGTGAAACCCACCATCAATAAAAAAGAACTTACATACCTAAGAAAATAAAATAAACAACAAAAACATAAAAATAATGACATGAAATCTCATCCCCAGTTATGATAAACATGGATAACCTTGGGTCATGAAATGGATCTCTCTCACAAGGTGAATAAAAAAAATGTTATAATCATAAAACCAGATAATATAGCGACTCTACTCGTAGAAAAAACACCTTTGTTACCAAATATTTAACTAATGACATTTTTAATCTCCAAAAAATGATCCCCTTAAAGGATCAACACAAGAATAGGCACAACCTACTACTCTAAAGAATGTTTCTCCCAAACATTGATGCTTAATGGAATGACTCACACAATAAAACAAAAAATTGAGGAAACCCAGAGAACCACCTGAACAGATTTCCACAAATGAGGGAGAGGGGATAATTTCCAAAATGAAATGAATCATTTATTAAAATGAAATTCAAAACCATCCATATGAAAAATATACAAATAATAACTGTGAAATATATTCTTAAAAAAATAACCAAAGACCCAAAAAAATATCAAAATCATTAAAGTAAATGTCAATAAATGAATAACACATTTTTCATAGGATTAAACACAAGACTACTTCTAAATCCCATCTTAGAAAACATCTGAATATCATTCAAATGCATAAAATAGATTCCAACCCTAGCAGACATAATATATGAGGTATTGTCATGCATTGGATCTCCTCAATAGAAGCATATAAGAGAACTCTGCATCCAATGGGACATTCCCCATTATTATATCTTTTAATAATAATACTTTTTATCTTAATTTATATATTTCCCTTATTCTGATTGGCTAGAACCTAGGAATTACCATCCACTAGATACCTAAAATGGAAATAATCAATTAAAATCTCCTTGATCAGAACATCCTGAAAAATTTGAACTCGATGTAGGTTTAATTGATACATGATCAAGATAAAATCCACATCAAATGAAATGAGATTTATCAAAATCAATAATGACCTTCTTTGGAGAAATTGGGACCAACATAAAATAAAAATAATCCCACACAAATCATTCACCATGAGGAATACAGAATAGATCAAGTGTTTTCACCCATTTAAATACTTGATTACAGAACCACAAGAAAAATTAAATTTAAATATACCAAAAGACACACCTTTAGGTAGCTACAGAGGTACCAATGACTCCATCTAAACTCGAATGAACATGATAATAAATCTCTTGATGGGTCTCACAAAAAATATTCCTGTGTTAAAATAAAATTGATGATTAACTCAACATATTTCAATATCCTCGCCACTTAAAATGGCCCCTGATCACCACTCAAAAAGGTGGATTATGATTCATGAAATCATATATATTGTGTGATCTAAATAAAGGTTCCACATCACCCACTCTACATAGATTCTGGGTAGGCACCAGAACTGTAGAAAACCTTTTATCAATTTTTTGAGACAACAATAACACTTATATAAACCAAACCAATTTGTACATAAAATAAAAAATGATTAAATTATAATTTAGTAATCAAGGATTAAATAAAAAACTATAATATTAGGCACAATTATTCACAAAATAAGAACTTTTTATTTGAATTCACTATTTTAACAACTGGATTTTGAAATATCCTTATAAACTTTTTTCCATAAAAACAACGGTAACAAAATTTTGGTTAAAAAAGATCCTTAGTGAGAGACACACACATATTATTAAAAATTTATGTTATATAAAATTCTACTCAATGTCAAAAATTGTATTAAATGAAAAAGTAATAAAAAGATCAGTAATATTTCATTCTATTTTTCAAAAAATTGTCTAAATTTTTCTCATAACAAATTACTATTATAGACCCAAAATTCTTTCTAACCACACTTTTTTAACCAATTTATTTTTTAATAAACGTGGAAGCAAGTTTGAAAGATCCCATTGTCAAAATATTATATGAAATATAAGAACATTATAATATTTTTTTGTAAATATATAGAACATTACAATACATAATTATTCATAAAACATTATTTTGACAATAAAAATTTCACCAAAAAATCATTTTTTAATATTTTTACTTATAATAATTCACTCTCAAGGCTCCACACAACCCCCCAATAATGGTTCACAAATTTCACATCCAAAAAGGGCATCAAAATAGTCATCATTTTCCACCAATAATTGATAATTAATTTTGGGGAATTATGAAAAAATTCTGAGTCTCATCAACTCAACTGGCAATGAAAAATTAATTTTCATGGCTTGTCCTATTGGGTTAAGAAATCATATTCCAAAAGTGAAATAAAATATATAAAATAGGAATACGTAACCACACATGCCTTGTATGCTTTCATAATCATCATATGATAGTAGTACATCTAGAGTGCTACTTTATTTACATCCAAAAGATAAGGAAAGAAAATTAATATCACTTAATTGCTCAATGGGTAATAAAATAACATCATATCTGATGAAAATACACTATAAGAATAATAAAAATATCTAATTATCAAGTAAAAAATCCATAAATACTATGGTATAATGTATGTCATAATGAGAAAGATCTAGATAAACTCTCCTCACTCTTACCTATAAAAATCTAAGAACCTTATTCTCCTCACTACTAGGGACCCCTTAAATAATAGGAGAACCTCTATAGTCTATGGTTCATATTGATGGAATCCCAAAACAAGCTCTCATTACATTTTTATACAAACCAAGACAGACATCCATCTGACTTGGCACCCCCTCGATGGGCCCCAAGGCCAGATGCGAAATACTGAGGAAATATTGATAGAAACTAGTGTCTTTCCATCATCAGAGTCCATTTTGAAATGGTTTCATCCCAACCAGAGATAAATGAATGTAGAATAAATAATGATATAAAGTAATGAAGCATGAAAAACATGTCATAACCAATAAAACTAATCCAACCTATTTTCATAAACATAAACAAAAACACTATCCATAAACCGGATGATAAAATATAATATAATATATAAACAAATAAAAAATAATAAAATTATAATTCAACTCAAGATGACCTAGAGTATATATCCATGCAACTGCTGAAATAAAATCATGACCCAAGTCCCTATATGATAGCCTCCATGAATGATGAATATATATAATTGGGAACCAATAAAATAAAATATATATAAATGCACTGAAATATCTAGATTATGATTCATAAGGAAGTATGTAAATTTTATTATAAATGTAAATTAGAAACTGTTGTTTTTCTAATATATTTTAAATGGAATCCACAACAATTCAATTTCATCTTTCAAAATATTTCTCCTTATATTGAAAAACATAATTCAATGCATTGATAATATTCACAACAAACAAAGAAACTTCAAATCCATACACAAATTCAGAAATCTCCAAATAAAGACTCATTTAATTTTTTTAAATAGTAGTCACTTTAAAAATTGAACTAGTTGAAGCCATCTCAAAACCAAAACACCCATTTTAAAATCCATATAATTAACTACTCAATAGTCATTAATTTCAAAACAATTTTCCCCACAATCATTGAAAACTTATTTTTGTAATGGAAATGTCCCAACACACAAATGGGTCAAGTCAAAAAACTTGAATTGTAAATAAGACATGAAATATATCAATCATATAAAATAAGAAGTTTCATATCAATGAATACATGGTAAATGAAATAAAATAGCAATTGATCAAACTAACCTAAAAAAACCCAATAATAAATTTTACTTTTCTTCGGAACATTCATATGGATAACAAAAAAAATATGACTCACCTAGCTGCATAAGAGTATAACAATGCACAATCCAGATAGATGAATGCACATATGATCAAACCACAAGTATTCCAATTATCCCACACTTGCCTCATTGCGATAACAAGTACATTATAAACCATGAGTCTAGAAATACATTAGAGAATATGACAATGTGTAGTCCAAATATCATAACATATTACATCCCCCATAATTTACTAGGGTTCCCATGAACAAAAAATATATTATCCATATGAAAATACAATCCATATTCAACACACTATGCATAACCATATTAGTCCTTCACCCATAACACAGAATAATGAAATGACCCATATAATAAATTTCCACATGGTATAATCAATGCAATCCCACACATGTGGATGAGTATTCATTTCTAAGAGATTGATAGCCCATATAAGGGAAATGGCAATCATCACAAAGTGATAAAGAAACCACCTAATGGGTAATCAAATAAATTGTAATTCAAAGGGTTCCTTTCACAAAAACCATTTTAAAATCAAAGTCACAGTAATTCATATAACACTAAAATATGGATCGGGGATCCAGTCCCTTTAAAATATAAAATACTAACATTCGAAATACTCTTTGGAAAATGATATAAATAACACCCCTTATAAAATTATTTCAAAGACACCCTCCCACATTGTAATTCATATATTAAATACCAAAAAATATCTAATAAATTCAATTTTCTCCAATATAATTTAAAAGAGCCATTATGAAATTTTTCATAAGTTATAAAAACACATACATTTCAAATAACCATATTAATTCAATTATTAAACCCAATTATAAATCAATTTTGGGTAAAAACATCACATATTTAAAAAAACACTTAAAAAATATTTTTCACTCATTGAAAACAAAAATAAGGTCAACATCCCACACTCATCATTATTGTTTTTGGAAAAACCCCCATTTACTATTCAAAAAAACCATATGACATCAAAATATTCCATTTAATTCATGAAAAATGGAATTTTGAAGAGAAACAATTTATTCAGAGATCAAAACACAATGAATTAGTTTTTAAAAAAACATAAGGGGTTCATATATAATTACTATTTCAATAAAAAGTAACTTATAAATAATATGAACACTTTCAATAAAAAATAATTCAATTTCAAAGAGATTCTCTGTTGGAAGAAGTAAAAATCAAGTTGAATCATGTCACCTTAAACGTAGTGCACACCCACAGGTATAAACATGGTTCATAAAAATTCAATCACTAACACACCACAAAAAATAGATCCACCAAGAACAATAAAATTTTCTAGAAGATGTTTAGGGTTCATGGGGGAAATAAAATCCATGAGAGGACATAAACCAAAAGGAAGAATATGGAAATATATGACGAGATAACTATGAACCTCCTAGAAATTTCCAATAATATTGAAAGGATCAATGATGAAGAATATTGATGCTCCTCCAAATTATACGAAGTTTTATATGACTTGAACAGATGACATGATAAGTTAAACACCTTCTAATTCAATGTTGGATAAAGGGGAAATTACAAATACACCTAAGTAGGCCACATAGTTTAGACCCAATGCCTTACAATCCATGTACGAACTGTGTCCTAGACACAACCTAGGCTATTCACCATCTGGATAGTTCACAAATTGTGCCACATGGTTAGAAAAACCATTCTAAAATCATTCCACTCAGAAACATCAAAAAACTAGAGCCACATCACTTACCTTCCACATGGTTTTCAAAACCACATACATGTCATGTGCCACACCCTAGACACACCACAAAATCCACATGATTTTTCATGGGGGTCTACATGGAATAGACTTAACCCTATGAAGCCTATGATGATAATCCAAGTACAAGTCAAAATAAAATGACAAGACTCATCACAAAGGGAGACCACACGATATCCTTCTATCCATGTACCATAACTATGAATATAAGGAAACCATTGATAATTTTCACTCTCTAATATAAAACCCCATGAAAAAATAAACCAAATATATTTCTCCTAAAATATGACAAAAGACATCATAGTGACATTGGGGGAGGTAATGAACTCCCAACCACTCGACATTCTTCCCTTAAAAGACCATTGTGAAAAACAATGAAAAGAGAAAGCATAAGATCTCAATAATACTCAACTAAAATAACAAATCAACATGTTTTATCATCATAAACATAAACCAAAACCCTCAACAATGATCAAACATATGAAACATAAATGGATCCATCATTTCCAAGAACAATGTAAACAATAACATTAAACAATAAGTCTAATGAAGAGTTAGAGGCATCACATGATATCCCTACCATTAATAATAATTCATTATTTTTGTGAATAAAAAATTAATACAATGAAATGTATCATCAAAGGACTGAGAAACCACGAGAGGAACTCCCTCTCAACCGAAAAGAGCATGCAACACCATGAACGGAAAATAAACCACTAATACTGTCAAAATGACAGCATAAAATCTCATCTTAGGACATGATATGGAATGATAAACTTGGTAGTGGAACTATATCACCCTCACATTATGTACCAAAAACGTCATAGGTAAAATTATAGTCAGTATATGAACTCAATTGGTAAAAAAAAGTTAGTTACCAAATTGTTCCCTGAATAATTTCTCATGTCCAATTAAAAATAACCTCAGGGGATCAACACATGAATGGTCATAACCCACTAATATCAATAACAATTCACCCAGATAATGATATTCAATGAAACAACACCCATATAAACCAAAAAACGTTTTCCAACTTATATTAAAACCTCAAAAGACATCCATAATAGAGGGTGGGTTATAATTCCATAAAAGAAACAAAGCATTCCTTAAAAAGATATTTAGAACCATCCATAAGAAACATATCCAAAGATAAACCATCCACATGATTCTAAAAAATATATAGAAATATCCCAAAATAGGATCACATATATCAAATGAAAATTCAAAATACCAACAACCCAATATAAAATGATTAAATAAGAGGCCACTTCAAAAACCCATTTTTCAATACTTCTAAAGATGAAACTAGTGAACACATTAGAGGGAAAAAAATAAAAAATATAAGACAATAGGGATTATTATTCTCTAGATTTCAATAGGTTAATCACAATAGAGATCAAATTTTCTTATCAATAGAATCATTTTTTCTAGCTCATGGACATAATTATTTTTCTCCTTACATTATGGGTAATCCTTACGACTATTTTTTTGATCTAATTCCTCACCCCAACTATATTCTTGTAATGGTAAACATATATTTGATTTATATAAATGAAAACCTCTTAAACAATCTCACAAAAAATGAATGTATTACTATACCAATATATGGCTGAATAAAACCTCTATAGAAGCAGGATATATCAGAATTTTTTATGACCATATTTAAAAAAATGATGGAAAACATCAAAATCAGATTGATATACTCCCTAAATAATTGGTCATCTTGATGAATACCTAGGAGATCAAGAAAATTCTCCTCTTTAACACCTACTAAAAATAAAAAATGATGAAAATACCACTTGAAAATATCCAGTGACATACCTTCACATATCAACTGATGTACTATCAAATCTCACTAAATTCGATTGAAAAAGATAAGATATATCTTTATGGATATCAAATGGAATCTTCGTTAATTAAAGTATAATTTAAGATCACCTGGATCTATTCGAGTAACCTCACCATGTCCACTAACACCAAGATCAGTAATTAATGATTTTTGAAGCAAATTAAATAAGTCCATTAGGGGTTCCATGCTCTGGGAAGGTTCAGAGTACTCCACTCCCTATAGTGTGTGGGTAGGCATCAGAACTAGACCAACATTTTTGACCATTCAGGGAGAGAATAATTTCAATGAAATTAAAATGGTCAATTCATTCCTAAAACTAAATAATGATTTCCCCAGAACGTAGAAATCATGTCCAAAATCAAATTCCCTCAAATGAGGCACAAAAATTACAAAATAAATCTTTAAAACCTACCATTATCAGGATGGAATTTTGAAATAACATTCCACCAATGTGTCACTAAAAATCCCATAAAAATCATAATTTAAAAACAAAAGAAATCCTTGGTGAAATATATATTCATTTCCACAAAAAGGTAGGTTATACTAAATTTCAATCAAAATATAACATTGTTTATAAACACATCAAAATAATAAGAATTCAAGATCATATCCATTTACCTAAAAACAATTCCATATTTGATTCATAAAACATTAACTTTTTAATCCCAGAACAATATCAAAAATCATTTCAATAAATCAATTTTTAGGTATTACCCAAGGAATCATGTTTTAGAAATCATATATTCAGAAAAAAATAAAAAACGACATTATCAAATAGTTCATAAAACTAAAAAAATTAATTCTTACAATTTTTTCATAAAACTATGTGTAACTAAAAAATATTTCCAATAACTTTTCATTTTTATATAATTGGATTTAAATCCAATCACACTCCGGGCTAGAAACAATACATAGAAAAGGGTTCAGAAAACTGAAAAGAAAATTTACATCAAAAAACAACTCAATCAACCTATTTCAAGTGAAAAATCACAATGGTTGAATACCATAATCATGAGTACAAGAAAAAATACAATATGGAACGCAAATTGATGTTTTCTATTTGGACACATAAATTGGGAAACCTTGTTCTAACCAGAAAATATACTTTGTAAAAACTGGTTTACCTAACCGCATTGGCATCACATATTTTCCTAAGTCATGCATACTAACTATGTAGTTGTTGTGACACTCTATTTACATCCCAAAATAATGAACGTTGCCAAATATCACATAAATAATAAATAGGGATCATATCAACACATGTTCTGATAAAAATTAGTCACACAAACTTAAAAAGTCTCAAATTATTAATTCAAACCCCACACATATTAAGGAATCTAGTGGCTTGGGATTAGAAAGATCTATCTTGAAACTCTCCTACACTTCATCTCATTCCATGAAATCCATAGTCTCCACTATACCAGTAATTCCAAAAATATTAAGGGATACTCAATAATATAATTCTCTTATTAAAGGAAGACATAAACATGAACCTATACCATTTTGTAATGAACCAAAATAGGCTTCCATCTAACCCGATACCCAACTCAGAATAACATGTGGCCGAAAGGGAATTCCTTATCTTTGTGGGATGGAAACTAGTACATTGGAATCAAATGAGTCCCCTTGGAAATTATTTTGACCAAACCATTGATAAAATACATCATAAAAAACAAAAATGAAAAATGAACATGCAATCCAAATAGGTCACAATTAACAAAAACTATCCACCACATTTACATAATTGTAAAAATAAACATTATTCGCAAACATAAGGATTAATAAATAATAAAAAATAGAACATTAACGAAAAATAAAACCACTACAAAAAAACTCATGTTATGCCTGGGGCCATCCATATGTAACAACCAGATGCTCAATAAAACCCAAATCATCCCCTGTAGTCCTCAAAGAATGATGAATGGATCCAACTAGGAACTTGGAACCTAAAATTTATATACTTAGGACAACAACCTAGAATTTGATGTCACACCACAAATTTTATCCTATATGTTTCATAAGGTAATCCAAAAATTCTAGTTTCAAAATAAACAATATTATAAAATTTAAACATATAAATATTATGAAAACAAAAACAATTATATAATTATCAGTGAAAACATTTCTAATATATAATAAAAAAATAATTTTTTTTTGAAAATTTTCCCACAAACATAATCCATTTAAACCTAGGACACAAAATCGCATTTCTAAAAAAAGACTCATTGATTTTATTAAAGTGAAAATTTTCATTTTAAAACATATAATCAGTCAATATCATCACCAAAATAAAACACCCATATACAAATCCCATTTAAGAACAACACAAGATTCATTAATTTAAAAATATTTTTTCCAAAAATTTATAATAAATTCATTTTTCACTAGGAAATGATCCAACAAAAAAGGGGGAATTATACAAAAAAACATTC
Source organism: Viscum album (assembly GCA_963277665.1). Lineage (NCBI taxonomy): Eukaryota > Viridiplantae > Streptophyta > Magnoliopsida > Santalales > Viscaceae > Viscum > Viscum album. Next base: position 409,309,459 of record OY728134.1, on the reverse strand, counting down.
ACCATCCATTGTATATGACTTATATAAAATATAGACAATAATATGTTCCATATTAATGAATGTATGGAATTAAATACAAATAAAAACTAGATCAAAATTCCATAAATCAATAACTATCAAATCTATCAAACATTCCATGCGTTCGACCATAGTGATTCAAAGCATGTGAAGCATCCAACCATATAATAATATGCCAACTCAAAAACTAGAAACCACTATGAAATAAATTTCAAAACATATTTCATCATACTAGTGCACACAACCCTCATTGTGATGAAACACTCTATTATTCCTTGATCCAAGTATGACTAGAGGTCCATTAGTGGTGTGTGATGTAACTAGTTTAATAGACTATATCACCCACTTAGTACCCAAGTTCATCTGACTAGGAAGTGTGTAATTAGAACAACCAATACTAGTCCAATAAAAAAACATAATAATAGGTAATCCTCACCCCCTGAGACCCAAAAATTAATTAATCCATATAATAAATCAACCTATATCATAATAATCAATATTCCCACACAACAGGGGAAATAAGAATATTACAGTTATCGATATCCCACTTACGGGAAATGAAAAGCATCACATAGTGATAAAGAACCAACAAAGAGAGTAATTAAATCAAGGGGATATAAATGGGTTCCTTTCTCTTTATCCATTCTAAAACTAATGTTCTAATAAGGACGTTAACAATAAATCATGTCTTCAGCTTCCATCCGATTCTAAATTTCACAAAATTATATTTTGGACAATCATTATAAAATCATCAAAATCACACACAATTTAAAAAAATTTAAAACACACCCACCAAAAAGGGTATTATTATTTGAAATAGACAACAAGTCATAAGACCACTATTTCTATCAAGCATAGTTTAGGAGATTCATCTATTTAGTTTTTTACAAGGGTAAACCATGGTGACATTTCAAATCACTAATTGACATATAATTAAGAACCCCATTATAAATAACTTTTAGTTTACTCAAAAACCACATTTCAATATATTTTTCACTCATAGAAAACTAAAAATGATCAGCATCTAACTCAATTTATGAAAACCATTTCGCAACCCTCAAGGTTTTTTCATAAAATTATAACACATCAAAATATTCCCTCTCAAACATTTAAATGTAGAATATCAATGAGAATAAATTTATGAAAATATAATAAGATATCAAAATGTTTTCTAAAATAAGAAATTATTTCACATATAATAATATATTCAATAAATATTCATTTGGAAAATATAATAACACATTTTATTATAAACAACAATAATTTCATAGAAACCCATAATCTGATGAATCAGATACCAATCCAAAATGTGTCACCTTTAACAGAGAGCTCATCCAAAGGGATAAAAATGGAGTCCAAATAACCAAGAAAAAAAACCATATCATCATATCAATATAAAACCATAAAATTAGCTATAATATTCATCTAAATAACAATATCCAACCATTACATTAAGAACTATCAAAAAATAGATCCAAATTATATGTCTTATGAACAATTTACCAAACCATGAAAAATTAATGGACCACACCCTAGAATCAATAGGGAACATTATTGTTTTTCCATTGGGGGTCATATGTTTTGGACATAACCATGTGTATCCTATACTGACAGGTTGTTCACATTTCAAAATTCACTAAGGAGGTATCTCACTAATGGATTATATGTAGTTTCCCTCTAAGAAAGAACGTTAACCATTCATAGAACTAATAATATATTAATTTCTATGTTTTGATCCAAAACCACATAGAAACACTAACTCATCTTCAACCTCATAAAGTCAATAAAACCAATCAACCTAGTGAAATCTGGTTTGGAAGAAAAATGATCTAATATAGTAGATATGTTATGGTAATGGGAATGAAGAAGATAATTCAATCTACTGGTATCCATATAAAAAAATAGCATATACATTACGACATCTAATGTGGATAAATACACATAAAACATTGAAGTATTTTCAAAAGTTCTTGGAATTGTTATTTTTCTACTAAAAGGGATGTTAAGATTATGATAGAGGAAAAAAGGTAATACTTTGTGATAACATCTCAAGGGGAGATTCACTCACCGATTTGAAGTAATATATAATAGAGGATCCACATAATAAAATTTGAGGGGCCTAATGAAAAAATCAAAAACTTAGTAGAATCATGATATTATCATATGAGATATAGAAGGTTGACAATTTGTTAGTTGCTTCTAGTGAAAGTCGGAGCTTTTTCATAGTGGGTTCCCCAGAAACAAATTGAAAATTAATATTGAATTACAAAATCATGAATTTATAGAGTTATAAATGATGAATACATTCCAAAATAGTGCCCACAAATATGTTTCGATAATTTACATGGTACATTCCAAACAATATTTTATGTATTAATAGGTTATAGTAGTTCCAAGATTTAATGAGAACCAATAGATACTATGAAATTAATACTTTATATATATATATATATATATAATTTTATCATTATACACAATACCAAATAAGAATATATGATGTTTAAATATTAGGTGATTATGTCTCATAATCATTGAAACTTCTTCCCATTAATGTCATACTTTTTTATATCAAGTATTAGAGATCACAATCTATGGATTACTAACTAAAACACCACATGTTTTGTGATTTAATGGTAGTTTTTATTTATAGATATTTTTATTACTCATTTCATAATAGATCATTACCAGTGAGTATTGTTTGATTACATACATTAATGTGAAAGAATCATGATGTTTTAGCAGTGGAGACATAACTTCTGTTTGGGTTTTCATTGGCGGTATGACATTGTATGAATGATCAAGATTGTTTTTTGAACATTAGAAATCTCGAGATATCTCCGACCCACTTGACTAAGATGCTCATTCAATTATTATATCCATAGATATATAAATTAAAATGATGTTTTCCTAGTAATGATAGGAAATAATAAATAATGAAAGGGTGATGAAATAATGTGGTCATTCAAATTTATGATATAAAAAGTGGAAAAAAGATAATATTATACAATGTGTGTTTGTATAAGGTTGTTTTTTCTATGAATAAACATTATATATTTGGGGAATATGATTGGTTTGTAAATTATAACCATGTGACGTGAGTATTACTCACTATTATTTTGATAAGGAGCTAAAGGGTCACAATCTAAGTATATTCAAGAGTCTGGAAGATTATATGGGAATAAAATATTAAGACATGGTTTACCCATTCACGGTGATAAGGTTTTTTTCTGAGTTTGATTGATCACCATGAAATAAATAAAATCAATATTATTTGAGTTTCTAACAATATTTTTTTGAATTTATTTACTCATAGAATTCATAAGTAATTAAGTGAATTTAAAATAAATTTATTTTTTACTGATATTATTATTCAAGGATCATTAATAATTTAGTTGGATAAAAAAGTCATGTTAATAAATATTATTTTATCAAGTACATATATATTATTCTACATGTGCTTGAAAAAATTTGAATGGTATTTCTGACATTGTTACTATGAAATTTAGTGCCATTATGGGATATTTTTTATGGTTTATGTTGCCCAGGGGGGGCCAAATTCAATTTCTAGGTATTTACACCTACCAATATAACTCTTGAGATTCGAAATTAGAAATTCTATTCATTCCCATTAATTTGAGAGTATATATCTCATATCTCTCAAATTATGGAGTTAGTTTGAAGAGATTTGTAATGACCAATAATTTTAACAATGGAATTTCCCTTCTTATAACTATGATATATAGTATAAAACACCAACATCATTTAGAGAACCAAATAAAAACATCAATATGAAAACTGAATAATGAAATAAGTGGTATTAAAAGAAATTTAAGAACATATACTGATTGAATAGTATCAAATCCATTGGAATTGTAACATGAAAACTAGAAATATTCTGGACAACACAATAGTATCCTAACCAATGAATGTACAAAAATCTTTTTTGAAATTTTATAAATAAAAATATGATATAATTAAATTTTAGTAGAAGTTAATAATTTAAAAAAAAATTAATTAAATAATGATATTTTTTTTTAAAACATAAATGATTATTTAGAATTTTATAAAGATTATAATGAATTAAAAGAAAAAATATTTTCATGAAGTTGATTAATAAATTAATGTTTTTTTATTATAAATAGAAGTTAATTTTATCTCAACTTGATTCATTTCTCAAAGTGTCGTCAATTTTTTTGTTATAGTAAAATCTATATTTTTCAAAAAAATAAATATTTAATTTAAAAATTAAATTTATCATTTTTAGAAAATAATTTTCATGAAATGTAGTATAATTTAGAAGTCTAAATTTTGTAATATTTTATGGGAATTGTTTTGGGATTCTTCTAAAATTGTTGAATTTTTTTTGAATAGTAAAATAAAGTAATTTATGATATTTAACATAAAAGAAAAAAGAAAAGAATATTTTAGTCATCGATGATGTAATCCCCCATTGGTTTGAACTTTACTAAACCATTTAATATATTTATTCATAATAATCAACAGAATTTATAATCTTGAGAAACGAAAAAAAGAATAAAATAGTCAAACAAACACCTCTCTTCCCCTATAAATCCCACCCCTCACCACCCCTTATCCTTTGACCATAAAAGGCATATATACTATCCAAATTCCAACCAATTCCCTTTCTAATAATATTTTTAATGTCCAAGATCTACTGGTCTCAAAAAAAGACAAAACCTATCTTCTTTACGGAGGTACTAAAGGAGACAACATTTATGAGTTAATATCCTCAATCCCATTATTTTATATTATTTCCACATATTATCCTCTCAATTGGACACTTATAAAATAAAAAATAACAAATATAATATCACATATACATGGATGTAATTTTTTAAGGGAATACTTATCCTTAAATCTCTTCCCTACTAATTTTTTCTAAAAGTGAAATCATCGTTCGTGATGTATAGATTCACCACCTTCGTGGACAATGAGTTTTCATTTTCCATTACCACCTTCATAGATGGCCATAAAACCATTATTATGTAGAAAATATAATGGAATATATATATATATATATATTATAATTTTTTTATTATTTTGGATCAAATTTTTATACATAATATTAAATAAATTGAAACTAGTTCACGATTATCTAAAACCTTGTAATGAATAAACTAAACCATTTTCATTATGATTTTAACAAATGAGCCATCATTATAAGATAATAATAAATGATATATAATATCATTAAAACATATGGATTCAATTTAAAAACAAATAATATCACTTATAGAGAAGTGTTCCCATTTTACAAGATTTTTTATAATTATACATAACTAAACCATCCATGTAACCATGAAAAAAATGATCCTCAAACGATAAAACTTTACTCAATAATTAGTCACTATTTACATAAATTAACATAATAAAATTATAATTAATAAAATACAGGTATAATTGGATCGAAATTATGTAATTACTGAATCATATTTTATTATCTTTTTTGTTAAGTAGAAGTGTAGAACATATTCAGACTTATGGTAAGGGGATTATCAAATCCAACTCCCATTCTTCGGGATATTCATCAAAATTAAAAAAAATTGTGCCGATATTCTTTTAATTATCCATACAAATATTTTAATTTTTCCCCTTTTCTTAATCAAGACATACATTCTTCCAATCTGATTTTATGACAATTATATTTATTTTTCAAAAGACACCTTATTTGAAAAATACAACTTCACTTATATTGTGTTATTTCTTCTTCGATCAAAAATGGTGATTTGTATAAAAACATATAAATTTTCATTTTTAATTTGGGAAAATCAAGTTTATTAATGAAATCATGTTTGATTAAATCATTATGAAACTCATTTTTTTACATGGGTTATTTCAGGTCATTTATTGATATACGTTATTTGTGGAATACATGATTATGTTAAAGTTATTATGTGGAATATGGGAATCAAATTATATATGCCTCCAATGAATTTGGTAATGTGATGTATCTCAAGAGATGATGTGTAATATGGGTGAAAAAGTTTCAATATTTATTTTCAATGATGATGTTATGATTATGAACATATGTTATGCATGAACATGACAGTAGCTTTTCTCACAACTATGTGAGGTATTTTACCACTATGAAACAATGATTAATTTAATATGCATTGTTAGATTCCATGCCTTTATCCACTATTTCTCTAATGATGTTAGTGAGGATCCAATGCTTGTGTCACAATGATGATGATGACTATGCTCACTCAAGTTATATATATTCATGTCCCATGTTATTCCTCTTACTGGAATTTTTATCACACGGATCATCGATTTATATCTTAATCAGACAACATGTACTAAAGAGAACATTATTTTTAGACTAATAAATAATAATTTTTTTAAAAAATGTTTATGTTTTATTATGTACATGTTATGTGTGAGCTTAATTTAATCATGAAATTAAACCTTTTGATAAAATTGTTTTATCTAAATTATGTTGTTTATTTTAGAATGATGTAATGGGTAAAGAAGAAGTTACTAGAGAATTTGAAAAAATGGTTCATATTCCTTAGTTCACCACCTTAGTGTGCAGTAGTTCTCTTTGTAAAGAAAAATCATAGATTAATGCAGATATCTATCGATTATTGGGATATCAATAGGATCACCATAAAAAACTAGTATCATCTTCCAAGTATTGATAACTTGATTTATACAATACGAGGAGACCAATACATCTCAATGGTGGATCCAATTTCTATATATCATCAACATTAGGTGAATAATAATGATATCTAGAAGAATATTTTATTAACATGTCTTGGGAATTATGATATTCTTATGATTCCATTCATGTTTTCTAATTCCACAAAAATCTTCAGGTATTTGATTAATAGATTATTTAGAGATGACCAACATATTTTTTGGTACTATTTATCAACAATATTGTAATCCACCCCATGTGAATGTAAGATAAAAAAACTGATAATGAATATGCTACAAACATTAACGAGTCATAAATTGTATGAAATGTTCAGATAGTGTGGAATTTTGATAGCCATGTCACATTCTTCAGGCATGCGATCATAATTAAAGAAATTTTTGTGTACCGTTCAACAACAAATGAAATTATGGAAAGGACCAGACCCACATCAATTAGGGGAATCCATAGTTTTATTTTCTTATCTGGGAACTAACAATGTTTTCTATGTAATTTATTATGATTTTATAACACACTAAGTAATTTAACTTTGTAAAGGGTATATTATGTCGGGATAAAAGAATATGAGGAGGCTAATCACTGCTTCTATACTCACACTACCAAAAAGGGTAGAGGGTTTTCTGACATGCAGTGATGCATTAAATAATGTATTTGGCTATGTAATCATACAAAATGTTAATGTAATATCATATGCTTCACAACAGTTGATGATACATAAGATTAACTACCCAATGCAAGATCTAGAGAATGAAACAATGATTTTTACATTGAAAACAAGGCAGTGCTACCTCTATGGTAGAAAGTTTAAAATATATACTAATCACAAAAACCTAAAGTTTATATTAACCCAAAATGAGATAAAAAAGAATCAATTGATATGGTTAGAACTAATAAAGGACTATAATTTACCTATTCACTATAATATTGGGAAGGAAAACTAGGTAGACGATTCTCTTATAATAAAATAGCCTACTACTATATATGTTATGTAGATTGTGAAATATATTATCTTTATTAATATTCAAAATATGGATTTGGATATCCTAATTATAGGGAATACATCCTACCTAGAACAAGTTATTTCCCAACCATCTATCCAAAAGAAGATCAATTAGGAAAAAAAGGATGATCTGGAGCTACAAAAAAAGGTGAAACCTATAAAATAAGGGAAGCTACCTGAGTTCCCCATTTTTGATAATAGTGTGATTCAGTATGAAATTGATCTTTGTGTGCCTTCTTTAAATATGAAACCAAAAGAGCTAGTCGATAATGAAAATAACTCATCTTTCTCAACCCATCATGGAAGAACTATGATTTATCATGATCTTCATAAACACATTTTTTGGGATAATATGAATAAGTAGACAAAAGAGTATATATAAAGGTGTTTGATATATCATCAAGTTAATGCAATTTGAAATAAGTACAAAGGGATGATTCCACCATTACCCGTATCCACAAAAAATGGGAGAATTTCACTATGTATATTGTCACTGGTCTCTTAAAAAGATCCAAATGAATCATTTTCATTTGGGTTATGGTAGATCAACTCCCTACAACTACCCACATCAATTATATTTAGGAATATTTCCTTCATGAATAACATCCCATGTTATATGTTATAGAAGTTGTAATGGTGATTGTATTATGACCTTTTATCATTTCAAATCATGATCCATGGTTCACATCTTTTTTTCAGAGAAATTTAAAAAGTGGTAAAATACCCTCAAATGTTTTATCCATAGTATGAAAATCAAAATTTTGAGGGTAAAATTTCAAAAAGGGGGAAGAATGTAATGACCTCCAATTTTATCAATGGAATTTACTATCTTATAATTATGTTATATATTATTGAATAGATATATTACATATTGAACAAAAAAACATTATTATCATAAGTGAATAAATGAAATAATTTATATTTATTGAAATTATGGAACCTATACTAATGTATAGGTAACCTGACCACTGAAATAGTATCACGACCATTACGAATAATAATCCACCCAATATAATAAAAACTCACTATAAATGTATAAATAAAATTTGTTAACTTATAAAAAAATATGATATATTTTTATCATAGTATATGTTAATAAATGTTTTAAAATTGATAAATTAAGTGTTGATTTTTCTGAAAAACATAAATGTTTAATAACAATGAAATAATTAAAATATTTATTTAAAAAAATATTTATTTTTAAAAATTTTAATAATAAGTTTTTTTGTATTATAATTATAAATTAATTTTATGGGACCTTAAGTAATTTTTTAACATTTAGGATAATTTGGTATAATATTAAAATTAGTATTTTTATAAAAAATGAAAATTTTAATTAAAAAATAAATTTCTCATATTTAGAAAAATATTTTAAGAAAATTTAGCCCATTTATGAAATTTAATTAGTGAAAAATGGTCTTTGTGAGTTTTTGGGGTTTTTCTAAAATAATTGATTTTTTGGGAATTGTGATATAAAGTAATTTATGGTATTTAACATTATAAGTTAAATACTAGAATTTTTGTGTCATGGATGATGTATTAACCCACTAATTCATGTTCCCCATAAACATATTATGTATTTACTCATAATAATCAACACTATCTCTACTCTTGACAAGAAATAATAAACCAATGAATTAAGTAATCAAAAAATACACCTCTCATCCCCTTTCAATACCACACATCACCAACCCTTCTCCTCAGCCCTTCTAAGACTTTTAGATTATCTAAATTTTATCCATTTTTATTTCCAATTCTATTACCTATATCCTAGATATTCTTATCTTAATATAATACAATTTTGACTTTTATTGAGGAGGTTCTCAAGGGGAGAACATTTAGTAGATAAAATCTTAAATTACTCTCTTTTAGTTACTTTTACTTTCATATACTGTCTTTTCTCCCCTATCCAGTGGTCTTTAAAACATCATTTTCATATAAACTAAAATATTATTAATTTAATGGTATATCCATAATCAAATCTCTTTTCCTCTCCATTTATTCTTAATATCAAAATATTGTTCGTGATTTGTCTAGTCAAAGCCTTACTAGATGATGAGGTTTCATTTTAAATTACCGAATTCAAGTCTAGTAATAAAATAATTATTATGGTCAAACCAAAATTTAATATGTATATATTAATTTTTTGAATATTATATAACTAATTTATAGAAATAATATTAGATAAAATGGAACTAGTTCATGATTGTGGGAAATTCCGCCAAAAGAAACTAAACATTAGTAAATAAGATTCTATAAAATGAATAATATACAAACTATAATATAAATTGATATATGGGACCAATTAAACATCTATAAGTTCATTAATATAAAAAATCTTTTTTCAAGAATTATTCCCATTTTATAAGAATATTCATAATTATACATAACTGAACCAGCAATGAAACCCTGATAAAAATTTCATCCAAAATAATGTAGTTGAACTGTATAACTCATCAAAATAGCCATAAATTAACTTAATAAAATTATAATTATAAAAATAAATTTATAATAGGTTATGGATTTTTTAATTAATGATCAAATTTCATTATCTAGAATATTATGTTAAAGTTCATAACACCTTTGGATGTAAGGTAGGGGATACTCGAACCCAACTTTCCTTCTTTGGGGTTTTCATATTTCATGCCAATATTTATTGTGGATATTATTTTTAATGCACCTTAAAATAATTTAATTTTTATTATGTGTCCTTTTTAGGGACATACATGTTTCTAATCATATTTTAAAAAAAGTAAAATTATTCTCCAAAATAACCCTTGATTCAAAGGAAAATATTCACCCCTCTTTAATTATTTATTCTTCGATAAAAAATGATGATTATTATACCAAACATGTTAATTTTACTCTTCCATTTTGGAAAACAATTATTATTCCTGAAATCATTATTTATTAAATTTTGATGAATCTCATTTCAATACATGTATTATTTCACGACCTTGATTGATATACATTCTATGTTCCATGAATTATTATGTAAATGTTAAGATGTGTTTGGTGGGACTAGAATTATATATCACCCAAATGCATTACATAATTTTATGCATATTAGTAAATGATGTGTAATATGCAAGATCATGATGCTATATTTTTTCAAAATTATGACATTATTATTATGTACAATGTTATTCATTGACATGATGATTGATTTGTTCAAAACTATGTGTAGAATTTGACTACTATGTCATGATGTTTCATTTTTATGTATTTCTACATTCTATGAATTTATAAAATGTTACCATCATTAGGTTTATAATTATCCCATTATGATGTAATATTTATTATTATTATTATTATTATTATTTTCACTCATGTTATATTTGTTCAAGTCATTTATTCATCCTCTTATTATGGTTTATCTCACCCTTTCATTGATTTATATCCTAAAATGGCTACAGGTACTCAGGGTAACATGAGAAATAGATGGATTAATAAGATGATTCAAAACAAATTATAAGGATTTATTTTGTAAAATATACGTATGAGCCAAATTTTACAGATGCACTAAATCTTTTGATCCTGGTTTTGTGTCATTATTATGTTTTTAACTTAAAATGATATAATATTTATGGAAAAAAGTAAGGTCACTATATTTTATATTAGAGAATGGTTATTTTAATTTGGTAATTATGATTATATAGAATTAGTAAAATCCCTTAGGATAATACTATGAATATATATAAACATCCAAAAATCATTGTTATAGAGAAAATCATGAGATATCTATCCCTTAAGATAATATTTTAGTGTTAATTGCATAAAATAATTAATTATGCATTTTTTTACATTCATTTTCTTCAAAACATTTCTATATTATAAAATAGAAAGAAGTAAGATAAATTAGTCCAAAAATCATTTCAGGGACCATGCAATGAATTCCCAAATGACATTCCTAATTCCATGAAAGGTGAAATTCAAAACATTATGGTAATACTTACCCATATTTCTCAAACTATGAATAATAACATAAACCACATGGAACATCTTCCTTCTCCCATGAAGGAGAAGGTATCAATTGAGTCCTTTATTTGACAATTACCTCGGATGTTCAGTTGAACTTTCAATCCATGAATTTCATAAAGATGTGTTAATTAAATGGAGAATATCATTTTTGTTCTCTACTATAATGTGAAGGAGAATGTGACTATGGACATTTATCATTTTTACAGAGAGGTCAATAAATGGTAGGAATTGATAGGTGACACTAAGATGAAGGTTTTAATTGATAGGATGGAGTGGGAAGACATTATGAAAATATTTCTTAACAAGTATTTCAATTGAAAGAATCAAAATATGAAGGAGATAAAATTCATAGATATATAGAAAATGGATGGTGGATACATTTTTATTTATTATTAAACCTCTGGCCCTTGAGGTAACCAGTGTCGACAGATACCAAATCTAATGGGGCAAGGGAAAGCGTAAGCCATAACTTCATTATAAATTGAACAATAAAATGATTTCATATAAGGTACACTTCATATTCACTCAAGAATAAAAAATGTATTAATTGATTATGGTTCTACATATTCTATTATATCCTTCATGTTTAGTACAACTTTTCAATAAAATCCCTTAGAACATGAAGTAGAGATATTTTCAAAACACCTAATGGTTAAATCATTAACACCCTTGTGTTGGAATATCCTCCTATTGGTGAAAGTGGGGAGATTATTCTATAGAATACCATAACACATTACATATTTGAATTCTATGTAATGCCAGGTATGGATTATCTATCTTTATATAGAGAAAAAATCAGTTCCATTAAGAGGAAACATATTATTATATTCTGAATAATTCCATGGTCATATACAAATGAAACTATAATCATCAATATCCTTCAGAAAATCCCTCAACGGTGTGGGTGTTGATGCACTGTGAAGAAGTATACATAGCCGAAATGGTTGTTTCAAAGGATAGTATAAACCATGTGGAAATTAAAATTGTAATGGAATATTATACTTTATTTTCAAAAAAAATACATGAGATTCTTACTGATAGTGACATACAATTCTCAATAGAAATCCAACATGGAGCTACACCTTTCTTAAAATACATTAATGTATGTCCCCCATAAATCTAGTGGAGTTAAAGATGTAGCTACAAGATCATTTTTAATAAGGGTTCAAATTACATAGTGACTCTCCTTGCAGTTCACTATTGATCATTCTAAATAAAAAGTATGGATTCATGTTGCTTTGTAGGTGTAACTGATAGCTCAAAAATATCTACATAATGAAAAATTATACTCCTTCAAAAAGTTATGACTTGTTGGATCAAATAAAAGGGAATTATGAGGTTCTTGTCATTCACTTCGAACTTACTAATTCCAATAAAATCTACATGGATTTTAGGAAAAGAGTCTTTTTACACCACCTGTAGAGACCCGGAGCTTGACGTACATTAACATTACATTACATTTGCGGAATACTTAGTACATAACAAAAACACACACACAAGGATCGTAATAGTTTAGTGTCTTTGGAAACTCGGAATGTAATCTTCTAATCGTGGTGAAAGATCTTCAATATCTCCCATAAAGATCTTCTTCTTTTTTACCTAAAACCTTTCTTTATATCCTGGGGAAAATAAAACATAAAAGGGTGAGATCAAATGCTCAGTAAGGGTAAACAAAAGAAATATCAATCACATCATATTCATAAGAACATAACATTTTGGAAATCATAACCTGCAAAAGAGAGCATAATTTCATAATCATGGGATAAATCATGGAAGTGAAATGTAATCACAATAATCATAACTTAAAACATTAAACTTTGTGGCATTCACACATAATCATAGAGAATCATTTCTTGTTAGTCAAGACTCATTGCCAAGACTATCTTAGTAGACAAAGTCCCTTTCTGAATCGAGTAACCCTCGTTTCAGTCCTGTTTCACTGAACCGGTATAACCTACCATTCCAGCCATGTCTATCTCATGAGATATAAAATCTTTACCCAATGCATTGGAGGGAGATATAGATCCCACCCATCTTATAATGAATCCTTTCTTATGTGTGCCACATATTCATAAACCATACATCATAGCGTAACCCATGTAATAAAAATGGGATTCTTAAACAACATGACATCATAAAACCATTCATATAAGATAATGGAATTCATAAACATAATTCCATCACAACATAGTCAAATAAATGTAAAAATATGGATAGAAACATAACCCTTTATTATCTTAGATGGAAAATAATTTTGATAAAACACTTGAAATGAATTCTTGAGGAAAATATCCTTTCTTCTTCAAAATCAATTTCTTTTCACAAAACATCATGCAATTTTAAAAGAAAGAGATTTTATTAAAAATAGTCATGAAATATTTTGGAGGAAGCTTCATGAAAATAAGGCTTTATAAAACCATAAAAATTCATTCGTGCCATTTAAGTTAAAAAAACATTCTTCGTACTTTTTTCGGAAAAGTCAAAAAGTACCTCGTACGAAAAACAAAAAAATATTCCTTTCATATCCTTTACTAAAAACTCATCGAAGGGTAAAATTGGATTTACACAATTTTAGGTGGATGGAAATAATATTACATATTGAGGAAACATGGATGTGGATAATAAAATACACCCCAGTAAATTTCAAAGTATAAACAATCTCGGATAAAAATGAGATTGTGATATTTCACTTACCTTAGGTCCGATTTTCTTTGTACGTGTCCGAAGCTCCTGTATAATGGTTTAAATAATGTTATTGACTTATTCCAGAATCATACATATTTATATGATATCATATATGGTCATATTCTTAGCTTCTTAGTAGTAATATTTCATTGCTACTTGTTATTTGGGTGTTTATAACTTTTTGTTCTTATGCGTGTTTTGTCGAATAAATTCTTATTCTTTTCTTTAGGTTATAGATACCTCATTTCCAGAATGGTATTATTTTAATATATATCATATTAATTCATTCAATTCATTTATATAATCATTATGAAATGAAGATCATGTAGAACGAGTCGCATCACATCGTGGAGACGGTATTCCGTACGTACGCACGAGTGATGATATCGTTCCTATGATTGTGGAATTGTATTTAAGTGTATTTATACTATTTAAGTATCAATATCACTTTATAATAATCATATATAGTTACTCATTACACCATTATACCCATCCATGTAAGGTGATGGTGGAAAATAGAGTACACCACGGCGTGGAGACGGTATTCCGTACGTACGCACGCGCGGTGATTTCATTTTTCCGTAGGATGGATAGAAGGTGAATTAGGGTTGTATCATATTTATAATAACATATCAGTATATAAGTAATACTGATGTTATTACTTTATCATGAAACAACTAAAGAAGAATAAGTTGAAGAAGAAAGAAATTGAAAAGATCAGTAATGGATATTACCTCTTCTTTGGAACGTCTCTTTGAATCCTCCACTTAGGGAACTAAGATTGGTCTTTGAAGAAGACCAGGACCTCTAGGATTATTCTAGGGAAGTGGAGAGGAGAAAATGTCAGGGGTTGGCCGAGCTTGAGTGCTCAAATTTTTGTGAGGAGGAGGGGGAGGAGGTGCCCTTTTATAAGGGAGGAGAGGGGCACCTTAGGAATATCTCAAAATATTATTTTATATTAAAGTCAAAATCGGTTTATAATGGTTCCAAAGGGTCTTATTTCGAAGCTAAAGTGGGGATGGGTCGAAATCCTATCAACAAATAGGATTTAGACAAGTTTAGGGTGTTATTTTAACCTTATCAATTAGATTTAACTCTAAGTTAAATAATTTAACTTTTACCGTGTCTTTTTGTTTTCTTACACTATATGGTTAATACACTTACTATAACATGCCAAACGAACCCCAAATGGTTTATTATTAATATATATATCCTTATCTAAGTCATTTGGAAGAACCTTAGATTTTTATGAATAAAATAACAATTAATAATATAATATTTTACTTAAAAACTATTTTGTGTCAATTTCAACACTATTTGATATATGATTTTTGTGAAAGTCATAACAGAATTATATGTTCGAACCAAGTTGATTAAATCAACACTAATATATCATAGTAACCTAGAAAATTATTGGAATTCATAAAAAGTCTCAAATTACATTTATTTTGGTGTTTATAACATCAATTATGTCAATATTTCATTAATAAGATAATTACTGCATCATCATTGTGTCATAAATAAATTAAATTATTTAATGTCTAAAAATTATAAATAAAATACCATCATGTAGGAAATCTTTTTAGATTTATAATGAATATTTATAGTCGAATTTATCTTATGTATAACCCCATATTAAAAATTATTTACTTATTAAACTTTGTTTTTAACTATTTTAACCCTTCTTTAAATAAATTAATAATAAATGTCCTAATCTAATCCAAGTGGACCTAAATGGTCATATTTTATTCCTAAGTTTGTTTTTGGTCGAATTACACTTGTCCAATAGAATTAGAACATGTTTTAGGGTAATAATAATATCATATTTACCCTTAGTTACCCTATTTACTATTAACCGTGGTAAAAAAAAGTAAAAAGTTACTATTCACCAAAAATTATTTTCATCTCATTGAACCACATTTTAGTCCTTGATATTAACCGTGTCTGTCGGATTTTCGAAATTCCATTCACAGAAGCGGTAAAATTAAGTTTTATGCAAAATTCAGTTTTTAACCTACCACTTAGTGGTTTCATTATTCATCAAAAATTGAAAGTTTTCAGAAAAGTACCAAAATTTCACCCTAGGCTATAATTGATATTCCGAATTCAAAAATGATTTCTATTTTACAAAATTCCCAACATTTATGTTTCATTAATTAATTTTATAATTAATTTCCGCTGTCACAACAAATAGCGTGTTTTTAAGAGATAATAACTATCAAAAGATTGACACTTGTTTATAACTGGTTTAAATGTGAAATTACATCCAATGTCCAACATTGTATTAAATTGTAAAAATATATTCTAAACATACTTTAAAACCACTCAAATTAATAATTTATAACTATTAATTATTTCGATTGAAAAAGTTGTTTTTAATTAAAATTTAGTAATTTCCACTATTCATCAAAATATGAAAGTTATCCGAAAATTACCAAAATTTCACCTTAGGATAAATTCGATACTCCTAATCCATAAATGAAGTCCATTTTGAAAAATAAAATTTACAAAATTTCAAAAAGTGGTTATTACTATTCATAACGGCTAGTTTTAATAATATCTTAATAGCATATCGTTGTTTAGCGAAACTTGGTGTTGCGTACAACACACGCTATCGTGGAAGGTCGCGATTGCGTGTAATGGAAGGAAAGTCAAGGATGCGTGTTGTGAAAGCTTCTTTTGGTGTATCGTACAACATAAGACATTAATGAAATTAAAAAGAATATTTTTCATAAAATCTCGGGGTGTTACATTCTACCCCCCCTTAAAATGAATTTCGCCCCCGAAATTCGTCGGGGTTATAAATGGTTTACTATTCGAAATTTTCTTTGATAGAAACCCACATCGTAAAAAGGAATACCAAAACATGGCTTTAAAAACTAAAGTATGAAATGTAACGATTACCCAAATAAACTAATCACTGGGTTTCCACATAGGTGAAAATATGGATATGGAAGAGAAATCTAACCATCATGTTCTGATGGAGAGTTGTAGAGAACATGGCTATGGAAAAGCCAACAATCACAAATCCATAAATTTGTGATGATCTAAGGTACCATCTGATTAATCAGATATAAGAGCACTAGGACAACATTTTTGGTTTTCAAGATCATTTCCCTAAAGTTGAAGAATTTAAATTAGAATAAATACTTACTTTATTTTGGTACAATCTCACTGTTGTTCGTGCCTTGAACAATTTCCACTTCATATCTTAAATAAATGAAGTTGAATTTGTTATTCGTGAAGTGTTAGCAGATCATGTGATAGAATGACGGGTCATTCCATCTGTCTCAAACAAAAGGTTAGCAAAAGTTATTAAATATACATAAGTCATTCTATAGTGGGATTAATCATATATGGTTCCTAAAATGGACTTATACTTCATATATCATACTGATTAATATAATAAAACTAGTTTCTACTAAACAGGGACTTCTTGTAGGCCAGTGGTAGGCGATAAAGGCCAGTCGCACTTCGGTTGTGTGTCCGATTCCCACAGCCTTGTCCGACGCGATGGGCTGTCGCCCGTCCTGCAGGTTGTCCTTTTTCTAAAACTATATTACTATAACATCCCATCAATAATATCGAAAAAAATTCTATCCTTAAACAATACTAACTTATGTCCAACATAATCCATTCTAATCTTTAGGCTTATCTAAAATACTTCAGTCCAAGCTCATAGTATAAAGAAAATGATTACTTGAAATGTCACAGAATAATCACGTGAATGCCATCATTTATCCCCCATATATAATAAGATATATCTTGTTGGTCAAATTATAAACATGTGAATACCTTAATCATGTATTCTCTTGAATAATGAATACCCATTGAACCTTAGTGAAAACATGAATGCAGTTAAAAGTTACCACTTTCCACATACCAAAATCCTCCAAATTCTATATACTCAAACCATGATATCACTTAGTCCTTATATCAATCATGAGCTCATGAATCCAATCAAACATCTTATTATCTTCTTATCCCTTCATTATGCTCATATCATCTGTTTACCAAAAATGTCTCAATCACTTTTCATGGTTACTGGTACCATAAAATTATTGAAATCCAAAACATAAATATTCCAATATTCGACGATACTATATACAACATTATTTTGGAATCCCATTACATAAACACTGAATCATTCCACCACATCATTGTCATATTCAACATCTCTAATAGTGATCGCATGTGACTTCCCTTTATCCTTTTCCTTAAGCGGTTGCTCATGTCGATCATCACTAACCCTTGGATTAGGGCATTTATTGGCATAATGTCCCATCTCCTTGCACTTGAAACATTGAAGTGTTGGTGGTGCGTTCTCTGCAGTCTTTTCTTTATTCACATCATTAGAAACCCTTTTCCCACTACTTAGACACTCAGCTGCTCGATGACCTTCTTTTCCACACTTAAAACATTTTCTAGTCCCTTTAAGACAATCTCCACCATGCTTCTTTCCCCACTTTGAGCATAAGGAAACATTCATCTTATTTTCACCATTATTCTGAGATTTCTCCTTGAACTCCATCTTTCGTTTCTTGTCAAAACCTTGAGATGGATATGTAACACCAACTTCCATTTCTACCTTGATAGCACAACGCACAATTTCTTCATAGCTACTGAAGTCTCTTATAGCCAATGCCCTTCGAAGACTTGGTTTTAAGCCACTGAAAAATCGATCAACTTTACTTTCAGGTTGGATGATAATGCCAGATGCATACCTTGCAAGTCTTGTAAAATTCGCTTCGTATATACCAACAGATTCATCATCCTTCTGCTTCAGCTCAAGAAACTCTTTTTCCATCTGTGTTCGAAGAATACGAGGGAAGTACTTACTGAAAAACAAGTTCTTGAACTCGTCCCATTCCATGGACTCAATTTCATCTCTTGGCCTCATATTCTTGATAAGATTCCACCATTGATCAGCTTCACCTTCCAAACGATATACTGCTAAGATGACTTTATCATGTTCAGAACAGTGAAGAACTGAAAATATCTTTTCAGTGGTACTGATCCATTGTTCAGCAACAAGTGGATCAGAAGTCCCACTGAAAGAAGGTGGACGTTGCCTCATGAAGGACTCAATAGAATATTGTTCCCTTCTCTGCTCATTTGGAAGTCCAGAATGATTCATATCTTGTGTAAGTATAGAAATAAGATTTTTCACTCCATCTCCCATAACATTTGTTTGTTCAGGAGGGCAATTATTGCATTGTCCATTGCATTGATCAACACGGTTCCTTCGGGTTCCAACCATCGTCTAAAACCCAAAAAGAATAGTGTGAGATGCAAAAATCATTCTAGGGAAAACAACATAATAAAGGGGGAGTATCCTCAATATCTAACTTCTTAGGTTAAATTCTAAGATCGTTACCGTAGTTATAGGACTGTATCCTATACATATACTTATCCTTAGGGACATCCCTAGACAAACCTTATAAATATCTCTAGGGATCTCACTAAAGTTCTCGCATCCTAGTTTCCAAAGGTTGACTAAACCTTTCCTATGATACCAAATGTAGAGACCCGGAGCCTGACGTACATTGACATTACATTACATTTTCGGAATACTTAGTACATAACAAAAACACACACACAAGGATCGTAATAGTTTAGTGTCTTTGGAAACTCGGAATGTAATCTTCTAATCGTGGTGAAAGATCTTCAATATCTCCCATAAAGATCTTCTTTTTTTTTTACCTAAAACCTTTCTTTATATCCTAGGGAAAATAAAACATAAAAGGGTGAGCTCAAATGCTCAGTAAGGGTAAATAAAAGAAATATCAATCACATCATATTCATAAGAACATAACATTTTGGAAATCATAACCTGCAAAAGAGAGCATAATTTCATAATCATGGGATAAATCATGGAAGTGAAATGTAATCACAATAATCATAACTTAAAACATGAAACTTTGTGGCATTCACACATAATCATATATAATCATTTCTTGTTAGTCAAGACTCATTGCCAAGACTATCTTAGTGGACAAAGTCCCTTTCTGAATCGAGTAACCCTCGTTTCAGTCCTGTTTCACTGAACCGGTATAACCTACCATTCCAGCCATGTCTATCTCATGAGATATAAAATATTTACCCAATGCATTGGAGGGAGATATAGATCCCACCCATCTTATAATGAATCCTTTCTTATGTGTGCCACATAATCATAAACCATACATCATAGAGTAACCCATGTAATAAAAATGGGATTCTTAAACATCATGACATCATAAAACCATTCATATAAGATAAAGGAATTCATAAACATAATTCCATCACAACATAGTCAAATCAATGTAAAAATATGGATAGAAACAGAACCCTTTATTATCTTAGATGGAAAATAATTTTGATAAAACACTTTAAATGAATTCTTCCGGAAAATATCCTTTCTTCTTCAAAATCAATTTCTTTTCACAAAACATCATGCAATTTTAAAAGAAAGAGATTTTATTAAAAATAGTCATGAAATCTTTTGAAGGAAGCTTCATGAAAATAAGGCTTTATAAAACAATAAAAATCCATTCGTGCCGTTTAAGTTAAAAAAACATTCTTCGTACTTTTTTCGGAAAAGTCAAAAAGTACCTCGTACGAAAAACGAAAAAATATTCCTTTCATATCCTTTACTAAAAACTCATCGAAGGGTAAAATTGGATTTAAACAATTTTAGGTGGATGGAAATAATATTACATATTGAGGAAACATGGATGTGGATAATAAAATACATCCCAGTAAATTTCAAAGTATAAACAATCTCGGATAAAAATGAGATTGTGATATTTCCCTTACCTTAGGTCCGATTTGCTTTGTACGTGTCCGAAGCTCCGGTATAATGGTTTAAATAATGTTATTGACTTTTTCAAGAATCATACATATTGATATGATATCATATATGGTCATATTATTAGCTTCTTAGTAGTAATATTTCATTGCTACTTGTTATTTGGGTGTTTATAACTTTTTGTTCTTATGTGTGTTTTGTCGAATAAATTCTTATTCTTTTCTTTAGGTTATAGATACCTCATTTACAGAATGGTATTAGTTTAATATATATCATATTAATTCATTCAATTCATTTATATAATCAGTATGAAATTAAGATCATGTAGAACGAGTCGCATCACATCGTGGAGACGGTATTCCGTACGTACGCACGAGTGATGATATCATTCCTATGATTGTGGAATTGTATTTAAGTGTATTTATACTATTTCAGTATCAATATCACTTTATAATAATCATATATAGTTACTCATTACACCATTATACCCATCCTTGTAAGGTGATGGTGGAAAATAGAGTACACCACGGCGTGGAGACGGTATTCTGTACGTACGCACGCGCGGTGATTTCATTTTTCCGTAGGATGGATAGAAGGTGAATTAGGGTTGTTTCATATTTATAATAACATATCAGTATGTAAGTAATACTGATTTTATTACTTTATCATGAAACAACTAAATAAGAAGAAGTTGAAGAAGAAAGAAATTGAAAAGATCGGTAATGGATATTACATCTTCTTTGGAATGCCTCTTTGAATCCTCCACTTAGGGAACTAAGATTGGTCTTTGAAGAAGACCAAGACCTCTAGGATTATTCTAGGGAAGTGGAGAGGAGAAAATGGCAGGGGTTGGCCGAGCTTGAGTGCTCAAATTGGTGTGAGGAGGAGGGGGAGGAGGTTCCCTTTTATAAGGGAGGAGAGGGGCACCTTAGGAATATCTCAAAATATTATTTTATATTAAAGTCAAAATCGGTTTATAATGGTTCCAAAGGGTCTTATTTCGAAGCTAAAGTGGGGATGGGTCTAAATCCTATCAACAAATAGGATTTAGACAAGTTTAGGTTATTATTTTAACCTTATCAATTAGATTTAACTCTAAGTTAAATAATTTAACTTTTACCGTGTCTTTTTGTTTTCTTACACTATATGGTTAATACACTTACTATAACATGCCAAACGAACCCCAAATTGTTTATTATTAATATATATATCCTTATCTCAGTCATTTGGAAGAACCTTAGATTTTTAGGAATAAAATAACAATTAATAATATAATATTTTATTGAAAAACTATTTTGTGTCAATTTCGACACTATTTGATATATGATTTTTGTGAAAGTCATAACAGAATTATATGTTCGAAACAAGTTTATTAAATCAACAATAATATATCTTAGTAACCTAGAAAATTATTGGAATTCATAAAAAGTCCCAAATTACATTTATTTTGGTGTTTATAACATCAATTATGTCAATATTTCATTAATATGATAATTACTGCATCATCATTGTGTCATAAATAAATTAAATTATTTAATGTCTAAAAATTATAAATAAAATACCATCATTTAGGAAATCTTTTTAGCTTTATAAGGAATATTTATAGTTGAATTTATCTTATGTATAACCCCATATTAAAAATGATTTACTTATTAAACTTTGATTTTAACTATTTTGACCCTTCTTTAAATAAATTAATAATAAATGTCCTAATCTAATCCAAGTGGACCTAAATGGTCATATTTTATTCCTAAGTTTGTTTTTGGTCGAATTACACTTGTCCAATAGAATTAGGACATGTGTTAGGGTAATAATAATATCATATTTACCCTTAGTTACCCTATTTACTATTAACCGTGGTAAAAAAAAAGTAAAAAGTTACTATTCACCAAAAATTATTTTCATCTCATTGAACCACATTTTAGTCCTTGATATTAACCGTGTCTGTCAGATTTTAGAAATTCCATTCACAGAAGCGGTAAAATTAAGTTTTATGCAAAATTCAGTTTTTAACCTACCACTTAGTGGTTTCACTATTCATCAAAAATTGAAAGTTTTCAGAAAAGTACCAAAATTTCACCCTAGGCTATAATTGATATTCCGAATTCAAAAATGATTTCTATTTTACAAAATTCCCAACATATAAGTTGAATTAATTAATTTTATAATTAATTTCTGCTGTCACAACAAATAGCGTGTTTTTAAGAGATAATAACTATCAAAAGATTGACACTTGTTTATAACTGGTTTAAATGTGAAATTACATCCAATGTCCAACATTGTATTAAATTGTAAAAATATATTCTAAACATACTTTAAAACCACTCAAATTAATAATTTATAACTATTAATTATTTTGATTGAAAAAGTTGTTTTTAATTAAAATTTAGTAATTTCCACTATTCATCAAAATATGAAAGTTATCCGAAAATTACCAAAATTTCACCTTAGACTAAATTCGATACTCCTAATCCATAAATGAAGTCCATTTTGAAAAATAAAATTTAAAAAAATTCAAAAAGTGGTTATTACTATTCATAACGGCTAGTTTTAATAATATCTTAATAGCATATCGTTGTTTAGCGAAACTTGGTGTTGCGTACAACACACACTATCGTGGAAGGTCGCGATTGCGTGTAATGGAAGGAAAGTCAAGGATGCGTGTTGTGAAAGCTTCTTTTGGTGTATCATACAACACAAGACATTAATGAAATTAAAAAGAATATTTTTCATAAAATCTCAGGGTGTTACACCACCTAGATTTTTTTAGAACTTTTTATCAATGATATTATAAAATACATCAAGATAAAGGAGGTACATGGAGAAAATATAATGATTTTGTAGGAGACATTATGCAAGGTGAAATTTTATAACAAGTTCAGAATGTTAGGATTTTTGATGTGGTCAATCATATTCTTGGGGCATGTTAACACAAGTGAGAGAGCCTTCGAGGACCATTAAAAATTAATGGCAACTATGAAGTGTCCCATAACCACTAATGTTAGGTAAATTCATAGTTTTCAAGGCATAACTTGGTACTACCTATGTTTTTGAGAAATTTATAATGATTTTATAACTTACAAGAAATGTTAACATTGAAAGGGGTAATGTATTTTTGGATTAAAGAATGTAATGAAATATTTTGGGAGTTCAATAACAGTATAATTATTGCACCGGTAATCAAAATATCAACAAGTGGATAATGTGTGGTGATTTACGGTGATAACTCAAAGAAAGGATTGGTTTTTGTAGTCATAAAGACTGTTAAAGTGATAGGCTATGATTCAATTCAATGGAATATCCATGAAAAGAAGTTCCCAACACAATGAATAGGTCTTTCAACTATGTTTTTGGTGATCAAAATATAGTGGCACTATCTTGATAGTGATAATTGTAACATATATACTTATTAAAATATCATAATGTTTATATTTTTAAAAAAGGAACTCAATATGAGTATATGTAGATGGTTATAGATATTCATGGAATTAAATTTCAATTATCACAATAATTCTAGGAATGAAAAAATGTATATGATTCATTTATTATAAAAGAACTTTATACACTATCCCTGAAACGGATTTATGAAGACCCTATATTCATGGATTTTCAATGGATAGATTTGAAAATCATAATGTTAGCAAATACATCCTACCATTCCCAAATGAAATTCCTTAAATTTTACCATGAAAAGTACTATGAGTCACAAAATGATTGTTTAATGCTATAAAATAACGATAAAGTTGTAATGGAAGGTATCCTACATGAGTTACACATCTATGATGATGCTGTGATTTTGTTTAGAAGTAGGAATTGTGTTCCTTCATCACTTAGATAATTAAGTAGATAACAGATAAAGCATATAGTCCATCTTTCACCAATAATTATTTATTTTATAAGATATATATTGATCTTTGATAACCCCTCTGGTGTGAGAAGATGAAGAAGGATATTGTAGAGTATTTCTCAAGGTACTCAGTCGGTTTTAAATTTAATGAAGCGGGATAATAGTCCAAATGGACGATGCAACAATTGCATATACCGACATAAAAATTTGAGAATATCACAATGGAATTTGTCACTAGTCTCTTGAAAACATCCAAATGAAACCAATGTGATCTAGGTTGTGGTTGATCGACTCACCAAGGTCACATAGTTGATATCTATCTAGAAAATTTTATTATATGATAAAAATGAACATTTATATGTGAAGTATTTACAAAGGTAACATGGTGTACAAATTTTAATCATTTTTTATCTTGATCTATGATTAGCACCTAAATTCTGGAAAAATTTTCAACAAGCACTGATTGATGAAATGAATTTTAATACATTCAGTCTCCAAAAACTGATGGCCAATCTAAGTGACTATTCATACAATAGATAATATGCTAAGATCATAGTTAATTAAATTAATTGGTTTATGGGTTCATCATCTCACATTGGTAGAGTTGCCATAATTTTTTTACACTCAAGTATTTAGATGCGTATATATGACACTCTTTATCAGAAGTGATGTAGAACTCAAACTTGTTGGGATGATGTTGGAGAAAAAACTAATTAGATATGATCTTATGAAACAGATGATATAGAATGTTCATAAAATACCAAAACATATCAAATATTATTAATGTTGGTAAAATATATATCTTGAAAACAATCGAAGAGAAATGGAGTTTGATATTGGAGACATATTCTTCCTTCAGGTATCACCTATAGAGGAGTGTCTGGTGATTTTGAAAGAATGGAATACTTAGCCCAAAGTATATTGGACCCTTTGAAACCATTGTTCACATAGTTTTAGTGGTCTATCATCTTCCACTTCCACTAAATGATATTTAATTTCATGATGTTTTAAATTTAAATATCCTCATGAAGTTCAAAAATGACCCTCACATGTATTGAATCTATTGGTAGTTCAACTAAAAAATGTCATCTCAAACGAAGAACATTCCATGGGGATCATGGACCATAGATGAAAATTATTATTCAACATGTTTACTCAACTTATAATAGTGTTGTGGAGGAACCCTATATATGTAGAAGAGACATGGGAACCAGTGGAAGTGATGAAGTATAAGTACTCAAACTAGTTTTGACATTTTATGTAAACCAAAAATTTGAGGAAGAAATTTCAAAATGGGGGAGAATGTAATGAACCGAAATTTTTTCAACAGAATTTATCTTTTAATAATTATATTATATAGTATAAAACAAATACCTCACATAGAAAACCCAAAAAATACATCATTCTAAAAAATTATGAATGAAAGAAGTGGGATTTAGAGAAATTAAGGAACCTATATAGACGGAAGAGTAGCATAACTGTGTGTATAGTAACATGGCCATTAAGAATAGTAATCTAGACAACATAATACTAAAATAATCTATTGGAGTATAAATATGATTTGTGAATCTTATAAAAAATATGATATAATTATATCATAGTATATGTTAATACTTGTTTGAAAAATGATAAATTATGTGTTGATATTTTTGTTAAAGGTAAATGTTTATTTTTATTTTTAAAATTAATACAATGATTTAAATAAAAAATAATTTTATAAAAATAGATTAATAAATTAATAGTTTGTGTTATTATAATTATAATATAATTTTACAAGACCTTAATTACCTTTTAGAAATTTAATAAAATTTGTTATAATATTAAAATCAGCATTTTTTGAATAAATGGTGGTTTTATTTAAAAATTATAAATATTCATATTTATAAAATTATTTTCATAAAATGGTATCCATTTCTGAAATCATAACATTGAAAAAATGGTTATGTTTAATTTTTGGTATTCTTCTGAAATAGTTGATATTTTGGTGTATAATGAAAGATGAAAATTTATGATATTTTACATTATAAGTTATATAATTTATATTTTGATTCATGAATGATTTAATAACCAATTTGTTCAAAATAACCTGGAACAGTTACTATATTTATTCATATGAATCAACACTATATAATGTATCGATCCAAAATAATTAAATGTTGAATAAGATAATCATAAAACGCCCCTCTTCTCCACTATAAATATTTCCTCTCACCACTCCTTGTTCTCAATCATATAATCCATGTATATTGTATATCTAATGACCAATTACTTTCCTAGAACTCTTCTCCTTGTCTCAAATATGTTGGTTCCAACAAAATTCAAAACCCAATAACCACAAGGACATTTTCAAGGAGACAATATTCAAGAGTGAAAATCCTCAATCACCTGCTGTTCAATTCTTTTCCTTTATTTTCTTAGTATCTCTTTACCCCCTATACAAAAAAGCATGGAATCTACAATAAAAAATTTACAGTAATTTTATATTTTTATTAAAATATCAATCATAAAATATCATCTCCTATCATTTAATTCTAAAAATTAAAATGTACTTCATGATGTGTCGATTCACTAGAATCTTGGATGATGAGTTTTCATTTTCCATTACTTCCTTCAAGGATGATCATGAAAATGTTATTATGATTAAAAAATAAAATATGTATATTATATCCTTTTTAACTTTATCAATATAATTTATAGATATAATATCAAATAAAATGATGCTAGATCATGTTGGTCAGAAAATCACGCAAAATAACCTAAATATTTATCATTTATATTTTATCAAATGAATCATAATAATTCCTTATAAAAAAATTTAATATAAGTAATTTTAATATTTCGAAATTTCATTAATTCCAAGAAATTTTTCATCTAGGGTATTATTCCCATTTGAATGGAAAATCTATATTTATATGTAACTAAACTGTCTATGAAACCTTGTAAAGGAATGCTCTCAAAACAACATACATGACAATATAACGCATAAAAATCACTATAAATGAACTTAATAAATTTATCATTAATCAAATAAATGTAATATAGGTTCTAAATTATATTGTTAATGATTATAATTTCATTATTTAATAAATTATGTTCTTGTAAATAACATATTTTGACTAAAGGTAATGATAATCTCGAACCCACCTTAATTTATTTGAGTTATTCCTCTTTCATAAGAAATTTTAGTCTTGATATATACACCTAAAAATTTATAGTTATCAACTATTCCATTCCATGATATACATGTTTGAAATTGGATTTTATGACAAATGAAACTATTTTCAAAAGGAACACATTTTTCAAAAACCTATCTTCACTCCTCTTTAGTTATTTTTTCATGGATAAAAAATGATTATTCCTATACCAGATATGTTCTTTTAACATTTTCATTTGGGAACACAGATATGATTCATGAAATTATGATTGATGAAATAATTATAAAATTAATTTATTTAAATGGATTACTTCATGAAATTTATATATATACATTTTATGTAGAAATAATTATTGTTAAAATGTTTTGATGTGGAAGGTGGGGCTGAAATTATATAGCCCTCTAATGCATTGGCTATTGTGATATATCTCATGAGATGATGTTTAATATGCATGAATGTGATTATATATTTGTTAAAAATGATAAATCTATGATTATGCACATATTTTATGAATGAACATGATGCTACATGTTTTAGTAACTAATATTGGTACTTGACCTCTTTGGAATTAGTTTAAATTTTTATGCATTGTAATGTTTCATCCCTTTATCCAATGCTTCCCACATGATGGAAAAAATTATATCATGCTCATGATATGATGAGAATTATTATTATTATAAATCTTATTATATGGATTCATGTACCTTATTATATATATGATATGGATTTTAGCTCACCCCTTACAATGATTTTAATCCTCAGGTGACTACATGGACTAAGGTGAAAGTGATATTTGAATGGGTAAAGAAGATTTTTTTAGATAAACGTTAATGATTTCATACCTAAAAGTTATGTATGAGACTTATATTTCCGAGACACTAAATCTTTGGATCACACTTTTGTATGTAAATTATATTTTATATCTTAAAATAATTTATTAGTTATAAAAGAAAATGTAGGGTTTCTGTAATATTTGAGAACACCGATCAACATTAGTCATCTCAGGTCGAGAGAATTTTGCTCAATAAATCATAGGGATATAGAAAGTGATGTGAATTATATATGATATCACATAGAAATAAAATAAAAAATGTATCAATGGGATCTTCATGGGTGTATGGATTATCTATAGGGATTTGACATTGGTTCCTTTGAGTAGTGATATCTGATGTTGAGAAAAATGATATTCTAGATAAAATTGGATGCAGTGTGATATTAATATAATTTTCCATTTTTAATTTTTCATGCATAATAAATTTGAACTTCATACAAGGTTGAAACAATGATTCGGTTAAATGTATTATATGTTTCATGATAAATCTAAACATAAAAATTCAAAATACGAATTTTTGTGCTTCTACAAAGATCAAATAACATTTATACATAATCCCTTCAAGGAATCTATCATAAAATCCATTGGGAGATATGAAGAGTGGACAATGAAAACATATATGTTATCCACTATCCATTTCATAATATAATAAGGAACAAGTGGGTTCACCAAAAAATCCCCGCTCAAACCAAAGACCACCAAATTGGTGTTCCCATTCGATGATAATCAAAATGATCAAAAAATATTACACCACCATTTTCTTCCATCATCGAGAGCCTCCACTTGACTACTATTATCAGGATGAATTTTTAAAAGACTAAACCTGGACCCTCTTGCTTAAATTGAGCCCCCATTATCATTTTAAACTAGTTTTTTGGAATGATCCTCCCTACCTCACACATGGAATACACCATGGAGATGATACTGCTTATAAGGACACAATTCATCCAGCTAATGGTTTTTCAGGTTGAACATATAATCCCTTATAGAGTTACATACCAAACCACAATGTTTTATACGTAGAGTATCATATCCATGCTTATAAGTTATTTACTATCCTTTTATGGTTCTGATTATAGACTTGTGTTTTGGCACATTAGAAATTCGATTTTTTTCAATTCACATTGTTTATAGACTACTTTTAGAAATTTTTTGATTGAATTGTTCATGTATTACCATTAAAACATGTCATCAACACCCCTCATAACCTATTATGTCACATTTTTTACACCATCTAACCACATACAAGCTCCAACCACCCTCGAACTCCCATAAAACACCCTAGTACGTCCTCAAGTTACACCCTGACATCCGCCAACCACATACTATATGGATATGAAATAAATCACCTCCATATGATTTCCATTCTTCATCCATGGTCTTCTAATTAATCTCACATAATCTATATACCTCTCCTCTACATCCTTTCTTTTATTTCGAGTACATGCTCTAATTGAAATTAAAATATTTGGGTGTAGACCATAGTAGACCACTAAATGGGGTCTCATGTTTATCACTAATTGTGTAATATATAGTATTTTATATAATCATCATTTATGAGAAACTAATACTATAATGATTTATAAAACCTATTATCATTTAATATATGGAAACATTTATATGGTTAAAAAATTATACCAGTTTTAACAACGTGAAGTTCCTTATAAAAAAATATATTATATGTATATAAAAAGTTATATTTTGTATAAGAATTCAAATTATTATCTATTTTTAGAACATTCCTTTTAAATTTTTTAAATAATACATATTTAGGTGCAGTCTTATTAATTTATTTTTCATTTTAATATAATTTTAGAAAATTAAAAGTAATCGATGCCATCAAGATTAGTGAAAGGTAAGGCTAATGAGGTCTTCTATTAGTAAATGATATTTTTCAATGTTTTAGTTAGACAAAATAATTTACTCAATGGTTGTTTAATTGTCCATGAATTTCTCTACCATAGACAGTGTTGGCTCATTTTGATTAGATCATGTCCACAATGATTTACGTGTTGTATGATCTCAACATTGCCAACATGAACATAATCCTCTTGCATGTAATTAGCTAATAGAGTATTTTTATTTATTTAATTGTAAAATCATCCAGTTGTAAAGACAATACATGAGATGTTGATGCTTTCATGATGAACCATCATTTTTGATGGAACTTCACATATGATGGTCAATCACACACTGATATAGCACTTTGAATTGGATGTCTACACTATTACCGAATCATGAATATTGAGTGGTTCCCTTTATCATGTTATAAAACCCCTTAATAAAGTGGGTAATATATTATTTATTATAAAAAGTATTATCAATGTGTTTTTTATTCAACAGTAAAATAAGGCTCACAAAACTACCTCCTTTATCTGTGTTTTTTAGTGTGGATAAAGGTTATTTTTAATTCTTTTATCGAGTGTTGTTAATCATTACCATTATCAGTTCATGAATTTGCACTGATAATTGGGGATCTTCTTCAATATATATATATATATATATATATATTTAAAAATAATATTTAATTTCAAAATATATTTATATTAATAGATACATTTATATATAATTTGATTAAATATGATTTAAAAACTAATAAATATGTATTTACACTTAATTCGGCATAAATTTTTTCAAAATGTTTTCTCATTTATTAAAAAATTATATTAATTAATGATATTATCTAATGAATATTGATATCTATTTAATAGAATTTTTTTATATTAACGTTATTTTTTTTATTTTTCCATATAAATATCAATTCATAAATATTTCATTATAGATATAAAATATCAATTAAATAAGTATTTAAACTTATTATATCACATATTGATTTCAAAAATACATACATACATACATACATACATACATATATATATATGTATATATGTAATTAATTTTTATAAAAAATATATATATAAAAATTATACATTTTTTAATGTCAATTTTATTTATTTATATTTTATTTTTTATTTTTTATTTTTTTAAATTATTAATTTAATACACTTTTTTATTTTTTTATATAATATATATTTTATTTTATATATATATATAATTAAATTAGTCATTCTTATTATTTTTTTTATTTCATTAATAATTAATTAGACTTTTCTTAGATTCAATTTTTATTTTTATTTCATCATTATTTTTAGAAATTTTATGCATTTTATTTATTTATTTGTCCATATTTTTTTAATAGCATTTAATGTTTTTAGATTGGTTATAATTTTCAAAAAACAAATATGTATTAATTGATCATTTTAATAGATATTCATTTTTTATTTTCTAAGTTTAAATAATTAATAATTATTATTTTTTTAATATTTTTTTCTTTCTTTTCAATTATAATTTAATTTTCACTGTTTTTCTAAAATAAATTACATTATTATATTTTCTTTTTTAATAAATAAATATATTTATATTGAAATATATATAAATATATATCAATATATAATATTTTTAACTATGATTTATGTAATAAAACATATTTATTTAAAATTAATGTCATCTATTTTGAAAAAATGGGACATAAATTATTTAAAAATGTATATTAATTAGAAATATTTAATAATTAGAATAGACAGATGTTTCATAACCAATTATATTAACATTTTTTTAATTTGACATATATCAAACTTGTGTTATATATATAGATAAATTTCACACATTCATATACTTAATTAATGCAATTTTATATAGAATTACACACACATACATAATATTCCACTAATTTATAAGATTTCAAATATTCTTTTTGGAATTTTTATAATTAAAATAATATATAAAATATAAAATGTTATTAGTTTGTAAATTTTATACATTTTTTATATTTTTATTTAAAATATACAATTTATTTTCTTTTAATTTATTTAAACATTTTTCATTTTTTAATTTAATTTATTTCTTATTCAAATGAGCTGGGGCTAATTCCCATTCATTAAAAATAAAAGTAGAAAATTTTAAAAGGATGGAATAAAAAAATAATGTTTTTATTTTTCTAAATGACACGATACAAAATGTCACAAACCTAGATTTTCAATACCACATCCCGGTTTCATAGGTTTTTTTTATTCCAAGGATCCAAATTATCTTGACCACATCCTCAACCCTGACCCTTTGGATGTATATGTTACCAACAAGAATTTTAACATTTCCATGCACATTTAGAGCTAATTGAATCATCAAAATCATCCTCCCCATCATCAACGACTTTGAACATCTCCATGGAGTTATCTTTTTGAGAAGATTTCCAATCAAAATCCTTTGAGTAATTATGATACACCATGATTTGGTCAACATTTTTTCCAAGGAATGACCCACTATCCTTCTCTGAGCTTAATGAATTATATCATTACATCTCTACAAAGGCACGGACCTCTCAGGCCCAATCCTTTGTCAAAAAGAGGGTCATGAAGTGTTCTGGAGGGTAAAATAGACTTTTCCCACACTATTCATAATTTTGAAACTACACGCCGTGTAGTGTGAGTACACGCCATGTACCCCCTCACCGGGTATACCTCGTGTTGAAGGCCATGTCCTTACCATGTGAAATAAAAGAGTACATGCCGTATATCCAATACTACATGTCGTGTAGTCCCTCCCCGCGTACGCGTTACCCTCAAACCATGTGATGACCAGTCAATGTCCGTGTGCCGTGTTGGAGCCGTGTCCATTCCATGTGGAATAAATGAGTACACGCCGTGTAGTCCCTCCCCACGTATGCGTTACCTTCAAACCGTGTGTTTACCAGTCAACGGTTGTGTACCACGTTGAAGGCCATGTTGGAAGCCGCGTGGTGACCATGTGAAATGGCCGAGTACACGCCGTGTACCATAAAGTACACACCGTGTACTTTTTTTTGTCACGCCTATAATAGGAGGGGTCCCCTCCTCCTTTTCAACTCACCCCTCTCTTCCCCATTCCTCTGAGCAGAGCTCCCCCTAGAGAATCAAAGGCTGTTTTTCCTCCATAACTTCTTCATTCGAGCTCCGATTTATGATCTGTTAGAGGCCACGGGATCGTAACGACGAGGTGGAACTTCTGAGCTTGGATTCATTGTCTTTAATTCAGCCTTTCCTTACAAGTTTCCACCCGAGGAAGTTTTTCCCGGATTTGACAGAAGTGACGGACGCCGACAAAATTCTTCTAAAGTTGTTCTGGGGAGAGCGTTGTGATTAGAACCTATTAAAGTAGGGATATTACCTTCTTCTCTCTAAATTTTTCATCATGCGGGGTGGGTTTCCTCTTTTTTACGTGAAACACATTTGAACTGGTTTAATGAAGACAGTAACTGTCTTATATAACGGGGATGGGAAGTTTTGAATGCAGTTACATTATTTTATATCCTCTAATATTATGTTGTGAATTGAATAGGCGTATGCCTACTGAAAATCACTGTCGTTGGGGGCCTTTGCTTAGGTAATTAAATGTTTCCCTATCTTTCTAGATCGTTTTGTGAATGGAACTTTGTTGAATGTGGAATTTGGATAATCACGTAAAGTTGGATGATTTAAAATCTGGAACCCTTGTGTGATCACCCTGGTTAAAAAAATGGAATAATGAACATGTGGGTGTTGGCTTGGATATGTGGCATGTAATGGGGATGTTCTTGTGGGTTTTTGTGGATCAGGTGAGCAGTGGGGCTACGGTTGGATTGGTTGTGGGTTTGTGTGAATGCTATGTTGGTGATGGGCAGCGGGGCTGCGATAAATGGTATTAAAGGGATAATGATGTATGGGTTTCGGTGTAATTATGGTTATGGTGGTTGGAAGCGGGGTTGTAGGGATGGGCTTGAATGTGAATGAACTATGGGTTGTAAATAATAAATAAAAAGTGGAAGAGTTAATAAATGGTGGGTAATGGTAATGGAATGGGAATATTAATCAATGGGTTGGTTGGTTATTAAGAAGGGACTTTTTGTGCTGCTTGTGTTTTCCTAACTTGATTTGTGGATGGCAGGGATATGCTTTATGAATGATCTATGTGGTTAGATGTGGGTAGTTGCCCAGTAGTTAAGGAACTAATAAACTGATTCTGTTGAAACATGAAAACCTAAATGGGGTTTTAGGATTGTTTGTGGTATACATGCTTCGTAGTAGCAGTGCCGAGGCACGTTCTCAGATATCTGATTAGAAGACATAGGTTGGGCTGAGTGTTTGGTATATATATATATATGTATGTATGTATCTTTGTGTTTTATCGCACCCCACCCATGTTGAGCACTTAGTGCCGAACACACCCATTTCATGGGAGAGGGTGTTTTTTCCTTAGTTACTAGCTCCTTACTACTCCTTCTTCCCTAGGTTGTGATGGATTGAGGCAACCTTACACCCAAGATTCTTCGGGTAGGTTTTGATTGGGGTGGTTTTATCCCAATACTCTTCAAGAAGGTTTTACTATTTTCCCAAGAACCTTTGGGATGAGGCCCAAGTGTGTGCGGGTGGGATACGTGGTTGTCAGGCCCAGGTGTGTGCGGGTGGGATACGTGGTTGTGAGGCCCAGGTGTGTGCAGGCGGGATACGTGGTTGTGAGGCCCACATGTGTGCCTGCGGGATGTGTGGTTCCTGAGGCCCAGGTGTGTGCGGGCAGGAAGAGTGTGGTAGTGTTAGGATGCTTGCTGTTAGAAAGAGTAGCTAACTAGT
Organism: Viscum album; assembly: GCA_963277665.1. NCBI lineage: Eukaryota > Viridiplantae > Streptophyta > Magnoliopsida > Santalales > Viscaceae > Viscum > Viscum album. The sequence goes on along the minus strand of OY728134.1, from coordinate 409,273,828 downwards.
GGGAAATGGTGCGGGGTACCCAATACTCTTGTTTTTATATACTACAACCTATTTTGATTGTGTTTCTAGTGAGTGTGGCTGGTGAGGTTGGGTGGATAGAATTCCTTTCTAGGTTTCTTCTGTTGTTCTCACGGGACATTAGGATGTCTCCCCACTTGTTCATGAGAGCTTTAGGTTTCACTACTGAGTATACTTGTATGCTCACCCTACATTTACTTTCAGGTTTCTAGGAGGACTACCAGGGCCGTGCGGGACCCTGCTAGTTGGGACAGTTGGAGTTGTTGCAGTTTCTGTACCCTTTTTTATTTTGGTATTGTACTTTTGAGCTATCTTGTACTTGTACCTTATTTCAGAACTATTTAAACTTGCATGTGGGATTGGTTTGGGTTTATTTCTATACACTTGTTCTTTTACTTTTTGGTGGTTGAATTGTCCTATTTCCCGAACATAAATAATAAAAAGGGTAATGCCTCCCATATTTGTGAAAAAACATACCCCTGGTGCTAGTCGCCACCCCCGGGCCTACTGGAGGTGGGACTCGGGGGGTCATTATCTCCCTTTCCCCATTTCCAGCTCAGGAGGGGTGTCTTTGGTGGGAGGGGGTTGTGACAGAATGGTATCAAAGCTGATACTTGAGAGATAGGATGGAGTCTGTAGTTAGGCACAATGAGGATTGCATGGGATGGTAGGGCAAAAATTTTGGTTGATCTTGGTGCATGACATAGGCCAGGGAAGACCGGCTAGGACACATGATTTTATGGCCCCCCGTGATCTGATGCAAGGACTCTGAGCCTACCGAATGGCCAAGTGAGACTACATTGATTGCAGGGTAGAGACCCTAGGAAAGGTACATGCATCATCATGATTGTTTTTCACTTGATTGGGGTGTTCTGGGAATGAAATTGAAATAAAATGATAAAATGAAACCTTGAGAAATTTCCTTACTACTTGGGCTTAGGGGATCTTTGTTTACCGTACAGCTATGACACCTGGACGTCATCCCCGGGTGGATCAAACAGTTGAGGGCCAGCAGATTCAGGCGGTCGATCAGTTGAGGATTGACCGAGAGGAGGAAGATATCCAGTGGAAGAAGACTCTCTGTTCTTTCTAGTAGAAGACCCTCAAGAAGTACGAGGGTAGTACTTTGGATACGGAGACGAAGGGGTGGATTGAGGAGCTAGGGATCGCTTTTACCTTGATCTGTGCTCTGAGGGAGTACTGGGTTTCCCTAGTAGTCAGTTAGGTGAGAGGTGCGGCGTGACAGTGGATGACGCTCTACCTCGGAGAGAGGATATAGGAAAAGATTTCATGGAATGACTTTGAGAAGGAATTCCGAGAGGAATTCCATTCTTCCATGATCAAGGAAGAGAAGCGGCAAGAGTTACTCTCCCTCCAGCAGGGATGTATGTCAGTATGAGAGTTGGGGATCAACTTCAAAGATCTCCTACGTTTTTCTCCAGATCTCTTTCCGTATGAGGAGTCTCAGGCGAGACGTTTGGAGGAGGCGCTTCATCCTTCGCTCCAGTATTCTATCACCCCCTTCACCCTTCCAACATACTTGTCAATACAGAAGAAGGCAGAGGTTGTATAGAGGATGCAATGGCAGGGAGGTGCACCACGAGAGGGGATCTAGCTGGGCTCATCAAAGGGGAAGACGGTCAGCAGCAGGTCTCCTGCGACGGGACCTTCCAGGTTCAGGCCACTGGGGAGCAGGCCCCACCAGTTCCAGTTCAGGTCTTCGGGTCCTCGTCCATTTTGCACGAGCCCAAGATGGAAGCGTTTTTCTTGTGGAGGTTTCGGGCACATTCAGAGTCGGTGCCCGACCCGAGCTCAGTACAGTGGAGGTTGGCAGGTTCAGTGCCCACCTCAGCAGCACCAGTTGCCGGTGAGGCCCTTCCAGCAGCAGCAGGACCATGCTCCTCCGAGGGAAGACTTTGCGGGGGGAGGCCGACCTCAGGGTGCTCCTCAGGGACCTCGACTAAGGCATGGTCCGGAGTCGGTCTACATCAGATAGGAAGAAGATCTGGGCATGGACAGTTGCACGTAGCAGAGTTGACAGCTCCGGAAGGACCAGAGGTGGTGCGAGGTACAATTTTTTTTTTTCAATACTCTTGTTTCTGCTTTGTTCAATTCGAGAGCTTCACACTCCTTTGTTGCGCCTGGTCTATCCCATGCTTTGGGACTAGACATAGAGAGGCTTTCCGTACCACTGGTGCTGAGTGCACCAGTAGGAGGCCAGACCAGCGTATCTTGTGTTTTTCGGGGATGTGGGATGACGTTGGGACCACATCAATCTAGTGGGGATCTTCTTTTTCTACAGATGCACCCATACGATGTCATACTAGGAATCGACTGGTTGTTTTTTGTTAGTTCCGTTATCGACTGCTTCTGGAAAAGAGTCGTGTTCTCCGACGTGGACAGGCATCATGTAGCTTTTTTTGGTGAAAGGAGCTATCATGTGGGAAGTCGGAGTGTGGAGTCTCTCCTTTATTTGTTAGGTGGGATATCAGTGGTTCCAGCTAATATGGAGATGATGGATGTCCCAGAGGTTGTTGGGGAATTCATCGATGTTTTTCCCGTGTAGGATGTGAATCTACCCCCCTGACATGACGTTGAGTTTGGGATAGACTTATAGCCTGATGCCCATCCGATTTCGATGGCCCCTTATCGGATGGCACCTTCGGAGTTGCAGGAGTTGCAGATTTAGATTGAAAAACTGATGGAGAAGGGTTTTTTTCGACCCAACGTGTCTCCATGGGGTGATCCATTTTGGTTCGTGAAGAAGGAAGATGGTGGTCTCAGGTTATGCATAGACTACCGAAGATTGAATTAGGTAACAGTCATGAACCGTTACCTCCTTCCAATGATAGATGATCTCTTCGACCAACTGAGGGGATCAGGTTGGTTTTCTAAGATTGAATTATGATCTGGATATCATCAATTAAGGGTAAAGGACAGTGACATCTCAAAGATGGCTTTTAGGTGCAGGTATGGGCACTTCGAGTTTGTAGTGATATCGTTTGGAGTTACAAATGCACCTGGTATGTTCATGGGACTTATGAAATTTTTCTTCCGAGAGTTTCTGAACTGGTTCATCATTGTGTTTATCGATGACATCCTGATCTACTCAAGATTAGAGGAGGAGCACATTGAGCATCTCAGGGTAGTCTTGGAAATCCTTCGACACCATCATATTTATGGGAAATTATCGAAGTGTAAGTTCTTGACACAAGAAATACACTTCCTTGAGCACGTAGTGTCTCAGCATGGATTGTCAGTGGACCCATCGAAGGTGGAGGCAACTGTTTCTTGGGCGGCACCCAAGAGTGTGGCGGAAGATCGCAGTTTCCTGGGGATAGCAAGTTACTATCGGAGGTTCGTTTCAGACTTCTCTCGAGTTGCTGCTCCATTGAAAACTTTTATTAGGAAGAACTAGGTCTTCCTATGGGGAGAGCAGTGCCAGAAAGCTTTCAACTACCTGAAGGAGAAGTTGTTCAGTGCTCATGTACTCAGGTTTCCAGAGGAAGGGTTGTTGTATGAGGTGTTTTGTGATGCTTCTGGCCTTGGTCTTGGGTTCGTGCTGATGTAGAAGAAGGGAGTGATCTGTTATGGGTCTAGGTAGTTACGCCCTCACGAGCGTAACTATGCCACCCATGACCTAGAGCTTGCAGCAATAGTGTTCGAACTGAATTTGTGGCGACATTACCTCTTTGGGGAACATTTTGTGGTCTTCTCAGATCACAAGATCCTGCGTTATATCTTCTCCCAACATGACTTGAACTTCAGGTAACAGAGATTGGTCGAGTTTCTCCAAGACTATGACTTCGAGATCTCTTACACTAAAGTTAAGGGCAACGTCGTGGCTGATGCCCTGAGCAGGAATTCTCATAAGGATGTGGTTCGGGAATCCGCTGATGCTTGGAAAGTGATGGGAGAATTGGCTTCCTTGCACTTAGATGCCATGGTAGAAAGTGTTAGAGGCTATTTGTTTCAGATGAAAATGAAGTCCTCCTTGTTGCAGCAAGTGGAAGAGTCTTAGTGGTGGGACTCCGAGGCAGAAGTGATTCATGATCGTGTCGATCAGGGGAACGCTCCAGAAGGATGGTCAGAAGACAGCCGACATCAGATGCTTTTCCATGGAAGGTTGTCTGTTCCGGAGGCAATGCGTGAGGGAGTTCTCTGTGAGTTCCACAGCTCAGCCTTGGCGGTACATCCGGGAGTTTCAAAAATGTACCGAGGCTTGAGGGAACAATTTTGGTGGGTCGGGGTGAAACAGGTAGTGGCGGAGTTTGTGGCTAAGTGCCTTGTGTGTCAGCAGGTAATGGTCGAACACCATGTTCCCAGTTGTTTGTTGCATCATTTAGATGTCCCCTAGTGGAAGTGGGATGACATCTCAATGGACTTCATCACATGACTACCCAGAGCTCAGGGAGGTTATGATGCTATCTGGGTGGTGGTGGATCATCTGAAGAAATCGGTTCACTTCTTTGAAATTAAGGAGTCGGGCTCGGTGAGTACCTTAGCACAGAGGTACGTAGACGTGGTGGTGCATTTGCATGGAGTTCCGAAGACTATCATCTCAGATCGGGATACTCGACTTACCTCACGAGTCTGGAGGGGGTTACATCAAGCTTTTGGCACCCAGATACGCCTTAGCACTGCTTTCCACCCCCAGACCGACGGTCAGACAGAGCGGACTATCCAGATGTTTGAGGACATTCTGCGAGCATGCGTTCTGGACTTCAGAGCCTCATGGGTATGACACTTGCCTTTAGTAGATTTTGCCTACAAAAACAGATTCCACTCTACTATTGGCATGGCACCGTTTGAGGCTTTGTATTGACGACCATGTCGTTCACCCATTTTCTGGGCAGAGGTTGGTGAGACAGGTTCTCTTGGGCCAGAGGTAGTGTAGAGAACCACAAAGAAAGTCCAGCTTGCACATGAGACGATCAAAGCGGCTCAGGACCGACATAAGTTTTATGATGATCATCAGAGGAGGCCCTTGGAGTTCGAGGTGGGAGATCATGTGTTCTTGAAGGTTTCCCCTGGACAGGGGCAACAGAGGTTCTGGAAGGGGAGTACGCTCTCCCCTAGGCTCATCGGACTTTTTGAGGTGCTGAGGCAGGTCGGCGAGGTGGCATATCAGCTAGACCTACCAGCTCAGTTAGAGAAGGTTCATGACGTCTTCCATGTCTCCCGACTTCGTCGGTACTTACACGACGACTCTCACGTTATTGACTAGGGAGAGTTAGACATGGGAGACGACAGGACCTTCGAGGAACGACCAGTCAGAATCGAGGATCGTAAAGAGAAGGTGCTCCGTGGATGAACGATTCCCTTGGTTCATGTGTTGTGGAGGCATGGCGGTCTCGAGGAGAGCACTTGGGAGCGAGAGGATCATATGTGCGCTCAGTACCCGGAGTTGTTTTGACTTGTGTTTTCTTTGTTCTTCTGAGCTTTGTTTTGATGTTATACTTTGTACCTTTGATATATGGAATGCCTGGCTTGTCGGTTGTGTGACGTTTGTTTCCATGTTCCCTAGAAAGGTGTAACATGTCCGGATGTGTGGGGAAAGGGAAAAACCTGACCCTTAATCAAGATGCATTAATTCGGATGCGATTGCACTCGTGCGGGTGAGTCAGTGTCGCCTAAAGTAGATAATATCTCGACATAGGAGAATGAATTGTTTTCTCCAAACCACGTGTTCGGGCAATGTCTGGGTTGTACGGTGTTGGCGGTAGAGTAAGTTGGAAAATTCTAATATATGGAAGTGGGAAGACCCAATCCTTAATCAAGATGCATTAATGCGGATGCAATTAAACCCGTTCAGGTGAGTCAGTGCCGCCTAAAGCAGATAATATCTCGACATATGGTAGGGAATTCCTAACACCTATGGTTAGGGTTGTTGGTTGGGTTCCTATTATAATGAGAACCCTAAGAGGTATCTTATTGGGTTCCTCTGGGTTGGCTTTTGAATTATCAGGGATGAAAATGTTTTAAGAGGTATCTAATGTAATGGCTCAGACCTCTCTGGTCCATTCCATTGCCAAAAAGAGGGTCATGAAGTGTTCTGGAGGGTAAAATGGACTTTTCCCACACTTTTCAGAATTTTGAAACTACATGCCATGTAGTGTGAGTACACGCAGTATACCCCTTCGCCGGGTATACCCTGTGTTGAAGGTCGTGTCCTTTTCGTATAAAATAAATGAGTACACGCTGTGTATCCAATACTACACACCGTGTAGTCCCTCCCCGCGTACACATTACCCTCAAACCGTGTGTTGACCAGTCAATGGCCATGTGCCGTGTTGGAGCCGTGTCCTTGCCATGTGAAATAAATGAATACACTCCGTGTAGCCAATACTAAACGCTGTGTATTCCCTCCCCACATATGTGTTACCTTCAAACCGTGTGTTTACCAGTCAACGACCGTGTACCGCATTGAAGACCGTGTTGGAAGTCGCGTGGTGACCGTGTGAAATGGACGGGTACACACCGCGTACCATAAAGTACATGTCGTGTAATTTTGTTTTTCATGACTATAAAAGTAGGGGTCCCCTCCTCCTTTTCAACTCACCCCTCTTCTCCCCACTCCTCTGATCAGAGCTCTCCCAAGAGACTCAAAGGCTCTTTTTCCTCCATAACTTCTTCTTCCGAGCTCCGATTTACGATCTATCAGCGGCCACGGGATCGTAACGACGAGGCAGAACTTTTGAGCTTAGATCTGTTGTCTTTCCTTCAGCCTTTCCTTCCCATATTCCAATCAAGGAGGTTTTTCTGGGATTTGACAGAAGTGACAGACGCTGACGAATGTCTTCTAATGTTGATTCTGGGAGAGTGTTGGGATCAGAACCTATTAAAGTATGGATCTTACCTTTGTCTCTCTAAATTTTGCATCATGCGGGGTGGGTTTCCTCTTGTTTAGGTGAAAAACATTTGAACAGGTTTAATAAATGTAATAACTGGCTTATATAACGGGGATTGGAATGTGTGAATGCAGTTACTTTATTTTATATCCTATGATATTATGTTGTGAATTGAATAGGCTTATGCCTACTAAAATTCAGGGTTGTTGGGGGCCTTTTCTTGTTCAATTAAATGTTTCCCTATCTTTCTAGACCATTTTTTGAATGGAACTTTGTTGAATGTGGAATTTGGATAATCACGTAATGTTGGCTGATTTAAAATCTGGAACCCTTGTGTGATCACCCCAGTTGAACAAAATGGAATAATGAACATGTTGGTGTTGGCTTGGATACGTGGCATGTGATGGGGATGTTCTAGTGGGTTGTTGTGGATCGGGTGAGCATCAGGGCTGCGGTTGGCTTGTTTGTGGGTTAGTGTGAATTCTATGTTGGTGATGGGTAGTGGGGCTGCGATAAATGGTATTAAAGGGATAATGATGTATGGGTTTCGATGTAATTGTGGTTATGGTGGTTGGCAGTGGGGCTGTAGGGATGAGCTTGAATGTGAACGAACTATGGGTTGTAAATAATAAATAAAAAATGGAAGAGTTAATAAATGTTGGGAAATGGTAATAGAATGGGAATGTTAATCAATGGGTTGGTTGTTTATTAAGAAGGGACTTGTTGTGCTGCTTTTGTTTTCCTAACATGATTTCTAGATGGCAGGGATATACTTTACGAACGATCAATGTGGTTGGTTGTGGGTAGTATCCCAGTAGTTAAAGAGCTAATAAACTGATTCTGTTGAAACATGAAAACTTAAATGGCGTTTCGGGATTGTCTGTGGTATGCATGCTTCATAGTAGTAGTGCTGAGGCACGTGCTCAGTTCTTTGATTAGAAGCCATAGGTTGGGCTAAGTGTTTTCTATATCTATATATATATATATATCTGTATCATTGTGTTTTATCGCACCCCACCAATATTGAGCGCTTAGTGCCGAACACTTCCATTTCATGGGAGAGGGTGTTTTCCCCTTAGTTACTAGATCCTTCCTGATCCTTCTTCCCTAGGCTATGATGGCTTGAGGTGACCGTACACCCAAGATTCTTCGGGAAGGTTTTGATTGGGGTGGTTTTAGCCCAAGACTCTTCATGCAAGTTTTACTATTTTACCACGAACCTTTGGGACGAGGCCCATGTTTGTGTGGGCGGGATATGTAGTTGTGAGCCTAGGTGTGTGCGGGAGGGATACATGGTTGTGAGGCCCAAGTGTGTGTGGCAGGGATACATGGTTGTGAGGCCCAGGTTTGTGCGGGCGGGATGTGTGGTTCTTGAGGCCCAGGTGTGTGTGGGCGGGAAGAGTGTGGTAGCATCAGGACATTCGCCGTTAGGAAGAGCAGCTAACTAGTGGGAAATGGTGCGGGGTTCCCAATATTCTTTTTCTTATATACTACTACCTATTTTGATTATGGTTCTGTTGAGTGTGGCTGGTGAGGTTGGGTGGATAGAATTCCTTACTAGGTTTCTTTTATTGTTCTCACGGGACATTAGGATGTCTCCCCACTTGTGCATGAGAGCTTTAGGTTTCTCCACTGAGTATACTTGTATGATCACCCTACATTTACTTTTATGTTTCCAGGAGGACTACTAGGGCCATGTGGGACCCTACTATTTGGGACAGTTGGAGTTGTTGTAGTTGTTGTACCCTTGTATCTTTTGGTATTGTACTTTTGGGCTTTCCTGTACTTTTACCTTGTTTCAGAACTATTTAAACATGCATGTGGGATTGTTTTGGGTTTATTTCTATACACTTTTTCTTTTCCATTTTGGTGGTTGACTTGTCATATTTCCTGATCTTTAATAATAAAAAGGGTAATGCCTCCCATATTTGTGAAAACTCATACCCTTGGTGCTAGTCGCCACCCCGGGGCCTACTGGAGGTGGGACTCGGGGGGTCATTATCTCCCCTTCACCATTGCCATATCAGGAGGGGAATCTTTGGTGGGAGGGGGTCGTGACAATCTCTAAGGAAATTTTAATAAAAATATCAGAAAAATCATCCTGTGATTTTGTGTTGTGCTCCATCCAGACTGATGTGCCCAAAAAAGAACTACTAAAATATGGAGTATCGTCAATATTCAATTTTTATTTGGTCTTATCGGATTCCAAAATCCTATACTCTTACTGTAGATGCTAATCAAAATCATTCTTGATGTCCAATTCTAAAGTATCTAGGTCTTCCTCATCCTTTTACTTAGGAAATTAATAACCATCATAGTTTACTTGTGCCTTTTTAAAAATTATAGCTAGTTCAGATAACATTTTTGATTCTATAAAAACCATACCGTTTTTATGTTTTTAGAACCACATTCAATGCTATCAGTCCACTATAACCCTTGTTCTAGTGAATATAATTGAGAACAAGCCCATGACTTATAGAAAACCTATGTATGGGTCTGTGAGATTGGCATAGATATCCCATATCAAGCATTAGATTTAGTTGACCCCATTTATCCAACACATCATGATCACTATTTTTGGAAAGATTCGACTCATGTACCCCTTCCATCTCATCAGCATATTTCCCATGAGAGCAATCATGATCTTCCTGAGAATGTTCCCTATTAGTAACCAACATATTATCTTACTTTCCTACAACAAAATCAAGTAGATAAATTCATTTACCTACATTGAAAACATTAACCGTATTTGGATTTCCTAACTACTCTTTATCCATCTTATTAGACCTTTTAAATTTATTTTTATTATTCCACATAAATGAACAAAAAAATCAAACTACATCCTTTTTGAAGTTATATTTATTGTTTCTAATGCCCTGGAAATTCACATACAGTAGTTTTTTTGTTTTTTATTCAACATGAATTATTAAATCATATTATAAAGTGGAGAGTAACCACTTTTCAACCATAGTGGTGGGAATATAAAATTCCACAATAACTTGGGAATATAAAAGTAGTTGAGCTTATTCTATAGACATACCCATTTTTATGGGAATATCAATCCAAGAATTAATATCAAATGTAATGTTTGTGGCTATGAAATCAAATTTAAGGAAAATATTTTAATAAAAATTTGATCTCATATGGTTATAATCATTATGGAATTGAATGGGTAATCCTATTATTGAATAAAGAGAAAACCATGATACAAGGGAAAGAAACCATGTCCCCAGGCAAATCACTTCAATTATTTAAATGTAAATATAATATTGAGGAATCCCCTATCAATAGAAATAAAAGTAAAATTTTAAAACCTCAACACCATTGAGAGAGAATGTTTATGATCATGCAGTATCCATAACAAACTACAAATAGAAAAACAATCCAAATAAATATTAAAATAATGAAATGATAAACCCATTAAATAAAAGAATCCTAATTTTTCATGACCCCCACCCTCTATTGAGAACCCCATATAGGACTGCAATGAGTAAAGAGAGATGGTTACTCCATGATTCCCACCTCTAGTAGGACCTTGGTTGGTGAATAGAACCACTATTATAGAGAGAATACATATGAGAGACATTACCCACTAAGAGAACATGAAGACAAGAGAGATAATATAGATACATGAATAAAAACCTAATCAGACATATATGTACACATATATATAAATCTATAGTGCATATATAAAATTATATACAATAATATAAAAATAGAAATGTAAATTAAAAGTACCAAAAATGTAATGATGGATGTGACTACAAAGACCAAACAAATTTTTCTAAACAGTGAGCTTGTAATATCTACACCAGTCTCCAACATTATATAGATTAACTAAAATATAGTCTATATATATATAGGGTGATCATAACCATATATTCTAAAGGGTCCTCCATAAAGACTCTAATGAAATAGATAAATAAATAATGTTAAATCATTATGATGTATAGTGAAACTAACTCATTAACTAAACATATATACTAATTTCCCCACCATAATGTGGAAAACACTCTCTAAGTTTCACATACAAGAGAGAATATAATATGAAAATGAAACATCATGGGTTCCCTATTACCACTTCAACACTTGTTTTCCTCTCTTCTCCAATGTTACACATCCTAGGAAATCACATTCCAAAAAAATCAATCCCAAATACTTATAGGCAAGGAATCAAATCATGCACTTCATGAATCACATCGTAACATCATACCATTTTACATCACAATGTAATGTAACTATGGACTTCTCTAGATCAACCACAACACATATAACTTGTATCATACATCAGATATTATAACTCAATCCATTACAACAAATACAATAAGTAATGTACCATAATTCATCTCATATATACACGTAATACCTATAATTATCCTTCGAATACTATATGTGGTAAATCATTTGTGTAAATAACCAAAATCCATCACATCCTTCTACAGACTGTAGAAACCAGGACACCCTAATATTGAAGGGAATAATCAGGGTGTCAAATTTTTCATTTAATATATATGATCTTGTTCCCACGTTGGTTGGAACGTGTTAAACCTATATGATGGATATCAACAACCATTAAACAATAACAATCAATGAGACCACACAACACTTTTACTTGGTTCACCAAAAAGGGATTCATCCAAGGAGAATACACCGAAATTGTGTCAGTCATTCCAAAATACACTAATCTTCAGTAGTTGTGGAGAAATAGAGTTCAGACATAGTCACTATATTCTAGGCACACTACCTTTACAATAATTTAGGGAGCGCTCACTACGTCCCTCAGAACACATCCGTCGACTCCCCTTTTCTAACTACCATGGGATAAGTCTTACATAGTTTATCGACTTGAGGGTCTCTTCAACATATTTTCATTGATACCTTTATCTCAGTCCAGAATGAGACACTTCATGCATCGAAGTCCAAAATTGAAGTACCTGAATGCACTGATCACACAAAACAGATATTCAAAGTCCTTTTAAATCATAACACTACACATTTGTGCAATACCTCATCCTGTGTGAAATATTTGGGAATTTTTGGGAAAGAGAACTTTTTCGAAACCCATACTTTACTAAAAACCCTTATCATTCACATAACTACACCAAATGGTTCACTTTATCTAATAAAACTAAAGGAACACATGGAACACCTGATTTACTCTCTATAATTCTTTCGCGCAAAAATCTTTTGCGCAGCAGTGCAACCATATTTTCGTTGGAAAATTCTTCTACTCTTCCATGGGGGTTGTTTCCTGTTTATATGCCTTGATGACCCTACACCCAAGTTTCCAAAATATCTTTGATGGTGCTTGGAGGATTCTTCATGAGCGCACAAAACCCCTTTTGATGTCGCATTGGGAATGTAAGATTCTTCCACGCAACCTCAGCGTTCGCGCACATTTATGTCTTGCAGCCTCATTTTTCATTTCAAAATTATTTATTCACTGATTCCAAATTTGGACTTACACACAAGGTTCCAAAAACCCTTCAATATTGCGTGCAACTCCATTCACCAAAAAAAGTTTCTCCATATTTTATTTTTTTGAACCCAACAATTTGGAAAACAATGGAAAATGAGACCACCATAAATACTTTTGCCTGCCGGAACTGTATGATCCATTTCTTGGAAAACTATCGGAACATCCAATGTGGATTGAGAAAAAACACAAGCCACGCATAATTTCTTACATATAATGGTCTTGGTTTCAACACACATGAGTATGATGAAACTTACCACCATACATAATAGAACATGTAACAACCAATGTAAGAAAACATGGGATCATGGTGTAGTTAGCCATCCACACATTCACACGGATATTTTAGAAAATATGTTCCCAATGTCCACATGACTTCAATCACCCTAACTGAACTATGTTGTGTATCATATGAAATCATAGAATATGCATGATATAATATATCTCCTAACTACACTATGTGAATAAGCTAGTCATAGCCTCAAATTAAACTAATGTAACTCATACTCTCCATTTCTAATTCTTTAACATGACATCCAATATACACAAAAGAATCAAAAAGAGTTGTTATAATTAAGTATTTTTTTTAATTTATATATGTTAATTAAATATTTAGTAATTATATTAACCATTAACAATATTACATGTTACAATACATTATATTAATCGTTAGAGTGATGTCTATTCCTTCTATGAATAATCTACACTGAGTCCAATGTTTCTCAAGAGTCACATCATTTTGAAATTTTAATTCAAACAACACCAACCATGTGTCTTATGAAGAACTTATTAATTATTAACATCATTATATATTCTAGGAATTGTAAGAAAACCTTCGTTAGCTACCACAAAAAGAAAACATGAAATTGAGAACATCCAGCTACCATATGCAGTGGGGAATAGAATGAAGAATGAAAAAAATGGATATTGAACATTGTAATGATTCAAAAATGAACAACTGAGCACATAACACCACATTGACAATTAAACATTGCACCAACCCATATAATTATCCCTGATTCGATCTTCAACACCAACATGCACATTCCAATGCAAATATCCTTCATGGGAATCAACTTCTACCACATATTTGGGATTCACATCCCCACATAACATAAGACATTTAGGGATTAGGTATCCTCTGATTATCCATCATAGGATTATTTCCAATTAAGCTTCTCCACCTCATAACACATTTCAGTGTGAAGAAAACTTATATATCACATTAGAAGATAGTTAGGAATAAAATAAGTATAATAAATATTGAAATCAAGTCCTTAAAAGAAGGCATACATCCTTTAAAAAATTATTTATCACAACCCTATAATCAATGCACTTATCCTTCTCAAGAAAATACCAAATTTAGGACCTCAAAATTATCTTTATCATTATATCATCTTTTAGGAATTCAAGGATTAAATAACTAACTATTCACATGTTCCAACTATGGGAAACTTAATGAATAAAGCAATAAGAAGCTATTAAACTAAATAAGAAATTAATTTTAACATGATTCCATAGGTGAATTCAAGATTCAACAAACACGTGGAATTATAATTCATTATCATTCTGTTAAATCATTTCATTTTCAAGAATTAACATGATTCACATAATTTATCAAATTCCCTCGACATGAAGAATTACATATTAAATTAACCATGAATACTCACATCAACACGATTATTATCAAGTTATTACAGACAAAAGATTCATAAAACATGTTCTTGATCCAAAAAAATTTAAATTAATTTTGGCTATACATTTTTTAAACATTTTTCATCCAGAAGAGTATGAAAATATATATCATAACAATCATTTTAATAATCATAGAATAGACCTCACACTACCTTTCAAAATCATAGGATAACTATTATCATGGTATAAACCATTGAAAAATGATTACAATATAATTCTATGTTAATTTGTATCAATATTTATATGTATAATTTCATTTCCATCTATGGGGATAATCTATGATAACAATATAATTGCACATATATAAATAAGAGAAGAAATAAATCAACAACCTTAATAGAATGAATGTTCACCACATGAGAATGGACTAATGTCACGTATCCTTATTCTCACTTCCAAACGATGCTTCATCCCACTAATGATATTGTGCCAGAACCACCCCGACCAAAAACCATGAAAAATACATTAAAATGAATGAGAGACCACCATCTCATGGAACGAATAAGGAAGATAAATCCTATAGATGAATTGAAAGAGAATAGGTATAATGTTTCTAGGATCAACACATATAAAAAATGGATCACTATAAATTATTTCCAAAAAAAGAAATTCCAAGAAGCATGGGGGATAATTTAGTGTCCAACAAGGGTGTCAATGAAAATTGTAGGTTTTGAGAAATATTTGCGGAATTTTAGGTTTCAAAGGCGCACTATAGATCGTGTTTTCTTAGAATAAAACCATCTCACATCATTTTAATGTCAGAATTTAATTTTTAACAAAATATTCTATCCCCTAAAACAGCATGACCCAGAAATAATTCACCACATGAGTCACCATAATAACTAGTATTAGAAAACATCTGAATCAAACATTCATGACGTGAAATAGTAACACATTTTGAATTCTCTATCCTTCAATATTTTATTATTTGAAAACCTCTAAACATGCACTAGGAATCCTTCAAGGACCACAGGATTTGGTATTGTCAAAAGGACCAGACTACACAGATTCATGAACTTATATTAAACACCTCTCAAAACATTTTCATCCTTGAGAATCCAAAACCAAACCTAGAGATAAAATGAAAAAGGGGTTGTCTAAACAACCACCCCATGAGATACCTCTCAAGGACCTCTCCATCATATGATATTAAAGATCTCACTTAGAGGAAGAAAATTAAAACCTATAAAACAACAACAAACATCTTTAAAACACTCTAACGAGGGAGATAACTAAAAAAATAAGATTTTAATGAATAAGAAACAAGTGTAAACCATCTACAATAAAATAAAGGTCCATATCCACAAGATAAATAATGTTACATGAGAGTACCTAACCATATAAAATGTTTGGGTACTAATTTCACATCTATTACATTCATTCCTAGGTACTACATTCCAATACACTATTATTCTATAAGACACAATCGAAGGGTATATAACTCCAACCAAACACCATATCTTAAATGAAATGAAAATCTAGATGCCTCTAATTAATGGTCACATAAACATAAAAATTCATCTAAACCCTGTCGAAGGCATGAGTGTTTTGATGAAGATAAAGATGATGTTTTTTCATGTGAAAAACACCATGCATTCTTCTCATAAGTGGAAGATTTTATATTTTTTGTTCCATGTCTCCAACATAGGCTAAAACCTTAGAAGGTCAAATAAACCAGATAGAATTCATTCTCCCTTCACCAAACAATTTCTTCCCATAATATAAATTCACCTTTAGAGACACATATCTAAAAATTAGAACTCTAGAGGCCTCCTCATATGATCGAGATTGGATATATGATGATCCTACATTGAAAAAAAACATTTTGAATATTACTTATTCCATAACTATGTTACTCTGTCACAGTTCTTGACAATGAATTGTTGCCTCTCCAGCCCCTGTCAAGGTGAATGAAGATTGGAATTTTTGGATGTACATAGCTTAAAATGGACATGTTCCAATTATGGAGTGGAAATAATTATCGGAAGAAATCTTGAACAGGGACCGATGCCTCATTGACGTGGCCTTAAAAAATCATGTTTCTCCACATCTTTTTAAATAATTTTTATGAAATTAAATATTTATTTTAACAATTTTTAATAAATAATGACACTTATGTAATTATATCACTAAGCTTATCAATCAATCATTTTTTATAATAAATCATGTATTATAAGCTTCAAATTAAGTAATTTATTCCTTATTTTAATTTAATAGAATAATTACTTTTGATTTAGTTTGGTATCTTTGTCTGTATATCTAATGATTTAACATTTATAATTCAATAATTTAGTTTTCTTTCGCACCTAAATTATTTTCCTTTAATCTAAAATTGCATGTATTAAAAATTAAATAATATAACCTAATTAATAGATGTTCTTTAATAATACATTAATTAAAATATAATATTATAAACATATTTAATTTTATTAAGTCTTTTATTTAAATTTCATTATTAACATAATGGTTTAACAATATAATAATATTTCTAGTTTAAATTAATTAAATTTGTTAAAGTAACTAATTTAAATATTTTTACTTTGTTTTATAAATGTTTAATATTACTTTAATCATTAATAAAGTAGTTTCTTTTTGACTTGGTAACAATTTTAGTTTTATATTTAAAAGTAAATAATTTAACTTAAGTTAATTTTTTTTAAAAGTTTATTTAAATTTATGAGTAACATTATTTTCATATGTTTTAATTAATTTTTAGTTATTATTAATTAATTAATTCAGTTTTATTTATGTTTTAACATATTTTCATTACTAGGTTTATTTTGCAGGTAAATGGTTTCATCACGTTCATGGTGTCTCCATGCACCGTTTCCTTCATTTACGGTCTCACAATAACCTAACTCACGGTGCCACCATCAATCTCTCTTACTATCACACCGTAACACCCCCTTATGGTGTCTCACTCTCTTTCTACTGTAACCCTTTATCACGGATGCACCATATACATACAGTCTCAGTATAATTTTTCCCACCGCTCTATTTTGCTGTCTCACCGGTTCACCACGTACTAGATTCATTACTATCCCACCATGATCCTCTATACGGTCTCACCATTTCCTGGAATTGTTTCCCATTTTTTTGTCACGGTTTCATCCACCCTAAGCCCCTGCCACCGTTACCTTTTCACGGTCTTAGAGTTTCTTGACCTATCCATCACGCTCTGTCATTATGTTTTACTGTCGCACCGCATCCACAACTACCATTCAATCATTTCCTTTCAACAAACACCATTTCTTCTTTTCTTTACTACTCAATCGCTGCAAATTCAGATGGGGAAACCTATTTTCCTTATCAAATACCAACTAGAATCAGTTTCAATAGGCAAAGTTAATTTCAAACTCAAATCTAAAACTTAAATTCAACCTAGATGAAAACCAAAACAACAGTTAATCAATTGTGAGAGTGGGGTGAGATGAACTTGCCACTGCTGCTTTCCGAGAACTGGGACATGCTACAGAAGTAGGCCGACATCAATTGTGGTAGTCTTTTGAAGGGTCCACTGCTCACTGTGGAGAACTGGAGTTGTGTGAGGAGCCGATCGAGACTTCAGCCACGGGACCAAACCCGGAGTGAAGCCGTCACGAATAGATCTTTCAGCCTCCACAGCACAACTGTCTTCGAGAGGAGGAATCACACTAGAGTAGCAGGGAGCTGCGAACCAAGGGATTCACCTATGCAGAGAAGGGTCCAAAGAAGGAGGATGCTGGAGGAGGCTTCCTCTTGAAGATAACCCAAAACCCTCCCCCTACATGCGCCAGAATTGGGGGGAAAGTGAAATAGTTAATTTAAAAAAATATATAATAAGAGCAATATAATAAACATAAAATTAAATAAATAATAAATTAACCAATTAAATATCATATACCACATAATAACCATATATATTACATTTATAACATTAATAAATAGATATGTTAATAAATAGAATAAAATTAAAACTAATAAAATTTTAGAAAATTTAAATATAAACAATCATAATTTATAGAATTGATTAATTAAAATAGATATTTTAACAATTTTACTTTACTAGAATAAAATAAATTTATTGATAATAGTCAAATTTAATAATTAAATCATGTTATTCTGGCTAAATGTTAATAATACTTACACTAATAACTTAATTAATTATTATAAATTAAAAAATTAATAATTTTATTTAAGTAAATTTTATTAATAAAAAATCATTTTAATATTTAATTATTATTTTTAATTACGATTTTAATAAATTAACTGTCAGTTAACTTTTTAACAAGTAATATAACTTTAAATTAAAAAGATAACTACTTTATTTTCTTTAAATTTCATTTAGTTATTTTTTTTGTTCTAACATTTCAGGTTCATTCAAGGGACTAAAACACATCTATATTCATCTAACTAACTCACTGGGAGTTAGTTAGGAGGGAAATACTAGTGCGACGTGACTGTCACAAAAGAACGTACATGTGGGGTGCACAACTGAAAGAATTTTTGAAGTCAGTTGAATTGGTCGGTGACAAGCAGCAAGTGACAGGTGATATTTAAGAAGAGAAGAAACAGATTTTTGGTGACTCTGATTCACTCGAAAAAACACACCACTGGAGAGCAGATCCGACACACCCACTGATTTTGATGAACACACTAGACATCTGAGAAGAGCAGAGAACCTAGATCACTTCTCATAGAGCCACTTTTTAGAGTTTTGAGGGCCAGGAGCAGCAGGAATTGATGTAGGAAAAGGGAGTTTCCATACTCTTTTCTTTTTGAATTCTCTTCATCTATAATTAAATGTTTTTTTAATATGTAATGGAAGTAATTTTAGGCTAAATACATCTAGTTAGGGGTAAAAATAGAGTCTACTGGTTATCGTCTTCATCTCTTCTCACTTTCATTTTTTATGTGATCAGGATTGATCGTTGAGGTTAGATATGATTACATTAAATTTCAATGTATCACTTTCATTTAATCTTGTAATTCTATATTTATATGGTGAGATTGTATGTGTATTAATTTTCTTAATCAATTGAACTGAACATAAAGACTTCAGAACAAACGATGAGTTTGTTCTGTAATCTTTTCAAACCAGAATTTCCATGTTGGTAAATCTAAGGGTGGTGAACTCTGAAATTGGTCAGCTTGAGTGATTTATCTCTTGGAGATGGAAATAAATCACTATTTTTCAATGGTTTTAGTTGTAATCACTATTTTAGGGGGAATGTTTTCAACACTAGAAGAGTTGATATTTTTCCTAGGAATATTTCTCTTGATTGTATACTTATCGGCAATTAATCTCTCTATTTCTCACTCTTTTAGTCTGTTTCTTGCATCAATATAGTTCAGAACAAAAAATTAAATAAAATGTGTTGTTTCATTCATGCTTTAAAATAAATAGGAAAATTTTCAAAAAGAGTGAAAATTATAAAAACCACTCCGTTGCTGACACAGTGGAGTTTTTCAAGTTTTTAATTAAATAGTGGAAAAATTAGCCTTCCCTGTGGGTTCAACCCTACTTGCCACAAATACAGTAGTTATTATGAATATTGATTTTTAAACTTTTACTGGCTTCAATGACGGTTTAGGTCATGTTTTTGGCACCGTTATCGGGGAAGGCACGATCCATTACACAAAAAAACATTTAAAAAAACACACTTATAAAAATCATTAAAAAAATTGAAAAAATTGAAAACTGTAAAACAACTCATATATTTTTCTGAATTGTTACTTTTGAGTAGTTCTGTTACTGTTGTTTTCATTAGCACTAGGTATACTGTTAAAATTTTAGAGCCTTTTAATCCTGAATTAAACAAACATCTTACTGCTCTTAGGAAAAACAAAAACAAATCAGAAATGGAAAATAGAGTTCCTGCACCTTAGGACTAACAAAACCATGCAGAAATCATATGAAATGAGAGAGCTCGTATGAGGGAGTTTCAACTCCCACATGTTTCTAGTATCCCATATTCAATTAGGTTTATCCCTAGAGCTCGCAACTATGAGCTGAAATAATCTAACATTTCCCTATTGCCTTCATTCAATGGGATCTCTAGTGAGGACTCTATAGCCTTAATTAGAGATTTATACAACACTGTGTAGAAACATCCTTTAGTAAGACTTACTAAAAATGGGATAAGGATGAGAGTATTTCCCTTATTACATAAAGGGAATGCTAGGAACAAGTATCTGAGTCTAGATGAGAACAGTTTTGAAAACTAGGATCAAGTGAATAACTCGTTCATTATGAAATTCCATCCCGAAAGACTTAAAGGTGAACTTAGAACTAAAATCACTAGTTTTTATCAAGAGTATGGAGAATCTTTTCATGAATCTTGGGATAGATTCAGAGATCTTCTTAGGAAGTGTCCCCATCATCAACTCCCATCTCACCTTCTCATGGACACATTCTATGATGGGGTTTCCTCCTCTAGACAGAATATAGTTGTTCAAGCTGCTGGGGGTAGTTACAATGATAAAACAGGTGATTATTTGAGGATATTTTTTAACAATATTGCACTTAATTCTCAACATAAAAAAATCAAGACGAAAGAGAGTGAATAGGAGTGCTAACACTGGTTCAATGAATAAAACTCAAGCTCAACTAGCCGAAATCACCAACTAACTTCATACTTTAATGAACCAAAATTCAAAACAAATTGTAAATCAAATTGAAAATCAGAATCAGTACCAGTCACTAAGGAAACAGTACACTCAATGTGGTATGTTTGGGAACTCTGAGAATTTTTGTCCTAATGCTGATTTTACTACCAAATAACCTTAAACCTTAAAATTTGTTAATTATGGTCCTAGGATGCCTAAAAAAGAAGACCCATTCTCAAAATATTATATTCAAGTCTATAGGAATCATCCAAATATATCATGGAAGGATCAAGGAATTATTAAGCAACCAACTGCCCCTAATTATCATAACCAACCAAGACCGAACATTCAAAATCAACAAATGGGGGAGTCTTTAAAAAATCAAGAAAATAATGATAATCAAATGTCTTCTAAACTAGATCAAATTTTGAATAACATTAATTCACTAAAGGAAAAGTACATGGCTCAATTTAATAAACATCAAAATCAATATGAGTTAGACAAAATGTAAAATGATGTGAGAATGCAAAACATAGAAACACAGTTAGTCCCTCTTGCTTGAGAATTTTCATCTAGGAAAAAAGGTAGACTTCCAAGTACCACTGAACTTATCCCTAGGGAGAATGCCATGTATTTTGTAACTATGAGTGGGCTTAATACTAAAACTATTGCTGAAAAAACTCACTGAAAATGCTCAAAATGAAAATCTACATCAATCTGGTAATAAAAATCTGCTTTGAACACATGCTAAAAAATCACAGAAAAGTAATGAAAAAGATGTAAATTTGAATCAATCATCTGAAACTCAATCTGATACATCATCTAAAAATCAAAAGAATGAAGGTAAAGAAAAATTTTAGGAAGAGTTGAGGGATATACATACTATCCTTAAAAAATTTTCCCCACCCATAGCTTTTCCGGAGAAACTATAACCTCAATGTAAGACCAAGGATGAACTTCTTCAGTTCCTTAGTTTCCTTTCTAAACTACAAGTGAACATACAATTTACCATGCCTTAATTCAAATTCCATCATATCTGAAATCCATAAAAGAAAATTTTTTCAAACAAAAAACTTTGGATGAATTTTCTACATAAAGCCTCATTGAAGAGTGCACTATCGTTCTTCAAAGAAAAATCCCACCAAAATTAAAAGACCTAGGTAGCATTTTCATCCCTTGTACGCTTGGAAATTATAGTCAACTGAACTGTCTATGCGATCTAGGTGCTAGCATTAATCTCCTCCCATACTCAATGTTTCGATAGATGCGGCTGGGTGATCTTCAACCCACCATGGTCATTCTCTAGTTGGCTGATAAATCTTTCACTCATCATGTGGGAAGGGTAGATGGTTTGTTAGTTTGAGTTGGGAAGTTGTTTTTTCCTGCTGACATTCTTGTCCTAGATATGGACTGTTATCCAGAGGTACCTATCATCATGGGTAGGCCCTTCTTGGCCATAGGTGGTGATGTTATTGATGTGTCAAATGGTCAGTTGATATTCAAAATTGGTGAACAAGAATAAGAGTTCCATGTTCATAAAAATATTAAGGAACCAACTTTTTTTGAAAACTGCTCAGAAATAGAGTTTCCTGATGCTGAATGTTCTTTTAAAAATAAAGTTAAACACATTGAAGAATCTGAAAACCAATTATCTATTGAATAAGTTAATCTGGAAACTGAAAATTCACCCATAACAACCAATCTGGAAAATCATCCAGATCTGGACAATTGACCAGTTTCTATTATAGGAGAGTACTCTGTTTCTAAACATATGAGCTTTATGAGTGAAATTGGGGGTGTTTCTGTTAGCCTCAACACTTCTGAGAATTTTGATATTGATGATGCAGAACTTTTGAGACAACTTGATGATTCTTCTTTCATTGAGATATTGTATTCTAATATGGAAAATCTGGATATCTTACTACCCACCTTGGATTGTAGGACTGTTATCTCTGAATATAATCATGAAATTGAAAATATTTCTTCTTTAAATACTCCTTACAAGAAATATGTTGATGATATTGGACCTCCCAGGCCTAAGAGTCTTCCATCGAGTGTAGAACTACCCACTCTTGAACTGAAGCCCATCCCTGTCCATCTTAAATATTCATTTCTGGTTGAGAACTCCACATTGCCTGTAATAATTTCTGCTGAACTAAATGAAAACCAAGAGTAAAGATTGTTGAATGTTTTGAAAAAGTTTAAATATTCCATAGCCTGGACAATAGCTGATATCAAGGGTATTAGTCCCTCATTCTGAATGCACAAGATTCAAATAGAGCCAGACCATAAGACTAGGGTAGAGTGTCAAAGAAGATTAAATCCAAACATGAAAGAAGTTGTGAGAGAATAAGTAATCAAACTTCTAGACACTAGAATGATTTATCCCATATCTGATAGTGCTTTGGTCAACCCTGTCTAGGTTGTCCCCAAGAAGGGAGGTTTCACTATTGTTAAAAATGATAAGAATGAAGAAGTCTAAGATAGGAAAGACACAAAATGGAGAGTCTGTATTGATTATTGGAATCTTAATACAACCACTAGGAAGGACCATTATTCTATGACTTTCTTGGATAAAATTCTTGAGAGGCTTGCTAGAAATGAATTTTTCTGTTTTCTGGATGGGTATTCTGGTTACAACCAGATTCCTGTTGATCCAGAGAATCTGGAAAATACCACTTTCACATTCCCTTTTGGGATATTTTCCTACAGGCGGAGGCCCTATGGGTTGTGTGGAGCTCCATCCACCTTTCAAATGTGTATGATGGCTATCTTTTCTGATATGATTGAGAGAATCATAGAGGTTTTCATGGATGAATTTTCCACTGTGGGTATTACTTTTGATACATGTCTTGAAAATCATGAGTTAGTCTAAGAGAGATTCATTGAATCCAACCTATTTCTTAATTGAGTGAAATGTAAATTCATGATTACAGAAGGTATTGTGCTTGGTCATATGGTGTCGAAGATAGGTTTAGCAGTTGATACTACTAATATTTATGTTATTCAAAAATTATCACCTCCAGAAAATGTCGAAGCTGTTAGAAGTTTTCTAGGGAATGGCAGTTTCTACCAGAGATTCAATAAAGATTTTTCCTAAATAACTAATCCATTGTGCTCTTTGATAGTTCAGGATTCACCTTTCAATTTTGATGAAAATTGTTTGAAATCTTTTAATCTCTTTAAAGAGAAACTCATTACACCACCCATCATCACTGCACCGGATTGGAAACTACATTTTGAGCATATGAGTGATGCTAGTGACATGGCTGTAGGTGCTGTCCTAGGACAGAGGAGGGATATGAAATTTCATGTGGTGTATTATGCTAGTAGACTGCCAGATGATGCCCAAAATAATTATACCACCACTGAAAAGAATTGTTAGCTATTGTGTTTTCTCTAGAGAAGTTTATATAGTACATGTTAGGTTCCAAAGTCATCATTTTCACTAACCATTATACATTAAAATATTTACTATCTAAAAAAGAAACTAAGCCCAGGCTGATTAGATGGATTTTATTGTTAATAGAATTTGAATTATAGATTATGGATAAGAAGGGAGCTGAAAATTTAGTTTTTGATCACCTTTTTAGGCTTCCTCTTACTCAATCTGAATATGAAAATCCTAGAGAGATAAACTATTCCTTTCATGATGAGAAGCTTCTTACTGTGTCAATAAGGCAATCTGCTTGGTTTGCAGATTTTTCCAACTACATTGCAGCAGGTGTCATTCCTAAAAATATTTCCAATAACCAAAAAAAGAAATTCATTTCTTAACAAAAATTTTATCTTTGGGATGATCTCATGCCATTTAAGAGATGTGTTGATGGTATTCTTAAGATATGTAGACCTGAGGAAGATATGTTTCCTATCTTTGAAATTTATCATTCTTCACCTTGGGGAGGTCACCATGGCAGTGAAAGGATAGCTCAAAAAGTCTTCCAATCTAGTTTTTATTCACCTACTCTTTTTAAGGATGCTAGGATCTTGGTGGTTAGCTGTGATAGGTGCCAAAGGTTAAGCAATGCTGAAAGAAAGAAGGAGTTACCCCAAAAAGTAATTATGGAAGTTGAAATTTTTGATGTTTGGGTTTTAGATTTCATGGGTCCATTTCCATCATATAATGTCAAGGAGTATATTCTTATTGATGTAGACTATGTTTTGAAATGGGATGAGGCAGTGGCACTGCCCAACAATCAGGCCAATTCTATAATAAAATTTATTAAGAAGAACATATTTTAATGATTTGGAGTCCCTAGAGAATTTTTCACTGATAATGGAACACACTTTAATAACTATAAATTTAAAGCATTGATGGAGAAATATAGATGTGTTCATAAAATTGGTAGTCCTTATCATCCACAGTCCAGTGGACAAGTTGAAATTTCAAACAGAGTGATGAAACAAATTCTTGAGAAAATTGTGTCGAACTCTAGGAATGACTGGTCTTTTAAATTGGATGAAGCTTTATAAGAATATAGAACTACTTTTAAGACCCCAATAGGTATGTCTCTTTACATGCTTTTGTTTGGGAAATGTTGTCATTTACCTATGGAGTTGAAACATAAGTCTTATTGGGTAGTTACGGCTCTAAACTCTGACATTAAGAGTGCTGGTGGGAGGAGGTTACTTGAGGTGAGTGAACTTGATGAGATTAGGAGAGAGAGTTATGATAATTCAAGTATTTATAAAGAGAGGACTAAAATTTTTTATGACTCTATTATTCAAAAAAAGGGTTCAAACTTGGACAAAAGGTCCTTCTTTTTAATTCTAGACATAAACTCTTTCCTGGAAAGGTGAAGTCCAAATGGTCTGGACTATTTACTATTGTCAGAGTTTTTAAGAATGGAGCTTTGGAAATTATTTGTGAAGAAAATAAACCCATGCTGGTTAATGGGAAAAGGGTGAAACATTTTTTTATGGGACAACCAAAGGGCTTGGCTACCTTCACTGTGCTAGAAAGTTGTTCTTGAATGAAGTCTGGCTAGGGACTTTAAATCTAGCACTGCATGGGAGGCATCCCATGGTTTTTCTTTTGTTAATAAATAAAAATTTGTAATTTAATATAGTCTAACTAAAGACAATAAAATCAGTTCTTCATGGGAGTCAACCCATGCTCCTTTGTTTACATATTTGTAATGTTTTGTGATGAATAATGTGAAGATTTGCTGCCAACTATATGCTATGTCTCTACTGGATTTTTATTCCTGGTTTTCATGTTTCGTGTATTTAGGATGCTACTGCAGTGTCATTTAAGGAGTGAAATTACCTTGCTAAAGTTGTAATGGAAATCCTAGTTAGGGAAGTATCTTACTTTTATTGTTTGTTTAATTTTTATACTCCTTAATGCTTTAGAAATAAAGACTCATGTTTTTCTTGTTTGGAAAATTCTACTTGTAATAGAAACAATCTGCTACATGTGTATTGAAAATTTTGTTGCATGATTTGAACTGTGTTAAATTTTGTTGTATGTCTCTATTTAAATAAAATAATCTGTATGTACTTCACTGCTAGAAACTGGATTGCATTGTTATTAAAAACTTTTCACTGCTTGAAACTATATATTGGGGAGTACATGCTGCTAGTCTTTTAAATCTGATTATTGATGGGGTGTTTATAATGAACTTTGTCTGCTTTATTTAATATCTAACTGAATAAATTTTTATAAACATGCTTACACCCAATCAATTGTGCACCCACAAATTACATTATATTTCATGAGATGAATTGAAAAAATATTCACTGGACTTAAATGTTAACGTGTGTACTTGCTAATGAACCTACTGATTATTTATTTATTGTGGAAAACAATATCTTAGAACTTTAAAGTGCCCTTTATACATGTCATACATCTACTTAATTGAAAATATGGTTTGGACATTAATTGAAAAAAAATTCTTCTCCCATTTGGAAGTCAAATTTGGGGACAATGTTGGGTTTTAAGTGTGTGGGAGTGCGTCAATTCTTGACTGTTCTAAAATGTGATTTATTGAAAGCCCATCAATTCCCACTTCAAATTGATTTTTTTTGTAAAAAATGGGTAAATTGTTTTCAAACATATTGCATAATTTTAGGGTGTTCATTATTATTCAAATGAGTCTTGCGTTAGGAAAAGTTCCTTGCTGGAAGTCAAGAACTACATTAAACCTGAAATAGATGATAATGGATGATTATTGAGTGATCATACTTATTGATTTGATGTTAATTTGGTTAAGAGTCTAACTTTCAAGGTAATATGGTTACCTTTTTAATAGAATTATTATCATTACTTTTGGAATTGGAAATTTGATTTTTATCATAGGTGATTCATTTTCAATAAATTATTTAATGTAATTTACTTAATGAGCCTATGTAAATGATTTTTCAATAAAATATTTTAAAACTAGAGTAAATTGGGCATCAGGGATCCCACGGTGAGTCTCTGAGACCCTATATGATGGGTGCCTTTCTGTTTTCTAAAATCCCTCTGTACACTTTGAATAAGGTCATTTTCACAGTGTTTATCACAATGATACAATGCTTGGGAAAAATTTAATAAAGTGTCTCGGGTCAAAAATGAGTTTATTAAGGTGAGGGTAATGATGAACGCCATATGATCATGGGTCAATTAATTTATATGGAAATAATTTAGGTTGTATAATTAAGGTTATTCACAAAAAAAATAATTTATTTTTGGAACGTAGGTGAACAATTCAAAGTACACAGTTCCTTGGTTAAGATCTTAATTCCATTGATATTTTATTTGCTGTCATTCTTGGATTTATGACGTGAGATTGGATTGAAATTATTCACTAAATAGTACCACATATGAGGCATGACATCTTTATTGTTTTATGATTCATAGCTTTCTTAATTAATAGTGAGAATTTGTTCTAAGCAATATTCATATGAGCAATTTGTTTTCAAAAAGCCTATTGACATATTTTTTATGAAGTCCTCTATTTAAAGTTCTGGAAATGTTACATTTTGATTTGAATTAAAAACATACCTCTGTTTTCAAGTTTAATAAAACATGAGATTGTTTGAGGAAAAACAATGCTTAAGTGTGGTGGAATTTGATGTGGCCTTAAAAACACATGTTTTGACACATCTTTTTAATTATTTTTTATCAATTTAAATATTTATTTTAACACTTTTTAATAAATAATGACACTTATGTAATTATATCACTAAAATTATCAATTAATCAATTTTTATAATAAATCGTGTATTATAAGATTTAAATTAAATAATGCATTCCTTAGTTTAATTTAATAGCATAATTACTTTAAATTTAGTTTGGTATCATTGTCTGCATATCTAATGATTTAACATTTATTATTCAATTATTTAGTTTTCTTTTGCATAAAAATTATATTCTTTTAATCTAAAATTACATTTATTAAAAATTAAATAATATAATCTAATTAATAAATGTTCTTAAATAATTCATTAATTAAAATATATGATTATAAACATAATTAGTTTTATTAAGTATTTTATTTAAATTTCATTATTAACATAATGGTTTAATAATATAATAACTATCTGTCTACTTTAAATTAACTAAATTTGTTAAATTAACTAATTAAAATAATTTTACATTGTTATAAAAATGTTTAATTTTTCTTTAATCTTTAATAAATTAGTTGTTTTTTAACTTGTTAAAAATTTATGTTTTATATTTTAATGTTAATAATTTAACTTAAGATAACTTGGTTTTAAAAGTTTATTTAAATTTATGAGTAACTTTATCTGCATATGATTTAATTAATTTTTATTTATTATTAATTATTTCATTCAGTTTTATTTTTGTTTTAACTTATTTTATTTACTATGTTTATTTTGTAGTTAAATGGTTTCATCACATTCACGGTGTCTCCACACACCGTTCCCTTCATTTACGGTCTCACGGTAACCTAACCCACGATGCCACTATCAATCTCTCTTAATGTCTCACCGTAACACCCCCTTACGGTGTCTCACTCTCTTGCTACCGTAACCCTTTGTCATGGATGCACCGTATCCATACGGTCTCACTGTAAATTTTCACACCGCTCCATTTTTTCCGTCTCACCAGTTCACCATGTACCTGATTTATTACTGTCCCATCGTGATCCTCTATACGGTCTCACTGTTTCCTGGAACTGTTTCCCATTTGTTTGTCACTGTTTCATCCACCGTAAGCCCCTGCCGCCATTAACTTTTCACCATCTCCCCATTTCTTGACTGATCCATCACGCACCGTCATTCTGTTTCACTGTCGCATAGCATCCACAACTACTATTCCATCATTTCCTTTCCACAGACACCATTTCTTCTTTTCTTCAGTACACAATCGCTGCAAATTCAGATGTGGTAACATATTTTACTAATCAAATCCCAACCAAAATCAATTTCAAAGTGAAATGTAAATTCCAAACTCAAATATAAAACCTAAATTCAACCCAGTTGAAAACCTAAACAATAGTTAATCTATTGTGAGGTTGGGCCGAGATGAACTCACTGCTGCTTCTTGCCAAGATCCGGGACATGCTACGGAAGTAGGCTGCCATAGGTTGTGGTAGTCATCAGAAGGGTCTGCATCTCGCCATGGAGAACTGGAGCTGCATGAGGAGACGATCGAGACATCAGCTCCGGGACCAAAACTAGAGTGAAGCTGTCACGAATAGATCCCACAGCTTCCGCAGCGCAATTGTCTTCGAGAGGAGGAATCACACCAGAGTAGCAGGGAGCTGCGAACCAAGGGCTTCACCTGCGCGGAGAAGGTTCTGAAGGAGGATGCTGGAGGAGGATTCCTCTAGAAGCTAACCCAAAACCCTCCCCCGACATGCGCCGAAATTGGGGGGGGGGGGAGTGAAATAGTTAATATTAAAAAATATATAATAAGAATAATATAATAAAATTAAAATTAAATAAATAATAAATTATTCAATTAAATATCATATACAACATAATAACCTTATATATAACATTTATAACATTAATAAATAGATAAGTTAATAGATAGAATACAATTCAAACTAATAAAATTTTATATAATTTAAATATAAAAAATCATAATTTATAAAATTGATTAATTAAAATAGATATATTAACACTTTAACTTTATTAGAATAAAATAAAGTTGTTGATAATAGTCTAATTTAAGAACTAAATAATGTTATTCTGGATAAATTTTAATAATACTCACACTAATAACTTAATTAATAATAAATAATTAAAAAATTAATGATTTTATTTAATTGAAGATTTAATATTAAATAGTAATGTTATTATTTAATGATTATTATGAATTATTATTTTAATTAATTAAAGGTTAGTTAACTTTTTAACAAGTATTATAACATTAAATTAAAAAGATAACTGCTTTATTTTATTTACATTTTCATTTATTTATTTTTCTATTCAAACATTGCAGGTTCATTCAAGGGACTAAAACACATGTATATTTATCTAATTAACTCACTGAAAGTTAGTTACAAGGGAAATACTAGTGTGATGTGCCTGTTGAAAAAGAACACACGCGTGCGGTGCACAACTGAGTGACTTTTTAAGTCGGTTGAATTGGTTGGTAGCAAGATGCAAGTGATAGGTGATATTTAAAAAGTGCAGTAGTAGATTTTCAGTGACTCTCATTCCCTTGAAAAAACACACCATTAGAGAGTAGATCTGAGGCACTCACTCATTTTTATGAACACACCAGTCATCATAGCAGAGCATATAACCTGGACCACTTCTCAGAGAGCCACTCTTCGGAGTTCTGAGGGCCACGAGCAGCAGGAATTGATGCATGCAGAGGGAATTTTATTCCTCTATTCTATTTTAATTATTTTCCTCTATAATTGAATGTTTTTAGAATACGTAATGGAAGAAATGTTAAGCTAAATACTTCTAGTTCTGGGTAAAAATCGAGTCTACTAGTTATCATCTTTATATCTTCTCACTTTTAATTTTTATGTTATCATGATTTATCGGTGAGTTTAGTTCTGATGACGTTCAATTGCAAATATATCACTTTCACTTAATATTGTAATTCAATGTTCATATGCTGATTTTGAATGTGGATTAATTTTCTTAATCAATTGAATTGAACTTAAATACTACAGAACAAACGAGGAGTTTGTTCTGTAATCTTTTCAAACCAGAAGTTCGAAGTTGGTAAATCTAAAGGTGGAAAACTCAGAAATTGGTCAGCTTGAGTGATTTATCTCCTGGAGAGGGAAATAAATCACTCATTTTTAGTGGATTTAGTTGTAATCACCATTTTGAGAGGGAATTTTTTCAAAACCAGTAGATTTGATGTTTTCCCCGGGCATATTTCTCTTGATTGTTTACTTATCGACATTTAATCTCTCTATTTCTCACTGTTTTAGTCTATTTATTGCATCAATATAGTTCATAACAAAGAATAAAAAAAAGGGTTGTTTCATTCGTTCTTTATAATAAATACTATTTTTTTTTTAAAAAAGTGAAAATTAGAAAAACCACTCTGCTGCTGACAACAGTGGAGTTTTCCATGTTTTTAGTTCAATAGTGGCCAAATTAGCCTTTCCTGTGGGTTAGACCCTTCTTGCCACATATACAGTAGTTAGTATGAATATAAATTTTTAAACATTGATCAGAATCAATGATAGTTTAGGTCCCTCTACCATGAACCTCCAAAATAATGGACATAAGTGTGAACCATTTATTCAAGGGTCTAGATGGTGGGCTCTGACAAATAGTCCATCTAGTGATAAAAATATATCTGATGGAATAATTAAGAGGTAAAATAACGTTGAGACATCCCAAAAACCCTAGAGAAAAAATGAGGATCATAATCAAAGTTGACCGTCCTTGGGAATCTATGGAGTCACTCCACCTCAATAGGATAATACCTCATCAAATCCTCTACTGATATCAACTCCCAACATTCAATAACATGTGATGATTTTACAAATTACCTACTATCACCCATACAGAATCATAGAAACCTTGATCTCAAGGTGTAATATTAAATAGGTCCACAAAAATATCCAAAACAGAAATCGTGGAACATATATTGGATATAGAAAACCATTGGGAACATGGTGCTCATCATTCACCTTTGAAAAAACAATAGATTTATAGACAAACTCTACAACCACATGCTTCAACCCTGGACACCAAAACTGCAATCTCAATATTCAGTGTATCATTATCACATCAGGATGTAGCACCAATGATGAGATATTAAACATTGAAAATATTCTCAAGAACCAATGATGGAATGAACACACTATTTAAAACAACACCTAGGGATGCCCATATTTAGACCTACTCTCAGAGGAATCTATAAAAAGTTACTCGGTAACTCTAGACCTCCAACTCAGAATCCCCTATCTAGACTCCTCCACATCCTAAAAAAAATATTAAAGAAACATCATCTAAAAAAGATAACCTCTACCTAAAACCTCTCCCACATTTATATGCACCTATGAGAGTTATTCGACCACTCTTTATGAATCACTAGCTTCTATCCAAACATCACAATGTTACTTCCATCTTAGCATGTTAGCTAAACAACATCTCTTTTTGGGAATATAAGAAATAAAAAATTCATACTCTAATAATAAATCCATTCAATGATGCAAACATATGTTCTTGTAGTGCTAGGAGAAAACATACATTTGGCTCTTGTAGTTAGTAAAAATCAAAGAATTCCATCTGATAAGGTATGGTCACTACACCTTCAATGAAAACCCAACTAGTACCAAATAAATATCATTAGTGGTGTAATTACGCTACTATAGATGTAACTATCGGGAACCATAATAAAAAAAAGATATATTCTACATCATAAGATAGATGAATCCAAGATGTGAATCATCCTAAATTACCTCAAACTAATCTCCATCAGCTCGATAACAAAGGACTAAAGAACTAGCTACCTTCTCCTTCATGTAATCCAAATATACCTAAACCTGGACATTCACTCTGAATTCTTAGTCCTTCTTGGTCATGGATTTCTGAAGAGCCAAAAATCTAGATAAATATTCTAGGAACAACAAAAAATTCTCTATAATCCAAAGTAACCACTTCACCTCTTTCACAATCATGTTTTATAAACATGAAAATACCTCCTTAATCAAAAAAGGAACTATATCAACTACCTATTGGAAAAAACATGACCCATAAAAGCGACTTCATAAGATAATAACAGACCCTTAGAAAACATCTTGAGTAGTTTATCATTATGAAAAACTCCCAAAAAGTTACATGTATGCTCTGCATTCTCCTCCTCACATGCATAGTACACAACGATGTCAACGATGAAATCCCCCAAAAACATATCCAATAATTCATTGAATACTAAGTTCATCAACCCAATTACCATGGAAGAATCATTTTTAAACCCAAATAGTATCCCCATAAACTCATAATTACCTATTTGTCAATGGAATATATCCTTCTATATAACCCCATCCTTTACCCACCTTTTATGATATCATAACCACAAATCAATTCTCAAAGACCATTATTCTCACTTCAATTGATCAAATAAATCATCAATATTTAATATATGATACTAGTTTATCATATTAACATTGTTCAAACAATGATAACAGATACAATGTCACAAAATACCTTCTTCCATTTTCAATAAAAAAAACTGATGCTATAAGGCCCCACCCTTAAACCTTACTTAATCTTGAGTTATTACAAGATTACACATTGAGGATCTTTTCAGGTTTAGAGTTTTAGAGAATTAGATCATAAAACATTCATTACATTCCACATTTAAACAAAGTGGTTACATAAAAGATAGTATTCATTTTTCCCATCAACGGAAACATATTCAAAATAAAACATGGATTT
Organism: Viscum album; assembly: GCA_963277665.1. Lineage (NCBI taxonomy): Eukaryota > Viridiplantae > Streptophyta > Magnoliopsida > Santalales > Viscaceae > Viscum > Viscum album. The sequence goes on along the minus strand of OY728134.1, from coordinate 409,240,381 downwards.
TTTCTTGACACTTCCTTGACACAATCATCATATCATGTACCATTCCCTTGACCTGTGAAAAACATTTCAAAAACGTGGGATGAGCATAAAAATCTTAGTAAGGGATATAAAAATATGGAAAGAAAACATGAGTACATATATACAAAAGAATGAAATCATACTTTACCCATAAAACATAGGCACATTAACATACCTCATCAAATTAGGAATAAATCATAGAAATCATAAGTCATAAGGGTAACTTGATGCATTCATAACATTCTTACGTAGGGAGTAACCCTCTTAGTTACGTTTGGAATACCCATCACAGTATATTCCCTAAATCTCTTTGGAGAAACCTTAACGTTTAACTCCTTCGCGTTACCCAAGGCATTGGAGAGCTATATCGGGCTCACCCACCCTTAGTTTATCACGGAACCACCCATCTTCATAAACAATACCTAAGAACCATAACATTATCGTATCACATAAAACATGCATAAAGGAAACATAACATTTCCACATTTCAATCACAAGATATTAATAACACATTGATACAATAAAAAAATTATCAAAACCATTTTTAATACCAAAATAAAAGAAAATTAAAACATGGTATTTATTTTTCATAAAAAAAGTTATGGCTTGTAGAGGATGTCGAAACTCAAATAATGGTCACGGCGGTGGAGAAGTCCTTGTCGCTGAATACGTACGACAAAAAAAACATTCACTTTTTTCATTTAGTAAATGCTTCGTATAAAAAATATTCCTTTTGAATAAACGTAAAAGTCAAAGGGGTTTATACACCATATAAAAGAAAGTTGTGTATAAAATATAATACGCCTCAATGAAAGGAGATTGAGACGAAGTCCCTTACAAATATCATTTTGTAAATAAAATCGATCGATCATGTGTATTCACTATAATCTCACATAAATAAAGTATAAATACACGATAAGATATAAAAATTCATTTCTCACATAATCAAAGAACAGCATAAATAATAATGATAGGTTCAACCCAAAGAATGAGAATTGGGTTAAAAAGTTCCCTTACCTTTTATCCGACGTGACTCGATCATTCTTTAATCACCTGAATAATAAACTTGAGTTAATTTCTAATTTCTTAAGAACCTTTTTCAAGTTCATTATTCCTTTTATATCACTTATTACTATTTCATTAACACTATGTAATTATTTAAGTTAACAACGGTTGTTTTAACAATCATTGGTACTTGAGTCAAAAATAAACTCTTTATGATTACAAGTTGTTCATGTATCCATTATATCCAGAGTTATATTCATGATTTAGATATCATATATATCATATATATCCAGTATATACATGAATTTATATTATTACATAACATTTAGAGGTAAGAAATGAAGTGCACCGTTCATGGAGACGGTAAGCCGTACGTACGCATGAACGCTACTTTCATTTCTATTTCGTATTTTATGGAATTAAAACATAATGATACATAATAGTATTATAATTCCATTATGGTAACATATATAATATCATTAAATCTATCATTTATACATACCACAAATGGTATTAACAAATCTAATCACTTTGAGGGGGCGGTAGTCCGCACTTCCTAAAATGAAGATATCGCGTTTACCCATAATGGAAACCATAAAGGTATGCCATAAATGAAAAATACATAAGCTTAAGTAAAACATAAACATATTATATGTCATATATAAATATAGTGACATCTCAATGGACACCTTTGAGGGTGTTGTATGAGTGTTGAACAATCATCGTTTCGTGAGGCAGAAATTCTCCATCCACAGAAACAATATGTTTTTTAATCATTAAATGTAGGTGTGTGTAAGTGTAGCTTGAATAATTCTTATAAAAACATCCTAGTATATTGATTATACCTGATTTGTTACAAAATAAAGTAATAAAAAGAGTTTAGGGGGTTGGAGAAGCAAAATAAAACATAAGAACACAAGAGAAAACACTACCTTTAAAACGGGTAACTCTTTTTGTTTTGAGCTCAAAGGCTTCCTTGGGAAGACTTCTGCCCAATGTGATGCTTCTAGGATTAAGAGAGGGATTTGGAGAGACAAAATGGACAGATATTGGCCGAACCAAAGGCCTGAGAGGTGTGGGTAAGGAGGTAGAGGTGGGGGGCCTTTTATAAGAGGAGAGGAGGGGCACTCTTGGAAAGTTATAAAAGGTTACATTATTATAAAATTATTTTCAGATAACAAAGGTCCCACAATTATAAATTTAGAGGATAAGGTGATAAGGGTTAGAAATCCACCCAAAAAATAGTTTTTTGACAAGTGTAGGTCTTAGATTGTACGTTATCGTTTCATTTTATTTAAATTGTTAAATAATGAGGTAATCGTTGCATCATCATGGTGGCATAAATAATTTAATTTATTTAATGTATTAAAATTATAAAAAAACTATCATGATGTAGGAAATCTTTTTATATTTCTAATTAATATTTATAGTCAAAATTATGTCTTGTATAACCCCATTTAAAAATTGTTTTAGTAAAACATCTCATGTTTGTGACATTTCTATTTTAACATTAAATAAAAAGTTATTAATGTCATTTTCCTACCAATGTGGCTCCATGGGGTCCCCAAGTTGACCCATGGATTTTCTTGGTCGGCCATGACACATCCAATAAAGGTAGGACATGTGTCTAGGTCATTTCATATTATTAAAACATTATTTTTACCTTAAACTACACTAATTACCTCTAATCATGATTAAAAACATAAAAGTTACTATTCACAAAAAAATTATTTTAATCTCATTGAACCAAATTTTACTTCCTAATGACAACCATGTATGTCATATTTTTGAAATTCAAAACACAGAGGTGATAAAATTTCATTTAAATGAAAAATCAGTTTTTTAAGTACCACTTAATGGTTTCACTATTCATCAAAATTGAAGTTTTTCAGAAAAATACCGATATTCCGAAATAAAAAATGATGTCTATTTTACCAAATTAATAACATAGAAGTTTCATTAATTAGTTTTATAATTAAATCCCACTGTCAAAATCAAATAGCGTGTTTTTAAGAAACAATACCTATCAAAAGATTGACACTCGTTTATGTCCAATCTCAAAGTGATATTAATTACAATGACCACCATTGGATTAAATGGTAAAAATATATTCAAATTTCACTTTAAAACCAATTAAAAAGATAGTCTAATTATATAAATAAATTATATTAAAAGGTGGTTTTGAATTAAAATACAACATTTTTTACTATTCATTAAAAAATGAACTTTATCGGAAAAATACCATAAATTTATCCAAAGTAAATTTCAATGTCCCAATCATAAAGAATATGTTTATTTTGAAAAATATCAGACTTATAAAATTGTCAAAAGATACATTTAAAAATGGTTCTCCATCAAAAGGTGGTAAAACAATCTTTTAAAAATATTAGAGTATTCCATGCTTAAGGTTGGATTTATTCTCATTTTAAGCCTCTAAAACACTATCTAATTCATAAATAAGCATAGATAACTATATCTATTATTCATTAATTACTTGGGATGTTACATCCTTCCCCACTTTAGAAAATTGCGTCCCCGCAATTTATTTACTTATCGAATAAGTGGGGGTATTTATCCCTCATTGCATTTTCAGATTCCCATGTTGCCTCTTCACTCATGTGGTTCTTCCACAAAACCTATACTTGATGAATCAACTTATTCTGCAACACTTTCTCCCTGTGATCAAGAATCTGAACCGGTTGTGCCTCATAAGATAGATTCTCTTCCAACTGAACTACCTCTCGACTCAAAACATGAGATGGATCTGGCATATACTTTCTCAACATTGAAACATGAAAAACATTGTGTACCTGAGATAAACTTGGATGTAAAGCCACTCGGTAAGCAACTAATCCAACTTTCCCCAGAATTTCATATGGTCTAATGAACCTTGGACTCATCTTTCCTTTCTTACCAAATTGCATCACACTTTTCCACTGTGAAACTTTGAGAAAAACATGATCACCTACCTCGAAAGATAGATCCTTCCTCCTGTTGTCTGCATAACTTTTCTGTCTGATCTGAGATGTTCTCATGTGTTTCTGAATCAATTGAACTTTTTCTGCCATCTCTTCAACCAATTCTAGTCCCATCAGCTTCCTTTCACCTATTTCATCCTAAAAAGCTGGAGTTTGACACTGATTCCCATATAATGCCTCAAACGGAGCCATCTGTATACTGGAATGAAAATTGTTATTATGTTAAAATTAAACCAAAGAAAGATGTTTGTCCCAAATTCCCTGATAATCCATAGAGAAAGTACGTAGCATATCCTCCAAGGTCTGAATTGTTCGTTTTGACTTCCCATCTGATTGTGGATGAAAAGCTTTACTGAAATTTAATTCAGTACCCAATGGCTTATGAAGGCCTTTCCAAAAGTTAGAAGTAAACCTAGGATCACGATCAGATAAAATGGAGAGGGGAACTCCATGCAACATGACTATCTCTTTAATATACAATCTTGAAAGTTGATCTAGAGATAAAGTATCTCGAATAGGAAGTAAATGAGAAGATTTAGTCAAGCGATCAACCATAACCCAGAATTCATTATTACCTCGTGGTGTCTTCGGCAATCCCACAATGAAGTCCATGGATATATTCTCCCATTTCCACTCTGGTACTGGTAAAGGATGAAGAATCCCTTTCAGTAATTATCACTCTGCTTTTACCTGTTGACAAGTTAAACACTTCACAGTAAAATCAGCAATATCCCTTTTCATTCCATCCCACCAGTAATACTCCCGAAGATCTCTATACATCTTAGTACTTCCTGGATGGACTAAAAACGGAGAACTATGAGCTTCAAATAACAACTCTCTCTTCAACTGTGAATCACACGACACACAAAATCTCTTCCCAAATCTCAAAACACATCCATTATCAATGTTTAATTAAGGCAAATTACACTTCTGAACCAACTCTACCTTTTTCTACAACTCACTGTCTTGCTTTTGTGCTTTCTTAATTCTGTCTGATAGAGAAGATTTCACTGATAACTGAAACAAAACAGAAGGACATCCTAAGCCAACAACTTCTATGCCAAATTTCATCAAATCAATAACCAAAGGATCATGTTCCAAACACAACATTGTTAATGAAGCATTAATTTTTCAACTCAAAGCACCAACCACTTTATTTACTTTTCCCGAATGATAATGAATTGTACAATCATAATCCTGGATTAATTCTAGCCATCTCCTCTGTCTCATGTTCAATTCTTTCGGAGTGAATATATACTTTAAACTTTTGTGATTGGTATATATTTCACACTTTACTCCATACAAATGATGCCTCAAAAATTTTAAAGCAAAAACAACAACAGCTAATTCCAAATCACGTGTAGGGTAATTTAACTCATGTGTTTTCAACTGACGTGAAGCATAAGCAATTACTTGATCATTCTGCATTAGGATGCAACCAAGTCCTTTTAATGAAGCATCACTGTATATAAAAAACTCACCATTCCTGGAAGGTAGTGCCAAAACTGGAGCATTCACCAATCTTCTTTTCAATTCTTGAATACAATCATCACATTCTTTTGTCCAGATAAACTTAACACCCTTCCGAGTTAGCTTAGTCATTGGACTAGATAACCGTTAAAAATTTCTAACAAACCTTCTATAATAGCCTACCAAACCAAGGAAGCTATGAATCTCAGTTACATTTGTGGGTCTTGGCCATTCTTCAACAACTTTTGTTTTAGCAGGATCAACAGTTATGCCATTTTTTGAAACAATGTGACCAAGGAAAGAAATTTGTTGTAACCAGAACTCACACTTGCTGAATTTTCCATACAGTTTCTTTCCATTTAAGGATTGCAAGATAACCCTTAAATGACTTTCATGCTCCTCTTTACTTTTAAAAAACACAAAAATATCATCAATAAAAACAACCAACATTTTTCACTAGAGTCAACTGATCCATCACTACAACAAACTGTTTAGTTCAGATTATGACCATCTTAGGATACTGATTTGAATGGTCATTTACCTCTGTATGCCTTCCCAGAAAATCTGTTCTATTTCCTCTATGGATAACCAATCTTAACACAGAATTATATTAGGAGAAGCAATATGGTAATCTTGAAATTCTATATTATTTCAATCATAGCATAAATTAATTTATAATTTAACAATTTTCTAACTCATAAAGTTGTCTAAACCGACCTCTGATACCAACTATAAGGCCCCAGCCTTAAACCATACTTAATCTTGAGTTATTACAAGATTACACATTGAGGATCTTTTCAGGTTTAGAGTTTTAGATAATTAGATCATAAAATATGCATTACATTCCACATTTGAATAAAGTGGTTACATAAAAGATAGTATTCATTTTTCCCATCAACGGAAACATATTCAAAATAAAACATGGATTCTTTCTTGACACTTACTTGACACTATCATCATATCATGTACCATTCCCTTGACCTGTGAAAAACATTTCAAAAACTTGGGATGAGCATAAAAAGCTCAATAAGGGATCTAAAAATATGGAAAGAAAACATGAGTACATATATACAAAAGAATGAAATCATACTTTACCCAAAAAACATAGGTACTTTAACATACCTCATCAAATCATGAATAAATTATAGAAATCATAAGTCATAAAGGTAACTTGAGGCATTCATAACATTCTTACGTAGGGAATAACCCTCTTGGTTACGTTTGGAATACCCTTCACAGTATATTCACTAAATCTCTTCAGAGAAACCTTAACGTTTAACTCCTTCGCGTTACCCAATGCATTGGAGAGCTATATCGGGCTCACCCACCCTTAGTTTATCATGGAACCACCCATCTTCATAATCAATGCCCAAGAATCATAACATAATCTTATCACATAAAACATGCATAAAGGAAACATAACATTTCTACATTTCAATCACAAGATATCAATAACACATTGATATAATAAAAACATTATCAAAACCATTTTCAATACCAAAATAAAAGAAAAGTAAATCATGGTATTTATTTTTCATAAAACAATGTTATGGCTTGTAGAGGAAGCCGGAACTCAAATAATGGTCACAGCGGCAGAGAAGTCGTTGTCGCCGCATATGCACGACAAAAATAAAACATTCCCTTTTGTCATTTAGTAAACGCTTCATATAAAAAAGATTCCTTTTGAATAAACGTAAAATTCAAAGGGGATTATACACCGTATAAAAGAATGTTGTGTATAAAATATAATATGCCTCAATGAAAGGAGATTGAGATGATGTCCCTTACAAAGATAATTTTTTAAATAAAATAGATCGCTCATGTGTATTCACTATAATATCACATAAAGAAAGTATAAATACATGATAAAATATAAAAATTTATTTCTCACATAATCAAAGAACAACATAAATAAGAATGATAGGTTCAACCCAAAGAATGGGAATTGGTTAAGAAGTTCCCTTACCTCGTATCCGACTTGACTCGATCATTCTTTAATCTCCTGAATAATAAACTTGAGTTAATTTATAATTGCTTAATAACATTTTTCAAGTTCATTATTCCTTTTATATAACTTATTACCTTGTCATGAACACTATGTAATTATTTAAGTTAATAACGGTTGTTTTAATGATCATTGGTACTTGAGTCAAAAATAAACTCTTTATGATTACAAGTTGTTCATGTATCCATTATATCCAGAGTTATATTCATGATTTAGATATCATATATATCATATATATCCAGTATATACATGAATTTATAATATTAAAAAACATTTATAGTTAAGAAATGAAATGCACCGTTCATGGAGATGGTAAGCCGTACGTACGCATGAATGCTACTTTCATTTATATTTGGTATTTTATGGAATTAAAACATAATGATACATAATAGAATTATAATTCCAGTATGGTATCATATATAATATCATTAAATATATCTTTTAGACATACCACATATGGTATTAATGAATATAATCACTTTGAGGGGGCGATAGTCCGCACTTCCTAAAATAAAGATATCGCGTTTACCCATAATGGAAACCTTAAAGGTATTCTATAAACAAAAAATACAGAAGCTAAAGTAAAACATAAACATATTATATATCATATATAAATATAGTGAAATCTTAATGTCCACCTTTGAAGGTGTTGTATGAGTGTTGAACAATCATCGTTTCGTGTGACAGAAATTCGCCATCCACAGAAACAGTATGTTCTTTAACCATTAAATGTAGGTGTGTGTAAGTGTAGCTTGAATAATTCTCATAAAAACATCATAGTATATTGATTATACTGGTTTTGTTACAAAAGAAAGTAATAAAAAGAGTTTAGGGGGTTGGAGAAGCAAAATAAAACAAAAGAACACAAGAGAAAACACTACGTTTAAAACGGAAAACACGTTTTGTTTTGAGATCAAAGGCTTCCTTGGGAAGACTTATACCCAAAGTGACGCTTCTAGGAGTAAGAGAGGGATGTGGAGAGACAAAATGGGCAGATCTTGGCCGAACCAAAGGCTTGAGAGGTGTGGGTATGGAGGTAAAGGTGGGGGCCTTTTATTAGAGGAGAGGAGGGGCACTCTTGGAAAGTTATAAAAGGTTACTTTATTATAAATTGATTTTCAGATAAAAAAGGTCACAAAATTATAAAAATAGAGGATAAGGTGATAAGGGTTCTAAATCCACCCATACAATAGGTTTTGGAAAAGTGTAGGTCTTATATTTAACATTATCGTTTCATTTTATTTAAATCGTTAAATAATGAGGTAATCGTTGCATCATCATGGTGGCATAAATAATTTAATTTATTTAATTTATAAAAATTATAAAAAAACTTTCATGATGTAGGAACTCTTTTTATCTTTATAATTAATATTTATAGTCAAAATTATGACTTGTATAACCCCATTTAAAAATTGTTTTAGTAAAACATCTCATGTTTGTGACATTTCTATTTTAACATTAAATAAAAAGTTATTAATGTAATTTTCCTACCAAAGTGTCTCCATGGGGTCCCCAAGTTGACCCATGGATTGTATTGGTTGGCCATGACACATCCAATAAAGGTAGGACATGTGTCTAGGTCATTTCATATTATTAAAACATTATTTTTACCTTAAACTACACTATCTACCTCTAATCGCGATTAAAAACATAAAATTTACTAATCAACAAAAAATTATTTTAATCTCATTGAACCACATTTTACTTCATAATCACAACCATGTATGTCAGATTTTCGAAATTCAAAACACAGAGGTGATAAAATTTCATTTAAATGAAATATCAGTTTTTTAAGTACCACTTAGTGGTTTTACTATTCATCAAAATTGAAGTTTTTCAGAAAAATACCAAAACATCACCCTAAGCTATATTTGATATTCCGAAATAAAAAATGATGTCTATTTTATGCAATTAATAACATAGATGTTTCATTAATTAATTTTATAATTAAATCCCGCTGTCAAAATCAAATAGCGTGTTTTTAAGAAACAATACCTATCAAAATATTGACACTCGTTTATGTCCAATCTCAATGTGATATTAATTCCAATGACCACCATTGGATTAAATGGTAAAAATATATTCAAATTTCACTTTAAACCCAATTAAAATGATAATATAATTATATAAATAATTTAGATTAAAAGGAGGTTGTCAATTAAAATACAACATTTTCACTATTCATTAAAAAATGAACTTTATCGGAAAAATACCATAATTTTATCCAAAGTAAATTTCAATGTCCCAATCATAATGAATAAGTTTATTTTGACAAATATCAGCCTTATAAAATTGTCAAAAGATAGATTTAAAAATGGTTCTCTATCAAAAGGCGGTAAAACAATCTTTTAAAAATATTAGAGTATTCCATGCTTAAGGTTGGATTTATTCTCATTTTAATCCTATAAAACACTATCTAATTCATAAATAGAAATAGATAACTTTATATATTATTAATTACTTACTTGGGATGTTATATCCTTCCCCCCTTTAGAAAACTGCATCCCCTCAATTTATTTACTTATCGAATAAGTGGGTTTATTTATCCCTCATTGCATTTTCAGATTCCCATGTTGCCTCTTCACTCTTGTGGTTATTCCACAAAACCTTTACTTGATGAATCATCTTATTCCGCAACACTTTCTCCCAGTGATCAAGAATCTGAACCGGTTGTTCCTCATAAGATATATTCTCTTCCAACTAAACTACCTCTGGACTCAAAACATGAGATGGATCTGGCATATACTTCCTCAACATTGAAACATGAAAAACATTGTGTACCTAAGATAAACTCGGAGGTAAAGCCACTCAGTAAGCAACTAATCCAAATTTCTCTAGAATTTCATATGGTCCAATGAACCTTGGACTCAGCTTTCCTTTCTTACCAAATCGCATCACACTTTTCCATGGTGAAACTTTGAGAAAAACATGATCACCTACCTCGAAAGATATATCTTTCCTTCTGTTGTCTGCATAACTTTTTAGTCTGCTCTGAGCTGTTCTCATGTGTTTCTGAATGAATTGAACTTTTTCTGCCATCTCTTCTACCAATTCTGGTCCCATCAGCTTCCTTTCACCTACTTCATCCCAAAATGCTGCAGTTCGACACCGCTTCCCATATAATGCCTCAAACGGAGCCATCTGTATACTGGAATGAAAACTGTTATTATATGAAAATTCAACCAAAGAAAGATGTTGGTCCCAAATTCCCTGATAATCCATAGAGCAAGAAAGTAGCATATCCTCCAAGGTCTGAATTGTTCGTTCTGACTTCTCATCTGATTGCGGATGAAAAGTTGTACTAAAATTTAATTCAATACCCAATGACTTCTGAAGGCCTTTCCAAAAGTTATAAGTAAACCTGGGATCATGATCAGATACAATGGAGAGGGGAACTCCATGAAACATGACTATCTCTTTAAGATACAATCTTGAAAGTTGATCTAGAGAGAAAGTATCTCGAATAAGAAGGAAATGAGCAGATTTAGTCAAGCGATCAACAATAACCCAGATTTCATTATTACCTCGAGGTGTCTTTGGCAATCCCACAATGAAGTCCGTGGATATATTCTCCCATTTCCACTCTGGTACTGGTAAAGGATGAAGCATCCCTTTCGGTAACTATCGCTCTACTTTTACCTATTGACAAGTCAAATACTTCATAGTAAAATCAGCAATATCCCTTTTCATTCCATCCCACCAGTAATACTCCCGAAGATCTAGATACATCTTAGTACTTTCTGGATGAACTAAAAACAGAGAACTATGAGCTTCACATAAAAACTCTCTCTTTAACTGTGAATCACACAGCACAAAAAATCTCTTCCCAAATCTCAAAACAAATCCATTATCAATGTTGAATTAAGGCAACTTACCCTTCTGATCCAGCTCTACCTTTTTCTGCAACTCACTGTCTTGTTTCTGTGCTTTCTTAATTCTGTCTGATAGAGAATATTTCACTGATACCTGAAACAAAACATAAGGACATCCTGCACCAACAACTTCTATGCCAAAGTTCATCAAATCCTTAACCAAAGGATCACATTCCAAATGCAAAATTGTTAATGAAACATTACTTTTTCTACTCAAAGCATCAGCCACTTTATTTACTTTTCCCGGATGGTAATGAATTGTACAATCATAATCCTTGATTAATTCTAGCCATCTCCTCTGTCTCATGTTCAATTATTTCTGAGTGAATATATACTTTAAACTTTTGTGATTGGTATATATTTCACACTTTACTCCATACAAATGATGCCTCCAAATTTTTAAAGCGAAAACAATAGTAGCTAATTCCAAATCATGTGTAGGGTAATTTACCTCATGTGTTTTAAACTGATGTGAAGCATAAGAAATTACCTGATCATCTTGCATTAGGATGCAACCAAGTCATTTTAATTAAACATAACTGTAGATAAAAAAATTCACCATTCCTAGAAGGTAGTGCCAAAACTAGAGCATTCACCAATCTTCTTTTCAATTCTTGAATACAATGATCACATTCTTTTGTCCAGATAAAATTAACACCCTTTCAAGTTAGTTTAGTCATTGGACTAGATAATAGTGAAAAATTTCTAACAAACCTTCGGTAATAGCCTACCAAACCAAGGAAGATATGAATCTCAGTAACATTTGTGGGTCTAGGCCATTCTTCAACAACTTTTGTTTTAGAAGGATCAATAGTTATACCATTTTTTTAAACAATGTGACCAAGGAAAGAAATTTGTTGTAACCAGAACTCACACTTGCTGAATTTTCCATATAGTTTCTTTTCTTTTATAGTTTGTAAGATAACCCTTAAATGACTTTCATGATCCTATTTACTTTTAGAAAACACCAAAATATCATCTATAAAAATAACCAACATTTTTCACCTGAGTTAACTGAGCCATCACTACAACAAACTGTTTAGTTCTGATTCTGACCATCTCAGGATACTGATTTTAAAGGTCATTTCCCTCTATATGCCTTCCCAGAAAATCTGTTCTGTTTCCTCTATGAAAAACCATTCTTAAGACAGAAATATATTAGGAGAATCAATATGGTAATCTTCAAATGCTATATCATTTCAATCATACCATAAATTAATTTATAATTTAACAATTTTCTAACTCCTAAGTTGTCTAAACCAACCTCTGATACCAACTATAAGGCCCCAGCCTTAAACCGTACTTAATCTTGAGTTATTACAAGATTACACATTGAGAATGTTTTCAGGTTTAGAGTTTTAGAGAATTAGATCATTAAACATGCATTACATTCCACACTTAAATAAAGTGGTTACATAAAAGATAGTATTCATTTTTCCCATCAACGAAAACATATTCAATATAAAACATGGATTCTATCTTGACACTTCCTTTACACTATCATCATATCATGTGCCATTCCCTTGACCTGTGAAAAACATTTCAAAAACTTGGGATGAGCGTAAAAAGCTCAGTAAGGGATATAAAAATATGGAAAGAAAACATGAGTACATATATACAAAAGAATGAAATCATACTTTACCCATAAAACATATGAACTTTAACATACCTCATCAAATCATGAATAAATCATAGAAATCATAAGTTATAATGGTAACTTGAGGCATTCATAACATTCTTATGTAGGGAATAACCCTCTTGGTTACGTTTGGAATACCCATCACAATATATTCCCTAAATCTTTTCGGAGAAACCTTAATGTTTAACTCCTTCACGTTACCCAATGCATTAGAGAGCTATATCGGGCTCACCCACCCTTAGTTTATCACGGAACCACCCATCTTCATAATAAATTCCCAAGAACCATAACATAATCGTATCACATAAAACATTCATAAAGGAAACATGACATTTCCACATTTCAATCACAAGATATCAATAACACATTGATATAATAAAAACATTATCAAAACCATTTTCAATACCAAAATAAAAGAAAAGTAAAACATGGTATTTATTTTTCATAAAAAAATGTTATGGCTTGTAGAGGAAGCCGAAACTCAAATAATGGTCACAGAGGCAGAGAATTCGTTGTCTCCGCATACGTACGACAAAAAAAAAACATTCCCTTTTGTCGTTTAGTAAACGCTTTGTATAAAAAATATTCCTTTGGAATAAACGCAAAAGTCAAAGGGGCTTATATACCATATAAAAGAATGTTTTGTATAAAATATAATATGCCTCAATGAAAGGAGATTGAGACAAAGTCCCTTACAAAGATCATTTTGTAAATAAAATAGATCGCTCATGTGTATTCACTATAATCTCACATAATGAAAGTATAAATACATGATAAGATATAAAAATTCATTTCTCACATAATAAAAGAACAACATAAATAAGATTGATAGGTTCAACCCAAAGAATGGGAATTGGGTTAAGAAGTTCCCTTACCTCATATCCGACTTGACTCAATCGTTCTTTAATCTCCTGAATAATTTACTTGAGTTAATTTCTAATTGCTTAATAACTTTTTTCAAGTTCATTATTCCTTTTATATCACTTATTTCCATGTCATGAACACTATGTAATTATTTAAGTTAATAACGGTCGTTTTAACGATCATTGGTACTTGAGTTAAAAATAAACTCTTTATGATTACAAGTTATTCATGTATCCATTATATCCAGAGTTATATTCATGATTCAGATATCATATATATCATATATATCCAGTATATACATGAATTTATATTATTACATAACATTTTGAGGTAAGAAATGAAATGCACTGTTCATGGAGATGGTAAGCCGTACGTACGCATGAACACTACTTTCATTTATATTTCGTATTTTATGGAATTAAAACATAATGATACAAAATAGTATTATAATTCCAGTATGGTATCATATATAATATCATTAAATATATCATTTATACATACCACATATGGTATTAACGAATCTAATCACTTTGAGGGGGCGGTAGTCCGCACTTCCTAAAATGAAGATATCACGTTTACCCATAATGGAAACCTTAAAGGTATGGCATAAATGAAAAATATAGAAGCTTAAGTAAAACATAAAAATATTATATATATTATATAAATATAGTGACATCTCAATGTCCACATTTTAAGGTGTTGTATGAGTGTTGAACAATCATCGTTTCGTGAGGCAAAAATTTTCCATCCACGGAAACAGTATGTTCTTTAACCATTAAATGTAGGTGTGTGTAAGTGTAGCTCGAATACTTCTTATAACAACATCCTAGTATATTTATTATACTGGTGTTGTTTCAAAAGAAAGGAATAAAAAGAGTTTATGGGGTTGGAGAAGCAAAATAAAACATAAGAACACAAGAGGAAACACTACCTTTAAAACGGGTAACTCTTTTTGTTTTGAGCTCAAAGGATTCCTTGGGAAGGCTTCTGCCCAAAGTGAGGCTTCTAGGAGTAAGATAGGGATGTGGAGAGACAAAATGGGTAGATCTTGGCCGAACCAAAGGCTTGAGAGGTGTGGGTAAGGAGGTAGAGGTGGGGGATTTTATAAGAGGAGAGGAGGGGCACTCTTGGAAAGTTATAAAATGTTACTTTATTATAAACTGATTTTCGGATACAAAAGGTCCCACAATTATATATTTAGAGGATATGGTGATAAGGGTTCTAAATCCGCCCATCCAATAGGTTTTGTACAAGTGTAGGTCTTAGATTTACATTATCGTTTCATTTTATTTAAATCATTTAATAATGAGGTAATCACTGCATCATCATGGTGCCATAAATAATTTAATTTATTTAATGTATAAAAATTATAAAACAATTATCATGATGTAGGAAATATTTTTATATTTATAATGAATATTTATAGTCAAAATTATGACTTGTATAACCCTATTTAAATATTGTTTTAGTAAAACATCTAATGTTTGTGACATTTCTATTTTAACATTAAATAAAAAGTTATTAATGTCATTTTCCAACCAAAGTGGATCCATGGGGTCACCAAGTTGACCCATGGATTTTCTGGGTCGGCCATGACACATCCAGTAAAGGTAGGACATGTGTATAGGTCATTTCATATTATTAAAACATTATTTTTACCTTAAACTACACTAATTACCTCTAATCGCGATTAAAAACTTAAAAGTTACTATTCAAAAAATAATTATTTTAATCTCATTGAACCAAATTTTACTTCCAAATGAAAACCATGTATGTCGGATTTTTGAAATTCAAAACACAGAGGTGGTAAAATTTCATTTAAATGAAAAATTAGTTTTTTAAGTACCACATAGTGGTTTCACTATTCATCAAAAATTGATTTTTTTTCAGAAAAATACCAAAACATTACCCTAAGCTATATTTGATATTCTGAATTCAAAAATGATGTCTACTTTACCCAATTAATAACATAGAAGTTGCATTAATTAATTTTATAATTAAATCCCGCTGTCAAAATCAAATAGCGTGTTTTTAAGAAACAATACCTATCAAAAGATTGACACTCGTTTATGTCCAATCTCAAAGTGATATTAATTCCAATGACCACCATTGGATTAAATGGTAAAAATATATTCAAATTTCACTTTAAAACCAATTAAAAAGATAATCTAAACATATAAATAAATTAGACTAAAAGGTGGTTTTGAATTAAAATACAACATTTTTTCACTATTCATTAAAAAATGAACTTTATCAGAAAAATAACATAAAATTATCCAAAGTAAATTTAAATGTCCCAATAATAAAGAATAAGTTTATTTTGACAAATATCTGCCTTATAAAATGGTCAAAAGATAGATTTAAAAATGGTTCTCCATCAAAAGGCGGTAAAACAATCTTTTAGAAATATTATAGTATTTCATGCTTAAGATTGGATTTATTCTCATTTTAAGCCTCTAAGACACTATATAATTCATAAATAGACATAGATAACTATATCTATTATTCATTAATTACTTGAGATGTTACAGATGCACCCAAAACTGACACAGTAATCCAAAAAAACATTGCTATAGTAGATCATCAATCTATACTCACATATCTCACAACTCAAAATGAGTCATCCTAGATAGAGATATTGAGATAGGGGAAATTATTGGTAGTAGAATGATCTAAAATTTGATCTACCATAAAATGTTTAATGATACAACCTCATCAATAAAGACATCATGGTACTATTCTACAACCATTAGAAACACTTATTTCTGAACCTCAGAAGAACTTAGATTCATCTTGGCCATAAAAGATGTTATGAAAAAATTATTCCAATGACCTGTATGGGGGTCTCACTCACCAAAATATAATTATAGATCTACACCTATGTATTCAGACACAACCTACTTCATTAAGTGATCCACAATAACATACACTGAATACAACCAATTATGGATGTGGATGATGCCATATGGATGTGTCTATAAAAAAATTATGTATCCGAATAAACAGTGCTCCACCAGTACTATATCAAAATCTAAACAATCATTACACAAATTAGTTTGACCTCAAACTAGCATAGTCAATGAAAACATAATTATAATTATAAAAACCATAATTACTAAAGCATGTATGTGGTTAGGTGATATTAAATAGTGCATCACTATTGAATCAGACAATGAATTAACTCATGTAGAAAAAAAACAAAGCTTACATAAAATGATCTGTACCTAACCACATGCTTGAAACAATAATGAATTAAAATTTAACATGACTTTCTTCAAACCCTCGTTGACTCACCTTATGACCATTTCCATATCCACACATTACTCTCTCATGATGAGGTCCCTCTCAAGGATGCACTATATCATCCACATCTCCCTCTAATTATCCCAAAATGAAATAAACTTTTACTTCTATCTCAACTAAAACTATCTCAACAGAGGAACCCATAGTAGAACACTTGGACCACGATGATATCTCAGAAATTTTTTTCACCCTCACAATTGATGAACATGGAATAAAAAAATGAATTTGATCACTTTTTATATGTCTAAGAGTTTCCACCCCTTGAAAAATGAGATTATGAGGGCGGGGACCTACCCCCAATTAGCTAAAAACCATTTCATTTAAATAATTTGAGACCTACGATCACAACTTTGATTTATGTGGAATCCTACTAATTCTCGTTCGATGACAATTGGGTTTCTTCTAGTCTCCTCTAAATAACATCTTCTCTTATAAGAACCTCATGATATATCTTGATCACAAATGGGTGACATTATGCTAGATATCTAGAAGAAAATACTACTCAAAAATCCTCTCCATTGTATCCTCATTTAGTATATGGTCTAAAGAATATCCCATATAGGTCCTGAAATGGATCCCAAACTCTCACACATATAAAAAAATTGGCCGAAGTGTAAGAAAATCATAGAGACTTACAAACTTTGTAGTTGATTAATGGAACACTTATCAGAACTAGTCTCAAAAAACATCCTACAAAACATTCAAATACTCCTAATCCCTGAGGAACAAGATTCAACACTTCATCACAACAGTACAAAGTATCACATTAGTCAATAATATGCATTTCTCCTTCTGAGAATGACTAAATAAATGTTATATCAACCTCCTCCAACAAGTATTTTATAACTGAATCTAAAACGAATCCCTTATACTTCAATATATTGGGTTTCTGAATGTCTTAGAGTGTTCTCATATAAGCATCATCAACATTGACCTCCATTATAATACTAAATGCATCCATATCCTGTCAAACATCTTTTTTTGAAAGCATAACTAACAGCCTGACCGAATGCCATTCCAATAAAACGAAAACACCATTAGAGATCCTAATTCAAAAATATTTTTTTTCTTAAAATAACATGCTTAATTATTTTATATTCAGGTTATTATTTCAACATATTCGAAAGGTCTAACTATTTAAAACATAGGCTCAAATATGAATGATGCATGATCCATTCCTAGGTCCATACCTAAAAGCATGTATCACATAATTTAGTAGGTTTAGTAAGCCTAAATGGCTATGTTTAAAATCATAGGAGACCATAAATAACAATATCTAAGATGTTCTCCCATGTTATCATTTCTTACTAATCATAGGTGACACCATTTACATACAAACTAATTGTAGCACCCCCGGTTTTTGGTATATAACCCTTATTTCTATTTCTTAGTATATAACATGGTTGGGTGGAGTTTGGTATAGGTTGGAAGAGTTTGGATCAGTTCTAATAATGATTTGGAAGATTTTTATAAGATCATGGTTTGACCATGGTTAGGGGAATCCATGTAGAATCCCTAGGTAACCATGAAATATGAGATAGTGGGATTTTCACAGTTTTCACACAATTAGTCTAAAAAAGAATATATTCCATGTGGGGTTCCCTTGGAGGTAGTAGAAAGCACACGATTAGTGAAATATTTCCATAATAGTGAGAGATAAACCTGAACGACCAAAAGAAATGGGGTTTTAAAATCTAGGATTGGTTAGGATTTTCTCTAAACTAACCATTATTCCTCCCAATCAAACCCTACTAAGGTTTATTGGTTCTCAAGGGATAGGGGTGATCTCCCACTCATTTTGGATAAAAATAAAAGGGGTTTCAAGGTGAAGTGAAGGTGATTCTATCCCAGTAACTCTCCTCTCTAGGTTCTTTTTTTTGGGTTTCTCTAGATATACATCTCCCTATCTCTCAGTTATCTAGATATAAATCTATTTCATGTACATCTTGAGATTTTGTTTCTTAATCTGTTGTTATCAAGGCTTGTTTATGATAATTAAGAGGTTCTAGTGTGGTTTTGGTGGAGTGTTCACCCAAATTAGTGGTGTGGTAACTTGTTGGTCGATTTCTCTAGAACCCTAAAATTATGTGGCTTATATCTCAACTCCACATTGCTATAAATTGATTATTTCCTTTTAATAAATTGGTTTTTCTTGAAATAAATTTTTATTTTTATGTCCATTTCATGTTTCAAATCCATTTTTGGATGATTTATTAAATTTAGGGAATTTGGGTAATTAAAAAAAATGTTCATTGTTGATAGATCTTAAAATCATTGGCTTGGATTGGTTTATAAAAATGGTTGTGAAAAATGGTTTCAATAAAAGGGGTTATTTTATTTAAATTCCTTATGGAATGGATATTGTCCTATGTGATTTTTTTGTTTTGGAATTGATTGTTTGCATAATGTTGTGGCTTGGGTGTGCTACGTGATTGTTTATTTGATTGGTCATTTTTTTCTTGTGTGGAAATGATGTGATGTGGGTGGGGAGTACCATTATAAAAAGGAGAAGGAGAGTGGATTGAAGAGGCACCATCAAGGATAAGGTGGAAATAAGTACCTCTAGATTGTATTGGAAGTAAAAAAGATTGAATGGGATGTTCTATCATGTTTGGTTACCATTTTGGGTACGTGGAACTCTATAGACTTCTTTTTGGGAGTATTATGAAAGGTGTTAATTATTAAGATAACATGTTTTGGAGAATGTTTATGTCCAGGTTTCTGGAATTCCCTTGTATGGTATAGTTTTGGGTGGAAATTGCTTAGTAACAATATTCCTGTCTTTATGGTAATTGTTGAAAAATTTGATGTTTTATAAAAAACATTTTATATAAATTTTCTAAATGTTCTATCCTGGTGGTGTGTGTCGATAATTCCTTATGGGAAAACATACTGAGTATTTTACTCACCCCCAACTATAGAACTTTTTTTCTTTGGGAGATTTTGTATTCATGGACACAAGTAAGGGTAAGGAAACTCAATTTCGCTAGCGATTCCTCTTGATGATTGGGTAGTTTTTTTGGTGCATAGTGCATGGAGCATGGTGGGGAGCCATGTAGTGTGTTATGGATTCTGTTGGTTTTTTTTGTAGACTCTTCCACTTCATACTCTGATATTGGGATTGATATTGGTAGTTATTTGATTAGAATTGTTTGGAATTTTTGGCTTTCTTTTGATTGGGTATTGTTGGGTGTACTTTGTTGACATGAATCATGCAATGTGGTTGGTTTTCACTTATGTGGTTTGCTGGTTAATTATAAGAAAAAACCATTCACAAATTGTTTTTTAAGCCCTTATCATTTATTTCCATCAATTGGTGCCTTGGGAATGATGCATATGGCCAAGTAGCATTATTCCACCCTCTCAAGCCAATGGTATGGGTAGTGATATTAAAAGTAGTATCATTTTTTCTGGTCCTTAATATCTAAATAGTTTAGTTCCATGGATCTGATTGTCGTTCTTGGTGTTGTCATTCATTCTCGATTATTCTTCAGGTAGGGAGGGGAGTACGGCACAATATTGCCGGAACATGAAATGTATATAACAAAATCACATAGGAAAAAATTTTCTGATGAACCTCATGTTATGAGGGAGTTGGGTATATAAGCATTTTCAAAACACTTAGATGCAATAGAAAACTCATTTCCATGGGTGTATCCAATGAGATGATAATTACATGCATGGTTGAAATGACTTCCCACTAGGATGCATATTTCATTGTGGGTATAATGATTAATTGTGGGATATGAATGTGTGAAAATTAAAAAAAATGAATTGGGTTTCAATTTTTTGTATTTGAAACATGGATTGTGGTGACATTTTCAAAATGCGTAAATTTTCAAAAGATGGTCTACTTTTAATAAATGGTACAACAAGGGGATGGTGAACTTTTTTGGTAAGTCTAGTTGTGGTATTTTCAATGTATTTTCATTTGAAAATTTAAAAGCTTTCTAATTAAGAGATTGAGACTTATGCATGTTTTTCATTCTATTTATAGAATGGATTTAGGTAAGCATTGTAGAGTCAAAATAGAGAAGTATTCTAGGAATGTGGTTGCACCTGAACCTTAGGTGAACCAATAGCTATTTACCATTATAGTGAAAGAATTCCAAGCTATGGAAAGTGGGAATAAATTTTATGAACCAATTTATGTGAATCATGTAGATCCATTTCAAAAAAAGAATCTGCACATCTTTAGGGGTGATTGAGAGATGGAAAGGGTTTATGTGCGGATGAATATAAAAAAAAGTTTTTTGAATTCCTGGGAACAACGGTTGAGTTGAAGGTGGTAAAAAAATATATGTTGTATGATATTACCCATTAGTTGTTGGTGTATATGGTCCAAGCTGTAACAGGACAAGGTATGACATTGGATGGTTTTGAAGAATTATTTAATAAAAAATTCTGCCCTTATATGTTCATAATTCATCTCACAACTGCTTTCTTCAGGCCGAAGCAAGATAACCTATCAGTAATGGAATATGCTGATAAGATTATGAACTTAATTAATTTCTCACCTGAGTTGGAGGGCAGTACAATGTTGAAGGAACCTATCTTTGAGTATATTTTGAGGCAGGACATTCATTATAAGATAGCGGTGCTCTGCATAAGATGATTACAGAAAAATGGTGAAGAGGGAAATATTGTTTGAATGAGATATATATAGTGAAACAGGTGGGGGAAGTATGTTGTTAGAAGTGGGGAATATTGGTAACTATAACGGTAGTTTAAAGCATAAGAGGGATACTTATTTATAAGATGTGAGTATAGTTTATAACATAGTGGTAGGATCTATGAACTTCCTCTGAACCCTCAGTTTTTTCTGGGATGTTTTAAGTGTGTCTCTATAGGTCAAAATAAGAGGGATTTTATCGAACAATCTCATGCATGTCATAAATGTAAGAAGTTGGGGGAATATGTAGTGTTATTGTTTGAGTTATCAGAGGTTTTTTGTCCATGACACTTTTTAGGGGTCATAAGGATCTTATGCCTCGATTGGATGGGTAAAACACACACCCCTCATCAGTTAAGTAAAGTTATTATTTGAGATTCAATGAACACCATGACTCATAAGTAGGTAAATATTATATAGAGTGTAGAAAGAAATCATTAGTTTGGAGCTGAGAATGTTTCCATGCATGATATGTTGAGACCATCCACGTTGAGAGGTAAGATTGTTTTAAATTCTACCTTGATGTAGGTGTTGTTAGATACTGGTGCTTTGCATTTATTTCTTTCATCTCTTGTGGTTAGTCTGATAGGTTTAAATATGGAAATTATGCCTTTAGTTTTAAAGATTTGAACTCTTAAAGGGAAACAAGAGTGTTGAGACTTCTTATTTAGTGCATGATGTATAGTTGTGGGCAGTGTTGAGTTGATGTGGGATTTCTCAAATCTTGAGATCGATGAATGTGATGTAATATTAAGCATGGATTTTCTGGAGATGTTTAAGGACCACATCAACTATTATGTGTGAATGGCTAGTTTTACGATCGATTATGGAATCATACATCTCTTTAGAGGTGATAAAAAGGAAAATTTTAGTGAAATAGACTTTCTGGAACTAGCTATTTTCAAGATCTCTTATTAGATAGTGTCATTATCGTTGGCATCACTGGAATGAGTTTGGTAGTTCATTTTTTCTATGATTTTGGATCAGTTTCTAGATGTTTTCCTGAAGAATTATCTAGGTTTCCACATAGGATACAAGTGGATTTTATGATATATCTCTACCCAGGGGCTTGTTCTATATCAATTCAATATTACCGTATAGAACTAATAGAATTGAGGTAATTTAAAGAGAAATTTGAGGAGATAGAAAATTAAGGGTTCATCCCACCTAGCACATCGTTGTGGGCAATGCTAATTTTGTTTGTTGAAATGGTGGATGGAACCATAGAGCTGTGTGTTAATTATCACAGAATAAATCAATATACTATATAGAACATACTTACAATTAGATGATTTGATGATTATTTTGACTAGTTTAGGGGATCCCACAAGTTCTCAATGATTGACTTGTTGTTGGGATATGAACAACGGTGAGTTTGGAAGGAATATATTCCCAAAACATCGTTCCGAAGTAGATATGGCCCTTTGTAGTAAGTGATATTACCCTTTGGTCTAAAAAAATAACTAGTGGTGTTCATGGAATTGATGAATCAGATATTTTAGAGATATCGAGATTATTTCATAGTAGAATATTTTAATGATTTATTGGTGTATTCCAGGACAAGGGTGGAACACAAGAAACACATGATGATAGTGTTTGGGATTTTGAGAGAGCATCAAAAGTATGAAAAAATTTTGAGGTGAGAATTCTCGATACTATAGGTTAGTTTACATATACATGTTATATATGATAAGGGCATCTTAGTCGACTAAAAAATTATAGAGGATGATATCTTGTGGAAACCTCCAATTAATCTATTTGAGATTCGGAGTTTCCTCGGTCTAGTTGGGTATTATACTCATTTTTTTCATGATTCTGTCAATTTTCATCAATAATGAAATCTTTGAAAATGAAGGATATTCCATTTAAATGGAATGATTAGTGTCATAAATATTTAGAAGAGCATAAGGATCATCTTACATCATCACCAATCTTGTTTTTTCCAAAACTAGGGAAAGGGTACGTGGTGAATTGTGACACATTATGATTAGGGTTGGGGATTTTTCTAATGCAATGGGATCATGTTGTTTTATATGGCTCATGGAAGTTGAGTTTTTCTGATAATAACTACCCAACCAATGATTTTGAGATGGTGGTAGTGGTTCATACTTTGAAAATGTTTCATCATTATCTCATCGGTGAGAAATTCACCATGTTGACCAATAATAAAGGTTTGAAGAATATTTTCTGACAAATAGTCATGAAAATGAGGCAAAGGAGATGGATGGAGTATCTCCAGATGTATTATTTCAACTTCATGTACACACTGGGTAAGGCAATCCAGATGTTTGATTTCAACTTCATGTACACACTGGGTAAGGGAAATTCAGTGGCAGATGTAATAAGAAGGATTTCATATGCTCAACTGGTGAAACAACGAGCATATTAGTGGCAATTGATGTCAGTCGTTGATGAAAAGTGATAGAATGTGAAGATAAAGGTAATAGAGTAGTTTTTTTTCTTGTCTCATTAGTTCCTTCCTTGGTTGGGTTGGATACAAAGGAACATATGTATAATTCTGAGTGTTTGGAAGTGAGGTCTAAACTCAATGGTGGGGAGACCATTGTGGGCTGGGAACTGAATGGGTATTCAATTTTTTGTTTTCGGAATCAAATAGTGGTACCAGTGGATTTTAAGAAGGGAAATAGTTTGAATTATCATCATTCCCGATGGGATTCCTATCCCATAATCTAGAAAATGTATAATCTATTGAAAGCATAGTTTTGGTGGAAAGGTATGAAAAGGAAAGTGGCAGAGTTTATTTCAAGATGCACGACTTGTTAGTATGTCAAGGCATAACCTCAATACCAATTTGTTATATTTCAGTATTTACCTATCCTAGTATAGAAATGGGAACAAATAGTGATGGGGTTTGTCCCATAAATCCTGAGAATGGTTAGAATGCATGATTCCATATGGGTGGTAGTGGATCGACTCAAAAGTTTGTCCCATTTCATCCTTATTCCCAAATCTCATATGTTTTATGATTTCTCAAAAATCTATATATATGATGTTGTAAATACGAAATTTTGAGTATGTTTCAATTGTATTATATATAGATATGAGGTTCACATCTCATTTCTAGAAATCCTTGATGAAAGCCCTTGGGACCCAGTTAGTGATGAGTACGGCATACCATCCATAGACATATGGGAAATCTGAGAGGAGGATACACAATTTGGAAGATATGTATTAGTATTCCATGATGTATTTTAGTGGCTAAAGGAGGGATCACATTCCATTAGGGGATATCTCTTAAAATAGTAGTTCTTTTCCCCCAATATAGATGGCTCTGTTTGAAGCATAGTAAGGGTGTTCATGTCATTCTCCACTTTTTTGGGTAGAAATGGGTGAGACTTCGACGGTTGGGCCAATATTTCTCCAAGAGACCATGGAGAAGATTAAATTTATTAGGAAGAGACTGGTGACATCTTAGAGTCGTCATAAATCCTATGCTGACTATCGTTGATCGTAGTTGTTGTTCTTGGTGGGTGATCATGTGTTGTTGATAATCACTCCTTGGTTTGGGCATTGTCAGTTTGGGAAGAAGGTAAAGCTATCTCCAAGGAATGTCAAGCCTTTTGAGATAATTGAGTGGTTTGGGTAGGTGGATAATTGGTTAGACTTAAAACTATGGATTAGTGTGGTGCACAATGTGTTTCATGTTTCTCGGTTTAAGATGTATAACCTAGATACTGACCATGTGATTTGATGAGACCATGCAGATCAAGAGTCGGATGCTTACTATGTGCACATTCTAGTGATGATTGTGGATAGGAAAGAGAATGTATTGCATGAAATAAGGCATTTTTTGGCTTCTCTCTTGACTCCACATTTATAGAACTAGATGTTTTTCTTTCAATAATTTTTTCATGAAATTAATGTGGATTTTGATATGCATAACTAGTTGAAAATCCATTTTGGGATTATTTATGGATTTTTGGGAATTTAGGTTATTGCAAAGAAATGTTCTTTGTTGTAAGATATTAATATGTTTATTTTAAAATAGGTTTCAGGGATTGGTTTATGAAAATGGTTATGAAAAATGGTTTTCAATAAAAGGGGTTGTTTTATTAAATGGTCTTATGGACTGGATAATGTCATAAGGGATTTTTTTTGGTTCAGAATTGATTATTGTATAAATGTTTTGGCATGGGTGTACTATGTGTTTGATTATAGGAATTATCATTTTTTGATTGTGATGAATTGATGAGAAGTTTATGGGGAGTAACATTTTAAAATGGGGATAGATAGTTGATGGAAGATCTACCATAAAAAATATGTGGGATGAAAGTACCAATAAATTGGAAAGGATGTAAAAGGGTTTGGGTGGGAAGTGCCACATTTTTTGTTACCATTTTTGGTATGTGGAACTCTATAGTATGCTTGTTGGGTGTGTTATGAAAGGTATGAATTTTTATTCTAACATTTTATGGAAAATTGCTATGGCATTTATTTTTAATTTACCATGTATAGTATCGTTCTTTGTGAAAATGGATTCGTAAGAGGATGTTTTCAATGATGATAATTGATAAACTATTTGATGTTTTTTATAATTTATACTATATAAATGTATTAATTGTTCTATCATAGTGGCATGTGTAGGAAAGAAATTTGGGGAGATCATACTATGGATTATACTCACCACCTATTTTGGAACTTTGGTACTATTTCATATGTCGTTTTCTAGGACCTGAGTCGGAGTAAGGAATCTCATTTGGTTAGAAATTCATCTTGATTATTTGGTGATATATTTATGCATGGTTCATGTAGCTTGGTGTAGATCCACAATGTGTGCCATGGTTTGATTTGGGATTTTTTATTGAGTCTTATTCTTGATACTATGTTACTGGTTTTGATGTAGGTAGGTAGTTTATGAAAATTCTTATGAAATTGTTAGTTTCTTTTGATGTAGTATTGTTGGGTTTACTTGCATCATGTTGTGTGTTTGGGATTGACATATGTGGTTGGTTGGTTACATTCAAAGGGAAAATCATTCAAGAATTGTTCTTGAACCCCGCAACATTTATTTCTAGCCTTTGGAACCTAGGTAATATCGCCTAAGGCCATGTAGAATTCCTCTTCCCTCTTAAGCCAATGGTATGGGGATGGATGATAACCCCGTGCATCCTCATCTACACCTAATACAAACATTTATCATATCCCCCAACCTAATCCTTTGATAGAACTCTTTCATGACCCCCTTCCCTTAAGGCATACCCCTCTTGTCCTAGAAATTTTATAAGGGAGATGGTGACTACCCGAGTCCCACCTCCAGTAGGCTCTTGGATGGAATCTCACTTCGAGTGCATAATAAACATAAATATGGCAGTCAATACCAATAATAGAACTTAAAAAAGAGATAGATAAAAAAGATACACCTATCCAAACATACTCTGATATATATATATATATATATATATATATATATATATATAATTAAATGTAAGTGCATACCTATAATTATAAACAGTACTATACCTAATGCAAGGAAAAATAAAATAACAAAAAGGAAATGATGAA
Organism: Viscum album; assembly: GCA_963277665.1. Lineage (NCBI taxonomy): Eukaryota > Viridiplantae > Streptophyta > Magnoliopsida > Santalales > Viscaceae > Viscum > Viscum album. The sequence continues at coordinate 409,213,032 of OY728134.1, read as the reverse complement.
TTTTATCATGAAACCCAAATGGAACCTACCAAACTACGAGATATTAATATTCATCCTAATCATCATACGTATATGATTGGACTATTATTTTTATTGGTACAAAGGGTTGGATTAATAGTATACTCAGTGAGATTGTCCCTAGAAACAATTTTTCGAAAGATAAATAATTAATGCTAAAGAACAGTGAACAATAATGAAACTAACTCATCACATAAAAAACTATATTATGTTCCCCACATCACAATGTATAAATCTCAATAAGTATAATGTATAAGAGTTCATATAATATAGTAAAGAAACATCAGAGGTATCCAACTACTGCTTCCCCATTTGTTTCCCACACCCCCAATGTCTCAGGTCAGGAGCCATCTCTCTTCAAAATAAGCCTACCCAAAGAGAGATACTCAGGGAATCCCAAAAGAACTTCATGCATCACATAACTACATCATCCCATGTCTCATACCAATATATAGTGACAAGGATGTTTCTCGGAGCCACCACAACCAGTATGATATTTATCATAAATCCCGTATTATTACTCAATAAATTACAACTAATACATCTTGTAAGGGACCCTAATGAATCATATCATATACAAGACATAAATATAATAATAATTTTGAGAGTATATATATTTATAAAAGTGTTTCAAATAAGAATTATCCATCATAACCATCTAAACACATATATGGGAAAACTCACCACCTTACCTACCAGTTTACATAACTATCACTAGAATAGTGATGGGCCAGAATTGGTAGTCAACCCTCCTTCCTTCCATTGAATTGTTGGGGAAAACACCCTCTGAGGGTCCTAAAGATGTTATTTATTCTAACAATCATGGGTGGGATAATATATGAAATAACAACAATATACATGATATAATATTGTCTGCACTGATATTTTTCATATCACACATTTTTGTTGATGACTTGAGGATCATCAAAAAATAACATGGAAATAGAATAAATGAATGAGTAAGGATTAACATAGTAATGAAATCCTATGTATAATTTTATTCATAAATAGTGATGGATTTTTACCAACCTTAGAGAAAAAATATGGTCAGCCACCAGCATGCCAGACCAATTTACCCACAAGCCCTATGATAATAGTGGTAGACCATGCCCATTGGATTCATTTTGGGCTATCCAAAAGACTAGTTAGGGACAATAAGTATCCTAAGAAATGAGTCGGTCCTGTGTTTAGGGCCCATGGTGTGTAATCCTACCTACATGCTGGTTTAGCCCGAGATATTGGCTTGGTGGGAAAAATCCTGCAGGGTGGAAGTGATACTAATAGTATGGGATCCGACCCCATATCTGGCTCAAACTAACAAAAATCATGGAATGGATTATATACTAGAGGAAAGACACCACCATTGATCTATTTGGGATGAAATTTATTCCATTGGATCAAATATGAACCATCTGATCACACATCCCATCAATTCATGTAGTTTTATCACACCATCTGATAATCATATCCATCCAATTCAAACTAGTGAAGCATCCCATGCCTTGCAGGTTCAAATCAAGTGATCCAGTGCCTAAAAATTTATATCACCTAGGCCTGCACAACAAAAGACCTCAATCTTCAACTTATTGATAATCTAGTTCGATGTCTCGAGGCATACTCGATGCATTCCGTCATCACTTACACCAACCATGTACTGTGAAGATATCCGAAAAACCCCATGAAGATTGACATGAGTCCTCGTATGATTCGAACAATATGCTCCAGTGGACTTTTGCGTGAGAGTCCCTGACAATACTTGATGTTTTCTGTTGATCATACATTGATCATGCGACTGAGACGAAGTTTGGTAATGGGTTTTCAAAATCATTTTTATGACTAAATAACACATCCACCTTTGAGTATTTTAAAAACAATTAATTTGGATTTGTGAGGATCACATGATTCCATGGTGAGAAATTGAGTCATCATATGATCAAATGAAATGATCATGAGACAACATGAAAAAAGGTGAAAAAAATACATCCACCAACTCACAGGTACAATTTTCTACTGTCTCATGAAATGTGGATACACTTTAGGCCTCACACAGGTGATATAAACCCCTTACTGTCCTAAAAAATGATTGAAAAGTGGAGAGGGGAAAGATAACAAAAAAATGAACGATGGAGAAACATATCTACTAACCACCACCAACCGGATATCTCTTCTAGGTAATTCAAGTCCCCCTTCCATGAGAACCATCCATCAGGATGTAACCCTGAGTAATCACAACATGATAATCATATGATCACTTGAACTCATGAGGGGATAATATCTTATGATCCCTTAATGATCAACAATGTCTCAATGAAATGTATACTAGCCACATGACCATGTTACTATGATACATGTGAAAACTAGTGGACATGATTCTCACGGTTTCAGGAAAAATTAGCCTTGAATTCTTGTATATTCAAAAACATCATCTTTATTATAGTATCTATGGGATTAAACTAATGAAAATTTTAACTACTAATCATACTAATCCATCCATATCATTTAAATTACATGCAAACCACATGATAATGAAAGAATCATGTAAAAATCCCTACCATGAAAATTGTTTTGGTGAAGGACTGTGGGCACATATCTGTGGGCTTAAGAGTATTCACTTATCTTTACCGGGTAGGACTAAGGAGGTGTGAACCAATAAAAAACCATCATCCATGTATCTTCCCTTTAATATCAACACACATACCATGTACATTTTTTTAGTCTCTAATGCATGATCATTTTGAGATTATGAAAGATCGTGATGGAAAACAATAGATGGACCCCTATTATGAGGAACACGTGAGAAGATTGGATGTGCACCACCAAACAATACAGAGTTGATAGAGGCGATCCCCAGATCCTAGGATTCCCATGTTCATCCACCTAGAGAATACATTATACCATGAGGGGTACCCATGCTGTAAACTATTTTTCATACATAAGAAAACACACAAGATCTAATGTGATGTGGTAAAGCATTTGTCTTGAAACCATTGAACATAGTACTTTTTCTAGATCCTTCATCCCATCCTGTGCATTCCACCTTGACACACATTTTGTGCCTTCACCCACATACATAATGGCTTTGATACACAATCTCTCACATAGGCCCATATGGCCTATCACGAGACCCCATTGGGAGAACATGATGATCAAATATGATTATTTATTTTCAGAGGATGTCCTCATAAATTTATGGTCATGTCTTAGGTTTTTGTGTCTTCTTTAGAAGTTTCTACCTCTATAAAGAGGATTCCCATGAAAACCCTTAGTATGAACGACAAACAATGAGAATATGTGACCCATGGGCCATGTACCCTACACATGCCCCACATGAAATTACATATGAACATGAACTTTTTTATATATAACCCATGTGTATCACCCTTGTACATATCTCAAGACCTTGATTAAGGACCTTTAATAACATGAGTGAATAGGAAAAAAGATGATTAATTCATATAGGGTGCTTTATCAAAAACATGTGTGTGTCCTTTGCACACCTGATAGACCAAGCGAATACCCTTTAGATAGTTATACGTCCATCTTCCTTTAAAAATATTATCTATAGGATCTTATGGAAGAATTAATATTGATGTAAACATTCAACACGTAGATGGATCGAAGACACTAAACAAATCCATGAGACCCCACCACGTGAAAAGTTCAAGGACCTGTTATTGTAGGACCATTTGGTGGTCTCACCATGTCCTTTGGAAAACATGAACATGGAATGTTGATCACAGGAAAATTATTAGTCATGAAGGGGTTATCTCATAGCCACATTTTATCATGTCACCATTGTCATGCGACAACCCATAGAGAAAGTCAAACTAGTTAGGTGACACCCACATTAGACACATACACTATTACAAGACAAGATATAGTCCATAATGGATGACCACAGAAAAGAGTCATTTACATTTTGAAGGATCATGAAATGGTATGATATCATGTCCATATTGACATTCAAAAGTCCGAGGAAAAGTTAGGGTGATCATGTGGTAACATATAAGAATATCTACTTTGATCATGTGTGAGACCCATGACATGCCCACTTTGGTTATGCAAAGCATCGTGGAAATGATGCATCTCCCATTAGAAGGTATCCAGGGAATGCTAATTTATTCAGATTATACCCTCAAATGTGACTTCTTTATTAGATTTGTGCCCCCAACATATCATGTTCACAATCATGACATTATTTTTAGATGGACACGACATGTCAGAAAAATCCATCAAGACATCATAACCACGTCTGACAAGCCTACTTTTATTCATTCCATGTAGACCTAGGATATGAATCTTGGGTAGTATACCCTTTTGTCCCGGAATGTTTCGTCAATAAGCTAGAGTCATGCACTCATATGACTCAACTAATAACACAGTCTCAAAAATTCAACACATTTTCATCTCAAAATATCATTAATCATTCCAAGTATAATGAATGAGTAGACCAACCAGGCCGCCTTAGAGTATATTCCTTGGCCCATTGGGATGCCTCAGAGTGTAATCCCTCAACAACCGGTCAACTATAGAGTGTAATTTCAGACCCATTGGGTATCCCCACAGTGAAATCATTGAACAAATGTTTAGAAATTGAGTGTAATCCCCAAAAAAATGGAAATCCTTTGATTGTAGGCCATGACCAACTCGATAACATAGAGTGTATGCCTCAACCAATAGGGTGGCCATGGAGTGTAAGCCCTTGCCCATCAGGAATAATTTGAGTGTAATACCTAAATAGATGGGAAATAATAGAGTTTAATCATCGACCGACTGATTTTCAATAGAGGGAATGCCCCAACCAACCGGGTATCCTTAGAGTGTAATCCCTATCTCAGTGGGTATCAATAGATTATAAGAGAAGACAAATTGGGAAATATTAGCATGTAAAAAATTATTACCGACATTACAAAATAGTTCCCTATTTATATGGAATCCATTTCTGTTTAATCTCATAGAATTCATAAAATATTAGGTATAATCATAAAATCATCGACCAGGATCATCACCCTTAACCTATCAATGGGTTAAGAGATAACCAAAATATGAAAAAAATTCATTCTTGACCTAACTAGAATATGTAGGAACCCTTTATAAGGTCTGAGTTCCATATAATATACTCCATGAGATGGGTGGTAATTCCTCTCAAAGGGTAACATTAATGTGTAATACCCATATGGAAATGATCTCATGCAGTTTTATTAATCCATCACTTTTTCTTATATCTCAAATATAGCATAAAGCACATGGTATTATAAACTAGGGATGATTTCACTAGTAACATGATGGGAACTCCCAAATATGCGATCTTCACCCTTGTGGTGTAGGCATGATTACATTCTTTCTCCAAAGGAGAAATCGAAGGGAGTATCATATGCATTATCCCCTCCTAAGGCCTATATTGCTGCATCTCCTTCAACATAGATGAATTTATCAAGAACTATGTGGAATATTATTCTTGTGTAAATTGGGATACATAAGACTCCTCATTGAGTTCCAAGCCTGATGTTCATGTCCTCGTCATAAGATGTTTATTTTTTATGGAATGGTCCTTTCATCAGACCTTAAACTCTATCAAAATATGTAAATGTGTTTTGATTACTATTTTTAGATGGAACGTAGGACACCTCATAGAGGTTCAATTCCATCTCCTCGACATAATCCTTCTCCCGGGACAATAATAAAATCAATATATCTCAAGTATGACCATGGTCCAAAGAATCATAATTAAAAAATAATATGATATAGGACCCTCTGATATGGATGTGATTATAGTTATCAATACATGTTCACAATCAAACAACTGATATAGTAGTAAAAATTCATGTATCAAGGTCTTGGGATGATTTAATTAATATATCTTAAATCGATATGAGTGTCTCAGAGCAGGCACAAATTCCACCCAATAGGGGGTAATAACCCCAGCCTCCCATCATCTCAACCAATGTATGTCCCCAAGTGTCACTAGGCCTAAAAACCCAAACAATTTATGGCGTTTGGAAATATGTAATGCTCCCAAATGTAGATTGGGAAACCATTGAGAGTTTCTGGAAAAAGTTACTATGGTAGCTTGACGGGCCAAACTCATTTCAGGCCATATTCCTATGAAACCAAAATGGTCAACCCAATAGAGATTCCCATAACTATTTCATCAATTTCATCGGTAAAAAATGATAGATTATCCAGCATCAATCCAGTGAATTTATTATGTTCTCGTTGAACATCAAATCATTGAACCTGACACGTTGCTCTTAACCACACTAAACGGCTCTTAAAAATAAGGGATCACCTCTTTATCCTTTAAATATGAAAGTAATTGATTAAGAATGCATTCATAGAAATAGTGATGAAATGATAAGGTTTTTTATTATTATGTAGAAATTTCTCAAAAATCTTTGTAATATATATAATTGCACTAAATGTTCCAAAAGATTCAAGTATCACTCGACAAGCTGCTTTGATCTTGAGGTCACGACAAAAAAATTCCCTAACACAGCACTTCTGACATCTAGTAGTGGATATCTTGGGTCAGGGATACCACACCAAAAAATCCATCATGATACAATAATATTACCATAAATCAATTAGAGGATAGATTCCAATTGGTTTTCGTTCCCATGACAAGCCACAGGGGAAGTTGTGACCCTTAACTCCGCATTCAACTGCTTTGGGTACCAATCACTTGAATGCAACAACATAAACCTTCCCATAAGTTAAGGAGGTGGGATAGGATATGCAACATGACTACAATATATTCTAGGAGCTACCTATGAGGGATCCAATTCATTATAATCAAATCGCTAATATGTGGCCATTATTGCATAAGGAAAGGTTGTGGGGGTTGTGCCTATGCTAACTATCTTGGATGGAGAACCACGAAGCAGTGACAGCCTGGGGTGTCCAAAAAATAGATCACATGAGAAGTCTTATTCCACTACAACTACCAATCTCTATAAGTTCCAATAGTGTTTTCCAACAGTTTCCATGAATCAATCATAGATCAATTCTAGTAAAGAACCTCTGAATTCAAGACAACTAGCATAAGTGATAGTGGAATCCCAAGGAACACCCCTACCAATATTTCTAGGGGAATTCATTCCATTTTCTAGCATGGGATCGTATTTATCATGTGAACTGAAACCCTAAATGGAATCTTGGGAATTGTCACCCCAAATGCTACATTAGGCACCAACCCGTCCAATGAGGTACTTCATCAAGGAGGGACCACAACTTGATTCTGTGTAAGTCAATATAATATCAATAAAATCAAGAGACTCCTCATCAAATCCATAAAATCATACTTTTGAATGGTACAATCTGATCGTCCATTAGTCATTTGAGGAATAGTAGTTTATCATACCACTGACCATTGGAGAAATAATAGAAAGGCTCAGTGGTGTTAACCAGTCATTACCAGAAGTAGTTTCAAACCATGTTAGAATGTTAAATGATAATAAAAATGGATAACATGGACCATAGAATAATTTGATTCAATATCTAGGGTCTACATTAGAAATCCTACCATAATCCACTCACCATGCCTCCAACAAAGGAAGGGGTGTTTTCAGGCTTCCACTGCCCGACCCCATGAGGATGACAAGGTAGTTTCTATTGAAGAATATATTTCCCAACTCTAATGTGATTATAAGGATCACTAGGCTATAATTACGGAAATTATATTGAGATATTCACATAGGGATGATGTTCCGATTTTTGGTTATGAAAGCCTGCCATGTATTGATGTTCCAAAACCAATAACGATCAGATATTTGTAAATTTTTTATCCTTTCATTATGTTAAATCACTACATTGTTCCACCTCACACAATACCATAGGACTGGGGGAATTTTCCATATTTTCCACATCCTCATCGAGATTATTCTATAATTTATATGACCTTAGGTGTTGCCATAAAAACATTAAGAGAATCGCGATCATTTAATATATGGTAAGTGTCCGCATCATTGAGGGCCACCAATGCTTTAGCACCTACCCCTAGACCAATAAAGGGAAGGATGATGCGCCCCACACACTATACAGGGACAAACACCCACACCGATGGTGGAATAAGAATCATGTGGGAGAAGGGGTCTGGTCGCCCCTCTCTTGAAGAGAGGCAGTGAAAAGTATATTACTTCCAAGAGAATCATGTTTTTGGGTATTTTTATTATTCCAAGGAGAATGGTCTGATATAGATCTAGATGATGAGAAATTTGAGTTTGTTGTTGTCGGTAGGCCCTGCCAATCATTTCCCTTGCCATCAATATCTCAGGCATAACACAAAAGTATTCATTTATATTATAGACTAGCTTCAATTACTAATGGGCATGGGGATTTTGGAACCACAATTGACTAAATTCCCACTTTAGTCATCTTATCACACTTGATAGGATCCAATTCTTGTGTTGGAGGGCATGAGTCACCTGACTACCAAGGATAACTTAACATCATTCAAATTGATAATGAAGAAGACATAATCTCTCTAGACAAGGAATGTCTCTAAATAATTTTTTTCTATGGAGAATAGTTTGTAAGAACTCCAAACAATGAGGAAGAAAATTGAGGTAGGACTAATAGGACCTGTCAACTATTTCCCCTACCATCGAAATCTTATGCATACAATTTAATGTTGTATTTTCTTCAATGATCGGTTGGAGGAAAAGGTATATATAGGCTAGATAGAGTTAAATAATCCTCAAAATTATGAAATATTCATAATAGTTGTCTAATATATTTCAAAAGATCTACTCTCCTAATAGGTCACCCAGTTAAATTTACTGACCACATGATGTTAAATTATATAGATTTCATTCTTACTATAATACCTGAAACTTCACGACCGACATCCATAACACAATAGGTAAAACTGCACTATCGACGTGTAATGACCCGAAGATTTGAATATTATTTGTTTCCTAAATTTTTGTGTTATTTCATTTTATACACCACAAAACTATATCCTTTAATTAATGAAGTGATACTATTGGCTTTTGACAGCTATATGACAACTGGTCAATATTACTGTTGAAAACTATAATCTTAAAGTTACAATAATTTTTTATAAATACAATGGATCTTGTTTAATTAATATTGAAAGAAGAGTTAATGGCCTCATCCAATAGACTGAGGTCATACAAAGTGCATCTGTTAGAGCTTGGGACGGAGGTAGAATCATTGGGCTTTGCTCCAGACCAATCCCAAGATGAGCTTCAACATGTAAAGCTTGAATAGAGTCACCTACGAGTGAAGTTAAAGTGGAAATAAATCACCACTCACACAATTTGTCCGAGCTTCCCCAAGATTGTATCACAATAGAACACCCTACACGTAGGTACTATGCATGTGTTATAAGGGGCTGTATAAGGAGGCCTCCGATTCTTTTCATAATCCCTTGGTATAAATAAAATTGATATTTTTTTATTATGGTAAAATTTATGATTTTAAAATATCCAGATAAATATAGGATGAATATTATTGATGAATTTTGTAAAAAAGGTATTTAAAAATATTCATGTAAACATTAAATAATTAATAATGTGAAATATTTTTTAAAAAATGGTCTTCTATAGTTGTGATTAGTAAGAAATTTAGAGTCTATTAAGATCAACATGTTTTTTAGTAAATAGTAAATTATGAATAGTAAAATACCCTTGTGAATTGTAATGAATAATAAATCGACCAAAAAATATAAACTTCACCCATGAATGTATAAATACATTTTATACATCATAAAATTGAAAAAATGATCATATTAGAAGTTTTGTAATTTTTGTATTTCATAAATACTTTATTAACAATTTTATAATTAATTTAATAAATTAAAATGGAAATTTATTTTTAAAAAATATAATTATAAATTATTTTGTTATTTTATTATGGTTATATAATAATTTTATGGGACCTTGATTACTTTTTCAAGGTATTACAAAATAATTTATAGTTTTAGAGTTGTGGTTTTTGAGTAAATAATAAATTCATTTAAAAATTAAATAAAAAAATTAGAAATTATTTTCATAAAATGGTGTTCATTTTTGAATTCAGTGTGTCAATATTAGGTTAGGGTTATTTTATGAGATTTTTATAAAATGTTTTCTTTTTCAGTGAATGGTTAAAATAGAGTTTTGAGATTCAGGTGTTTAATGACATCAATAACGATGTAATAATGATGTAATAATTCTGGTCAATTTGAAAATATTAAGATATTCTATGAGGTGTCCCAAGTGGCCAATTCCATGGGGAAATATCATGGGAAAGCCCATGCCTTTTCAAATACCATCGATGAGGTGTCTCTTGGAAATTATTTAAATATTCCCTCACTTTTCTTATAAATTCCAAACCATTACCTCATTCATTTCACTAAAAAATTCTCCTCAACTAAGTTTTATTCTTTTTTACCTCCCATGGAGTCCTCCCAAGGTTCCCTCAAGCCCCCCAAGGTCTGAACTGTCACGCAATTTGAACTTACTCTTGAAGGTAAGGGATCCTTTCACCCTCCTCTTTTATGTCATGACTTTATTTATGTAATGTCTTCTAGTTTCCATTTTATTATGCCGGTGTATGTTCTTAGAAATATTTTTTACTGTACCTTTCATTTAAAATTTATTCGATACCCTTTTCTCTCTCATCACCATATTTTTCATAATTATAAGTGACGTCGCTAGACTACCGAATTTTCGTAAAAGAAAACACATTTTTTATTTTCTTTCAAGTTTCCATTTCATGTGATGTGTTATTCCACACCATTATATTATTTATTTTTATTATTTATCTCTACTTTAAATGATTCATTTATTTATGGGAGTCCCTTGTCCCCTCTCTTTTTATTGTTTTCTAAAACCATGATATATAGCCGTTATGCTACAGAAATTTATTCTCAAAATATATCTCTGTTTTTGTCAAGAAATTAACATGTTTTTATTATCTAAATACTCAAATATATTTTCATTCCTAGACATATTCCTCAAGACATAAAATTGATCTATTTGATTCTATAATCGTCATACATGAAACCTTCTATCCATTTCCATGGATTATAAAATACATAAGGATCATGTTTCTAAGAACTTTTAAAACATCATGATTTTGAAGTGAAATCCATTACTTTTAATCTCTATGGGTTATTTATGAAATGTTTAATTATGATATATGATGATCACATGAATATAAATACATATTAAGTGTGCTTCTTTATATTTCTCCAATGCATTGGTTAAATAATTTAATCTCTAGAGATGTAAAGTTTCATGATACCTTGGTGAATAACCATGGTAAATTTTATGAAACCTTGGGGATGAACCCTGGTGATATGATCATGAATGTATAAATTAAATTTTGTAGCCACATATTCATGTAATGGTTCAAGTTATTTTCATTATGAAATGCTTCTACTTCCATTTCTCTTGTATTTATGTTTTTCATCGAGTTTATATTGATATCACAAGTAAAATGATTCCCTAGATTTCCTTAATAGGATTTCTGGTCAACCATTAATTTGATGTATGCATCCATGATATGAGATGCAGTAGTTGTACATAAGATGATATTTTCAAGAGGATTTTAAAGGTAATTTAAAATAGCATATTAATTTTTCATGTATTTTGTTCCTGATTACCAAGACACTAGTCTTTAAAGGTCCTTTGTTTGAGAAATGTAAGGAAAAGTTATATTTAAAAGGTGGGATTCTATACGACATCCTTACCATGTGATGTTAAATTGCATGCATCACATCCTTATCAGATGAAGTTAAACTATAATGTTCATAATGAGATTCCTACTTCTTGATTCCTATCATAATTAGATAAAATGAGATTTCTAGATTCTATATTCTGGCTCAACCACCCATATTTACATCCTTAACACTTGAGGATGAAAAACACAAAACGGGTCCCAGTTAGAGGACAATAAATGGTGTGAAATTTAAATCTCTGGTAGATATCACCAATATCTGGAGTAAATATCATTATAATTCCTATATACTATTCCCCCTTCAGAACTCATGGATCCAAATATGCGAAATAAGGTTTCTCCAAAAAGGGAGGAAAAAATAGATGATGTCCATCCTAGCAATATGATGTAAAACCACATAAATCCACAGTGCCCCTATCTTTCACATCGGGTAACCCATCGTCCGTAATGAAAGATGTCAAAATTCATGGCCATCATCTTAACCACATTATGTTAAGATGTCAAGAAGTCATCTATGTAAATGATGTTAAACTATTCATGTCTGTCCAGAAAACAGGACATTAAACCACAAATCACCTCTTGTCTTGACCTCATGAAGCTAAACAGAATAGAGATCCTCATAATCAGTAGATATTGAACATCAAAGTTTATAAAGAACTATGTATGTATTGATTCCTATCAGCACATGATACATAGTGACTCTCGAGACACTACTTTTGGTCTCTATCATAATATAATATTCCATTCATGTTGGGTGATCCAATGACCTTACAACATGAAAAAAACTTCACTGATCTATAACATCAAATCCCCTTCACTTTAGGAAATCAATATTACTCACTCAAGATGTCAAAATTCTTGAAAAATGTTATTACCACAAGACATAAAATGGAATGGGCTTGTAATGTCCATATTCATTCATAATAAGTCACCCATGTCCTTAACGAATGAAATTAATCTAAAAAATTCTTCTAGAACTAATTATTGTTGGATTCTCATTTACAATGACATATGTTGGGGTAAATCTATCTGATATCTTGGTCCCACCACTAATTCATGAAATATTACCTTATTCTATCCCTATTCTGTCTCTACACTATAGGAAAACTATTTTCATTCCTTATTTCTCATACAGATCATGGCTCACATGAGCATAGGAATTGTTATTGGGACATATCCTCACAATAAAGGCATAATAGTACACGTCAAGTCCATCACAATCTTGAATGAATGAACATAAAAAGAATACCATGAGTCCATTATATATGATTTTAAATCACATGGTATATGTTTTTCTACATGATATTAAACTACGAGGTTCTCTATGAACTATGCATGGAATGAATCTCATACTCGTTAGATACGTAGTGACACACGAGCTTCTTCTATTGTTCACAACAACAATATTCCCACCAATTCCCATCGGTTTGACTCCATCCACACCACATGATGTAAAACTAGATAGAAATTATTGAACAATGTGTTGCGTGACTATCATTCTCATGTGGTAGATTGGGATGCAAAGACATTTCGCCTTTGAGACCATCCACATGTGAAGATTCTGGACCCTTGGCCTATGTTTTCATTATAAGGATCATAGAGTGGTTGAGATATCTTTGGTCCTCAAACAAGTCATGTTTCTTAATGTCCCTACTTTATGTATCTCCATGCAAAGAGCATCATCTTATGGTTTGAGCCACATGACCCTAAACTCTCCCCATATGTCCCCAAAACATGACTTTAAACTGTGATGCATTATCATAGTTGAATGAAAATAAACTATATCATAACTTTCATCTTATCTACATTAAAATTTACAACAATGAAACTTTCTTCCCTACCGCATGTTGTTAAACTGTACGACATTCTAGAACTATGTGTGGCTAGATTCCCACCCTCACAGGATATGTAGGGTCACTTGGGTCTCTAATCCTAGGCTTGACTACACTGTTCAAAAGAAATAATTCCCACCCCTACATATGAGTAAGACCTATATAGTGTATTTTCAATTCCATAACATTATAAAACTTGATTACAATCCTTATGGGATACAAAGAACAACCATAAATTTAGTCCTTGGGCCTGTCCATAATTTTTTTCATCCAGCCCTTCAGCCTGAGTTCTTTCTTGGGAGTGTGTGGTGTGGCATAGGCCTCCATTGTATTATTCATGCAATGTTTGTTTTTCCACACAGTGAGCATCCCCGTTGGGATACCTATTCCACCAAATTCCTTACATCATTATGTTAAACTGTATTGAAGTACATCCTTACTGCATGATGTCATACAGTATGTAAGTATGTACTTCATATTGGATGCTATGATTCATGGAAGTACATTCATACCACAAGAAGGTAAACTATATGGAAACATCTTGGTCGCATGATGTTAAAACATATAAAAAAGTGTCACCACTACATGATGACTAACTATGTACTATCTCTAATTTTTCATTCTTTTACAAAGGTCCACAAGATACTTACCATGGTCAACTATAGTACGAGGTCCTTCTACCATCCATTAAAATCACCTCAATCCATGTTCCACACTACACATATTGTGTTCCTCAAAATTTTGTAATACTTTTAATACCATTGAAAAGGGAAGAATAGATCTCTCAATTTTCCATGTTACTGACACAAAAGGGATTTAGACCCACCAATCGGTGACATCTTGTTCTGATAAAAAGGGCCTTCTAATTCTCATGATCCTACATCACTAGGGCAGAACATAGCTCCAAATTGTGTTTAGGTTTACCACTATATTGATTGTACCTTATCATTTCTAAAAAATTGCAGAAAATGATGTATGATTTACAACATTACTACCTCCCACTCAAAAGTATTTTGGTGTAATCTTGACCATGGTAATATGAAATTAGCAACTTGTGTACCATCTCCCATATTAGTTCCATGTGATTCATGACCATAAACTGACCTCTCTTTGGTCAAATATATACATCCTTAAACTCTATCCCATATAGGTCTAAATCCCAAGACCATAAAATACTATGAAAAGTGTCCAAAACATGTAAGGATCAAAACCTTCAAAAGGATCCCCAAGAAAATTTCAAGTATCCTACCACTAGAATCATCATCCCCAGAGTTAAGAAAAAATTACGATGAAAATATATGGAATATATCTCATAGGATTTATTCTATATTCCTTGTAAAAGCCAAACTATGTTAGTTGGACCCGATGGTCAAGGAAAAATTTAGGTAAATGAAATTTCACATTTCCTTTTTAGGAGAATATGTTTTCTAGGTGGTGGTACAACATTTAGGGTGCTCAAACCATTATTTGATCTCGCATTTTCTAAAAATCACACATTATTATTTAATGTGCCTTTTGTTATCAAAAATTGTTCATTACCCCAAAAGAATAGTAATGAACTCTTTGTTCGACCATGATAATAATGTAGAAGGGATTTAGACTAACTTACTTGTGACATCATGGTATGATATAAAAGACTTTATAATTCTTGGGAGCTTGGAATCATTACTGGTGGACCTGAGAACCCGATAGTGTTTTGAGATATCTCATGACTGAGTAACCCATACCTACCTTGTGACAAAATAAAATTGGATTAGGATTTACAATATTCATATCAGACTATTTATGTGGATCTGACATCCTCGATGTTTTATCACCATATTTGTACCATTTCTCAAGGCCAAAATGTGACACTTCATTCCTGAACCATTGATGGCCCACACCTCATTACTCAAAAACATTGTGTATAGGGATCGAGCCCTATCACATAAGATTTGGATTGTACTATAGTGAAAGTGCCCTTCCTAGATATATTTATATCCATACCAAACATCATCATCTAGATATTTGAGTCCTCGCATATATTTATAGCCCTTATAATGAAGTGGAGATCATTCTTTTATGTCCACGATACTGATTGATGATGGATTTAACCGGGACACTAATGAAATATCATCCTTGAATGATAGTGGCTGCTAATCCATTTGAGCCCCAACAACACCATGGTGGAACCCCAAACACCGTAGTGTACAGGGACTTACATTACATGTCTACGCCATATTATATTCAATGACTCAATATTTTGGGTCATGATTTATCTCACCGACACATGAACTAAATTAGAAAGACTACTATCCCTATAAGATCTCCCCCACCCATAACCCCTTCCTCAAATATTTGGTAGACCTTAGAAAATACTAAAGATCATCTGTACATGGATATGCTTTTTATACATAAAGAATATCATCCAATAAATAAATTTATCTCTATCTTTAAAAATTGAAACTATGATCCTTGCGAGCCCTAACAGCACCACAATAGAACCCAACACCCCATAAAATTTTGAGTCATCCCTGGTCTTCTATCCCCATATTCTATAATGGCCCGAGCTAGAATGCCATAAATTACGTTACACCAAATAGTCTGAGCTAGATGAACCTAACCAATAGTACACCAATGGTCTGATATAAAAGACCACAACTACATTATACCAATCTTATGAGATCAAAGACCCTAAAATATAAAATAATTATGGTCAATCATTTCGGACCATAAAATAGTATGAGAAATATATCTCACCAAAATGAAAACCTGATAAGGGAATACTAGGAAAATTTTGAATCTCTGATCACTTGATAAAAAAATTGTGTGATCAAGGAAAAATTGAGAATCATTAAAATAGATGCACAAATACTTTTTAGGATGAAAGCCTTTAAGTAGGTGGCCTTATAAATATCCATGTTTATGTCTTCTATATCTTCCTTTATTTTAATCTTTTGAAAATGATAATGAAAAGTAAATAAAATGATTCAATGACTATGGGGCCCATTATATGGACATATAAAAATCAAGATATGATCTCTAAGTCACTTTAAAAAGAAACAATTCATAGAAATTTGTAAGTATACAATTCCCAAACATTCCATTTTAACAAGAAAATCTCCAGTATACTAGAGAAGTTTCCCCAGTTAGGATTTCATGTCAATATTAATTCATGATAATTTCTGAAAAATCAATCTATTTTAGGTCATGTACTGACATCCATGAAATCTGATTTATTGGGTCTTACATACAAATTTTGGGTATCATTGACAATATAACCAACATCTCTACAGAGAAATAGATCTATACCAATGATTTCATCACAAAATAGTGACATCCATCATCCTTTGTATTAGCTAGATCTTGGTAAGGATATTGAACATAGAGTTTTCTATCCATAAACCTATGTGTCATATGCATGATTTTTATCCATTTATTGTTATGATTAAAAAATATGTTCTTCTTAATTCCCATCAACATGTGATAGATATATAAATCGAAGTTCTTTTCATTAGGTATATCCCCAAGTTCCTTTAATCCAAATCACTACTCTATTTTGGAATTTATATACATTCAAATTTTATGGAATCCATGCCCCATATTGAAACTACAACCTATATTGTATTCAGTTGAAAAGTTGTGGCCATATCTATCATCTTCATAAAACAAAAATGTTCCTTTGAAATAATCAGGGTAGATTCTCTTAATGTGATCATTACTCAGAACATCAGATATTCAGATATGGGACAAAGTGATATAATGTTACCTTAGAAACAGTTTCCTTCATTCTGAATAATCTAATTCTAAGGGGGGAATTTTTTTGGGACTAATATTTTTTCACTTTACACTTTACCACTGATGATTCTTGAAATGTGTAATAATTAATTGTAAAGGGCGCACATGAGGGCCTATGGTTTAAGGAGATACAACATGGATCGAACATCATTCTATGAATTTTATTCTTACATAGTTAAGGGGTTTTAACACCCTTATACAAAACATATGTCATGGTAATAGATATCCATGAAAATTCTATCGTAGAACCATATGGGACTAGAGGATGACAAAGCTAATGGGAGTCTGTCTGGGCTAGCTAGTGGACAATTGGGGGAGAATAGCTCATGTAAGTGAATATCTGGTCATGTGTATAAGGAATGTTGTGTGCAGTCTCAGAGTCATGCAAATATAGCAAGAACCATAGGCTTAGTGGGCCGAAGACTGCTGGGTGGAAGTGGTTCCAATGGTGTGAGTGCCAACCCCATTGTTGTCTAAAACCAACAGTAGTCATGAAATGGCTTATTTACTAGAGGAAGGGCCCAATCAGAGATCAATGCTTGATGAAATGTTTTCTATAGGATCACATATGGGACATCCTATTGCACATCCCTAAAATCCGCACTATTTGATCATGGCATCCGATGATCTTGTCCATCCACTTCAAACTAGTGAATCATCCCAGACATTGTGGGTTAGAATCAACTGATCTCATGTCTCATTAATTCATTTTAGTAAAGAACGACGACTATCATACCACCATCACCGACCTATTTTTTCCCTAGTTCAACATCTTTATGAACACCAAACACTTTAACATAATCACTACCATCTCCCTATCATTTCACATATATCTTTGAATGTTTGAGATGATGAAAAAAGTCCTCCTGAGATCTAAACTGTGGAATTTAGTGGCCTTCGGTGAGAGTCTTCAACATTTTCAAAGTCATCATATGATCATCCTTTGATCATGTAACTGTGAAGAAGACAACGAATGGGCTGTTCCAATCATTTTTATGATAGAAAACCCCTTCCACCATCATGTATTTTTTGACATATTTAATTTGGATTTTTGAAGATAATGTGATTCCCTAAAAATAAATAGATATGTTGTATGATTCAATAAAATTATTATTTTATGACATGAATGTAGTTAAAATGTTGACCTACACCACCTCACAAGAACACATACCCCTCTTCCCATGAATAGTGGCACCACCTTCAGCCTCACATAGCCTTTATAAACCCCCTCTCATCCATAAAAACTCATGAAAATGGGATACGAGAATGAGATATGTAAAAAAGATAAAGATAGAGAAAAAGAGAAACTGACCACCACCCACTATAGATCTTCTTTATGTAAATCAAGGTCCCCCTCCTTCGAGAGCCTTTAGCAGAGATTTAACCCTGATAGCTCATCATATGATAATCATATTATCACTTGATATCTTGATGAGACAATATCATGCGATCCCTTTATAAGGTGGTAGTGTCTCAAAGAAATAGAAAACTGCCTTGTGAACATGTAATTGTGATGCATGTGACAACCAACAGACATGCCTCTCATAGTGTCAAGAACCCTCATCCTTGTTGACTTTCAAATATCCACCCTTCATTTTCATGCTCTTATCTATGTTAGTAAACTAGTTGAAATGTTACCTCCTAATCTTGAGATGTGATCCATCTCAATTTAAGGATATATGAACCGCGTGAGTAAAGAAAAAAATACAAAGAAGCCTACAAAGAAAATTGTTTATTTGAATAACTGAGGGTACATACATGTGGACTTGCAAGCATGCCATTATTATTACTGATAACTCGTAAGGTAATGTGACCCCAAGACGAACCCTTTACCATTAATCCTACCTTTAATAGAAATGAATAACCCTTGTATGTGTTTTCATTGCCTAATTCATGATCTTTAGAGATCATACAGGATAATTCCTACACACAATATGCATGATAACCCTATTAGGAGGAGCATGCACAATTCTTAGATGAGTTCTCCCATCCACAAAGAGTTGACGTCAAGGATACCTTGATTCTTTGATTCCCATGTTAGAACAAAGAGTGAAGATCCTTGGGCATGAAAGTCACCCATGTAGAAAACCATAGGGAATGCAATATCAAACATGAAATATCTCAAATGACGCTGAAAACCCTTGTTCTGTAGAAGCATGCACATAGTCCTCATTCTCTATCCTTCATCCCTACTTATGAATTCCACCTCGACATGCAATGTTTATCTTCTCCCAAGGACTTAATTCTTCGAAACATAGTCCCTCCCACATTACCATAGGTCTTATCGTGATACACCATTTTGGGGAAGTTGAATCAAATGTGATCTTTCTGTAGCGAGGGATGTGCTCATAAATCTGTTGTCACGTGAGAATCTTTAATGTCCCACAAATCATTCCTGCATCCATTGAGGTGGCCACCTTGACATGGAGTATTCCTCTGGTCACCCTTGGTAGGAAATAAAAATATTTAGGATATTTGACCCAGGATCTATGAACCCCTCAACTTGTGTCACATGATATTAAACATGTTCATTGAGGTTTTGATATATAACCACCATGTATCACCACTAGGCCTATCAAATGAATAGTATTAAAGACAAGTGATCTCATTATTGGAAATGAACTATGTGGTTTCTTCTTATTGCATTCTTCTATAAAAACCTTGCTCTTTAATTCATATTTAATAATGATTAATTACACAAACCTGCACATAATACAACTAATAAGATTGATAGGTCCAATTTATTTAGGTAATAGTAACATTACATTACAACATAAAATATGGAATGCAACATCATTATTGAAAACCTATTTTTGATGACCACATCATTCTTTAATACTTATCATTGCGTTGGATAACCTGAGGGTATACATAAGAAATGTGTTAGCTATAAAGCCCAAAAAGGTAGTAAAAAATCAAATAAAATGAAGAATATAACACATGTTAGGAATTAGGGATATAAAGGAACCATAAGAGATATATGAACATAAATTCATGGTATATCATGATTATCCTAACATGGAAATGTGGCAACAACTAAAAACACTGCATCACAAACATAAAGTACCAAGGGAAACCCATATGCCAACAAGGTGAAAAAATCCCTATAATGGAATTAGTTAAACACCTATCCATATCATGATACTAAACACTACCCAATGAATTGGATTGCTATCAAGGTGCTTCATTCATAATCATTACAATCTCATTCTTAAGCATGCCACATAGATCATATAACATGGACTCATTCAACCACATCATTTATTCCAAAATCATGGAATGTGGAATTCAAACATGTAAGTCACCATTACAAAAATATATGTTCATAAAGGTGAATAACATTGGTAGAGGAATTGGTATGGTATTTACTACATGTTGATTTTGGCATGGAAAATCGATGTGGAATTTTGGTAGCAAAACAACACCATATGGAAATTCATAAAATGGTTGGATGAGAGAGAAATGGGACTTTCATATAATATATATAGGATGGAAAGTAATGTGTTAGTGGATATAATATCCCAACATATAAAATATAATTTAGATTCATAATACAAAATAATGTCTAGAAAGAAAATGATAATAGAGAAACCATTTATAGAATACTAAACATGTTAAGAGGTGAAGAAGGGAAGGATTAATGAGAGAGAAATAGGTCTCTCATAATTTATCCCTAACTTGGGAAGAATGTGGGTGGTTCAAAAATTTACACCAACATTTATACTGAAAATAAAATAGTGTATAAATATAAGGAAACATGGATAAAATTGAAAATGGAAATAATACCTTACTTGTATTTGTGATCCCAAAGTCTTGGGAGAGGCTTCTTGAGAGCATGGGGTATCCTTGGTAGGACTGTATGTACTATATTTAAGAGTTTGGATGATATCCAAGGAATTTTAGTGATGTGGAATTGGTTCTTGGGTGGGTATATATAGGTAATGTGGGGAAATTCTTTATTATTTTGGTTTTGGATAGTACATAATAAAATATTCAAAACCAAAAACTAACCCATGGTATTTTTCCATGGTTTCAATAAAAGGGGAGTGAAAATTTTATTTTGTAACTCTAGGAGATGAAAAAATTAAAATATTAACCTTTCTAATGTAGAGGTGAGTCACACAGTTAAAGAAATTATTTTAAAATCATAAAAAATTTAATAATTCTTGGAGGATTCACTACAGAAATATAAAATAAATAAGAAAACTAAAATAATATTATCTGAAAGGTAAAAAATATATTTGGTCTAATATACCTTTTATAGTATTTTATTACATCCTGATTACGTCTTTATGAGGTCATAAAACACATTATATATTTATTCGGTATTTAATTTTTATCTAAAAATTTGAGTAGCTTTAAAAATTATGAAAATTCACTATTTTATAATTTAAAAATACTAATTCCAAAAATAATATTCATTTTATCTAAATAATTTTCTAAACAAGTGAATTTTCATTTTTGAGTTAAAAAATGACATTCATCAAAAATAGATTGGTTTTGACAAAACAATTTTAAAGCCTTAATACAAACTACATTTGACTTCATAAAAATTATATTATAAATTATATTTAATATAAGTAACCTAATAATAATATTTCATTAAAATAATATTTAATTAAAAAATACATTAATTCATAAAAATTTATTCCTTAATAGAATTTGAATATTAACCAAAAATATATTTTATGATTTAAAAACCATTTACAATGTAACATTAATATAGTGTGAGTATATTAATTATTAGATAAAAAATAATGTACATTATCCAATTGATACGATCTTGATACATATCCAATTATTAAACCAAAATTCTCCCAATTTGTATGGTGTGCAATGATGGGGCTTTCATGGGGTCGTTCGGTGAACATGGTTTGGGCCATTATCTTTATGATCTTGAACTTCCTGTGAAAATGTTTTCACACATTCTTATGTGGTTGGATATCATTTTGGTCTTGGTCTAATCCAAATCCCAGAATTACTACCTCCGTCTAATGATCTGATAGATGATATTAATAGTGTACGATCCTACTACATGAATCATTTGCTTCCTTTGTCTATGCCAAAAGAATTTGTTAAAACCCTATATTTATAATAGTCATTTGATCACTTTTGAATAACTATATTATCCATGTTATGGATACATAAAGTTCATTTATGTCCAATTAGACAGAATAAAAAAATTACTCTGTTTTCAATTTCTATAAGATGCTTAATTAAATAAAATAATGGGAATTTTATTCATAACAATTTTGGTTGTCACAACCATCCCCCCTTAAGAAATTTCTCCCATGAAATTTCCTTTTCCTAAACTAAAATATATGAGGGTCACTATACCTCAACACGTCATCTGGTTCCCATGCTACTTCTTCAAACTCGAGGATTCTTCATAAAACATGGATGAGGGGAATTGTCTTTTTTAATAGAAATTTTTCCTTCAATATATGACCTTAATAATCTTATCCTAATAAGACAGGTCATTCTCCAATGGTACCACCTATGGATTGAGTACATGAGATGGGTCAGGTAAGTACTTCCTCAAAAGAGATAAATGGAATACATCATGTACTTGATACATGTTTGATGGGAGTGAAAGTCAGTAGGCCACTGCTCTGATGCGTTCAAGGATATCAAAAGGGAAAATGTTACTTGTATAGAGATTTACCTTCTTCACAAATCTAACTAGTCTATTCCACAAAGTTATGTAGAGGAAAACCATTTCTCCAACATCAAACTCTAGGTCTTGTTGATGGTTGTCTATATAGCAGTTCTATCAACACTGAGCAGCTTTGATGTGTTACTAGATGGTCTTAACCTTCTCCACCATTTCATCAACCATTTACGGACCAATAAGTTTGTGTTCCCCAATAACATCCCAACAAGCAGGTGTTCTACACCTCTTCCCATAATGGCCTAAATAAGGATCCATTTAGATGCTTGAGTGGAATGCTTTTTTATAAGAGAACTCAGCCAATGGAATTTGTCGATCCTATTAGCCATTGATGTACATTGAGTAAGATCTTGACATGTCCTCATGTGTTTGGATAGTCTACATAGGATTTCCATTAAATTGATGATGGTAATCCATAATGAAGATCATCTAAGTATTTAGATCATGTTAGAGACTCTTCCAAAACATAGAAGTTAATCTTGGATCTTGATAAAATGATAGTCGTAAACCATATAGACATACCACTTCTCAGATGTATATCAGTTCCAGTTGATCCATTGAGTAATACTCCCAAATCAAAAAGAAGTGTGTAATAATTATAAGAAGATCCACAACAACCTAGATAACATTGTTTATTTTTTATTTTTTTGGATTATGGTGAAAATGTATAAGGTGATTTTTTCCTATTGGCACATTAGTATGGTTAACGGTTGCATCATCCACATTACTTTGGTCTCTCATCCTTCACTTGCAGGCATACTTGGAACTATTATGTATATTCTCAGATCTCTAACATTATGTTATACCACAAATAGTTCTCTCAGAGATCTCGATACATTATTGTGTTTCCTAGGTGAATGGAAAAAGTCTAACTATTTTCCTAATTCAAAAGTTCTTTAATTAACTCAAGATATGATGGAACACAATATCATGACACACATCTAACGTCACCATGTTCACTAATATTGAAATAAATGGATTCCCATTTTTCTTATAGTTTCAAATTTCTTCTGAATTCTCATATCATATTTTTGTGCATCCTTTATCCTCTATAGAAGATTTGATTGAGAAATAATTTTTGAGAGGATTTACTATGTTCCCTTATTTATGATTAAATTTTATATCTTTATCAAATCTAATAAGATTGGATCATTCTCAATTCTCATTAATGATAGATTTTCTGGTTTCTTTCTACATAGAGCATCTTCCCCCTTCTTTGATTTCCCAGGGTTGTAATGGATTGAGTAGTCGTAATCCATAATGAGCTCTAACCATCTCAATTTCTAAATATTCATCTCTTACAATGTAAATTTATATTTTATATATTTTTCATCCTTATATATTTCACACTTCTCCCCAATAGAAAATTTCAGAAAATGTTTAACTCAAAGATCTCTTCTTCCAACTACATATCACACATTGGATAGTTTTTCTCATGAATATTCAACTACCTAATAGAGGAGGCAATGAAATTTTTATATTTCATCAATACACATCCAATTCTCTTCTTCCAAGAATCATTTATTCCATGAAATTCTCTCTAATTGTGGGTAGTGTGAGAATAGGGCATTGATAAGCCTCTTCATCAACTTAATGGCGATTTCTTCAAATTTATCATTCTAAAAAAACATGACTTCTTTCCCAATTAACATGGTAATTTTGTTTGACACACATGAGACATTTATCACAAATCGGTGATAATATCTTTCCATCCGAAGTAATCAATGGATATCAATCATAGATTATGCCCTTGGCCGTCCTTCAATTTATTTTTTCATGGAAGGATCTACATATATCCCATTTCTTATGTTGATATTCCCCCTAAATGAGACTTACATAAACTAAAACTCACATTTCATGAACATTTCATAGAACTTATCCTTTTATATGGTGTTTAGAATAGTTCTCATATTCTCTTCATTTCCCTCCTTGGTTTTGGAGTATATTAGAATATCTTCTATAAAGACTAAATTTGTTTTGTCTAGGTAATCATTATACACTATATTCATCAAGTCAATGAAAATTTATATAGAATTAGTGAGTCTGAAAGGTATTACTATGAATTCATAGTGCCTGTACCTTGTACAAAAAGCAGTTTTTGGGATATCCTCAATCTTCACACTTATATAGTAATATCCAGACTGCATATCCACCGTTGAAAGGTATAGTGCACGATGAAGCTAATTAAAAAGGTTATCAGTTCATGTCTAAGGATACATTTTCTTTATTCTGATTTTTTAAACTCAAGATAAGAAATGAAAAGGGAATTGACCTATGCTTCTACATGATTAAGGGGACTAGTGCTCCCCGTGGTGAAGCACTTGGGCATATAAACACTTTTTCCAGATTCGCATGTAGTTGTTTCATTAGCTCCAAAATTTCCACAATAGCCATTATATAAGGATTCTTGGATATTTGGAACACCCCGATTATAAAATCAATTGATAATTCAACATCTCTATAAGGATGAAGAAGAGGAAATTCCCTAGAAAACACATTACTGAATTCCCTCACAATAGGTATGTATTCTGGGATGGTTTATTTCTTATACTCAATCATCTAAGTAATATACACATGATCTTATTGTAAAAATATGCATGCATCCAATGATGTTTCTGAGGAAGATTCATCCTCCTCCATGCACTTGTATAGAATTGGAGGTCGATTCTCTCAATGGAGAGTGATTTCACTCTCATCAAAATTAATGTTGGATCTATGTAGGGAAATCCAATCCATGCCAAGAATTGCATCAAATTATACAAAGGGATGTATGTTAAGGATCATCGGGAAGTTCAATCAACAAATAGTGATTGGGGAGGAGTTATATGAATGAGTTTCTGTAATTTACCCATTTTTCATTTTCATCGATATCTATAATTCCATGCTTTGTGGTGGTATTTGTATTTTTTTAGTAAATGTTCAGGATATAAAAGATTGTGTTGAACTATGTATGATAACCCTATTTTTCACATTTTGATTCTGGATCTATTTTATCAAATATAAACATAGGGTTGAATATTTTTAAACTATTTAACACATAAAGGGGAATCCAGTGACATTAAAGGGATAAAATTTAAATTACATTTATATCCTTAACCTTTGAGTTTCTAGGCTCCAGTATAAGTTATCCACGAACTATTTCATCATTTATATTCTTCTGGGATTTCATTATCTCTCCATTAATAATGGTTCATATTAAGATTATGAATTTATCAAATAATTTCCCTCGACAGTGTCGAACTGAGAGTGCAATAAGGCCCATTTTCAGTCATTAGTTCATATTCAAGTCTCTATCAAAGCGGTGTTTTAAGGATTTACCCATAGATACATCTATTCTATATCCACCACTACATCTTCATATCTAGTCAAGGATGTATTTTCTTTATTAACCACTTACTCTATACTCACCTATATTCAGGTATGTATTTTGTGTGCATAGTCTTATCCCTATGGATATCACTATAGTTTCATAATCCTAATCCTAAATATAACTAATAATATCCTTTGATACCAACTATAAAAACCGTACAACTTGTTTCATATTTAAACACAATTTATTACATAAAAAATGCACAAAATAAAACTCATAATATAGAGAGGTATAGTGTGTTTGGTTCTTAAGAACATTACATAACAACATAAAACATGAAATACAACTTCTTTATTGAAAAAAATAATTTATATGACAATAAATTACATTGATACTTAGAATTGCAATGGATAAACTGAGGACATACACTAGAAAGGTGAGAGATTTAAATCCTAGTAAGGTAGTAAATAATGAATAACATGAATAATATAATAAATGTTATGAAATAGGTA
This sequence comes from Viscum album, assembly GCA_963277665.1. Taxonomy (NCBI): domain Eukaryota; kingdom Viridiplantae; phylum Streptophyta; class Magnoliopsida; order Santalales; family Viscaceae; genus Viscum; species Viscum album. The sequence continues at coordinate 409,186,227 of OY728134.1, read as the reverse complement.
TATCAATGGATCATAATAGAAACATGAACATAAATTCATGATATAGTATGATTATCATAACATGGAAATGCGGAAACAACATAAAAAACTGCATCATAAACAAAAAAGAACTTGGTAAACCCCTATCCCAAAATAGTGGAAATATTTATATAATGGAATTCGTTAAAAACCTATCCCAACATGACACATCATGATACTAATCACTACCCAATGCATTGGAGTGCTATAAGGGGTCAACCATCATTATCATTTTAGTCTCATGCTAAGGTTTTCCACATAGATCATATAACATGGATTCATTCAACATCATCATTTTTTCCATGATCAAGGAATGTGGAATTCATACTTTTAAGTAATAATTTGATAAGTATATGTTCATAAAGGTTAATACCCTTAACAAAAGAATGGGTATGGTATTCACTACACAATGATTTTGGAATGGAAAATCAGAGTTCAATATTTCAAGCATAATGGTGTCAAATTGAAATTCATAAATTTGGATGATGTGTGAAAAAGGGGTATCTCGTAATTTATACATGAGATGGATAATAATAGGATCATGGAAAGAATATCCCTATATATGAAATTGAAATTGGTTGCATAATATAAATGAAAATCATGAATGGAAATGAGAATATAGAAACCCATTACCTAATTTTGGTATGTTAAAGGGTGTACACAAGATGGATTTGTGAGAGAGAAAGTGTAACACTCCAAGATTTATGATTAAGTTATATTATCATTAATTTCCATGTTTTAAAAATGTTTCAAGGATTTATATGGACATGGATGTTTTAAAATTAAAATTCCTTTTAAAAGTTTCAATGTTTCATGGGACACTTTGATTCAAAAATCTATTTTTAATAAGTTCAGGATAAATAGTGAGACTTTTAAATGTTTTCAAGAAGAATCATATATTTCTCTGAAATAGGATTACTTATTATTTTCATCTATGTCAATATCCTTCATTATTATTGATTTAGGTAGATACTATCTTCCATACTGTATTGAATGATTTAAGTTTCACTTGGGATGTGATATTTTTATACCATTTATGGTTTGTGGTAAAAATATTTACATTTCTTATGATATTTGTAATAAGAACATTTAGATTATGTTTAAACCTTTTCATTTTAAAAAATGAATTGGACTTATTAAGTGATGGGTGGAGAATGCTATGGATCCTCGATGCATCGGTAGGTCTCATGAGACAAACTAGTTTCTTGGAACAAGGTCTTGACAAAATCATTTTTGTAGTCTTTGAATGAGGCTTTGACTATGTGGTTATGATGTCCGATATTATGTGTTCTATCATTATGAAATTAGCCATTGATATTACATGAGATTATTCTACTAGTAGAATATCAATGTGAATAAATAAATCACATTATTTTATTTATCATTATCATATTATGTTGATGTTTATATTTAAAAAACTTGTGTTTTAGTATTACATGTTGCCTTAAATGTTTATGCTTATTTATGATAGTCTCTGCTATATTTCTATCCTTATTGAGCATCTGAGCTAACCTTTTTCTATGTATTATTTTTCCAAGGATGTGAAGAAGAATATTACAATTAACCTACAGGAATAGGAAAAGGGATATGGGTGTGTTCAAAGAGGACACAATGTTGTTGCTATTTTTATTTCATTATTTAATGTAAAGCATATGTATGTATCTAGTACATAAAAGGCCACTAAACAAATCGATCATTCAATTCATGATCTCTTGTGATCATGCCAATGTTATATAATAATGTACCGACTCTAGGTAACTAGGGTCGGGACGTGATAGTTAGTATTAGAGGAAGTTTAGTGAAAACCATGGAAAAAAGATTTAGATAAACTTTGAATGGAGATCAATACCCTATGATAGACATTTAAGATTAGAGTAGAAGAACATCCAAATAATTTGGTAGTGTAAATTTTATGTGGGTTTTCCAAGAAAATACATCCCTTTCTGGATACAAATTGGTAGAGGTGGCTCTGAAACAGATGTACCTAGAAGTGAAAACTCTGACATAGAGATTCGGGCTTGCCTGGGATATCCTATTACATGAAAACGATCCATGATACAATTTTGGAATTGACACTCCAAGGGTATATGATTAGGATAATTCATGATTTAGTAACTAACTGACTTAAATTATTTTGATATAATATCAGAACAAATACACTTGATTAATCCTATGGTATTTTAGATTAAAAATAAGGTGTCATGATATTCTCTAAATGATTTTATGACTATTGTTACTCACACTCTTCTTTATTGTTTTAGTCAATTACTAGATTCCAAGGATTTTATAGTAACATTGAACACGATGTATAAGGTGGTCACAATGGTTCAAATGTGCAACAAAATGGAATGTTGAAAGGAAGACAAAGACATCATGTTTAGGACGAATCAATTTTCAATAAATATGACCTAAAACATATACATTAACCAACTCACGAAATCAAAAAAGAAGAGAAAGGAGGAGAATGTTAAGGGCTCCAGTAGTGGATACCATAGAGAAAAGAAATCTCATTTTCCATCAACCAAGAAATGTGGAAGGAGACAACCCGGAAAGTGTCACAATGGAACAACAAAATGCTTTATGTGTAGGAAATAAGGACATAAAGTAAATATTTGTCATGGGAAAATGGAGAGTACTATGGAAGAAAAAAATGATCCTAAGAATCAATTTATAGTCATATTCAATAAATATAGGGGACTTGGGCATTACCCAAGTCAATTTTCGATTCTATACGATAACCAATGAATCAAGGAAGATCCTATGTGGAAGTAAATAGATTGAGAAATGTTTAAAATTGTTAATGCTTGTTGTTTATGGGATTACATTGGAAGACTTTTCTCTTGTCTGTGTAACACTGTTGTTTGTTATGTGAAAATACTATTTGATGAAGAATTATCTTTTATTTTGTGGATATAGTTATAAATAACCATTGGGGTTTATATGATCCTTGGATTTGATTCAATTACAAGTTATTTATTTTTGGGAATAAAATGAAATGTATGAGATAACATTTGTGGTTAAAATTTGTTACAGTTATTTTTGAGGAATTTATCTCATTTTTTGGAATGTTGTAAAATTATATAGTTTTGGAAAAAGGGCAACATGAAAACCGTGTGACAACCCATTGTGTCAAAAAAAAGTTACAGGAATCGAACACCCAAATAATTTAGCTATTGGGATTTATCTACTACCACTAGACTACATGATGTCCCTAGTTAGTATGACTAATTCTTTTAGTTAAATGATTTTATGGATCAAGAATATGTTGATTTTGGGAAATTATTATATATCCTTAGTATAGGAAAATGATTTTGTGACTAAGTGTTCAATGTTATTTTTGAAGACGTTCTCCCTTTTGGGAACACAATATGCCAATGGGAAATAGAGTACTTTGGGATTTCATTTGAGGAGTAATGGTTGCTTTTTTATTATTGAAGAATATATGTTTTTTGGACTGAGAGAGATCTGGGTAATTTATGAAAAATGATTAACCTATCATAGAGTATATTTGATTATGTTAATTAATTTCACGTATGTGTCTTTTAGAGTAATCAATTATATTGGGGGATACATGTTAAGATTTACTATAAAAGACTATGTGATTAAATTTTTCTGAGTTTTGAGTTTCATTTATTATTTGGATTATATTGAAGGATTTTTAATATGATTGTTTATTAAATGTATTTTATTGAAAATTTGGTATTGTTTGTGTAATTTCGGAAATTAAGATTTGTATTTCATTCTATAAAGGACTATATTTTCCAGGGATCATCATATATTGTACTAACCATTTGTTTTTGGTTAATCTCTAAAGACAGGGAAATATATACTTCAACCTTTTTGGATTAGGTGATTCTCAAGAAGTTGATTTTAGCGCTTCAGATGTGACCAAGTCAACATGAATACTCATAATTTGGCAAAAATATGAGTTAGTTGTAGAAATTTATTAAAATTTGAATATCTATTTAAAAATTAATTATATATCTTTATTTCCCAAGACAATAACATAAATAAATTCCTCAACTTTATGAAATTGAACTTAAAACAAAAAACGTTATCCATTTACTTTTCCTTCTGGGAAACAAATGAATTTTTAACCCATCACAAGATTGTGGTTTTTTTATTTTTAACTATCTCTTTATCATGTTTTCTATCACTCTAAATTAAAACATGACACTTAGTTTATCTTGAATATCCAAGTTTTCATACATGGAATCCTAGTATGAGTTATCTCGAATGACCTTTGTACTTCTCTTTCATTCTTTTAAAGTTATAGTTTTATTGACTTTTTTTCCGATGTGGGACATTCAATGAAGTTACCAAGACCAATTATAATATTTTGGCAATGCAATTTCCAAATGGGGAAAAATGTAACACCCCATGATTTAATAGTAAGTTATTTTCTTTAATGTAATTCAATCACTTGCGCTACATGAAACACCGAGTTTGAGCGCACCATGACTTACCAAACTAGTCATTCAAAAAACAGTTATGAATAGTATTAACTTAATTTTGAATTTAATAAACTCCATATAATTTTAACATCTATATTATGTGTTTCTTAGATATAATATAATAACAAAAGTATTTTTCAAGAAATGCAATTTTACCGCTTTTTAATGGAGACCCCTATTCAAATACAATATTTGAAACAATTATATATTCACTTTTAAAAAATAAACTTATTCTTTAGAATTGGGACATAAAAATTTATTTAGGAAGAATTTTTTGTGCTTTTCTGATAACTTTCATATTTTCATGAATAGTGAAAAATACTAAATTTTTATTGAAAACATCAATTTTTATCAAAATAATTTAGTGTGTTAAATTATAAATTTTAATGTTTTTAAAGTATAATTATATTATATTTATATCATTTAATCCAATATTGGTCATTGGAAGTGATTTTACATTTAAATTGAATATAAACACATATCAAACTATTGATAGTTTTTACTCCTCAAAAACCCACATTCTGGTTTTGTCAACAGAAATATTTTTTAATTTAATTAATAGAATATCTATGTTTTTAATTTGGTAAGATAGAAATCAATTTTGAATTTCGATTATCAAAATTATAATTGGGTGAATTTTTGGTATTTTTCAGAAAACATTTAATTTTTGATTAATATTACAAAACACTAAATTATTGTTAAAAACCTACTTTTTATTTAAATAATTATTTATTTTATATAAATTTAATTTAAGTCCAAATATATATATAATAAAAATATATGTTCAATGTAATTCATTGGGGTAATTTTATAATAAAATTATATGTATAAAATTTTATTGAACTTTTTAACGTCTTTTACCCACCTTATAGGCAAATTTGCAAATTTTCATAAAAAGTAATTTTACCACTTTTGTGAACAGATTTAGAAAAATTCGAAGTGACACAGTTGAAATCAGTAGATAAAATTTCATTCAATAGGACGAAAATATTTTTTGGTGAATAGTTACTTTTAAAATATATTTAACACGTTTAAAAGTAAATAAGGTAATTAAAGGTAATAATGATATAATAATTACCCTAAAACATTTCCTAATTCTATTAGATAAGTGTATTTTGAACTAAATCTAACATAGTAATATAATATGATCATTTTGATCCAATTGGATTAGATTAGGACATTTATTATTTTTTATTTAAAGAAGAGTTAAAAGTGTTAAATTCAATGTTTAATAACTAATCCCTTTTTAATATAGAGTTATAAAAACGATAAATTCAACTACAAATATTCATTAGAAATATAAAAAGATTATCTAAATTAAGGTATTTTCTTTATAATTTTTAGACATTAAATAATGTAATTTATTTATGACACAATGATGATGTAGTAATTACCTTATTAACGAATGATTAAAATAATAGATATTATTAATATCCAAATAAATGTTAATTAAGACTTTTGATGCATTAAACTAATATTACAGGTTAATAATACATGTTATGATGGATTTTTTTGAAGTAATCATGTTATTTTGACATTCCCAAAAACCAAATACTAAATTGTTTCCAAATTAACATAAATGATTTTTGAAAACAAATACTGTATTATTAAATGATTCAATATTTATAAAAATATATGTTTAAGCCAAAGGATTCATATAATGATAGATATTTCATTAGTGAACCACTTGGGGTTCCCTTGGATTTTTATAGATTGTTTATTAACCATTTATTATAATAATACACGAATATATGGTAAAAGATTAACTATTTAACTAAAATTTAAATCTAAAAAATAAGGTTACTATGGTGACCTAAACCTGTCTAAAACTTTTGGGTTTTGATGATTTTGACCCATTCGAACCTTATCCTCAAAATAAATCCTTTTGGAGCCATTATAAACCGAATATTATTGTATAATAAAATAAAATTTCAAGATTTTCCTAAAGTAACCCTCACATCTCTTAAAAAATTGTTTTTACACTTCTCTCAAAATCTCACCCCAAACCAATTTTTTTCGGCTAAAACCTAATTAAATATCCTCACAACTACCCTAAATTCATATTAGAGGCATTTCTTTGGTCATAAATCCAACCTATGGAGCCCTTTGGTTCAAATTAAAAGGAAACACCCGCAGAAGAGGTAATGAGTTCATTACCTCTTTTAAAGTTCTTTTCTTCTTCCACTTCCTCTTTATTTGTTGTTTCCATACCAAAATAATAACTCAAGTACCTTGAATATAATGTGATATTATTATTAATATGGTACAAAATATTCATTATTCTACCCATCCTATGAATGAAAATGTCACCATACGTGCATACGTTTAGCTTACCGTCTCCATGTCGGGATGTAGTTTGATATTCATCTTATTTTTTGGATGGGTATAATAGTGAGTATAATTTACAAAAATAAAAAATAATTAAATTTTATGATTCTGTATATATTATATACCTTCCAATTACATAATATTTAACCATCAATGGAATGATATTGTCACTTGTGCATATGTACGGATTACTGTATCCACGAATGTGCAGGGATTCATTCCCCATCATATCCATTAAAAACTAATATTCATTTTATGATTAAAAATAATTTGTTATAACATAATATCATTCTTTATATTAATCAAATAAACCCTATCCAAAACAAACATGACTTACATAGAAAAACAAATCAGTTAACACTCAAAACAATGATACTACTAAAATATTATTAACAATGAAATACTACAAGATCATATATGATATAATATCAAGGTATGTGGTTCATGTATAATTTTATAACAATTATTTAACTATTATACAGGAGGTTAATCTAACATAGTCTAAGGAAAATTACAAGGTGATGGGTTTTCATCTCACTTTTTATTCCCGTGAGATCCATGCTATATTTGCCACTATTTCCTTTTATGTGGTGTGCGTACTTCCCATTATTGTATTCTTTCATTAATATAATTTAATTTATGGGTATTTACACGTTAATTGTATTACCCTTATTTAATAGGGTGTATGTTTTGTATGTTACCTAATCAGTAATGGAATTCTAATTTCAATTTCAACTCATTGGGTTTCATACAAGCTTCATTGATTCTTTTACTCAATGATTATGTGTGAAATCACTATTTATTTATTTATGTAGTAATTTCCACTCCACATTTTGTGGATATACTTTTGATATACATAATCAATCGTTTGATAAATTCTCAAGTCATCTATATGATCCTAATTAGAGTAATCGTAACTGAATTTCCATCCATTGAGTTAAACATCCGAGTCCTTGGTGTTGTTTTTACAAAATTATTTTTGAATGTACCCTGATTGATTTTCACTGAGTATCCAATCATATTCAGTGTATTTATATTTTCCACACATAATTATGTCATTGATTTATCCTTAACCTATGTATACTGTCTTTCTAATGGATTTCATCTTAATTTACATTCTATTGAAACTTCTTTGTTGTTATGCACAAATTCACTTTTATATGGTGTATATAATGTACTTTTACATAATATATCATGAATACCTTTATTCTCATGATATTATAAGTATTTTATTACGTCAATTATTTGTATTCAAGAAAATCTCATTTAGTTAGGAACTCTAACTAATATATAATTTTAAATGTTTTAATGATTTATACTTTTAAATCATTCTTATTTATGTCAATGTTTTAAAAATGGTTTAATGTATTTTTGGGACATAGATGTATTAAATATAAAACTCCATTTAAAAGTATCAATGTGTTATGAGACACTTTGATTGAAAAATATATTTTTAACAACTTCTTGATAAATAGTGAGACTTTTAAATGTTTTTTAAAAGGGGGATTTTCCTCCCAAATACTTTTACTGATTATTTTCATCTATGTAAATATCCATAATTATTATTGATTGAGGATGATACAATATTCCAATATTGTATTGAATGAGTTATGTTTAACTGGGATGTTCTATTTTTATACCATTCCTGGGTTGTGGTTAAAATATTCACAATTTGTATGCTAGTATTAATACGATTTTTTAGATTTTGATTCATCATTTTCGTATGAGGTATGAATTTAACTTACTAAGTGACAGGTGGAACCCGATATAGCTTCTCGATTAATTGGTTGGCCTCATGAGTCAAACTAGTTTTTTGGAACAAGGAATTTAAAAAAACTTTTATGTAGTCTTTGCATGAGGCCTTGGCTATGTGGTTATGATGTCCGAAATTATCCATTCTATCATTATGAAATTATCTATGGATATTAAAAGTGATTATTCATCTAGTAGAATACCGATGTGAATATGTAAATGGAATTATTTGATTTATCTCTTCCGAATTATGCTATAGATTATTTCTAAAAGGCTTGTGTTTTAGTATTATACATTAACTTAAATGTTTAGTCTTATTTATGATAGTTTCCACTATATTGTTATCCTTACTGAGCATCTGAGCTCACCCCTTTCTATGTTTTATTTTCCTAGGATTCGAAGAATTATATTACGATTAACTTGTAGGAATATGCTATGGTATGTGAGTGTGTTCCAAGGAGACACTATGTTTTTAGTTTTTTAATTTCATGATGTAATGTAAACATTGTGTATGTGTCTAGAACTTCTAAGGCTACCAAAGTAATCATTCATTCAAAACATTATCCCTTGTGATCATGCCAATGCTATGTAATAATACATTGCTTTGGATAACTAGGGTCAGGGATATAAAGTTGTAATCAGTGGAAGTGTAGTTCAAACCTTGGAAACTAGATTTAGATAAACTCTGATTAGGGAACATTACCCTAAGATATACATTGATGATTAGTATATAAGAACATACAAAAATATTAGTAGTGTAAATATTATATAAGAATTACATTAAAATACATCCTTGTCTGGATTCAAATAGGTAGAGGTGGCTCTCGCACAAATGTACCTAAGAGTGAAAACTCTGATAAGGAGTTGTGGACTTGACCTGGGGTATCCTAGTACATGATAATGGGCCTTGCTTCGCTCTTTGTATTGAAACTCCCATGGGTATGCTTAGTATAATTCACATTTTATTTGAAAAATGATTTTAATGATTTTAATATAAGATTATAATAAATAACCACGATTAATTTTATGGTGTTTTTGATTGAAAATAAGGAGTCGTGATATTTTCTAATTGATTTTATAAAAATTGTTACTCAAACTCTGCTTTCTAGTTTTAGTCAATGGCTGGATTCCAAGGAAGTCATGGTAATATTGACTACAATGTACAAGTTGGGAACGATGGTGGAAATGAGTAACAGAATGGAATTTTGATAGGCATAAAATACATTGTGCTCATGCCGAATCAATTTTACAAAAATAGGATCAATAATGTATTCATTAACCAACTCCCAAACTCAACAAAGTAGAGAAAGGTGGAGAATGATAAGAGCTCCTGCAATAGATACCATGGAAAAAAACAAATCTCAATTTCCATCATGTTTGAAATGTGGAAGGAGACACCCAGGAAAGTGTCTCAATGGATAAAAATAAATTATTTATATGTGGGAAAGAAGGACATAATGTAACGAATTGTTGAGGAAAAATGAAGAGTATTATAGAAGAAAATAAAAATGATCCTAATAATCTATTTACAGCCATTTTCCAAAAATTTATGGGACTAGGGCATTACCCGAGTCAATGTCTTATTCTATAGGATAACCTATATGTCAAGGAAGAACCTACGTGTAAATAAATGCATGAAGAAATGTTTAAAACTATTAATTATCTTTGATGATGGGATTACATTGGTAGTCTTTTATATTGTATGTGTAACCCTGGAGTTTTATATATGAAAATTCTATTTGAGGAAGAATTATCTTTTATTTTGTGGATATAGTTATAAAGAAACATTTGGGTTTATATGTTCCTTGAATTTGAGGCAATTACAGGTTATTAATTTTTGGGAAGAAAATGAAAGATGTGAGATAAAAATTGTTGTTAAAATATTTAATGGTTATTTTTGAGAAATTTATCACATTTTTTGGAATGTCATAAAATTGTATTGTTTTTGAAATAAGACAACACGCAGACCGTGTGACATGTCGTCACGTCGGACAAAGTTATGATAATCGAACCCTCAACCAATGTGTGACTGAGGATTATCACCTACCATTAGACTACTTGAAGTCCCTGGTAAGTATGACTAATTCTTTTTGGTTAAATGATTTTATGGATCATGAATATGTTGATTTTCAAAACTTATTATTTATCCTTAGTATAGGAAAATGATATGGTGATTAAGTGATAAATGTTATTTTGGAAGACGTTCGCTCTTATGGGAACACTATATGCCTAAGGAAAATAGAATACTATGGGATTTAATTTGATGTGTAATGGTGGATTTTTTATTACGGAAGACTGTATGTTTTTCTATGTACTTATAGATATTGGGGTTATTTATGAAAAAGGAATAACCACTTGTATAGAATATTTGTTTAGGTTAATTACCTTTATGTATGTGACTTTAAGAGTAGTAGATGTTATTTGGATATAATTGGTACTATTTATTATGAAAGAATGTGTTATTAAATTATTCTGAGTTTTGGGTTTCATCCTTAGATGGGATTATATTGATGGATTTTAAGGAAAATTGTTTATTGAATGGTCTTTATTGAAATTTGGGTATTATTTGTTTAATTTTTGAAATTACGATATCTATTTATTTTTATAATGAATTATTCATTTTGGGGAACATCTTATCTTATACTAACCATTTAGTTTTGGTTAATATCTAATTACAAGAGAAATATATAGTTCATCATTTGTAGATTATGTGATTCTCTAGAAGTTGATTTTAGGGCTTCAGGTGTGACCAAGTCATCTGGAATACTGACCATTCATAGAAAATAATATTTAGTGGTATAAATTTATTAAAGGATGAAACTCTACTAAAAAAGTAAGTATATCTCTTTATGTTCCTAGTTAATCTCATAAATAAATTCATCAAAATTATGAAATGAATCTTAAAACAAAAAATGTTGTCTGTTTATTTTCCTATTGAGAAACTAATGACTCTTTAACCCATTACATGTTTTTGGTTGTCTTGTTGATAAATTTATTTTGATCATGTTTTCAATCACAATCTTTTAGAACTTGACACTTATTTTATCTCCCATATCCTTGTTTTCTGACATGGAATCCTAGTATGGGTTATCTCAGGTGAACATTGGACTTCCCTTTCATTATTTTAATGTGATAACTTTATTGACTCTTTTTTCAATGTGGGACATTCAATGAAGTTCGCAAGCCCAATTTTAAAATTCCAAAGATGCTATTTCTAAAAGGTTGAATAATGTAACAACCGAATGTTTCATAGTATGTTATTTTCTTTATAGTAATTCAATATCTTGCGCTACACACAACACCATGTTCGAGAGCACCACGATTTACGAAACAAGCCGTTCAAAAACTGTTTATGAATATTATTAACTTCATTTTAAATTTTATATACTCCATATAATTTTTACATCCATATTATTATTTTCTTTGACATAATATAAGAACAAATTCATTTTTTAGATAAAAAAGTATTTTCCAAAAAATGAAATTTTAACGTCTTTTAAGGGTGAACCCTTTTTAATTCCATTATTTGACACTTTTAAATATTTAATTTTACAAAATAAACTTCTTATTTATAATTGGGACATTAAAATTTAGTTTGGATAACGTTTTTGTGCTTTTATGAAAACTTTTATATTTTGATGAATAGTCAAAATAATAAATTTTAAATGAAAAAAACGTTTTTAATCAAAAACATTAGAGTGTTAAATTATAAATTTGAATGGTTTTTAAGTATAATTAGATTATATTTTTATCATTTAATAAAATTATTGTCATTAGATGTTATTTTACATTTAAATTGAACATAAACACATATGAATCTTTTTATAGTTTTTATTCCAAAAACACCCGCTTTCTAGTTTTGACAACGTGAATATTTTTTTAAATTAATAAACATAACATCCTAGTTTTTAATTTGGTAAGATAGAGATCATTTTTTAATTTTGAATATCAAAATTATATTTGGGTGAATTTTTGATATTTTTCTAAAAACATTAAATTTGTGATGAATAGTGAAAATCACTACATTATTGTTTAAAACCTACTTTTTATTTAAATAATTAATTATTTTTAAGTTTATTTTAAGTCCAAAAATATACATAATACAAATTTATGTTAAATATAATTTATTTTAGTCATTTTATAATAAAAATAGATGTATACAAATTTGTTGAACTTTTTTAACATTTTTACCCACCTTCTAGACACATTTGCAAATTTGCATGAAATTTAATTTTACCGCTTCTGTGAATTGAATGTTAAATGTTTAAAAGAGACAGTTGACATTAATAAGTAAAATTTTGTTCAATATGATGAAAATATTTTTTTGGTGAATAAGAACTTTTTTATTTTATTTACCATGGTTAAAAGTAAATTGGGTAATTAAAGGTAAAAATGATATCATAATTTCCTAACATGTATCCTAATTCAAATATATAAGTTTCCTTCAACCATAATAAACCTTAGGAATAAAATATGATCCTTTTGTTCATCATGGATTAGATTAGGACATTTAATATTATTTTATTTAAAGAATATTTAAAACTGTTAAACTAAACGTTTAATAACTAAACCCTTTTTAATATAGGGTTATAGATTAGATAAATTCTACTAAAAATATTCATTATAAAGATAAAAATATTTCATACATAAATGTATTTTATTTATAATATTTAGAAATTAAATAATCAAATTTATTGTTGACACAATGATGAGGTCGTAATTACCTTATTAATGAATGATTAATATAATTGATATTATAAATATTGAAATAAATATAGATTGAGACATTTTATGCATTAAACTAATTTTATAGTTTAATATCACAAGTTAGGATTGATTTTAATTTTTTTGTTCTAATTAATCATGTTTTTTTACTTTCCCAAAAACAAAATACTAAATGGTGTCAAAAAAACATATATGAGTTTATTTAAACAAATAATATATTATTAAATGGTATAATATTACTAAAAATCTAAAGATCAGCCAAAGAACTCATATAATAGTGGATATGTCATTAATTAACCACATGGGGTACTCTTGTTTTTTATAGTAAGTTTATTAACCATTTATTACAATAATACCAGAATACATGGTAAAAGTTAAACTATTCAGCTAATAGTTAAATCTATAAACATAATGTTAATATGGTGATCTAAACCAATATAAAACCTATTAGTTGGGATATTTTTGACCTATCCCCACCATATCATTGATGTAAATCCTTTTGGAGCCATTATAAACCGAAAATGATTGTATAATAAAATAATATTTAAAGCTTTTCCTAAAGTAACACTGACCTCTCTTATAAAATGGTACTTCCCCTTCTCTCAAAATCACACCTCCAATTCCATTTGGATTAGAAAAACCCTACTAAAATATCCTCCCAACTACCCTCACTTAAACCTAGAGGTATTACTTTGATCATATATCCATCATAATGATCCATTTCAATCAAATAAAAAGGAAGCACTCGAAAAATATTTAATGATTTCTTCCCCTCTTTCAAAATTATGTTTTTCTTCCACTTCCTCTTTTGTTGTTGTTTCCATAAAAAATAATAACTATAGTAACTTCTACAAATTGTGATGTTATTATAATTATGGTAAACCCATATTCATTATTATACCCTACCTATGGAGGAAAAAGACTCCATAAGTGCGTACGTACGACTTACAGTCTCCACATCGTAGTGTTGTTTATTATTCAACTCATTAATTGGATGGGTATAATAATGTGTATAATTGATGTAAATAATAAATATAAAATTTTAATGATTCTTTATAGATTGTTTCCCATTCAATTACATATGGTTTCACCATCAATGGAATGATATTGTTGCTCATGCGTACGTACGGATTACCGTCTCCACGAACGCGATGAGATTCAGTCCCCATCATAACCATTCAAGAATAATATACCTTTTATGATTAAAAATATTTTTTAATAACTTAATATCATTCTTTATATTAATAAAATATATCCTATCCATAATAAACATGACCTACGTAACAAAACATATAATGGAAAACAATTCAGATAACACCTGAATCAATGATACTACTAAAATCATATTAACAAAGAAATATTAGAAGATCATATATGATATTATATTTAGGTATATGGTTCTTTAATAAATTAATTAAAATTATATAACTATTATACATGATGTTAACATATCCTCGGCTAAAGAAAAGTACAATGTAAGGTGTTTTTATCTCACTTTTTATTCGAGTGAGATTCATGCTATATTTTCAACTATTTACATTTATGTTATGTATGTACTACCCATGATTGTATTATTTGTATAATGCACATTATTTTTTGGGTATTTACCACTTCGGTTTAGGTCCCTTCTTTCATGGGGACCGTGTGTTGTATGTTACCAAATCGTTAAGGGAATTTCTAATTTCAATTTCCAGTTATTGGGTTTTACACAAAGTTCATTGATTATTTTACTCCAAGATTATTTGTGAAATCAGTATTTATTTATTTATTTATATATTTCCAATCCAAATTGTGTGTATATACTTTTTATACACATAATCACTCCATTATTAAATTTTCAAGTCATCGATATGAACATGATCATAGTAGTCTTAACTCAATTTTCATCTATTGATTTAAACATCCAAGTCATTGGTTTGGTTTTTACATAAATAAGTTTGAGTGTACTCTGATTTATTTACATAGAATATCTAATAATATTGAGTGTACAAATATTTTTCACACATAATTATGTCATTGATTTACCCTTAACCTAAGGATACTATCTTTATAATTGATTTCATCTCAATTTACATACCATCGATAGTTTTTGTTTTTATGCGCCAATTCACATTTATATGGTGTATATACCATACATTGATATTATATATCATAGATCCCTTTATTCTCATGATATTATAAGGTTTTTATTACCTAAATTATTTTTATTTTAGCATCTTTCATTTGGTTAAGATCTTTAACTTAAATATAATCATAAATGTTTTAAGGATTTATTCTTCTAAATCTTTCTAATTAGTGTCCATGTTTTAAAAATGGTTTTAAGGATTTAGATGGACATGGATTTTTAAAAATGAAAATTCCTTTTAATATTTTCCATGTGGTATGGGAAACATTGATTAAAAAATATATATTTTACAGCTTTTCATAAATAGGAACACTTTTAAATGTTTTCAAGAAAAAGGGGACATTTCTATCTAATAGATTTACTGATTATTTTCATCTCTGTCAATATCTATAATTATTATTGATTGAGGATGATAAAATATTTCCTATTGTATTGAATGAGTTATGTTTGACTGTGGGTGTTCTATTTTTATACCATTCCTGGTTTGGGGTTAAAATGTTGAAAATTTTTATGCAAGTTTTAATACGAATGTTTAGATTATGATTCATCCTTTTCATATGAAGAATGTATTGGACTTAGTAAGTGACAGGTGGATCCCCATATTTCTCCTCTATGTATTTGTAGGTCTAATGAGATAAACTAGTGTCTTGGAACAAGGCCTTGGAAAAATCATTTTTGTAGTTTTGGCATGAGGCCTTGACTATGTGGTTAAGATGTTTGAGAATATACATTCCATCATTATGAAATTAGCTATTGATACTACATGCGATTATTTGACTAGTAGAATACACATGTGAATATGTAAATGGAATTATTTGATTTAACAATTCCATATAATTCTTATGATTGTGTTTAAAAGGAATGAGTTTTATTATTATACATTGCCTTAAATGTTTATACTTATTTATGATAGTTTTGTTATATTGTTATCCCTACTGAGAATCTGAGCTCACCTCTTTCAATGTTTTAGTTTTTCCAAGAAGCAAAGTAGTATATTATGATTAACCTACAAGAATGGGCTAATGGATATGAGTGTATTCGTAAGGAATAGAATGTTGTTGTTTTTTTTATTTCAGGATTTAATGTATGACTTATGTAAGTATCAAGTACATCCAGGGATACTAAAATAATCGGTCTTTCAAGATGTGATCTCTTGTGATCATGGAAATGATATGTAATAATGCAATGAATATGTGTAACTAGGGTTGGGGTGTTACTAAAATGGGTCTCTCATTATTTATTCAAAACAATGGAGGTATTTAAAAGGTGAGCATATATACCCCACCATTTTTAATTGAAAATAAAATGCTGTTGAAATATAATGAAACATGGATAAAAATGAAAAATAAAGGAATCCTTTACTTGGATGTGTGATCCCAATGTCCTAAGATATATTTTTGCGATCTTAGGAGAACCTTGGGTGGACTTTTGGGAGTATAGAGAAGAGTGTGGATGAGATCCAAATAGTTTTAATGAAAATGAATGTGGGATTAGTTGGGTTTATATAGGAGTTATGGGGAGTTATTTATTATTTAGGGTTCAAAAATTACACAATAAAATATTGAAAAAAAACCAACTCATGGTATTTTACCATGGATTATGGAAATGAGGGTGAAAAAAAATTATTTTATAATCCCAAGGTATGGTGACATTAATATATTACCTTTTCCTACGTGTAGGGGAGTCACACTATCATTAAAATGATTTTGAAATCCTAAAATATTTAATAAGTCTTTAACGATTCACTATGGATTTATAAAATAAATAAAACAAATATAGAATCACATTATTTTAAAGGTAAAATAAATATTTGGTCAAATATCCCTTTTATAGTATTTTTTTACATCACTATTGGGTCATTATGATGTCATGAAACACATTATATATTTTTTCTGTATATAAATTGTTCTAAAAAATTCGACTATCTCACAAAATTATGAAGAAATTACCATTTGATAATTTTAATGCCCTGATTTCAAAAATAATATTCATTTTATCTAAATATTTTTTTAAATATGTGAATTTTCACTTTTAATATAAAAACAAACATTTACTGAAAATTGGTGCGTTTTGAGAAATATATTTTTAATCCATATTAAAAAATACATTTCAGTTCATAAATTTTATATGATAATATATATTTAATTAACATAAAAGAAAAATATTTTTTAAAAAACTATATTTTTTTAAAATACATTAATTCGTCAAAATAAATTCTTTAATTTAATTTGAATATTAACAAAAAAAATATTATCTATGGGGTGAAAATCATCTACAAAGTAACATTAATCCAATGGAAGTATATCCATTATTTTATACAAAATAATGTTTGTAATCATAATTCTAGTGTCCTCATACATATACCTTTATTACACCGGTATATATCAATAGTGTAAGGTGTCTGATGGTGGGGCTTTCATGGGGCTATTCTGTGAATGTGGTTTGGTCTGTGATCTCAATGAGCTTGAAATTATCCAATAAATAGTTTCGCTCATGCCTATGTTGTTTGATCTCATCTTGAGATTGGTCTAGGGAAATGCCCATAAATTTTATATCCCATGAATGATTTGACAAATGGGATTAATAAGGAATCATTGTACTGGTTGAAGTCACCACTTCATTTTTCTATACCAAAAGGATTTGTTAAAATCCTATATTTATACTATCCATTTGATCACTATTAAATGATAATATTATCAATAATAAGGATACACAATGGTCTGTTAAATCCAATTGGATATATTAAAAAAAAGTTCTTGTGTTTTATATATCGATAATATAATTAATTAAATAAATGACCAAGAATTTTATTCACAACAGTTTGGGTCATTACATCTCCCTCTCAATCATGTGTGTGACATTGGCACACTTGAGATCCCATGGGCATAATATTTTGATTTCCATGAATCCCTCTTCCTTTGGAAAATATTGTTTATATAGAAATAATGAAAAATCTCTTTTGATGCACACTTTTGGCACTCAGATGGATGCAAGACCCTAAGAATATACAATAGACCCCTCCATTTGAATGGTTTAGGTACATGTGATCATGAGAACCATTGATGGCCTCATGATATCCTTAGGTGACCTTGGAGATGACATGTTGATCATAAGACAAGCCTCAGAAAAGTATGGATAATCACATGAAAACCCTTTGACTTGTCACCATGGTCATGAGTCAACACTAGGGTAATACAAACTGATCAGGAAACACCCTCTTGAAACATCCTCATTGTCACAAGGAAAGCTCCAGAAAAGCTAGGATGACCTTAAAATGGAGTCACTGTCCTATTCGAAGGACCATGTGATATTCCTCCGACATGTCCTAATAAACATGAGATATCCCAAGGACATGTCAAGTTGATCGTATAACAACATAGATTCTCGTCAAATTTGATCATTTGGAAGACCCCAGACATGCCCAGATTGGTCATGCAATGAATCATGGACATGATGCTTCACCCATTAAAAGTAATCTAAGGCATTCTAGTGGATTAGGGAGACACCATTGAATGTGAATGATTTTTCTAATTGGTGTTACAACATATTGGAAAGACAATCAAGGCATTCCTAGTAGATGGACAAGACTAAAATATAAATCATATAGAAAATACAAACCATATCTAAAATTCCTACTTGGAGGTATTCCATGTGGATACTAGTTAATAATACACTGTCGCGTATCCTTTTGGCATGGGAAGTGTCCTCAATGCGCTTTTGTAATGTAATCATATGACCCTACCGATAACATGTGATCGATAAAACCTCACATAGTTATAATCACCTATCATTAATCTACCAAAGGATAAATTATATATAGTCTAAGAAGCTACATATATATTGTAAGCATAAAACCATCGACCAACCTTCAAGTGAAATTCCTAACCAACCAAGCATCCATAGATTTTAAGCCACAAAAAAATTGGAACCCTCATAATGTAATCCCTAACCAACTAGGAATCCTTAGAGTGTAGGCCCCGGCCAACAGGGCAGCATTAGAGTTTAATCCATGTCCCATTGGGAAGCCTTAGATTGTAATCCATGAACAAACAGAAATAACTCATAGTGTAATCCCCAACCAACTGGGTATCCTTTTCATGTAATCCCCATCCAACTATGTAGCCTTAGATTGTTAGCCCCAACCTACTGGGAATCATTAGAGTATAAGCCCAAACAAATCATGAATCCTCTGTGGGTAAGCCCCAATTGATAATATAATATTATATGTCCCTGGTAATATGTAATCAATTTCTATATAAGGACCTAGAATTCAAAAAATCAGAGGAATAATCATAGCATCCCTGAGAAGAATAATCCCCCATAACCCATTAGTGGGTTAACATATAATTGAACTGTGAAAACTCTAATTCCCTCTATAACTAGGATATGTAAGAAGGCTTCATAAGACTGAGATCCATACAATATTCTCTACGAGATGGTTGGTCATTACCCTGAAAGGGAATCTTTAAGGTCTAATACCCAGAAAAAAACTCTCACATTCAATGGGTCCAATCCATTACTATCATTTATTTCTCACAATCACGCATGAATCGCCTTGGATTAAAGATAGTGATGAATACACCAGTAGTAGGTAAAGAAATCCTCAATACAAGATCAACACCCATGTGATATAAATATGATTAGATCCCATATCCAATGCAGAAATCTAGGGCAATCACATATTCGTAAGGCCCTCCTAGGGCCTCTAGTTCCACATATACCCCAAAACAAGCACCTCTCTTAAGAACTACGTGTAATCTATTTCTTGTGTTAATTGTGATATTTAAGTCATCTCATCGCAGTCCAAGCCCAATGTTCATGTCCTCACCATAAAACGTGAAAATGTATTGATGTTTCCTATGAGATGACCTTAAATCCTATCAAACCAACTATATGATTTTTGATTCCTACATTCAAAGGATACATCTGACAACTTTTATAGGTTTAATCCCATCCACTGGACACCCTACATCTCCATAGATAATAATAAACTCAAGAGTTTTCAATAATGGTCATTGTCCAAAGCATCAAAATTATATAATAGAGAGATAGAGAACCCTGTGATATGCACAAAATCATCCCTATCAATACATGTTTATAATAAAACCATTGCCACAGTGGTAACATGTCCCATATCAGAGTATAGAAAAGATTTCATAAATATATATTTAATCTATAAGAGAGTCCCAAAGTATAAAGATACCCCCCAAATGGTGCGATGAGGTGAACCACCCATTATATTGACCAATATGAGTCCCCAAGTGTTTCTAGGCCTAAAATCCCAGATGGACACTAGACATTGGATGGAAGGTCTGTACATAGCAATAGATGGGGAACCCATTGGGTGTTTTTGAAAAAAGTGACTATGGGAGCCCAACAGGTGAAACCCATTTCACAACATTATTTGACGAAACAAATATATCACATAACCACAATATGGGAATAAACTAGTATTAGACACAACAATATCTAACTACACTCACACTCCTAGATGCCACTACATGGACTAGATATCTTATAAGTACAAAATAATTTTAATGTTCTGTAGTAATTAAATATTTCTATTTATTATTTCCTTCAATTATTTAATATTTTATCCATTAAATTAAGTATTAAAACTATTCCACATCACAATGCATTATTAATCATTTTCAATCCATTAACCAGTAGGAACAATCCAAATAGATTCGATGGTGTGTCAAAATTAACATCCTTTCACGATTTTCAGTAGAACAACAATAGGATATTGGGTTATGAATTACTTATTTATTATTATCATTATTCAATAAACTAGGTAATAAAGGAAAACGAGCTTACGATACCATAATGACGAAACACATAATCGATAATATTGTTATACCTCATTCAATGGTTATTAAAATGAAAATAAAATAAAGAACCTGCCCATTATCCATTAAACTAATTCCAAAGTTTTATTCTCATCTCTCAACATCAAAAAAAATGTGTATTCCCAATATAAACCCATCCTGTAATCTTTAGTTCCTTCCCATAAAACAAAATCCATATTCCAATTCATCTCTCCATCATAGGTGCCATCTACCAACCCATATTTTGGGCCTCCTCTACCCACATCACATAGCCATCATGGCCTCGTCCTTCACAATATCATATAAAATTTGGGCTTCACCTCCCATATAACATCACATCATGAACTTTTCATCTATGGAACATCACAAAAGAAACAAGAAAAAATCATGTTTAACTAATATGTAAATCTTGAATCTATAACAAGGCTTTGAAATTTTACACATAAATAATCTCTCATGGATCCATACTCAAGGAACTCGACCTTCCCAAGAAGATCCTAAACTCATGCCCTATCAATAATCATTATTAAATAATCAGTTCTCATTCCATATTGAATTAACTAATTAATTATTCATAGATTCCAACTATGGTAATAAAAATATGCTAAATTAATCATACAATTAAATGAAACATGTTTTAGACAATTCATTCTAGTTTAAAAAACCTTTGGAATTGAAATTAATTACCATGACATCAATTATTTTCATTAACAACCATTAACATTATTCACATTCATTATCAAGTTCCATCACCACAAAATATTATATATTCCCTAAAAAATTCATACATGCATGATCCTGATCAATATAAAATTTAAAAAAACACACGATTCATTAAACATTCCATTTTATTATCTACAAAATTAATTAAAAATTAATTACAACATAATGTTCTTCACTATTTTTCATCATGAACATCATGTTATTCCATGTCATAACAAGACATGTTAATCATAATTTATGGAAAAGAATAGTATTTATAATAAATGTTGTGAACCATTATCACATTAAAAATAAATGAAAAAATATTTCAATCAAAATCATTTTTAATTTTATTAAATGATTATATAGAAATTCCATTTTCACCAAAGGATTAAACCATTATATATTTAAAATTGGAAGTAAATAAATATTACAATAAATGAATTCAATACCACAAGGTTTCTGTGTTCTTCACATGAGAATGGACCAACTTCATATATCCAGATCACCTCCCCTACAAGAATCTTCATTCCTCTAACAATTTTGATCCATAACTACACCAATATATTATAAAGAAAACATAGTTACAATGATGGGGAGAGAGTTCCATCCCATGGAAGGAATAATAGGAGAAATAAAAAGGATGAACTATGGGTGTAATGATATAATGTACCTCACATCAGTAAAAAATAAAGACATAAATCCTAGAATCCATCACTAATGAAGGGATTCCAAGACACATGGAGGGAGATCCAATTTCTTCCAGGGGTGCGGGGGAAAAGAATCAGGTTTTAGAAAACCATCAGGTGTTTCAACATTTAATGGTTCATTGTACAATGCATTTTCATGGAATAAAATATTTTCACATATCATAATTGTATGGATTTATGTTTCATCGAACAACATGCTGCCTCAATCCATTAATCCACGAAATTTTTCAAGCCATGAAGAACCATGTCATACAGACCCACAAAATCTAAAACTCACACATTCATGATGTTAAAAACATTAAAATAATGAATTATCCTTATTTAAAGCATTTAGTAGAAAAAAAAATTCCAAACATGCACTATGCCTCCTTAGAGCACCACATGCTTCAAAAACATAGAATGTTTATACAAGATGGATTCATACCCATACAAGATTTGTTACTATGTGTGTTATAGAACCTCTTCTAAAAATCTAAACAACACATTCATCCTTGATAAAAGAAAAACTTCATACACTAAAATCATTATTAATGAAGATTCCTTCACATGAATATGAAGAATCATTGAAAACCTCTTTCTAGGGCATCTTCCAAGATAAATAACATGTTATCTGAAGATTGAGACCATTTTCATAAGGAAAATCCATACCAAAATTTATTACATATCATTCACCACCATTATCATCTAATTATAATGTCATGAACCCCATCCTTCATTCCCATTTTAATTATTTTTGTAATATTCTTGTAATTCATTCGTTTTAATTTTTTATTCATTTAATATTTTTTACATTTATCCATTTAAATATTTTTTTTACCAATTTATTGAAATAAATTCAATTGTATTAATATTATTTGTATTTATATAATTAATACATATTCATTAAAATATTAACAAATATTATTTTTTAAATTTTAAAATAATCTATATAATTAATAACTCTTCTTTTATTTTTTTTCAATATACTAAGTTTCTAACAATTAACTTTCACTGTTATTTATCATTCATTCCTTTAATATTATTTAATATTATTTATTCACTAAAATGTTTAATTATTTTTTATAAATAATTCATTTTTATATGTTTTAATTTCATTTTATTGTAATTTATTCATATTTAAATTTTAGTTATACATATTAATTCATTAAAATTTAATATTTTTCGTATTTTTGTAATGTAAATTATTAATATATATATTTTTAATATATAATAACATTAATTTAAGTTAATAATTTAAATAATTAATAAACTAATACATTTTATTTCAATTTTTGTAGTCAATTTATTTTAATTTATTAAATTTCCCATTATTTACATTAATGAATTTAGGATTATTTATTAAATTTAAATGATATTTTTTTATCATTTTTATAAATTAATAATGTTATATATATATATATATATATTTAATTATTTTGTAAATTTGTTTAAATAGTTTTTATCAGTGATTAAAAAATGTGCATATAAAAGGTTTCTTTATAAGAAATAAAATAAAAACCACCTATAAAA
Organism: Viscum album; assembly: GCA_963277665.1. Taxonomy (NCBI): domain Eukaryota; kingdom Viridiplantae; phylum Streptophyta; class Magnoliopsida; order Santalales; family Viscaceae; genus Viscum; species Viscum album. The sequence goes on along the minus strand of OY728134.1, from coordinate 409,162,076 downwards.
CCAAACATTATTAGGAGTGATAATGAATGGTTTTACCAACATTTTTTTATTTTAGCAATGATGAAGCCTATAATTAACATTGCTTATCAGAAATCACTAATAAAACCCTCCATGTTCTTCTAAAATAATTCGTAACAAAAAACTTCACTCGATCGTGTTTTTCAAGATCCTGTGAAACTGGACATATGCCACCAGTACCCCTCAAACTTCATGGATGAGTCAACCCTCCCATAACAAAAAGAATCTAATTCTTGGTATTCCTTTTTGTCAAAATTTCTTTGTTTCAAAATATTCAGAACCTCTTCCTCTAATAATTTCTCTTTGAAGCCTAATTTGAATTCTCATATTCAATAATATGTTTCAATGTATATTGTGAAATTATTTTTCAACCTCCAAGGGATTTTCAATTTGGATCTCCAGGGTAACATAATAAAATTTATTTATTACCTTGGTAACACGAAACTCATTTTATCTTTTTCCATTGTTGGGATATGATTTCTTGGGGGTTCTAATAATAAAATTTGTATATTTAAAATTTTTCCTTGTCTGGTACTAGATATTTTAGGTTTTTCATCACAAATTTCATCATTAAAAGACTCTTCATAATTCATAGAATCTCACTGCCTTATATTTTTTATAGTATTATTAAAATTAAAATTAATTTCAGGGTCAAACAACTCTAAACAAGTATGTGGAATTTTTGGAATTTAATTTTAGATATAAAATATGTATATCAATCAAAAAAATAAACTATACAGATTGATTTTAAAAAATATTTCAATTATAATATAAAAAATTGAGAACTTCATGGTGACCGTCGATAATTAATCTAAAGGTATTGAGGGAATTTTATCACTAATACCCAATAAAATAATTTTTTATTTAAGAAAATATATTGTTTTCTATGCAATATTCCATGATGGTCTATAATTGATTTAATTTCATGTACTAGATTAATTGATTCAAAATGATTATAAATGTATTTATTAAAAGAATATTTAAAATGTAATTTATAATGGTGATTTTTTTTGTAAAATTATTTTCAATGAAGTGGGTTTTGATGAATTAAAATCCAGTAAAAGAGTTAACAAATGATAAATATGAGATAATTCATTTTTTTAGGATAGTAATAATAAGATTTAGAGTAATGACCTTCAAAATTTTCAATCTATGAGGATTCTCTTTTCAATTATTGAAAAATATTTATATCAATAATTTAATTCCAATACATAATCCATGATTACAATTAAGTGGTTATATGGTTATAATTGAATATCATATATCATATAATCATCATGATAATTCACTTTCATTTTACAATATTGATTAGCTTATAAAATATCATCAATGAGAAGACTACAATTTATAGTTTGAAAATAAATTTTACAATTCTTATTTGGTTGTTAATTATTAGATTATCATTAAACATACAATACAATTTTAATAAAAATTATCCAAACAAATTAATGAAGGAGAAAACCTCAAATACATTGTTAAAAAAGAAGAAAAAAAGAGAAAAAATGTTCACCTAAATATAAAAAATCCCTAAATATATTATATATATGTAGGTGAAATATTGATGAATATTTTTCTCAAGAAATATTACGTATAATTCATCATATGTTTATTCAGTCATAGACCCACATCAACTTCTATCTTTTTTTCATTGTAATTTTTGATATTGTTTCATTAGGTTTCTAATATGAGTATGAATCTTTTCATAAGAAAATAATCACATTTCCTAGGGGAATCAACAATTTTCTCTTTTCTTACGATAGATATATAATTATTCAAAAAATATGAATTATATATTTACACAAATATATTTATATATATACATATGACAATTATATATTTACACTGAAATTATGACACTGTATAAATATCATTGTATATAGACGTTATATGGAAACCTTATGTGTATATATTTGTTTTTTTTAATTTTTTTAATATAGTCAGATGAATATGAATCAAAACTATATGGATGATAGTTTTATGATAACAGTAGTTGAGTATGGAGTTACAGAGTTCTGTATGTTTTAAATTGAGCATGTGTATGACCCTTCTCAAATACATTATTTATGTTTATGTTGTTTCTATTCTAGAATAATTCTCTCAAAAGATTTTAATGAAAATTTTAATTTTTTATTTTTGATTACCAATATAAAAGATGGACTAAACATGGGAAAAACATATTGTATATAATAATTTTTATGATATTGAAATTCATGAATCATTTGATGTGGATACTATTGTAAAGAAAGAATGAGTAAATATGAAAAAACATTTGGAATTTAATATTGACTTTGTGATTATCAAAATATGTTCAAGAAGATAAATAAATGTGTACATTGACCATTGTATACTAGTTGTATGAAATTTACATCATTTTATGTTGTATTGAAGCCATGTAATTTGAAATCTAGAATTTTATGTGGATGCACCAATATAAAAAGACTACATGGTCTCCTATATGATGTGCTACAAGAATAAAACGATATTCCTAGTCAAAATATAACAAAAAATATATACTATCATTAATGGGAATGAACTATAAAAAATTGTTGTTTTTCATAGTGATTGTATATTATTTCTCAAGGACATTGAATCACAGAGAAAATATTGTAAGTGTGGCACAACATGTTACATGAAATGTGAATAATGAACTTTGAAATTTGTGTGTTATTTCCCATCATTCTATTATTTTTAATAAAATATTGATATTAGTAAACCACTAGATAAAATACATTATAAAGATATATTAGAGTTGGTGATGAGAAACAATTATCACTAAAAGACTCTCCTTAGTGGAAGAATATTCATTATAAGTATCCAAACCTTCAAAATGAGTTATTGTACCTATGTAATGCATTTTTTATAGATATAATGAATCATTTTGGTGTAAAGATAGTACTCATTTTACATGGCTAGTTATATTGGTAAATTAAAACTTTCTCCATTGTTATGAATGAAACAAAAATACTTTATGTTGTATTTTCATATATCTATTACAAAACAACCCGATATTGATATTGATATCCTTTTGTAACCATTGACCAATGACTTGATATAGATGTGGGTTATATGTGTTACATTTTATGATGCTCATATAAGTGAATAATTAAAATTTATATCCATGTTGTGTTGGATGATAAATTAAATTCCTGTTTTTGGAAATTTATAGGGATATAACATTAATAGAATGTTTAGACATCCCATTTATGAAAAATGTACACTCTGATAGAATGAAACATTGCTAAAGTATTGTGTTTTTAAGAATTCTAAATTTATATCATTACTACATAAATACAAATATTTAGTTAAACAATTTGATAGAAATACCAATCAATATAAAAACACCATATACAATAATGGGCTATCAATATTTTGAGAAATTAAATGTTATTGAAATTTTTTTGTTAAATCTTTTTGGAAAAATGAAATTGACACGGAAAAATGACCAATTTTCATTGAATTACATTTAAAATAATTATTTCTTTGTTATACATTTTTATTAATATAACAGAAGTTTAAAATATATTCATGTGTAGTGTTATTTTCAGAAAACTAAATGTTTATGAAAAAATGATGGTATTAGTTGTAGGTTAGATATGGTTGACATGTAGATAAATAAAGAGTTAAAAATGGTGAAGCATAACGAGTGAAATTTTCATGATCTAATAGAGTTCATTCAATCAATGGAAGTGATATATGAGTTTTTTAAATTTATTAATGATGTAAAATTTTTATTGGGGGTATTCATCAAATATCAAGTATAGGGACCCAAAGCTTAACGTACATGGACATTACATTACATTTGCGGAATACTTAGTACATAACAAAAACACACACACAAGGATCGTAATAGTTTAGTGTCTTTGGAAACTCGGAATATAATCTTCTAATAGTGGTGAAAGATCTTCAAAATCTCACATAAAGATCTTCCTTTTTTTTTACCTAAAACCTTTCTTTATATCCTGGGGAAAAGAAAACATAAAAGGGTGATCTCAAATGCTCAGTAAGGGTAAACAAAAGAAATATCAATCACATCATATACATAAGCACATAAATTTTGGAAATCTTAACCTACAAAAGAGATCATAATTTCATAACATGGGGTAAATCATGGCAGTGAAATGTAATCACAATAATCATAACTTAAAACATGAAACTTTGTGTCATTCACACATAATCATAGAGAATAATTTCTTGTTAGTCAAGACTCATTTCCAAGACTATCTTAGTGGACAAAGTCCCTTTCTGAATCGAGTAACCCTCGTTTCAGTCCTGTTTCGCTGAACCGGTATAACCTACCGTTCCAGCCCTGTCTATCTCATGAGATATAAAATCTTTACCCAATGCATTGGAGGGAGATATAGGTCCCACCCATCTCATAATGATACCATTCTTATGTGTGCCACAAAATCATAAATCATACATCATTGCATAACCCATGTAATAAAAATGAGATTCTTAAACAAAATGACATCATAAAACCATTCATATAAGATAAAGGAATTCATAAACATAATTCCATCACAACATAGTCAAATAAATGTAAAAATATGGATAGAAACAGAACCCTTTATTATCTTAGATGGAAAATAATTTTGATAAAACACTTGAATTGAATTCTTGAGGAAAATATCCTTTCTTCTTCAAAATCAATTTCTTTTCACAAAACATCATGCAATTTTAAAAGAAAGAGATTTTATTGAAAATAGTCATGAAATATTTTGGAGGAAGGTTCATGAAAATAAGGCTTTATAAAACCGTAAAAATTCGTTCGTGTCATATAAGTTAAAAAAAAACATTTTTCATACTTTTGTCGGAAAAGTCAAAAAGCACCTCGTATGAAAAACGTCAAAAGATTCCTTTCATATTTTTTACTAAAAACTCACTGAAGGGTGAAATTGGATTTAAACAAGTGTAGTTGGATGGAAATAATATTACATATTGAGGAAACATAGATGTGGATGATAAAATACACCCCAGTAAATACTTACGAATAAACAATCTCGGATAAAAATGAGATTGTGATATTTCCCTTACCTTAGGTCCGATTTGCTTTGTACGTGTCCGAAGATCCTGTATAATGGTTTAAATAATGTCATTGACTTATTACAGAATCATATTCATTGTTATGATATCATATATGGTTCACTTATGACATTATATTACCCGTTCTTTTGTAAATTCCATGTTAAAGAAGCGTTTTGGGTAAAAGCGTTTCATTTATCGTAGGTGTTTTGACTTGTTGTTCTTGACATTATTATTACTTATATCATGATTTACTAACTTCCAGAATATAAAATATGATTTATATATATCATATATATTCAGTATATATATATATAATAGATAGATAAATGAAATGAAAAACACCGTTCATGGAGACGGTAGTCCGTCCGTACGCATGAATGCTGTTTTCCTTTCCTTATTGTCTTGAATGGAAGTAAGTAGATGACATAAATTCAGTAGCTTTATAATGTCATATATTTCATTATTATTTCTTATATATACTTTATAATCATTCTTAAATGGTTAACATGGAGAATGAATCTCATCGCGTCGTGGAGACGGTAGTCCGTACGTACGCACGAGCGATGATATCATTTCCATAAATATTGAATTGAATTGGAGTGGATTATACAATATATCAGAATCAATATTATGTTGTAATAACTATGTATAGTTATTATTTACACCATTATACCCATCCATGTAAGGTGGTGGTGGAAAATAGATTACACCACGGCGTGGAGACGGTATTCCGTACGTACGCACGCGCGGTGATTTCTTTTTCCGTAGGATGGATAGATGGTGAAATAGGGTTGTTTCATAATTATAATAACATATCAGTATATGAGTGATACTGATGTTATTACTTCACAATGAAACAACCTAAGAAGAAGAAGTGGAAGAAGAAATAAAGATGAAAGAATTGGTAACGGTAATTACCTCTTCTTTGAAGCGCGTTTTGGAGACCTCCTCTTAGGGAACTAAAATTGGTCTTTGAGGAAGACCAGAACCTCTAGGATGTTTCTAGGGAAGTGGAGAAGAGATTTTTTCAGGGGTTGGACGAGCTTGAGTGCTCAAATTGGTGTGAGGAGGAGGGGGATGATGTGTCCTTTTATAAGGGAGGAGAAGGGCACCTTAGGAATACCTCAAAAATATTATTTTATATTAATGTCAAAATCGGTTTATAATGGTTCCAAAGGGTCTTATTTCGAAGATAAAGTGGGGATGGGTCGAAATCCTATCAACCAATAGGATTTAGGCAAGTTTAGGGTATTATTTTAACCTTATCAATTAGATTTAACTCTAAGTTAAATAATTTAACTTTTACCGTGTCTTTTTGTTTTCTTTCACAATATGGTTAATACACTTACTATAACATGCCAAACGAACCCCAAATTGTTTATTATTAATATATATATCCTTATATAAGTCATTTTTCCAAACCTTAGATTTTTAAGAATAAAATAACAATTAATAATATAATATTTTATTTAAAAACTATTTTGTGTCAATTTTGACACTATTTGATATATGATTTTTGTGAAAGTCATAACAGAATTATATGTTCTAAACAAGTTTATTAAATCAATAATAATATATCATAGTAACCTATAAAATTAGTGGAATTCATAAACAGTCTCAAATTACATTCATTTGAGCATTTATGACATCAATTATGTTAATATTTCCTTAAAAGGGTAATTACTGCATCATCGTTGTGTCATAAATAAATTAATTTATTTAAAGTATAAAAATTATAAATAAAATATCATTATGTAGGAAATCTTTTTATATTTCTAATGAATATTTATAGTTGAATTTATCTTATGTATAACCCCATATTAAAAATGATTTACTTATTAAACTTTGATTTTAACTATTTTAACCCTTCTTTAAATAAATTAATAATGAATGTCCTAATCTAATCCAAGTGGGCCTAAATGATAATATTTTACACTTAAGGTTGTTTTTGGTCGAGATACACTTGTCCAATAGAATTAGGACATGTGTTAGGGTAATATTAATATCATTTTTACCCTTAATTACCCTATTTACTTTTAACCGTGGTAAATAAAAGTAAAAAGTTACTATTCACCAAAAATTATTTTCATCTCATTGAACCACATTTTACTTACTGACATCAACCGTGTCTCTAAGATTTTTGAAATTCCATTCACAGAAGCGGTAAAATTAAGTTTTATGAAAAATTCAGTTTTTTTAACTACCACTTAGTAGTTTCACTATTCATAAAAAATTGATGTTTTTCAGAACAATGCCAAAATTTCATCCTAAGCTATATTTCATATTACGAATTCAAAAATGAAATATATTTTACCAAATTCATAACATAGAAGTTTCATTAATTAATTTTATAATTAAATCCCGCTGTTAAAATAAATAGCGTGTTTTTAGGAAACAAAATATATCAAAAGATTGACACTTGATTATGTCTGGTTTAAATGTGAAATTACATTCAATGACCAACATTGTATTAAATTGTAAAAATATATTCTAAATATACTTTAAAACCACTCAAATTAATAATTTATCACTATTAATTATTTCGATTAAAAAAGTTGTTTTTAATTATAATTTAGTAATTTTCACTATTCATCAGAATATGAAAGTTATCCAAAAAGTACCAAAATTTCACCTTTGGCTAAATTCGATACTCCGAATCCAAAAATGAAGTCCATTTTGAGAGCTAAAATTTCTAAAATTTAAAAAGTGGTTATTACTATTCATAACGGCTAGTTTTAATAATATTTTAATAGCATATCGTTGTTTCGTGAAACTGAGTATTGCGTACTACACACGCTATTGAGGAAGGTTGCGATTGTGTGTAATGCAAGGCAAGTCAAAGATGCGTGTTGTGCAAGCTTATTTTGGTGTAGCGTACAACACAAGACAATAATAAAATTAAAAAGAATATTTTTTCATAAAATCTCGGGCTGTTATATTCTACCCCCCTTAAAATGAATTTCACCCTCGAAATTTGTCGGGGTTATAAATGGTTTACTATTCGAAAGTTTCTTTAATAGAAACCCACATCGTAAAAATGGATACCAAAACTTGGCTTTAAAAACTAAAGTATGAAATGTATCGATTACCCAAATAAACTAATCACTGGGTTTCCACATAGGTGAAAATATGGATATAGAAGAGAAATATAACCATCATGTTCTGATGGAGAGTGGTAGAGAACATGGCTATGGAAAATCCAGTAATCACAAATCCATAAATTTGTGACGTTCTAAGGTACCATCTGATTCATCATGTATAAGATCACTATGACAACATTTTTGGTTTTCAAGATCATTTCCCTAAAGTTGAAAATTTGAATTAGAATAAATACTTTCTTTATTTTGGTACAATCTCACTGTTGTTCATGCCTTGAACAATTTCCACTTCATCTCTTAAATAAATGAAGTTGAATTTGTTATTCGTGAAGTGTTAGCAGATCATGTGATAGAATGACGGGTCATTCCATCTGTCTCAAACAAAAGGTTAGCAAAAATTATATACATAAGTCGATCTATAGTGAGATTAATCACATATGGTTCCTAAAATGGACTTATACTTCATATATCATACTGCTTAATATAATAAAACTAGTTTCTACTAAATAGGGACTTCCTGTAGGCCAGTGGTAGGCGATAAAGGCCAGTCGCACTTCAGTTGTGGGTTCAATTCCCACAGCCTTGTCCGAAGCGATGGGCTGTCGCCCGTCCTGCAGGTTGTCCTTTTTCTAAAACTATATTACTATAACATCCCATCAATAATATCGAAAAAACTTCTATCCTTAAACAATACTAACTTATGTCCAACATAATCCATTCCAATCTTTAGGCTTATCCATAATACTGCAGTCTACTCTCCTAACATAGTGAAAACGATTACCAGAGATTTAATACCATCGTTGATCCCCATATATCATAAGATATATCTTGTTGGTCACATTCCAAACATTCAAAGGCCTTAATCTTGTACTCTCTTGAATACCCATTGAACCTTATTGAAAACATGAATTCTATTAAATGTTAACTCTTTCCACATACCAAAATCCTCAAAATTCTATATACTCAAACCATGATATCACTTAGTCCTTATATCAATCATGAGCTCATGAATACTATCAAACATTTAATTTTCTCCTTATCCCTTCATTATGCGCATATCATCTACATTCCAAGAATATCTGAATAACCTTTCATGGATACTGGTAACATTAATCAGACAACAGTGTAACAATCCTTACATGTCTCTTTATTCTACAGTACCATGAGATTACTTATACAACTTTACACATGATAAACATGTAATCATTCCACTACATTCTTAAACCATTGACCGAGCTTCAACAATTCTTTCATCTCACATATCATTTGTAGTCTCTTCATCATCATCCACATAAATACTTCCCATACGACCATACTGATTATCTTCATGAGACTTTCCCTTAGGGCATTGGTTTGCATAATGCCCGCACATTCCACATTTAAAACATTTAACCATTGTTGATGTCGTAGCAATACCATTATCCTCATCCATGTTGTTAACTGAACCTTTTCCTTTGCATTTACTTGCTTTGTGTCCTTCTTTTCCACACCCAAAGCATCTTCCAGTTCCTTTGAAACATTCTCCTTGATGCCTCTTCCCACATGATTTACATAGGGGAAATTGAACTTTCTTTCCTCTATTATCATCATGAAACTCCATCTTTCTCTTATTAGCCGAGTCAGGAAACTTACCAAATTTTACTTTATTGATCATATTATGAGATTGCTGATTCAGCATAATAATGATTTTTGGACTTCCAAATCCCATTTCATTATGAAGAATATCATTCCATTGTCCATCATATCCTCCATTATCGTGAATCATATTGTTTCCAGCCATTTTCTAAAACCCCAAAAAAAATAGTGTGAGAGGCAAAAATCATGCTAGGGAAAACAACATAATAAAGGGGGAGTACCTTCAATATCTAAAATCTTAGGTTTAATTCTATGATCGTTAGCGTAGTTCTAGTACTATAACCTATACGTATACTTAACCTTAGGGACATCCCTAGACATACCGTAGAAATATCTCTAGGGATCTCACTAACGTTTTCGCATCCTAGTTTCCAAAGGTTGACTAAACCTTTCCTCTGATACCAACTGTAGAGACCCGAAGCTTAACGTACATGGACATTACATTACATTTGTGGAATACTTAGTACATAACAAAAACACACACACAAGGATCGTAATAGTTTAGTGTCTTTGGAAACTCGGAATATAATCTTCTAATCGTGGTGAAAGATCTTCAAAATCTCCCATAAAGATCTTTGTTTTTTTTACCTAAAACCTTTCTTTATATCCTGGGGAAAATAAAACATAAAAGGGTGAGCTCAAATGCTCAGTAAGGGTAAACAAAAGAAATATCAATCACATCATATACATAAGCACATAAATTTTGGAAATCTTAACCTGCAAAAGAGATCATAATTTCATAACATGGGGTAAATCATGGCAGTGAAATGTAATCACAATAATCATAACTTAAAACATGAAACTTTGTGGAATTCACACATAATCATAGAGAATCATTTCTTGTTAGTCAAGACTCATTGCCAAGACTATCTTAGTGGACAAAGTCCCTTTCTGAATCGAGTAACCCTCGTTTCAGTCCTGTTTTGCTGAACCGGTATAACCTACCGTTCCAGCCCTATCTATCTCATGAGATATAAAATCTTTACCCAATGCATTGGAGGGAGATATAGGTCCCACCCATCTCATAATGATACCATTCTTATGTGTTCCACAAAATCATAAATCATACATCATTGCATAACCCATGTAATAAAAATGAGATTCTTAAACAACATGACATCATAAAACCATTCATATAAGATAAAGGAATTCATAAAAATAATTCCATCACAACATAGTCAAATAAATGTAAAAATATGGATAGAAACATAACCCTTTATTATCTTAGATGTAAAATAATTTTGATAAAACACTTGAATTGAATTCTTGAGGAAAATATCCTTTCTTCTTCAAAATCAATTTCTTTTCACAAAACATCATGCAATTTTAAAAGAAAGAGATTTTATTGAAAATAGTCATGAAATATTTTGGAGGAAGGTTCATGAAAATAAGGCTTTATAAAACCGTAAAAATTCATTCGTGTCATATAAGTTAAAAAAAACATTCTTCGTACTTTTTTCGGAAAAGTCAAAAAGCACCTCGTATGAAAAACGTCAAAAGATTCCTTTCATATTTTTTTACTAAAAAATCACCGAAGGGTGAAATTGGATTTAAACAATTGTAGTTGGATGGAAATAATATTACATATTGAGGAAACATAGATGTGGATGATAAAATACACCCCAGTAAATACTTACGAATAAACAATCTCGGATAAAAATGAGACTGTGATATTTCCCTTACCTTAGGTCCGATTTGATTTGTACGTGTCCGAAGCTCCTGTATAATGGTTTAAATAATGTCATTTACTTATTACAGAATCATATTCATTGTTATGATATCATATATGGTTCACTTATGACATTATATTACCCATTCTTTTGTAAATTCCATGTTAAAGAAGCGTTTTGGGTAAAATCGTTTCATTTATCGTAGGTGTTTTGACTTGTTGTTCTTGACATTATTATTACTTATATCATGATTTACTTACTTCCAGAATATAAAATATGATTTATATATATCATATATATTCAGTATATATATATATAATAGATAGATAAATGAAATGAAAAACACCGTTCATGGAGACGGTAGTCCGTACGTACGCATGAACGCTGTTTTCCTTTCCTTATTGTCTTGAATGGAAGTAAGTAGATGACATAAATTCAGTAGCTTTATAATGTCATATATTTCATTATTATTTCTTATATATACTTTATAATCATTCTTAAATGGTTAACATGGAGAATGAATCTCATCGCGTCGTGGAGACGGTAGTCCGTACGTACGCACGAGCGATGATATCATTTCCATAAATATTGAATTGAATTGGAGTGGATTATACAATATATCAGAATCAATATGATGTTGTAATAACTATGTATAGTTATTCTTTACACCATTATACCCAACCATGTAAGGTGGTGGTGGAAAATAGATTACACCACGGCGTGGAGACGGTATTCCGTACGTACGCACGCGCGATGATTTCTTTTTCCGTAGGATGGATAGATGGTGAAATAGGGTTGTTTCATACTTATAATAACATATCAGTATATTAGTGATACTGATGTTATTACTTCATAATTAAACAACCTAAGAAGAAGAAGTGGAAGAAGAAATAAAGATGAAAGAATTGGTAACGGTAATTACCTCTTCTTTGAAGCCCCTTTTGGAGACCTCCTCTTAGGGAACTAAAATTGGTCTTTGAGGAAGACCAGAACCTCTAGGATGTTTCTAGGGAAGTGGAGAAGATATTTTGTCAGGGGTTGGCCGAGCTTGAGTGCTCAAATTGGTGTGAGGAGGAGGGGGAGGAGGTTTCCTTTTATAAGGGAGGAGAAGGGCACCTTAGGAATACCTCAAAATATTATTTTATATTAATGTCAAAATCGGTTTATAATGGTTCCAAAGGGTCTTATTTCGAAGATAAAGTGGGGATGGGTCGAAATCCTATCAACCAATAGGATTTAGACAAGTTTAGGGTATTATTTTAACCTTATCAATTAGATTTAACTCTAAGTTAAATAATTTAACTTTTACCGTGTCTTTTTGTTTTCTTTCACTATATGGTTAATACACTTACTATAACATGCCAAACGAACCCCAAATTGTTTATTATTAATATATATATCCTTATCTAAGTCATTTGGCCAAACCTTAGATTTTTAGGAATAAAATAACAATTAATAATATAATACTGGATTTAAAAACTATTTTGTGTCAATTTTGACACTATTTGATATATGATTTTTGTGAAAGTCATAACAGAATTTTATGTTCTAACCAAGTTGATTAAATCAATACTAATATATCATAGTAACCTAAAAAATTAGTTGAATTCATAAAAAGTCTCAAATTACATTCATTTGATCATTTATAACATCAATTATGTTAATATTTCCTTAAAAGGGTAATTACTGCATCATCGTTGTGTCATAAATAAATTAATTTATTTAAAGTATAAAAATTATAAATAAAATATAATTATGTAGTAAATATTTTTATCTTTCTAATGAATATTTATAGTTGAATTTATCTTATGTATAACCCCATATTAAAAATGATTTACTTATTAAACATTGATTTTAACTATTTTAACCCTTCTTTAAATAAATTAATAATAAATGTCCTAATCTAATCCAAGTGGGCCTAAATGATAATATTTTACACTTAAGGTTGTTTTTGGTTGAGATACACTTGTCCAATAGAATTAGGACATGTGTTAGGGTAATATTAATATAATTTGTACCCTTAATTACCCTATTTACTTTTAACCGTGGTAAATAAAAGTAAAAAGTTACTATTCACCAAAAATTATTTTCATCTCATTGAACCACATTTTACTTACTGACATCAACCATGTCTCTCGGATTTTTGAAATTCCATTCACAGAAGCGGTAAAATTAAGTTTTATGAAAAATTCAGTTTTTTTAACTACCACTTAGTAGTTTCACTATTCATCAAAAATTGATGTTTTTCAGAACAATGCCAAAATTTAATCCTAAGCTATATTTCATATTCCGAATTCAAAAATGAAATATATTTTAACAAATTCATAACATAGAAGTTTCATTAATTAATTTTATAATTAAATCCTGCTGTTAAAATAAATAGTGTGTTTTTAGGAAACAAAATATATCAAAAGATTGACACTTGATTATGTCTGGTTTAAATGTGAAATTACATTCAATGACCAACATTGTATTAAATTGTAAAAATATATTCTAAATATACTTTAAAACCATTCAAATTAATAATTTATCACTATTAATTATTTCGATTAAAAAAGTTGTTTTTAATTATAATTTAGTAATTTTCACTATTCATCAGAATATGAAAGTTATCAAAAAAGTACCAAAATTTCACCTTAGGATAAATTCGATACTCCGAATCCAAAAATGAAGTCCATTTTGAGAGCTAAAATTTCTAAAATTTAAAAAGTGGTTATTACTATTTATAACGGATAGTTTTAATAATATTTTAATAGCATATCATTGTTTCGTGAAACTGAGTATTGCGTACTACACACGCTATCGAGGAAGGTTGCGATTGCGTGTAATGCAAGGCAAGTCAAAGATGCGTGTTGTGCAAGCTCCTTTTGGTGTAGCATACAACACAAGACATTAATAAAATTAAAAAGAATATTTTTTCATAAAATCTCGGGCTGTTACATCAAGAATATAATTTCATTTAAAATTTTGAATTTAAATGGAATAAAATCAAATAATTATCAGGTTTTAATGATAGATATAATGTATACTGATTTATGTTTCATTATTCCTAAAAATGTAGGACATACATTAAAAATAATTTATTCTTTTTCAAATAAATATGTAGTAATGTTATATACCCAACAATGTTTCCAATCATGATTATGAAAATCTTAGTCATATTATCTGTATTTAATAACTTCTTCAAAAAATTATTATTTAATACAATGTTGCAGTTTATGGTTCAATTTGTTTGATATATCCACCAATGTCTTATTTTACATTACATATAGACGTACCCATTTAACATTCTATTACGATATTTAAAGGTTATGTCAAGAGTAAAAGTCATCATGATGGTTGTATTGTAGAGAAATATATTATTGAATAAGAAGTTGTATTTTTGGACAACTACCTATTAGATATTGATAGTATCCCACTCCCAAAATCACATCATAGTGGATGCCTTATTAGAGAAAGGGTTTCTGGAATAGATTTTGTTACATTTACCATTATAGAACATGATCAAGATAACTATTACATTTTACAAAATAGTCCAGTGTTTTTTTATAATTTAAATCCCAAAAAGTAATTATTTATCATTTGAGTCCACTACGGGATGAAATATGAAAATCAAATAAAAATAATAAATAGTTTGTTGGATGGTTTTCATATTATATGTATAAGGAGTTATCCTAAAATTCATAATTGATATTATATCATCATTAATGGATAGCCATAGGATCGACTGTAAATGAATTATCTTAAAATAGTTATGTAATTAATGGTTATATGTTCAATAAAAAGGAATATGATGAATAGAGTATGATGAAAAAGAATAGAGTTACACTTGTTGTGGTAGAAATACACATGTTCATTTGTGAGGTTTGATATTCGATTTATGAGAATATATAATACTCTGGCATCATAGAAAAAATGTACATGTCATATTATACTACATTTTAATTCATTGGATTTTATTGAAAATTTGTTTACAACATGAGAGTAGTTAAATAAAATGAAATGATCTTTTTTAGGGGAAATTGAATTTCAATGGTCATAAGGAAGAATCATTCATATTGGAATCATATGTGGTGAAATTTTATTATGACCTCAAACCTAAAAATAGAAATTAGTGAGTCGTTCTATTAGGGAGTAATACAATAGTTGGGTTATAGGAATGTAGCACCATGGATAACCCTTTCATTGGAAGGTCAAAATCATATCATGGGTATCCAAATATAGATATTTCCTTGTACATTTGTGGGAACTAAAAAAAGGTGATTTGTATACTCAATAGAGGAACTATATCTATTCAAACTTTAATATAAAAATATGATTTCAATAAACATATTGAAATTTTCTCAATATTATTATATTTTTACCATTATATTATGTATTATCTACTAAATTTATATAATCTAAATGAGATGTTTAAATACTGATGTATATTTTTACCTATCCATATATTGATGTTACCAATCTTGAGGAAAAAAACACTATCATTTTTAAATTGATAAATCTATAGGATATAAACATCATGTAAATAAAATAAGAGCATTTTAGCATCACTATATTAGTAATTATTGTTAAGGAAATAATAAAAGGTGTAAATTTTTTTTGATGGATGGAATCTTCATGATCAACCTGTGGACCATAATATATCAATTTTCATTAGCAACATTACTGTCACAACTTGAACCCATTTTTCGATTAATATTAATACATAGCGCAATTTTTTTCCTACATTGAGGAAAATCATTTGGAAATATATTAGGGAAAATTTATGATATAATATATCCATTTAATGGGAAAATATATATAATGAATATTTTATTTAGTTATAATTATTCCAAAAAAATAACTTTAATTTTAGAGATTTTAAATTAAATTTTTTTATTAATGGTTGATATAAAATATCAACAAAGTTTTTAGAATATTTTGATAAAGTAGTATATTAGGGACGGTAAGAGGAAGGTAAATAAAAAGACATCATTAATAAATGAACAGATTATAAACCATGTACCAATTAAATATATAATTATTAATGATGAAGAGTAATCATTCATGATGTATTGTAATTGATATTTTTTATTTGAAATATTTTGATATGAAAATTTATTGAAAAATTAATTTATGAAACTTGAACGGTGTACATAAAATAAGTACAATACATGAAAATAGATGTTCCCCTATCGTAAATAATGTTGTGTATGAATCAATTGAAATTTTTTATTTATTTAAAATATTGATTATATATTTTTTGTTATATGAAACAATATATGTTTTGTTTTTTATATTGATATAAATTAATTAGAGTCCAAATAAAATTCAATGAAACATCATGTTCTATAGAAGTGGATCTTGTAAATTAAAATGGGAAACTGGTACATGAAAATAAACCAATATTACCAGATTCATGTATAAGTATGACATACTAGTAATATTTTATTATTTATAGAAGTATTATATAATTGTACCAATATATGTTTTTATTTTTAAATGGTTTCAACCAATAAATCAACCCAAACTTTATCCGAAGAAAATCTACATTATGTAGCTTTGAAGTAGGCATGACAATATGTCATGTTAGAGGAGCAGGTTTTGAGGTTTCCCCTCAAGCATATTTTGACAAGAAAAATAAACAAGGTGATACCTATGAAATGATGATTGGAATGTAGATATAATTTTATTCTCTAAAATGTTTTATTACACAGTTTGTTTTGGAATACTATTATAATGGAAAGTTTCACATTGAACTAATAGTATAAAACTGATCATTACATGAAGAGTCACATGAACCCACAATATTTGAGGCTATCCATTCACCTCAACCATCAAACTTACCTGTGATAATACATTTGTGTCGAAAAACATCTAGTTAAATGTGAGTAAAAACAATAAAAATAATATTTCTTTACTATACTTATTAAGGGAGAAGTTTTATGGGACTTATATATATCCTTACCCACCAAACACCTTATTGATTGTGGAAAGGTGTAAAATGTAAAAGGAGGTATTCCATATAATAAAAAATCCCAAAAATTTACATGTATGTTGGGATTGAAGTAGTTTAAGAGATGATGGCCAGTTTATCTCTTCCTCTTGATGATCTTGATGTAAACCTTGTCAATGATGCTATTGGAAATTTCATTTCATAATCCATTAATATTATAATGAAAAATTGGAGTAAATTGTTGTTTCCTTTATTATTTGTTAAAATAAAAAAACCATAATAGTTGATGAATGATGATTCTAAAATGTAGTATGGAATTATAGATCGACAAAATTAAGGGGAAACATAAGGTCTCACAAGGAAAACCTAGTGGATCAAGCATGAAATTAGAAAATACATCTGATAGAACCATCACCCCACATGTTCCATGTAACATCATGTTACTGTAGCTGGGTATGTTTTTTCACTTCTCTATGTTTACCCTTAAGTTTAAAATTTTTAGAGTTGTTTTTCGGGTTTTATTGCAAGCTACAGATCAGGTACACATTGTGTACCATTGGTACACACTGTGTACCCAAGGTACACATAATATAATGGTTGATAGATACAAGCTCTGAAATGGGAGATCATGCTGGGTTCCGGTACACGTCGTGAATAGTTTATACAAATTGTGTAGGGAGAAAATGTAAATTTTATACTGAAGGGAAAGTTTTTTTGGTGTAACTTATCCTATGTGAATTACACATCATGACCCTTAGGTTCATAGAGTGTTGCAGCATGTGTCCAGTTCCAAAATGCACATTCGGTTGTTTTGTTTCCACGATTTTGTTCCAAACACTATTTCTCTTGACCCGAGACTGTACCTAAGAGTTTTTAGAGGCTCTCCTCCATCTAAGATGATTTGAGGGGCTTTTGATCATCATTTATCCTGAAGTGTAATTCCTGAGTGAGTGTGATTCCTTGTGCTTCAAGTACATATTTTTCTATCTTCTTGTGTTTTAAATGGATTATATAGGAATTGATGGATCTATTCCTATTGTTATTGGATCTTACTTCATAATTGTGTATCAAGGTCCCCTTCCCTATTGTTCTTGTTAACAGGTTTCATTGAGAGTGTCATTCTTTGGGAAATATATAGGTGGTTTCATTCCAATTTACCAAATTGAGTACTATTTTATTTCTTGATTTCTTTTCATAACTGAAATAAATTCAATTACTTAAACTTGCATTATCTTTCATTTAAAAAATCTGATTCTAGTGAACTTGGAGATTAGAAATGTTTTGGCACAAAAATTTGGAAAACCCCCAATTTTATAGAATTGTGGTGGGTTTGTTGAAATTTTTTGATTTACATTAATGAATCTAAATTGTGGATTTGATGGGAAAGAATTCAATTAAATAGTTTAATATAATTCTTCAAATGAATTTTTGAAAAGAGTAGAATTTGTTTTGAATGGATTTCAAACTTGTGAAAATGGATTAAAATGATTTGATAGAAACCATATGGTTTTATCTTTGGAAAAATGAATTTATTTGAATAAAACATGTTTTAGTTTTAAATGGAAATAAGATGGAATTTTTGAAAGGGTATAATGAGATTTATTGTATTTTAAAAAGTATTAAAATAAATTACCCATCGTGTAAGAGAACATGCATGCCTTAGGTTGTTAGTTAGTTATTTGGATACACTATAAACTATGACCATGTTCTAAAACAAATGTGTGGTGGGTCACATCTCTGATGGGTGGGTGATGAGTTACCTATGGCCAATGTCTGGGGGATGTGAGTATACTTATTTTACTACGTTCACATAGAGAGTGTAGAATCCTATAGCCGGTTAATACTATCATACATTTTGAAATATGACCATGTCGATCACTTGTTTATTTATATTTGAAATATAAATGTATTCTAATGTTGTACGAACTACTTAATATTCCTACTAAATTTATATATAGTATTATATAAATCTTTTACCTAATCCACTATTTTAGAAATGTTCCATCTTTTGTAAAGAACTGCATTTTCTTTTAAAGTATCCTCTCCTCATTTTGAAAATGTGTAGTTGGTTTTGTTTTAATATTATTTTTATTATTTAAACTTGTTTACCTTGAAAATTGAATGATTTTTTATAGAAAATCTATATTTGGAATTTGTTATGGTATCATTGGTGGTATCCTACCAGGATTAGGCTCACACCCTACTTTTTCCTACATGTGTTTGTAGGCTTTCTTCTTCTAGGTTAGAGAAAAGGGAAGTTATCTCTTGAAGATAGATCCAGTTGTTGAACCGTGGTCTTGGTGAGTTGTGTTCTTAGGGGACATGGGTTTTTTTTCTAGTTATAGTACTTGGATTTCAGTACTTTGGGTTTTACCCATTTTTTATTCTAGCATTTTACTCCAAGTGGTTTTCCTATTTCATATGAATACTACCATTATATCATTTTCTTCTTTATTATTGTGGTAGAAGATGTTCTCATTTGTATGTTTTATGAGGCCAGGTTATAGTCTCCAACCCATGGGGATCAAAAAATCCCTTTAGGTCCTATCAGGGCTGGCTCAGTTATCAGGTTAT
This sequence comes from Viscum album, assembly GCA_963277665.1. Lineage (NCBI taxonomy): Eukaryota > Viridiplantae > Streptophyta > Magnoliopsida > Santalales > Viscaceae > Viscum > Viscum album. Next base: position 409,142,121 of record OY728134.1, on the reverse strand, counting down.
TGGGGTACTCGGGCTGGATCATGATAAATTGGTATCATATAAGGCTATTATGATTTTCTTGATATTAGTTTTCATTTTCTAAATCTTTTTAGTACATATGAGGTAGTTTCTATTGATTTCCTAGATAGATCTATCCCCAAAAAACCTTAACTCACCATGGGTTGTTAGGTAATAACATATTATTGATTTTTTATAGTATTTTCCCTATTGAGATTTGGATTGAGAGAAATACAAATCTTGTCTTCTCTTCTTTCGTGAATACTTTCTCTTGTTAAACTATTCAATTTTTATTCTAATTCCTTCATTTATATGATGATTTTTTTAGTATCATTCCTCTGAGAAGGCAATAGAATCTGATTCATGAAGTGGATACTGATGAACCTTAGTAATGAAACCATTATGTATAATCGAATATAGTTGAGGTGACTATGTACTCCATCCAAAATCTGGGACAAGCACCACCTCCAGTTCCCGCTCAAGCTCCAGCTATGTATCCCCAGTGGGATGTTCTATAGAATCAATCTTCAGAGTTACTTTGCTAGAATCTTGTAGAAATTAAATGTACCACTAACCCTGAACATGATGAAGAGAGGTTGGTCAAGATAGAATATATGTTTGAGTTCTTGGAGACACTAAAAGTGATCAAGGTGAAGTCTTCCACCTTCATGATAGATGGACCAGGCACAAGATGGTGGGAGATGATGGTTATGGTAGGGAAACATGAGGGATTAGAGTAGAAAGACTTCATTATTCTTATTACCAACTATTTCTATCCAGAGTCTCTATTTTTTTATAGGGGTTTAGTGTTCTTTAAGCCTGAAAAAGCTGACAAAACCGGGACAAAGAAATCAAATTTATTTGCTGATATGGTTCAGTTTTCCCATAAGATTGTATCTACTGAGATTATTAAGTCTCTATGGTTCGATATAGGACATCGATCAAATATCCATTCTCAGTTCTTCTAACTAATGCTTCCAAGTTATAATGATTTTCTAGATAGGGAAGTGATGGTTGATATAGTCTTAGCTGGGAAGTCAGGGTTGATGGGAGTTCTATTTTCACCAAATGGAAGCTTTGGTTCCTTCAATGAAAAATGTAATCACGATGATTCCCATGACATTTCTCGATGGAAGAAATATTCCATACCTCCTACAACTCGATGAATAAGTTTTTTGGTCTACTATCAGTAGGAGGGTTTCTACTGAGGCACCTAATGACTGCAATTCCTATAAACTTTCAGGAAACTTACATAGGGTTTTCCATCACTTCTCCACTCCACATATTAGTAAAGGATCATTGGATCCTCTGAAAAATAAAGGGAAATCAAATGCTTCATTTTTGAAAGGGTTCCACCCATAGGCATCTGGAATGAAACTTCTTCACGTAGTGGATGAGTCTCTAGAGGAAGCAGACATGGGTCCCACAACATCGAGAGGAACCATTACTATTTATTCTTTATTACTAACTACTCTATTTTATACTAGTGAAACACAATCTTTTATTTCAACCCATATTTTAAATCATCTTAATCATGTTATAGAGTAACTATCTTGTGCAATGGATATTACTAAACCCCTAAGTATGAATAAAGAGAAGGGTCTTCGTAGTCATTATTGTGTCTTATTTCTATCAGTATCCAAGATGGATTAGTGTTTCTTTGTTTTTGATATGAAATCACATGACATCATGTTTTAGATAGATTGGATCATTGCTAACAAAACCCTAATTGGTTGTTATCTACGATGAGTTTATGTTACTACACCGAGTAGTGTGCCTCTTTTCATTCAAGGAGAATGATCCCAAGGTCGAGAATATCGATAAAATATTATCTTGAGTTGGGGAATGTAATATTATTTTTTTTTATTTTGATCTATAGTGATATTCAATGGGTGGTGATCTTCCTCTAGTCATGTTAGTGTTTCCTAATGTTTTTCCATAAAATTTCCCTAGTCTACTATGGGTGATAGAGGATGATTTTTCTATTGAATTATTTTCTGAAAGGAAACCATTCTCTAATCCCTCTAACCGAATGGAAGTAGCTAAAATGAAAGGTTTGAAATACATGCTAGATGATCTTATTGAGAAAGTCTATATTCGTACAAGTGTTCCACCTTGGAGAGATTTAGTTCTATTTTCTAAAAGGCTTGTGGTTCTCTTTTATTATGTGTTTATTATCAAAATCCCATCTGAGTCATGACAAGGAACAAATATTCATTGACAAGTATTGATGATCTATTTGATCTGCAGATGTGGGAGAATTGGTTTTGAAGATCAACCTCTAATCTCATTCCATCAGTTGATGATAAAAGAATATGAAATTTTGAAAACTCCCTTCAAAATTATGTACAACCACTTTGATTATATATTTATTCTCTTTTAATTATTAAACTCTCCAATAGTTTTCAGCGATTTAATGAACAAAATGTTCCATTAGTATCTTGATACCATTGTTGTAGTCTTTGTGGATGATATTACTATATGTTCCATGTCTGAGGAGGATCATAACCTACATCTTATAATGGTTTTGAGTCTATTGAGAAAGATATACCTTTATTCCAAGCATTTATTGTGTGATTTCCTTTTTCAAGATCTAAAATTCATCGGACACGTGGTTCCAAAACAAGGTGTATCATTTGATACTAAGATGTAGAAGGATGTTATGACATGGATGCAAACATGAAATGTGTTCACGATCCGAAGATTCTTTGGACTATCATGATATTACCATAGGTTTCGGAAATACTTCTCAAATTTGGCTTCTCTAATGACTACTGACTCGGAAGTGGGTGAAGTTTGTATGGGATGATAAGTGTCAAAGTTACTTTGTTGAGGTGAAAATTATTTTGACTACTGTGCTAATGTTGACTATTCTTGAATCTGTGTAGTTCTATGTGGTATTTTGTGGTGCATTTGGTTCAGTATTGGGCTAAATTATTATGCAGGGTGATCATGTAGTAGCCTATGGATATCATCATATTAGGAAAAAATAAAATAATTATCCCACCCATGACCTGGAACAAGAAATATTGATGCACACACTTAATATTTGGCATCAATACCTTTTTTGAGAAAGGATTATTGTTTATTTAGGAAAAAAAATCCTATGTTTCTCCTCTCTCAAAAGGATTTGAATCTTCGGCAGAGGCATTGTGTAGAGTACCTATAGTATTTAAACTATGACATTGCCTATAAAAAATGTAAAGGGAATGTAATTGAAGATTCATTGAGCATGATACATCCAAAATGGCTATTGAAAGAATACTTAGAAGAGTAGAATTCGATGGCTCTTTTTGAATAGTTGCATATTGGAGTTCATGAGGAAGTTATCGAGGTTTATTTGGATATTGTTTAGTTGGAACCTACTCTTCATGAGATGACCCTTCAAGATCAACAACTTGATGATGAGTTCCAAAACACTAGGGAATCACTTTAGGGGGGGGGGGGATTTTCCCATTGGTCGTTCTCTTAAGATGGTGTTCAATGCTATCAGAATTTCTTCGTTGTACCATTAGCATCGAGGAGATAAGAGATGGGGTATTGTCGTAAATCCTAGTAGGGTGTGAACCCATGAACTTATAAGACGTTCTATGACATGAAGTGGTAGTTTTGGTCATCAGGTATGTGACGTGAAATTTCATAGTTTCTCTCTTGTTGCTATACATGTGAGCATGTAAAATCTAATCACCAAAATCCTTCGTGTTTACTTGAGCCACTCCCATTCACAACTTGGAAGTGGGATGAGTTATATATGGACATTGTGGATGGGATTCCACCTACCTAGATAAAGAATAACAAAATATGAATATTGATTGAAAATTTAACCATGTCATCTCTCTTCATACAAATTTGAGATACGATAAAAGTTGAGGAGTTGGGAAGTCACTATATGAAAGATATTTTCTATTTTCACGGAGTTCCATCTACTATATTATCTGATTGGGACCCTCATATTACTTATCGTTTTTTGTATATGCCTTTTAAGGGCACTGTGATCTTATGTTCATTTTAGAACTTCCTACCACTCACAGACCGATGGCCAAATAGAAAGGAAAAATATGATTCCTGAAGATATTCTTCTCCCCTACATTCTCTACTTAGGCGGCACTTGGGATGATTACATAGTCTTGGATGAGTTTCCATATTACTACACTATCAATTCCAAAATAAAAATGGGACATTTTGAGGGCTTGTATGGTAGGCCTTGTAATTGTCTATTATGTAGGTCAGCAGATGGTGAATGTTCATTGGTATGATAAAGTATAATGTAAGAAACGATATCTATGATTCAGTTGAATCCTCATAGGATTTGGAAATCATAGAGATGATATTATTCTTATGATTGTAAAAATTGTAGATCATTAGAGTTCTCAGTTTGTGATCATGTTCTCTTGGATGTTTTACCCTGTTTGGGTCATCGACAACTTTTTAGTCAAGGAAATGTTTCTCCTAACGTTATGGTACCTTTTCAGGTTGTTGAGTAGTTGGGAACGGTTCCATACCATTATTCACTTCCACCACATGCTAACATTGATTCATAAGTATTCCATGTATCACAGCTAAAAAAGTGTCTATCAAATCCATATCACATTTGTGTTGGGGTGATCTTGAGTTTGAGCCATATTTTTATTTGATTGAGTGACCAGTGAGGACAGTTTATTTAGAGACCACGCTACTTCAAGGGAAGAAGGTTCCTTAGGTTTGGGTGCTATGGTAGCATGGATTTGTTAATCATTAGACGTGGTAACACGAGGCATTGATGAGAGAGAAGTGTCCTCATCTATTTGGCATGTAATATTCTTCATTGGCATTCTAGGGATTGATTTTTTTTATGGTGGGGTGATTGTAACATCACATTACTATGATCTAGGATGTTTCTCCCATTCTATATGGTTTACCAAGGGTAAAAATTAATTAGAGGAATTTTTAGGGGTTTAGTTATGGATGTAGAGTAGGCACACATCGTGTATTGGTTGATGGATACATGTATTGAGGGGGGGGGGTATCACATTGTGAACTGGTACCTTTCGTGAATTATGGAAACACATCATGTTGGGTGAAAATGTCAGTTTTTAACATGAGGCAATGGGTTTTTCTGTGTAACTTTTCCAGCATGCACTACATGTCATGATCCTTGGGTACACGTCATGACCCGACCCACATCCTATTTTAAAATGAACATTCTGTGGTGGTGGGTTCAACCCATTCATTCTGGAATCTATTTAACTCGATCTAGAGACTTTCGTGGTATTTTTCAGAGGCTCCCTTTCTTTTTGGATGATCCGGTCTTCTTTTGGTCATCCATTCTCTTGTTGTGCAATTCTTTTTTAAGCAATCTCATGTGTGCTTCATGTTGCTCTCTTTCTTTCCTCTAGGTTTTTCAATGGATCATTTAGGGATTGATGGATCTATGCTAGGGGTGCTGGAACATGCTCCTAGGTTGTGTTTCAAGGTCACCCTAACTTTTTTTCTCATTGATGGGTTCTCTGGTGAGTGTCATTCTTTGAGAAAGTGATATGTGATTTCATTATAATTTTCCAAATCGATTACCATTATACTTCTTCATTTATATCAACAGCTGATATAAATTCAATTTCATAATCATGCATTCAACTTATTTTATTAAACCCAATTCTAATGAATTGGGATATTTTAATTTGTTTTGGCGTAGAAATTTGAAAAACCCCCAATTCAATTGAATTGGGGGGGGGGGGGGTTGGGGGAATTGGTTGATTTAAATTATTTAATATAAATTATTTTGTAGATATAATATTATTAAATTAAATTGTTTTCTTTTATTATGAAAGTGATTTTTTGAAAAATATATAATATGTTTTGAATGAATTTTGAACATGTTAAAATGGCATAAAAATGATTTGATAGAAAATCAATGGATTTACCTTATAAAAAAGAATTTTTTTTCAATTAAACCTATTTAGGATTTAAATGGAAAAAAATTGTAATTTTTGAAATTGAATAATGAGAATTATTGTATTCTATGTAGTCATAAAATAAATAGTTTATTGTGTAAGAGTACATGAAAGCGTTAAGTAATTAGTGAGTTATTTTAAAACAATTTATTATAAGACAAAATTCTAAAAGAAACCTATGGCATGTAACATCTCTGATGGGAGGGTGAAGAGTGGCCTCTAGCTAGTGTCTGATAGATTCTCATATTCTCATTCCTATATGTTCACTTAGAGAGTGTAGAATCCTATAGTTGTTTAATACTATCAAATCTTTTTGAATATGACTGTGTTGACTACTTTTTTATTTAAATATGAGATATAAATTTTTTCCAATGTTGTTTGAACTAGTTTACATACCTGCAGAATTAATATAAACTAAATTATATAAATGTATTATCTAAGAATTTTTTTAGAAATGTTCCATCTTTTTTAAAGAAATTCATGTTCTTTAAAAGTATCTTTCATTATTTTAAAAATTTTAATTTTTTTTGATTAAATGTGTTGTTGATTTCCTAACCTTTTTACTTTGAAAATTTAAATATTTTCTTAGGGAAATATAATTTTGGAATCTATTATTGAATCCTTAGTGGTATCCTATTGGGCTTCAGATCACACCCTAATTTTTCCTTGTGGTGTTTCAAGACATTGATCATCTAGTTTCAAGAAAATGAAATGGATATCTAAAAGGTGAATCCAGCTACTGAACCATGGTCTTTTAGAGTAGTGTACTTAGTGAAATTGGGGATATTTTCTTGTTTTAGTACTTGGTTTTAGTAATTTGGGTTTTTCCTTTTTTTATATTATGATACATTACTCCCAGTGGAGTTTTCTTTTGATATGTATACAATATTTTTATCTTCTCATCCACATTCTTGTCGACAAAATCACTCCCCCTTGTATGTTGTATGATTCTAGGTGTTAATCGCTAACCCATTGGGATTAGGAACGCCCTTTGGGTCTTGTTTGGGCCAACTTTGTTATCGGGTTAGCAGGGTACCCAGGCAGATATGTGACATTCCGCAACCCCATTTTTTATCATTACATGTTCTTACAGATAAATTGTTGATATAATGAATTGTGCCTTGCATTTATAAAGGATAATTAATATTTAGACATGCTATTATAAAAGAAATTTCTCTTTAGGCTATAAATTAAATTATTAAATATTATATATGGTTTTCCTAGTTGTGAATGCATACATGTGGTATATTTACATAATTTGTTACCGAAAAAAGGATCTATAATATTAATTACATTTTATAACTACTTATATCTTCAACATAATTATATATTACTTCAATATAATGGGTAAATCAAACAACAATTGTTTTTGAATCACTAATCCTACTATCATTTCTATGTTGGTAGTTAATTTTTAAATTGAAGAAATTAAAAGAAAAATTAATAAACTTTGCACATTATTGGAAACTAAAATAACTAATGACAGATAACTCTTAATTCATAAAATACAGGGGTAAATTCCATCAATCTATTCAAATAAAATATATTTTTATTTCTTATTTCTTATATTTTTATGAAACACTAGATTTTAATCACATTCAATTTGGACCCCCTGAATGTTGTTTTGTTGATCTATAACATGTATTTCCAAAAAATGGACCATACATGATGTCCATTGTGACTTTTTAATGTATTTAAATCATAATTTTTTAGAGACACATAAAACTATAAATTTTAGTTTGAGTTTTAATGAGTATATGTTTTATGATGTGATGATATATAAATTTCATTTAAATAATTGTAATACATTTGTGTATCAACATAATAAGACTCTATGTTTTATAAAATAGAGAAAAATAATGGTATATAAACTACAATTTTTAACTATCAATACATATTTAAAAAGGATTAACTTATTTTTCTCATGGTTTCAAATGTGTTTGAAAAAAATAACTATTTTTTTGTATATAAGGATTTTCAAATTATGAAATATATCATATACCATAAAAAACTAACATCTATGAATAAGTATTTATGAAAGTAATTATGAATTCATTTAAAATATTTGTTAGTCATTTTTTTCTATATTTCCTCAGTAATAATATTATATATAAAAATAAATATAACCAATAGTGGAAATATATTTTTCTTAGAGATGAATTTGTAGAGTATGTGGTCTGAGAATGTTTTCTTACATCCTGTTGAGGTGATTTGCTATTTGGTATAAACATTTTTATATAGAAAAAATCATTATAATTTTACAGCATGTAAATCAGAGAGAGGATGCAGATGATATGATTTTTTTTGTGTATATTCATTTCATGAGTGTAATTTTATATCAAAATTCACATCTAATTATGAAACCACAAACAGAAGAACATATATATTTTCACACATTAAAAAATAGTTCACAATTCATCTGATATGTGTAGAATTTAACAACATATCAATCTGATACTCAATGAGTAATGTATGACTGAAATTGAATGATTCACATTAAAAAAGATTAATTTTACTCTAAAAAACTTGTCACACAGTGACAAATAAGAAAAATATATCATTGTTTTGATACATTTGATAAATTATCCATACATCACTTGTGATGTAGAAATTGGCCACATGCCAATCTAAAATAATAAGTGATCAACCGAAGTCCACGTGAATAATTCCGTATTAAAAAATGATAATTTTACACTAAAAAAACATCCGAAACTAGGTTGATATGCTCAAAAATATCAATAAATATGGGAAAAAATCCATAATTAATTTTTTTGTTGAAATTGACCGCATGTAAATCGGACATACCATGTGTCTAGTTGGATTGAAAGTGATTTTTTCAATATAAAAGTGTCATTTTAGTCTAAAATGAAATTTACATAAGGAAAACCAACCAAAGAAGATTGTATTATGTTGAAACTTTTTTCTAACTACTCATAATTCATTTTTCATGTAAAAATTGACTGCACGTTATTATGACACATGTTGTGGTCAGATTGTCTTTTCAATTTTTCTTCTAGAGAAAAAAATAATACAATTATATAATCTATTTTCTTATCTTTATCCACATATTCATTTATTTTCTAAAATTATTTTAATACACACACCCTAACACCCTCACCTATGATGCGCCCATACTATTCTTGAAGCTTCATGGACTCTGATAGTAGTTATTCGTCATGTACAAATAATGATGATTCATGTGACTGTATAGGATATAAAATATACTAAAATAAGAAATAATTATTATTTTATACTTATTTAAATAAAATAAAATATTTATTATGTCATACATATACAAGATTCCCTCACTTTTGACTGTTTTCATCTATTAGTATCCTGATTTTATTTACACATTCCTCCTTCTATAGAACATGATTTTGAATTGATGTGGATTTGGATTTTGATTCATCAATACCTATATTCAACAGAAATATAATCATGTTGGTGTTTTGTGTAATATAAAACTATTAAATGGACTTAAAATACATACAACTTTCATCATGGAAAGCATACCCAATCCATGATTTTGGGTAGTAGTACATTGGTTTTTCTATACATTAATTATTTTCATGACTCAGTTGTTTCTTAATATATTAAATAATCATAATAAAAGTGATTAATGAATGTATTTTCATACAATATATTATACTAGTAATAATATATCTAAAAATATGACTCCTCATGATGACTAACAATATCATCCTCTATTTTTTATTTTATAAGGTGTTCACAAAACTATGAAGGGTGCTCATTTATTTTATCCACAGAATCAATAATATGAATCTTCATTTTATTATTCTGAAATCCCCGAGGATACATTCAAGGAGAAATTATTACAGGTTCCACTCAAGATACATCTATTATAAATACACTCTATAATTGATAATGATCAGTAAATCAATGTTTCATTATTTTGGCAATTTGTAAAAGAATGAATGTATATCATAATTTTAACAGAATCCCTTCCAAAATTATTTCCTTATGTCATGGAAAAATATTTTCTCATTGATCTACATCAATCAGCAAACACATTAATGTGTTTATACAAATTTAACTACAAAAGTGGCCTTCTTGGTGTTAAAATCAAGGCTAGTTGCAATCTATTCTTCCTCAAATTTGATGCAATTATTTCTCCCCTTATTAATTATTCATCACACGATCATACTGCATCATCCTATTTTAGGGGAAAATGGTTATTCATCATCCTAAATTTATTTTTCTTCAACATCATTGATATATTTCTCTTCTAAATTACTATCCTTAGATTGTGTAGAAATTAGTAGTTAATCTGGATTGGGAAAATCCACATGTTTATAAATGAATTTTTCTTCAAGATTAAGAGAATCATCTAATGGAGAAAATTATCAGTATAATAGGTTGCAAATATCATTTAAATTATTTAAATGAAAAAATTAATATATAATAATTTGTGTTAACAAAATTTATATTAAAAAAATATAACCTGATTCTTATATTATCATTGACTAAATGATGAATGGATTTCTACCTATATATCAAGTTTCCAAATAATCTCACTACGTTATCCTAAAACAAAAAACACCTCTTTGACATTTGGGGAAGAATGAAATTATTCAGACACCCTAACGAAAGGGTTCTAAATTAGATGAATTTACATCTAACCCTTCAGTTATTTTGGTCAATAACAGATCAATTAACTTCTTTTAGTTTACATGATCTAGAATATAAAATAATTGTACTATCCTGGATGTCGATAAAAATAGTTCGTTTTTTTAACATTCCTTAAAAAAATCAACATTCATGAATCCAAATTCTTCTATTTTAAATGCAATCATTTTATCAAGCCACTTGAATTGAAAATTCACACTTGGAACACTATATAATCTAACCAACATATTTCTTTAATAATACCAAATATGACATATTCTCATAATTTTATTTTCTATCCACGGAACAAGATTCAAGAATTACTCCAACCAAAAGTAGGACTCCACTATTTTAAATTCTAGTAAATTAATCACATTAATTATTTAAGAACATGTGACCATTAATTAAATAACAATTAAATTATAATACATGAACACTTGTTCTTTTGAATTATCATCAAAGACATTCTATTATTGAATCATAATTTTTAGTTGAATGTCATAATTAATGTCTTAAATCCATCATATAATATTTTGATTATCTATGTTTAATATCAATATTTCCTCCCTTTATGGATTCAAATTTATAAGAATTACTTTGTATGTTTCAATAGATAGCACACCCTGAAAACTATTATGAAAAAACATATAGGTGTGACCTATATTACTCTATATTAAAAATTATGAATAGACATATTCCATAAATTTTAGGTTCTAGTCTCTAACCCATGGTTAATAGGAATTATCTTTGATTCATTTTAGGGCTTGCTCAGTTATCGGGTTACCAGGGTACTCGGGCTGCATGAGAGCAAATTGGTATCATAAGAGGTTTTTCATCTTGTATTGAATTTAGTATTCATTTTTGAAATCTATTCAGGACTTATAAAGTATTTTTGATTGATTTACTTGATATCTCTCACCAAAATGAACCTTAAGTCACCATGGGTGATTATTAAATGAAATATTTTTGATTATTTCTAGTATTTTCCGTATTGATATTTGGATAGAGAGAAATACACTTCTTTTTATTTCCTTCTGTTGAGAATAAATTCTCTTATTACACTATTTGATGATTAATCAAATGCCTTCCTTTTATATGATTATGTTTTATAGCATATTTCCTTTGAGAAGAATTGAGAATCAGATTTAGGAAGAGGCTACATATGAACCATAGAAAACAAATCCTGTTTTTGATCTGAATATAGTTGAGGTTATTGGGTGGACCATCCAAAATTAAGGATGAGCACCACCTATAGTTCCCACTCAAGATCCTTCAATGGATCCTCAGTGGGATGTTATCTAAAATCATTATCAAGAGTTCCTTCACTATAATCTACCAGAAATTAAAGACCCCACTAACCCACAACATTATGAGGAGTGGTTGGAAAAAATAAAATGTCTTTTTGAGTTATTGGTGACACTAGAAGTGATCAGGTTGAAGTGTTCCATGTTCATGCTGTAAGGAATGATCAATTGATAGTGGGACATGATGGTGATGGTACTAAAACATGAGGGCTTAGAGTGTAATGACTTCAATGTTATTTTTACCAACTAGTTCTATCCAGAGTCACTATTTTTTCTATGTTTGTAGCATTATTCATTCTTGAACTGACTGACAGAACTGTTACTAATTATTCAAATTGATTTGTGGAGATGGTGCAATTTTCTCTTAATATTTAATCTAATGATAGTATAAAGTCTCGATAGTTAGAGATGGGACATCGATCAGATATCCATTATCAGGACTTCTACTGGAAGATTCCCAGTTATACTGATGTGCTAGATAAGGTGATTAAGGTTGTGATGGACCTAGATGGGAAATTAGAGTTGACGAGAGTTCCATTTTCTCCTAGTGGCAGCATTGGTTCCTTCAAAGGAAAACTTAATCATGATTATTCTCACAATAGCTATCGATGGATGATTCACTCGATACCTCCTACAACTCATAGAGGATGATTTTTCGTCAACTATCACTATGAGGGTTTCCACTGCTGTACCCAATGATTACAGTTCCTACAGACATTCAAGACACTTACATAGGTTCTATCATCACTTCTATACTCCATGTAGTGGGAAAGGATCATTAACTCCTCTTATAACTATGGGGAAATCAAATGGTTCATAATCAAAAGTGTTTTAACCATACACATCTGGAACAAAGTTTCTTTATGTAGTGGAATTGTCTCTAGAGGATGCATACATAGGTCCCACAACTACGAGAGGTACCCTTACTATTGGTTCATCATTAGTGACTACACTCATTGATACTAGTGAAAATTACTCTTTTATTTCAACTTGTATTTTAAATTTTTTTATCATTAAATGGAGAAACTATCCTATGAAATCGATATTATTAAACCCATGTTATGAAGAGGGAGTAGGGTCCATATAGTCTTTCTTGTTACTTTCCTAAATATGATGCTGAGATGGATGGTAGTTTCCTATTTTTCGATAAGAAATATCATGAAATCATATTTTGGATAGACATGATCATTTACAACAAACCACAAATTGGTTTTTATCTTCGATGGGTCTACGTTACTGCACTGTGTGGTATGCCTCTTCACTTTGAAAGTGAATGGGACCCAAGGTCATGGAGAGCTGGGAAATATTATCTAGAGTTTTGGAATGTGATATCAGTTTTTTCTTTTGATGTGATGTAAGATTAAATAGGTGGTGATCTTCCTCTTGTCTTCATTGAGTTTCATGACATTTTTCGATCAGATTTCCCTTGTCTACCACTAGCGATAGAGGATGAGTTTTCTATTGACTTAATGCCTGAAACGCGACCAGTCTCTATTAACTCTTATTAAATGGAACTAGCTGAAATTAAAGAGATGAAGTACTAGCTAGATGATCATCTTGAGAAAGTATTTATGTATCCAACTGTGTCACATTGGGAATCACCATTTCTATTGCTAGGAAGGAAGATGGTTCTCTTTGATTATGTGTTGATTATTGGACGCTTAATCGATTAAAGATAAGGAAAAAATATCTGTTTTGAACGACTACTGATATTTTTGATAAATGGAAGGGGTGAAGTGGTTTTCAAAGAAATAACTCTGATCTCATTACCATCAGTTTAGGATAAAATAATATAACATTCTGACAACATCCTTCAAGAGTAGGTACGACCACTATGAGTAGCTTTTTATTATTTTTGGATTACAAAATTCTAATACATTTTTCATGGATTTAATGAAAAATATTTTCCATGATAATATTAATACCATATTGGTTGTATTTTTGGATGAAATTATAGTCTACTAGAATTCTGAGGAGGATCATGTGCAACACATAAGAATGGTTTGGAGTCTATTGAGAAATCGCCACCTTTCTTCCAATCCTTCACAGTGTGATTTCTTAATTTTGGGAAGTGGAATTATTCAGAGATGTGGTTCCTAAACAAGGTTTATTAGTTGACATAGAGACAGTGAATGATGTTATGACTTGAGAGAAACCATGAAATGTCTTTGAGATTTGAAGATTCTTGGGATGAGCTGGAAATTAGAATAGGTTTGTGAAAGTTTTCTCAAAGATGGATTCTTTGATTACTACCATGACACTGAAGGGGGTGATGTTTGTGTGGGATGATAAGTTTCAGAGTTCCTTTGTTGTGTTGAAATTACTTTTTGCTATTGCACTGGTGTTGACTCTTCCTGAATCTGGGTAAGGACATGTGGTATTTTTTGATGCATTAGGTTCAGTATTGGGTTGAATTCTTATGAAAGGTGATCATGTAGTAGCTTATGGATCTCATCAGCTTTGGCCACATGAGAATAAATATACCACCCATGACCTAGAACATGCAGTAGTGATCTATGCACTGAACAGTTGGAATCAATACCTTTTTGGAAAAAGGTTTATGATGTATTCAGATAACAAAAACCTTAGTTATATCCTCTATAAAATATATTTTTAACTTCTTTATAGGATGTGAGTTATGTGCCTTGAATATTTTGAATATGACATCGCCTATACCCTAACGAAAGGGAACTTCATTGCAGATTCATTGAGTAAGAAACATCCAACACAGTCAGTGAATGAATCCCCAGAAGAGTGCACATCAGTGGCTCTTTTTTCATAGTTTCGTATTGGAGTTAAAGAGGAAGGGATAGAGGTTTCATTGGCTAGTCTTTAGTTGAAATATTCTCTTCATGATACGATCCTTGAATATCTACATCTTGATGATTAATTCCATGAAACTAGGGAATCCCTTTGTGGTGGGGGAAATTTTTCCAATGGTCGTTCTCCAAAAAGGGTGTTCTATGATATTGAAATTGCATCACTATTCCATTAGCATCGAGGAAGGATGTGATTAGGGCTTGTAATAACTCTTGGTGGGTTGTGAACCCAGAAACTACTAAAATGTTCTATGAAATGAGGTTGAGGTTACTGTGACCATGTATGAGATGAGACATTTGCGAGTTTGTCTCTTATTTCAATACATGTCAGAAATTGAAAGAGGATAACCTTAAACCTCAGTGTTTACTTCTGACACTCCCATTTATTACTTGGAAGTGGGATGACATCTCTATGGACTTTGTGTATGGGATTCCACCTATCTTGATAATGAATAATGAAATATGAGTTGTGATTGACAGGTTATCTAAGTCATCTCACATCATACCCAGTCGAGATATGGCCAATGTTGAAGAGTTGGGATGTCACTATGGAAAGGATATTGTTCATTTTCATGGAGTTTCGTATGCTATTGTGTTGGATTTGGACCCTTGGTTTTATTCTCCATATTTGAGAGGCCTTCAAGGGGAACTAAGATCTTAGGTCTATTAGATCATGGACTACCATCCACCGACACATGGAAAAAAGAACAAAACATAATCATGAGGATATGATTAGTGCCTACATTCTCAAATTCAACAACCCTTGGGAAGAACACTTATTCCTGGTTGATATTTCTTATAAATATACTGTCCAATCCAAAATAAGAATTGGTCCGTTCGAGGCCTTGTATTGTCAGCCATGTTAATATCTGTTGTGTTGGTAGGAGGACAGTGAAAGTTCATTGGTTGGACAAAGAATAGTGTATGAAATGGAAACTAAGATTTATTTGAATCATAAGTGGATATTGAAAGTGTAGAGATGATATAAGTCTTATGATAGTCGACTTTAGAGACCATTGGAGTTTTCAGTTGGTGATTTGGTGATCCTAATTTTATTACCCAGTTTGGGTCATTGATGACTTGGGAGACAATGAAAGCATTCTCTTCACAATGTGGGACCTTTTTAGGTTGTGGAGTATGTGGAAAAGGTTTCATATAGGTTGGAAAATCCACTATAGCTGACATTGATATATAACGTGTTCCATGTATCGCAACTAAGAAAGTTTCTATCTGATCCATCTCACATTTGGAGATGGAGGTATCTTGAGATCGAGAATGATTTATCATTGAATGAGAGACCAATTAGGATAGATGATTATGAGACCAAGTTACTTCATGGGAAGCTGGAGAATTTAGTTTGGATGTTATGATAGCATTTCTATGATAATAATGATACATGGGAACATGAGGCACTGATGAGTGAGCAGTGGCCTGAGCTATTTTGCATGGATGCTTGTTCATTGGCTTTCAAGGGGTAGAGTGATTTTATAGTGGGGTGGTTTTAACATATAGTTATTGTGATCAAGGATTTTTTCCCATTATCTATTTTTTCCATAGTAACAAAATAATTAGAGGTGTTTTTCTAGGTATACTGCTAGCTGCATAATAGGTAAAGATCGTGTATTGGTTGATGGATACATTCCTTAAAGGGGGATATCACACCGTGAACTAGAATAAGTTTTAAATAATGGGAAATCAACATGTAGGGTGAAAATTGTAGTTATTAACCTGAAGGGATGGGTTTTTTCTATGTGTCATGTTCAGTCTGGACTACATGACATGAACCTTGGATACACATCGTGACTCAATTGACATCTAGTTTTAAAATGCACATTCGTCAGTTTTTGGTCAGACCTTTCATTCTAAACACTATTTATCTCAACCCTAAACCGTTTTTATCAAATTTTTAAGGGATTCCATCCTTTCGGGTTGATCCGACCAGATTTCTATCATCCTTTCTTTTATGGTGCAATTCAATTTTAAGCATTCTCCCATATGCTTCATGTTCCTCTATTTCTTTCCCCTTGGGTTTTCAATGGATGATCTAGGAATTGATAGATCTATTCCAGGGGGTGTTGGGTCATTCTTTTAGGTTGTGCTTCAAGGTATCCCTCATATTTTTTATCATTGATGGGTATCGTTACGAGTTTCATTTTTAGGGATATAGGTAGGTGCTTTCGTTCAAATTTTCCAAATTTATTACCATTGTATTGCTTCATCTATTTCAATTACTGATATAAATTCAATTTCACAATCTTGATTTCAACTACTTTTATAAAACCCAATTCCAATTAATTAGGAGATATGAAATGCTTTTGGCATAGAAATTTGTAAAACCCCCAATTCCATTGAATTGGGGTCGGTTTAAATTAATTGGTATATATAAATTATTGAATATAAATTGTGGATTAGATGGAATATTATTCAATTCTGTTCTTGAAT
Organism: Viscum album; assembly: GCA_963277665.1. Lineage (NCBI taxonomy): Eukaryota > Viridiplantae > Streptophyta > Magnoliopsida > Santalales > Viscaceae > Viscum > Viscum album. The sequence continues at coordinate 409,125,003 of OY728134.1, read as the reverse complement.
TTAATTGTGAAATGGAATTTTTGGAAAATATGTAATTTTTCGATTGGATTTCAAACATATGAAATGGTATAAAATTGATTCGATAGAAAACAAATGGTTTTATCTAGTAGAAACTAAATAATTTTCAATTTACCCAATTTTGGTTTTAAATGGACAGAAATTGTATTTTTTGAAATGGAAGACTGAGAACTATTTTTTAATGTAGTATTAAAATAAATATCCCATCGTCTAAGAGTACATGGAAGAATTGAGAATTTAGTTAGTTATTTGGATACACTCTACACTATATCAAAATTTTAAAACAAACCTGTGGTGGGTCACATCCCCAATGGGAGACGGAAGAGTCACCTCTAGCCAATGTCTGGGGAGTTCACATAAAGAGTGTATAATCCTATAGTTGGTGAATACAATCATACTTTTTAGAATATAGCAGTTTTGACTTCTTGTATATTTAAATTTGTGATATAAATTTATTCCAATGTTGTTTGAACTGGTTTACATCCCAACTAAATTTATATAAACTATTTTATATAAATATTTTACATAATCTAATTTTTTTGTAAATGTTTCATATTTTGTAATGAAAAGAATTTTTTCATAGGTATCATTATATAATTTTGAAAATGAATATGATATTTTGATTTAATATACTATTTATTTTCTAGAACATTGTACCTTCAAAATTGAAATCTTTTCTTTGGAAAATCTCTATTTATAATCTATTAGGGATTCTTTGGTGGTATCCTACTGGGATTAGGCTCACATCCTAATTTTTCTTTTGGGTGTTTGTAGATTTTCTTCATCTAGGTTGTGAAAAGGAAATAGACAACTTTAATAGAGATCCAACAGTTGATCCATGATCTTACTGAGTTTTTTCCTTAGGGACCTTGGGGTTGTTTTCTTGTTTTAGTACTTGGTTTTTAGTACATTGGCCTTTTCCCCTTTTTTTGTGTTATGATACTTTAATGCCAGTGGAATTTTATTTTGATATGTATATTTTATTTTTATCTTTTTCATCCACATTATTATGGAAAAAATCATTCCCACTCTTACGTTGTATGATGCTAGGTGCTAGTCCCCAACCCGTGGGGATCAGGAACACCCTTTGGGTCATGTCAGGGGTTGCTCAGTTATTGGGATACTAGGGTACCCGAGCCAGTTTGTGACATTCCACAACCCCATTTATTATCATTGCATGTTCATATAGATAAAACATTGAAATATGGAAATGTTTCCTTCATTTATTATGGATAATTAATATTTGGATAGGCTATTATAAATTAAAATTTTCTTTAGGCTATAAATGAAATAATTATGCCTTAATATGTGGTAGTATTATTTTTGAATGGAAAATTGAGGTAAATTTTCAAAATTTGTTTCCCAAAAAATGATCTGTAATATTAATTATAGCTTATAACTATTCATAACACTCACATGATTGTATACTACTACACTATATTGGGAAAATCCAACAACGAATGTTTTTAAATCACTAATACAACTCTCACATCTATATTAGAAGTTAATTTTGAAATGGAATAAATTAAAAGAAAAATTTATAAAAATTGCAATTTTTTTGAAACTAAAATAACTATTGATATATTACTCGTAATTAATAATATTTACAGCTAAATAACATCAATCTATTCATATAAAATGTATATTTATTTTTTATTACTTATTTATATGAAATACTGGATTTTAATCACATTCATTTGGGATGCCCCAAATGTTTATTTTCTGATCTAAAGCATGTATTTCCAAAAACACTAACCATACATGATGTCCATTGTGAATTTTTAATGTATTGCAATCATATTTTATTAGATAAACATAAAATAATACATTTTAGTTTGAGTTTTAATGAGATTATTTTTTATGATATGATGATATGTAAATGTCATCTAAATCATTGTAATAGGTTGGTGAATAAACAAAATAGGCTTATATGTTTCTTAAAATGGATACAAATTATGGTATATAAACTATGATAATAATCTATAAAAACATATTTCAAAATGATTTACTTATTTTTCTCAATGATTAAGCTATGTTTGAAAAGAATAATGATAATAATTTTGTATATTATGTTTTTGAATTTATGAAATATATCATATAGAATAAAAAATAGAATCCATGAACATGTATTTATGAAGGTAATTACAAATTCATTTAAAATATTTATTAGACAATTTTATTTATATTTTGTTAGTAAAAGTAGTATAACCAAAAATATATATACCCAATGGGGGAAATATATATTTCTTCGAGTTGACTATGTAGATTATGTGGTCTGAGAATGTTTTCTTACATCATGTTGAGGGTATTAGCTATTTTGGTTTTAATTGTTTTATTTCAAAAAAAAATTATGATTTTACCGAATGTAAATCAGACTGATTATGTAAAAGAGAAGAATTTTTGTGAGTATATTAATTTTGAGAGTCTAATTGTATTTCAAAATTAACATTTAATTACGAAACTACAAACATAAGAACATATATATATTAAAATGTTAAAAAACTAGTTCAAAATTCATTTAATATGTGTACGAATTGACTGCATGTCAATCTGATACAAAATGAATACATTATTATCCAATGTGAATTATTCCCATTAAAGAAGTGTAATTTTACTCTAAAACACATGTAAAACCAAGAAAAATAAGAAATATATATCATTTTTTGTAAACATTTTGTAAATTATCCACACGTCAGTTGTGATATAGTAATTGGCCACATCTCAATTTAAAATTTTAAGTGATCAATTTGAGTCGAAGTGAATAATTATATATTAAAAATGATTCATTTTACACTAAAAAAACTAAAAAACTACAAAACTAGGTAGATAAGCTCAAATTATATCTATAAAGAAGGAAAAAAATCATAATTCATTTTTATGTGTTTAAATTGACAGCATATGAATCTGACGGACGATGTGTCTAGTTGGATTGAAAGTGATTTTTTCAATATAAAAGTGACGGTTTAGTGAAAAATGATTTTTAATCAGGAAAACTAACCAAACAATCTTGTATTATCTTGATAGTTTTTGGTTACTACTCTTAATTCATTTTTTCATGTAATAATTGATTGCACCGTAATAGGACTCAAGATTTGGTTATATAGATAATTAAATTTTTTATCTAGAGAAGAAAACACTACCATTATATATTCGATTTTCTTATCATTATCCCCATATTCATTTATTTTCTAACAATATTTCTAGACTCACACCATAACACCAGCACCTATGATTCATTCATACTGTTCTGGAAGCTTCATGGCCACTGATAGTAGTTGTTCCTAATGTATAGATAATGACAATTCATTAGTCTATAAAGGATATAAAAAATTAAAAAAAGTAATCATTATTATTTAATACTGATTTAAATAAATTAAAATGTTTCTTATGTTATACATATACAAGATTCCCACACTTTTTACTATTTTCATCTATTAGTATCTTGAATTTATTTACAAATTCCTCCTTCTATAAAACATGACTTGTAATGGAAGTGTATTTTGATTTGGATTCATCAATAACTATATAAAAAATTAATATAACCATGTTCTTGTTTCTTGTAATATAAAACTATTAATTTCAACTTAAAATAAATTCAAATTTCTTCAAGTAAAGCATACCCAATCATTGTTTTATGGTTTTGGTACATTTGTTTTTCTATAAACTTATTATTTTCGTCTCTCAGTTTTTTCTTCATATGCTAAAAAATAATACTCATTGTGATTACTGGATGTTTTTCCATAAAATGTATTATACTATTCATAATTTACCTAAAAGATGAATCTTCATGATGACTAACAATCTCATCAAATATTTTTTATTAGGTGCGCACAAAACTATGAAGGGTGCTTGTTTATTTTCTCTAAAGCAACACTGATTTGAATCATCATTATATTTTTCAAAAATCCTTTATGATACATTCAAGGGAGCATTAATACAGATTCCATTGAAGATACATCTATTTTAAATTTACTCTATAAAGGATAATGAATAGTAAATTAATGTTTTATTATATTGGTGATATTTAAGAGAAAGAATGTATACAATAATATCAACATAATCCCTTACCAAATTAGTTATATATGTGATGTAAAAATATTTTCCCATTGATCTACATTCATAAGATAACACATTACATTGGTGATCCCAAAGTAACTACAAAAATGGCCTTGTTTGGGTTAAAATCATGGTTGGGTGCATTCTATTCTTCCACAAATTTTATGGAATTATTTCCCCCCTTTATAATTATTTATAACATGATCACATTGCCACACTTCTATATTTATGGGACAATGGTTATTCATCGTCATCCATTTATTTTTCTTCAAAATCATTGATATTTTCTCCTCTATATTAGTAGCCTCAGATTGTGTAAGAAGTAGTTGTTAATACACATTGGGAGAATCAACGTGTTGATAAATGAGTTATTCTTAAAGATTAGGTGAATCAACTCATGGAAGTATTTATCTTTATAATTGGTTCGATATTTCATTTAAATTAGGTAAATTTAGAAATTAATAACTAATAATATTCGTTAAAAAGTTTATATTAGGATAATGTAAACTGATTATAATAATATATTTAATTACTGGTTGAAGAGATTTTCCCACTATATCAAGAATCCAAATCACCTCATTGTGTTCTCCGAATACAAAAAAACTACATATTCGGTGTTTTATCTAAAATGAAATTATTGTTACACCCTAATGAAGGGATTGGGATTATATGAATTGACATATGACCCATCCGTAGTTTTTTTCAATAATAGATAAATTAACAACTATTAATTTGTAAGATCTAAAATATAAAATACTTGTACTATCTTGGATGCTGATATAAATAGTTCATATTTGTAACATTCCTTACCAAAATCAACATTCATGAATTCCAACTCATCTATTTTAAATGTATTCATATTATATACCAACTTTAATTGATAATTGACACTTGGAAAACTATATAATGTTACCACCATATTTATTTAATATAACCAAATATAAAATATTGTTAAAATATTTTTTTTCTATCCTTGGAACCAGATGCATGAATTGATCCAACCAAAATTATCACTCCACTACATTACATGATAGTACATTAATTATATTCAATTTTATATAACATGTAACCATTAATTACATAACAATAATTTGATAATACATGAACACTTGGTCTTTTGAATAGTCATCAAAGTCGTTATGATATTGAATCCATATTTTTAGTCAAACATTAAAATTACAGTCTCAAATCCATCTAATAATCTATTTATTATATATATTTTATATCTAGATTTCATCCCTTGATGGATTCAAATTTCAAAGAATTAATTTGTGGGTTTCAACTGATAGAACATCCCAAAAAATATTATGAACAACATATAGGTGTGACTTCTCATACTCTATATTAATAATTCTGAAAACATCTATTCCACAAATATTTTTACCCACAATCCACTTGGTGTGATGAAATATTGGTATAACATTGCATTCGACACTGCATATGTAGTCACTATAGAATTTAATTCCATCCTCAACAACATATCTCTCTATAATACAAGATTATTTATAACTTTTATAATTGAAATTTTACTTCAAAATCATCATATATGATTCAATTGGCTACATACATCTATAATGTATAGGATTGCATAGTCGAATCTCTTTTTCTATGATAACCATGATGTGAACCATCATATCAAAGAATTTTGTTAGGAATAATATCATTAATTAACATAATATGAAATCAATTTTATGTCCTTAGTTGGAAATTCCACTAGGACTAAAACAATGCTTAATTTAGCTTTGAAAAGGAAAGAGATAATGGTTATTATATGATGACCATTATTGGAAACAATTCAACATAATGATATAATAATTAGATCTTGCATCAAAATATAAATGTAATGAGATTTCAGAAACTGTATCTTTAACTTAGTCATTGAAATGTTATTCTTCATATATTATGAATAACCACATTGAACTGTCACACCATTCACAGAGTTTATAAACCAGTATCACTTTTACCTAGAATGAGTGTAAGTCATTTGAGGAAGAACTGTCTATTTTTCACAGATTAGTAGCACCAATGCACCCTATATTTCCATTTCAATCATACCCAATCTGGCACATTTTCCAACCTTTTATTTACTGGGTGAATTTATTGACATTCCAATAACACTATCACACACATTATTTTCCATATGATAAATGTCAACACAATTCCTAACATGAAAAAATACCCACATGGTAATTTAGAAAAATGATATCTTTTTCTAACTATTTTTAAGGTATTTTCCAAAAGGATTACCAAAATCATTGTCCATATATATATATATATATATATATATATATTACATTCTAAAAAATGTTATCACATTTTATTGGATATGGTGTTTTGACTTTTTTGAAACTCCAATCGAATGATGTTTTCTAGGATATGTACTTTTGTTGATGGGGTAGAAATCCATGATGTCCAAAAATATATTATATGTGGAATGTTTCAATATAATTGACTATATTGAGTGTTCACAAATGGAAAGACCTTGAGTTTCATTAATGTTATATCCTCTAAATTTCCATAAGTAAGAATATTATTTTTCATTTTGTACAACATATCTTTATATGTAAAATATTCAATTTTGTATGTATCATACAATGTAACACCAGAAACCCACAATAATTTGAAATATTTTATTAATGAATCAAGACAAACATTATATCATTACACAATTGTTTTGGTTATTGTATATGTAGATAAGAAAATTTATTTTCATTTTTTATGTAACCATGGTGGAAATATATAATTTACCTAAATAACATCAACTTACTATGGGTGGTTCTTTGAAAATAAAATTGATTTACTGTATCTTTAGATAGTTTGTGATGATGATTTTATGGATCATTTCCAAATTAAGGATACTCATGATCAATTATCTTCAATGGAAAATAGTCAGTTGTGTGACAATGTATCCCAAATTCATTTCATTAATTGGTGTTCCGTGTCAATTTCAAAGAATTATCCTAACTTTAATATAGGAACCTAAACCAAGGAATGATTGGAAAGTACCGTAAGTCTTTTTTATGACCTAATTTATCATTCTTGTATCATGAATCTCCCAACATTGGGAAATTTTAAAGGATTTTTGGTCCTTCGGAAACATTATAAAGTACTCAGGGCATGAATGTATTCATTTATTTATTATACCCATTAAACGTAGAATTTGTTTAGTGTCATATGTTTGGAAAGGAATCATATTATCTTATGGGGCTATATCATTCAATGCATCAAGTTTTTTAGTAAAACCGGTCTCACTACATTCATTTGATCTTCTACATTATATATGTTTAGTATAGATAATAGTATTGTATATTTAGTATAATTGACATACATTGGATTATTTTATCAAATAATTAATATGTCAAATAATTTTGGACAATCATGAATTTAATATTCAACAATCCTTTTAATTTAATAAATATGATCTTTATCATTGTCCAGAAATATAATCATTTATTCAATATGGTTTTCATAAAATTTCACACTTCAAATCATATCTGCTAATCCATAAAAGCTTGTGTTTCCCCAGTGACTACATGAATTATCTTTTACAACGTGTTTAGTCCAGTATTTTTAAGCTTGATATATGTTTAGAATAATATTGTGTTCTTCTAACTCATATAGACTAATTAATCTGAAATAAAAATATTATAACACTAGAAAAAGGCATTGAGTAGTACCGTATTCATTATATTTGTTTTAAAATTCGATGAACTCTTTCACCCCATCTTCATACAATTTTGTTATAAAATTGATATCCGTCCATTTTTATTGATATTCATCCTATTTTATTGAGTAATATTAAAATTTTCCAAAAATATATAAATACACGACAACTATGATCATAAAACCCAAAAAAACCACTTTTATAGAATCATTTATGTTACATGAATCCAATAATCAATGAAAAAAAGAGTCCAATGATGAATATTTATATTTTTCTGTAGTGGTTGAAATTATGGAATGAAATGATATTTTGATATATATATATATATATATATATAAATATTTTAAATGAATATAATTATATTTTCATCTATATAAAAACACAAAGATCACATGTATGATTTCTTCGAATGTTTATCATATGATTAAGTAGATATACAAGATCTAAAAAAAGGAGTGAGTAATTATAATAAACAATAGATATGTCTAGGTGTTTATTCATTTCATCACTTTATATGCATGTCGTACACGTGTATTTTCAGAGAAAATATGCTTATAAGACAAATTTGATCTATTGTGAGATGACAAAAATGTTGATAGTGCCCAATCACATGGTCTTAAGAACCCTATGTTTTAAAAAACTCTTAAATTTAAATAAAATGAACTAGAAGTCTCGATCAGTGGCTCCAATTTTCCATTTACATTTCATAAAGTTCATATTTCATGAAATGGTCTCTTCAACAACCCATGAAAAGAAATTAAATTCATTAAACAACAAATACCATATTGACACACTAAATTTCTAAATTTGAAGTAAAAAAAGTAAAATCAAGAGGCATAAAACCCCATGAATATCATTATAGATGTGTTTAAATAATGAAATAACCATTTAAAAAACACGATATTAAAGTAAAACAATAAAATTGGGGAATTATAATTTGAATGGAATGAAGAAAATTTTAAAATACAGTTTGGGGAATTTATTTATTAATGACAAAATTTAAATCAAGTACAAGATTTAGATTTTGAGTTTATATAACATCTGTTTTCCATACACAATTTTTCATTTTTTAATACAATTACAACTCATACGATTGTGTATATTTGTGAAAAATTATGTTATTATATGAAATAATATTTATCAAATTATATCAAACTATTATTTGTTTAAATCACTCATTATCACACAATGGGAAACAATTATACATCGACTTGGTAAATAAATATAAAAATCATCAATCATAATTATAAAATAAAAAAATATTTTGAGCCTCAATAAAAAAACATTAAAAAAATTCATCGATTAATAATTATCGGATGGTTCAAGACCCGATCATGCTTGTCATAAAATTTACTGACAATAATTAATGTACAAGAAAACAATGATAATGGTACAAGTAGAACACCATAAGACAATAGTGAAACAAAAATCAATTCACATGGGATTCCATGGAACACATACTTTGGGGATATCTATGCCTTACCTTTGGATGTATTCCTCTATGATATGTTTTTTGTAGGGGTCATTGTCGTCATCAAATAATGACATAAGATCTTCATCCAATATTCTGAATTTCCTAGAAAGGTCTCAGAAAGTAACCACAGAATATGAACACAATCCATCCTCATGGATTATAATAAGAAGTTTATGGACTACTAAATAGTCCCCAAAACCAAACACATATGTCTCAATCATAGAGAAGATCAACTCCAACAGTAGAAAAAAACAATTGGTTGTTTCTTTATTAAAGACATCTATTTGAAATTTCCCATCTTGGTCTCCTAGAAAGGTAAAATTAATATTATTTACTCTTGAACTAAGAAATTCCTCATTAAAGGCATTTCCCAAGATCTCATAGGTTTTAATTATGATATTATAAAAATTGGAATGGTATTTCCAGTCTAGATGCTTGAGATCATCCATAATCAATAGGTTATCATATTGAACGTCCCCCAATTCAGAGGTTTTGGATTTTCAAGAATGAAACATTTAAAATCCCTCTACATCGAAAATTTCATTGTTGGATTTGATAAAAATCATGTGCGTAAATTCACACATACCATCAGAATCCACTTTCTTCTTTGGATGCGGAGAGGAAAACACCAATGTTCCCATTCCTTTTCTATTAGAAGTGAGTATAGAAGATTCCATAGATAACTCCATGTCCACCACCCATTGAATTTGAGTCTCCAAATATCCAAATTCATCATTATAATAACAACATCCTACCCACACTTATATTACTATTTTAGTCCCACAAAATAGGGGAGAGGATTATTCATGTCACCATTATCAGTATTAATATAAGGCAACATACATGTTGGGGTATCGAGGGTATCATCAATAGACGGTTGTGTAGTACTATACATGTTATTCCAAGGATATACAACAGTCCTAATGGCACTCTTGGATTGGTCCATATTCTAAAATCCCCCCCAATAAGCTAGTGACTAGGTTCAACTGCCCACATAGGCAGTAAAGTATCACCTTGTATCCGCATATTCCCATGATTCATAACCTACCCCAATTTCTCATGTCATGCATTCTTGTTTCACATAGACTCCTTAGGGAGACATGCTGAAAAAAATCACATAGAACAATGGTTTTTTAGAGGAATATATCTAATGTCCAATCATAGTTTCAAGTATTAAGAGCACCTCTAAAGGCATGAAAATTGAATCACAAGATATCATTGAAGAAAACTAGATGCTGATTGTGGATAAGATTATGGAATGAATGAAATCTATTCCTGTGAGGTTGTCTTATGAGGGAATGGAAAATCATTAAAGAAATTTAGATGTCGATTGTGGTTAAGATTATGTATATATAAATATAATTTTAAATATATATCATTATATATAATTATTTACAAAATAGTAAATTTTTGAATGATTAGTAATGATTTGTTTATAAATAAAATTATAGATATATATTTATAATTATTGTTAAAAAAATATATTTTTAAATATTTGGAGGTTATTATAAAAATATTTATATAATTATGTAAATTAGTATAATTATATATTTAAGTAATTATGTGTATAAATTTATTAATATATACAAATATATATATAAATAAATATAAAAAAAATATATTTTTTAAATATATTTATTATAATTTTATAATTATATATATATAATTATCTATTTATAAATACAATATTAAAAAACTTTACTTATAAATATTTATATATAATTTTAAAAATATTTCTATTATTGTATATATATTTTTATTTATATATATATATATATATATTTCTATATTTCTATGTATTTTTATAATTATTTATTTATAAAATTATATATATATATTAATTGATATATAAATATATATAATTATAAGTCTTATAAATATATTTATTATTAAAATATACTTATTATAATTTTATTATTATTTAATATTTAGGAAAATATTTACATATAATTAGAAATATATTTATTTAATTTTATATATTTATATAGATATATAAATTTATATAATTTGATATATTCATATACTTATATATGTTTTTTAATATATACAAATTTATAATAAATATATATATTATTTTAAAATATTTACTATAATTTTATAATAATTTAAATAATATATATATATATATATATATTTTATATTTACAATAATAAATAATTACATATATATATTATTATATAATTATAAATATATTTATAAAATTTTATATAATTTTATAGGTGTATATATCTATATATTGAGATGAAGGCGGTTGTAATGGAGCGAGAAGATTTCTTCTAGAGATTTCATCGGAATTGGGTCTTTTTCTGCGTGATGTCCCCTCATTCAAATTGTCATTTAAATATCAATGACATATTTCATGGTACATTGAAGTAGGCTACTTGGCATTAGTTCTCAAATTCTTTTCTGGATGCCTCTACACCTACAGTAGCAGTTGGAATCTCAAAGGGGCGTGTTCCTCTAGAAGAAATTAATTGCGTATTTCTTTGTAAAAATGATTAAATTAACAGGTTGTTCATAGATTCATGTAGTGAGACCTCCTCTAAGGGCATGAAAAATGAATAATTTGAAATCATTGAAGAAAATTAGATACTTATTGTGGATAAGATTATATAATGATGGAAATCTATTCCAACAAGGTTGTCTTATAAGGGAAAGGAAATTCTCTTGATAATTTAGTAATTAAGGAATCATATTATTTAATTCTAGGTACTCAACAGAAGGAAGTTCATATCAAAAGTAAAATGGTGTTATCAAATTGGTTTTCATACTGATGATCTCAAATGTTAAGAATGGTGTTTATGAATAATATCCCTTAATCCTAGAATTCCAATGATCCAATTTATGATCTCTTTTTCAATATGGACCTCATGAAGAATCCAATCACCTAGACTAGGAGTTGGGCTAATGGTCTTCCTTAGTTTTTCTACAATCTCAACTATTATGGGACATTGCTTCTGCTATAAGGGTTCTAATTAAAATCGATAGAGGGACTTGGATTTCTCTCTTTGAACACTTTGCAAGAGTGTAAGGTGAAATTGATCTAAAATCATCACTTAGTTGTTAGATTATTTTTCAATATATTGATAAAAGATTGTAACTCTCAATATAGTTTGAAAAGAACCCATATTTTTTTACAAAATGTAGAAATATTTTGAATTTGGAATCTAAATGTTAATGGAACCCCAACTGTATCAATTGCATGAAAACAAATTTCCTTCTATTTCAAATCATCAAATTATGTTGACTCTTTTTAAAGAACTAGATATCAGATGAATTAGGATTCATGTTGGTTTGGTTGATAAATGGAATATGAAAGGAAACAACCAACATGTTTTCAAACTTGTGGATCATTCCAATGTGGCTAGTGGAGCTCTCCCACTAGCACATATTTCTTATTATATTAATGTTCTTGTTATCTAGAGTATCATGGATGTTGTAAAGGATGGGTATGTTGTAATGGATCTAAGGAGAGTACATCACAAGAGGTTGTTGTCTATAATCTTGAACTAAAAACTCAATCAAAGGTCTTTTACATAACCAATGGTCTCCCAGTGATAATATTTTATATTCAGTAGACATGAATAAAGATAAGTTCATGGAATTTTGTGGGAGAAAAGGAATGTAATATCTTCATATAGTGGGTTGGAAAACAATTCCACCCAAATGGAAGAAGAAGAGGCCCATGAAGGAATCTATGTAGGCTACACCTCCTATGATTTTTGTTCTTGGAAAATTCCATGTTACTCAACCCTTGGATAGCTTTTTTTATAATACTAGTGTTGCTACTACTTTAAATAAATAATATATGGATTTGACTGCATACCCTATGAACGACCAAGGGAATCATCTCATTGGGAATTTTTTTAGGCATGTCTTGGAAATGGGTATGTATACTTCTACATTGATTGTTTTTGTTGCTGGATATGGAATATGATAACATCTAGTAGGTGAATCTGATCATTTGATTCATGAACATGCATTGTTATTGTTGTAACCTCCAAAATATTTTGACCTCAAAATTACTAATGAAAAATGTTTTGGAATGGATTGTGATATATTGATTAGAAAAAATGACAAGATTTCACCTTTTAATCATATTGTAGGGGATTATTATTTTTTAAATGAGGCATGATAGTGAACATTATGTTGTGATGATAAAACAATGATCATAGATAAAAAAGATCATAATATGAAATTTCACAAATAGTGTAAGAGAGGCATACATATAAGAGGTATGGGTGGAATCTGACAAATGAGAGATAGATACAGAAGTATAGAATAAAATTTGGAATGGTCTAACCCTTATCAAATTTCCAATCTTCTGAAATATTCTTATTACTCTTTTTGGAAGGATTTTTTCATCGACTATAAGGAAACAATGAAAAAAAATTAGAAGGAACCTGTGGAGGAATAGGACCGTGAGACATACCCCATGGTCCTGGAAATGCGCGGCCAATTTTCGCCTATCAACCAGTCATAGTTCTGATTCCATGCTAATGTGTATAGCAGCACTCGAGTTGAATCCTCCGCGATGATAAAATTTAAATAGTCAATTGTTTTTAGTTGATTGTATTTTTATTAGGGGGTTTTCCTGCAGAGCATAATTGAAATGACTGAATGACTATAATTGATTTAACAAATTGATAATGATTGGGGTGAGTTCATCATTAGGGTGTTAAGATTGTGATATCCTTGATCTCTGCTTTATATTTCATTTAAACTAACACCCACATCACAAGATAACGTTGCTTTGAATTCTCAAGTGTTAAGGCTTTAATCTAAGCCTTAACTTAACATAATAATTACCATTACTTTTTTATGGTAGTGTATTTATGGTTTCAATAATCCATGGAAACCACATGTTAAACAAAATATGTCATTAATCCATGACATGTTATGTCCAACATACACAATGTTAAATTAATGAATACTCATCGAGCAAATACTCTCAATCACATAACATCCTTAAATTTTGACTCAGCCTAATGAGAGATTTACTCAGACATTTGTGTTTTTAATAATATTCTTATAATTACTATGATGATAATTTAAGAATAGAAGAATATTAAAGGGATAAAAAAAGAGTGGTGCCTCGAACAGACACACACGAACAATGATGAGAATTAAAAAAATGGACTTTTGATTGAATGAGGAATCAAAATAAATGAAGGGGATTAACCAATATTTAAACTATTTTAAGATTATTAATATTAAACTATAGAAGGTGGATGAGAATAGGAGATATTGAAGAAGAAACATTCATTAAAACAGAAATAAAAAACACAAACTTACAAGATTACAAACGAAGAACAACACAAAAGTGAAAGGAAAAAAAGAGAGAAGGAAGGGTATATCAAGTGAAAACATGAGTAAGAAAGGTCCTCCCAAGCCCTTGGAAAGGCTCTGTTTGTTCCTATTGATGATCCTCTTTTCTGAAATTCCAACCCCTTCGAAATAGAGGAGGGGATCCATTTATAGCCCAAGGAAGTGGACTGTATTCATTCCCAATCTATCCCTCCACATGCATCGACAAGTTGGCTATTTAGAAAGCCAAAAATAAAGATATATCCTTCTTCAATGTTTTAGATAATAATGTTGGATGACCAGACCCAAAACTTGGTGTCATATGTACTTATGGAGCTAATGTTATGGCTAGTTGATTAAAAAAATTTAATCTTTCCATTTAAATCCAATCTTTTTAAGGTCCACAATGTGAAAGGGTTTTTTAATAGTAATATGTCTTCAAATCCAAATGATTTCTTCAACAAAGTAGGCCACCTATATATCCTCCTTCACACAGCAAAATTGAAGCTCGATCTCATGATTAAATCATGAGATATGTCATGAATAGTTTCCTGATTTTAATTCTCATTCAGAATGGTGGGATAAAATTCAAAGATTCATTTAGGGCCCCTTGTTCTGGGAGTTAGGCCCTGAAATTTTAATCTGTTATTCTATTGGATAATCCTGAACATATGGTATAGTTTCATAAATTTTTTTCTTCGTGATATAGAACAGTAACACAATCATCATGGAAGTTCCAGTTTCATCACAAATTCATTGGGTAATCATGTGTGGTCCATTTAATCCTACAATTGTAATAATTGGACTGTTATCCCTTCTAATTAAATGTTGTATATTGAACTAGAAATCCGAAAATACAAGAACCACACAATTTGGATCATTAGGGGGAGAGTTATAAATAAACAGTAAACTTACTCAATTAGACTACTTCTAAAAATTCTCAATAATTATACTTAGTATTAGAACATTAATATTTCACACAAATTATCCACATTTCATATAAAATCTGTAAAGTTGGTATATAATAAGTCATGAAAATATTAATAAAATCAACTACCACACACTTAGTCTTGTGCATGTCCTCATGTGAAACAAATATAAAAACATAACAATATCATTTTCACTCACCAACAGATATTAAAATTTTGTTTTCTCCAATTAAGGGAGGTTTAGACTATTTCACTCATTCATTTTGAATTCCACCACAAGTTTTTAGAGAAACAATGTTCCCAAAATAATTCATTTTTTCATTCTCAAATTTATAAATAGAAAATGTGGACACTCAAAACTCACACCTCTCAAGATGATAAAACTCATTTTTGGAGGTTCACTCTTTCACAAACCAAAAGTGAAAATCTTAGAGTTTGAAAGAGATATCAGCTTCAAATCCCTATCCAAAGAGAACAAGAATCAAGAGGTCTTTTAAGGGGTTTTTTAGTGGCTATGGGATGATAGAAATTTAATGTCCAAGAGAGGGAAGATAATGGGTAAAACACAAAAATAGAAAAAGCAATGCACATTTTTTTTAAATTAAACATGGAAGAGAATGAAAATACATATTCTACAATGGAATGATTGTGTGAAGAAAGAAACAATAGAGGATGAAAATTTAAAGGGGTTGAGAAGATAAAATATTTACAAACCACAATACTTCTCCCAATGACATAATAATATAATGCAAGTGTTTTTTTTCTTTTTTTTGAATTTTGAACTCGGAAAAGATCTCACACTCATATCCCAACCCATAATTGATCTCCTCATGAAACTAATTGTAATAGTTATAACAAGATCAAAGGTTGAGAAAGAGTGATTATTGACCTACCCAAGAAATAAACCAATCAAATGTATTTTTGTTCTCTATTTTTTTAATTTTTTTTCGGTTTTTTTGTTTTTATTTTTGATTTTTTGGAACACTTGTAAATAACATTTACAAAATTACATAAATGAAAGTACATTACATTCCCTAAAACAAACTGAATTAGAACCTCTCCCACACACTGAAATGGATGCTTTCCATCAAGCATATAATAACACTGTGAAATCAATAAAGGGCACCCATAATGAAATCTATCCCCCCCACACACTTAAATTTAAAAACATTTTTCAATGAAAATCCATGTTGACATTGGGTGGAAAAATGTATTGGGCTTGTAATGTGGCTATCAAAGAAAAGGTTTTAATGGCTTGAAGGGGATTTAAAAAGGAGGATTAATTTAAGGGAAATGGGAGGCTATTTTTCTATTGTGATTCTCATGTGGTTCAGCAATTTCTCTATCATATAAATTTACACTAAAGTAGGAAATTCAGCTCAAAGGTCCAAAAACTCAAGACCCATAAATGGGGGTGAAAACAAAATTTTTTAAAAGGTGGCCATAGGTGGCCTTGGAATGAAAGAAAATTTTGTTCCTCACGGTTCGGGAAATCATTTTCCAAATTAAAAATTGAGAATTCAAAATATGTTAATTTTTAGACAAAATTATTTATCGAAAGTCATGAGGAAAATAAAAAACATTTGATGTGAAAACATGTATGTTAACTCCCCAAAATGGTTGGAAAATTTTTGAAAATTTGAAGGTGAGTAATCATAAATCATTATTTTTTTGTATATATTTTTTGTTATGATGATTTTTTTGTTTATTTTTTATTAGTTTTTAATAAAGATACACCCACACAAAAGAGAAAGTGAAAAATTAAGTGTTTGATAAAGAAAGTGGTAAAAATATGAAGGAGAGAGGAAGAAGAAGAAAGGGGAAGAGAGTGTAAGAGATAGAGAGAGAGTTAAAGGGGAAGATGTGCCCCTGGTTTGGATTTGGCGGGTTGCCATCTCCATTTAGTGGTAGGTCGTCTAAAGAAGTTGTTGATATAGGGGAAGTAGATGTTGATACAGGATTGCGCATCCTCTCATGGTGATTCCTTAACTGATGTCTATTAACCGTGAATGTACTTTTGGAAGAGGGGTCTTGTACTTTTACCACACCAAATGGGTAAACATTAGTAATAACAAAAGGACCATCCCAATGAGAATTAATCTTACATGGGTGAAGTTGAAATTGAGAATTGAAGAGCATTACCTTTTCACCTTCATGGAATACCTTTCTCAGGATGTGTTTGTCATGGAGTACCATAGACTTTTCATTGTACAGATTGTAATTCACATAGGATTCAAGTCAAAGCTCCTCTAGTTCATCCAATTGCCAAAATATTTGTTCACTAGATTTTTCACAATCAAAAGTACAGGTTTTCACAGCCCAAAAAGGCTTATGTTGGATTTCAACTGGTAGATGACATGTTTTACCAAAAACTAGCAAAAAAAGATACATCCCAATGGGTGTTTTATAGCTAGTTTTATAAGGCCATTGTGCTTTATCAAGTCTTTCAGTCCAGTCTTTTCTGGTGGGTTTTACAATTCTCTCAATAACTCTTTTCACTTCTCTATTAGAAAGTTCAACCATTCCATTTTTTGGGGGGTGATATGCAGTTGAAGTTTTATGTACAACCGCATTCTTTTTCAAAATAGATTACATGATTCCATTACAAAAATGGGTTCCTAAGTCACATATCAAGGCACATGGTGTGCCAAATTGGTGGAAGATGTGTGTCTTTAGGAACTCAATAACAGTATGTGAATCATCCTTTATATTGGGTTTAGCCTCGAACCACCTAGAAACATAATCAACCGCAATAAAGATGTATTAGAATCCATTGGATGTGGGAAATGGTCCCAGGTAATCGATACCTCAAACATAGAAGATCACACCGAAAATTAAAGGCTTTTGGGGCATTTCATTTCTCTTTGAAATTGTGCCAAACATTTGGAAACTAGGACATGATTGACAGAAAACATGTGAGTCCTTGAAGAGTGAAGGCCAGAAGAATCCAGAGTCTAGGAACATTCAGGAGGTCCTTTGTGGTCCAAACTGGCCACCTATGGGATGTGAGTGACATAATTCTAATATGGAAGAATTTTCATTTTCATCGACACATCTCCTTATTACCATGTCTTCCCCAGTTTTCCGAAGATTATTTTCTTCCCAAAAATAGTATTTTGAATCCCTTTTCAACTTCATTTTTATTCTTTTTAAAAAATTTCAGGAAAAACACCAGAAACCATGTAATTTACAATTAAGACATACCATGGTATTTTTGGAGTGACAGATGAAAGGTTCTCAGTGGGGAATTCATGATTGATGATTTCAGAATGAGAAGAATTAGAAAATCTACTCAAGTGATCAGCCACTGTGT
Source organism: Viscum album (assembly GCA_963277665.1). Taxonomy (NCBI): domain Eukaryota; kingdom Viridiplantae; phylum Streptophyta; class Magnoliopsida; order Santalales; family Viscaceae; genus Viscum; species Viscum album. Next base: position 409,106,242 of record OY728134.1, on the reverse strand, counting down.
TTTATTTTCTGGTTTTATCATTGATTTCAAGGTCAAACTCTTGGAAAATTAGGATCAATCTTATTAGCCTCAGTTTGGAATTACTTTTCTTGAGTAAAAACTTTAGAGAAGAATGGTCTATGAAGATGATGATTTTGGAACCTAAGAGATAGGGCCAGAATTTATTTAAGGCAAAAACCACTACTAAAAGATCCTTTTCAGTGACAGTGTAGTGAGATTGAGTTTCATCAAATGTTTTTGATACATAATAGATGATGTTGGTCGGAGTAGTTTACTCAAGAGGGGAGGGGTGAATTGAGTAACTATAAAAAATTTTGTTAAAAAAATATTTTTGTAAGAGAAATGGTTTTCCCCAAAAACTAGATACAGCTTAGTTAATCAAGGTTATACTGTTATAAGAGTTTGACTATTTAAACAATTTCTTAAAAGATTGATTAATTATCAGTAATCTTAATATATATTATTAATATTACTTTTGAAGTTATCCTACTAAGAAAAAGCATTTACAACTTATTTCCAAGACTAACTATCATAGTGAAATTAGAGTTTTATGGATTATGCAATAAAGCAGTAAAACAGAGAAGACTAAATTTAAATAGCATAGTGGATATAAAGCATGTTGTTCAGTCTCAATCCAAGACCTAATGCACTCCACTTGGGGATCACCTGCCACCAAGTAGTTAATATAAATAACCATTGATCCACACACTGGATCAGGGTTAACAACAGTACACAGACTGTCCAGGTCACACAGGGACCTCTTCCACAGTTTTTGTGGGTAAAAATAATAATAACCAGGCCACATAGGGATCTTTTCCACATTTGTCGTGGGTAAACAAAAGTATAAAGATTTTATTGTAAGGATTTATAAATCCTTTAGTTTAGCACATGAGTTAGTGTGTTTATGGAATATACAGAGTACACGCACTACTCAAAATTAAGTAAAAGAATCACTGAGAGTGAGTAGATATGAGTTTAGAATTTTCTAGTGATTTGAAGTGCAGCTCTGGACTCCTTTGATTAAACTGATATTCTTCTGAGTCCTTCTCTGGTTTTTGTCTTGAAAAACAGAGTGTCATAATTCATCTTGTGTTCTTCAAGAGTGTTAATAATATGAAGATGTTCTCTGGATTCTAGTGTACTCCGTATGTTCTTTAGTAGTATCAGATTTCATATATGAGGCAATGCTTTCTTTGAAAATATTTCAAGGTGTTTTCATGGTCGTGCTCATAGGCTTGGTTTTCGTTCAGTATCACGCACTATGGTTGTTGGGTACTCTCCACTCTTTACCATTGAATGAATGTGTTTTAGCCGACATGTTCCATGGGTTTCATACCTTGTACCTCATACAATGTCTAAAAAGAAACATTAATTATGTCAGTGCATTAAAGGCATCATATATGACCATTAAACATTAAATTTAAAGTTGTCAAAATAGTTTAAGAAACGGCGTCACAATATGTTATGCAAATGGCGTCTCTTTCACACGGTGTCTCAGTGTCATGGTCTAAGTGTCCATGTTTCTTTCTCATGGTGTCTTGCTCACGATGTCTTTCTCTTGGTGTCTTGTTCACGGTGTCTTGATTATAGTGTATTTCTCATGGTGTCTTGCTCATGGTGTCTTGCTCAGGGTGTCTTGCTCACAGTTTCTAGCTTACGGTTTCATCCTCACGGTGTCTCGCTTACAGTGCCTGGCTTACTATGTTATTCTTCATGGTGTCTGGCTTACGCTATCAGGCTTCATAGTGTCTGGTTTACAGTGTCAGGATTTATGGTGTCTAGATTATGGGGTCATGCTTCACAATGTCTTGTACTTAGGAAAATAACCATATTCAAATTTAAATAGTAATATTTATGAAATGGATTGAGCTTAACCATTATAAACCATGAGTGAACTTGAAACATAAATAAGCATGATTGGATATTATTTAGGAGTTAACTAGGTTGAATGTGATTTGTGATCATTGATGAGATTTGTGATCATTAAAACATGATTAATACATTAAGTGTCCAACAATCTCCCCCTTTTTGATGATCAAAAATCACGCATAGTTAATGTGTAAATTTGATGCAACTATAGAGAAAATAACATATATAAACATTATGCAGAAACTTATCCCCCTTTTTGGATTATAGAAGAGTGGAAATAGGAGAGGGTAAACAGTGCACATTCCATTAAGAGTAAACAGTTCAGTACAAAATAAAAAGAGACACAAAAATAATGACATACCCTTCAAAATGGAGTAAGTGCTGGTCTTCTTCAGGGATTGTCCTTCTCTTTATTTTTATCGACCGCAGAAGAGGAATCCATAAGGGATGTGGTTGATAAAGATGAAGGCATAGAGGTGGTAGATAGAGAGGGTAAAGGGAGACCTTCAAAGAATGAGGGAGACAAAGTAGGAGCTATAGGAGATCAAGGTAGTTGTTGATCAAGAATTGCAGGCCTGATCTGACTGAGAGCTTGGCCTACAGACATGGTAGTTGAGGCTAAGGTAGAGGAGAATGTAGGCAATCCAGGTCTGAGAGGTGCAGCTTATGGAGCGACAATTGATGTACTTTGGACATGAAGATAAGTTCTCAAGAGTTTAATGACGTCTGTAATAATTTCTCCACCATACTGCATGGCTTTTTCAAAGTCATATTTGTTTTCCATGAACTTGTCCAACAATCTGGTAAACTCGGTTAGCTTTTGGACTTGGTTTTTGAAGGCTTGAGTTACCGGAGGAATTCACAAATTCTCTAAAAGGTATTTTAAGTGGTTGGTCATATCAGTATTGGAGAAAATTCGGTTGAAATAGATATCCACTTTCTTAGAAATCTCTTGCTGGGCATCATTTTCAATCTCAGAATGAATTTTCACAAGGTCAAGAACTCTATAGCTGTTCTTGAAAACTTTAGAGAATGAAGGCAGATTAAAGCCACTGAGAGAATTATAAAATTCTTCTTTGACTATATATCTGAGAAAAGACCTATCCAAGGAAGGTGTAGAGGAATCACTAGAGGTATTAGATGCTTTGATGGTTGTGGTCAGGGATTTAAGCTGATTCAGTACCTTTTGAAGACAACTAGTGTACTCATCAGTGAGTTTATTCAGGTTCACCATAAGCTCTCTCATTTCCATCAACAATTGGTTTTTCCTTTCTGCAATATTTTCATCGATGGATAACAAATAAGTGTGAATTTGAGACACAACATCTCGAGAGATTTGAGAAACAGTGGGTTCTAGAGGAGCAGTAGCAAGCTCTGATATTGAATGCGGATTTTTCTGCATGTCTTCCACTATTCTTCTTAGGGTTGTAACTTCATTACTAAGTAACTTATTTTCAACTCAAACTTCTTGAATTTCATGGAGCATCTTTGGATGGATTTTCTAGATAATTTTCTCCAAAAGCAGTGAGGCATCTCTCTCACTCCGATTTTTCAAAGCACGAGGTTGGGAGTTCATAATATTCGCTACTCTATATAAGAGAGTGTATCCAAAGTCCTTCAGATCATCTTTACATACAAAAGACAGATGTTCAGGTAATGGTTCAGGTGTAGGAATTGGTACAGGCGCAGGTTCATGTTTTGGTTCCTTCTCAGGTGAAAAGTTATAAACTGGCTTCAACTAAAACAGGGAAGAGAGAGCAATCCCAGTTTTAGTAATCTTCTGGGACTCAGTTACATCATAAAAACTAGGAAATTTGTGCTGAGTGTCCACATGACATGACTTACTTTGATGTGAGGCTTCATCAGACATAAGATTTTGGGTTTACTCCCCCTTAACAGGTGATTCCTTTTCATGATTGAGAGGCTCAGGAGCTTAGTCTAAATCCACGGTTTCATCCCTAAGTTCCTCATTCATTTCTTGTCTAGCCAGTTGAAAGGCTATCTCCATCCTCTCATCAGCAGAGGGTGTTATTTCAGGAACAGGTTGTTCCTTAGGTAGTTCTTCCATATTTGCTTCTTCCATAACAGGGAGTTCTTCTAGAATTGATTCTTCTATAACAGGGAGTTCTTCTAGATTTTCTTCTTCCATAACAGGGAGTTCTTCTAGATTTTCTTCTTCCATAACACGAAGTTCTTCTAGATTTTCTTCTTCCACACCAAGGAGTTATTCTACTATAGACTCTTCTATGTCTTTCTCCTCATATTCTGTCACACCTGATTCTTTTTTAGCCTCATTTTGGATTTCCAGATTAACATCTTCACTAGGGTTAGGAACTTCTTTTTCAAGAACAACAGGAGGAACAATAGTCCTTTATTCTTCAACAATAACTTCTTCCCTATTGAGGTACTTCAACATCTTCTTTCTCTTCTTCTGAATACTCACCATGTTAATATGGTAGTAAACTAGGATAAAAAATGTTTTCTGGACTTGATGGATAATCCACAAGATTAAACTTCTCCTAAACCTTATAGTTGACTTCCACCCATTCCTTTTTCCAAGGATTCCCGTTTATCTTCATTCTCCTGATGGTGGCTTTAGAGATACAATACTCACAGTCCATAAGCACTTCATTATTAGGTCCAACTATGCCTTTTGCAATAAGCATGGCTGATATCATATGAGAGTAGAATAGAGAGGTGGGCTTGGATGTAACCTTGATCAACTCACACATATGGTGAATGAGGTACTTGGACAGGTTAATCTTATATGCATTATTCATAAGATTAATTAAAAACACATATTTATACTTTAATACAGCAAAGTCACCTTTTCCCAGAGTAATTGGATTTTGAAAAAACATAAATAGAAGCCTTGTTTCCCTATCAAGTTCAGCAGCAATGGCCCTTTTCTTGGTGCCATTTCTAGTTAGGGTTTTCAGAGCATATTTAAGGTTAAAGGAATCAGTTGTAGGTAGAGGTTATCTTTGATAATCATAAAAAATTCTTTCATGAGGTATCCTAAGGCATACATCCCACAACCTCGATGAGAAGGAGCATCTTTGGAAATTAATCTAGCTCCTCACCACAAAACATTCACCAGAGTACAAAGAGAACTGTGCGAACATGTAGAACTGAGCTACTAACTTGGGATAGATAGGTATGTTCTCCCTTGAGAACCACTCTAACAAGACTTGTTATTTTCACACCTTCATGAATATAGATTTTCTAGAAAAAATCCATTCTAGGAAGATTTCATTCCTAGGAACAACACATTGATTTACCAAGTTCGGATTCAAAGCTCCTTCGGGCGTCAACTTAGGTGCTATCTTCTTCTTCTTTGGGAAACACTTCTCAGGTGTGGTTGACGACATAAGTTTCATTCTTGGAATCCACTGAAGGTTCGAGAGAAAGATAAATAGATTAGGGGTTTCTAGGTTTAAAGGGTTTGAAACAAGAGGGACTCCAAGTGATGAACTGAGTGAAACTTTTTGTTTTATCATTTGGGAATGTCAAATGTCACAAAAATAAAAACTTGGGAAATTAAAAGAGGTGAAATAAAAATTACGACAATACATGTTTAAAGAAAATCATAAATAATTAGCACGATGAGACCGTGAATGGTTGTTACGGTGAGACATGGATCAATGGTCACAGTCCGATAGTAAGTTGTCATTACGGTGAGACAGTGAGTAAACGTCACAGTGAGATAGTGAGTGAAATTTTCTGTCCGCGTTACGGTGATACAATAAATGTCAAACCGTATGTACAAAGTGCTAACGGTGAGACCATAAATATGAGAGAAAGTAAATGTGAAACCGTAGTCATGAAACAGTAAAGTAAAACATAGTGAAATGATGAACAGTAAGACAAGTAAGATATCTATTTGAGATTTATCATGCCAAGATCATGTATGATGTAGTATATTCTCTCTAAATTTAATTATTTAGTGAATATATCAGCAAGTTGATATTCAGTACCAATGAATTCAAAGGTTATATCACATTTTTGATAATGATCTCTCAAAAAGTGATGTTCTACATCAATATGTTTTGTCTTAGTATGTGAAACAAGATTTTTTGAGATGTTAATAGCACTTATGTTGCCCAAATGTATTGGTACATGTCTAAATTGATATCCATAATCTAGTAATGTGTGTTTCATCAACAAAATTTGTGCACAACAATTTCCAGCAGCTATGTATTCAACTTCTACAGTAGATAATGCAACATAATTTTGTTTCTTACTACACCATGATACCAGTGACTTTCCTAAAAGGTGACATGTTCCCGAGGTTCTCTTTCTATATAACTTACAACCACCCAACTCAGCATCATAATAACTAACTAGTTCAAATGATTTTCCTTTAGGATAGAACAGTCATAGATTCGGTGTATGCTTGAGGTATCTGAAAATTCTATTTACAACATTTAAATGAGACTCTTTAGGATTTTCTTGAAAACGAGCACAAATATAAACACTAAAAATAATGCCCAAATGGATTGTAGTTAAGTAGATTAAACATCCAATCATTCCTCTAAAAGTGGTTTGATCAACGGATTTTCTATCTTCATCAAGATCCAACTTACACGTGGTACTCATGGGAGTGTCACTACTTTTAGTGATGTCTAATCCAAAACGTTTTAGAATATTTCTTGTGTATTTACTTTGATTTAAAAAAATCTGATCATTATTTTGAATGATTTGAAATAATATAAATAATTTTAGTTCACCCATTAAACTCATTTCCAATTTATTTTGCATCCTTTTATAAAAGTCAACACATAATGAATTTTTTGAAGATCCAAAAATAATATCATCTATATAGATTTAAACAACTAAAAAATCATTAGATATTCATTTCATAAAGAGGGTAGTATCAACTATTTCTATTGTAAAACCTTTGGAAATAAGAAAAGTACTCAATCTGTCATACCAAGCTCTTGGAGCTTGTTTTGAACCATATAAATCTTTTTATAGTTTGAAAATATGATTGGGAATATGAGGATTTATAAATCAAAGGGGTTTTCAACAAAGACATCCTCAGCTATATACCCATTTAAGAATGCAATCTTAATATCCATTTGATATAGTTTGAAATTCAGATGTCCATCATAAGCAAGTAGAATTATGATGGCTTCAAGTCTGGCTACTGGAGCAAAGGTCTCCTCATATCGAATTCCTTCTTCTTGACTATAGCCTTATGCAACTAATCTATACTTATTCTAAACTATATTTTCAGCTTTTTCTACCTTATTTCTAAACACCCATTTCGTTCCTTTGATGAATGCATCCTTGGGTCTTTCAAAAATTTTCCAAACATTGTTTCTTTCAAACTGATTAAGTTCATCCTGCATAGACATTACCCAAAATTCATTGTTGATGGAAACATCAATGTTTTTAGGTTCAAGTTATGACATGAAGGCTTGATGTTCAACTTGATTTCTGAGTGAATCTCTAGTTTGTGTTCCTTTCCCTATGTCTCCTAAAACAGCATCTAAGGGACGGTTTTTAAGGGTTCTAACCTTTATAGAAAAATATGGAATTGTGATTTCTAGTTCATCAACAAATTCCGGTTCATTATGACTCGATTGTAAAGAATTTCCATAATTGGAATTTTTCACAGATTATTTCACAGAGGAATTTGAGGATTTTGAGTTGATGTTTAGATTTGATACATCATCCTTCAAATTTTCTAGGATGGTTCTAGGGTTATGTGGATCTGTTTCAACAAACTTGATATGAAAAAATTCTTCCACATATTTAGTTCCCTTATTGTACACTCTATAATCTTTACCTAATACTGAGTAACCTAGGAAAATTCCTTCCTCAATTTTGGATGCAAATTTGTGAAGATTATCCTTAGTGTTGAGAATAATGAATTTGAAACCAAAATCTCTAAAGTAATTAACCATATGCTTCCTATTGTTCCAGAGTTCATATGGGGTCCTTTTTAGAATTGGAATAATTAAGACTCTATTTATTATGTAGAATGCTGTATTAACAGCTTTAGATCAAAAGTAAATAGGTAAGTCATATTCACTAAGCATTGTTCTAGAAATTTCTTGCAGGGTTCCATTTCTTCTTTCAACAACACAATTCTACTGAGGTGTTCTAGGGGAAGAGAAATTGTGACAATAACCATTTTGTGATCAAAAGGATTCAAAAATTTGATTTTCAAACTCAGGTCTATGATCACTTCTTAATGATTTAATTTTAAGGCCACTAAGAAATTCTACATACTTGGAAAACTTAGTAAAATAAGAGCAGGATTCACTTTTGTGAGCCATGAAGAAGGTCCAGGTATATCTAAAAAAACCATCTACCAAAACATAAACATAGTTCTTCCCATTTAAACTAGAAACTCTAGATGGTCTAAAAAAATCCATGTGAACCAATTTGAGAGGTTGAGAAGTAGGAACTTCATTATTTGATTTGAATGAGATTTTGTGTTGTTTTCCCTTTTGACAAGGATTACACACTTTGTCATTTAGAAACTAAAGTTTGGGTAAGACATTAACTAGGAATTTTCTACTTAGCTTTCTAAGGGAGTGAAGATTACAGTGTCCTAGTCTCCTATGCCAGAGCCAAGATTCATTATGAAATACATTTAAGCGTGAAACATTTTTAGAATCTAAGGAATCTAAATTAACAGAATAAACGTTCGCATTCCATGATGCAGAAAATAATAATGCATATTTAGAATTAAAGACATTATAAACATAATTTTCGAATTTAACATGATATCCATCATCACATAATTATAGGATAATAAGCAGATTATATTTTAAGCCATTAACAAATAGTACTTTAGAAATTAAAATTGAATAAGAGTTACCAATCTGGCATAAGCCAATGATCTTCCCTTTGGTATTGTCACCAAATGTGACATTTTCTCTATCAACTTTTATCAAGTTCTTAAATCATGAGTAGTCTCCTATTATGTACCTTGAACATCCACTATCCAAGTACCATAGATTTTTGCAGGAGCTCATTAAGCTGCATTCCTATAACATTATCAAGCAAAGACAAATTTTTGTACCCATTCTTGTTTGGGTCCTGTAACATTAGTAATACGTGCTTTAGGAACCCATATTTGTCTCATAGGTTTCCTATAAGCATTATTTAAAGTGTTTGAAAAATAAACTATATTTTGTACTCAAAAACTTGAAACAGTAGAGTATGTATCATGACTTGAACTTGTTGAGCTGTGTCCAGAATTGGAACAAAATTATATGTCCTAGATTTTGAAAAAAAATTCGTTCTACCATGGTTTCTCTTACTAGGTTGATAACTAATTCCAATATTATATTTGGGGGCAATTTATTTTCCAAGAATTTGGGTAAGGGTATTTTTACAATTAGTAAACTTATCTAAGTCACTTTTAAATTTCTCATTAGACATTTTTAATTCACTATTTTCATTGAGTAGCTAAGAGTTTCTCTACCTTTTAGTAGTTAGTTCATATTTGACATTTACAGTGAGAGCACGATGTTTATTCAATGATTTATATTTATCTTTTAATACATTGAATGTCTCTTCAATAATGTTATAGTATTCAAACGTTTCTTCATTAGTCATATTTTCAGAGTCACATTCCTCTTTAGAATAGTAAAATTATGTACAGAAGATTCCAGTGTTACCTCAGTTGTGTTTTTCATAAAACACATATTGTCTTTGTTATCCTGTTCATCATGTGATGTCTCTGAGATTCTTGAACTATCCTCAGAGGCACTCAAAGTTCCCTTAATTTCCCTTTTTTACTGATTATCCTTGACCTCATATTTATTCTTATACTTGATATTTCGACAGTCATCCTTTATATGTCTTTTTCGATTACATTCATAGCATACAATTTAATCTTTTTTTTCACTTTTTTACAGTCCTTTTTTATCATCCTTTTAGATCATAATTTCCCTTGAAGTTAATATTTCTAAAAAAGTTCTTTTTGTACAATCGTTTGAATATTCTGGCCAGTTGAGCCATCTCCTCATCAATTTCAGTTGATGATTGTTCAGTGTTTGAACTTTCTATAGAAATTTCCTATTTCCCTTTGAAGTTTTTCTTCAAGAAGGTGGTATTGAATGGTACAAATTTCCTCTTTTTTTTATCCTTCTCTTCTTTGTTGAATCACAGCTCTTCCTCATACATCATCAGTTTCCCAATGAGTTCTTTTATAGTTATCTTGCTAATGTCACACGATTATCTAATTGAGACAGAGGTTCCCCTCCATCTGTTAGGTAGACATCTATGGATCTCAAGATCTTTTCTTTGGCAATAACTTCTTTTCCAAGAGAAATATTTGTGTTGACAATCTCATTGAACCTGACATACATGTTTGAAAGAGGCTCATCAGGTTTAATATTAAAATTATCATATTTTATAGTATAAGTATTATGTCTCATTTTTTTACACTACACGTTCCTTCATGTGAGACAGAGAAGGTATCCCAAATTTCATGGGTAGTTTTACAAGAAGAAATCCTATTAAATTCTTCATCTCCAAAGGAAAAGTACATGGCGTTCATGGATTTTCAATTGTTATTAAAATAATGTTTTGTAGGTTCATCCCATGTAATTATACCAGTCTCAGGGAGTTTGTATTCATCTATAATGGATGAACAAATTTCAAATCTCATACTCTATAGATGCATTTTCATTTTCATTTCCCATTAAGCATAATTGGTTCCATTAAAGTATGGTGGTCTGTTGGTTGCAGCACCTTCCTAATTATTATCCATACTGATGAATTACATTAAAAGAGCTATAAATTTAGAATTAAAAGAAATATAGAGATCTTTAAAGTACAACTAAAATCACAGTTGAGTAATATTACACAATGTCCTAATAAATAAACCTCTGATACCAAATGTTGGTTGGAGTAGTTTACTCATGAGGGGAGGGGTGAATTGAGTAACAATAAAAATTTCTATTACAAAAATATTGTTATAAGAGAAATGGTTTTTCCCAAAAACTAGATACAACCCAATTAATCAAGGTAATACTATTTTAAGAGTTTGACTGTTTAAACAACTTCTTAGAAGACTGATTAATTCTCAGAAATATTAATATGTATTATTAACATTACTTTTGATGTTATTCTACAATAGTGAATTAGTTATAACTTCTTTCCAATACTAAATATCAAAATGAAATTAGAGTTTCTAGGATTATGAAATAATATAGTAAAATATAGAAGACTAAATTTAAATAGCACAACGGATATGAAAAAAGTGGTTTAGTCTTAACCTGAGACCTAATCCACTCCACTTGGTGATCACCTGCCACCAAGTAGTTTATATAAATAATCTTTTATCCACACCATGTATCGGGGTTAAAAATAGTACACAGATTGTCTAGGTCACATAGTGACCTCTTCAACAGTTTTCGTGGGTAAACAAAAATAATAACCAGGCCACACATGGACCTATTCCATAATTGTCCTAGGTAAACAAATGTATAAAGATTTTAGTGTAAGGATTTATAAATCCTTCAGTTTAGCACATGATTTATTTTTTGTATGTAATATATAGAGTACACACACTGCTCAAAAGTAAGTAAAATAATCACTAATAGAGAGTAGATATGATTTTAGAATGCTCTAGTGATTTGAAGTGCATCTCTGGACTCCTTTGATTAAACAGAGATCCTTCTGAGTCTTTCTTGGGTTTTTGCCTTGAATAACAGAGTGTCGTATTTCAGCATGTGTTCTTCATGAGTGTTGATAATGTGAATATGTCCTCTGGATTCCTGTTTACTTCGTATGTTCTTCAGTAGTATCGTATTGAATGTATAAGACAACGATTTCTTTGAAAATCATGCAATGTGTTCTTTGCATTCATGCTCAAGGGCTTGTTTTTTGATCAGTATCGCGCACTGTTGTTGTTGGGAACTCCCCACTCTTTATCTTCGAATGAATGTTTTTTAGATGACAGGTTCCATGTGTTTCATAACTCGTACCTCATACTATGTCTAAAAGGAAACATTAATTATGTCAGTGCATTAAAGGCATCAAATATGACTGTTAAACATTAAATTGAAAGACAAAAAATAGTTTAAGAAACTGTGTCACCGAATGTTATAAAAACAATGTCCCCTTCACAGGGTGTCTGAGTGTCATGGTCTGAGTGTCATAGTGTCTTTTATACGGTGTCTTTCTCATGGTGTCATGCTCACGGTGTCTTTCTCACAGTGTCTTGTTCACACTGTCTTTCTCACGGTGTCTTGCTGACAGTGTCCTGCTCACAGTGTCTTCCTCACGGTGTCTTGCTCACGGTGTTTTTCTCATGGTGTCTTGCTTACGGTGTGTTGATCATAGTGTCTCGCATACAATGTCTAGCTTACTATGTCAAGGTTCACAGTGTCCGGCTTACGGTGTCTGGCTTTATAGTGTCTGGATTACAGTGTCAAGCTTCACGGTGTTTGGCTTACAGTGTCTAGATTCATGGTGTCTTGTACTTATTCAAATAACAATATTCATATTTAGACAGTAATATGCATGAAATGGATTGAGCTTAACCATTATAAAGCATGAGTGAACTTGAAACATAAATACACACGACTAGATATAATTTAGAAGTTAACTCTGTGGAATGAGATTTGTGATCATTGATGATATTTTTGATCATTAAGGGTTCTAACCTTTCAAACAAAATAGGGAATTGTGATTTCAGGTTCATCAACAGATTCAGGTTCATTATGACTCGATTATAATGAATTTTCAGAATTGGATGTTTTCACAGATTCTTTCACAGAGGAATTTCAGGATTTTGAGTTGATGCTTAGATTTGATACATCATCCTCCAGATTTTCTAAGATGGTTCTAGGATCACATGGATCTGTTTCATCAAACATGATATGAACATATTCATCCACACATTTATTTCTCTTATTTAATACTCTATAAGCAATACTTAATATTGAGTAACCAAGGAAAATTCCTTCATCACTTTTTGATGCAAATTTGTCAAGATTATCCTTAGTATTGAGAATAATGACCTTGCAACCAAAAACTCTAAAGTAATTAACCTTAGTATTTGTAATGTTCCAGAGTTCACACGTGGTCTTTTTGGGAATTGGACTAATTAAGTCTCTATTTATTATGTAGCATGCTGTTTTAATAGCTTCCCCCCAAAAGTAAATATGTATTTCAAATTCACTGAGCATTGTTCTAGAAATTTCCTACAGGGTTCTACTTATTTCTACAACACCATTCTGTTGAGGTGTTCTAGGGGAAGATAAATTGTGACAATAACCATTTTGTGAGAAAAAGGATTCAAACTTTTTATTATCTAAGTCACGACCGTGATCACTTCTAAAAGATTTAATTTTAAGGCCACTAAGAATTTCTACAGACTTGGAAGACATAGTAAAATAAGGGCAGGATTCACATTTGTGATCCATGAAGAAGGTCCAAGTATATCTTGAAAAATCATCTACCAGAACATAAACATAGTGCTTTCCATTTAAATTAGAAACTCTAGATGGTCTAAACAAATCCATGTGAACCAATTTGAGAGGTTGAGAAGTAAAAACATCATTCTTTGATTTGAAAGAGATTTTGTGATGTTTCCCCTTTCGGCAAGGATTACACACTTTGTCATTTGGAAACTCAAGTTTGGGTAAGTCTTTAACTAGGCCTTTTCTAGTTAGCTTTATAAGGGAGTGAACATTACAGTGTACTAGTCTCATTTTCCAGGGCCATGATTCTTTATGAAAAACCTTAAGCATGAAATATTTTGAGAATATAAGGAATCTAAATTAACAGACTAAACGTTCTCAGTCCTTGATGTAGAAAATACTAATTCATCTTTAGAATTAAAGACATTTCATGCATCATTTTCAAATTTAACATGATATCCATCATCATATAATTCTGAGATACTAAGCAAATTATATTTTAAGTCACTAACAAACAGTACATTAGAAATTAAAATCGAATCAGAGTTACCAATCTGGCCTAAGACAATGATCTTCCCTTTGGAATTTTCACCAAATGGGACATGTCCTCTATCTACATTTATCAGGTTCTTGAAGCATGAGTAGTCTCTTGTCATGTGCCTTGAACATCCACTTTCCAAGTTCCATAGTTTTCTGCAGGAGCTCTTTAAGAAGTATTCCTATAACATGATCAAGAAAAGACAGATTTTGGTACCTATATTTGTTTGGGCCCTGCAACATTAGTAATAAGTGATTTAGGAACCCATATTTTCCTCATAGGTTTCCTATAAGCATTATGTAATGTGTTTGAAAAATAAACTGTATTTGGTCCACAAAATCTTGAAACAGTAGAGTATGTATCATGACATGAACTAGTTGAGTTGTGTCCAGAATTGGGAACAAAATTATATGTCCTAGATTTTGAAAAATAAATTTTTCTACCAAGGTTTCTTTTACCAGGTTGATAACCAATGCCAATTTTATATATTGGGGCAATTTATTTTCCTAGAATTTGGGTAAGGGTATTTTTCCCATTAGTTAACTTTTATAAGTCACTTTTTAATTTCTCTAAATACATTTTTAATTCATTTATTTCTTTGAGCAGCTGAGCATTTTTCTCCTTTTCAGTAGTTAGTTCAGATTTGACATTTACAGTGAGAGAATGCTGTTTTTTCAATGATTTATATTTATCTTTTAATTCATTGCGTGTATCTTTAAGCATGTTACAGTATTAAAACATATCATCATTAGTCATATTTTCAGAGTCACTTTCCTCTTTAGAATAGTATGAATTATGTAAATAAGAGTTCATAGTTAACTCAGATGTGTTTGTCATGAAACACATATTGGCTTTCTTAGCCCGTTCATCATGTGATGTCTCTGAGTCACTTGAACTATCCCTAGAGGCACTCCATGTTCCCTTAATTTCCCTTTTTTACTTCTTATCCATGAACTCATATTTATTCTTATACTTGAGCTTTGGACAGTCAGCCTTTATATGTCCTTTGCGCTTACATTCATAGAACACAATTTCATCAGTTTTGTCACTTGTTTTCCAGTCCTTTTTCCAACTTCCTTTTAGATCATACTTTCCCTTGAAGTTAGGCTACCTGAAAAAGTTCTTCTTTTTGTACAGTCGTTTGAATCTTTTGGCCATTTGAGCCATCTCCTCATCACTGTCAGGTGATTATTTTTTAGTGGTGGAACTTTCTACAGAAGCTTCCAGTTTCCCTTTGACTTTGTGCTTTGAAAAGGTGGTATTGAATGCTACAAATTTCCTCTTTGGTTTATCCTCATATTATTTGTTGAATTTCAGCTCTTCCTCATACATCATCAGTTTCCCAATGAGTTCTTTTATAGGTAGCCTGTTAATGTCTCAAGATTCTCTAATTGAGACAGAGGTTCCCCTCCATCTATCAGGTAAACATCTAAGGATTCTCATGATCTATTATTTGGAAGTGACTTCTTTCCCAAGAGATATCATTGTGTTGACAATCTCATTGAACCTGACATACATGTTCGAAATAGGATCATCAGGTTTCATTTTAAAATTATCATATTTTATAGTATAAGTATTAAGCCTCATTTCATTTACACTAGATGTTCCTTTATGTGAGACAGGAAAGGTATCCCAAATTTCATGGGTAGTTTTACAAGAATAAATCCTATTAAATCCTTCATCTCCAAAGAAATAGTACATGGCATTCATGGATTTTCAATTGTTATTATAAGAATGTTTTGTAGGTTCATCCCATGTAATTTTATCAGTCACAGGGAGTTTGTATTCATCTATAATGGATGGCCAAATTTCAAATCTCATACTCTGTAGATGCATTTTCATTTTAATTTTCCATTGAGCACAATTAGGTTCCATTAAAGAATAGTGTTCTGTGGGTTGAAACACCTTCCAATCTATTATCCATACTAATGAATTACTTTAAAAGAGATAGAAATTTAGAATTAACAGAAATTAACATATATTTAAAGTACAACTACAATCACAGTTGAGTATGATTACAAAAAGTACTAATAAAGCAACATCTAATACCAAATGTTGGTTGGAGTAGTTTACTCAAGAGGGGAGGGGTGAATTTAGTAACTATAAAAAATTATGTTACAAAAATATTGTTATTAGAGAAATGGTTTTCCCCAAAAACTAGATAAATACCAGTTAATCAAGGTAATACTGTTATAAGAGTTTTACTGTTTAAACAACTTCTTAGAAGATTGATTAATTCTCAGTAATCTTAATATGTATTATTAATATTAATTTTTATGTTATCCTACTAAGAAAAATTAGTTATAACTTCTTTCCAAGACTAACTATCAAAGTGAAATTAGAGTTTTCTGTATTATTCAATAAAGCAGTAAAAAGAGAAGACTAAATTTAAATAGAACAATGGATATGAAACAAGTGGCTCAGTCTCAATCCATGACCTAATCCACTTCACTTGGTGGTCACTTTCGACCATGCATTTTATATAAATAAACATTGATCTACACCCTAGATCGGGGTTAACAATAGTACACAGACTGTCCACGTCACAGAAGGAACCCTTCCACAGTTTTCGTGGGTAAACAAAAATAATAACCATGCCACTCAATGACCACTTCAACAGTTGTCATGGGTAAAAAAATGTATGAAGAGTTTAGTGTAAGGATTTAGAAATCATTCAGTTTAGCATAGGAGTCAGTGTGTGTATGGAATATAATAAGTACACACACTGCTCAAACATAAGTAAAAGAATCCCTGAGAGAGAGTATATATGATTTTAGAATGCTCTAGTGATTTGAAGTGCAGCTCTGGACTCATTTGATTAAACATATATGCTTCTGAGTCCTTTTCTGATTTTGTCTTGAATAACAGAGTGTAATAATTCACCTTGGGTTATTCACGAGTGTTGATAATGTGAACATGTTCTCTGGATTCCAGTGTACTTTGTATATTCTTCAGTAGTATCAGATTTTACGTATGAGACAATGATTTCATTGAAAATCTTGCAATGTATTCTTCGTGGTCGTGATCACATGCTTGTTTTTCGTTCAGTATCACGCACTGTGGTTGTTGGGCACTCTCCACTCTTTATATTCGAATTCAGGTGTTTTAGCTAACAGTTTCCATGTGTTTTGTAACTCGTACCTCGTACTATGTCTAAAAAGAAACATTAATTATGTCAGTTCATTAAAGGGATCAAATACGGTCGTTAAACATTAAATTGAAAGAAGACAAAATAGTCTCAGAAACGGTGTCACGGTATGTTATACAAACGGTGTCTCCTTCACATGATTTCTGAGTGTCATGGTATGAGTGTCACGGTGTCTCGTTTTTGGTGTCTTTATCATGGTGTCTTGCTCACAGTGTCTTGCTCACAGTGTCTTGATCACAGTTTCTTTATCACGGTTTCTTGCTGACGGTGTATTGCTCACGGTGTCTTACTCACGGTGCCTTGCTCACGGTGTTTTTCTCACGATGTCGTTCTTTTGGTGTCTTGCTCACAGTTTCTCACTTATGTTGTTTGGACTACTATTTTAGGCTTCACGATGTCTGGCTTACGGTGTCCGGCTTCACAGTGTCTATCTTATGGTGTCAGGCTTCACGGTGTCTAGCTTTCGATGTCAAGGTTCACGGTGTCTTGTACTTAGTCAAAAAATAGTATTCATATTTTACCAGTAATATTAATGAAATGGATTGAGCTTAACCATTACAAAGAATGAGTTAACTTGAAACATAAATACACATGATTGGATATAATTTAGGAGTTAACTAGGTTGAATGAGATTTGTGATCATTTATGAGATTTGTGATCATTAAAACATGATTAATACATGATGAGTCCAATAGATGACATGAGGAATATTTTCTCTTCATGGAGATGGAAGGCATATTTTAGGTATTCAGGTAGAGGTTTCAGATCAGTCTCATCTTTAATTTGTGGGTTAGAAAAATCAGTAATGGAGGAAGCGACTTCAGTTGCTTCAGAATCATTCTTATTAATATTTTCCAAGGTAGATTAGTAGAGATCAGAGTTGATGTGGGATTCAATAGAGTTTTCATGTTCCTCTAGATGGATGGAGTCTATGTATGAGAGTTCTATATCAACATCACCATTTATGAATTTTTTAATCATGTTGCAGATTTCACAAGGTTCATTATCATCAGAACAGGATGAACTTGATGGAATGGGGTTCAATTCACTCTTAGAAGTTCCCTTGGAAGCTTGGATTGAGAATGTAGAGTGATCCTTAGATGGGTATTTCATGGCTTGGAAAATGTTTAACTTGACTAGTTGGTCACCGAAATCCATGTATAAGATGCCTAAATGTACATCGATCTGGGTTCTCACCATCATGAGGAATGGCATTCCTAGAATTAGGGGAGATCAAGAAGATTTGGTCTCACCTTCCATGTCAAGGACATAGAAAACAACAGGGAAGATAAGATCACTGACTCGGACAAGGACATCCTCAATTATTCTCTCAGGACAGGCTATGATTCGATTGGCCAATTAAATGAAAGCACCCATTGGATGTAAGGGACCAAGACCAAGGTTAGAGAATATGGATTTGGGTATGACATTAATTGAGGATCCCAGGTTTATGAGTGCATCATGAAAGTTGGAACTTCCAATTTGGCATGGAACCATAAAGGTCCCTAGATATTTGCACTTTATGGGTATGGACTCTTGGGTTGAAACATTTTCAAAGGTCCTAAGTTTCCTCTTGTGGGTACAAAACTCCTTGAGATACTTGGAATACATAGGAATTGGTTTTATGGAATATAAGAGGGGAATATTGACTTCAACACGTCTAAACATGTCGAGCATTTCAGGATTGGGTTCAAAGGACTTCTTTGGCATAGAAACGACTTGAGGAAATGGAATTGGGTTGCCATGTAAAATAGAAGGAGGTGAGGGAATGGATTCAGGTTTCATTTCAAGTTTATTTTTTTATTTATTTTCTAGGTCAAAATTTAAAGGGGGGGGGGGTGGAGGACTTATCTTGAGGCATAGAAAGGTGTTTTCCTGATCTAAGTGCAATTTCACTTACATTACCCTTTGGGTTGGGTAATGGTTGAGCTGGATGTTGGGAAGAATTAGATGGTTGCTTTTGACTAAAGTGGGATGCAAGTTGACCATTTTGGGTTTCAATGTTCTTATGGCTGGAACGAGTGAAGGAGGAAAGATCTCCCACTGCAATTTCCAATGGTTTCTTGGAAGAAGAGTATTGTCTTGTATTGGGATTACCCAGATTTTGGTTCTTGGGAAAGTGATTGTAATGGTTTTGGAATTGGGAAGGCTCACTAGGATAATTGAATCCAGGAGGAGGATTGTTCCTTTGAGGTTGAGGAATAAAAGGACAAGGTTGTTGGAAGTTACCAACACCTTGACCATATTGAAACTGGTTTGGGTTTTGAGGAGGGAATTAATGGAGATGAGATATGGAATTACCGTACCTAAGGCCTTGGTTATAGGAAGAAGAGAAGGGCTTGGAGTGAGATTGGTTGATGTTTCAAACAAACTGATCTGATAGATATGGGATGGTGTTTCGCTGAGTAGATGCTGCATTGAGATCCATTGGTTCAGATGAATCATATTGATCCTCTTGTTATTGTAGACATGTGTCAGTTGGATGAGATGAAGAGTTACAGATTCCACAGTTTTGGACAGGTCCTAGAAACATTGATTGCAGAGAAGATGATGTTGGGGATTTGGTATCCACAACTAGTTATCGCACAAGACTTGTAAGTTCACTCATCCACTCTGTAATCTTTTTCGACCCTATTGATTGATTATCTTGTTCTTGTTTGACTTGATAATGTCATCATTTATGGAATTTGTGTGTGTTTTAATCCATGTTTCTTATGATATCTCTTACAGCTGAAAGTGTTTTATCAACAAGAGAACCACCAATTGCGACATCAATGAGAGTTCTATCCATAGCCAGTAACCCCTCATAGAAGTACTGGATCATGAGTTGGTCAAGAACTGGGTGATGTGGATAGGTTGCAATAATCTTTTTGAACCTCTCCCTATACTCATGGAGTGATTCACTTGGGAACTGACAGATACAACTTATTTCTTTTCAGATAGAAGCAGTACGAGAAGAAGGACAGAATTTCTCTACGAAGAGTAGCTTCATGTCATTCCATGTGGTTATGGAACCAGGATGGAGGTAGTAAAGCCATGACTTGACAGTGTTATCTAGGGAGAAAGGGAACGCTTAGAGTTTAATTTGTTCCTCAGAAACCACTTGAGTCTTCCTGGTAGAGCACACTACATGAAACTATTTAAGTTCGAGATGTGGATCCTCACCGGCTAGCCCGTGGAAAATGAGGGAGAAGATGAATCAAGAATGATTTGAGTTCAAAGTTAGCCTCAATTTTTGGATATTGAGTACCAAGATGTTGGTAATTCATATCTGGGGCAGCAAGTTCTTTAAGAGTTTGTTCCCTAAAATTGGCTATATCAAATTCAATTAGTTGGACAATGACTGGTTCTTGAATTATTTGATTATCTCTTATTTTCCTCCTAAGTTGGGGAAGTGTTCGCTCAATTTCAAGGTCAAACAAATCTGAGGGATTGTTTGCGAGGCTATGGGGAATTCAAGAAAGATTTAGAAGAAAGGTGTCGAATGTTTTTTTGTGTTTATTTTCAGATTATGATTTTCTTGAGAAGATGTGTTTTTCATTGTGTTTTTTATTCATTTTTTTTAAATATTTTTTTTTGTTTTTTTACAATAATCAGAAACTAAAGACTAATTAAAGCACCATCCCTAGAAATGCTTCCATATAAAACGCATGGCTGATTGTCACCTATCAACAAGTCAAACATTCGATGCATTGCTAATTTCAATAACAACACTTGGGTCGAATCCGCGGTGACGATAATTTTTAAATAGTCAACTATTTTTAGTTGATTTTATTTTGAACAGGGGGTTTGTTTTCAGAGATTAATTGAAATTATTGATTGACTATAATTTATTTAAAAAATTGATAAATAATGGGGTGATTTCATTACTAGGGATTTATTTTTGTGATATCCTTGTGCTTTGTTTTATATTGCATTTAAATTAACACCCATTTCACAAGATAATTTTGATTGGAATTCCTAAGTGTTAAGGATTTAATCCAAGAATTAACATAACTTAGGGTTCTAATCATTACCATTAATTATTTATGGTAGTGTATTTATGGTTCCAATAATCCATGGAAACCACATGTTAAACAAAATATGTCATTAATCAATGACATGTTAAGTCCAACATACACAATATTAAATTAACGAATACTCATAGGGAAAATACTCTCAATCACTTAACATCCCTAAATTTTGACTCACCCTAATGAGAGATTTACTAATCCATTTGGGTGTTTAATAATCTGGTTATCATGACTATGATGAGAAATTAAGAATATATGAAAATTAAATGGATAAGAAGAGAGTGGTGCGTCGAACACACACACATGAACAATGATGAGAATTAAAAAAACGGACTTTCGATTGAATGAGGAAGCAAAATTAGGGAAGGTGATTCAAATTTATTTCAACTATTTTAAGAGAATTAATTTTAAACTACAACATTTGGTTGATAATAAGAGATATTTATGATGAAACTTTCATTAAAACTGAATTACAAAACCCAAACATACATGATTACAAACGAAGAACAACACAAAAGTGAAAGGAAACAAAGAGAGGAGGAAAGGAATTTCAAGTGAAAACTTGAGCTTAGAAGGTCATCCCATGCCCTTGGAAAGGCTTTAGTTGTGTCAATGGATGCTCCTCTCATCTGAAATGCCAACTCCTTTGAAGGAGAGGATGGGGATGCATTTATACCCCAAGGAAGTGGACTGATTTCATTCCCAATATGTCCCTCCCCTTGCATCACCATTTTGTATATTCATATAAGTGATTATCAAGATATATCCATCTTTGAAGTTGTAGATAATACATTTTTCTGACCTCTCTCAAAAATTGGAGTCATTTGGAAATACGTAACCAATGTTATTTGTGGTTGATTAAACAAATTTAATCTATTCATTTCAATCCAATATTTTCGAAGTCCAAAATGGTAAAAGTTTTATGAATATGAAAATTCCTTCAATGTCGAATGATTTCTTCAACAATGTTGGCCGCCTACATCGCCAATTTCACACTGCTAAATCATATCATGATATCATGATTACATCATGAGATATGTCATTAATAGTGTCCGGATTTTAATTCTCACTGACATTGGTAGGCTAGATGTCAAAGATTTATTTTTCCCCCTTGTTCTTGGAGTTGGGACTTGAAATTTTTAACCATGATGCTTCTGGATAATCATGAACATATGGTAGAGATTCATAAAATTTGGGCTTCGTGATTTAGACAAGTAACTCAATCATCATGGCTGGTCCAGTTTCTTCACAAATTCTTTGGGTCATCATGTGTGGTCCATGTGATCCTTCAAATGGCATAATTGGCCCATGATCCCTTCTAATGAAATGTTTTATGGAGAATTATAAATTCTACAAAACAAGAAACACATAATTTAGATCAATTGGGGGATATTTATAAATGATATAATAAACTGACTCAATTGGACTACTTCTAAAAATGCCCAAAAATTATACTCAGTATAAAAACATTAATATTTCACAAAAATTATGCACATTTCATATAAAATCAGTAAAGGGGGTATATAATAAGTAATGAAAATATTAATAACATCAGTCCTATTAAAGATATTGAAAATGGATTGATTACAACAAGAAGTTATTTTTTGAAAAGTGGAACAATAGTTTTTTTGGATAGATGAAATATCTAACAATAAATAATTTTTTTTCAAAAAACGTTTAATTTTGTTTTCGACATAATATGAGGATTGATTTTTAACATCATTCATGTCAATTTAAGAGAATCATCTCTCCAGAGGAGTCCTCATTTTTTTCATCGGGTAATGAGCTTGTCCTTACTTAGTGGGACATGTAATGGTTGTAGGGATGACACCTAATGAATAGAGGTTGATATCGCAAGAGTTTTCCTTTCGGATGGAGTGGGAGGAATTCAATTCTTTTTCTTGAATTTTGTTTGTTGTGGACTTTTCATGCTTTATATGTCTCTCTTTCTTCACTCTCTCATAATTAATCATTTTATTAATAAATTTTTTGGGTGACGATTAGCATTCCAAACTATACTAAAACATGTTATATATATATATATATTATTTATAATATAAACATATTACATAAAATTATAAAATAATTTATTTATTTATTTGATTGGTTATAATTATACATATAATTATAATAATTGAAAACTATTAGTATATTTTTATAAATATATTTATTTAATTATATATACTTATTTTATTATATATATTTATAAAAATACATATATATTAATTATAAAAAATATATACACGTATTAATATAAAAAATAAATTTATTATTTGATCATATGTATTATATTATGACAATTATTTTAATACCTAACTATTACTTTATAATATATTAAATACATTTTTATAAATTTAACGATATTTATAATTTCAAAATAAACTATTTGGAGTAAAAAATTATTAAAAAATTAATATAAATTGATTAATTATATAATTTTAAAATATATTATAAATGTTAAAAATTACTAAACAAAAATAAATAAATATTATTAATATAAATGTCAAAAATATTGAAATTTTTATTCATACAAATGTGAACATTTTATATCTATATATTCACATTGCATGTACTCATACACATATATATACACAGAGATACATATGTACTCATAAAACATCTATATCTACACATTATGAAAATGTACAAACTGAAAATAATGAATAAACATATATACACATAGAAATTAACCAATATTAATATATATTAAAATATAACATATTAAAAATATATCATTTACACCCCTAAATAGTGTGACTAAAAAATCTAAATGTTATTACCCATATAAAAATGGTGTACCTTTCACTTTAGGTTTCTACTAGATTAAAATTCCATAATCATTTGTGCTTGTCTTGGGTGTGTGAGTGAGAAAAAACAAAATAGAAGAACATTTGATGGATTACATGGATAATTTTTATTATGATAGGAGACCCAGTCCGTAATAGCCATTTTTGTGATTGGAAGGAAACCATGGTATTAAAGAAGACACACATGGTCAGATTAATAGGATAATAACCATTGGAAGTCCGAGTCATGACAACATCATTTATAATTATAAAAAAACTAAAATTATACAAAAATATAGATTACTCTATCTTATTTATTTTAATTATATACATTTAGTTTTTTATGTATATATTTTTATTTATAAGTATATAAAATTAACTTGTTCTTCATGGATTCAAGTAGTGAGACCTCCTCTAAAAGAATGAAAAATGAATCATTGGAAATCATTGAAGAAAATTAGATGTTGATTGTGGATAAGATTGTAGAATGAAGGAAATATATTCCAATGAGGTTTTCATATGAGGGAAAGGAAAATCCCTATATAATTTAGGAATTAAGGAATTATATTTTTCAATTATAGGTACTCAACAAAAGGAAGAAAATATTAAAAGGTAAATGGTATTATCATATTAGTTTTTATACTGGTGATCTCAAATCTAGAACATGGTATTTATGATTAATATCCCTTAATCCTGGAATCCCAATGATCCAATTTATGATCCATTTTTTTATCCAGAACTCATAATGAATCCAATCACCTAATCTTTGATTTCGACTAATGGTCTTCCTTAGTTTTTCTACCATTCTCAATAGTTGTGGGACATTGCATCTGTTATAGGGGTTCCAATTAAAATTGAAAATGGACTGAGATTTCTCTCTTTGAACATATTACTAGAGTGTTAGGTAAAATTGAACTAAAATCAACAATTACTTATTCGATTATTTTTCATTCTATTGGTAAAATATTGTAACTCACAATACAGTTTGAAAAGAGCCCATATTTTTTTACGAAATGTAGAAATATTTGGAATTTTTTCATCTAAATGTTGATGGAACCCCAATTGTATCAATTGCATGAAAAATTTGTCCTTCCATTAAAAATCATTAATTTAAGATGGCTCTTTTTAGGGAATTAGATATCAGATGAAGTATGATTCATATTGGTGTGGTTGATAACATGAATGTGTAGGGTAACAACCAATATGTTTTCAAACATTTGGATTATTCCGACGTGGCTAGTGGATCTCTCTCACTGGAATAGATTTCTTATTATACAAATGTTCGCATTGCCTTGAGCATCATGGATGGTGTAAAGGATGGGTATGTTTTAACAGATCAAAGGGAATTACAACCATGAGGTTGATGTCTATGATCATGAACTAAATACTCAATCAAAGGGATTTTACATACATAATGGTCTCCCAGTGATAAAAATGTCTATTCAATAGACATGGGAAAAGATTTTTTCCTGAAATTTTGTGGATGAAAAGGAATGAAATATCATCATATTTTGGGTTTAGAAACAATTCAACACAAAAAGAAGAAGAAGAGGACCTTCAATGACTCTTTGTAAGCTACACCTCCTACTATTTTGGTTCTTGGAAAAGTCCATATTACCCCACACATGGATAACTATTTTTATAACACTACTATTGCTACTAATTAAAATACATAATATGGGGATGTGACTGTATCCCCTATGAATGACCAAGGGAATCATCTCATTGGGAATTTCTTTGTAGGAATTTCTTGGTTAAGGGTATGTATACTCCCACATTGGTTGTTTTTGTTACTAGATAAGAAATATGATAACATCTAGTAGGTGAATCTGATCATTTGATTCTTTAACATACATTGTTAATGTTGTAACATCCAAAATCTTTTGAGAACATAATTTCTAATGAAAAATGTTTTGGAAATTATTATAATATATTGATTGAATAAAATGACAATATTTCACCTTGTGCTCATATTTTAGGGGATTATTATTTTTAAATGGGGCATGATAGTGAACCTTATATTGTGAAAATAAAACAGTGATCATGGATAAAAAAGATCATAGTATGAAGATTCACTAGTAGTGTAATAGAGGCATACATATGAGAGGTATGGGTGGAATATGAGGAGTGGGTGATAGATAGTAAAGATTAGAATAAAATGTGGAATGGTCTAACCTTTATGAATTTTCCAATCATCTAAAATATTCCTATTACTCTTTTTGGAAGGATTTTTTCATGGAATACATATAAAAATAGATAAGAAATTTGATGGAAACTATGGAGTAATATGACAGTGAGACATACCACATGGTCCTACAAAAGATATGGAAAACGGATTGATTTACAACAAGAAGTTTTTTTAAAAAAAATGTCACCATATGTTTTTAGATATATAAATTATTTTACAGTTCATGAATTATTTTCAAAAAATGTTGAATTTTGTTTTTGACATAATATTGGGATTGATTTTTAGGATAATTAATGCCAATTTAAGAGAAGCATCACTCTAGAGGATTCCTCATATATCTCATCGGGTAATGAGACTGTTGTTATATAATGGGACATGTAAAGCTCAAGGGGATGACACACAATTAATAGAGGTTGATATACCATGAATTTTCCTTCCAAATGGAGTGGGAGGAATTCACTCCTTTTTTTTTCTAATTTTGGTTTGTTGTAGACTTTTCATGCTTTCTATGTGCCTCTTTCCTCACTCTCTCATAATTTATCTTCTCATTAATTAATTTTTTGGGTGATGATTGGATTTCAAAACTGTACTCAAACATGTAATATATATATATATATATATTATTTATTATATAAACATATTATCTAAAATTATAAAATAATTTAAATATTTAATTATTTGGTTATAATTATACATATAATTATAAAAATGGATAAATATTTTTATATTTGTATAACTATATTTATTTAAATATATATATTTATTTTAATATATATATTTATAAAAATACATATATATTAATTATTATAAATATTTATGAGTATTAATATGAAAAATTTATTTATTATTTTAATATATATATTTTTATATGACAATTATTTTAATACATATCTATTAATTTATAACATTTTAAATACTTTTTTATAAATTTATAGAGATTTATAATTATAAAATAAACCATTTAGAGTAAAAAATTATTAAAAAAATTATTTTTATAGATTTGTTATATAAATTTAAAACATATTATAAATGTTAAAAATTACTAAACAAAAATAAATAAATTTTATTAATATAAATGTCAAAAGTATTAAAATTATTATTAATCTAAATGTAAATATATTATCTCTATATATTCACATTGCACGTATATGTGCATATTTATATACACAGAAATACATATGTACTCATACAACATTTATATTTAGACATTCTGAAAACGTTCACACTTAAAATAATGCATAAACATATATACAAATATAAATTAACCAATATTAATATATAATTAAATATCTAATATTAACAATATATCTATAACCCCCCTAAATGTGTGAATAAGAAAATCTAATTGTTACTACCCAAGTAAAAATAGTGCACCTTTCACTTTAGGTTCCTACTTGATTAAAATTCAATAGTCAAGCATGGTTGTCATGGAGTGGTGATAGGAATGGGTAACATTCTGAGAAGTTTTCCTGTAACGCCCCGACCCCAGCTACCTAGAGTCGGTACATTAATTACACAACATTGGCATTATCACAAGAAAGATCAAATCTCGAAAGACCGATTGGTTTAGTAGCCTTGGAAACACTAGATATATTCATAAGTTTTACATTACATCATAAAATGAAAAACTACTACAACAACATAATGTTTCCACAGTCCACACTATAATCCCCTCATAATATCCCTGCAGGTCATTCATAACTTACATCTTCACATCCTGGGAAAAATAAAACATAGAAAAGGGGTGAGCTCAAATGCCCAGTAAGGATAACAATATAGCGGAACATTCAAAAATAAGCATAAACATTTAAGGCAATGAATTACTAAAACAAAATCCTTTTAAACTTGAACTTCAACATAGTATGGCAAAAGTAAAATGAAATAATTCCATTTACTTGTTCACATGGATATTCTACTAATCGAATAATCACATGCAAAATCAATAACCACTTTCATAATGTTGGAAGGCATAATGCCAGACTATCATAACCACATAGCCAAGGCCTCGTGCCAAGACTACAAATAAGATTTTGTCAAGGCCTTGTGCCAAGACACTAGTTTGTCTCATGAGACCTACTGATGCATCGAGGAGCTATAGTGGGCTCCACCCGTCACTTATTAAGTCCAATGCATTCCCATATGAAAAGGTTTAAACATAACATAAACATTCGTATTAAAACTAGCATACGAAATGTCAATAATTTCACCATAAACTATGAATGGTATAAAAATAGCACATCCATAGTCAAACATATCACAAAACCTTCAATACAATATAGAAGTTTTGTATCATAATAAATCAACTTCAAATAATCTTAAAATCCATCAAAGGATGTTGACGTAGATGAAATCAAAATTCTTTTTAAAGAAATATCTCCTCTTATTTTGAAATCATTTAATATCCATATAAAATCAAACATTTTCTTTGAAAATATTCTTATAAGCTTGTAAGGAAAGCTTTGAAGATTTTATAACGGCGTAAAATAACCGCACCTGCCGTATAAGTTAAAAAAACATTCTTACCTCAATTCTGTCGAAAAGGTTAAAAAGGACCTTGTTTTTAAAACGAAAGAAATATTACTTTATAAACCTCTTATAAAAAGTCAAAAAAGGTTATAAATGACTTTAACCCATATTCTTGTAAATAGTAAAAATGTTTTGAAATACATTTTTAAGAAACATTGATGTGGATGATAAAGATATCCCAGTAGATTATTACGTATAAACAAACTCAGATAATGAAGAGATTGTGAAATAACCCTTACCTTGTACTTTTCCTTGGTTGGGGTAGGTTAACCTCCTGTATAATGGTGAAATAATTGTTATTAAATTATACAAGAATCATATATATTAATATGATATCATATATGATCTTTTAACATTGATTTGTTAATAATATCTTAGTATTATCGTTGTTTCGGGTGTTAACTTACTCGTTTTCTTTTGTATGTTTTGTTACGTAAGACATGTTTGTAAAGGATAGGTTGTATATTATTCAAATCCAGAATGGTATTAAGTCCTTAAACATCATCTTTAAATCATCAAATGATAATTATACTTGAATGGATACGATGGAGAATGAATCTCATCGCGTTCGTGGAGACGGTAGTCCGTACGTACGCACGAACGCTACTTCCATTTAATTTTTATTTTAAAAGAATCGAATCCAAATGATACATAGGTATATTACTATTCCAGTATAATATAATATTTTATATATGTTACTTAAGTTCATTAACACCATCCTTTATACTTTCCATGTGTGGTATGAACGAGTCATATCATTTTAAGGGGGCGGTAGTCCGCACTTCCTCAAATGAAATTATCGTATGTATATACAACATGAAACGAATAATGGTATGAAATAAAATGGAATTACAGAAGCTTATATATAAAATATATATCATTAATATCATATTTAATTACAGTTCCATCATAATGGCCACCATGAGAGGCGGTAAGATGTATTTGAACAATCATCGTTTCGTGAGGCGTTAATTTGCCATCCACAGAAACATTATGTTCATCATCCATTAGATGGAGTTGTGTGTATGTGTAGCTTGAATACTTCTTATAACAACATCCTAGTATATTGAGGATACTGGTGTTGTTACAAAATAAGGGAAATAAAAAGAGTTTGGGGGTTGGAGAATCAAAATAAATGAAAATAATTTAAGAGAAATCGTTACCTTTAATTTAGGTAACTCACTTTGGTTGGAACCAAAGGACTTGTTGAAATGCTTTCTGCCTAAGGGGAAGCTTCAAGGAGGAGGAGAGGGATGTGGGGAGCTTAGTTGGGCAGAGTTTGGACGAGCCAAGTGGCTTGAGAGGTGTGAGGAATGAGTATAAGTGGTCTCCTTTTATAAGGGAGAGGAGGGGATCTTTAGGAAAGTGTGAAAGTATTACTTTATAATATATTTGTATTCGGTTTATAATGGTCCAAAAATCATTGAGGTCGAATATAAGATGACTCATATTCTAAAGAACATCAACCAATAAGAATTGGACAGGTTTTAGATAATATGTTAATCATTATAATCTTATTTATTTAAATGATTTATTAATGAGGTAAACATTGCATCATTATTGTGTCATTAATAATTTAACTTATTTGATGTCTAAAAATTATAAATAAAATATCATCATGTAGGAAATCTTTTTATCTTTCTAATGAATATTTATAATCTAAAATCCAACATGTATAACCCTATGTAACAATTGTTCTTCTAAAAGATGTAAGCTTATGCCATTTTTATTTTTATTTTAACTTTATTAATATAATGTGTCCCCACCACATACAAGTGGCTCCAAGGGGTCCCAAAATCTACCCAAGGATGCCCATGGTCGGGTATGTGTCCACCAATAAGGTTAGGACACGTTTTAGGGTAATTTTTTATTATTATAATATTATTTTTTAACCCTTATTTACCGGATTTACCCTTTAACCATGGTAAATAAAATATTTACCATAATAACTATTCAAAATGTCTAAAAATAAAAGTTACCTATTTACACAATTTGAACATCCTGATTCAAAATATGGAATCCATTTTCCCAAATTCAAAACACAGAAGTGGCAGAAATTAATTTAAAATTAATTCCCGCTGTCAAAACAAAAAGCGTGTTTTTAAGAGATAATAACTATCAAAAGATTGACACTTGTTTATGTTCGGTTTAATTGTAAAATTATGTCCAATGACCAAAATTATATTAAAATGTAAAAATATATTCTAAATATACTTTAAAACCACTCAAATTCACAATTTATCACTATTAATTATTTTGATTAAAAAATTTGTTTTTAATTAAAATTTAGTAATTTTCACTATTCATCAAAATATGAAAGTTATCCGAAATGTACCAAAATTTCACCCTAGGCTAATTTTTATATTCCGAATCCAAAAATGAAGTCCATTTTGAAATATAGAATATATATGATTTCAAAAAGTAGGTATTACTATTCACAACGGCTAGTTTAATTAGTTGTGGTGTGTGTTAGAACTCGAGGTTGCGTACAACACACGCTATCGCATTATTCGAAGGGAAACGTACCGTAGAAGCTTGGGGTGTTACATTCTCCCCTCCTTCAAATAATTGCGTCCTCGCAATTTCTAGGGTATTACTGCATAAAAAGACTCGGGTGGTTCTTCATCATAAGTTTCTCGGGTTCCCACGTTGCCTCTTCCATCTTATGGTTTCTCCACAAAACTTTTACCAGACGCGTCGTCTGGTTTCTCAGTACTTGTTCTCTTGTATCAAGAATCCTGACGGGCTCTTCGCAATAAGACAGATCGGGTTCCAGTTCTAATTCCTCATAGGTGAGTACATGCGTTGGGTCAGGCATGTATTTTCTCAACAGAGATACGTGGAACACATCGTGAACTTTGGAGAGACTTGGCGGCATTGCCAATCGGTAAGCTACAGCCCCAATTCGTTCTAGAATTTCGAAAGGTCCGATGTACCTGGGGCTCAATTTACCTTTCTTACCAAAACGTATGACTCCCTTCCATGGAGATACCTTTAGGAAAACATGATCACCGACTTGAAATTCCAAATCCTTCCTTCGATTATCGGCATAGCTCTTCTGCCTACTTTGAGCTGCTTTGATGTGATTTTGGATTACCTTCACCTTTTCCACCGTTTCCTCCACCAGTTCTGGGCCCACAAGTTTTCTTTCACCAACGTCATCCCAACAGGTTGGTGTACGACATCTCTTTCCGTATAACGCTTCATATGGTGCCATCTGTATACTTGAATGGAAGCTATTGTTATAGGAAAATTCTACCAGAGGTAAATATTGATCCCACATACCCTGAAAATCAAGTGAGCAAGATCTCAACATGTCTTCTAAGGTTTGAATAGTCCGTTCTGATTGTCCGTCTGTCTGAGGGTGGTAAGCAGTGCTCAAATGAAGTTCAGTATCCAGGGATTTTTGAAGACTTTTCCATAATCTTGAAGTAAAACGGGGATCACGATCAGAAACAATCGATAGGGGTACTCCATGAAGTCTCACAACTTCATTAATATATAGTCTTTCTAGACGTTCCAGGGGTATATCTTCTCTTATAGCAAGAAAATGTGCTGACTTGGTAAGACGATCAACAATAACCCATATTGCATCGTTCCTTCTAGGAGTCTTTGGTAGCCCCATGACAAAGTCCATCGTAATATTGTCCCATTTCCACTCCGGTATGGGAAGAGGTTGCATGACTCCTCCAGGCTGTTGCCTTCCAGCTTTCACTTGTTGACAAACCATACATCTTGACACAAAATCAACAATCTCCCTCTTCATGTTGTCCCACCAAAAATGTTCCTTCAAATCTCTATACATTTTGGTGCTCCCAGGGTGTATAGAGAAATTGGAACTATGAGCATCATCCAGCAATTCCCTTTTTAGATCAGGTAAATCGGGAACACAAAGTCTCTTCCCGAATTTCAAAATTCCATCTTCATACACAAAGTCTCTTAATCTCCCATCACTCACAGCTTTAATCTTCTTTTGGAATTCTTCATCATCGGCCTGAGAACTCTTAATCCTTTCTAGTAAAGATGGTTTGGCAACCATTTGAAAAAGCATTGATGTTTCACCTTCCCTGGTTATTCCCATGTCCATCTTCACTAGATCCATGAAAATTGGATCCCTTTCAATTCTCATATTGTTCAAAACTCCATGGTCTTTTCTACTCAAAGCATCTGCCACCTTGTTTGCCTTCCCCGGGTGGTAGTGTATCGTACAATCATAATCCTTGAGTAATTCAAGCCATCTCCTTTGCCTCATGTTGAGTTCTTTTTGTGAGAAAATATACTTCAAACTCTTGTGATCAGTATAAATCTCACATTTTTCACCATAGAGGTAGTGCCTCCATATCTTCAAAGCAAAGATCACAGCTGCTAACTCAAGATCATGAGTAGGATAGTTTTGTTCATGAATTTTCAACTATCGTGATGCATAGGCAATAACTCTATCATTCTGCATAAGGACACATCCAAGTCCTTTCTTCGATGCATCACTATAAATAACGAACCCATCATTCCCCGATGGTAGAGTCAATATAGGTGCATTGACTAATCTTCTCTTCAGTTCTTCAAAACATTCTTCACACTCTTTTGTCCAAACAAATTTAACCCCTTTACGTGTGAGCTTCGTTAATGGGTTAGCCAATCGGGCAAAATTCTGGACGAAACATCGATAATAACCTGCCAAACTAATAAAACTACGTACCTCAGTTATACTCGTAGGTGCTGGCCATTCTTGGATTGCCTTGGTCTTAGAAGGATCAACAGGGATTCCATCTTTAGAGACAATATGGCCAAGAAAAGAAATCTCCTGAAGCCAGAATTCACACTTGCTAAACTTCCCATATAATTCATGCCTCCTCAGAGTCTTCAAGATAATGCGCAAGTGATTTTCATGATCTTCATAGGTTTTGGAGTATACCAAGATATCATCAATAAATACCACCACAAATTCATCGAGATACTCCTTGAAAACTCTATTCATTAGATCCATGAATACAGAGGGTGCATTAGTCAATCCAAACGGCATTACAGTAAACTCGTAATGCCCGTACCTGGTTCGAAATGCTGTCTTCGGAATGTCTTCCTTCTTCACACACAACTGATGGTATCCAGATCGAAGGTCAATCTTTGAAAAGTATTGAGCTCCATGAAGTTGGTCAAATAAATCATCAATACGAGGTAGGGGATACTTGTTCTTTATCGTTATAGCATTGATCTCCCTGTAGTCGATACATAACTTCATAGATCCATCTTTCTTTTTAACAAAAAGAACAGGGGCTCCCCATGGAGAAACACTAGGGAGAATAAATCCCTTATTACTCAATTCCTCTAGTTGTTTCTTTAGTTCGACTAACTCTACAGTGGCCATTCTATAAGGGGTCTTCGATATAGGCCTTGATCCAGGAATCAAATCAATGGAAAACTCAACTTCTCGTTCTGGAGGATGTCCAGGTAAATCTTCTGGAAATACGTCTACAAATTCTTTCACAACAGGTACATCCTCTATTTGAACATTCCTTTCCTCACCGACAGTTATTTCATTCTCTTCCTCCCCAATAATTGAATTAAGTTGAGCTACTGGGGGTGGATCTAAATAAGAATTAGGTGGTGACGATTCTGCTCTAAAAATAAGGTGTTCCTTATCATTATCATCAAGAATCGTAACCTTTTTCTTCTTACAATAAATCTTCGCATCATAGTCCGAAAGCCAGTCCATACCGAGGATTATATCAAACTCAATCATAGGTATCACGATGAGATCAGCAGATAAAGAAAATTTATGTGCTCTAATGGGGACTGATTCACAAAACTTTGTTGCAATGATACTTCCCTTAGGAGTTTTAACTGACAACTCCCTTATTAAATCAAATTGGAAATATCTAATTTTCTTAGCAAACTGGGAAGATATGAAACAATGCGATGATCCAGAATCAAATAATGCATTTGCTAAACTTGAGGAAACCATTAAATTACCTGCCACCACGTCTTTCGGAGCTTCTACCTCAGCAGTAGTGATAGCATAAGCCTGGCCTTGATCCCTTGGCCTTTTCTGAGGTAAGTTCTCCTGACGCTTAGGACATGCATTTGCATAATGCCCCATCTCCCTGCAATTGTAGCACTGAACGTTGGTAGCTTCCTTCTTCCCCTTGCAATCATGAGCATGGTGGCCTTTTTCACCACACTTGTAACAGACTCCCATTCCCTTCAAGCAAGTACCAGGATGTTTCTTCCCGCATTTACCACAAGATGGATATTCAACCTTTCCCTTCTTCCCCTTATTTCCATTCCCAGATTGATCAGTAGGTCTCTTCTTCTCTTGCTTTGCTTTAAAGTCATAAGACTTAGAGAATTCCTTCTCGGTCTTGATAGCACATGAGACAATGTCTTCGTACGATGAAAAGGATTGTGAGACTAATGCTCGACGGAGAAATGGTTTTAACCCATCAAAGAAACGATCAATCTTACTTCTTGGGTTGCGAATATAATCTCCAGCATACCTCGCTAACCTTGTAAAGTTAGCCTCATACTTTGTGACATTCTCATCCTCCTTTTGTCTCAGACTCAAAAATTGCCTTTCCATATCCGCTCAATGGTCGTGAGGAAAGTATTTTTCTAAAAACAGATCTTTAAACTCCCTCCATTCCATGTTTGATACTTTATCATCTTCCTTCATGTTTTGAATCAATGACCACCATTGATCAGCATCTCCAGTGAGGCGGTAAACTGCCATGATAACTTTTTCCGTTTCACTGCTCCCCAAAGCCTGAAATATTTTCTCTAGGGAATTTATCCATTGCTCAGCTACTAAGGGATTTGTACTCCCATTGAACGTTGGTGGTTGTTACCTCATGAATCGATCTAACATTGATCCTCCACGCTGCGGATCAGGGTGCTCCATACGGGTATGGTTATTATTCATAACCTGAGTAAGTTGTCCCAGTATGGTGATTAGCTGATCGGCACCAGTTGCATCACCAGCCCCACTATAATTATTTTGAGCAGGAGGGCAATCCCTACATGGAGTACGTGCATTGATACAGTTTCCATTTCTTCCACTAGGCGCCATTTCTAAACAATGGCATAAACTAGATCAGTTTATGAATCAAAATACATAATCCCATACTTATAAAACACTTAACATAAATTGCACTATTTATGGATATAATCCATAATCATAAAAATGTTTTCTTTGAGGAAGTATATACTCATAAACCCTTCATAATGATTTGTAAAGAAAATGAGAGTTATCCTAAGCATATCCCCCGGGAGTGTCGTAACCAAGAGTGCAGCAAGGCCCGTTGTCGTGCACCAGTTCCCGTTCGAGTCTAGCTCAAAGCGGTGTTTTCGGGTTTTACCCCTAGGTACATCTGTGCCAGAGCCGCCTCTACCTGCTCGTATCCAGACAGGGATGTATTGCTCAGAAAACTCACAAAATCTCTACAATACCAAAATTCTAGGAAGTTCTTCTATACTAATCCTCAAAGTTCATCTTAGGTCTACGTGCTCTAATCAGAGTTTATCTAAATCTAGCTTCCAAGGTTTGTACTAAACTTCCTCTGATACCAACTGTAACGCCCCGACCCCAGCTACCCAGAGTCAGTGCATTAATTACACAACATTGGCATGATCACAAGAAAGATCAAATCTCGAAAGACCGATTGGTTTAGTAGCCTTGGAAACACTAGATATATTCATAAGTTTTACATTACATCATAAAATGAAAAACTACAACAACAACATAATGTTTCCACAGTCCACACTATAATCCCCTCATAATATCCCTTCAGGTCATTCATAACTTACATCTTCACATCCTGGGAAAAATAAAACATAGAAAAGGGGTGAGCTCAAATGCCCAGTAAGGATAACAATATAGCGGAACATTCAAAAATAAGCATAAACATTTAGGGCAATGAATTACTAAAACAAAATCCTTTTAAACTTGAACTTCAACATAGTATGGCAAAAGTAAAATGAAATAATTCCATTTACTTGTTCACATGGATATTCTACTAATCGAATAATCACATGCAAAATCAATAACCACTTTCATAATGTTGGAATGCATAATGCTAGACTATCATAACCACATAGCCAAGGCCTCGTGCCAAGACTACAAATAAGATTTTGTCAAGGCCTTGTGCCAAGACACTAGTTTGTCTCATGAGACCTACCGATGCATCGAGGAGCTATAGCGGGCTCCACCCGTCACTTATTAAGTCCAATGCATTCCCATATGAAAAGGTTTAAACATAACATAAACATTCGTATTAAAACTAGCATACGAAATGTCAATAATTTCACCATAAACTATGAATGGTATAAAAATAGCACATCCATAGTCAAACATATCACAAAACCTTCAATACAATATAGAAGTTTTGTATCATAATAAATCAACTTCAAATAATCTTAAAATCCATCAAAGGATGTTGACGTAGATGAAATCAAAATTCTTTTTAAAGAAATATCTCCTTTTATTTTGAAATCATTTAAGATCCATATAAAATCAAACATTTTCTTTGAAAATATTCTTATAATCTTGTAAGGAAAGCTTTGAAGATTTTATAACGGCGTAAAATAACCGCACCTGCCGTATAAGTTAAAAAAACATTCTTACCTCAATTCTGTCGAAAAGGTTAAAAAGGACCTTATTTTGAAAACGACGGAAAGATTCCTTTATAAACCTCTTATAAAAAGTCAAAAAAGGGTATAAATGACTTTAACCCATATTCTTGTAAATAGTAAAAATGTTTTGAAATACATTTTTAAGAAACATGGATGTGGATGATAAAGATATCCCAGTAGATTATTACGTATAAACAACCTCAGATAATGAAGAGATTGTGAAATAACCCTTACCTTGTACTTTTCCTTGGTTGGGGTAGGTTAACCTCCTGTATAATGGTGAAATAATTGTTATTAAATTATACAAGAATCATATATATTAATATGATATCATATATGATCTTTTAACATTGATTTGTTAATAATATCTTAGTATTATCGTTGTTTCGGGTGTTAACTTACTCGTTTGCTTTTGTATGTTTTGTTACGTAAGACATGTTTGTAAAGGATAGGTTGTATATTATTCAAATCCAGAATGGTATTAAGTCCTTAAACATCATCTTTAAATCATCAAATGATAATTATACTTGAATGGATACGATGGAGAATGAATCTCATCGCGTTCGTGGAGACGGTAGTCCGTACGTACGCACGAACGCTACTTCCATTTAATTTTTATTTTAAAAGAATCGAATCCAAATGATACATAGGTATATTACTATTCCAGTATAATATAATATTTTATATATGTTACTTAAGTTCATTAACACCATCCTTTATACGTTCCATGTGTGGTATGAACGAGTCATATCATTTTAAGGGGGCGGTAGTCCGCACTTCCTCAAATGAAATTATCGTATGTATATACAACATGAAACGAATAATGGTATGAAATAAAATGGAATTAAAGAAGATTATATATAAAATATATATCATTAATATCATATTTAATTACAGTGCCATCATAATGGCCACCATGAGAGGCGGTAAGATGTATTTGAACAATCATCGTTTCGTGAGGCGTTAATTTGCCATCCACAGAAACATTATGTTCATCATCCATTAGATGGAGTTGTGTGTATGTGTAGCTTGAATACTTCTTATAACAACATCCTAGTATATTGAGGATACTGGTGTTGTTACAAAAGAAGGGAAATAAAAAGAGTTTGGGGGTTGGAGAAGCAAAATAAATGAAAATAATTTAAGAGAAATCGTTACCTTTAATTTAGGTAACTCACTTTGGTTGGAACCAAAGGACTTGTTGAAATGCTTTCTGCCTAAGGTGAAGCTTCAAGGAGGAGGAGAGGGATGTGGGGAGCTTAGTTGGGCAGAGTTTGGACGAGCCAAGTGGCTTGAGAGGTGTGAGGAATGAGTATAAGTGGTCTCCTTTTATAAGGGAGAGGAGGGGCTCTTTAGGAAAGTGTGAAAGTATTACTTTATAATATATTTTTATTCGGTTTATAATGGTCCAAAAATAATTGAGGTCGAAGATAAGATGACTCATATTCTAAATAACATCAACCAGTAAGAATTGGACAGGTTTTAGATAATATTTTAATCATTATAATCTTATTTATTTAAATGATTTATTAATGAGGTAAACATTGCATCATTATTGTGTCATTAATAATTTAACTTATTTGACGTCTAAAAATTATAAATAAAATATCATCATGCAGGAAATCTTTTTAGCTTTCTAATTAATATTTATAATCGAAAATCCAACATGTATAACCCTATGTAAAAATTGTTCTTCTAAAAGATGTAAGCTTATGCCATTTTTATTTTTATTTTAACTTTATTAATATAATGTGTCCCTACCACATACAAGTGGCTCCAAGGGGTCCCAAAATCTACCCAAGGATTCCCATGGTCGGGTATGTGTCCACCAATAAGGTTAGGACAAGTTTTAGGGTAATTTTGTATTATTATAATATTATTTTTTAACCCTTATTTACCGGATTTACCCTTTAACCATGGTAAATAAAATATTTACCATAGTAACTATTCAAAATGTCTAAAAATAAAAGTTACCTATTTACACAATTTGAACATCCTGATTCCAAATATGGAATCCATTTTCCCAAATTCAAAACACAGAAGTGGCAGAAATTAATTTAAAATTAATTCCCGCTGTCAAAACAAAAAGCGTGTTTTTAAGAGATAATAACTATCAAAAGATTGACACTTGTTTATGTTCGGTTTAATTGTAAAATTATGTCCAATGACCAAAATTATATTAAAATGTAAAAATATATTCTAAATATACTTTAAAACCACTCAAATTCACAATTTATCACTATTAATTATTTTGATTAAAAAAGTTGTTTTTAATTAAAATTTAGTAATTTTCACTATTCATCAAAATATGAAAGTTATCTGAAATGTACCAAAATTTCACCCTAGGCTAATTTTGATATTCCGAATCCAAAAATGAAGTCCATTTTGAAATATAGAATATATATGATTTCAAAAAGTAGGTATTACTATTCACAACTGCTAGTTTAATTAGTTGTGGTGTGTGTTAGAACTCGAGGTTGCGTACAACACACGCTATCGCATTATTCGAAGGGAAACGTACCGTAGAAGCTTGGGGTGTTACATTTCCAGGGTGTGTGTGAGTGAGAAAAAACACAATACAAGATCATTTGATGGATTTCATGGATAATCATTATTATGATAAGGGACCCAGTCCATAATAGTTGTTTTTTTGATTAGAAGGAATCCATGGTGTTATAGAAGACATACATGGTCAGATGACTAGGATAATAACCATTGGATGTCCGTGTCATGAAAACATCATTTATAATTACATAACAATTTAAATAATAAAAAAATATATTACTGTATCATATTTATATTAATTATATACATTCTGTTTTTTAATGTATATATATATATATTTATTTATAATTATATAAAATTAACTGGTTCTTCATTGATTCAACTAGAGAGACCATCTCTAAAATTAAGAAAAATAAATCATTGGAAATCATTGAAGAAAGTTAGATGTTGATTGTGGATAGGATTTTGTAATGAAGGAAATCTATTCCAACGAGGTTGTCTTATGAGGGAATGAAAAATCTGAATATAATTTAGGAATTAAGGAGTCATATTTTTCAATTATAGGTAGTCAAAAGAAGGAAGTTCATATCAAAAGGTAAATGGTTCTATCATATGGGTTTTCATAATGACGATCTCAAATCTCGAGCATGGTGTTTATGATTAATATCCCTTAATCCTGGATTCCCATTGATCCAATTTATGATCCCTTTTTCAATCAAGACCTATTGAAGAATCTAATCACCTAGACATGGATTTGGGTTAGTGGTCTTCATTAGTTTTCTACCATCCAAAACAGTTTTAGGACATTGCATCAACAATATGGGTTCCAATTTAAATCGAAAGAGGGACTGAGATTTCTCTATTTGAACACATTGCTAGAGTGTTACGTGAAATTGATCTAAAGTCAACACTTATTCGATTATTTTTCTTTCAATTAGTAAAATATTGTAACCCTCAATATAGTTTGAAAAGAACCCATATTATTGAATGAAATGTAAAAATATTTGGAATTTGGAATCTAAATATTGATGGAACCCCTACTCTATAAATTACATTAAAAAATTATAATTCCATTAAAAATCATTAATTTAAGATCGATCTTTTTAGAGAACAATTTGTCAGATGAAGTAGGATTCTTATTGGCCTGGTTGATTACATGAATGTGTAGGGTAACAATCAACATGTTTTCAAACATGTGGATCATTCCCATGTGGCTAGTAGAGCTCTCTCACTGGCACATATTTCTTAGTATACAAATTTTCTCATTATCTGTAACGACCTGAAATTTTGAATAAATCTTGTTTACTAATTTCATGTGTTATTTTATTTTATTTTTATACTCAATAAAAATGTTTTATTTGATAAACATGATTATAATTAAAATGAGATCAGTGGGTTTTGACTATTATATAACCATCGATCAATATGACCGCTGTGAACAAATTTTTTTGATTATTGTCTCTAAATATAAGTAATCTTGGTTAATTATTATAGAAAGAAGATTCGATGGCCTCACCTAGTAGTCTTGGACCGATCGAAGCCCATCTAACAGAGATTGGGAAGGAGGTAGAACCATTGAGCTTTGCTCTGGATCAAATCCAAGCCGAACTTCATCATGTGAAGCTGGAACAGAATCGCCTTCGTGAGAAGTTCAAACTGATAGAAATTACCACTCGGGCAATGTTGACTGAGCCGCACCAAGCTTCTATCACTCTAGCACACCTTACTCTTAGGTCCTACGCTGGTATTATAAGGGGCTATGTAACGAGACCATAACTACCTTTTGTAATCCTTGTTTTAAATAAAAATTGGGATTTCTTCTTATGATGAAGTTTATGAATTTTGAAATGACCGGATAAATATAGTATGCATATTTTTGATGAATTTTAGAAAAAGGATATTTTAAAAATGTTTATGTAAACCTTAAATAATTAAAAATGTGTAATGATTTTCCAAAAATGGTCTTCTAATATTATGTTCAGTAAAAAATTTGGAGTCTAATAAGATCAAATTAATTTTTCATGAATAGTAAAGTATGAATAGTGATTTTACGCTTAGGATTAGTAAGGTGATCAAATGGATTAGTAATCTCACTTAAAGAAAGTTTTAAAATAATCTAGGCACCTTGATTAAGTAATGTGATTCAATAAAATGGTTAAATAACGGTTTCATAAATTATTATTCAAGTATTAGTTTTTTCAGATGAATAGTGTTTTTTTAAATTAAAAATTTAATTAAAAATAATTCGAATTTTTTTTTTATAAAAATGACTTTATTTTTGAACTCAGAGCATCGATATTATGTTATGGTAATTTTTGGGGATTTTTCTAAAAAAATGAATTTTCGGTGAATAGTGTATTTATTTAAAAATAAAATTAAAAATATTTAGAAAATTATTTTTATAAAATGGAGTTCATTTTTGAAATAATAACATTGATATTTGGTTAATGTGAAATTTTGGGATTTTTCTGAGAAAGTTGAATTTTCAGTGAATAGTAAAAATACAGTTTTAGGGTTTCAGTATGTTTAATGACATCATAACGGTGTCATGATGCTTTCATGAGATCTTTTGAGGGTTGGCCGGCCAGGGGTGATGAATTATTGTTTTGGGGGCCCCATATGGCCTAACTCCATGATAAATGCCAAGGGAGAGCACATGGGTTTGAGAAAAGCACATGTGAGGTGTCCCTTGGCCATTAATGCTTTGTCCCCTCACTTTCCCTATAAATACCCACCCTTTCCTCATTTAGTTTTCACACCCAACTCTCCCCCAACGAATTTATGGTCTTCTTACCTTCCAAAGAGTCCTCTCAAGGTGCCCCCAAGCCCTCAAGGTCCAAACCTTTGAGTTTCAAGAGTCACGTTTTAAGGTAAGGGATCCGACCTCTCTCTTAAATTTCAAGTAATCTATTTTATGTCATTCCTTTTATGCTCCATGTTCTTATGTTGGAGGATGTTCTTCTATAATCCTCTTACTGCCCTTTTCATGTTCATATAATGAGATATCCCCTCTTACTCTCATTATTTCATTTTATGAAGTTTTTAGTGGCGCCGTTAGGCTGCCGAAATTTTTGTAACGGATTCTCTCTCCCTTCTCATTTTTCAAGATCTATTTTCATGTAAAGTATTTCAAGTTCATTTTTGTTATGTTGGGGGTATGATCTCTATATCTATCATACTGTATTCTTATGTTCATATGATGAGAGACCCCATTTGATCTCTTCAATTCAGTATTTTTATGTTTTAAGTGGCGCCGTTAGGCTGCCGAATTTTTAAGTGGTTCTTCACCCTTCTCGTTTTGAAGTTATACTTTCATGTCAATTCCTTCAAGTTCCTTTTTTTATGTTGGGGTATGATCTCTATATCTATCATACTGGACTCTTATGTTAATATGATGAGAGACCCCATTTGATCTCTTCAATTCAGTATTTTGAAGTTTTAAGTGGCGTCGTTAGGCTGCCGAATTTTTTAGGGGATTCTTTCACCCTTCTCATTCTTTTCAAAGTTCTACTTTCATGTAAAATCTTTCAAGCTCCTTTTTAATTATGTTGGGGCATTGTCTCTATATTTATCATACTGAACTCTTATGTTCACATGATGAGATACCCTATTTGAGCTTTTCAAATCATTTTTGTTGAAGTTTAAGTAACGCCGTTGGGCTGCCGAACTTTCATAAGAGAAATCTATTTTTTGTCTTCCTTCCATGTTTTTCATTTCAAATGGTATGTCCTTGAAATTTCATTACCATGATCATGTATCCTTCTTATTCTGTCCATATACTGTTTTATGGGTCATTTATGAATGTTTGACCCATTTTCCCTCTCCTTTTAATGTCTTCTAAAACCTCGTAACATAGCCGTTATGCTGCAGAATTTCCGTCTCAAAATGTCTCTCTCTTTTTCTAAAGTTCTTTTATACTATTAAGTGAATACTCAAAGCTATTTCTTCTAAAGGGGTATTCACATATATACCAAAATGTTCTATTTTAAATTCTGGGATTTACATACATGAGATCCACCTTCCTTTTTTGTGGGTTTTAAAGTGACGTAAAGATCATGTCTTTAAAGCAGTTTTTAAAACGTTGTGATTATGAAATGAAACCCATTTATTTTATGCTATAAGGGTTATTTATGAAATGTTTGATGATTATATATGTGGATCACATGATAATAAAGGCAAATTTAAGGGTTCTCCCTGATAGCGCTCCAATGCATTGGGTAATGATGTAACCACTAGAGATTACAATTTTCACGATACATTGGTGAATAACCTTGGTAATTTTCAAATGACACCTTGGGGATGGAACTTGGTGATATGTTCATGATTGTCTATGTTAAATGATGTAGCCACATCTTCATGTTATGAAAATTTTATTTTTATTATGATATGCCACATGATTTTTTTTATCATTCCTTAAAGTTCTTGTTCATGACATAGTTGATGTATCTCAAGTTCACATGTTAAATGTTTCACTTGTTTCCCTTACTGGGCCTTCTGCTCACCCTTTCTTTTGACGTATGATCCCTGGTTATGTGATGCCGTAATGAACCTAGGATGAACATGAGGAGAAGCCTTTCAAGTCTTTTAGA
Organism: Viscum album; assembly: GCA_963277665.1. Lineage (NCBI taxonomy): Eukaryota > Viridiplantae > Streptophyta > Magnoliopsida > Santalales > Viscaceae > Viscum > Viscum album. The sequence goes on along the minus strand of OY728134.1, from coordinate 409,062,062 downwards.
AGAATGTTTTATGTTTTCATGTTTTAAGTTCCTGGTTTCCAAGACACAAAACCTTAAAGATCCTCAGTTTTGTATAATGTAATGAAAGTTTATGTGATAGAAAGGCGGGATGCTATAGTTGGTATCAAAGGATGGTTTAGTTATTTGTGGAAATTAGGATATGAAAAATCTAGGAAGAACCCTATAGAAAAGTTTAAATATAGGAAATCTTCCAGGAATTTTGGTGAGTATTGAGTAAGGGGTTTCCAAGCAAATACATCCCTGTCTGGATACGAGCAGGTAGAGGTGGCTCTGGCACAGATGTACATAGGGGTAAAACCCAAAAACACCGCTTTGAGCTAGACTCTAACGGGAACTGGTACACGACAACGGGCCTTGCTGCACTCTTGGTTACGACACTCCCGGGGGATATGCTTTGGTAAATTCATAAGCTTAGTATGAACCATTATTAAAGGAACAAGGATAAAACAAAATAAGGATTCACATAAGAATATATGATCATGGATAACCTAGATTGGAACCTAGGGGATCACAAGTTAGGATATACTTTTATTCTAAATGTTTATCCTTTTATGCTTAAATTTTCCTTTTCATGATTATTAGCTAAGTAAATAAGCCCCTAATTATAGTTTCTTTTCTTAGTTAATGGCGGGAAATATAAGAACATGTCTCAACAACCAATGTGATAAGAAATGCTACGATTTCCGTATTAATATGACAGAGTTGATTTGGGGATTAAAATATGATTTTTATTTTGGAAGACGTTCACTATTTTGGGGACCCTATATGATCGAGGTAAATAGATTACAACGGTATTTTCATTGAGGAGTAAGGTTGACTTATATTTTGAAGTGTCGATGAATTTAAGGTGGACTTATAGTAATTTAGGTTACTTACGGGAATGATTAACCTATCTCGGGTAAAATATGTTTAGGTTAACTACTTTTGTTATAAGATGTTAGGAGTGGTTGATGTTGTTTGGAGATGAACAATGAAGTTTATTTTGGAAGACTATGTTATCAAATCTTTATTGTATTTGGGTTTCGATCTTAGTTTGGTTTATTTTAAGGAATCTTAAGGACCATTATTTACGGAATGGACTATGATGAACTTTGGGTAGTACCATGGAACTTGAAGATTTAAAAGTAGTTTCCATTCCTATGGGATTATTTCTTTTTGAAGAGTTTTTTTTACCTTACTCTTTCTGTTTTTGGGATAATGTTTAAAGATAAAAGAAATAGATAGTTGATCTTTTGTGGATTATGTGATTCTCTAGAAGATGATTCTTGTGTTTTGATGAGACCAAGTAGTTTTGAATGCTCATAGTTTAGAGAAAAGATTAGTTTTGGGTAGAAACTTATTAAAGGATGAAACTCTACATGAAGGTAGATATATTTCCTTATGTTTTTGTTCTATGTTGTAAATGAATTCCTCAAAGTTATGAAAAGGAACGTAAAACAATAACGTTGTTGGTTTACGTTTCCTACTAGGTAATCAAAGACCGCTTGCACACATCATAATTTTGGGATTTTCTGGTGGTTAACTTCCTCCTAATCATGTTTTCTATCACTCTCCTTTAGGACGTGACCCTTTGTTTTCTCCTCCATGTCCATGTTTCCTACATGGAATCCTAGTATGAGTAAACTCGGGTGGCCTTTGTACTTCCTTTTCTTTCTTTCAAAGTAATGGTGTCACAGACTCTTTTTCCGATGTGGGACTTTCAATGAAATTTCAAAACCCAATTTTTTTTTAAAATTGCGAGGACGCAATTTCTTAATGGGGGAAGATTGTAACGACCCGAAATTTTGAATAAATCTTGTTTACTAATTTCATGTGTTATTTTATTTTATTTTTATACTCAACAAAAATGTTTTATTTGATAAACATGATTATAATTAAAATGAGATCAGTGGGTTTTGACTATTATATAACCCTCGGTCAATATGACCGCTGTGAACAAAATGTTTTGATTCTTGTCTCTAAATATAAGTAATCTTGGTTAATTATTATAGAAAGAAGATTCGATGGCCTCACCTAGTAGTCTTGGACCGATCGAAGCCCATCTAACAGAGCTTGGGAAGGAGGTAGCACCATTGGGCTTTGCTCTGGATCAAATCCAAGCCGAACTTCATCATGTGAAGCTGGAACGGAATCTCCTTCGTGAGAAGTTCCAACTGATAGAAATTACCACTCGGGCAATGTTGACTGAGCCGCCCCAAGCTTCTATCACCCTAGCACACCTTACTCTTAGGTCCTATGCTGGTATTATAAGGGGCTATTTAACGAGACTGTAACTACCTTGTGTAATCCTTGTTTTAAATAAAAATTGGTATTTCTTCTTATGATGAAGTTTATGAATTTTGAAATGACCGGATAAATATAGTATGCATATTTTTGATGAATTTTAGGAAAAAGATATTTTAAAAATGTTTATGTAAACCTTAAATAATTAAAAATGTGTAATGATTTTCAAAAAATGGTCCTCTACAATTATGTTTAGTACAAAATTTGGAGTCTAATAAGATCAAATTAATTTTTGATGAATAGTAAATTATGAATAGTGATTTTACGCTTAGGATTAGTAAGGTGACCAAATGGATTAGTAATCTCACTTAAAGAAAGTTATAAAATAATCTAGGCACCTTGATTAAGTAATGTGATTCAATAAAATGGTTAAATAACGGTTTCATAAATTATTATTCAAGTATTAGTTTTTTCAGATTAATAGTGTGTTTTTTAATTAAAAATTTAATTAAAAATAATTAGAAAATTATTTTTATAAAAATGACTTTATTTTTGAACTCAGAGCATCGATATTATGTTATGGTAATTTTTGGGGATTTTTCTAAAAAAATGAATTTTCGGTGAATAGTGTATTTATTTAAAAATAAAATTAAAAATATTTAGAAAATTATTTTTATAAAATGGAGTTCATTTTTGAAATAATAGCATTGATATTTGGTTAATGTGAAATTTTGGGATTTTTCTGAGAAAGTTGAATTTTCAGTGAATAGTAAAAATACAGTTTTAGGGTTTCGGTATGTTTAATGACATCATAACGGTGTCATGATGATGTCATGAAATCGTTTGAGGGTTGGCCGGCCAGGGGTGATGAATTATTGTTTTGGGGGCCCCATGTGGCCTAACTCCATGATAAATGCCAAGGGAGAGTACATGGGTTTGAGAAAAGCACATGTGAGGTGTCCCTTGGCCATTAATGCTTTGTCCCCTCACTTTCCCTATAAATACCCACCCTTTCCTCCTTTAGTTTTCACTCCCAACTCTCCCCCAAAGAAGTTCTGGTCTTCTTACCTTCCAAAGAGTCCTCCCAAGGTGCCCCCAAGCCCTCAAGGTCCAAACCTTTGAGTTTCAAGGGTCACGTTTTAATGTAAGGGATCCGACCTCTCTCTTTAATTTCAAGTAATCTATTTTATGTCATTCCTTTTATGCTCCATGTTCTTATGTTGGAGGATGTTCTTTTATACTCCTCTTACTGCCCTTTTCATGTTAATATAATGAGAGATCCCCTATTACTCTCATTATTTCGTTTTATGAAGTTTTAAGTGGCACCATTAGGCTACCGAAATTTTTGTAACGGATTCTCTCTCCCTTCTCATTTTTCAAGATCTATTTTCATGTAAAGTATTTCAAGTTCATTTTTGTTATGTTGGGGGTATGATATCTATATCTATCATACTGTACTCTTATGTTCATATGATGAGAGACCCCATTTGATCTCTTCAATTCAGTATTTTTATGTTTTAAGTGGCGCCGTTAGGCTGCCGAATTTTTAAGTGGTTCTTCACCCTTCTCGTTTTGAAGTTATACTTTCATGTCAATTCCTTCAAGTTCCTTTATTTTATGTTGGGGTATGATCTCTATATCTATCATACTGGACTCTTATGTTCATATGATGAGAGACCCCATTTGATCTCTTCAATTCAGTATTTTGAAGTTTTAAGTGGCGTCGTTAGGCTGCCGAATTTTTTAGGGGATTCTTTCACCCTTCTCATTCTTTTCAAAGTTCTACTTTCATGTAAAATCTTTCCAGCTCCTTTTTAATTATGTTGGGGCATTGTCTCTATATTTATCATACTGAACTCTTATTTTCACATTATGAGAGACCCTATTTGATCTTTTCAAATCATTTTTGTTGAAGTTTAAGTAACGCCGTTGGGCTGCCGAACTTTCATAAGAGAAATATAATTTTTGTCTTCCTTCCATGTTTTTCATTTCAAATGGTATGTCCTTGAAATTTAATTACCATGATCATGTACCCTTCTTATTCTGTCCATCTACTATTTTATGGGTCATTTATGAATGTTTGACCCATTTTCCCTCTCATTTTAATGTCTTCTAAAACCTCGTAACATAGCCGTTATGCTGCAGAATTTCCGTCTCAAAATGTCTCTCTCTTTTTCTAAAGTTCTTTTATATTATTAAGTGAATACTCAAAGCTCTTTCTTCTAAAGGTGTATTCACATATATACCAAAATTTTCAATTTTAAATTCTGGGATTTACATACATGAGACCCACCTTCCTTTTCTGTGGGTTTTAAAGTGACGTAAAGATCATGTCTTTAAAGCAGTTTTTAAAACGTTGTGATTATGAAATTAAACCCATTTATTTTATGCTATATGGTTTATTTATGAAATGTTTGATTATGATATATGTGTCTCACATGATAATAAAGGCAAATTTAAGGGTGCGCCCTGATAGCGCTGCAATGCATTGGGTAATGATGTAACCACTAGAGATTACAATTTTCACGATACCTTGGTGAATAACCTTGGTAATTTTCAAATGACACCTTGGGGATGGACCTTGGTGATATGTTCATGACTGTCTATGTTAAATGATATAGCCACATCTTCAAGTTATGAAAATGTTATTTTTATTATGATATGCCACATGATTTTTTTTATCATGCCTTAAAGTTCTTGTTCATGTCATAGTTGATGTATCTCAAGTTCACATGTTAAATGTTTCACTTGTTTCCCTTACTGGGCCTTCTGCTCACCCTTTCTTTTGATGTATGATCCCAGGTTATGTGATGCCGTAATGAGCCTAGGATTAACATGAGGAGAATCCTTTCAAGTCTTTTAGAATAATGTTTTATGTTTTCATGTTTTAAGTTCCTGGTTTCCAAGACACTAAACCTTAAAGATCCTCAGTTTTGTATAATGTAATGAAAGTTTATGTGATAAAAAGGCAGGATGCTATATTATCTATATCATCAATGAAGGTGTAAAGGATGGGTATGTTGTTACAAATCTAAGGGGAGTACATCACATGAGGTTGAGGACTACGATCTTGAACTAAATACTCAAAGAAAGGTCATTTACATACCCAATGGTCTCCCAGCGATAAATGGTCTATTCAGTAGACATGGAAAAAGTTTTGTTCATGAATTTTGGTGGTAGAAAAGGAATGAAATATCTTCATATAGTGGGTTCAGAAATAATCCAACCCAAAAAGAAGAAGAATAGGCCCTTGAAGGAATTTATGTAGATTACACCACTAATGAATTTGGTTCTTTGAAAATTCCATGCAACTACACCCTTGGAGTTCTCTTTTTATAATACTAGGGTTTCTACTACTTAAAATAAATAATATGTGGATGTCACTACATCCCCTATGAATGACCAAGGGTATCGTCTAATTGGGAATTTTTTGTAGGAATGACTTGGATAAGGGTATGTATACTCTTACACTGGTTGTTTATTTTGCTAGATATGAAATAATATAACATCTAGTAGGTGAATATGATCATTTGATTCTATAACATAAATTATTAATGTTGTAACCTCCAAAATATTTTGAGCTCATAATTTCCAATGAAAAATGTTTTGGAAAGGATTATAATATATTGATTGAAAAAAATGACAAGATTTTCCCTTGTAATAATATTGTAGGGTATTATTCTTTTTAAAAGAGTCATGACAGTGAACTTTATGTTGTTAAGATAAAACACTGATAATGGATAACTAAAATCATAATATGATGTTTCACAAGCACTGTAATAGAGGCATACATATGAGAGGTATGGATGGAATCTGAGGAATGAGTGATAGATAGAAAAGCTCAGATTAAAATTTTGAATGGTCTAACCCTTATAAATTTTACATTCTTCTGAAATATTCTTATTACTCGTTTTAAAAGGATTTTGTCATGGAATACAAGGAAAAAAGATAAAATATTTGAAGGAACCTGTGGAGGAATATGACTGTGAGAAATAACACATGGACCTACATATGATAAGGAAAATGGATTGATTTACAATGAGAAGTTATTTTTTGTAAAATGGAACAATAGGTTTTTGGATATATGGTTTATCTTGCAGTTCATAAATTGTTTTCAAAAAATGTTGAGTTTTGGATTTGACATAATATGGGGATTTATTTTTAGGATCATTCTTGTCAATTTAAGAGGATCATCACTCTATAGGAGTCTTCATATTTTTCATCGTGTAATGAGCATGATCTTACTTAGTGGGACATGTAAAGGTTGAGGGCATGGCACCTAATAAATAGAGGTTGATATCCCATGAATTTTTCTTCCAGATGGAGTGGGAGGAATTCACTTCTTTTTTTCTAATTTTTGTTTGTTGTGGACATTTCATGCTTTCTATTCTTCTCTTTACTCACTCTATCATAATTTATCTTTTCATTAATAAATTGTCTGGGTGATGATTGGCTTTCCAAACTATACTCAAACATGTTATATATATATATATTATTTATTATAAAAACATATTATCTAAAATTATAAAATAATTTATGTATTTATTTAATGGTTATAATTATACATATAATTAGAAATATTAATAAATATTTTTATATTTTTTAATTATATTTTTTAACTTATATATGTTTATATTTTTATATATATTTATAAAAATACATATATATTAATTAAAATAAATATATAAAAGTATTAATATAAAATATATATTTATTATTTTAATATATATATTAAAATATGACAACTATTGTAATACATTACTATTAATTTATAATATTATAAATACATTTTTATAAATTTATAGATATTTATAAATTAAAAATAAACTATATGGAGTAGAGAATTATTAAAAAAAATTCAAATAGATTATTTATATACATTTATAAAATATTATAAATGATAAAAATTACTAAACAAAAATAAATAAATCTTATTAATATAATTGTCAAAAATTTTGAAATTATTATTCCTTCAAATGTAAACATGTTATCTCTATATATTCACATTGTATGTACATGTGCACATATATATACACATTGATACATATGTACTCATACAACATCTATGTTTACACATTCAGAAAATGTTCACCCTGAATATAATGCATAAAAATATATACTCAAAGAAATTAAAAAATACTAATATATAATCAAATATAACATATTAACAATTTATCTGTAAGTACCCTAAAAAGTGTGACTAAAAACTCTAAATGTTACTGCCCATGTTAAAATGGCACACCTTTCACTTTAGGTACCTACTTGATTAAAATTCCATAGCCAGGTGTACTTGTCTTAGAGTAGTGATAGGAATGGGTAACCTTCAGATAAGTTTTCTAGGGTGTGTGTGAGTGAGAAAAAACACAAAAGAAGATAATTTGATGAATTACATGTATAATCATTATTATGATAAGTGACCCTGTCCATAATAGTCATTTGTGTTATTGGAAGGAAACCATGGTATTATAGAAGATGAACATAGTCAAATGACAAGGATAATAGGCATGGGATGTCTGGGTCATGACAACATCATTTTTAATTAAATAACTATTTAAATTATTTAAAAGTATAGATTGTTGTATCATATTTATATTAATTATATAAATTCATTTTTTAATGAATATATATAATAATTAATTTTAAAATATTAATATTTTAATTATATATATTAATGAAGTATTTTTTGTAAAATTTTTAGCCTTTATTGGAATAGAGATGATCGCCTTTATCAGTGCAAAAAATGTGTTACTAATGGATACACTACTATCACTACTTATTAATGTCGCCTTTTTCATCACATTTAGCTTATGCTATTAATGGTTACACTTTTTTCAAAACATTATGTCTATCACTTATAAAAAATAGTTGACTATATCACTAGAGATCCCCAATGTTTAGGTCACCCGGGGATTATCCAGATATGGTATCACATTAACTTCTATAAATTTTTTCATTGCAACTCTTTCTTTCATTTCTACATTTTTTGTCTAATGTGATTATACCTTTTTTTCATATGAAAATATTCAGATTTCGTAGATGTTTCAAAAACATTATCTTTTTATTTTAATGATTTTATAGTTATTTTAAAAATAAGCCAAATATTTTTTTTTAAAATATGTTTATCCACACACATATACATAATTATAGATTTATATTTAAATGATTCATTTGTTATATATAAATGTATATAAACATTATATGGATACCTAATGAGTTGTTTTAAAAATTGAATTTTACCAATATAGTAGGATGGATATGACTTGAAAAATGGAAGAATTCTAATTATAGCATAATAGAGTATGAGGGCGGAGTTAAATATTTCATCTACTTTTCTATAGAGCTAGCATATGACCCTTCTCAAATTTTTTGGGTAATTTTACATTGTTGTTATTCTTGAAGAATTTTTCCAGATGAGTTTGAATAACATGTTTTTTATCACAAAATATATAAAAAAAATTATAGACTAATCATGGGGGTGGGGTCATAATCTACATACTCACTGGGATGATACCACTGTTAATGAATATTTTTTATGGATGCTATTGTTAACGATGAATGAGTTTGTATAGAGGAAAGAAATGTTTCTTAAATATATATTTCATGATTTTCAAAAAATTTCGTAGAAGTTAAATAGTTGTTCATAGTGAATATTGTATACTATTGTATGAAATATACAATATTTTCAGTTGTGTTGACTCTATATAGTTTTAAAGATGATAGTTTATGGGGAGACACAAGCTTTATATAATTATTTCATATCCTGTATAAAATTATAACAAAAAAATTATCTTCATTATAAGAAATAAATTTATAAAAGAATTCAATGTTCAGTGGGTATGACCTAGTAAAAAATACATATTTGGACTTGTGATTTTATATTATTTGACAAGGACCACTAATCACTCAAAAAATGCATTAAGTGAGGTATGGATTGATTCAAGAGAGACGAATCAAGTCCGTTGAAAATTTTATGGTACATTTCAATCATTGTATGAATATGAATAATATAAGGATTTTAGGAAACCAATAGAAAAATAAAATGGTACTTATATACAATAATTGAACATGGGTAACTATGTAACCTTAGAAAATCACCTCTGTGGAAGAAAATTGATTATAACTATAAAAAATTTACAAATTATATGATAAAACTCTCTCTTCCATTATCTAAATGTGGAATGAATATTTTTGGTGTAAATTTTTTTACTCTCATTACATAGTTAGTTGTGTTGGTAAATTATAAGTTTTCATTATGTTTATACATGAAATTAAAATAATTTATGTTTTATTTTAATGTAATTGGAAAAAACAACAAGGTAAATATATTAATTTAAATTTGGATATATTGATTGAAGATTTTAAATTGATGTTGGATACCAATATTAAATAATATGATTCTCATATAATTAAAGAGTTCAGATTGAGATCCATTTTCTGCTGTATGATAAATGAATTTATTTCCTATAAAATTTTTTTAGGAAATAAATTTAAAGGAATTTTTGGATATCACATGTGTCACGAAGGTAAAAACCGAGATAAGATAAAATCTTCTTAGAAGACTATTTTTTATAACATCGCATATTCTTAAAATATATTTGTCTATTGAAATCTTTTATAAAATCATTCAATTGAAATAAAGAACAATCAACAACACCATATCCATAATTTTTGATAAATAGTTTGAGAATGTAAAAGATATTGACATAATTTCATGTAAAGAAATTCTAAATACCTTACATAATTCAGTTTGAAAAGTGATATATTTTCTTTGAATTATTGAAATATTGTTATTTTTACATCATACATTTTATTGATTTCATACATGTTGGAAAAAAATCATGTGGTACTATTATATTCAATTAAAAAATAATAAAATAAAAAAAAACTATTCCATTAAGGATATATTGGATATGATTAACATAAGGATGAAGGTATAGTTGGAATCTATTAATGGTTAATATTTATATTTTCATATTTGAATTGTTTCCACTCACCTTTTAAGAGAGATATCTGTAACATAATTTTTTGAATGATTTAACGGTTCAAAAGGGGTATTCATCAAATATCAAATACATAATGTCAATGATTAATTTGATGTTAAATGATAAAAAATCACACGATTATAATGTTTTTATTATACAAATAATGCATGTATATTTATGTAAAATTCTACCTAAAATCGTATGACATTAATTAAAAAGAATTTTACTCTTTTTCAAATCTATATATGATAAATTTATACAGCAGGTGATGTTTAAAATATTGAATACGAAAATTTTAGTCATATTATTTAAAGATGATGTGTTCCTTATACATTAGTAATTTGATATAACGGTTCACAAAATGGTTTAGTTATATTGATTGATTCAATTATATGGTCATATACATTACATATGGATTTAACCCTATTAATGTTATACATTGATTTTGAATGTATAATCAATATTAAAATTTGAATTTAATTTTTTATTGAGGATCAGTATATTAATGAAGAATCTTTTTCATTTTGTACCAAATACCAGGTAGTGGTTGATAGCAGTTTTATCATAAAAACGCATTTTAGTGGACTCCTCATAGGAGAAGGGATTTTTAGAACATATGTTGTTATAATTTCCAATATAGAAGATGAGAAATATCACCATTACATTTTACTTAACAGTGTTACGGTGGTTTTACAAATTATATCCCATGAAGTAATTATCTAACATTTTAATCCTTTATGGGATAAAATATGGATATCAAATATAAATAATTATTATTTTATAGTATGGTTTCAAGATTTTATTAATATAGAGTTATTTTCAAATTTGGATTCAATTGCTAAATGCTCTTGATGTCTAGAGCATCAAATATAAAGTTATTATGTTACAATATATTTTTAATTAATTGCAAGAATTTATATAAAAATGAATAATATAAACATGGTAGGATTCAAAATAGTATATTTTTCTCTTATTGAATTGGAAATGTACATATTAAATTGTAAGGATAATTATCAAATTCATGTAATAAATCATACTATGGTATCATTTTAAAAAATACATTATGGATTGTGAAACATTTCATGTAATAAATTTATATTTAAAATGGTTTTATGACTTATGTGTAGTTAAATTATACGAATTTAAATATAGTGAGGTGAATTTCAATTTGAAAGTGAATAAAAATGAAACATTGAAGATGAAATCAAAGGCAGTACTTGTTTTTTAGGTCCCATATTCTGTAAATAGAAAATGTTCAATTTATTTATTATGGATTAATATAACAGTAAGGTCATATGACAATCCTATTGGGGATGAACCATTCATTCATAAATCACAACTTTTTTATTAACTTCCCAATGAAGATATTATATTATATGTTAGACTGAACCACAATATGGGGATTTGGATATTAAATAGAAGATCCAAATCTCTTCATATTGTAATGAAATAAGGGGATTCAATGAACATTACAATGTGTTATTTAATATATAATTTGTTGACTCATAATATTATATCTTCACTAATATATTTATGTAATCTAAATTATATATTTAAGTACATGTATAGATAGTGACCAATCCACATGTTGATTTTAAAAATACAAAACAAAAATACACTATTACTTCCAAATGTATGAAATTTTTATGGGTTCAATATCATTAGGATTTAAAAAAATTATTTGCGTATTATCAACATTTTAAATAATGTTAATGTCAATATTAAAAGGTGTAAAATTTGAGTTAGGTTGAAATCAATGTGTCTGAACTGTTGACCCCAAAAAGTAAAAATTCATTAGTAAATTTTAAATAATGTTAATGTCAATATTATATCTAGAAAACAATTATTGATTCATACAATGCAGTGGTTAATCCTAATAATCATACCATCAAAATATATTTTTATTTTCCACATTACATATCTATTTTTTTTACGAAGCACTAGATTCTCATTGAATACAATAATTATACACTGAATGGTTATTTTTTGGATCAAATATTTTATTTCAAAATAATAATAGAAAATAATGTTTATTGTAAATTTCAATGCATTAAAATTAAAATTTTACTTATTAACATCAAATAAATCATTTTTCACTTTATATGGAATTGATTTAATATAGGGAGACCTATAAATATCTTCTAAGGCATCTTATGAGACTGGTAATTGGGAAAAAGATGTCTATGTATTTATTCAAATTGATATATATTAGGATATATATAGTAATTTTTTATATTGTTAAATCATATTAAAAATTAATTTTATTGTTTAACATTTTTTTTATTTTCTTGGAAAAAATTATGAAAATGATTTTCTATATTATGATTGTTCATTAAAGAAATATTTAATATAGAATTAATAAACTAGCAACCATGATTAACTGCTTACAATGGTAATTAAATTAACATTTCAAATATTATTTATTAATTTATTTTCTTTAAAAAAATTGATTAATACCATGATCCTGGTATGTGACTACTGCTTGTGACTCGATGTCTGGTCCGCAGCATCCGAAGAAGACAATTTCATATTCGGATGTTCGTGATTTCTCCAGCAAACCAGCCACCACTGTGTTGCCTTCTGTTTCATGTTTTCTTGCTTCATGGAGAATAAACCTGAAATATTTGTTTCAGCCTGCATTTTCCTCTTATTCTGATTCATGCTCTGAAATAATTCTTTGAAAGGGGTCTTCAGCTCATGTTGAAGCCAATCCGGAAGAATTTGCTGAAAGGATTCCAATATGTAAAACCTCCTTGATTGCGCGTTCTGTATTACCCAAGGGGTAGAAATCTTGGAGGCTTGAGGAGTTGATCAAGAAGATCTCTTTTTGTGGGGATTCTCTGATTGGAGTTGTGTATCTCTTGGTCATGGGTTCGTTCATTTCATTTTTCCTATAGATGCTTTGAAAATTCATGCGTGGAGCGCTGGATCTCTTTACTTGAAGCTCGGGTGGCTTCACCATTATGAATGGTCCCTTGACTTCAATGTTTCACGTGGAAGGAATACCTTTTTTCTGGTATGGGTTCATCTCCATGGCCTTAACTGGGTCATTTGGAATCCACAGATTCTGTGTGATATTGGCATGGAAAATGGGAATCCAATACGACTTGACAAGGAGACCGAGAATGTTCGGTTTGGACATTTTTACAGGATGTTAGTGGAGATTGGTCTTAGCTCTACTCTGATTGACAAGGTAACACATTACACTCCAACAGATGAAATTCAAATCGATGTTGTGTATGAAAGTAAACCACATTTTTGTAGTGAATGCATGGCTGTTGGGCACTCTTTGGACCTATGTCGGCGGAAGACAGTTTGTGAGAAATGTGGGATAAAGGGCCATCCATCCAACCTATGTAGAAAGAAATCGGAGAAGAATGATGTTGCTTTGTCGCAACCCCTTGATCATAACTCCAAGACATCTTCCAATAAGGCTAATATGCTAGATTCTGTGGAAGTACATCCACTATCTTCGAAAGGGAAGGGAATGATAGTGGATTTATCACCGTTGAGAGCTAATAACGGTCCCTCTAAGCCTCGGGTAAATTCTGCATCCCCAATGGGTAGTTCATCCACTACTCACGTTGATTTTGACAAGGAGACTACTCTCAAAGAGAGTCTTGTGGTTACTCCCACTGGATTAGTTGGGACTGGAAAGAATGCTAATAGTCATGGTGCAGGCTTGCTATATGATGAGACTGATAAGATGACTCCTAACATTGTGGCTCCACTAAATTATCATGAAAAGATCCAGAATCTCCTGAGTTCCTCTAGGATATCTGGTAAGTGGGGTGACGTCTTAGAGGAGGAAGGTGGCGGCCATAATTCTTTCAAAGATACACTCATTTTTGAAACAGGGAAGGTTAACTCCACTCTTACTTCCTTGATGCGAAGGCCAAGTAAAGACTATTCTAATACACCTCGTACGGTGTGTACTTGATCTTCTATGTTATCTAGAAAGATTAACTCTGATATCCTTCATATCCGCAATCAGGGTAAGCCCCATTCTGAATGGGAAACTGCTGATGACACAGATTATGCGAATGATATGTCTTATTATGGTCTGTAACACTGTGCTTTGACGGATGAGGGCAAGCCCCATTGTTTGACCCCACCCATCTCCTCTATACCTTTTTTCTTTTATTTAATAAATAGTCAGAAGCATTGCTTCTGGCTGGACTTGCTGGGTAAAATAAAAAATTAAAATAATAGTTCATAATTAATTTGATATATATAGTAATCTTCTACATGTCAATCTTATACACATTGTCATCAATATGAATCAAATTTAATGTTTTTGAATTAGAAAAGTGATGTTTTTCTCTAATGCATTGGTCACATATCCAAAACCAAGAAGAATGATATCATATTCTTTTAATACAACAGAAAAATTTTCAATAGTTCATTTGTGTTATTATAATTGACCATATGTCAATCTATCTAATGGCGTGACCGATAAGAGTCTATGTGAAAGTTTTTGAATAAAACATTTGTCATTTTACTTTAAAATATAATCATATATTAAAAACTAATAAAACATGAACTTGTTATCTCAATAACTTAGGAATAAAACCCATTAATTCATTTTTATGAATTATAATCAATGATATCTAAATTTAACACATGATATGGCTAGTAGGACACAATTTTCTTATTTTCAATATAAAATTGTCATTTTATTCTGAAATATTATTCACATGGGAAAAATAATATTTTCTAATATATTTGTTATAAATTAGGAAAATTAATCATAATTCATTTGTGACATGTAAGAATTTAATACAAAAAAAATTGACATAAGATTTGATCTGTATGACTCAATGTGCCTGTTTTATCATTTAAAGTGTCATTTTCTCTAAAATATGCACCCCAATAACAAATTAGAGTAAACGAACAATTAATTTCCTGGTACTGTAGGAAATGATAATTAATTAATTTAATATGTGGATAAATTTACTACACATCAATCTAACACAAGATGTGACTGGTATGACTAAAAGATTGTTTTTTAATATAAATGGGTCACATTATTCTAAAAAATTAGTCACAATGCCAAATCTGATAATTTTTTTCTCTAAATACCATGAAACATTATTTCAAAGATACATATATATTTTTTTTGTGTAGGGATAGATCGAATGTCGATTTCACTTATGATTTGGGCATCATGACTTAAAGTGTGTGATTACATAAAAAAATCTTCATTTTAGATAAAAACACTTGTTGCATTTTTAAAATAGAGAAAATGATATTGAATTATATTGAAAAATCTAAGAAATGATGCATAATTTTTTTAGTAATTGACTTCATGTAATTATAACCCAAGATGTGGCTAGTACAACTGCAAGTGCATGTTTTCAAATTAAAAATAATTGAATTTAATCATAAACATGTTTCTGATATACAAAAAAATAAAAAATGACATTGAATTATCTTGAAACATTAGGAAAATAATACCAAATTCATTTATATATATTACTAGTTAATAATTTAAATATTACTCTATACTATTTTTATTTAATAATAGTATAATTACAAATTATAATTATAATTTTAATGATAATCATAAATTATATAACTAATAGTATAACAAATAATATAATTATTATATTTAGTATCAAACAAATTAATTTATCATTTGTGGATTATATGACATTAAATTTATTATTTTTTTATATTTCATAATTCAGTTACTAAAATAAACTTTGGATTTATTGCTGGGACATATTATTGTATAGAGGATGATCATTTGAAAAAGCTTACTAACAGGGTTTTATTTTTTTAAATTGGGTTGAATTGTTTTGTATAATTATAAATATCACATTAATGTAAACATTTTTTATGAAAAATGTAAATGTAAATTTTGATTTAAAATTTTGACACAATGTATTTTTTATATTCAAATTTTGTTTTGTTGAAGTATTCATATTTTTTTATATGCTCATTAATCACAACATTTCTATTAAGGATAATACATTTATGTATCATGGTATAAACATATATGGTCTTTATGAGTGTGGAAAAATGCTTTGATAAATAAAATTCATCACTACTCAACAAAGGAGTAATATATTACTCGATTATCATTGCTTTAAAAAATTGTTGGAAAATGTCATGTGTTATTTTGAGAATTTATCTTTTCATCACTTTTTTTCTCTCGTAGTAGCTATATAGTGCATTGATATTTTCCATTCTGTAGTATTCTAAAGAGGATGGTCGAAAGAATTATAGAGGGTTCCATTGTTATCAAATTCACATATATAAATATCTATATTCTATATATCTACATATTTAATATGTGTCACATTTCCTTGAAACTCACCCTCTCCAATCATTCACTATTAACAATTATTATTTTTTCCTTCATTATCCTTATTTCTTATATGGATGACTCTAGACTAGATTATTCCCATCACCAAACACATTCCTCATATAAAATGATAAAAAAAATTATCTATAATTACTCATTATTTAATCTTTTTATAGTTAAATATAGTTTATATATAATAGAATTATTTATTATTACTTTTAAAAAAATTAACAACAAAACTATTTTAATATCCTGCATTTTGTAATGATAATAAAATCCCCTTTGATATAAATTTATGTTTATTTTTATGGTTAATTATATATTTTCAACAGAAATGACTTTATAAAATTTTTAAAGTCATTCTATAAGGGTAAAATCTCAACTAACACCATATAATTTTCATTAAAGTATTTTTGGAGTTAGATATGAAGATAAAAAGGGATTCTGATGCATGTAGAGAATTTTCACAAATGGAATAAAAATATTGAATATATTATATTAAGAGCATGTGATTTCATTAAAATATAAATTAATAACTCCTAAATGGTCCATCATATGAGTAATCAGATACCACTTTTTGGTCTAGGATATTGGTTTCACCTATACATAACATAACATTGTTTTATACCATGTGTTTGGTAACGTCCCCCCATGGTCAACATAATTAATATTTTTATTTTTATATTAATGAAAATATTTCAATATCTCTCAAAGGGCGTGTCTTGTATGAAATATGAGACCAAGGTTAGGTCTGATATATGAGGTTTACCCTAGGACAGATATAACCATTGTGCGCATTTGGCGTTTGGTCAGATCACATGTAAGTTTATGTATTTTTTTATTATATTTTTTTATAAGTTATTTGAATTTGTCCCAAATAGTGTATCATATTATAAATTTGTAACCACTATTAGTTTCGAGATTCCTGGTTTACACAAGACATCAAATAACTTCTGTGTAAGATGGTATCTTTTTTAGATTACTCATTATATTTATTTATATAAAATTATTTTTATTAATTAAAATTAATAAAATAAAAAATTACTATTCAAGTTCCCCATCAATCTACAAACACCATTTTTACATTTGATTAAGAAAACAACATTTGATGTTAATTTGATTTACACTATTTTAGTCACCAATGAATTAATGGGGTTAATTTAAACCCTTGTCCATCAATTTTCTGATGACATTTTGGATTAAATTAGGGGTTTAATTTTTAGGTGGATGAACCATACACATGTTTAGGTGTTGAATACCTAAACTATTATATAGTGGTTCATGTATGATTCAGTCAAATTTGATGACACCAATTTCTCTATTTGAGTGGACGATGAAGGTCACTTCCTCCTTTGTTATTTTCTTATCTAATGACAGCGACCCATCATCTAGGACATTTGTGTATGGGACCTAAAAGATGAGTTTTTTAATTTTCCATTTTATACATTTACAATTACTCTCAGACTATAGAATTAAATAATATATAAATTGAATATTAATACTATATCATAAAATCATAGTCTTTTTAAAATACAATCAACACAATTATCAAAAGATAAAATATTGAATTATCCAACAATAATTTATGGAAAACATAATCATGAAGTAAATATGAAGTTACAAATTAATTGAATTATCAAATAATAATTGCATGAAATTATCAAATATAACTGCAATGAATTTTCAATTTATGATTATGATGAAATTATAAAATGATAAAATACCAAATTATCGAATGATAATTTTTTAAAAAATAATCATTGACTAAATGTCAACATATAATTGATTCGAGATTTTTTAAGGTGTAATTTTAGAAAATAAATATTAATATGATAATTATGGTAGGTTAAATTGTAAGTAAAAAAAATTAGCAAATAATTATAAAAATTATGCAAGGATTATTTTAGAGAAGTTATAATATTATAATGGTATCCGATTTTTAGAGGATAATTATGAAATTGTCAAGGATAATTTTTGGTATTTTTAAAGAATGATTATAATGAATACGACATGTGTCATCAAAATATATTAGAGAAATATGTTTTCAAATTTGGGTTTAAATCATTCTTGAGAAGAATATTTCTAGAACTTATATTGGAATAAAATGATATTTTGGAAATTAATAATGAGAGATAATGTTTAAAAACAAGAGATATATTATTTATATTGAAATAAAATATCTATTTTTGGTTCTACGGACTGTTGATGTGACTCGAGCGATAACTTGTTGATGAATATGATAATAAATCCCACTAGAAAGTGTTCTTGACAATTCATGTTTGCACACCATCCATTTAACTACAAATGGTGGTTTATATTTGGTTATGAAAACAAAATAATTTAGGAATTATAGTTTATTAACTTCTTTAGTCCTTGTTGATCAATGTTTCCATGATCATTATTTACGTTGTATTTTATTTTCACTATGATGCATTCCTTGAGTGATATTTGATTAGATTGTTTCCATGTTTCATGTGTTCACATGCTGTTATGTTTCTACTATATGATCGTGATGGGATGATATACCAGTATTGTATGTTTACAGTGTGCTATATATTTCCATCTTCTTAGATGTTGTTTTGATACTTTAAATAAGTGGAATGTCGTGTCGTTTACATCTCTTAGTGGTGGAGTGTGTGCATGACCTATGATGATGACTATGATGGTCATGAGTAAATAGTGTGGAGCATTATGACTGAGTGTCCTTCCCTATGGTATCCTATTAAAGGAATGGTAGTTTTGTGCCCTGACCTGAGGGACATGATTTTTTGATCACCTGATATGCAGCATCGTTGAAACGTGAAATATTGTGATTACAAACTATTATATGAGTTCAGATTATGAAAAATGTTATTGTACCTGACATGATTCCATACCATTAATGAGAGATTTATTCCAATTATATCATTACAAAATGATAATATTGACACTCATTGATGGATTCTACGAACTATTCGATGGTCCAATCGTTGAGAGATTCTAAGCGCCGTGCACTGGTTAATGGTCCCTATGGAATTCCATGTTTATCTTTCTGGAAAGGAGGTGAAGTAGGTACAACTAAGGGTTTGATGGATTCTTGGTTAGTGAACTAAAAATAATTTTTGGATTGTGTTTTTATGCTACTTTTGTTTATTATTATAAAGGAATACACTTGTTATATGCGAGCACGATAGATAAGGACATGATGGTAGAGTCTTAATAATTATTGTACTCACACAATACATGGTAATTTTGAGGTGCTTATAGATTTCACGAGTTAATCAGAAAAGGGAAGGGGGTTATGTTATATGGCTATGAACTGTTGAATCAATTTGGCAGTTCTAACACCCAGATCGTTTTTTATAAAATATATTTCTTTAAATAATTTTAATTCTTAAATAGTAAGTGTTGTAAGCAATATTTATTTAAAATGAACTGTGGGACACTATTTTTGTATCCTTTATAATAATTTAGGGAATATAAATATTAATAACTAATTTATGAAATAAATATAATGCACCAAATCAATATGAATTTAAAATCAATTGCATAGAAAATAGTCACACAATTATAGTAAAATAACATTATTCATCAAAAATAAACATTCTTAAAAAATTAGTTTTATTCTTTTTATTAATATAAAATAAATATTAAACTTTTTATAAATGGATTTTTCCAAATTAAATTTCCTTTTTTAATTCATAGTGTAAAAATTATATTTGTAGACAACATTTATTATTTAGGGAAAAATGAAAATATATATTTGTTTTGAAAATAGTATTTGTGTTCAAAGTCTTTATAATGTCAAATTTATTTTTTAATTTTTGTTATATTTTAATTATTTAATATTAATTTATATAAATCGACTATGTTTTTCAATAGTATTTTATACTTTATTTTATTTGAAAACATTTTATATCTAAAAATCCATTTCCATAAAACTATTTTTTATGACATCCTAGCGGTTTTATTTAAAATTAAATATAGAAAATTCTCTATTTTGGATTTTAAAAAATGGATAAACAATTTCGAATGATAATGTGAAAATATATTTAAAATTTCCACTTTATTTGTTTACATTATGAATAGGAACCATGAAATGTTTTTTTATCATTGTAAATGGAAAATTGAGTTATTTAGGTTTTTAATTAATTGAAAAAATATAAACTGACTTTAACACATTACAAATCCATTATAGATGAATATATTTAGACCATTATCACATATATATCAAATATATTTTTTCAATGTATTAGTTTCTACAATATAAATTATATAATATTTATATCAATTAATTAAAAAATCATCACATTCTGTATGATAAATATTTTTTATACACACAATTGGTGAAAAGGTATGTTATGAATGAATAAAAATGTATCTTTATAACTTAACAATCTTATTTTCTTGGTGAATATTACTTGTTTCACTTTTTGGGCCACTTTTAAGAGATTATGATATTTTAAATATTTTTTTTAATTAAAATTCAAAGATGTCACGTTGTTGTTTTAAATACTATATCATTTTTAATATAGAGTTACCAAAAATACATATTCAATTATAAAAACTCTTCAGAAATATAGAATATTTATCTAATTTGATGTATTTTTTTATTTTATATAATGAAATATGTATATTAAATAATTACACAACATAAATGTTGTAATTATTTTATTAAATGAACCATAAATTTTTTTAAACCAATAGAATAAAATAAATTGAATTTGAGATAATTAAATTTTTAAATGAATTTTAAAGAAGATCATGACGTTTTGGGGATATAATAAAATATCTAGTTTGAAGATAATTTGTTATCTACATATTTTTAAATGCTCATGTAATGAGTGGTGTCAAGATTGAAACTAATGATATTTAATCCAAATAATATGTTATTAATTTTTATTTTAAAAAATAAAACATCTTTCGAACTAAAAAAATTATAATAAGGTCTAACATGTTATAAATTATACATTTTTTCTATAATTTATAGCAGATTAATAAAATATTAAACATTTTAAAATTGAAATTGTTCTTACCTTTGTCAAAATTAAAATTGGTTAACTAAGGGAATATCGAATTAATTATGTTTAATGTAATATAAAAAAATAACTAAAATATATTTTTTATGATAATAAAAGATTATATAATCATATATTTTAATAAATATACTTTTAGAGTCATTTTTATTGATATTTAATTTATTATAAATTTATATTTACTGAAATTTTCAAATGTTCCCAAAACCTCAATTATAAAAAAGTACAGTCTCCCTCACTTCTTCACTTTACATTGAGCTTCCAAGATCAAAAATAATCTTTAAATTTATATTATGAAATTATTATTGAACAATTAAATATGTTATAGTATTCCCATAAGGCCATCATTAGTGTCCCTTAGTAGTGATCTAAAGGCATATTTCCCAAGAAGAGGAAATAATCCTTGACAACCCTATCGATATTTGATTTGTTGTACATCTAGTTAATTTATTGTTTCCATTAAAAAGTTATATATCCCCCATAAACTTCATGTTGAGATTTTATTATGATTATGGAACTATAATATTCCACATTTTATCCATCCATTTAAAAACAAAAGCACCTCCCATGAGTACACACACCATACAGTCTCCACATCGTGGTGTAATCTTTTTTTCATCAACACTTTAATAAGAATGGTCTAATGATAGAAATAATATATATATATATGTTAATTATAAATTTATATTTATTCTGAAAAATATTAATATATAATTTCATCATTATGGAAATGATAACATCACGCATGCGTGCGTATGGCCAACCAAATCCACGACATGATGAGATTCATTTTAAATTCATGAATTTTTATATAAATATACATAATGAATAAATATGGATTATATTAACATAATATCATTTTGAAGATGATAGAAATATATCCTATTCACATGAATGAGGATTTGTGGGACAAACCATGAAAACGAAAATGAATAGGATTCCACCAAAAAGAATTATAATAATGAAATATTATTGACAAACAAGTGACATGATGATATAATATGTTGAAATGTGATATAATGAACATGAATTTTTTTGTACTATAAATTAGTAAAAAAAAAGAAACCCTTATATAGTTGGTTCAAATGAACATGAAAGAAATCATACCTATGGTAAGGGTTAATTCAATAATCTCATTATTATTTTTGATTGTTTATATGTATGTATCTGCTGGTGAATATATCTATTCCTTGTTGATGATTCCTAGAAATGTATTCCAAATTTTTTACTATTCTTCTATATTGTTTTAATGTACTTTTTCCCAATTTATTATTTTTAATAAATGGGTTGAAATGAATACATCTGGTTGTTTCTCAAATGTGCAACATTGTGGATTTTCTTGGAAGAGTACAAAAGGAATGTTTTTAAACATAAATGGAATAAATCAATTTTCCACCCCTAATGATCCCTTTATTATTATAATATTGCCATAAAATATAACATGGTTATTTTTTATGAAAATATTTTATTTTTTAAAATTCATGGAATTTTAAGAAAATACATGTTTTCAAAGAGTAAAGTAAATTTTCATCAAGGAATATTTTCATGTCATCTATCCAATTTATTTTTCATATAGTGTTACATTATTTTATGGTATATATTATTTAATAGGGATATTATATGGATAATATACCTATTATTCATATGGATGATTCATTGTTAGGATGGAATTTTGATTATAAATCCCATTTCTTTTCAATGGTTTATTTTGTGATTGAATGATGTTTATGAAAACCATTTTCTTCCATGGGTTCTAATTTGATGAAAAATTTTATGTTCTTGAAGAACAAAAAATTTATGGGTTACATAAATAAATTGGTGGGTGCCTATATCTCCCTCTAATTCATTGGGTAAGGATTTATATCTCATGATATAGACATGGCTATAATTGAAATTGAACCATATTCAATAATACAGGGCTAGAAAGAGGAGTTAACTTAGTTCATAAAGGGTATTTTTCAGGAATGATAGTCTTGGAAGTGATCCGTAAATAATGTGAAATTGATTTTTTATTCATATTTGAATACAAAAATTTCATGTCTTATGTTATAATACCATGAATTATGTACATTGATTTTTAAAAATTTCATATCTTATGAAATTCTATGATTTATTTCATGATACAATATCATGTTCCTTGATATGCATTATAAAATTCCATAAAGTTATTTTCATTTACTTATGAAATTATGCTTATGTTACCTTTCTTTATTTACCTTAATAATCATATAATATCACCCTGATTTTATTGTTCTTTTCCCAATGATATAGAGAATAGTATATATTAAGTTGTGTGAAGAAGGGTTCTTGTTTTTAAGGAATAAGAGGGAGATGATATAAAAGTTTTATTATGTCTCTGTTTATATTTTCATATTTCTAAATATATTAAACCTATACGGTTCTATCATGGTTTTTTATGTTATCTAATGAATATTCTTCTAGTCATATGAAATATATTTATATATAGATTATGGTCTGTGAAAGCTAATTTCAGAGTATGGTTTAGATAACCTTTGAGAACTAGGAAGATAAAAACCATAGTAAGAACCCTAAGGACCATTTTATGTATAGGATGCACTCCTAGAGTATTATTTATGGTTATATGTAACCCGTTATAAAACCAATGAAGCCATAAATTAAACATTTATTATATATTTCACTTGATTATATTTTTTCCCTTTATGAATAGTGTTTCTCACCCTATTCTTTTTGGATTTAGTAAAATATGGGAACCCAAAAGAATAATGTTAATACTTAATTTTAATGAAGATAAAATTATTTCCCTCTGGGGAAACTTAAAGTTATGGAGACTAGATTGAAAAATATTATTTTTAATCTCACACAACTATCTCAATCTATCAATCATACAGGAAATCCAAACACATAATGGATGGAATAACACTCTATAGAGTCTTTCATAAGGAATCATCCTCATTCATTTAGTGGGCGATCTAATACACTAGTGGATGAACAATGACCAATACCACTAAAAATATATTTTCTATTCACCAATGTTCTGAACCTGAGAAATTCATTTTGGAAGTCTACTGTATGGAAGGTGATGTGAATCAATGGTAGAATATCATTAAGAAAATTAGGCGACAAAAAAAATTTAATCTATAGAATTTAACTAGATAAAATATACTATTCAATAAGTAATTACCTAGTTTTATTAATTAAAAGGTGTATATTTAGTTCTTTGGACATAAGAAAAAGAATATTAATCAGTTGGTACCTACAAAGAAAATATTACAATACTTTCAAGGTATTATTCAAGAATTATTATCCAACCGAAATGTTAGGTCATCTGATACTTTAGTGGATTAAAACTAAGTAATTTTTGGACATTATTCAAAAGGGAAATCAACTTATATGAGACAATAATTCAATATTCTCTGAATGTTGATATGAAAATAGGTGTTTCCCATCAATTATATGGGTTCTGTAAGAAAATAATAATGGAATTCGAGGGAAATCATAAAATCAATAGTGAACATAACATGAGTAATCCATTATGCTCAAACACTGGAATGAAACATGGAGGAAAATTTCATTAGGGGACAAGTAAACGTTTTATGTGGGGGAAATAAGGTTAATAGGAAATTGACTGCCATAGATTTTGGAAAATAATGGATCATTTTTTGAATATGGAAATAACTGTACAAAATATACATCCTACAGTTGAACGCACCGAATGAAGCAGAAATTGGAATTGTTATAACCAATTCCTCAATTTAAGGGTTACAGATGGTTATCAATTTTAGAAACCTATTAATTCCTAAAAAAAATTAAAATATAATATGATCACTACTGTGATGTGTAGTATGAAAATAAAGTGGTGAAAGGTATGCTTACCATTCATTCTAAAGAATATAATTTTATATTTTATTCAATATTCACCCACTCTTTTATTTATAATGAATTTTATAAGGGTATCACCATATTATATCAAAATATAGATGTTGATTTCGATGTGAAATCTCCAAATGGATCATTTTTCACACCACAAGTTTATAATTCTCCTACAATTGAAGGTTTGTGTGAATATTCTGCTAAAATATATTATAATCCATCTTTCAGTTGAATTTTATGTAATTAATGTAATGTATCGGCTTTCACTATTTGCAGATCATATCAATTTATATGGAAGGGATGTAATATTTAATTTTATGTATGTAACTATGACCATCTATTGATTCAAGTATGAATATAAAATTTTAGTGGAAATTACTTCAACTTTTTGGGTATAATTTCCTATAAAAAATGTTATCTATCTCAGGTGGTTTGGGAGAAACTCACCATTAATGATACACCTATAATACATGATTTTTTTTGTTTTACTGGTCACTTTCTTGGTCCTAAACCAAATAATAATGATTAGTGTTCAATTGAACTAATTCTAGGAGTTATGCCAATTTTTATGACTTATTATAGAATTTACCCAATTGAGATGCATGAAATAAAGAAAAATATCTATGTAAATGTTGAGAAGGGAATCATAATCTATAGTGAATCAACTTGGGGTAAACATATTCTCTTTTTCAAGAAGAAATATGGATCAATGAGACACTTAAATGATTATCAAGAACATACCATGATCATTATCCAGAAAAAATATGATATCCCACCTATTGATGACACATTTGATCAAATAATACCTGATATATACTTTTCTAATATTTATTATTGTTTTGGAAATCATCAATTGAGGGTCAATAAGTATGATATACCCAAAAATGTTTGAATACAAGGCATCAACAATATGAATTTATAGTGATCCATTTGTCATTGATAATTTCACCACTATCTTCATGGATTTAATGAATACAGTCTTTAGAGACTATCATGATCTGTTTGTGGAAGTCTTTATAGATGAAATTATTTTTTATTAAATGTGAAATGAAGAGCATGAACACCACTTGAAAATTTTTCTAATGTCTCTGGTATTGGAATAGCTTTATTTAAAATTTTCCCATTGTGAATGTTGCGTTTTGAAAGTATAAATTTGGGGTCACATAATCTCATGAGAGGGGATATATGTTGATCTAGAAAAAAAATATTATTTAACATTGGCCTAAACCAACAAAAATAATTGAGATCTGATGTTTTCTTGGATTTTATGGATATTACCGATGTTTTTTGAATGATTTCTGATGATTATATAATCCACTCAAAAACGTTCACATAGAAAGGAGTTCAGTTCATCATGGTGGAAGAATGTGATGAGAATTTCATGGAGCTAAAAATAAATTAATTCAGTGCACTTATGCTCACACTAACATGTAGTGTATAAAGATTTATGATATACAGCGATGCATCAAAGAAGGGGCTTTATGATTTCTCATTAAAAATGATAATGTGATAGCTTATGAATCAATGAAAATAAAAATCCATGTGAAGAAATTCACAAAAAAGGATTCAAATTTAGCTATTGTAATTTTTTAATTAATGTTATGAAGGCATTATCTTTCTAGATAAATGTCTGAAATATATAAAGATTATAAAATATTAAAGTATATTTTCAATAAAAATGATATAAATATTTTCCAATGAATAATTTTTGAGTTGAATAATGATTATTAATGCTCAATACATTACCAACATACTAATTCAATAATGGTGGCATATGCTTTGAGTTAAAAGTACCATGATATCCTATTAATGATGTTGATCACAAAATATCCAATATTTATGGATTTTAAAATGATCGGTCTACAATTTTTAATGGAATGTAAATAATCTTATCCGACTCAAATGATTGTTCAACCATCTATACATGTAATGATCAAGGAGGAAAAGTTGTATAATGTAGAGATACAATGGAATGTGATAAACTTTTAAAAGTTAATTATTGATTATGAAGGAATAATTAAGTTCATGAACCATGTTTGTATCCAAGAAATACCATATTTATAGAAGGTGTTATTTGATGAGGCTCATTGTTCATATTTCTATATTCTTCATGATAAAGAATGATGTATAGAGAATTGAATGAGTATTTATGGTTTCATGGAATGAAGTGATATATTAAATATAATAATTCTTAGTGTTTTTTAGAATTTTAAGGCTGAGTAAAAGAAGGCTAATGAGATATTACATACATTACCTATACCATAATTAAAATGTGAAAATAACACCATGATTTTTTTCATCAATGTTTCTAAAAGATCAAAAAACCATAATGGTATTTTGGTTATATCTGATTGCCTTACAAAGTTAGAAAACTTCACAAAAATTATAGAAGATTTTTCTCTTGACTAGCTTAACCAAATATATATTATGTGGTGAGATATCATAGAGTTACATATTACATTATATCTAATCATGATAAAATGTTTACATAAATATTTTAAAGAATTATTCAACAGCATATTGATATATAGTTTATTATCCTCATTCATATGCTTTGTCTAAGAGGAAAATGCAAACTATTGAATGCATATGGACATATTTCTCAAAGGATTTAAATGGTGGTTGGGATCAACTAAAACATTTGGTAGACTTTTATTAAAACTATCACATTCACTCTAGTATTTAGATGGTTCCTTTTGAATACCTATATAGTAATAATTGAAGAAGTCCAACATTATGGAATTATGTTAGGGAAATAATGTTGTTCGGACTATATCTTTTGAGTAAATAAAATAGAATGTTATATATATTCAACAACACATTAGAGAACCCCAGAGTCGACAAAAAAGTTATATTGAAAATTGATGAAAAGGAAATGATTTTGAAGTGGGTGAAATTGTATTTTTATAAATATCTCCCTAGAAAATAATGAATATTTTTTTAATGACAGTAAAACTATGCATTTCTTATATTGAGAATTTTTAAATACATGATCATGTCATTCAAGTAGATTATTGATTTTTTTTCCACTGAATCTCTCTCAAATTCATTATGTGTTCCACATATCACTTCTGATAAAGAACATATCTAATCCTTCCCATGTAGTAACCTAATAAATCATAATGTTAGATAAATATCATTCTTATGAATAATAACTAAATGATTTTCTAGACCATAGTTAAACTCTTGTTTGAAAAAAGTCTACTCTCTAGGATAGTGATTTATGTCAGAACAACTAATTTGAGGAAGATATGTGGGAATATGAGGATGTGATTAGGAGGAGGTATCTTTATCTATTTGTGTACGAGTGATGAATAATGAATGTTAAATTCATTTTATGGTGGAGATAATGTAACATCCATATATATTTTATATGAAATATTTATCAGTAATAAAATTTAATTTCCCAATAGCTTATATTGTACGCAATAATGAGTTTAAATAAACCACTAGATATTATTAATTTAACCTAGCTGTTAAATATTTGGAGTAAATATGGATAATTAATTTATGAATGAAATATAAATGTGAAACACAATATCAATGTATAGTTAAGGGATATGAAAATAATCACAAAATTTTAGTAAAATCATTTTAATCTTTAAAAATATGGTCTCTTTAGAGATTATTGTTTCTACTATTTATAAATTAAAAATAATTTTTACAAGTTATAGTAAACAGATTTGAGAAAATTAATTTCATTTTTTATTTCAGAATTTCAGAAAAATTTTGTTTCTGAAAACATTTATTTTTGGATAAATAGAGAAAATATTATTTTATATTTAAAATAGTAATTTTTTTATAATATAATTGATAGTGTAAATATTTAGTTTTGATTATTTATAAATTTTAATTAGTTAATTTTAATTTAAATAATACAATTAATTTTCTGAAATTATTTTATGCATGATTTTATTATAAAAACATTCTATGTTTTGAAACAGAATTTTACCAAAAAATTGTTTCCAAAAAATTTACCAGTTTTTTTTTTCAATTAAATTCTATAGATTCAAGGATATGAAATTTTTTATAAAAAAATGAACCAAATTTATATTTATAAGGTCCAATTTTTGTGAATAGGTCCCTTGTAATTTTTTCCAATATGAAGTGTAGCCTTGTTAAATTTATTTACAGTGTTAAATGGTAAATTTGGTAAAGTAGGTTTGAAAAATCACAATGACTATAAAATGGATCAATCACATTAAAAAGAATTAATAGATGACGATAATTCGATACTTATCACTTACAAGTCTAATTTCAGTTATTTAATGGAAACTATTCTATGAAACGACTAATATGATATTTAAATTATTAACTAGTAATATTTAAATTATTAACTAGTAATATATATAAATGAATTTGGTATTATTTCCCTAATGTTTCAAGATAATTCAATGTCATTTTTTATTTTTTGTCTATCAGACAGATGTTTATGATTAAATTCAATTATTTTTAATTTGAAAACATGTACTTGGAGTTGTACTAGCCACATCATGTGTTATAATTACATGAAGTCAATTACTAAAAAAAATTATGCATCATTTATTAGATTTTTCAATATAATTTAATAACATTTTTTATATTTTAAAAATGTGACAAGTGTTTTTATCCAAAATGAAGTTTTTATTATGTAATCACACACTTTTAGTCATGATGCCCAAATCATAAGTGAAATTGACATTCGATATATCCCTACACAAAAAAATTATATATGTATCCTTGAAATAATGTTTCATGGTATTTAGAAAAAAAATTATTAGATTTGGAATTGTGACTAATTTTTTTAGAATAATGTGACCCATTTATATTAAAAACAATCTTTTAGTCATACCAGTCACATCTTGTGTTAGATTGATGTGTATTAAATTCATCCACATATTAAATTAATTAATTATTATTTCCAAAAGTACCAGGAAATTAATTGTTCTTTTACTCTAATTTGTTATTGTGGTGCATATTTTAGAGAAAATGACACTTTAAATGATAAAACAGGCACATTGAGTCATACAGATCAAATCTTGTGTCAAATTGTTTTGTATTAACTTCTTACACGTCACAAATCAATTATGATTAATTTTCCTAATGTATACCAAATATATTAGAAAATATTATTTTTCCCATGTGAATAATATTTCAGAATAAAATAACAATTTTATATTTAAAATAAGAACATTGTGTCCTACAAGCCATATCATTTGTTAAATTTACATATCATTGATTATAATTCATAAAAATGAATTAATGGATTTTATTCCTAAGTTATTGGGATTACATGTTCATGTTTCATTAGTTTTTAATATAGGATTATATTTTAAAGTAAAATGACAAATGTTTTATTTGAAAACTTGTACATAGACTCCTATTCGTCACACCATTAGTTAGATTGACATATGGTCTATTATAATAACACAAAAGTACTATTGAAAATTTTTCTATTGTATTAAAATAATATGATATCATTATTCTTGGTTTTGGCTATGTCACCAATGCATTATAGAAAAACATCACTTTTCTAATTCAAAAACATTCAATCTGATTCATATTGATGACAATGTGTATAATATTGACATGTAGTAGATTACTATATATATAAAATTAATTAGTAACTATTATTTTAATTTTTTATTTTACCCTACAAGTCCAGCCAGAAGCAATGCTTCTGACTATTTATTAAATAAAAGAAAAAAGGTACAGAGGAGATGGGCAGGGTCAAACAATGGGGCTTGCCCTCATCCGTTAAAGCATAGTGTTACAGACCATAATCAGACATATCATTCGCATAATCCGATTCATCAGTAGTTTCCCATTCAGATTGGGACTTACCCTGATTGCGGATATGAAGAATATCTGGGTTAAACTTTCCAGATAACTTAGAAGATCGAGTACACACCGTACGAGGCGTATTAGAATAGTCTTTACTTGGCCTTCGCTTCAAGGAAGTAGGAGTGGAGTTAACCTTCCCTGTTCCAGAAATGAGAGAATCTTTGTAAGAATTAGGGTCTCCACCTTCCGCCTCCGAGACCTCACCCCACATACCAGATATCCTAGAGGAACTCAGAAGATTCTGGATCTTCTCATGAAAATTTATAAGAGCCATAATGTTAGGAGTCATCTCATCAGTCTCATTATATAGAAAGCCTGCACCGGGACTATTAGCATTTTTTCCAGTCCCAACTAATCCAGTGGGAGTATCCACATTACTCTCCTTGAGAGTAGTATCCTTGTTAAAATCAGCCTGAGTAGTGGATGGACCACCCATCGGGGATGAAAAATTTACCCGAGGCTTAGAGGGACCATTATTGGCTCTCAGCGGTGATGAATCCACTATCAGTCCCTTACCTTTTGAATATAGTGGATGTACTTCCACAGAATCCAGCACATTAGACTTATTGGAAGATGTCTTGGAGTTATGATCAAGGGGTTGCGACGAAGAAACATCATTCTTCTCGGATTTCTTTATACATAGGTTGGATGGATGACCCTTTATCCCACATTTGTCACAAATTTTCTTCCACTGACATAGGTCCATAGAGTTCCCAACAGCCAAACATTCACTACAAAAATGTGGTTTTCTTTCATACTCAATATTTGAATGTCATCCGTCTGGGTGGAATGTGTTACCTTTCCAATCAGAGTGGATCTAAGTTCAATCTCCACTAACATCCTGGAAAATGTCCAAATTGAACATTCTTGGTCTCCTTGTCAAGTCGTATTGGATTCCAAATTTCCATGCCAATATCACACAGAATCTGTGGATACCAAAGGACCCAGCTAAAGCCATGGAGACGAACCCATACCTGACAAAAGGTATTCCTTTCACATGAAACATTGAAGTCAAGGGACCATTCAAGAAGTTGAAGCCACCAAGGCTTCAAGTAAAGAGATCCAGTGCTCCACGCATGAATTTTCAAAGCATCTGAAGGAAAAAGGAAATGAAAGAACCCACAAACAAGAGATACACACCTCCAATTAGAGAAGCCCCACAAAAAAGAGATCTGCTTGACCAACTCCTCAAGCCTCCAAGATTTCTGCCCCTTGGGTAATATGAGACACGCAATCAAGGATGTTTTACCAATTGCAATCCTTTCATCAAATACTTCCGGATTAGCTTCTACATGAGCTGAAGACCCCTTTCGAAGAATTATTTCAGAGCATGAATCATAATAAGAGGAAAATACAGGCTGAAACAAATCTTTCAGGTTTATTCTCCGTGAAGCAAGAAAACATGAAACAGAATGGAACACAGTGGTGGCCGATTTGCTGGAGAAATCATGAACATCTGAAGATGAAATTATCTTCGTCAGATGCTGTGGACAGAACTTCGAGTCACGAGCAGCAGTCACATACCAGGATCATGGTATTAATCAATTTTTTTAAACAAAATAAAATAATAAATAATATTTGAAATGTTAATTTAATTACCATTGTAAGCAGTTAATCATGGTTTCTAGCTTATTAATTATATATTACATATTTCATTAATGAAAAATCATAATATAGAAAATCATTGTCATAAATTTTTCCAAGAAAATAAAAAAAATGATAAAACAATAAAATTAATTTCAAATATGATTTAACAACATAAAAAATTACTATATATATCCTAATATATATCGATTTGAATAAATACATAGACACCTTATTCTCAATTACCATTCTCATAAGATGCCTTATACGATATTTATAGGACACCCTATACTAAAACAATTCTATATAAAGTGAAAAAAGTTTAATTTGATGTTAATAAGTAAAATTTTAATTTTAATGCATTAAAATTTACAATAAACAATACTTTCTATTATTATTTTGAAATAAAACATCTGATCCAAAAAATAACCATTCAATGTATAATAATTGTATTCAATGAGAATCTAGTGCTTCATAAAAATACAAAAAGAGATAAGTAATGTGGAAAATAAAAATCTATTCTGATGATATGATTGTTGGGATTAACCACTACATTGTAGGAATCAATAATAGTTTTCTAGAAATAATTTTGACATTAACATTATTTAAAATTTAGGCTATATATTCACATCAACCTGCTGCCTTAGCTGAGGATAACAATTTAAATCATAATACTTTTGGATAAATTTGAATAAAATACCTAAAAATTACATTCTTTTACATTATTTCTATGAGGTAAAATTGTAAGTGATTTATATCAATCAAATACCCTCCCATTGCCTTAGTGTTAAGGGAAGGGTTTACAATAGACAAATAAGAATTACACATAATAAAAAATCCAAAAAATATTATATGGGAATGGGGGAAAAAGTAAATCATTTTTTGAGGTCTTTGTTGTTCATTCCACTAGATGATGAAGATGTCATCATGGTCGATGGAATTATAGGAACATTTATATATTAGTATTATGATCATAAAATTACACTTGGAGATAAATATGTCTTTACATTATGATTTTTTTCAAATTAAAAATCTTTAATATTTGATGAAAATGTATTAAAAAGAGGAATAATATTATAGGTGGAAAAAATAAAGGGGAAATAGAAGATTGAATTGAGACAATCTGGTGGATGAACTGAGAAACAAAAATAACATCTTGAGAGAACTATTTCCCAACTAGTTCGACTACCACATTTTTTTAAATTACATGTTTATGTGGGTACAAAATTAAAAGATGAAAATGTTTCCATCATTTAAAATGTTAAAGAAATATTTGGTGAATCCAATATAGATGTAATCTTTCTTGAGAGTGTAAATAAAATTGTCAAGCCTAAATGGCTTGGTTACATAGTTTTTAAAGAATAATTAATGCGCATTCTCATAATTTTTATTTATAATAATTGATATATGATGTTTCATTTAGTTAATATATATACATATTATTTATAATATTATATATTACAACACTATATAGTGAAAACCATATAAATAAAAATTCAGAATCACTTATCCTAGCATAATTTCATTTATGGTAGTTTATTTGAAAATGGAATAAATTTAACAAAAAAATATGAATGTTCTTTGAAAGTTAATAAGAGAGAGAAAACTATTATTTATTCTTACAATGCAGTGGTTAATCCCAACAATCATATCATCAAAATAGATTTTTATTTTCCACATTACTTATCTCTTTTTTTTATAAAGCACTAGATTCTCATTGAATACAATTTTAATACATTAAATGGTTATTTTTTGGATCAAATATTTTATTTCAAAATAATAATATAAAATAATGTTTATTGTAAATTTTAATGCATTAAAATTAAAATTTTTCTTATTAACATCAAATTAAACTTTTTTGAATTTATATGGAATTGTTTTAATATAGGGTGACCTATAAATATCGTTTAAGTCATCTTATGAGAATGGTAATTAAGAATAAGATGTCTATGTAATTATTCAAAACGATATAGATTAGGATATATATAGTAATTGTTTATATTGTTAAATCACATTTAAAATTAATTTTATTGTTTTAACATTTTTTTATTTTCATGGAAACAATTATGACAATGATTTTATATATTATGATTTTTCATTAATGAAATATGTATTATAAAATTAATAAACTAGAAACCATGATTAAGTGCTTACAATGGTAATTAAATTAACATTTCAAATATTATTTATTATTTTCTTTTCTTTAAAAAAAATTTATTAATACCATGATCCTGGTATGTGACTGCTGCTCGTGACTCGAAGTCTGGTCCGCAGCGTCCGAAGAAGAAAATTTCATCTTCGGATGTTCATGATTTCTCCAGCAAATCGGCCACAATTATGTTTCCTTCGGTTTCATGTTTTCTTGCTTCATGGAGAATAAACCAGAAAGATGTGTTTCATCCTGCATTTTCCTCTTATTCTGATTCATGCTCTGAAATAATTCTTCAAAAGGGGTCTTCAGCTCATGTTGAAGCCAATCCGGAAGTATTTATGGAATGGATTGCAATTGGTAAAACCTCCTTGATTCCACATCTCGTATTACACAAGGGGCAGAAATCTTGGAGACTTTAGGAGTTGGTCAAGCAGATCTTTTTTTGTGGGGATTCTCTGATTGGAGGTGTGTATCTCTTGGTCGTGGGTTCATTCATTTCATTTTTCCTTCTGATGCTTTGAAAATTCATGCGTGGAGCACTGGATCTCATTACATGAAGCATGTGTGGCTTCACCATTATGAATGGTCCCTTGACTTCAATGCTTCACATGAAAGGAATACCTTTTTTTAGGCATGGGCTCATCTCCATGGCCCTAACTGGGTCCTTTGGAATCCACAGATTCTGTGTGATATTGGCAAGGAAATTTGGAATCCAATACGACTTGACAAGGAGACCGAGAATGTTCAGTTTGGACATTTTTCCAGGATGTTAGTGAAGATTGATCTTAGCTCCACTCTGATTGACAAGGTAACACATTCCACTCTGATGGATGACATTCAAATCGATGTTGAGTATGAAAGAAAACCACATTTTTGTCGTGAATCCATGGCTATTGGGAACTCTTTGGACCTATGTCGGCGGAAGACAGTTTCTGAGAAATGTGGGATAAAGGGCCATCCATCCAACCTATGTAGAAGGAAATCTGAGGAGAATGATGTTGCTTTGTTACAACCCCTTGATCATAACTCCAAGAAATCTTCCAATAAGGCTAATGTGCTGGATTCTGTGGAAGTACATCCATTATATTCGAAAGGGAAGGGACTGATAGTGGATTCATCACCGTTGAGAGCCAATAACGGTCCCTCTATGCCTCAGGTAAATTTTTCATCCCCGATGGGTGGTCCATCCACTACTCAGGCTGATTTTGACAAGGAGACTACTCTCAAGGAGAGTAATGTGGATACTCTCACTGGATTAGTTGGGACTGGAAAAAATTCTAATAGTCCCGGTGCAGGGTTGCTATATAATGAGACTGATGAGATGACTCCAAACATTATGGCTCCTCTAAATTGTCATGAGAAGATCCAGAATCTCCTGAGTTCCTCTAGGATATCTGTTAAGTGGGGTGACGTCTTAGAGGTAGAAGGTGGCGGCCCTAATTCTTTCAAAGATGCGCTCATTTCTGGAACAGGGAAGCTTAACTCCACTCCTACTTCCTTGAAGTGACGGCCAAGTAAAGACTATTCTAATACGCCTCGTATGGTGTGTACTCGATCTTCTAAGTTATTTGGAAAGTTTAACTTAGATATTCTTCATATCCGCAATCAGGGTAAGTCATAATCTGAATGGGAAACTGCTGATGAATCGGATTATGCGAATGATATGTCTTATTGTGTTCTGTAACACTATGCTTTGATAGGTGAGGTCAAGCCCCATTGATTGACACCTCCCATCTCCTCTGTAACTTTTTTCTTTTATTTAATGAATAGTCAGAATCATTCCTTCTGGACGGACTTGCTAGGTAAAATAAAAAATTAAAATAATAGTTCATAATTAATTTGATACATATACTAATCTACTACATGTCAATATTATACACATTGTCATCAATATGAATCAAATAGAATGTTTTTGAATTAAAAAAGTGATGTTTTTCTCTAATTCATTGGTCACATAGCCAAAACCAAGAATAATGATATCATATTCTTATAATACAACAAAAAAATTTTCAATAGTATATTTGTGTTTTTGGAATTGACCATATGTCAATCTAACTGATGGTGGGACCGATAAAAGTCTATGTGCAAGTTTTCAAATAAAACATTTGTCATTTTACTTTAAAATATAATCATATATTAAAAACTAATAAAACATGAACATGTTTTCTCAATAACACAGGAATGAAATCCATTAATTCATTTTTATGAATTATAATCAATGATATGTAAATTTAACAAATAATATGGCTAGTAGGACTCAATGTTCTTATTTTCAATATAAAATTGTCATTTTATTATGAAATATTATTCACATGGGAAAAATAATATTTTCTAATATATTTGTTATACATTAGAAAAATTAATCATAATTTATTTGTGACATGTAAGAATTTAATACAAAATAATTTGACACAAGATTTGATCTGTATGACTCAATGTGCCTGTTTTATCATTTAAAGTGTCATTTTCTCTAAAACATGCACCACAATAACAAATTAGAGTAAAAGATCAATTAATTTCCTGGTACTGTTGGAAATAATAATTATTTAATTTAATATGTGGATGAATTTACTACACATTAATCTAACACAAGATGTGACTGGTATGAATAAAAGATTTTTTAATATAAATGGGTCACATTATTCTAAAAAATTAGTCACAATGCCAAATCTAATAATTTTTTCTCTAAATACCATGAAACATTATATCAAGGATACATATATAATTTTTTTTGTGTAGGGATAGATCGAATATCGATTTCACTTATGATTTGGGAATCATGACTCATAGTGTGTGATTACATAATAAAATCTTCATTTTAGATAAAAACACTTGTCGCATTTTTAAAATAGAGAAAATGATATTGAATTATATTGAAAAATTTAAGAAATAATGCATAATTTTTTTAGTAACTGACTTCATGTAATTATTACACATGATGTGGATAGTACAACTCCAAGTGCATGTTTTCAAATTAAAAATAATTGAATTTAATCATATACATGTGTCTCATGGACAAAAAAATAAAAAATGACATTGAATTATCTTGAAACATTAGGAAAATAATACCAAATTCATTTATATATATTACTAGTTAATAATTTAAATATTACTCTATACTATTTTTATTTAATAATAGTATAATTAAAAATTATAATTAGAATTTTAATGATAATAATTAATTATATAATTAATAGTATAACAAATAATATCATTATTATATTTAGTATCAACAAATTTAATTTATCATTTTTGTATTATAGGTCATTAAATTTATTATTTTTTCGTATTTTGTAATTTAGTTACTAAAATAAACTTTTGATTTATTGATGGGACATATTATTGTATAGAGGATGATCATTTGAAAAAGAATACTACCAGAGTTTTGTTTTTTAAAATTGGTTTGAATTGTTTTGTCTAATTATAAATATCAAATCAATATAATTTTTTTTATGAAAAACGTTAATGTAAATTTTGATTTTAAATGTTGACACAATGTATTTTTTATATTCTAATTTTGTTTTGTTGAATTATTTAGATTTTTTCCTATGCTCATTATTCACTACATTTCTATTAAGGCTAATACATTTATGTATCCAGGTATAAACCTATATGGTCTTTATAAGTGTGTAAAAATGCTTGGATAAATATAATTCATCACTACTCAACAAAGGAGTATTATATTCCTCGATTATCATTGATTTAATAAATTGATCAAAAATGTCGTTTTCTATTTTGAGAATTTATCTTTTCATCACTTTTTAGCTCTCATAGTAGCTATATATTGCATTGATATTTCCCATTCTGTAATATTCTAAAGAAGATGGTCGAAATAATTTTAGAGGGTTCTTTTGTTATCAAA
Organism: Viscum album; assembly: GCA_963277665.1. Taxonomy (NCBI): domain Eukaryota; kingdom Viridiplantae; phylum Streptophyta; class Magnoliopsida; order Santalales; family Viscaceae; genus Viscum; species Viscum album. The sequence continues at coordinate 409,023,238 of OY728134.1, read as the reverse complement.
TTCACATATATAAATATCTATAATCTATATATCTACATATTTAATATGTGTCACATTTCCTTGAAACTCACCCTCTCCAATCATTCACTATACACAATTATTATTTTTTCCTTCATTATCCTTATTTCTTATATGGATGACTCTAGACTCGATTATTCCCTTCACCAAACGCATTCCTCGTATAAAATGATAAAAAATAAATTATCTATAATTACTCATTATTTAATCTTTTTATAGTTAAATATAGTTTATATATAATAGATTTATTTATTATGACTTTTAAAAAAATTAACAACAAAACGATTTTAATATCATGCATTTTGTAATGATAATAAAATCCCCTTTGAAATAAATTTTTGTTTATTTTTATGGGTAATTATATATTTTCAACAAAAATGAGTTTATAAAATTTTTAAGGTCATTCTATAAGGGTAAAATCTCAACTGACACCATATAATATTCATTAAAGTATTTTTGGAGTTAGATATGAAGATAACAAGGGATTCTGATGCATGTAGAGAATTTTCACAAATGGAATAAAAATATTGAATATATTATATTAAGAGCATGTGATTTCATTAAAATATAAATTAATAACTTCTAAATGGTGCATCATATGAGTAATCAGATACCACTTTTTGGTCTAGGATATTGGTTTCACCTATACATAACATAACATTGTTTTATACCATGTGTTTGGTAACGTCCCCCCATGGTCAACATAATTAATATTTTTATATTTATATTAATGAAAATATTTTAATATCTCTCAAAGGGTGTGTCTTGTATGAAATATGAGACCAAGGTTAGGTCTGATATATGGGGTTTACCCTAGGATAGATATAACCATTGTGCGCATTTGGCATTTGGTCAGATCACATGTAAGTTTATGTAATTTTTTTATTATATTATTTTTTTAAAAGTTATTTGAATTTTTCCCAAATAGTGTATCATATTATAAATTTGTAACCACTATTAGTTTCGAGATGCCTGGTTTACACAAGACATCACATAACATTTGTGTAAGATGGTCTCTTTTTTAGATTACTCATTATATTTATTTATATAAAATTATTTTTATTAATTAAAATTAATAAAATTAAAAATTACTATTCAAGTTCCCCATCAATCTACAAACACCATTTTTACATTTGATTAATAAAACAACATTTTATGTTAATTTGATTTACACTATTTTAGTCACCAATGAATTAATGGAGTTAATTTAAACGCTCGTCCATGAATTTTTTGTTGACATTTTGGATTAAATTAGGGGTTTAATTTTTAGGTGGATGAACCATACACATGTTTAGGTGTTGAATACCTAAACTATTATATAGTGGTTCATGTATGATTCAGTCAAATTTGATGAAACCAATTTCTCTATTTGAGTGGACGATGAAGGTCACTTCCTCCTTTGTTATTATCTTCTCTAATGACAGCGACCCATCATCTAGGACATTTGTGTATGGGACCTAAAAGATGAGTTTTTTAATTTTCCATTTTATACATTTAAAATTACTCTCAGACTATAGAATTAAATAATATATAAATTGAATATTAATACTATATCATAAAATCATAGTCTTTTTAAAAGATAATAAACAAAATTATCAAAAGATAAAATATTGAATTATCCAACAATAATTTATGGAAAATATAATCATGAAGTAAATATGAAGTTATAAATTAATTGAATTATCAAATAATAATTCCATGAAATTATCAAATATAACTGCAATGAATTTTCAATTTATGATTATGATGAAATTATAAAATGATAAAATACTAAATTATTGAATGATATTTTTTTAAAAAATAATCATTGACTAAATATCAACATATAATTGATTAGATATTTTTAAAGGTGTAATTTTAGAAAATAAATATTAATATGATAATTATGGAAGGATAAATTGTAAGTAAAAACAATTAGCAGATAAATATAAAAATTATGAAAGGATTATTTTAGAGAAGTTGTAATATTATAATGGTATCCTATTTTTAGAGGATAATTATGAAATTGTCAAGGATAATTTTTGGTATTCTTAAAGAATGATTATAATGAATACCACATGTGTTATCAAAATATATTAGAGAAATATGTTTTCAAATCTGGGTTTAAATCATTCTTGAGAAGAATATTTCTAGCACTTATATTGGAATAAAATGATATTTTGGAAATTAATATTGAGAGAGAATGTTTTAAAACAAGATATATATTATTTATATTGAAATAAAATATCTATTTTTGGTTCTATGGACAGTTGATGTGACTCGAGCGATAACTATTTGATGAATATGATAATAAATCACACTAGAAAGTGTTCTTGACTATTCATGTCTGCACACCATCCATTTATCTACAAATGGTGGTTTATATTTGGTTATGAAAACAAAATAATTTAGGAATGATAGTTTATTACATTCTTTATTCCTTGTTGATCAATGTTTCCATGATCACTATTTACGTTGTATTTTATTTTCACTATGATGCATTCCTTGAGTGATATTTGATTAGAATGTTTCCATGTTGCATGTGTTCACATGCTGTTATGTTTCTACTATATGATCGTGATGAGATGATATACTAGTATTGTATGTTTACAGTGTGATATATATTACCATCTCCTTAGATGTTGTTTTGATACATTAAATAAGTGGAATTTTGTGTCGTTTACATCTCTTAATGGTGGAGTGTGTGCATGGCCTATGATGATGACTATGATGGGCCTGAGTAAACAGTGTGGAGCATTATGACTGAGTGGCCTTCCCTATGGTATCATGTTAAGGGAATGGTATTTTTGTGGCCTGACCTGAGGGACATGATTTTTTGATCACCTGATATGCAGCATCGTTGAAACATGAAATATTGTGATTACGAACTATTATATGAGTTCAGATTATAAAAAATGTTATAGTACCTGACATGATTCCATACAATTAATTAGAGATTTATTCCAATTATATCATTACAAAATGATAATATTGACACTTATTGATGGATTCTGCGTACTATTCGATGGTCCAATCGTTGAGTGATTCTGAGCGCCATGCACTGGTTAATAATCCCTATGGAATTCCCTATTTATCTTTCTGGAAAGGAGGTGAAGTAGGTACAACTAAGGGTTTGATGGATGCTTGGTTAGTGAACTAAAAATAATTTTTGGATTGTGTTTTTATGCTACTTGTGTTTATTATTATAAAGGAATACACTTGTTATATGCGAGCACAATAGATAAGGACATGAGGGTAGAGTCTTAATAATTCATGTACTCACACAATACATGGGAATTTTGAGGTGCTTATAGATTTCATGAGTTAATCAGAAAACGAAGGGGGTTATTGTATATGGCTATGAACTGTTGAATCAATTTGGCAGTTCTAACACCCAGATCATTTTTTATAAAATATATTTCTTTAAATAATTCTAATTCTTCAATTGTAAGTGTTATAAGCAATATTTAGTTAAAATGAACTGTGGGACACTATTTGTGTATCCTTTATATTAATTTAGGGAATATAAATATTAATAACTAATTTATGAAATAAATATAATGCACCAAATCAATATTAATTTAAAAGTAATTGCATAGAAAATAGTCACACAATTATAGTAAAATAACATTATTCATCAAAAATAAACATTCTTAAAAAATTAGTTTCATTCTTTTTATTAATGGAAATAAATATTAAACATTTTATAAATGGATTTTTCCAAAATAGATTTGCTTTTTGAATTCATATTGTAAAAATTATATTTGTAGACAACATTTATTATTTAGGGAACAATGAAAATATATATTTGTATTGAAAATAGTATTTGCGTTCAAAGTCTTTACAATGTCAAATTTATTTTTTAATTTTTGTTATATTTTAATTATTTAATATTAATTTATATAAACCGACTATGTTTTTTAATAGTATTTTATACTTTATTTTATTTGAAAACATTTTATATCTAAAAATCCATTTTCCATAAAACTATTTTTTATGACATCCTACCGGTTTTATTTAAAATTAAATATAGAAAATGCTCTATTTTGGATTTTAAAAAATGGATAAACAATTTCGAATGATAATATGAAAATATATTTAAAATTTACACTTTATTTGATTACATTATCGATAGGAACCATGGAATTTGTTTTATCATTGTAAATGGTAAATTGAGTTATTTAGGTTTTCAATAAATTGAAAAAATATATAAACTGACTTTAACACATCACAAATCCATTATTGATGAATAAATTTAGACCATTATCACATGTAAATATAATATATTTTTTTCAATGGATTAGTTTCCACAATATAAATTATATAATATTTAAATCAATTAATTAAAAAAATCATCACATTCAGCATGATAAATATTTTTTACGCACACATTTGGTGAAAAGGTATGTTATTAATGAATAAAAATATATCTTTATAACTTAATAATCTTATTTTATTGGTGAATATTATTTTTTCACTTTTTGGGCCACTTGTAAGAGATTATGATATTTTAAATATTTTTTTTAATTTAAATTCAGAGATGTCACATTACTGTTTTAAATAATATATCATTTTTAATATAGAGTTACCAGAAATATATATTCAATTATAAAAACTCTTCAGAAATATAGAATATTGATCTAATTTGATGTATTTTATTTTTAATTTTATATAATGAAATATGTATATTAAATAATTACACAACATAAATGCTGTAATTATTTTATTAAATGAACCATAATTTATTTTAAACAAATAGAATTAAATAAATTGAATTTGAGATAATTAAATTTTTAAATGAATTTAAAAGAAGATCATGACGTTTTAGGGACATAATAAAATATCTAGTTTGAAGATAACTTGTTATCTACATATTTTTAAATGCTCATTTAATGAGTGGTGTGAAGATTGAAACTAATGATATTTTTTCAAAATAATATGTTATTAATTTTTATTTTAAAAAATAAAACACCTTTTGAACTAAAAAAATTACAAAAAAGGTCTAACATGTTATAAATTATAAATTATTTCTATAATTTACAGTATATTAATAAAATATTAAACATTTTAAAATTGAAATTGTTTTTACCTTAGTCAAAATTAAAACTGGTTAACTAATGGGATATCTAATTAATTATGTTTAATGTAATATAAAAAATCACTAAAATATATTTTTTATGATAATAAAAGATTATATAATCATATATTTTAATAAATATACTTTTAGATTTATTTTTATTGATATTTAATTTATTATAAATTAATATTTACTGAAAATTTCAAATGTTCCCTAAACCACAATTATAAAAAAGTACTGTCTCCCTCACTTCTTCACTTCACATTGAGCTTCCAAGATCAACAGTAATCTTTAAATTTATATGATCAAATTATTATTGAACTATTAAATATGTTATAGAATTGTCATTAGGCCATCATTAGTATCCCTTAGTGGTGATATAAAGGAATATTTCTCAAGAAGAGGCAATTGTCTTTGACAACCCTATTGATATTTGATTTTTTGTACATCTAGTTAATTTATTGTTTCCATTTAAAAGTTATATATACACCATAAACTACTTGTTGAGATTTTATTATGATTATGGAACAATAATATTCCACATTTTATCCATCCATTTAAAAACAAAAGTACCTCCCATGAGTACATACACCATACAGTCTCCACATCGTGGTGTAATCTATTTTTCATCAACACTTTAATAATAATTGTCTAATTATGAAAATAATATATATATATATATATATGTTAATTATAAAGTTATATTTATTCTGAAAAAAATTTAATATATCATTTCACCATTATGGAAATGATATCATCACGCATGTGTGCGTATGGCCAACCATATCCACGACATGATGAGATTCATTTTAAATTCATGAATGATTATATAAATATACATAATGAATAAATATGGCTTATATTAACATAATATCATTTTGAAGATGATAGAAATATATACTATTCACATGAATGGGGATTTATGGGACAAACCATGAAAACGGAAATGAATAGGTTTCCACCAAAAAGAATGGTAGCAATGAAATATTATTGACAAACAAGTGACATGATGATATAAGATGTTGAAATGTGATATAATGAACATGAATTTTTTTGTACTATAAATTAGTAAAAAAAATAAACACTTATATAGTGGGTTCAAATGAACATGAATGATATCATACCTATGGTAAGGGTTAATTAAATAATCTCATTATTATTTTTGATTGTTTATATGTATGTATCTGCTGGTGAATATTTCTATTCTTTGTTGATGATTCTTAGAAATGTATTCCAAATTTTTTACTATTCTTCTATAACGTTTTAATGTACTTTTTCCCAATTTTTTATTTTTAATAAATAGGTTGAAAGGAATACATCTGGTTGTTTCTCAAATGTGGAACATTATGGATTTTCTTAGAAGAGTACAAAAGGAATGTTTTTTAACTTAAATGGAATGAATCAATTTTTCAGCCATCATGATCCCATTATTATTTGAATATTACCATAAAATATAACATGGTTATTTTTTATGAAAATATTTTATTTTTTAAAATTCATGGAATTTTAAGAAAATACATGTTTTCAAAGAGTAAAGGATATTTTCATCAAGGTATATTTTTATGTTATCTATCAAATTTATTTTTCATATAGTGTAACATTATTTTATGGTAAATATTATTTAACAGGGATATTATATGGATAATATACCTATTATTCATATGGATGAATTATGGTTAAGATGGAATTTTGATTATAAATCCCATTTCTTTTCCATGGTTTACTTTGTGATTGAATGATGTTTATGAAAACCATTTTCTTCCATGGGTTATGATTTGATGAAATATTTTATGTTCTTGCAGAACAAAAAAATTATGTGATACATAATGAAATTGGTGGGGGGCCTATATCTCCCTCTAAATCATTGGGTAAGGATTTATATCTCATGATATAGACATTTCTATAATTGGAAGTGAACCATATTCAATAATACTGGGCTGTAAAGAGGAGTCAACTTAGTTCAGTAAGGGTATTTTTCAGGAATGATAGTCTTGGAAGTGATTTGTAAATAATGTGAAAATGATTTGCTATTCATATTTGAATAGAAAAATTTCATGTCTTATGTTATAATCCCATGAATTATGAACATTGATTTTTTAATATTTCATATCTTATGACATTCTAGGATTTATTTCATGATACAATACCATGTTCCTTGATATGCATTATAAAATTACATAAAGTTATTTTCATTTACTTATGAAATTATGCTTATGTTACCTTTCTTTATTTACCTTACTAATCATATTATATCACCCTGATTTTATTATTATTTTCCCAATGATATGGAGAATGGTATATAGTAAGTTTTGTGAAGAAGGGTTCTTGTTTTTAAGCAATAAGAGGGAGATGATATATAAGTTTTATTATGTCATGGTTTATATCTCCATATTTCACCCACTCTTTTATTTATAATGAATTTTATAAGGGTATCACCATATTATCTCAAAATATAGATGTTGATTTAGATGTGAAAGATCCAAATGGATCATTTTTTACATCACAAGTTTATAATTCTCCTACAATTGAAGGTTTCTGTGAATATTCTTCTAAAAAATATTGTGGGCCATCCTTCAGTTGAATTTTATATAATTAATGTAATGTATCAACTTTCACTATTTGCAGCTCATATCAATTTATAAGGAAGGGGTATAAAATTTAATTTTATGAATATAACTATGAAAATCTATTGATTCAAGGATGAATATAAAATTCTTATAGAAATTTCTTCAACTTTCTGGGTATAATTTCCTATAAAAAATGCTATCTATCTCAGGTGGTTTGGGAGAAAGTAACAATTAAAGATACACCTATAATACATGAATTTTGTTATTTTACTGGTCACTTTCTTTCTCCTAAACCAAATCATAATGATGACTGTTCAATTGATCTAATTCTAGGAGTTATTCCTACTTCTACGACATATTATAGAATTTCCCCAATTGAGATGCAAGAAATAAAGAAAAATATATAAGTGAATGTTGAGAAGGGAATCATACACCATAGTGTATCCACATGGGTAAACATATTCTCTTTTTCAAGAATAAAGATTGATTAATGAGACACTTCAATGATTATCAAGAACATACCATGATCATTATCTAGAAAAAATATCATATCCCCCCTATTGATGACACATTTGATCAACTAATACCTGATATATACTTTTCTAATATAGATTATTGTTTTGGAAATAATCAATTGAGGTTAAATAAGGTTGATATACCTAGTAGTTTTTCAAAACAAGTCATCAACAATATGAATTTATAGTGATCCATTTTTCATTGATAATTTCACCACTATCTTCATGGATTTAATGAATATATTGTTTAGAGACTATCATGATCTATTTGTGGAAGTCTTTATAGATGAAATTATTTTATATTAAATGTGAAATGAGGAGCATGAACACCACTTGAAAATTTTAGTAATGTCTCTCATATTGGTATAGCTTTATCTAAAATTTTCCAATTGTGAAAGTTGCGTTTTGAAAGTATAAAATTGGGGTCACATAATCTCAAGAGAGGGGATATATGTTGATCTATAAAAAAAAATATTATTTAACATTGGCCTAAACCAACAACAACAATTGAGATATGATGTTTTCATGGATTTTAGGAATATTACCGATGTTTTTTGAATGATTTCTGATGATTATATAATCCACACAAAAAAGTTCACATAGAAAGGAGTTCAGTTCATCCTGGTGGAAGAATGTGATGATAATTTCATGGAGCTAAAAATAAATTAATTCAGTGCACTTATGCTCACACTACCATGTAGTGTATAAATATTTATGATATACATCGATACATCAAATAAGGGGATTTATGATTTCTCATTAAAAATGATAAATTGATAGCTTATGAATCAATGAAACTAAAAATCCATGTGAAGAATAACCCAAAAAGGATTCGAATTTAGCTATTTTAATTTTTTAATTAATGATATGAAGGCATTATCTTTCTAAATAAATGTCTGAAATATATATAGATTATAAAATATTAAAGTATATTTTCAATAAAAATGATATAAATATGTTCCAATGAATATTTTTTGAGTTAAATAATGATTATGAATGCTCAATACATTACCAACATATTAATGCGATAATGGTGGAATATGTTTGAGTTAAAATTACCATGATATCCTATTAAAGATATTGATCACAAAATATCCAATATTTATGGATTTTAAAATGATCAATCTATAATTTTTAATCGAATGAGAATAATAATATCCGACTCAAATGATTGTTTAACCATCTATACAAGTGATGATCAGAGAGGTAAAGTTGTATGATGTTGAGATACAATGGAATGTGATAAAAATTTAAAAGTTCAATATTGATTATGATGGAATAATTAAGTTCTTGAACCATGTTTGTATCCCAGAAATACCATATTTATAGAAGGAGTTATTTGATGAGGCTCATTGTTCATAATTCTATATTCTTCATGATAAAGAATGATGTATAGATAATTGAATTAGTATTTATGGTGGGATGGAATGAAGTGATATATTACATATAATAATACATAGTGATTTTTAGAATTTTAAGGTTGAGAAAAATAAGGCTAATGAGATATTACATACATTAGCTATACCATAATTGAAATGTGAAAATAACACCATGAATTTTTTCATCAATGTTTCTAAAAGATCAAAAAACCATAATGGTATTTGGGTTATATTTGATTGCCTTACAAAGTTAGAACACTTCACAACAATTAAGAAGATTTATCTCTTGACTAGCTTAACCAAATATATATTATGTTGTGAGATATCATAGTGTTACATATTACATTATATCTAATCATGATAATATGTTTACATAAATATTTTAGAGAATTATTCAGCAGGATATTGATATATATTTTATTATCCTCATTCATATGCTTTGTCTAAGAGGAAAATTCAAACTATTGAATGAATATAGACATATTTCTCAAAGGATTTAAATGGTGGTTGGGATCAACTACAACATTTGGTAGACTTTTTTTACAACTATCACATTCACTCTAGTATTTAGATGGTTCCTTTTGAATACCTATATAGTAATAATTGAAGAAGTCCAACATTATGGAATTATGTTTGGGAAATAATGTTGTCCGGACCATATCTTGTTGAGTAAATAAAATAGAATGTTTTATATATTCAATAACACATAAGAGAACCCCAGAGTTGACAAAAAATTTATGTTAAAAATTGATGAAAAGGCATTGATTTTGAAGTGGGTGAAATTGTATTTTTATAAATATCTCCCTAGAAAATAATGAATATATTTTTAATGAAAGTAAAACTATGCATTTTTTATATTGATCCTTTTTAAATACTTGATCATGTAATTCAGGTATATTGTCAATTTTTTCATCCACTGAATCTCTCTCAAATTCATTATGTGTTCCACATATCACTTCTGAGAAAGCACATATCTAATCCTTCACATGTAGTAACCTAAGAAATCATAATGTTAGATAAATATCATTTATATGAATAATAACTAAATCATTTTCTAGACCATAGTTAAACTCTTGTTTGAAACAAGTCCACTCTCTAGGTATGTGTTTTATGTCAGAACAACTAAGTTGAGGAGGATATGTGGGAATCTGAGGATGTGATTAGGAAGAGGTATCTTTAAAAATTTGTGTATGAGTGACGAATAATGAATGGTAAATTCATTTTATGGTGGAGATAATGTAACATTTATATATATTTTATATGAAATATTTATCATTAAATAAATTTAATTTCTCAATAGCTTATGTTGTACGTAATAGTGAGTTTAAATAAACCACCATATATTATTACTTTAACCTAGCTGTTAAATATTTGAAGTAAATATGGATAATTAATTTATGAATGAAATATAAATATCAAACACAATATCAATGTATAGTTAAGGGATATGAAAATAATCACATAATTTTAGTAAAATCATTTTAATCTTTAAAAATATGGTCTCTTCACAAATTATTGATTCTATTATTTATAAATTTAAAATAATTTTTACAAGTTATAGAAAACAGATTTGAGAAAATTAATTTCATTTTTCATTTCTAAATTTCAGAATAATTTTTTTCTGAAAACATTTATTGTTGGATAAATAGAGAAAATATGATTTTTAATTGAAAAGTAATTTTTTTATAATATAATTCACATTGTAAATATTTATTTTTGATTATTTTTAAATTTTAATTATTTAATTTTAATTTAAATAATTCAATTAATTTTCTGAAAATATTTTATGTATGATTTTATTATAAAACATTCAATGTTTTGAAATGAAATTTTACCAAAAAATAGTTTCAAAACAATTTACCAGTTTTTTTTTCAATTAAATTCTACAGATTCAAGGATATGAAATTTTCAAAAAAATGAACCAAATTTATATTTATAAGGTCCAATTTTCGTGAATAGGTCCCTTGTAATTTTTTCCAATATGAAGATTAGCCTTGTTAAATTTATTTACAGTGTTAAAGGGTAAATTTGGTAAAGTAGGTTTGAAAAATCACAATGACTATAAAATTGATCAATCATATTAAAAAGAATTAATAAATGATGATAATTCGATACTTATCAGTTACAAGTCTAATTTTAGTTGTTTGATGGAAAATATTTTATGAAACGACTAATATGATATTTAAATCAATGAATGTCATAAAATGCAGCTTTCATTATCTTAAATTTACCTTATGTGTCCACATGAAAAAAAGATATATTAAAATTAATTTAAATGTAAAATTTTAATATAATAAATAGATTTTCAGGATATAAATTTATTTTTTTTATTTTTGGGAAACAAACATTAAAATATAATAATTATAATAATTTATTTAACAAAAATATAAATATTCCACTATCATTTGTTAAATAGTATATCATTTTATATATAGTTTTAAACAAAATAAATATTCAACTATAAATTATCATATAATATATTGATGATTTATCTTCATCATGGGTTTTTATTTTATTAGTGATGAAATAAATATATTAATTAATTACAAAACACATATATAGTAATTATTTTATTAATTGAAATAATCATTAAATGTTACTAATAATATTATAATATTAATATTTTTTGTTAATTATAGTGATAAATAAATTTAATATTCTGAATTGACCTCATATTGATATACTAAAATAGTTTTTTAAAAATTTAATTTTTTATCATGATATTTTTAAAATTCAAATTAATAAATTATTTTAAAATTGACAGTAATGATATTTTATCAAAATACTATTTTTTTAAATTATGGAAAAATTATTAAACATCCTTAAAAAATAATTATATTTTTCTTGAAAATTTTATATATTGTTCGTTTATGGTTTAATTAACATCAAATAAATAATAATTACAACCTTTTAATATAGAATTTTTTTAACATAGTTAAAATTAAAATAGGTTAACTAAGGGTTAATCAAAATTAAAAATTTTATAATAATATCAAAATTAATGTAAAATATATTATTTTTTTGTAATTAAACATTATAGTGTCCAATATATGAATAAATTGTCTTTTTAAGGAATATGGATTAATATCTAATTTATTATGAGTTATTATTTTGAGAAACTTCCAAATGTTCCCCTCACCTCAATTATAAAAGGGATCCTCCTCCATCACTTCTTCCCATCACATTGAGCCTTGAAGATCAACCATCACCAAGAAATTTCTATTCTAAACTTTCATATCTATTTTCTATAGGTTTTGGTATTCTCAAAATTTCATCCCTACTGTTGTAAAAATAATATCTAAAGGATTTTTTCCAAAGAAGAAGTAATTGTCTTTCACGACTCATTCAAGATTATTTCTTATTCATCATTCCCTTCATGTGTTTTTCCTTTATAATGCAATGACTATAGTTTCACCTATTTTATTTGATATTTTTATTATTATAGGACAACCACATTTCACCTTTTAACCATCCTATGAAAAAGAATCATTGTGCATGTGTATGTATAGCTTACAATCTTTACGTCGTGGTGTTATTTGTTTAAATCAAAAATATATATAGAAGGGTATAATGATTGAGGAAATATGTTTATATATATATATATGTAAATGTTATAACATTATATTGATCTTGGTAATTTTATTATTAATATACCATCCACTTCCTTACCATTTCACCATTAAAAAAATGACATCGTTTCTTGGGAATACATACAAGATATTGTCTCCATAATGCGATAAAATTAGTTTTCCATTAAATAATGATTATATAATTGTATAAAATGAATTAATTTTATATATATTATCTTAATATAATTTTATAAAATGAATGAACTATATCATATGCACATGAACTGGGTCTTATATGACAAAACATGCATTGTAAGATGATTCATTTACGACCCAAACGTAGGGTTATAATTATATATTATTAATAAACTGGTGAGAAGATATTATAAGAGGGTCATATATGATGTCATAAATATAAATATGGTTATGGTATAAATGAATAACATTAATTAATCCATTACATATGAGGATTAAATATGAATGAAGGAAATAAACCCTACGTTAATGGTTAATCCCACAATCTCATTATTATTCAGGAATGTTTATAATTAAGTATCTACTAGAAAATATTTTACTTATAAGTCCATGGTTCATAAATATGTTTTCAATAATATTTTTTCTATTAATATACCATTTTTTAATTTCCTTTTAACCTATTTGTGAAATTTTAAAATTCATTTATAAATGAATCTTACTTGTAATGTTCAAAATGTTGTACTTTGTGGATTTTAGGAAAATGTACAAAATGAATGTTTTTTTGTCATATATGGAGTGATTTTCTTTTTTAACATTTATTTAATTGTTTTTCAATGAATCATCCATTAGAAAAAAAAATTTATTTTTAAATAATAACTTTCATTTATAATTTGACTTCCTTTTTTGAAAAGAATGAATTTTCAAAGGATAAAGGACATTTTCCTCAAGAATTATTTTCATGTTATCTATTAAAATAAATTTCCATGTATGATAAAAATTGATTATGTGATTTATTCATTAATGGAGATATCTTCAGTGATGTTATCCATATTATTCCAACGGTTGATTTTTCCTTATCATGGTATGATATTTATGAAAACCATTTGTTTCTATGGGTTATGTTATAATTGAATGATGTTTATGAAACCCATTTTATTAAATGGGTTCTAATATGATGAATTATTTTGTTCTTGTGGAACACAAATGTATGGTTTTAATTATGTTACTATTGGGACCTATAACTACCTTCAATACATTATTTAAATATTTATATCTCATAAGATAGACTAGACTGGGATGGGAAGTGTACCCTGTTATGTAATACAATTCTAGAATGTGGATCAAACTCAGTTCAATAAGGGATTATGATCTCTATGATTGTCTTGGCTGTAAGCCTTGACTAATGTGAATATTATTTTATCGTCTTGTCTGTTTCCTATTATATTATGCCTTATTTTGTAAATATATGAATTATGTACTTTGATTATTTTCTAATTCATATCTACCAAACTTCTATGATTTTTTTCAGGACCCAAAATCATGATAATTCATATATAGAAAAAACATCAAATGTTATTTTTATATTATTATGTGCTTATCCTAATGTTATCTTCCTTGATTACCATTACTGGGCATATATTGTATCCCATTTATTATTTTTAAAATCGGCTATAGTAAGATGTGTCAAAAAGGGTTCTAGTTATTTATGAATAAGTGATAAATTATGTGGATGTTTTATGAATCAGTTATTTATGTTTACATGTTCCCAAATATACAAAACATATATAGTTATGGTGTGATTTTGTTATTCTATGTAATGAATATTATCCTATTAAAATGAAATTTATTTTTATATATATTTTGGGCCTTTAATTTAGTGGATGGAGATGAGATCTATTAGATCCATGTTCTTACTTTTTATCAGAATTACATAATTAAGCTAGGATTTCCATACTAGGAGGTAGATATTTTTGACATGCATGTAATCATTATTGTATCACATTAACACAAATAAATTATTCCCTATACTATTTTAATTATTATTTATCATTATTAATTAAATCAATTGTGGGTATAGTATCCCCACTATTAAACATACACCATTGCTTCTAGTCATCACCCTCTTGCGTACGGGGAGGGGAACATGAGGTTGTGAGAAATTATGTCTCAGATATGGTGGTTCTTGTTTGTATGCTAAAAAATTGTAAACAAGGATCAATAGTCACTAAATCAATATTCTATTTTCCTATGGATATTACATTATAGTCACAATATATGTGGCTTGGGACTTAGGTTGGGGTACTTTGAAAATGCAAGGCCAATCATGTATAGTGGTCCTCTAAGTTTTTATAATGTGGGGAATGTATGATTTGATGTTATATTTGATAAAACTCAAATTGTATGATTCACATGATATTCATATAATATGTATGAAATTTTTATTTTCTTAATGAATAATGAAATTTCAGGTAGGTTACTATATTGTTTAGGAACATGTTCTTTTGTTGTATTGTAGATCAATCATTTAATGCATTTATTTGTTATATTTTTTAGGATAGTTTAACATTATGTGATATATCTATCATGCAATGTTTTTGTGACATATCTTTACAATAATTAATTAGTTTAATTCATCATTTTATTGTGTTAGTGAATATATTATGACTATGATTAATGTCTAGGGTTAGAAACTAAGGTCAATTCATGGCGAATATACATTGGGATGTGGGTAGATTTAGTAGAATCTTGTGAGATAACATAGAATGTTTAGATTTTTTCAATCGTCCTAATTTTAAAAAAAATTATTAGATTATAGCTCACAATTATTTGGTCCAATCACTACCCAAGTAATTGTTCCTAAGAATTTCCTAGAACCAGCTCTAGGGGTGAAGGGAATGGTTAATTGGGGGTAGCCATCAAGATTAATGGTTTTCTAAGCTATGGATTTTTAGCTCTAGAAACCTAGAAAATTACAAAGCACCAATAGTGTATAGTATTTTGAGGATTTCATAGACATAAATGATGGTGTCATTGATCACATTGAGAATCCATCGGATATTAATGTGATGTTATAAGCCTTCATGATATAGGGACTCGCCATGCATTATTGGGTAGTTATTGGAATGTTTAGAGGATGTGTGGGCCTCACCCATGAGGCCTTCAAAGACATTTTTTTCAAAAAAAAATTCCTAATATGATGGAGATCGATTATTAAGCGGATTAAATAGAGAAACATTATGTCTATATGATAGTATAAACATACTTGACATGATTTACCAAGATCCTCTATTTCATACATGTTCTCACAGGTAATTAGGCTCTAAAGGCTAGGGTTTTTAAATCAGATTTCAACCCAACCATATAGAGTATCTCCAAATCATCATCCATACTCTATTACTTGATGTTTGTAGAATGTTCCAAACCATTGAGAATATTCTAAAGGATGGATGAGTAGCTAGTTTTTGGTAATATTTCTTCACTCAGACATGTGAACCATCCACTGTTGTTGTGGGTGACTCATCCAATGAAAGAAGAGGATGTCCATGAAGATGAAGATGATAAGTTTCATTCTAGTGATTCTGATTTTAGTCTCTTGATTATCTTATTGAGGATACACGTAGTGAATTAACTATGGAAATATCTAAAACTATTGTCGGGTATTCCCAACACCCAAAAAAATGTTCTGAAAGTGTAGTAAGATAGGTCATATCCATAATATTTTCTATATATAACTAATATAGAATATTTATAGAGTTCTTTGATGGGAATAATCATTAAAATTTGAATCTAGTTGGAATTCATAGTTGAGGATTTATAATTCCCGAAAAAAAATGAATTTAGGGAAAGAAATTTTAGTTTCAATACTTGTCATACATTTCATGCTATTATCTACATTATTCTACCTTGAATAACAGTTTTTCATAAAATTATTTCATTTAAAATGATTCCTAGAGTGTCAAATGGTCATTACTGACTATGGATATCTGTTTGAACTCACAATTCTAGAGATGATTACTTTTTTTGGTGATTATCTACATAGACTGGATTATAGTCTTCAAAGATCACAATGATTTCTATCATAGAGGTGTATATTTTACCTCCCAAAAGGGATAGAAGCAAATTTTGAATAGAGAGAATGTACTAGGATAAATTACAATTGGAATAGAATTGAGTTAGCTTAGGATGATCCCAAAACAGATGGAACTTTTTCCAATTTCATCAAGATCATTGAATGGATCCTCATGTTTTTCAAACTTTATTGATCTCAATATGAACATCATTCGAGATTCATTAACATGTATTCATCATGATAGAAGAGTTCACATTGAGTTAGAGTACCTACCATGTGTGCAACAAATTTCGGTACCCCCATGTCATATAGTTCAGAAAAATATTATGTTGATCAAGATACAACAAGATTATTTGTTGACTATGTTTTTTTTAAACAGTTTACTTCACTAAGGGTTGTACCTATTTTATTCACTAAGAAGGATAATAGTAGTCTTATGCTATGAGTTGATAATTCGGTGGTGAACTATGGGATGTTGAAGAACTAATTCTTATTGATCAGGATTCAACAATCTATAGGTATCCTCTTTGTTATCTAAGATGGATCATTGATCAAGTTACCAATAATTATGAATTTTATAGGAAGGAAATCCAAAAATGTAGTCTCATAAAACGTTTTGAATTTATGTGTACTCGGTAATAATGTTTGGGCTGATGAATGCACTAGATGTGCTCATGGTCCTCCTGAAAAAAATCATTTATCCATACCTTGACTCATTCATCATAGTGTTTATTGATGATATCATGTTTTACTCCTCGAGGCCAGA
This sequence comes from Viscum album, assembly GCA_963277665.1. Lineage (NCBI taxonomy): Eukaryota > Viridiplantae > Streptophyta > Magnoliopsida > Santalales > Viscaceae > Viscum > Viscum album. The sequence continues at coordinate 409,005,323 of OY728134.1, read as the reverse complement.
GAACTATTCTATGAACTAGGATATAATAGTGTGTACTCTTCGGGCACATACGAATAATACCAATATATAAAAGTTTGACTTTTGGATTGGAGAGGTAAATTTACTATGTTGTGTGTTGTCTAATACTGGTACACATATAGACCTAATTAACATTGAGGTTGTAATTTTTTAGACAGATCCCCAATAATAATTTTAGAATATGATTTTCTGGGGTTTAATTGGAAACTACATATGGTTTATCTTAGTCTACATATGACTATCATCATCAATGAAAAAAATACAAATAAGGGAGTGATGTTCTAGTGGTTTAGTTAGTATGAATATGTGTTAATTGAGAGAAAAATAAGTTTGAAAACAATTCTAGTAATAACAATACATGATAGTAGATTAGTTAATTTATAATAATATGATGTATCAGGAATTTTTATGGGTGTGTAGTTGCTGAAGAGAGAGTAGGTAGTAACCTACATGTATCTTCATCTATGACCCCATGTGTGTAAATGACTTATATATGACTTGGAGTAGAAATCAGTGGTCCATTATCTATCATGTTGAGGAAATTATTTATTTTGGGATGGATTTTTTGTTAATAAAGAATATAAAATCATTTTTTATATTTTCACACAGAGGGACATGAACCATAGATAGAGGCAGTATATTTAGGATTTACCAAAGATCAACTTTTATATGGTTTATGATCCACGAAATGGTGATTTCCTTTTAGATTCTATTTGACATAGAACACAAGATGAGAAGAATTTCAGCAAGAGGTTATCATAGTAATAGTGAGAATTAATGAGCTTATTGACTAATTAGGTGATGGATGACATAGATAAATATTTCTATAAGAATTTTCATCCCTGGTAATTATATATTTTCTAGAGTACTGGGTGAGGGCTAGTTAGTATTCATACCCTAAGTGTGTTGTGATGAGGGAGAAAATTTTTAAGTTTGACCCAGTACATGGATGGACCATGGTTCAAAACAAAGTGAACATGGTATATTGGAGAGTGGTAGTCCCAACATCCATCAAAGATGAGATAATTATGGAGTACCATATGTCTAGATACCAATTACATATAGGTGAAACAAATATATATCATGAAATAGGATCTAGTTCTACTGGCCATTGATGATGACAAACATTATTGGTTTTTTTCTTCTGATGCCTTACATGTTACTTGGTGACATCTGAGAATTATTATCCAAGTGGGTTGTTGTTGTCATTTATGATACCTCTATGGAATTGGGACGACATCACCGTGGACATATTGATTGGATTACCTAACACCTTGAGGATTTGTAACATAGTCTGGGCGATTTTTAATCTATTAATGAAGTATTCTCATTTCATACCAATCAAGGTGACTCAATCATTAGTGGGGGGAGGAAAGATATTTATTTAAGAAAACATTTCCATACACGTGTTTTTATGATAAATTTTTCATATATAGATGAATTTTTTTCTTTTTGATTTTGTTAGAGGTGGCATAAATCTGAATGGGCATATTGGAGATTGAGCATGGCAAACCATCCATAGAATCGAAGATATCTGAATACGAAAATATGAATGTTATATGATATGCATCGACCATTCATCCGATTAATAGATGGAGTATGGGATGATCATATAGATTTCATTTAATTTTCATACCATAACAGTTTACATGATTTGATTCAGATGGAACCTTCTGAGTCTTTTTATGAGAGGTCGTGTCTCCCACTGCTCCATTGGGGTGAGGTGTGTGAGGTAGCAGTTTGGGACACAGTATGGTTCAAAATACCACTAAGAGTGTAAATATGATACGCATGTGGTTGATCACCACTCGGGGTGGATAAGGGTATATTTACAACCATACGAGGACACCCTAGGAGATTTTATGGGATATCAGGTCTTCTTTAATGTTACACCTCAGTTATGGAATTTTTTTCTGTGGAAATAGGGCATGCTAGAACCAAATTTTGATTGACCATTTGTGATCACAAATTTGATATATTTTTTTTCATACCTTTAATAAATACCTTCTATCTCTTTAGATATCAAAAATGTGTTCCATGTGTTATAAAATCATAGTTACATACCCTAACATGAACATGATATTGATTGCAGGTATATTGATTTGGCGACCAACACATTTTATAAGGGGCATCCGGTATGATCATTAACCTATGAGAGAAGGTGTTTCATCGAAAGATGTGAACACTAGTTTGGATTCAATGTAAGAATGGAGAGATCTTGGAGGATACATCAGAGTGCATGCCGGATATTTGTACCCAGTGGCCCTAGTTTTATGAGAAGGGAAACATGAGATAATTTTTGATTCTTAGAAGATAATAGAGAGGGATGATTTTAATATCCTAATTTTCTATATATAATAAAAACCCTAATTGATATAAATTTATTTGTATATTTATTTGAAAGATTTAATTTTTCAAATGAATTAATATGATAAATTTTGTAAAAGGTTTATTTATACGTAAAATCCCAATTAATATATTTTAATATTATATGAAATATTTTTTGAGTTAGGAAGAAATAAAACATTGGATTCTTAGGCCAGTTGAGCCTCATCAAAAATAAAATAAAAATAATTAATATATTATATTACACATGCATAATTTCTTTCCAGAATAAATGAATATCTTTGCAGTGGTGCATCGTATGCAAAATCCAAGAACATCGTTATAATCAAGATGGGGTTTTACACTTTGGAAAAAATAATAATTATGTGCATAGGAAATTTGGTTTCTTTGAACATGAGGATAAATAATTAAGTATTTTTATTTATATATTTCCTAAAAAATAAAATATATAAAAATGGTGTATTGTATGGGAAATATGAGATCACAGTTAGGTTCAGTGAGCTAGTTTTACTCTATGTGGTGTATAACTTTTCAACGAATCAGACGTTTGGTCGGAAAACATTTTATATAAAATTATTTATATTTATTTATTTTAATTTTCCAAAAATAATTACATATCTCCCAAAAGGTGTTTCGTATGAGAAATACATGACCAATGATAGCTCTGGGGTGTTCAGTTTACCATTGGGAGGACATAAGTTTTTTTGTGTATCAATAATTATGTTTGATAACTCAATAATTAATGATATTTTTTATTTTTTATTACTAATTTTATTGTTAATTAAGACAACTAATGTTCTTCTTCCACATCAAAAACCATACACCATTTTTTGATGCACATTTGAATTCCAAACCATCTATTTTCACATAATTTTTACTATTATATTCACCAACACATTAATGTAGTGAATTAAAACCCTCGACCATTACTTTGTAATTGAAATAAAAAATTAAATTAAGAATTTTATTTTCAAGTTGGTTAAATATATGGGACACGAAGTTTAAAATTCTTGGACCATTTGGTTGTGGTTCTTGGTTGATATGAAAAAATATTTCGAAACTAATTTATCCATGGACAGGGTTGGTGAAGGTAACTTCCTTATATGTAGTAATCATATCTAGTGGTGGTGAAGCTTTTTTTGTGGCATCTCTTTGTGGCACCTAGAAGGTGTGTTTTTTGATTTTCTTCTTCCCCAATTTCCCTTCCTCTCATACTATAAAAAAAGAGATAATAAATTCAATTTAAATAATTAATGGTAAAATAATATTAATTGAAAAATTAAATCTAACCCATTATCAAAAGAAAAAATATTAAATTATTAAATGATAATTTATGACCAATATTATCTTGAAATAAATATTATGGGATAAATTAATCGAACTTGTATATGGTAGTTTTGTGAAATTATCAATTTTAATTAAAAATAATTATCAATTGTTGACTATGTCTAAATTATAAATATATACAACATTTAATTATCAAATGATAATAATTTAAAAAATTATAATGTTATAATTATCAATGCATAGTTATTAAATAATTAGTAAAGGATAATTTTTTAATATGAATTTTCATATGATTATTATGAATTAATAATTTAAAAGGAAAAATTATTAGTAGAAAATTATAAAAATTAACTTATATTAATTATAATGGTGTTTACAAATGATAATAGTATGATATTATATAAGGATAATCATTAAATTGAAAGTATAATTTTTTATATTTTTTAATGAAGGATTATATGCAATACAACCTTTCTTCAAAAAACAATTTAATCACATAATTTATCAAATGTGGTTTTACAATTACTCTTGGTAAGAATATCATGAGCATCTGCACTGGATTAAAACAATAATTTGGAAGTTATTAAGGTGTGAGAACATATTTATTTCATATGATATTTCATTTTATTTGGAAATAACATAGCTAATATTGGTACTGTGATCCATTGAACAACCTGGTGAATTGACATTCTAGAAACAATATTAACAAGGAACACAAGGAGGTGTTATTGAATTTTTATGTTTTTTCCCTTGCTATCAAATGAAACTGGGTGATTTATATTTTCTATATACATTGATGACATTGAGGTATGAAGATACTGAACATCTTGTTCAATAAATTATAAATAATTCCAAGATTATTATTTATTTTGATCTTTCGTTACACTATTATTTTTAACATGAGTGATATTTGTGTACCATATTTCTATTTTTGATGTGTTCAGATATATGTATGTTTCTACTATATACTCATGACAATTTGATACACCTACTTTGTATGTTTACTCTACGATATACATTACCACTTCCTTTGAGTATGTGTTAATACTTATTATAGGTGTACTTCAATGTGATTTACCTCCCTTGGCGGGGGAGTGTGTGTGCATCTTGTGATGATGATGATAATGTACTAAAGAACAATATATTGGGCATGAAATCTTGGTGGAAAGACACATGGTGGAACATTAGAGGAATAATGGTCTAGTGGACTAACTTGATGGTATTGACAGGTTGGTGGCCTCACTCAAGTAATCATGACAACGTGATGGATTGTGAGCATGAGAAATGACATGAGTTTGGATTTGAAGCTATGAGACATTTTTTAAATGATTCTTTAAGATTACCAAGAGATAGAATCCAATTTTATTAGATTTCCATGATCTTACTAACAATTAAGTATGGCTTCTAAGTACCATGTGCTTATCCATTATTGATGGAATCTAGGAACAATGTGCTGGTACATTCTCTTCGATATATTCCACGATTATTTTTTAGGAAATGAGAAAAATAAGGTAAGGTAGAGGGTTTGGAGATGGGTTAGTTAGAATACTACATTTAAGTTGTGGATTGTGTGTTTACACATCCCTAATTAATTATTATAATTTCGTACACATTTTATACATGACCATATCAGGTGAGGATTCATTTGTGGGGTCCTATTGAGTCGTGTACTCATACCCTACAGATGAATTAGAACGATCTTGCAGATTTGTATAAATAACCATAAAAGGGAATTTGAGTTTTTGTAGATGTCTAAGTAGTGGATCCTAAATATAGTGATGGATAAGGATGAGAACTGAGGGATCCGAAATATTTCTTTTATCTTCATTACATACTATTGATATTTATACCACCATAAGAGCTAGTTAATTATGTTAAGTATTTCATCTTTATTTTTCCTCATTTAATATGATTATATATTCAATCTACCATTTTTATGATTTATTTCTTTCATGATGAATTGGAACATATTGTATAGTCTACAACTATAATTTGTAGACCCTTGTTACAAGTCACTGACCTCTTACATACTAATATAAATACACGAGGTCATGTGACATTCTATGATATACCCATAGGATTATGTAAGTATGATACAACTATGAAATTTAATATAATTTATATTAAAAATGGTATGTACATGAGTTTTTCCACTACCATAATAGTCCTCTTCTAGGGAATATCCTAGTTTCTACCACTTATTAGTAATCTATTTCACTATTTTGTTGTTTATTTTCCATTCCTTTGGGTTCTATTTTTTTCACTTTCTCTGACATCATCTTATGGAATATATCAACTTTTCAACTCATTAATCACCTTTTATCATCAATGATAAATTTATTTCAATAGGTTGATTAGATATACTTCACTAAATTCTGATCTACTACATCAAATTGGTCCCTTTATCTACTTCATTGGTATAGTGGCTTCTTCTGGATCAGACTTTTTTCATTCAATCCTAAATTTTTTATGATATCTATAATGATTAGATCAAATTTTATGTTAGATATATTATTCATATGATAATCATTAGATTGATATATTTTCTAAATTTATTTGTATTATGATATTTGTTACATTGGAATTTTTTTTGATAGTTGTATCTATTTTATATGATATGATTCATATGATTATAGTCATATTGGGATCATCATTTGTTTTAGTTCAAATTCCTTATATTGGGATATTTTTTTTCTCAAAGGTTTGTTCTATACTCATGAGTTTAGAAATTATTTTTTTATATTAGTTTCATTATTGGATCAGTGGGTTTAGATTCATCGGTGTCTTCAATTCAAAGGATTCCTCTAATTTTTTGGATCAACACTTATGGTTTATGAAGAAGTAACAGACAATTTAAATCATTTAATATCATTGAATGGAACTCTCGCGGCCTCACCATTCCATGCACAAATAGTAAATTTCTTTTTTTAATGAAAATACTGCCTAGAAGTGGTTTTCTAGCATAAACCAACCTTTGTAAATAAGATACATGGTTGGTGCGGTCTCAAGGTTGTGTTCTCAATGTATTTTTATATTTGGTACATAGGGTCGTGTAATCTTCTCATGCATTCTTTAGAACGATCATCTAGCTAATAAAATTAACAGTAAATCTTAGAAACATTATACTTATTCTCTTTAGTATGTGGGAATTATATATTTTTTTATTAATTTTTTTTGGACTGCTGAGGATTGTCAGAAATAATATCTATGGTCCATTATTTTATGGGGGGGGATTAATGAAAACTATTTTTATAGAGTAATGGAATAGTTTATTTTTGGCCTCCAAAAATTACAGAATATTTCTAAGATGTTTGTGGCATATGGGGCTCCCTATTTTAGGATTCATATAAAATATATTCAATTGGTATTAGAGAATGTGTAAGAGCACTGAGATATCAAAATGGCATGAAATTTTTATTGGGTATTATTAATGGATAAATATTTTTTCCACTATATCATGTCTCATATCACTCCACCGTTAATTTGGAAAACTATCATATTATTCTCTCTATGAACCGAGGTGGGATGAATTCCCAAAATATATGTTTTGTCAAGTTTAAAATCCATTAGATAAAATATGAAGACAATTAAGGAATGTTCAGGTCATCCTATAATTCCAGTAATGGAAATTATTGTTCTAAAATTGGAATAGTGGATGTTGTTCTTAAGAAAAAAAATTGGATCGATATTTCATAATTTTGATATTGGTATTTTATATATAGAAACAAAATTTAATGTGTGTTATTATCTCCCTAAATCAACTTTTATGATCATGTGTATTTATTCAAATTGAAAAAGTGATAGAATAATATCATAAAATAAAGATGGTTTCAGCTTCATGTGGGTGGAGGAATTATAATTAATTAAGAAGATTATAATAAATTATATTTATATAAAATGTATTCAACAAGTTTAAGGAAGAATTTTGTTTATAAATTGGTCATGATTGAAGGAGGAATCACTATAATTAAGAGTGAAATATAGGATATTATTTTGACATTCCATCCTGATATGTAATTTTTTTAGTTATATTTTTTCTTATGAGGCTTCTAACTATAACACCACAATTGTTATAAATTCTATAAATACAGATCATATAAAGAACTTCACCAATGAGGATGTCATCTCATCAATTTTGATAATACATGCAACTAAGGCCACCAACCATGTTGTATTTTTTCACTTTTCTTCCTATAATTGGTCATATTGTAGGGTCTAATATAACAAAAAAATGAAGGAATTGTGTAATGGTATACTTTCATCAATTTAATTAATTAAACCATGATCGCCCTTATTTTTAATGTTAAAAATCCTTCCAGTTTTTTTGAATTCAGACCAATTAGTTTTTAAAATTTGAATTATATGATTTTGTCAAAGATTACAATAAATAAGCATAGTTGTTTGTTGACACAAGTTATTTCTAAATGTAAATGTCCATTTTTTTTCCAATTGTGTCATAAAATATAATATGAATGCGTACCATGATATATTCCACTCATGGAATCCCAATCACATTAAAAGTGGGGTGATTTCCAAGAATTGGCCATGTCTAAAGCATATGATTGAGTCAATCAGAAAATTTTCCCATTTTTTTATAGAATGATGGAATTTTAAAACAAATTGTTTTGTAACATTATGAAGTGTGTTTCCTTGGTTTCATTTGAGATCATGGTTAATGGAACTTTTATCTTATTCATTATTTCTTCTAAAATGCTTCATTAGTGAGACTATCATTATCTGTTTGGTTTATCATAATTGATAATGTTTTCTCTAATAAAATCATTTTTTGGGAAATTAATAGACTAATTTATAGTTGAAAAATACTTTAATGCAACCCATATATATCATTTACTAGTTTATATGAAAACATGTATTCTTTTGGAGACACTTTATAGGAATATCATTACATAAAAAATATTATATCCTTATAAGAAATAGATTTGGGATATTTAGGTTACTAATCTAAATCCGAGATCTTATTTAAAAATGTTGTATATCCTTCCACGAAATATTATCTACATGGTGCTTCTATCATCCATCTTGAGGATAAAAACAAAAAGTACCATATAATTCCTATAATTTTTGGAATATCAATGAAATAAATATTCTCTTCTATTGTTGATATAATTGATATGAAAATTTAGATATGTTATTGTAGGGGAGTTTATAATGAAGGGAAATAGATTATTATTTAAGAGGATTCCAAATTTATCCCCACTTATGTCATTTATATTTTTGGTATCCTATTAATCTTATTGATTATTTATATTCACGATTGGATTCTATGTGGTGGGGATATCATGGTAGAAAAAATACCATAGGGTACCATGTAGAAATTTTAATAGACCAAACTCTTATTAGGACTTGAGCTTAATTAAATTGGGATATATAATGATTTTATGATTTCTATGTAGATTTAAACCCTTTTAAAAAACCCTAATTCCATGATTTTGTAGATTATTTTTTATTTATTATTCTTATTCCTATTTTTGGAATTCAAATGTGGTGGCAAGGACTAGTATTTTTTTCTAGAGAAGTTGTTGTGTAACACATTGGATTTTTAATATGGGTATTTGTTGTGTAACTACTGATGAATAGATGGTTAATATTTCTTGTGAAATTTATAATTTTTATCCCAAAATCATAAGGTATATATACCCAACTATTCTCGGATAGGATAATTTCATTTTTTTCAGGATATGTTTTAATGATAAATTTGATGGTGATGTTTGAATATGGTATCTTAGCTGTTTAATTATATAGACTATGATATTACTCTCAATATTACTACTATGTCCATAGAGGGATCAAATCATTTGTTCTACAGTAAAAAGTCCTTATGTTATTATTTTATCAAATTCGGGTATATGATCTCCCTTGAACTTCTTCTCTCTTTGTCATTTAAATAGTAGAAGATTCTTTGTGAATTTTCAATCTGAATAATTTTGTTTTTTTGTGGAAGATATGTTTTGGTATCATACTCATAAGAGGGTTTCTATTCAATTGACTTCTGATAAGGGACTCTGTACAATCCCATTGGTTATACAAAATTGAATCCCCATAACATGAGATCTTGACTTTTCCTGATTACTTGGTTGTTTAGTTGGAATTATTTGAACAAGAAGTCCCATGAGGTCATTTATTCTTCAATTTAATTACTATATACTATATTCCAGTGGGTCTTCTAACCCGTTGATGAAATTTTTTGATAACCCTTCATCGTATCATGGATGATTTTTTTTTTCAATAATTTTTTTTCTTTTTATATAAGTTGATTGACCAAAGGATTTTTAGACAAATCAAGGAGTTCGACTGAAAATATTATAAAGGGTCTATTGTTTTTGTTTAAACTCATACTATAGATAATTTTTGTTTTCATTATATGATTCATGAACTAATTCATTAATACATATTTATTTCTAGGATATATTTCATTTTTAAACAAAATTAGAGTATCAATGGCTCTCGAATCATTGATGTTTTATGAGGAAATATTTTATCTTTATACTTGATTCATTTATATATGTTTATTGAGGTGATTTTGTTCATAATCACTACTAAATTGTGTATTAAATGTATCTATAAGATGGGTATCAAACAATTATATCAATTTAGTATCCAGAATGACATTTCACCATTGACATTGATTTTAATGAACATGTTAAGCATGTTTATATTTCTACATACAAGGTGTGATTTTTATATTTTCCCACTGTTATATCAGACATAATATTCATTTATTGTGCATATTTGGTAGTTTTATCTTATTTTTTTTCATAAAATGTAATTTCAATATGTAGGATTGAAGTTTTACGAGTTATACATTGTTGGGATGAATTAGGGAAGGTAGTTGAATATACTGAGTAAACTATACACTATGTAATAACACATGGATTATATGAGTTCATATTTTCATGGATAAAAAAGTTATGTGCCTACTAAGGTTAAAATTAGTATAGAGAGTTAGAATTTATATATTTGTTATAAATAAATAAAAAATCGAGAACGATATGTTTTTTTACCATTATAATAAACATAATCAATAACTATTTTATTATTTTTTCTAATTTATTTTATCAATTATCATTAGAATTTTTTTTATTTACATTGTTCATAGTTAAAAAGGTAATATAAAAATATTCAAATGCTACCGACATTAGTCTAAATCCTTTTATAATAAATAAGACATTAAATTCTATAAAACAAAAGTTATTTTCAAAAAACACAGATATATGAAAAATTATTTTTTAGATGGTTATACGAAATTTAACGTGTAAATTTCAATATTAAGTTAATAAAATCATAAAAAATATTTAAATTTTGATATTTCTCATTTTATGATTAAAACAATTAGAATCCAAATCCATTCAAAAAAATTTTGAATTTAATATAATAAAATTTCTAGAATCCAAATCCCATTTTAGTAAAACCATTCAATTTTTATTTTTGGTTAACCATTTGGTAATCCCCCCATTTAACCACCACTATTAATAACTGAATGTTATTTTTAGTGGATTTTAATTTTAAAAACATTAAATTATTAATATGTTTGGAGAAGTAGGCCTAATGTGAATAAAATATAAAATTTTCATGAAGATGATCATTTTTTTGAATATTCCTGGAAATGATTTTTAATCATCTTAACTATTTTTCATTGAATTGTTATTAGGTATCAAAAACCACAAGTTCATTTTCAGTTTGGAAATTATTGGTTCTATTCCACGAACTCCTTAATTTACCAACTACATTCTTGAATTCGTTTGAAATTTTATTATATTTATTTGTTGTTTTCAAAATAATGAGTTGGATCATAGGATCATAAATTCCTATGATCCCACACTTCTCTAGCTTATTGTGTGATATGTATCATTTCTTAGTAGGATCAATGAGTAGATCATGTCAAATTTTTGGGATTATTGAGTTGTTGATGCTTCTTACCAAGTGAAATTTTACGAGTAATGACATATGTCGTGTTTGTATGACAAAGAAACCCCCAGTGGTGACAAACTATCCCTGATGATTCTGTGACTCTCCCATGAGAAAACCTACTATGATTAGAAACACTTGATAATGCTAAATATGGCTACCCAGGACACAATAGTCCCCCAAATTTGATGGAGAATTAGACATGCAATGTCTTTTGGAAATGTCCCACCCCATGAATAAGTTTCAGTTTCTATACCATAGACATCATCTTTTCAAGAGACATCCATGTCTCGTGGCTCAATGATAGCCGATGATTCAATAATGATCCTTAAAAATATATCGTTTATATAATTACTGTGAGTATTCATCCATCATTTTAATATATATATATATATATATATAACTATATATTTTAGTTAATTGTTTTAACATTCAATATACATACAAAATATACAAAGGTAATTATGTATAATCTTATGATTGAAATCTAATATTAGTATTTATGATCAAACCCTCAAGTTATGATCCTAGATCTATGAAAAAACAAGGAGTTCTTTGTTGTTTTTTGGAAACTTGTTGATGATTATACAGTGGATCCATTGTTTAGAAGTGATTATGTATAGTTTTTTTTATTTCAAATTAGAAATTTATATAACCACAATTATTATTGATTAGTTGTGATTTTTATATTTTTCATTTTTTGGATATTGAAAATGATTTTTTCTCAAGTTGGCAGTGATTTTTTCAAAATAAAATAAGTGAAAAATAAAATTTGGGGAATTTACATAACAGATAATATAGTACACAGTAGGGTTTTATTATTTTTAATAATATTAATAACATCGATTAAATAGAAAAAGTATATTCTAATTAGCAATTGTTATAAAAAAATACAGTCAAACACGTAATGGAAATTAATTTTTCATTTAAAATTATATAACAAGAAATAAAAATAATATAAAAAACTGATTCATAAAATTAGATAAACCATAAATTCTTAATGAACTCATCATATACAAATAATCATTCCAACACAATAAAACATCCATAGTCATATATTAACAACTAACAGTTAACCTATAACCTCAGTAATCAATATAAACATATTAAGTATGTCCACCAACCACTTGAAACCAGTGTCCAATACATCCATCACACTTCCTCCACTACATCTATCTACCTCCAAATGAATGACCATCATTTGAAAATTTTAGAACAACATGTCATCATACAAAATTGAAAAATGAAATCAGAATATAATTTAATAAATCATAATTATAGTATAATTTTTGAAAATAGGCATTCATTCAATAGAAACTAAGAACCATCATTACTGCCTCCAAAATAATGTAATGTATTAGAATGTTAAAACTCATAAAATATAAAATCATTCTCCTACAATAAATAGAAAATTTATGAAAAGAAATAAGAATGGAATGGACATAGAATATATTATGAATTTAATGTAAAAGTTATAATTTTATTAATGAAATATGAAGTCAATTAAACCCAAAAATATATATATTTTGGGGAACACTTTGAAATCATAAACATACCAATTTATGGGATGATTCACCACTTTTATGTAAAAAAAGATAATTATATAAAAATACAATCATTTTTAAACCAACTTTCGATGTTCTTGAAATTACTCAATAATAAAATTTTAAATAATTTGATATTAAATAATTTATTATATTTAAATAACAATTCACTGGTTGTTGAATACTAATTTCCTATCCATACATGATAATTTTCTATGCGTATGACTAATAAAAGAACGTTGAAGTGTTTTAAAACACTAAAAATGAATTTTCGATCATCCTTGGATAACCCCAAATTGTATTGAAATTTTCTTAGTTCAAGAATTTCACAAATAAATATAATGTAGTATTAAAATTATTTCATGTCTGTATGATATCATTCCCCGAGTTTGGCCTCTGACATGTTTTTTCAAAATCATTAGTATCATTTAAAAAAACTTATTAAGTCACTTTGAGCAGAAAACATGTTAGATGGATGTGCTTTTTACTAGAACATGACAAAAAAATTAGTAGTGGGTTTCCCTAGATTTCAAATCAATTCATCCCCTTTTTTTGAGTGTTTCACAAATGTTTTAGTGTTTTTAAAAACTAAAAACATATTTATGGGAATCCCATCCAAAACGTAACTCTAATTGATGTGGCATCTTTTCATACATTTCATAAATCATTTTACATTCATTTACCTATGATTTAATTTCTATAAAATGGTGTTAACTTGGATTTTAACACTAGAAAATATTTTAAAATGCATTATTCCATATGCAACAAGATATTGAGTCATTCTGAGAACACCGCACATCAGATGGACATGTTGTATGCTCATAAAAAAATAACTAAATGTTTTTTTACCCTTAATTTTATATCATTATGAGGTTGTTTTCTACTGTTTTGACTATTACACATATTTTTTAGTAATTTTAAACACAAAAAATCATATTTATAAACTTTCCATCCATACCATAGGTCATATTGACATGGTTCCATTTACATAATTTCAAAAATCAATCTATAGTCATATTCTAGATTTCATGGCCACCTGATATCATTTTGTTGGTATGAACCCTATACCACATGTTTTGTAAAGGCTTTGGAACTTTTATAACTTTTTTTGGAATTAATTAAATATCACTGCATATAAAATGGATGTGACATCTACTTTTACATGTAAATAATTCAACGGTGGTTTCCCCCATGATTTTATGTCATTTTGAGGTCATTTTCAAGGGTTTTGACCATTACAGAAACATTTTAATGTTTTAAAACACATAAAATTAATTTACATGAATCCTTGACAACTTGATACTTATATGGAAATGACGTCAGTTAATAAATATTATAAATCAATATACAGTTTTTTATCTATGTTTTAACAACCATCTGACATCATTTGAATGGTTTTGACCCATAGAAACATGTTTTTAATGGAATTAGTATCTTTTAAAAATGATTATTTAGTCATTTATAGTACTCCTCTCATTAGAAAAAAATAATCCACTCATACATGTCATTAATAACTTGAATGTTTTTTCATGATGATTTCATTCCAATCTAAGGTTGTTTAATTTTGTTTTTACCAATACACATATGGTTTAGTTATTTAAACCATTAATAATGTATTTATAGGAATCTCGAGAAAAAAATAACACAAATAGACAAGGAGTCAATTCCTACATTCAAATAATCAATCCATTGTCATTTTCTGATGATTTCACGGCCATCCAACACATGTTATTTTGTTTAGATGCCCCAACTCATGTTTTTAATGGGTTTCAGTATATTTTAAAACTACATATTGAGTTAATCCATACACACTATATGTTGTATGAATTCACTGTATACTCTAAAATTTATCAGTATTTTTTCCAAGATTTCCAGTCAATATGATGATGTTTTTTGGGTGTTGACCAGTACATGAACATTTTACAATATAGATCACAAAAAACATTTTTATTTGAATATTAAGAAAAATATCATTCAAATTAATGTGGTAATAGTTCATACCTTTAAATTATTTTTCAAGAGTCACTTATATATGATTTCATGACCATTTAAAATTTTGTCTTTAGTTTTAACCCCCAATGAAATTGTTTTTAAAGGATTTGGTGCCTTGTAAAACATCTTATTGAGTTATTCGTAGTACATGACACAATAGATGGATTTTTCTTCTTTTTTTAAACATATTAGATAAATAAAAAGTGATTTGAAAATTATTTTACGTTAATTAGAGGTTTTCATCAATATTTTTTACCATTACACCCTTGTTTTAGTGTTTTAATAACCTAAAACACACTTTCAGGCATCCAAACCAACGCACAACTCTTATTAACTTAAATTAAGTCCCTCCATTTCATAAATAAATTTACAATAATTTTTTATGGATTTCATATCCATCTGAAATTGTTTTTTTGGTTTTGACTCCTTAAAACATGTTTTTAAGGTCTTTTGAATTTTTTATATTATTTATTAAGTCATTATAAACAAACTTCCTATTAGATATATGTTTTTTCTACTTTTACATGCTATTAATAATTAAATGGTACCTTTCCATTAATATCTTGTCGATATATGGTCTACATCCTTGTTTTTGAAACCTAAAAGCTTTTATTAGTTTGTTAAAACACTAAAAAAGCATTAATAGGCATATCGTCTAAATTGTAACTAGCCTTTCCATAACGTCTTCTCCAACATATAAAAAATTTATATACAATAATTCTCATATTATATATATTTCATATGACACCATTTTATTGTTTTTTAACCTCTGGCACATTGTTAAGGCATAATTACAATTTAAAATAGCTAATAGAGTCATTCTGAGTACACCACATATTAGTTGTATGCTTTTTTGGCTTTTATACTTAAAAAGGTAGAAGGGGATGACCCATTATTTAACACAACTAAAATTTATTTTTCTATCATTTTTACCATGAAAAGATTTTTTTGTGTATTGAAATACTACAAATACAGTTTTTGGCATCCCATGAAAATCATGATATATATCTCTATTAATATCGAGAAAAATATTCCACTATTTATAAGAAACATATTCAATCACTTTCTCATAATTTAGTGAAGATCACAGATATGATTAATTAAACTCATCTCATAGTCTCCATTTATGATCTATCCATTTATTATGTCAAAGATTCATAAGAACAAACATTATGTGATGAAAGGACTTCCATTAATATGAAAGATGTGTTTTGAAAAATATTAGAATGATTCATGAAAGGTTCTGAGTTCTGTCAAAAGACGATGACATTCATAAAAATTTGATTTTTAATGAACAATAATAACGTTTCACAATGGTGGTTTAAATATTTTTTGAATGTGATATGTTTTGTGATATATATATATATATATAGTGATTGGAACATATTTTATTCCTTTCGAAAGGAGATATTCTGTAAAGTCTAGTACAATTAGAAATGTGAGTCTTTTTCATTGATGATGTTTGCAACCTATTTTTGAATGAGTAAAGTGAAGATCAGTGAGCACTAATAATTTCACAATATATCAGATAGTTATGTCAGGTATTGAACTTTAACTTAATACAATTACCAAATTTTTTTTAGAAAATGTATAAGACTATGGCAATGACCCTTGGGTGGCATTGAGAAAACTACTATATATTGTAAAGGAATTTACACTGGTGTGGAGTGACCAAAATCAAACAAAATAATATCAAAAATTCTAGTGAAGATAGTGGATTTTGAAATTAAAACAAAATTTCAACGTGTGCTCCTTGTATGTAGCCCAGTGCAAGTGAAAAAAGAAAAATTATTGTGTCTTCTGTGATTTATTATCTTAAATTATATTGGAAAAAAATTAGTGTATGTGGATTGATTTGAAATCACTCTTATCTAAATATATATTTAATAATAAATCTGATTAATATTATCATCACTTAATATATGAACACAACAGTGACCCTTCTAACATGTTTGGTGAAGATCAGTTATGAAAATGATGGTTTCAAAAGGTACATGGGGAAATATGATCACGTATAATACCATACTACAACCCCAAAAATCTTATAGAATCTATAAATAAAGTCCCATATGTGGTGAAGACTTTGGGTACTACGACTTTTAATTTTGTGCTCTTTAGTTGTACTCTTTTAATGGTTTGCTGGATCTGTTTTTCTGGTCACCGGACACCCCTAAACTAGCTTTATAAAATAAAAAATAATTTTCAGTCATATCTGGACAACACATGCATTATTTTTAATATTAATTCCTAATGACTATAAAACATGGTTTTAGATATGAATATCCACTAATGCATAAACAAGTGGAATTCTAACAGGTGGATTTTTTCTCATACTCTACCATCATGGTGACTACTTATTAGGATTATCATTAGATAACATCTCATATACTAATGGGTAGTCATATTTGATTGTTAATATACAATTTTCTCAATAATTTAATGTCACCCAACCAAATTCCACCCTTTTATGAATATCATGACATATTTTTAAGGTTCTCATCATAGTGGGAAACTATTATTCCCTTTTAATGAGACAAATACCATAGAACATTAAGAAATTAAAAACAAAAAAAAACTCTTAATGATATATAATAAGATATTAAAATTAATATTCACTTATTTGATTATTCATGTAATATAAATCTCAAATAATTTGTTCTATAACAACAAATCTAATAAAATTAACTTCTTCTTCCACATGAATTTCGCCCAAAACACTGAGTAAGAAATAACTTATTTAATATTACTAACCAAACATATATTTATAATAAATTCCCTATATGGAATCCTAGAATTGGTACCCTCTATCTAATACCCTATTTAAAAGATAGTTTTTTTAACCATTAGGCTCATACCAAAACTAGTTTTTTCGAGTATACTCTATCATATACCCCTTCAACTGATAGGTTATTCATATATTTATCTCATTCCTATAATACTTCCAAGGGTATCCTACTTTTGATTCCTTTTCATGAACCCTTTATCCGATGAAATTTAAAAATTTTATCTTATATAATCACAACCTATTCAGCACCTGGTGAAATTACTCTTAAATCTATGCTTGATCCCTCTGTTATCACTTTTCATATAATATACTTCTCTATAAAATCTGAAATGTTCAATAAACATACATTCTTTTCTATATTTGAGGAAACCACAACTGTTCTTCGTCACGTAGTCTCTATCTGAGGCCATTTCCTGATTTAGTTTGTTTTGGAAAACTCAATCCCATGAAACTATGAATTCAACTGAACCTATATTTGATTCTATCAACCATATGGGCTTTTCTATTTGATATACTTCATATTATCAACTTTTTTCTTTTCATCGATTATTTCTATAACAAGTAAACAATGTTTTAAATCATTATAAATAATATTCATCATTAGTAAGGGATTCATATATTGAAAACAAAATACAAGTGAAAGTAATCATTCTTTATTTTTAAAATATAAGAAAAAACCACCTATCCTCAGTATGAGGAATATAAAAAACCTGGAATTGGATTTTATAAGCACAATAAATTATATTTTTTGATTTATAAAAACCATTGATGTTCACTGTGCTAATAAATGGGGGTCCCCTTTAGCATCTTTATAAAAGAGCTGATAAATGAACCCTATATCTGTTACATAACATGGTGATAAAAAAACAATTTTATCAGTTATATTTATAGTTTTTATAAAGGAATACTTTTATCAGTGATTCATTTATGTTTAATAATGGGTTCATTTATTAGAATATTCTTAGCACTGAAAAAACAAATTAATGTAAAAAAATCCACTTTCGGTGCTAAAGAACCCCTTTTATGAGGTTTTATGCCACACTATTATCAACGGCCAAGCCACAAAGATCATCCACTTATTTATATGCCTTTTCCACGCATTCTCTCTTTTATTAGGGCTCAATACCCCTTTATCTTCACTCCTTCCAACCATTTAGTCACCACACACAACAAGATTCAATCCTAGAACCCACTCCTTCAAAGAGACAACCCTTATAACTAGTCCATATATTTTTCATTTATGTTTTATGAAATATCTATATATATATAATGATCCTTTATTTACATATTTGTTTTATTGAAATTTTTATTTATATATTTCTATTTATTTATATAACTATATAATGAATTTTAAATGCACATATAAAATATGTGTATATATTTACATACATATTAATATATATATATATATATATTAATATTTTCAAATAATTAAATTTATTTTTTTATTCAATATAAAATTTTTATAATTTATTTATAAAATGAATATTTAATGATAATACATTATTCCTTGTATGTATATATATTTATCTCTCTGTATACATATATATATATATATTTATTTGTGTGTGTGTGTGATTTGGTATTTTTAAAGGTGTCATCGTTTTATTTTTCACATATATGATTGTATATTTTTTTAATTTAATTTTTTTTTTCAATGTATAATAGTACATACATATATTGGTATTATAACAATCACTCTTAACAATAGAAAAAATTATTTTACATTACAAATGTTGATATATTTATAAATGTGTGTATTTTTTTAATATATATACTTTTTCTAGTATATATATATTTTATTTATATGTATTTATATGTATTTTATTTTATAGATAATGGTATATATAATTTATAATTATTTTATACAATCTCTTTAAGGTGTAAAAAAATATAAAATTATTTTCCAAGTGTTGTAAAGTGGTGGACCAGGGTTGTCTCACTTGATGAGATTCATAATAGATCACTCACCCATTCAGGGTTCCCTTGTTGGCATTTTATTCCATTATTATATTATGAAAACATATGAAAAATTTGGGGTAAATGGAAATATAGTGAAATAATAAAAATAACCAGAAAATACCAAGAATAATAGAGTGAATAGTATTGGCTAATAAATGAAATTTTCCCAAGAGATTTATACATAGAAAACATTCATCCTCAATATTTAAATCAACATAATAAAAACATTCCATTATGTGTGTGAAAAAATTCTTCTAACAGATTAAGGAATGTAAATTGAATTCAATCATACCCAAACACATCATATATCCAGCTTCTCAATTAATGGAGAATTGTGTTATACTAACATGTTTATCTTTAGATGACTTTCGTGAGGATTACACTAAACTCAAATCATCATCCGAATACCCTAATGTAAATAAAAATTATTTACTTTGGTTTAACATAAGATTACTCTTCAAGGATATTCCATGGTCCACATAATCATAATCAATAGTGTAAATGTTCACAATAGAGAATATGAGACAAAGAGAGAGAAGTAATAGAGGAACACTTAATTAGAATATGCAGATGAGTATTCTTGAGAGATAATTAAAACTAAAATATATAGTAGAAATAAAATTAGTTGAATCCTATTTACATAGTTATTTTTTTATCCACCATCAACTACATGGAACTAATGTATTTATAGCCATCAAACCCTCTGTAATCTGGTCTTCTAATAACCAAATATCCTCTTAAATTTCCCAATCATTTTTACCATTTTAATTTGCTCAATGTATTCTCTTTTAATTCCATGTAATGATCCCCGTTAAATTATTCTTCTATTATAAATGTGAGAAATTACACAAAATTAAATTTACCATATATCCATCCCTTCACCAATGTCCATATTCTGATTTAATTCAACTGCATAACGCTTGTTTTTAATAAAATTCATTTTCCCATCTGGTATTTCACTCATCAATATCCTCAAATCACATTTTTATATATAGTGGATTTTTGACATAAGATTTACATTGTTTTCTAAATTATACACCACTTTTTTAAGGCATGTGGTGCCCGTCCTATCTTTTTTCTACTAATGAAGTTTCAAAATGACATACTAATCCTTTTTAGTTACTCATTTGAGCATGGTAATCCAATTTTATCGCTATAGTGAGGAATTCATGTATCTAATTATTCTCCCACTAATGGAATTATTAATTATCAAGATTAATGATTTTTCATCATTGTGTTTTCTTCACAAATAAATTATTAACAAGATGACCAAAACCACAGATAGGGTTTGGATGTTTATCATTTTATCACCTCCATGTTCATTAATTTATGTATTTGATGGTATAAAAACTTGGGGTTCAAGTTATTCTTATTTAATCTGATTTATCCATGGTAGTTATAGTGGTGGTTTCCAGTTTCATCATTGTCTGGCCTTTACCATGGCTAGATCGAGCCCTATTGATGGAGTGAATGAAATTTTAGAGGTTGATTTTGTGATTATATTATCATGAATAGATATGAATGGAATGATAAAATAATATCATTTCATAATGAAAAAATGTTACAAAAGACCACCCCCACACCTCAATTTATTTTACATAGAGATCTCTAAAATCTATCCCCAGATAATATAGAGTGATCTTGGCTTGAGATTCTAATCCTAAAAGGCTCCCTATACTATCCTATTATAGGAATTGTAGGTGGTGTCACTTTTTACACAACTCATGCCAACTCCACAAAAAAAACCATCTTTCTTCATTCATGTAATCCTAGAAAATCAATATATACATCATACAATATTGAATAAAACAAGGGGTGGTGGGGTTGGTTCACTAGTCACCTACAATGGATTTTGTAAAAACCCCCATCAACACTCCCCCACAAGATAACATCTGATGGATCATCTAAAAATTTATAACATCACCCAATAAACAAACAATTTCTTAATATCAAACAGCTTCTCCTAATTTGGATAACCACGAGTCACAATAGTTATCAATCCATCACATCACATATATAATTATAGTGAATGAAAATGTACATCATTCCAGAATAATACGTGGAGTTCCTAGTCATGTACATAGCACTTTAACTATCAAAGTGAACCTTGTCCTCTTTATGGCATAATCTGAGCTATTGTCGAAAGAAATTTAACCACATCGTCTCTTTTATAGATTGAAAAGTAAATATATACTATTATTCTATCACGGACAAATGAGACATTTATTCAACAATGGCTTCCATGATACATCTCTAGTAATAAATGTCTAGATGTTTCCTGAGGTAGAAATATCAATATCAGGATCTACAACCATACCTATATCTATATAGCCCTCCAATAGAGTGTCACATATCTCATAGAACAAACTATTCCATGATGTAACTTCATGATACCTTAGAATCCATATGACTAAATCCTAGTGCTCCTTTACATGATTATAGAAAAAAAATCTTATAATCACCATTGTGTGAGAAATTTATTTCTCGTACTCACCATATCGTACATCAATGTTCTACCTAATGTGGATTTTAGTATCATCTCTATCAACTCAATTTATTCCATGTTTGAAGGATCTATCTCTACATAATATGTTTAAGAAGAGAAATGATCACCGTTTTGTCTTTTTTAAATATTGAAAATTGTGATTACATGTTCATACTACTTCTCTTGAGAAGAACACTTTAACATGATCATTCTGTTAAGAATGATATTCATCCCCCAAATCCTATGAACATATCCTAAATTCCTTATATCTATACTCTTGAATAACTATTTCATAAATTGGATGATCTTCGCAACATTCTTCCCAATGAACAACATTACAAAAATATAATGTATAATATTAACAATGTTACCTTCTAGGAATCCTTGAAAGTAAACACTTTATTTCCTATTATGCCCAATTGTATCCATGAATCACCACAATAGAGACAGTCTTTTGGTACCACTATGTTGGATCATGTTTTATTCCATACAAGCACTTATTCAATTAACAGATGAGGTTTTATTATCATTAGAGCTAAAAACCTTAATGATTTTTCATATAGATCTCCTCAGAGAAGTACCCATGATGAAAATATTTCTACACATCCATCTCTTCATGATCTAGGACCAAACAAGCCACAAATCCCAAAATAACTCTGATTTAAGATATCATCACCATTGGTGAAAAGAAATTTTCAAATTCATTTCATTTCATCTAAAGATAACCCTGGACTACTAAAAATGTTTTGTTCTTCACATACTTTTTCAAACATCCTTATTTGACCTAAACATCCCTCTGATCATTAGTACCTTCTTACCTTTGGGTATGTCCAAAAAATCATATTTTTGGTTATTCATCAAATAGATCATCTCATATTCATTTTAATGTGGTATATAGAGTATTTAAATATGATAAAATACATCTTGGTATCATTATAGATCCCCCTTATCTATCAGTAATAGGTACCCGGACTTTGAATATTATTTTAACCAAATCCTTCCTCATGAATATCTTTAAAAAAGTTAAAATTCTAGTTGGAGTTGCATAAATCACCAAAATCATATGATTAGTTTGAAATTTCTTATGGATTATATTTAGATCCCCCTACTCAAAATCATCATCAACTTCCTCTTTGTCCACTAATAATGAGTCTTATTGAACCTCCTCAACTTTAGAAAAAGGTGGTGCTAGTACAGAAGTGGGATCATGAAATTATTCCTCAGAACATTATATTCATTACATTCTAGGATTTTTAATGACTTTGATAATATGGTTCTCATGGAATGCAGCAAATATTCTTCTAATCACCATCTTCTCCATTGAGTCCCAAACTGAATCACTCATCTCTATATCCAATAAATGTTCATGGAGTAGATGTCTTGTGTATCTTCTATGTGAACTCCTTGGATTCGTGTGGAAAATAAAAACATCCATAATACTTGTAAATTAGAGTAAGTGGTATGTTTACCAGACTATCTATTATATATAATCTAAAAATTCCATGGGATAGATATTAAAATATTTTTTAGGTTGAGTGGAACCTGAATAACTTCCTCCAAGAATGTCTTAGGAATTTTAGGAAAAATCAATTTGCTTTTAAGCATCTCAATGTTGGTTCAAATCAACCATTCCATAGATTTGGTGTGTTATGGAGTATGTGGCGCCATCCTCTAATTTAGGATTCCCTTACTCATGTAATAGGTCTCAAATTCCATATATATGTACTCTCATGTATTCTCTAAATCATGACAACTCATCTTCCTTATAGTTTCTTCTCCACACTAGCATGGAATATCTTGAAGTTATCCGGTGCTTAATCTTCCTTCCACAAGAAGAACACCAACACCCTCAATGATGTGTCGTCAATATGTATATGAAATATTTTTTAGTCCCAACGAACTCAACTCCATTGGTCTGCATACATTAGAGTGCCCAAAATCCATAATCTCTAATCTCCGTGACAAATAAACATTTAGTGATACACTATACAACTTCTCACACACATAGTGTTTTCAAGGATAATGTGATGAATCCTTGTCAACACTAATGTACATATTGTTCATTAGGATAGATGAAACACTTTAACTATTGTGGTTTCTATGAATATACATATAAATATTTTATTTTATTCATCAAAGTCTTTAATTAATTTATATCCTTTCATGTTGTACACTTCTATAGTTATTTTCCAAGGAAGGTCCCTGAGATGAAAACAGCAAAAAATAATGTTTCACGGTTGAGACCAAATTTTGGTGTTCTTTTATAACATTTCAAATATATATGGAGTTCTGAAATCACCATGATAGGATGAGCTATAAGAATATAAATTTCCTTGAGGACAATTCCATTCATCCATTGAAATATAGAAACAAATGATTTTTTTATTCTTTACCATATCTGATCCAGTGTTTTCCTATAAGTGTCACGGTCTTTCCAATTTTCATTAAACAATCAAATTTCACATTTCTCTTCCTGATTAATGACATTTCTAAAACCCAAAATATATGTAGAAATAATTAATTACATATAGTTATCAAATATAGTTGGTTGATTAAGTCTCTATTTCACCCTCTTTACATAGCTAAGATGCCCGTTCCCTGAAAAATGAACTACATCATTCTAAGAAACCGATGATGATTTTTAAGGGTTTACATCCCAAGAATCATTAATTTTAACCAATTAATATAATAATATTAACTACAACTTATTTACTTATCTTAACTTCATAATATTAACAAAAAAAATTCATTTCTATATTTTTTTCATTACGATGAATACATAATAATGAAAAATAAAATATAACAAAAAACAAGACTTAAACCAAATTAATTAGGGACAACTACATGGATCAAACTCTACTGAGACATGTAAATGACATAGTTTTATCCATGTAAGTGGCCCCATATAACTAGATTTATGGTTTGTTTTATGATTTTATCACTTTTATGTTTCTATAGTAAATAATTAATGTTAAATAATAAATAAAATTACTTACACCAACTTCTATAGTTATTTCATTCACAAAACCGCCATTGGGTTTTTTATGATCATTAAGCCACTTCTATGTCCAATCAAAATTAGTGACCAAATTCCTTATCCTTTATAAATAAATACACATTCTAGGAAAACAATTAACATACAATATATATATATAATAAAAGTTAAAATTAAAGTATCATTGATCATTTTTTCACAAAACTCTAAGACCAAACAAAACAAGGTATTACATGTTTATCATAATTAATAGAATTTGTATGAGAAATACATGATACAAGTAATACTATAAAAATTATATTGTATTTTTTTATTCTTATAAGATAATATAATAATATATATTACCACATGATATTCATCTATTTTAATATTGATAAAAATATTCCACAATTCTAAAGAAATATATTCTAGAACTTTATCATTAATTTTTCAAGAGCTCAAATAAGTTTCATTAAACTCATCTCATAGTATCCATTTAAAATATGTCCATTTAATAGGTTATGGATTTACAAGAACATTCATTCTGTGAATAATAGACATGTATAAATCTTACCAAGGGGATTAACAAATCATTAGAACAATTAATGAATGATTCTGAGTTTCATGAATGACTGTGAGTTTCAAAAAAAAGTGAATTTTCTCTGACATTTATAATATTTCCCCAAAGTGGTGAATTTTTTTTTGTGAAGGTGAAATGTTTTGTGATATATATAGTCATTTAAATTATTATAGACCATTCCCAAGTGGATATTCCAAGAAGTCTAGTTCATGAAATAATGAGAATCTTCTTCATTGGTGATGCTCGTAGCCTATTTTGAATGATTATGGTGATGATCAATGATCCCTAAATAGTTAAAAAACAATCATATTGTGAAGTATTGTATTGAAATTTAAGAAAAAAAGAAGTACCACAAAATGTTTTTATGAAAGGGAGAGGACAAAGGGAGGGACCCTTGAGTGGCATTGAGAAAATCCAAATATATTGTAAAGTCCATGAAAGTGGTGTGGATTCACCATAATTAAAAAATTAATTCCTAAATACTAGTGATGATAAGTGGATTTTGGTACATGAACAAAGCATTGGTTTTTTCTCCTTGAATGTATCCCAATGCGAGTAAACCATGAAAAATTATTGGTTTTTATGTTCTTTATGATCTAAAATTATATAAGACAACAATAATATCTTGTTGATTAAGAGGTCCTAAATTTTATCTAACTATATATTTGATAATAACTATGATTATTATTATCATAAATTAATAGATGAAAACAAGATTGACCCCACTAAAAAGTGCAGTCAAGATCAGTTATAATAGTGATAGCTTCAATGGTACATGGGAATCATGAACGGGTATAATACCCTAATCCACCTCCCCCCCCACTCTTAAGTAATCTGTCAATAAATTTTCCAATCGTCCCAATATATTCATTATTTTTAATATTAATTCCTAAAGATAATCACACATGTTTGGAGATTTGAATATCTAATAACATATAAACGTGTTGAATTCTAACAGGTGGATATATTCTTATACTCAACCTTCTTAGTGACTACTGATTTTGAACATCATGAGATAATGTCTACTATAAAAATGAGTACTCATATATTATTTTAAATTTAATATGTTTCCCATAATTGAATGGAATCCAACAATATAAAAATATATTATGAATATCATCCTGGAATTTCAAGGTTCTCATCATAGTGGAAAATTTCTATTCCTTTTTTATAGAATTGATACCATACATCATTATTTCAATAATGACACACAAAACTATAAATGATATTTGATTATATATTTAAATTGAAATTAACTTGTTTTTTTATAAATGTAATAAAAATCCAAAACAATTTTTTATATAACAAAAATTCTAATAAAATGTACTTATTCTTCCACATAAATTTCTTTCAAAACACAGAGTACGAGATTTCTAATGGAAATTCACTTGTTAAACCAATCTGTCTAATAGATTCCCGATCTACAAATCATAATTTAGAACCCTCTATCTGATACTGTATTCATTGGATAGCTTCTTCCCCATGTAGCCTCACACTAATACTAGTGCATCGAGTATTCTATATATTATTCCACTTCATCTGATATGTTCTTCATCTGGTAGGCTCATTCCAGAAATACATTATATGTTATCCTCTTTCTAATTCCAATTCATGAATAACTCTATATGATGAAATTTCAAATGATTATCGTATGGAATAACTACCTTTTCTCCCGCTGGTGAACATACTCTTAATCCTATATTTGATCTCTCTATTATTATTTTCCATATGATATACTTTTCCATGAAATATAAAATGTTCAGTGAACATGAAATTTATCCTATGTCTGAGGAACCCACAATCATTCATCATCTATCAGACTATATCTAGTTTCCATTTCCTTATTTAGTTTTAATGGAAAAATTCAATCCGATAAATCAAAAAATTAATTTAATATAATATATTTTTCTATCCACGACATGATCATCTCTATTTCATATACTTCATCTAAAAAAATTATTCCTTTCAACCTATAATTATCTACCTTAGATTTTTTAAAAAAAATTATAAATAATACTCATCATTATTAATGGATTTATATATTGACAAAAAAATACATAATGAAGTAATATTTCTAGATTTTTCATATATAAGACAAAACCTCTTTGACTCAATATGAGGAATGTAAACTAAACTAGAATTGGATTTTATCAGTAATATAAATTATCTCTTTCAATGCATAAAAATAACTGAAAATTAATCTGAAAATAATAGTGGCTCACCATTAGCAGCTCTGAAAATGTGTTGATAAAGGCCCCCTTTATCTGTTAAAAAAAGCACAGATAATATAACCACTTTATTAGTGATTTTTCCTCTTTTGATAAAGTAATAATTTTATCAGTGAATCTTATAGGGTTAATAAAGGTTTAATTTATCATCATTTTATACATGCTCAAAAAAAATAAATTTCATTAAAAAATACATCTTTGGTGCTTATGATCCCCTTTTATCAAGGATTAAGCCCCCCTTTTATCATTTGTCAAGCCCCAAATATCAACCTCTTATTTTTATGGCACTTCCACCTCTTCCCTCTTTTTTGGGGCTTGATATCCATTTTTGTGCACTCCTCCCAACCCTTTCTCATCCACACACACCTACACTCAATCTTGGAACCCACTCCTTCAAAGCGAAGGCCCTTATAACTAATCCTCCTTTTTAATATATTTTTTTCGATATATATACAAATACAAATTCATTATTTATATATGTGTTTGAACTCAACTTTTATTTATATATATTTTTATTATATTTAACTATATCATTATTTTTGAATGAACTTATAAAATATGTTAATATATGTACATATGTATATATATATATATTAAAACAAATTAAAATATTTACATATATTATTTGATTCAATATAAATATTTTATGATATATATAAAAAATTTTACTTATTGATAATACATTATTTTGTGAGTGTATATATATATATATATATGTGTGTGTGTGTGTATGCATTGGTATTTGTATATATATGTGTGTGTGTGTGTGTGATTGTGATTCCATGTGTATGATTTTATATTTATATTAATTTCTATTTGCTGCAATGTATAAATATACATATATATTTATACACCATAACAATCACAATTATCAATAGAATAAATTTTATAACATTCTAAATGGTGTATAATTATATATGTGTGTGTATTTTTTAATATACACTTTTCATAATATTTATTATTATTTATTTAATTATTTCAATGATTATATAAAAATGTATAGATTTTTTATAATTACCTGAAACAACAGTCATAGGCTGTGAAAAAATTTAATATTATTTACCATGTGCAGTAAAGTGGTTGACCAGGGTTGTCTCACATGATGAGATTCATCGTTGATCAGTCACTGAATTCTGGTTCACTTATTGACATTTGTTTCCTATATTATAAAAATATACATTAATTATTGGGTGAAGGAAAATACCATTGAAAAATATAAATAAAATAAAAATTATAAAAATAAAGATTTTATGATGTTTGAGAATAAAGGTAATTTTCACGAGAGATTATTCCATAAAGATAATTGATCATCTTGTTCTAAATGTAATTAAAATAAATGGAACATTATATGTGTGAAATCCTTATTAAACCACATTTTTAAATGTATAGTGCACCCAGAAAACCCCCATACATCGTACATCCAACTACTCAATTGAGGGATAATGGTTTTATAATAATATGTCAATCATAGGATGATATTTTTGAGGATTAAAATGACTATAAATTTTCAACATATTACCCTAGAGAAAATATAAAACATTTACAATTGTTGAACACTAAAGAACTCTCCCAGGATATTCCATCATCCAACTAATAATAATCATGAGTGTAAGAGTTCACATTTGGGAATATGAGATTGAGAGAGATAAGTAATAGGGGATGAATTTATTTGAATACATATATGAGGCATCTTGAGAAATAATTAAAACTAAAAAATATAGTAGGAATGAAAACAATAGATGCATCCTATTTTTTAGTTTTGATTTTGATCAACCTTCAGGTGCATGGAAAATTGTGATTAAATCCATCAAACCCTCTATAATATGGTATTCGAAACACAAAATCTCGTCTTTAATTTTCTGTACATTTTCCCTCATTGAATTTGGCCAATTTGTACTCTTTTAATTCAATACACTAATCTCCATTAAACAAATATTCAATTATATAAGGTAGATTACCCATAACTGACTTTCCCATATATACATACCTTCACCCACATCCATTTTTTGATTTAATTTGACTACATCATACTTTTAAGTTAAATTCACTTCCCATGTTGCATTTGACTCATCACTATCCTCAAGTCACATGTGCATGTATAGTGCTGTTTTGACAAAAAATTTACTCTATTTGTAAACACTAGCTCAATTGTGAATGGAATGAGATGCCCGACCTAACCTTTTCATCTAATGGAGCATCAACATGACATATTAATCCATTTTTATAGGTGATTTGGGCATGAGAATCCAAGGTTGTCCCTGGGGGAGGCTTTCATGGTTCTAATTATTCTTCTATTGATGGAAATAGTATTTGTCAACATGAATGAGTTTACATTATTATGTTTTCTTCCCAAATAATGCATATACAACATGACTATAACCACATAGAGTGATTGATTGTTCATCAATTTATCCCCTACTTGTTCATGAATTTATGTAATCAGTTGAAAAATAGCATGGAGTTCTAGTCCTTTTGATTTAGTCTGATTTGTCCATGGTGGTTATAGTGCCAGTTTCTTATATCATCATTATCTGGTCTTCACAGTGGTGAGATTAAACCCCTTTGATGGAGTGAAAGGAATTTTAGAGGATGTTGATGTGATTCAATTGTAATGAATAGTGGTGAATGGAAGGACAAACGCACCTTTATTTCAGAAATAAAATGTGACAAAAGACCCCTCCGATACCTCCTTTTCATTTTCATGGATCTCCACCAACTCTCTCACATGATAATATTGATTTATCTTCGACTAAAGGGACTCCCTTAGACGGCTCCATACACACTTCTTTTATAGGCATTGTGGGAGGTGTCACATTTGACGCAACTCCCTCCACCACCCTACCAATCCCCATCAATCTTCAACCAAGGAATCCTATATAGTCTATATGTACAACATCCAATATTGATGAATCCAAGGGGTTGGTGGGGTGGGTGTACCAGTCACCTACATGGATTATAGAAATACTCCTCTAACTCGCCCCCTCTGGCTACAATCTAATGGGTCATCTTTAAATTTGTAGCTTCTCTAAATAAACCCCCTTTTTAATCATATCATCACGGTTCTCTCAATGTGGATATCCACATGTCTCAATAGTTATTTATCAATCACATCAAATATCCAATGATATTTAATTTCAATGTACATCATTCGACAATAGAACATGGAATTTTGGATCAAGTACACAACACCTTGACTATCCGAACGAACCATGTACTCCATATGGCAAAATCTGAGTTCATATAGAAAGAACTTTTACCACATAATCTCATTTATAGATTCAAAAATTTCAATTTACTATTATTCTATTAAAGATAAAGAGACACAATTATTCAACTATAAATTCTAAGGTACATCTCCTCCAATAAATGAGTAGATGTTTGTTGATGTAGTAATCTAACTATCGGGATCTCCTACCATACCTATATCATTATATCCCTCCGATAGAGTTTCACCTCCCCCGTGGTGGAAAATGTTCCAATAAGTTACATTATGATACCTTAGAATCTATTTAGGAAAATCGACTTGCTTCCATACATGGTTGGAAATTTATTGTCTTCTAATCACCACTACATGGGAATTGACTATTATCATACTCACCATAACATACATCAATGTTCTAATAGATGAGGAGTATGGTATCATCTCCATCATCATAATTTATACTGTGGATGAATGATATAAACTATATCTCAACATCAAATGTGTAGGATGTGAAATGCTAACCATTTTTTCTTTTTATATATTTAATATTTTCAAAGCATGTTTAACCTACTACTCTTGAGATAAACAACATCATCTTTCTATCATGAATGATCTTTATCCACAAAATCATTTGATCTCCTAAAACATCCTTTATATCCAATTTTTTTATAAGTCTTTATTAAACTGGTTGATCTTCAGTAAATTCATACCAATTCCCAGCATTTAATCAATATAATGTATAATAGTGAAAATGTTACAATTTTGGAATCCAGGAAAGATAAAAATTTTGTCTTATTATGCCTGAGAGTATCCTTTTATCATCAAAAAAAGAGTCAATCATTTGGTACTATGATCTTAGAGCTTATTTTAGTCCATACATGCTCATATGCAATTAACAGATGATGTTTTCATAAGATGAGACCGCAAACCCACTAGGATTCTTCATATAGATCTCCTCAGAGATGTACCAATGAAGAAAATGTGTCTTCACATCCACCTCTTCAGGAACAATGTCCAAATTGTCCACCAATCAAAACATGATTCGTATTGAAGTTAATATCACCATGGGTGAGAAGATCTTGCCAAATTTTACACATTTATTCTTAAGGAATCTCTTCACTATGAAATAAGATTTTTTAACATCCTTTTTCTAACATCCTTCTTCAACCGGAACATCCATTTGATCATTAGTACTATCTGACCTTTTTGTAGTTCCAAAAAATCATATTTTTGGTTATTCATCAAATAATCCTTCTCATATTCATTTGAAATAGGAATATAGAGGTTTAAAATATGTGAATCTACATTATAGTATCATTATTGAATCCCATTATTAGTCAATAATAGGTACTATGACTCTGAATATTCTTTTTACAGAATCATTCCTCATAAAGATCATAAAAACTGTGAAATTCATGGTTTGATAGTCATAAAATCACTTATATCATATGATTGTATTGATAATTCTTGTGGATTTGATTGAGTGAACCTATACTCAAAATCCTCCCCAGCTTCCCCTTGTTACATTGCTGACGAGTCTTCTTGCACCTCCTCCTCTACACAAAAAGATGGCACTAGAATAGGAGTTGGATAATGAATTGATTCCTCAAAAAATTTACTTCATTACATTCTAGGTTTTTTAATGACTTTGATCATCTGGTTCTCATGGAATGCAATGTATATTCTTCTAATCACCTTTTTCACCTTTGGTTCCAAAGTGATCTCCTAATCCAAACAAAACAATGAATTTTCAAGGAGTATATCTTTTATAAAGCATGTACCTGAACTTCTTGGATACATGTTCAAATTCCAAAGGTTCATAATACTTGTAAATTAGGGCAAGGGTGATGTTTAATTGACTATATATTCTATGGAATCTAAAAATTCCATGGGACTAAACATGTTTTTTTTAATCAGGTAGAATGTAACCTTTTTAGCTTCTCTATATAATTTCTTAGGCATTTTATCAAAAATTTGTATGCTTTTAAGTATCTCTATCTCAATTCTATTCATCCTTTCAATTTCTATGTTGTGTTGTGCAGTACATCAGACCATCCTCTGATTTAGGAATCTCTAACTCATGAAATTTGACTCAAATTCCACGTCTGTGTACTCTCCACTATTATCTAAATGAAGACACTTAATCTTCCTTCATGTTTTATGGTCCACTATAGAATGGAACATCTTGAATTTGTTTAGTACTAGATTTTTATTCAACAAGAAGAACGACCATACCCTTTACGATGCATCATCGATAAAGTTAAAAAAATATTTGTTAGTCCTAGTGAACCCAAATTCATCGGAATGCATACATTATAGTGAAACATTCCTTCAAATCTGATATCCTAGATAATGAATCCTTGAATGATACAATATAAAACATCCCATATAGGGGTATCCGCAAGGATAAAGTGATGAATCATTGTCAACAGTGATGTACTTCAACTTCAATAGGACAGATAACCCTCCATCACTCATTTTCACAACTATCCAATGCTACATACTATATGGAGTCTCTCCTTCCACTAGTATCTCCTATTTTTGTCTCACGATCTTATATATGACGAGAGATTTTTTCTAGTTAAAACATTCTTCCTTCATTTAGTCCTCCTCATTAAATTATGTATCCATTCCATTTAGATGGTAAGTATTCATCCATGTGTATAGTTATTGAGTGAGATGCTAAGAATATCCCGAAAATTGGGAACTATTTATAGTAGGTGGTTCATTTGATTATCATAAATTAGAGTCTTACATATATTTTCTAATTTATTCACCCGGATTTTGAACTCTCTAGTGTGTTCTACTATAGAGTTTCAACTTTTAAATATAATCTTCATCAACCATTTTAATAGTAGGATCCATTCTTGAGTGGCCTTTGAGAGTTATTTAGTTTCCAAAATCATCGAAAATGTTTATGTTCCAGTATTTAGAGCAACATTGTGGTAAAAACATTGATTAATCCATTGGTATATTTGA
Organism: Viscum album; assembly: GCA_963277665.1. Taxonomy (NCBI): domain Eukaryota; kingdom Viridiplantae; phylum Streptophyta; class Magnoliopsida; order Santalales; family Viscaceae; genus Viscum; species Viscum album. The sequence continues at coordinate 408,971,015 of OY728134.1, read as the reverse complement.
CAGATGGCCTTTTTGTTTAGATTCTTCCTCTTTTCTTCAATGGTAGCATCATGGTTTTCTTTCTTATTCTAAATGGGTTAAAAAAATATTATTCATTATGGATAGATTCCACTAAATAATTTCAAATGGATTTGTTCAAATAAGTCAACTTGTTCATCCTTACAATGGATAGTCCCTCCATTGAATTTAAATGTTTTAAAAATTGGAAACATATGTACAAGTATTTAGTTTATCATTTCACCTAGGTTAGTCAAAAATGATGGAATCGACTCATAGATTTTCAAAATTGGACACTAATTAATCAAGATATTTAAAAATTAGTGTCAACAACTAAGATCGACCTATGATAGGTCATTGATGTGGAAGACCAGAGTAGCTATTGAATACTCTCTAGAATTATTGTTGCACAGGAACATAAATGTTTTCTTTAAAAAGGGTGATATTTTATTTTAAGACCCATAATTTTTAGGTAAATTAATTATCATTAAAATATAATTTTACGAGTCCGAAAAAAATTGACGGCACACGATTCTGAGGTCCAGAGTGGCCAGAATGAATTTTTGATGTTTTGTTTGGGTACGTCCAATAAACGTACGAGTGGATATTTATAACATTTGAACTGGTTCTTAGAATTGAAATATGAGGGCACCATTGATCTAGTAGTGCCGATATTCGCTTAAGGAGACATTCACCTCGATGGTAGAGGGTCGAGAATGGAAGTATGTTTTTGTGTTTTTCCTGGAAAATAATAAAATAAAAAGATCTCCACTTTATTTTATTTTGAGCTTCCATGTGGATATTTTATGTGTGGTCCATCGGAGCTAAACCTCCACATGGAAGTTGGATGTGGGGACCACCACACCTTAACCTCCCATGAGAGGTTATGGTGGTGGAGACCACCAGAACCATAACCTCCCATGAGAGGTTATGGTGGTGGGGACCACCCAGGTTTTTAAACCCCCTTGAAACCTCCCATTAATTAGGAGAAACCTCACTAGTCCCTATTAAATGTGGGGGGAGGATCTTGGTTTCCCAAAAATAATTATAGCCAACACACCTATTAAATTGCATCAGCATAATTTATGTAGCTTACTCCTATTAAATTTAAATAACCATGTTGTTGGAATTTAGGAATGGTCCAAATAAATGAATCGTCATAAATTTCAATGATAGTTACCTACCTCCCTACCTCTCCTATATATAAGAATCTTGGGAGGAGGTTTTGTGACGTCTTCACCCAGCGACGAAGCGCTGGTAATGTGACACGACGCCCAACACATGGAGGAATACGCTTCCTCCAAAAAATAACCTCATCTCGCAACGATGAATGAAGAACATGTTCTTTCAACGAAGAACTCCAGCAACGATCTCCTTCGATCTTCTTCCCCAGACACCTACCGATGTGGAGCATCTTCCACAACCGACATGTGAGCTTGGGATTGGATGTGTGCAGTAGATGCGATGAATCATGACAACTCCATCTTCTTCCCCACGACTCTATAGACAAATAACGATCAAGGTAGGGGGTTAATTTCATTTCAATTCCATGTTCTCCCTTTCTATCAAAACGAAAAACAAGGATGATTTCATTTTATGGGTGGATATTATTTTTTTGTTCTAGAAGACCGATTTATATCACCCTAAACACGGATGTTGCAGGTAAAACTAACATTTCCCGACACCATCCGTCAATATCTTTTGTGATTTCCTTTGGCATAGAGATGAAACGAAGAGGCAGTGATGGTAGTGAAGGAAAAGGCCATGCTTACAACGGCCTCCGTGACCTGCTCCGCCCCCGCGGTGTCTCGTACTGCCGTCGGCCTGCCCCTCGGCCTACCCGTGCCCCACCAGCCTGCCCGGTCGCCTCTCGGCCACCTCCCAACCGATCGTCGGCCTCACAGCCTACCCGCCGATCTTCCGGCCTCCAGGGCCCAACCGGCTGAGCCACGCCCCTCACGATGCCATGGTCGCTCCCTTGCGGTGCTCCGGGCCGAACTGTCCTCGCAGCGCCCTCCGGGCTGAACCGCCCACACTACCAGCTAGGATGAGCTCAGTGGGCTGGGGTGAACATAATAGGCTAGCCCACCCAACGGGCCAGGCCAGACCCAAGAAGTCTAACCTAGTCAATCCAAACCTGTTCAGCCCAAACTGGGTCGGTACATGTAGGTCTGACCGGGTCTGACCGGACCCCGGCCCACTACCGACCCTTTACATTGGTTTGGCCTATCTTTGGCACCGTACATCCGTTTGAAGAACCGTCAGTGGCGCTAGAAAACATGGACGATGATAGTCCCTTTGAGTATAACCCACTAGAGTTCAGGGTATAGTTGAGATACGATCTTGTTGGATCGTGCACGATTCCAATCGGGACCCAAAGACTAAAAGGTTAATAACTCATAGATTGTGCACCCGATTGATGCGCCATCTGTTTTTTTGAGATCCCTATGACATGGAAAACATTTGGGATAATTTTTCATGGGAATTCATGTCTATTTATATATCGACATTTTTCTTGAGGAGTGGACCCTCCTGGAATCAAGCGTGCTTAGTGCGGAAACCCTATGGCTGGCTGTAGTCTGACTACTATTCCTAGATCCCGTGTGGGTTTGATAGCTCTGACTACTGTTCCTAGATCCTATGTGGGTACGGCAACTCTAACTACTATTCTTGGATCCTCTGTGGGTTTGACAAATATGACTACAGTTCCTGGATCCTGTGAGGTGGTGACAGCTCTGAATACTGTTCCTGGATCCTGTGTGGGTTCGACAGTTCTGATTTATGTTCCAAGATCCTACGTGATTTTGACAGAATAGATGATATAGTGTATACGTCTAATCATATATAACTATCAACAAAAGTTGTATACCTGTGTGAGCTGAGTCAGTAACTTTTGTGTCTTCCTCACGATTGAGATGGATTACTTGATAACATACGTATATCTATGGGCATATACCTATGCTTGGTTATCTGTTGATTTCATACTTTGTGGTTTATCCATGTTGGATATTGTGAGATATTGAGTGTCTTGGGGTCCCTACTGAGTATCATTATACTCACCCCTGCATGGTCTATGCCCGCACCTCATTGTGTTGGATGCAGACGACAGACAGTGCAGACCGAGGCTGAGAGTACAAGGATTGGACGGTACCCAGAGGTGGACATAAGTGTAGTGATGTGGAGGCTATCTATACCTACCCTTCATGTAGGAATTTTATAGTACAACCCATCAATTGTTGTTCCTATTTCCTCAGTTGTACTTGTACTTTTAGTTTCTTTTACATTCTAGTTGGGTTTGTATTACTTTCCCTTTTTACTTTTCATCACTCTTTTGATATACAGATTACCTAGTGTTTTGTATCCATTTGTGTGCTCTGTTGTGTTGTTTACAGTTTATAAAGTCAATTTCTTCCCAGTCTTATGGAATTACGCCTTTGGTGCTAGTTGCCAACCCCTAGCCTATGGAAGGCGGGCTTGGGGTATTCACGACATGAGGCCTAAAGGACGGGTCATGACAAATTTGTATTAGAGGAGTCAGTTCTAGTGTTGGTATGATGGCCAATGTATCCATACACCGGGACCCTAACTTCTGATTTCTAACTCAGTGCATGAAAACACTAATTGCGTGTGTGTTTTGAAGAGTTTTCATTGTGATATCATTTAGTCATCTCACCAGGTATAACTTTTTGACCGTGGAAAACCTGTTTCATTTTAGGAAGCCTCGACGTAGACAACCATCTAGGATTCTGAGAGTTGTATGAAGTGGTATCCCACTGAGTGATGATGCCTCGGTGCAGGGCCATATCAAAGCAGAGGCACCAGCAGTACCACTACCTATTGGGCCACCGATTCCACCAGCCCCAGTAGCAGAGAGTGCATGCCGCCTAAGTGCATTTCACGAGTTCCAGCGCCAGAGGTCGCCCAGGTTCAGGGGTCAGATGGACTTGCAGGCAACTGAGTATTGGATGGAGGTTTTGGTGAGAGTCTTCAGACTGGTAGGGACACTAGCCGACCTTATGGTGATCCTCTCCATGAGTGTCCGTCAGGAAGCAGCATGCAAATGGTGGATCCAGATGCTCCAGGTGCATGACATGGTGACACATTCTTAGGAAGACTTCGAGAGCCTGTTTTGGGAAGATTTTTTTCCAGCCACACTACATGTAGTTTAGATACATGAGCTACTTCATTTGGAGTAGGGTAGCATGATGGTGACATTATACACAACGAGGTTCACCGACCTCTAGAGCTACTCCACAGATATGGTACGAGACCCATTTTTCAGGGACCAGACATTCAATCAGGGGCCCAAGTGAGAGATCAGGGCTTCGAAGATCTCTCTCAGTATCCCGACATAGGTAGGGGTTCTGGAGTGATCCCTCTAGGTAGAGAGTTTCCTTGCTGAGCAGTCACCAACATCGAGACCCACCACTTGGCATCACATAGTAGAGTCTTCTGTAGATGGAAGCAGACATATGTCACAGAGATCCACGAGGACCGGGTCTTCCGGTGGATGAACTTAGGACACATGTTCGGTTGTGTGAGACAAATGAGACAAAGCCAGACATACAAGGAATAGGCAGTGTTTCACATGTGGGGGGTAGGGTCACATGGCCCGTGACTATCCGACCCGTCATTCGAATGATCAGCAGAAGGTTGAAGGGTCTCCTAGGTAGATATGTAGATTCAATCAAGGCAGTCCACAGGGAGCAGGCAGACATGGCAGAGGAGTTGTTCGTGCAGCTAGTGGTGGGCGACAGTTTGAGGTGTTACCACCACCACCAAAAGGAATTCCACCCTGACTGCAGGGAGCAGTTGGACATGCGATAGCTCTGCTCCAGGCAGTTGTTAATTATAATCACGACGCTCTGGAGATGATTTTAGGTATGATCTGTGTCTACTCCACCATATCTTCAGTTATTATAGACACAGGTTCCAATAACACTTTCATTTCCACTACCCCTGTTCGGAGCTCAGAGATTCTGATGGAGCTGATGGCTCGATCCTTATGGCTGGAGACTCTTATGGGAGCTGATTTGAAGATTACGCACTAGTTCTAGTAGCATGAGCTTACTTTGAGAGGCAAGAGCTTCATCTGGGATCTCCTAGTAGTTCCATCGAGGGTTTACGATGTCATCTTGGGTATGGATTGGTTATCTACAGTCCACTATCAGCTTCACTGTGTTAGGTGAAAATTGTGGTGTGTCGGCATTGATGGGACTAGATTCCCCTTCACTGGCGAGAATGGAGCCTTTTTAGCACATGATGGACTTGCTCAGTGGATGGTACAACCGATCTCTCATCAATTGGCTTGCCTTACCCTCAGAGTTGTTGATGTGAAGAGTCCGAGCAATCCTATAGTGGTGGACAAGTACGTGGATGTTTTCCATGACGATGTCCTAGGTCTACCTCCTCGTATAGAGGTGGAATTTTTTATTGACTTGTACCTCAGGATGACACCGATATCTACTCCAGCATATCGGATGGCTCCTGCGGAACTTCACAAGCAACGGGTACAACATGAGGTCTTGCAGGGGAAGGGATTCATTCGGCCCAGTGTTTCTCCCTGGGCAGTCCCGATTCTAGGCACCGAAAAGGTGGATGGGAGATTGAGGATTTTTGTCTAATACCATCACCCAAACTAGGTTACCGTGATTAAAAAGTACCCACTCTCAAGGGTTGAAGACCTCTTTGATCAGCTGAAGGTAGCACAGTGGTTCTCGAAGATAGACCTCAGATAAGGCTATCACAAGCACAGAGTTTGAGATGATGATATCAAGAAGATGGCCTTTAGCTGTCGGTATAGACACTACTAGTTCTTGGTTATACCATTTGGAGTAACCAACACTCTTGTAGTGTTCATGGGAATCATGAACAAGATTTTCCAGCCATACCTCTATCGCTTTGTCGTAGTCTTCATCGATGACATTCTAATCTACTCAACTTCTGAGGAGAAACATGCCTTCCATTTGCAGGTAGTACTGGACACACTTCGAGAGCACCATCTTTATTGTAATATCTTGAAGTGCCAGTTTCGGATCTGAGATGTTCACTTTTTGGGACATGTCGTATCAGAAGCCGGAGTTGTAGTGGATCCAGGGAAGATTGAGGTGGTACTTTTTTGGGAGCCACCCAGGAGTGTGACAAAGGTACAGGGTTTACTAGGTTTAGATGGATGTTACCTAAGGTTCGTACCAGACTGCTCCATAGTTACAACACCACTATCAGCCTTGGTGAAGATGAGGCAACCCTTAGGGTTGTCAGGGAGATGCTAGTAGAGCTTTCAAGAGATCAGGCAGAGGCTGACTAGTTCCCCAATCACGAGGCTTTCAAAATAGGGCATAGGTTACATAGTCTACTGTGACACATCAGTGACTGGACTCAAATGTGTCCTGATGCAGGAGTGAGCAGTAATCGCATATGGTTCTCCGCAGCTGAGAAAGCATGTGCAGAACCACACTACCCATGATCTAGATTTAGCAGTAGTTGTCTTTTCCTTGATGTTGTGGCAACACTATATGATTGGTGAACGTTTTACCATGTACTCTGATCACAAGTGTATCAGGTATGTATTATTCTATAAGGACCTGAACCTGAGACAGTGACGTTGGATTGAGTTCCTCCCGGACTATGACATTGAGATAGTCTATACATCCTGAGAAGGGGAACATTGCTTCAGATACACTCAACAAGAGTTCTTTCATACAACTGTTAGGCGAAGCGACGAAGCAGCTAGCCACTTTGCAGATATCCTTTGTGTAAAGAGATAGAGTAGCTTTCCTACAGTCTCTCACAGTCACACCCCCACTCCTTCAAGGAGTCAAGGAGGCGCAGTGTAGGGATACTGACTACGAGAAATGATGTGCTTAGATATCCACAAGGCAGGCACCTGATGGATTTTATGAAGGTGGGGAGCACACCATACTCTTCAGAGGATGTACAATGGTACCAGTGTCACTTCAGGAGGAAGTATTGAGGGAGTTTCACACATCCCCTCTAGTGGAACATCCAAGAGTGGCGAAGATGTACTAGGATCTCCGATGATTGCACTAGTGTCTAGGTATGAAGAAGGAAATTGCAAAGTTTGTCTCTCGGTGCCTCACTTGTCAGCATGTTAAGGTAGAGCATCAAGTACCAGTAGACTTGGTTTAGCCTTTAGAGGTCAATTAGTGGAAGTGGGATGGGATATCCATGGACTTCGTGACATGAATTCCATGTGCATCGAGGGGTCATGACTTGATTTGGGTGATCGTCGACTGACTAACCACGTCGGACCACTTCCTATCGATCAGAGAGCAGGTTTCAGTAGAGAGCATGGGAGGCCTCTACGTGCAATAGATTGTGCAGCTACATGGAGTACATTTGATGATTGTCTCTGATCTTGATGCACGGTTCACTTCATGTCTATGGAAGGGGTTGAAAGGGGATTTCGGGACCCAAATTCATTTGAGAACTGCCTTCCATCTTTAGACAGATGGTCAGACTGAGCAGACCATTTAGACCCTGAGGACTTGTTGTGTGCTTGTGTCCAAAACATCAGTATCAGACGGTAGGATCACTTAACTTTGGTCGAGTTTGTATACAAAAACAGCTATCACTCCACCATTGGTATGGCACCATTTAAGGCGTTATACGAGCAACCTTTTAGATCACCTTTGTGATGGAATGGTCCTAGGGAGTCAACACTAGTGGGACCAAAGATGGTATGAGCTACCACCGAGAAGGTGTAGATCATCCAGGAGCAGATGAAGACTGCACAGAGTAGGCAGATTCCATATGCTGTCAGAAGCTGGAGGCCCCCGGAATTCAAGGATGGTGACACGTCCTTCTTTATGTGTCACCTTGACGAGGTCTACAGAGATTTGGTCGAGGTGGTACGTTATCTCCAAATTTCATAGGAGATTTTCATGTCCTCAGTAGAGTTGTTGAGATGGCTTACCTCTTAGCTCTTCCACCTCAATTGCACCAGGTTCATGACGTCTTCCATGTATCTCAGCTGTGGAGATACGTTCAGGACTCTTCTCACATCATCGACTAAGGAGAGTTGGATGTCAATGATGGGGTTAATTTTAGGGAGGTTCTAGTAGAGATTGAGGATTAATAAGAGTGGGTCCTTCATGGATGACCGATACCCCCGACGTGTGTTTGTTGGAAGTACATGAACCTCTAGGATAGCACATGGGAGTGGGAGGCTCAGATGCATGATCAATACCATCACTTTTCCACTTAATTATTAGTTGTGTCTTATGGGATGTGGAGCCTTGAGGTGGGGAGAATGTAAAGACCCAGAATTTACATGTAATTTTATTTATTTAATTGGGAATCTTACGAGTCTGTGAAAATTAACGGCGCATTATTTTTAGGTCTGCAGTGCACAGAATGAATTTTTGACATTTTTTTGGGTACGTTCAGTAAATGTATGAGAGAGATTTTATAAATATTGAACCATTTCCCATAATTGAAATATGAGGGAACCATTGAACTCACTACGCCGATATTCTCTTTGGTGACTTTTGCCTCGATGACAGAGGGTTGAGAATGAACGTTAGTTTTTGTTTTTTTTTGTGGAAAATAATAAAATAAAAATATCTCCACTTTATTTTATTTTGAGCATCCATGTGGATATTTTAGGTGGGTCCATCAGATCTAAACCTCCACATCGAAGTTGGAAGTGGGGACCACCACACCTTAAACTCCCATAATAGGTTATGGGGGTGGGGACCACCCAAACCATAACCTCCCATGAGAGGTTATGGTTGTGGGGACCACCCAGTTTTTTAATCCACCTTGAAACCTCCCATTAATTGGGAAAATCCTCTAAAGTCCCTATTAAATGTGAGGGTATCCTCTTGGTATCCTACTAATAATTATAGCCAATGAACCTATTAAATTGCATCAAAATAATTTTTTTAGCTTACTCGTTTTAAATTTAAATAACTACGTCATTAGAATTTTAGAAAGGATACTAATAAATGAACCATCATAAATTCCATCGATATTTACCTACCTCCCTCCCTCTTCTATATATAGGAAGCTTGGGTGGAGGTTTTGGGATGGCTTCACCAAGAGATGAAGCGCTAGTAATGTGACACGACACCCATCCCTTGGAGGATTATGATTCCTCCAATAAAGAACCTCATCTACCAATGAATAATTAAGAACGTGTTCTTCCAACGAAGAACACCAGAAATTATGTCCTTTGATCTTCTTCCCCAGACTCCCACCGACGTGGAGCGTATTCCACAACCGACGTGCGAGCTCGGGATAGGAAGTGTGCGGCAGACAAGACAAATGACAAAAACTCTGTCTTCTTCCCCGCGACCCCATCGACGAATGACGATCAAGGTAGGGGTTAATTCCATTTAAGTTCAATGCTATCCATTTCTTTCAAAATGATGAACGAGGATGCCTTATTTTTATGGGTGGATTGTTTGGGTTCGTTCTAGAGGGAAAATTACTATCACCTTAAACATAGAGGGTGCGGCCCAAACTAACGTGGCCTGACACCCTCCGTCGATCTCTTTTGTGATGTCCTTCGGCATGCTGACAAAATGACATGGTGACGAAGGTGGTGAAGACAAAGGCCACGCTTCCCACGAACTCCATGACATGTGCAACCCCCGCGGCGTCCCACACCACTGTCGACCTACCTGGCCGGCACCCAGTCTTTCCGTCGGCCTGCCAGCACCTTTTTGGCCTACCCGGTGACCTCCCGGCCACCTCCCGTCATGTCCAACCACCTTCCGGCCGCCCGCCCGCCTCACAGCCTGTACGCCGACCACCCGACCTCCCGGGACGGACCGCTCGACCCGTGTCTGTCATGGCGCCCTGGCCAAACCGTCCGTTCCCTTGCAACGTTCTGGGCCGAACAACCCTCGCGGCGCCCTCCTGGGCAAACCTCCCACGCGGCCTACTTGGCTGGGCCTAGCATGTAGGGCCAAACCTAATAGGTTGGCCCACCCAACGGGTCGGGCAGACCCAACAGGTCTAAACGGGTCAACCCAAACTGGGTCGGCCCAAACGGGGTCATCCCGGGTCGGTCCGACCAGGTCGGACTGGACCTGAGCCGACTACCGACCCTTTAATTTATTTTGGCCATATCTTTGGCGCCGGATGTCCGTTTGATGAACCGTCAATGATGGTGGAAAAATTGAAGCATGATAGTCTCTTTGAGTTTACCCCACTGGAGTTCAGTGTATAGTTGAGATACATTCAGTTTGGATCATGCACGAATCCAACTAGGCCCTAGTGACTAAATGACTAATAACTAACATACTGGGTGTCCAATTGATGCGACGTCTGTTGAGTTGAGACCCCTATGAAGCGGTCAACCATTGGGATAATTCTTCATGGGAATTCATGGAAATTGAGTTATCGACACATGGATTGAGTAGAAGACCCTCCCGGAATCAAGCATGCTTGTACAGAAACCCTGCGGCTGGCTGCACTCTGACTACTGTTCCGAGATCCTGTTTGGGTTCGACAGCTCTAACTACTATTCCTAGATTTTTTGTGTGTTCGACAGATCTGAAAACCATTTCTAGATCCTGTGTGTGTTCGATAGCTCGGACTACTATTCCTGGATCCTATGTGAGTTCGAGAGCTCTGAATTTTGTTCCTGGATCCTATATGGGTTCGACAGTTCTAATTTCTGTACCAGGATCCTGTGTGGGTATGACAGAATAGATGATTTAGTGGCTACATATAATCATCTCTAAATATCAACAAATGTTGTATACCTATGTTAGCTGATTCATTAAATTTTGTGCTTTCCCCATGATTGAGATGGATTACATGACAACTTAGGTATACATATGGGTATATAACTAAGTGAGGTTTTCTATTGATTTCATACTTTTTGGTTTTTTCTTGTTTGACTTTGTGAGACCATGAGGTTCTTAGATTCCCTCATGAGTATCGTTACACTCACCCCTGCACGAGATGTGCCCGCACCTCGTTGTGTTGGATGCAGATGACAGACAGCGCTGGCCGAGGCTGGGAGTACTAGGACTGGACGGTACCTAGAGGTGGACCATATGGTGTGATGGTACACGGAGGAGGCGGACAGATGTGGAGTGATGTGGAGGCTATCTGTAACTACCCTCAGGTAGGAATTACGGAGGAGGACCCACATCTATTCTTCCTATTTCCTCAGATGTACTTGTGCTTTCAGTTTCATGTATATTGCAGTTGGGTTTGTTTTACTAGCCCTTTTTACTTTTCTGCACTCTTTTGTTATACAATTTACCTAGTGTTTTGTATCGAGATGTGTGATCTACTGTGTAGTTTACAATTTATAAAGGCAATGCATTCCCATTTTTAAGAAATTACACCTTTGGTGCTAATCGCCTGCCCCTAGCCTATGGAAGGTAGGCTGGGGGTAGTCGTGACATGGGCATCAGGGGATGGGTCATGATATTTTACTAACCAAATATCCACTAATCATAGGGATCTCATTTCATATTTTATCTCTATGATTTTTTTCGTTATAATCTCCTCAACCCAAAAATTTAGAATATTCCATCAAACCATGATTCAGGTATACTTGAATTTTCTAGTCACCAAAAAATATCCACTACTAACTACCATTTCAAAAAAAGATCAGAGAAGACTTTTTTGATTCACTAATCACTAAGATATATAAATGGATTGAGAAACACATCCTTTATTTTAGAAAGAATAAATGTCACAAAATAACCCACCAATGCCACCCATTAATTCTCATGGAGCACTCTTGACTTTCTCATCACAAAATGTGGATCTATATTGGATTGAATTAATGATCCTAGAAGTAATACTAGGCCCTCAACTTCTATGAAATGTATAAGGTGTCTTTCTTGAACAAATATGACCAATTCCCCAATAATTTCCATCTACCGTTAACCATGGATTCCTAAACATTTTACATGCGAAACATTGAATATTCAAGAAAACGTGGTGGTGGTGGTGTCAGTGTAGAATCCACTTACCAAGGTAGGTATAAAAACATTATCAGATCATGATATCCAGTGATGATTCAGGGAATTGTTAAACTTTCTAGGTGGTGTTTAGGGTGATAGTGATAGTATAACTGTTCTACGGTAGAAAACATATACTTGGAATTTGAGGATAACATTCCAAACATATAGTACAAGGTGATAGTGATGATTATTGGAAACAATATTAATGGTAGAGGGAAATGGAGATTGGTAGTAACAGTGGTTTCCAATGGTAATAGTAATTGAATGTGTCTAGTGATATCAAGGAGTGGTGATGCACCCCAATTGATAACATGTAATGGTGGGAGGGCTTGAAAGTATCTAGTGATGGTGAAACATGAATGTATGACCAGGCTGTAGTAGACGAAAATAGAACACCCCTAGACAAAGGAAGATCTATAACAAATGGTGCTCGGATAAAAACCATATTTAAAAAACATATTATGTGTGAATATGATTTTACTATTATATATATATTATTTAAGAAAATATATTTTAAATATATCATTGAAAATATAGTTATATTTAATAATGTGATTTATAATAATTTATATTTTTTGAAGGCCACCTTTTATTAGTGAAATGAAAATCAATGATAAATGTGTCCTTTATCAAAGTTATTTTTTTATCAAGGATAAGAAAAAAATTATAAAGGGTTTTATATCAATGTAAAAAAATCACTGATAACATCTTGCCATTATCAACACATTTGTAGTGCACAAACTAACATCATCTATTAGTGATTTTTTTTGTACTGATAAATGAATCTCTTTTATGAGTGATTTTATTTTAGTACAAATAAAAGGTATCATTTAATGTGGATGAACATGTTATAGTGGGGTGGGTATACATCATGAAAAATAAGTTGTAATTATTTTTAGTTTTTAGGTTAAAGCTATGGTGGTTAGAGAAACAATAATTAAAGTGATTTTTCTTTGATCAGAAATAGGGGTGAACACACTAGAACGGACCTACAATTATTGGTACTACATGGAATTTTATTTTGTAGCAGTTTTAAAAACAAATGTTAACTTTTTATTTATTTTTTATTTAGTGATGGTTTTAGAAAATCATCTGTAATTCATCATTGATTTTTAATTAGTTTTGGTCTATTTCACCTTGATTAAAATGACTTCAAAATAATATTTGTCAGTTTTATAATTTTGTTATCTCATTTAGTAACATTTTTACAGAAAAATTATTTTTTGTTAAAAATTATATATTTTTATTGGCAATTTATTATTTTTATTTTTATAATTTCTATTGTTATTCATATTATTATTTTCATTATTATTATTTAAATTATTATGTTTTATATATTATATACTATTATATATTATTAAATAAATATTTGTTATTATTTATTTAAAAAATTAAAAAATAATAATGAAAAATTAATTTTTTTAATTTTTAGTTAAATATTATTTACTAATTATTTATTATTAATTAATAATCTTAAACTATTTTTATGTATGGTTATTAATATTTTTCTATTTTTTCATTTATTTTTATACATTATGAATATATATACATATCAAATTATATGTATATAAATATAAATGTTTTTTTATATTTTTATATTATATAATATATTTCTTATATTTTTTTATTTATAATGAGCATGTGGGAATATAAATATATATATACATATATTCAGTTTTTTGTGTTTTTAATTGAGGTATATGCCGTTGTTGAGATATTTCTCATGGGTTTTCATAGGGTATGTACATTATTAGGTTTCCCTTAGATAAGCCATTTTGTTGTGGTATCATTTCTTCTAGGATTTTATCTATGTTTCCTCCTCATGAGCATTTATCAGACTTCATTTCATCATGAATTTCTCATCCTTTTGACACGTAAGTTTATTTGTATCGCTAAATAGGATCGTAGTACCAAAGGTGATAGGACACTAATGACATTAACACATTAAATGATTCATCTACAATACCCTATTTTGGATACCCTTCTATGTTTATCATTATTAGTTCCATATATCTATGGAGGTAGAAATGCTAAAAAGTTGGAAAACCCTATCATTACAAGAAAAGGATAAAAAAACAAAAGTGGAAAAGAAAGAAGAGGAATAATTTCTGCTATTTTATATGTTGTTTCTCATGGTTGGATAATTTATCATCAATTGGAACATTAAACTAATTTCTATAAAGAAGACACTGAAAAATATTCTTCTCTTAGATGAATGTGTAACGATACAGAATATAGGTAAAGGTTATATGATATTTTAATTCGTTAACGACAATGATAAAAAAAAGGTTCTTAAGGGGAGAGCAATATATTTTTATAAAAAACTATCCATATTGAAATATCTTTGAGATAGATATGATATACATAATATTAGATTCTCTAAATCCCCATTCTATAATCAAAATGAAGGAATTCCCTTTTTTGGAAGATCAGACCATGCCATACATGGAATAGAAAGATTTATTGGAAAATTCAAAGAGTGGGTCCAATTGGATCCCATTCACTATTGGAAAATGCTCCCAATCAAGGCATATATAGATTATAGGCTACCTATAATGAGATGGATGTTGTTTTCCCGAGAAGAATCTAGTTTATTTATATTCATCGAGTATGAAAAACTCTAAATATTAAGAATGTTTTCTAGTTTCCTTGGAAATGTTGAGAATAACTGTAAGGTGATTAGGAAAAAGAGAGATGGAAACATCATATTTATATAGGTCATCGGATATGTTTAAAGAATATATGTTTCTAAATTAATCTAGAATCAAACAAGAACACATGTTGAGACAAACTCTCAATGGATTTATGTACTCAATTGTAATAACAAAAAAATTAGGTTTCCAGGTTGGGAGTGCCTACCTTTCCTACAAGTTTTTTAACACCATCCTTGTTTGGTTGTAACAGCCCAAGATTTTATAAAAAAATATTCTTTTTAATTTTATTAATGTCTTGTGTTGTACGCTACACCAAAAGGAGCTTGCACAACACACATCCTTGACTTGTCTTGCATTACACGCAATCGCGACCTTCCTCGATAGCGTGTGTAGTACGCAATACCGAGTTTCACTAAACAACGATATGCTATAAAAATATTATTAAAACTAGCCGTTATGAATAGTAATAACCACTTTTTGAAATCCAGTAAATCTTATTTTTCAAAATGAACTTTATTTTTGGATTCGGAGTATCGAATTTAGCCTAAGGTGAAATTTTGGTACTTTTCGGATAACTTTCATATTCTGATGAATAGTGAAAATTACTAAATTATAATTAAAAACAACTTTTTTAATCGAAATAATTAATAGTGATAAATCATTAATTTGAGTGTTTTTAAAGTGTATTTAGAATATATTTTTACAATTTAATACAAAGTTGGTCATTGGATGTAATTTCACATTTAAACTAGACATAAACAAGTGTCAATCTTTTGATAGATATTGTTTCTTAAAAACACGCTATTTGTTTTAACAGCGGGATTTAATTATAAAATTAATTAATGCAACTTTTATGTTATGAATTTGGTAAAATAGACTTCATTTTTGAATTCGGAATATTAAATATAGCTTGGGATGAAATTTTGGCATTTTTTTGAAAAACATCAATTTTTGATGAATAGTGAAACTACTAAGTGGTAGGTTAAAAACTGAATTTTGCATAAAACTTAATTTTACCGCTTCTGTGAATGGAATTTCGAAAATCCGAGAGACACGGTTAATATCAAGGACTAAAATGTGGTTCAATGAGATGAAAATAATTTTTTGGTGAATAGTAACTTTTTACTTTTTTTACCGCGGTTAATAGTAAATAGGGTAACTAAGGGTAAATATGATATTAATATTACCCTAACACATGTCCTAATTCTATTGGACAAGTGTAATTCGACCAAAAACAAACTTAGGAATAAAATATGACCATTTAGGCCCACTTGGATTAGATTAGGACATTTATTATTAATTTATTTAAAGAAGGGTTAAAATAGTTAAAATCAAAGTTTAATAAGTAAAGCATTTTTAATATGGGGTTATACATAAGATAAATTCGACTATAAATATTCATTAGAAAGCTAAAAAGATTTCCTACATGATGGTATTTTATTTGTAATTTTTAGACATCAAATAATATAATTTATTTATGACACAAAAATGATGCAGTAATTATCTTATTAATGAAATATTGACATAATTGATAATATAAATACCCAAAATAAATGTAATTTAAGACTTTTTATGAATTCCACTGATTTTCTAGGTTACTATGATATATTAGTGTTGATTTAATCAACTTGGTTCGAACATATAATTCTGTTATGACTTTCACAAAAATCATATATCAAATAGTGTCAAAATTGACACAAAATAGTTTTTAAATCAAATATTATATTATTAATTGTTATTTTATTCCTAAAAATCTAAGGTTCGGCCAAATGACTTAGATAAGGATATATGTATTAATAATATACAATTTGGGGTTCGTTTGGCATGTTATAGTAAGTTTATTAACCATATAGTGAAAGAAAACAAAAAGACATGGTAAAAGTTAAATTATTTAACTTAGAGTTAAATCTAATTGATAAGGTTAAAATAATACCCTAAACTTGTCTAAATCCTATTGGTTGATAGGATTTCGACCCATCCCCACTTTAGCTTCGAAATAAGACCCTTTGGAACCATTATAAACCGATTTAGCTTTAATATAAAATAATATTTTGAGATATTCCTAAGGTGCCCCTCTCCTCCCCTATAAAAGGACACCTCCTCCCCCTCCTCCTCACACCAATTTGAGCACTCAAGCTCGGCCAACCCCTGCCAATTTCTCCTCTCCACTTCCCTAGCAACATACTAGAGGTTCTAGTCTTCCTCAAAGACCAATTTTAGTGCCCTAAGAGGAGGTCTCAAAGAGGCACTTCAAAGAAGAGGAGGTTCGGACACTTACAAAGCAAGTCGGACCTAAGGTAATGGAAATATCACAATCTCATTTTTTTATCCGAGATTGTTTATTCGTAAGTATTTACTGGGGTGTATTTTATCATCCACATCCATGTTTCATCAAAATGTAATATTATTTCCATCCACCTACAATTGTTTAAAACCATTTTTACCCTTCGGTGAGTTTTTAGTAATATGTATGAAAGGAATCTTTTGTCGTACGAGGTACTTTTTGACTTTTCCGACAAAAGTGCGAAGAATGTTTTTTTTAACTTATACGGCACGAACGGATTTATACTGTTTTATAAAGCCTTACTTTCATGAAGATTCCTCTAAATGATTTCATGACTATTTTCAATAAAATCTCTTTCTTTTAAAATTGCATGATGTTTTGAAAAGAAATTGATTTTGAAGAAGAAAGGATATTTTCCTCAAGAATTCATTTCAAGTGTTTTATCAAAATTATTTTCCATCTAAGATAATAAAGGGTTCTGTTTCTATCCATATTTTTACATTGATTTGACTATGTTGTGATGGAATTATGTTTATGAATTCCTTTATCTTATAAGAATGGTTTTATGATGTCATGTTGTTTAAGAATCCCATTTTTATTACATGGGTTATGAAATGATGTATGATTTATGATTTTGTGGCACACACAAGAAAGGAATCATTATAAGATGGGTGGGACCTATATCTCCCTCCAATGCATTGGGTAAAGATTTTATATCTCATGAGATAGACATGGCTGGAATGGTAGGTTATACCGGTTCAGTGAAACAGGACTGAAACGAGGATTACTCGATTCAGAAAGGGACTTTGTCCACTAAGATAGTCTTGGCAATGAGTCTTGACTAACAAGAAATGATTCTCTATGATTATGTGTGTATGCCACAAAGTTCCATGTTTTATGTTATGATTATTGTGATTACATTTCACTGCCATGATTTATCCCATGTTATGAAATTATGCTCTCTTTTGCAGGTTATGATTTCCAAAATGTTATGTTCTTATGAATATGATGTGATTGATATTTCTTTTGTTTACCCTTACTGAGCATTTGAGCTCACCCTTTTATGTTTTATTTTCCCCAGGATATAAAGAAAGGTTTTAGGTAAAAAAAAGACGATCTTTATGGGAGATGTTGAAGATCTTTCACCAGGATTAGAAGATTTCGTTCCGAGTTTCCAAAGACACTAAACTATTACGATCCTTGTGTGTGTATTTTTGTTATGTATTAAGTATTCCGCAAAAGTAATGTAATGTTCGTGTACGTTAGGCTTCGGCTCTCTACAGTTGGTATCAGAGGAAAGGTTTAGTCAACCTTTGGAAACTAGGATGCGAAAACGTTAGTGAGATCCCTAGAGATATTTCTAAGGTATGTCTAGGGATGTCCCTAAGGATACGTATACGTATAGGATATAATCCTAGAACTACGATACCGATCTTAGAATTTAACCTAAGATGTTAGATATTAAGGGTACTCCCCCTTTACTATGTTGTTTTCCCTAGCATGATTTTTGCCTCTCACACTATTCTTTTTGGGTTTTAGACGATGGCTGGAACCCGAAGGAACCGTGTTGATCAATGCAATGGACAATGCAATGATTGCCCTCCTGAACAAACAAATGTTATGGGAGATGGAGTGCAAAATCTTATTGCTATACTTACACAAGCTATGAATCATTCTGGACTTCCAAATGAGCAGAGAAGGGAACAATATTCTATTGAGTCCTTCATGAGGCAACGTCCACCTTCTTTCAGTGGGTCTACTGATCCATTAGTTGCTGAACAATGGATTAGTACTACTGAAAAGATATTTTCAGTTCTTCAATGTTCTGAACATGATAAAGTCATCTTAGCAGTATATCGTTTGGAAGGTGAAGCTGATCAATGGTGGAATCTTATCAAGAATACGAGGCCAAGAGATGAAATTGAGTCCATGGAATGGGACGAGTTCAAGAACATGTTTTTCAGTAAGTACTTCCCTCGTATTCTTCGAACAAAGATGGAGAAAGAGTTTCTTGAACTAAAGCAAAGGGACGATGAATCTGTTGGTACCTATGAAGCAAATTTTACAAGACTTGCAAGGTATGCTTCTGGAATTATCATCCAACCTGAAAGTAAAGTTGATCGATTTTTCAGTGGCTTAAAACCAAGTCTTTGAAGGGCATTGGCTATAAGAGACTTCAGTAGCTATGAAGAAATTGTGCGTTGTGCTATCAAGGTAGAAATGGAAGTTGGTGTTACATATCCATCTCAGGGTTTTGACAAGAAACGAAAGATGGAGTTCAAGGAGAAATCTCAGAATAATGGTGAAAAGAAGATGAATGTTTCCTTATGCACAAAGTGTGGAAAGAAGCATGGTGGAGATTGTCTAAAAGGGACTAGAAAATGTTTTAAGTGTGGAAAAGAAGGTCATCGAGCAGCTGAGTGTCGAAGTAATGGAAAAAGGGTTTCTAATGATGTGAATAAAGCAAACACTGCAGAGAACGCACCGCCAACACTTCAATGCTTCAAGTGCAAGGAAATGGGGCATTATGCTAATAATTGCCCTAATCCAAGGGTTAGTGATGATCAACATGAGCAACCACTGAAGGCAAAGTACAAAGGGAAATCACATGCGATCACTATTGGCAATGTTGAATATGACAACGATGTGGTGGAATGATTAAGTGTTTATGTAATGGGATTCCAAAATAATGTTGTATCATTGAGTATTGCAATATTTATTGATGTGGTATTCAAAGTGATTGAGATATTTTTTTGGAAATAAGATGATATGCGCATAATGAAGACGAGAAAATGAAATGTTTAATAGTATTCATGAGCTCATGATTGATATAAGGACTAAGTGATATCATGGTTTGAGTATATAGAATTTTGAGGATTTTGGTATGTGGAAAGTGTTAACTTTTAACTGCACTCATGTTTTCACTAAGGTATTCAAGAGAATACACGATTAAGGACTTTGAATGTTTGGAATGTGACCAACAAGACATATCTTTTGATATGTGGGGATCAACGACAGTATTAAATCTCTGGTAATCGATGTCACTATATTATGAGATTGGGCTGCAGTATTATGTATAAGCCTAAAGATTAGACTGGATTATGTTGGACATAAGTTAGTATTGTTTAAGGATAGAAGATTTTCGATATTATTGATGGGATGTTATAGTAACGTAGTTTTAGAAAAAGGGACAACCTGCCGGACGGGCGACAGCCCATCGCTTCGGACAAGGCTGTAGGAATCGAACCCACAACCGAAGTGCGACTGGCCTTTATCGCCTACCACTGACCTACAGGAAGTCCCTGTTTAGTAGAAACTAGTTTTATTATATTAAGCAGTATGATATATGAAGTATAAGTCCATTTTAGGAACCATATATGATTAATCTCACTATAGATCGACTTATGCATATAAATTTTGCTAACCTTTTGTTTGAGACAGATGGAATGACCCGTCGTTCTATCACATAATCTGCTAACACTTCACGAATAACAAATTCAACTTCATTTATTTAAGAGATGAAGTGGAAATTGTTCAAGACACGAACAACAGTGAGATTGTACCAAAATAAATTAAGTATTTATTCTAATTCAAATTTTCAACTTTAGGGAAATGATCTTGAAAACCAAAAATGTTGTCCTAGTGATCTTATACCTGATGAATCAGATGGTACCTTTTATCATCACAAATCTATGGATTTGTGATTACTGGCTTTTCCATAGCCATGTTCTCTACCACTCTCCATCAGAACATGATGGTTAGATTTCTCTTCCATATCCATATTTTCACCTATGTGGAAACTCGGTGATTAGTTTATTTGGGTAATCGTTACATTTCATACTTTAGTTTTTAAAGCCAAGTTTTGGTATTCCCTTTTACGATGTGGGTTTCTATTAAAGAAACTTTCAAATAGTAAACCATTTATAACCCCGACGAATTTCGAGGGCAAAATTCATTTTAAGGGGGGTAGAATGTAACAGCCCAAGATTTTATAAAAAAATATTCTTTTTAATTTTATTAATGTCTTGTGTTGTACGCTACACCAAAAGGAGCTTGCACAACACACATCCTTGACTTGTCTTGCATTACACGCAATCACGACCTTCCTCGATAGCGTGTGTAGTACGCAATACCGAGTTTCACTAAACAACGATATGCTATAAAAATATTATTAAAACTAGCCGTTATGAATAGTAATAACCACTTTTTGAAATCCAGTAAATCTTATTTTTCAAAGTGAACTTTATTTTTGGATTCGGAGTATCGAATTTAGCCTAAGGTGAAATTTTGGTACTTTTCGGATAACTTTCATATTCTGATGAATAGTGAAAATTACTAAATTATAATTAAAAACAACTTTTTTAATCGAAATAATTAATAGTGATAAATCATTAATTTGAGTGGTTTTAAAGTGTATTTAGAATATATTTTTACAATTTAATACAAAGTTGGTCATTGGATGTAATTTCACATTTAAACTAGACATAAACAAGTGTCAATCTTTTGATAGATATTGTTTCTTAAAAACACGCTATTTGTTTTAACAGCGGGATTTAATTATAAAATTAATTAATGCAACTTTTATGTTATGAATTTGGTAAAATAGACTTCATTTTTGAATTTGGAATATGAAATATAGCTTGGGATGAAATTTTGGCATTTTTCTGAAAAACATCAATTTTTGATGAATAGTGAAACTACTAAGTGGTAGGTTAAAAACTGAATTTTGCATAAAACTTAATTTTACCGCTTCTGTGAATGGAATTTCGAAAATCCGAGAGACACGGTTAATATCAAGGACTAAAATGTGGTTCAATGAGATGAAAATAATTTTTTTGGTGAATAGTAACTTTTTACTTTTTTTACCGCGGTTAATAGTAAATAGGGTAACTAAGGGTAAATATGATATTAATATTACCCTAACACATGTCCTAATTCTATTGGACAAGTGTAATTCGACCAAAAACAAACTTAGGAATAAAATATGACCATTTAGGCCCACTTGGATTAGATTAGGACATTTATTATTAATTTATTTAAAGAAGGGTTAAAATAGTTAAAATCAAAGTTTAATAAGTAAATCATTTTTAATATGGGGTTATACATAAGATAAATTCGACTATAAATATTCATTAGAAAGCTAAAAAGATTTCCTACATGATGGTATTTTATTTGTAATTTTTAGACATCAAATAATATAATATATTTATGACACAAAAATGATGCAGTAATTATCTTATTAATGAAATATTGACATAATTGATAATATAAATACCAAAATAAATGTAATTTAAGACTTTTTATGAATTCCACTAATTTTCTAGGTTACTATGATATATTAGTGTTGATTTAATCAACTTGGTTCGAACATATAATTCTGTTATGACTTTCACAAAAATCATATATCAAATAGTGTCAAAATTGACACAAAATAGTTTTTAAATCAAATATTATATTATTAATTGTTATTTTATTCCTAAAAATCTAAGGTTCGGCCAAATGACTTAGATAAGGATATATGTATTAATAATATACAATTTGGGGTTCGTTTGGCATGTTATAGTAAGTTTATTAACCATATAGTGAAAGAAAACAAAAAGACATGGTAAAAGTTAAATTATTTAACTTAGAGTTAAATCTAATTGATAAGGTTAAAATAATACCCTAAACTTGTCTAAATCCTATTGGTTGATAGGATTTCGACCCATCCCCACTTTAGCTTCGAAATAAGACCCTTTGGAACCATTATAAACCGATTTTAACTTTAATATAAAATAATATTTTGAGATATTCCTAAGGTGCCCCTCTCCTCCCCTATAAAAGGACACCTCCTCCCCCTCCTCCTCACACCAATTTGAGCACTCAAGCTCGGCCAACCCCTGCCAATTTCTCCTCTCCACTTCCCTAGCAACATCCTAGAGGTTCTGGTCTTCCTCAAAGACCAATTTTAGTGCCCTAAGAGGAGGTCTCAAAGAGGCACTTCAAAGAAGAGGAGGTTCGGACACTTACAAAGCAAGTCGGACTTAAGGTAAGGGAAATATCACAATCTCATTTTTTTATCCGAGATTGTTTATTCGTAAGTATTTACTGGGGTGTATTTTATCATCCACATCCATGTTTCATCAAAATGTAATATTATTTCCATCCACCTACAATTGTTTAAAACCATTTTTACCCTTCGGTGAGTTTTTAGTAATATGTATGAAAGGAATCTTTTGTCGTACGAGGTACTTTTTGACTTTTCCGACAAAAGTACGAAGAATGTTTTTTTTAACTTATACGGCACGAACGGATTTATACTGTTTTATAAAGCCTTACTTTCATGAAGATTCCTCTAAAAGATTTCATGACTATTTTCAATAAAATCTCTTTCTTTTAAAATTGCATGATGTTTTGAAAAGAAATTGATTTTGAAGAAGAAAGGATATTTTCCTCAAGAATTCATTTCAAGTGTTTTATCAAAATTATTTTCCATCTAAGATAATAAAGGGTTCTGTTTCTATCCATATTTTTACATTGATTTGACTATGTTGTGATGGAATTATGTTTATGAATTCCTTTATCTTATAAGAATGGTTTTATGATGTCATGTTGTTTAAGAATCCCATTTTTATTACATGGGTTATGAAATGATGTATGATTTATGATTTTGTGGCACACATAAGAAAGGATTCATTATAAGATGGGTGGGACCTATATCTCCCTCCAATGCATTGGGTAAAGATTTTATATCTCATGAGATAGACATGGCTGGAATGGTAGGTTATACCGGTTCAGTGAAACAGGACTGAAACGAGGATTACTAGATTCAGAAAGGGACTTTGTCCACTAAGATAGTCATGGCAATGAGTCTTGACTAACAAGAAATGATTCTCTCTGATTATGTGTGTATGCCACAAAGTTCCATGTTTTATGTTATGATTATTGTGATTACATTTCACTGCCATGATTTATCCCATGTTATGAAATTATGCTCTCTTTTGCAGGTTATGATTTCCAAAATGTTATGTTCTTATGAATATGATGTGATTGATATTTCTTTTGTTTACCCTTACTGAGCATTTGAGCTCACCCTTTTATGTTTTCTTTTCCCCAGGATATAAAGAAAGGTTTTAGGTAAAAAAAAAGACGATCTTTATGGGAGATGTTGAAGATCTTTCACCAGGATTAGAAGATTTCGTTCCGAGTTTCCAAAGACACTAAACTATTACGATCCTTGTGTGTGTATTTTTGTTATGTATTAAGTATTCTGCAAAAGTAATGTAATGTTAGTGTACGTTAGGCTTCGGGTCTCTACATTGGTGGTCATGAATCACGTTACTCCTAGAGTAAATTTTGATTACTCTAAAAAAATATTCATTCCCAAGTTAGTCTAACTTTGGGAATACATTTCCTCCTTATAACCATATTCACCTCTTCTGATGGAAAAACAAAAAACACACCATAGTATCAAACAGATTGTCACAAGTACCCCAGATTAGAACCTCCCCATAGTAGTGGATGACCCCTCACTTCCTTCTTCTACATGTGATAACAAAAAAACAATGTACGTGTCTATTCAAATGAAATGATAGTGTGGGAAAATGACATTTATGGGGATCATACTAATAACACGAGAACAACACAAAAATTTTGATCCAAAAACATTATGGGAAGATGTTTTACAATTGATAGGTACTAAAACATAGGGATGATGGTGGATGATGGAATCGTTATAAAATATTTTGAGATGAAGGATTTATTATACCATCCCACCTATCACAATTTCCTCATATTCTATCACTTATATGGCCATGGAAACCCACATTTATTTCAGTTTCAATAGCACCATTGCAGTAAAAGTGTACATGATATGATTTGACTATCTGAAAACATATTATAAATTAAGGGAATGCTTGGAATTACTAAAATTTTAGTTTCTTTGGATACTTTCTAACTCACCACCAAGGTAACTCATGTGTGATGTGTCTCTTCTTAAGGGAAGACATTGATTTGAGGATAATATACTTCTCATGAAATAATGTTCCCCCGTTAATCCAACCTCCTTAATCCCATCCTTTGATATTTTATGGACAATAATGATGGACTATAGAGGGAGTAGAGAAAGTCTTTCAGACTTCTAAATTACATGTTTGATTTTTTATTGGGACCTATTCTATTTAGAAGATATATCAACAAAATCATGTTTCGATATAAATAAGATATGGCCCCTAATAAATTGTATGTCTTAATTTTGGATTTCATATATGATAACTTTCATATTTAAATATTTATAAAAAAAATATTTATAATTTGAAGACTTGATCCATTATTTCTGAAAATCTGGGCACCTTGATACCTGTCAAAACCTCTACCATGTTTCATCTAAGATTAATATCTTGGGAAATCTAAATAATCATAAATAATGGAATATATATGGATTGTTTGATTGAATCATAAAAAATATTCTCTATAATCCCACTTATGGAGATAATATTTTTGGAATTAAATTTCATAATGTGGAGGTTGATAAATATATTTGAATCAAGAATGGATTATGGGAATTGTGTTCTAATGAACCCCACATTAAATAAAGAAACACTAACAGCAACTATTTTCTTTATAAGTCCTCTACAAGGTGTTACATGAATTCAATATTAATACTTGAAAGTTCTAATAGCAGTGTTGTTTCTGAAGAATAGGGAATTCCAGACACAATATCCATTTTCTTCTAGAATCTTTACACTGTTGGGGAATCCTCCATATATTGAAAAATTGATTCATGCCTTAATCTAGTGATTACAGTGGATATGAATCCTTATCTATGTAAAGGTATGTTTAATGGTGAGATATTAATTGATAGAAATAAAATATATTCCACAAAATAACATGCCCTGTATGACTTTCACACTATCATTTTCTTATGATTTTGGAACATTATCCGGACATAAATTATAGTCCTTATAAAAGGAATTATGATGGGTAAAAAAATCTATATTCTATAAATGAAAACATAATCTCTCAAATCCCAAAGACAAAAAAAACTCATTTAATTACATATTTTTAAAATCAGAATATTAAATATCAATTATAAAAAATTCTCATTGATGTTATTCAATCTATAGTGGAAGTGGTTACCCTCTATTATTTCTGAGAAACTATGTTCCTTCATCACCAATGGATTTATCACAGAAAATGTTATTTTTTCTCATAAGGTAATTTAATCTATGAAAAAATGACATATATTAAAAAAGAAGGTTTTTTTTTGGATTCATGTTATTGTAAAAGCTTTCCAATGATTAGAATTATCCTTCATTAAGTTTTTTATGGAATAAAATGTGATATTTTTCTAAGTTGTTTGTGATTAATATACATTTCATCAGATCGGTATCCTTCATATTTAAAATTTAAGTTGACTTTTTTAGGGCCTCAACCCATCCCTAGACCATCAAAAGGAAATCCAAATTACCATTTCCTATTTATTTATGTTTTTGATGTGTTCTCAAATCATATTTTATTGGATGCAATGATAAATACAAAACATGGGGAAAACGGAATCTTTAAGGCCCTGTTATTTCTCATCAGTTATTTCCTATAGATGACTCCCTCATTTTCTAAAAATCCACTAATGATGAATAAGTATATATTTTCCATGTGATTTTACTAAATGAGGTGGCATTATGGTAGGTGGTTAACCATTATATATAAGAAATTTCTTTTATTTTAGGTGTCCCCATAAAATAAGAAGGATAATCTTAGCCATGATTCTGGAATATAGGTAGTCGAAAAACATAATAAATACCATGGGGTCCCCATGATTATTTGATGATATATAAAAATAACAATTCTATAATCCTTAATAGAATTGACCAAAATTTAGGATTAGACTCCAAATATAATTTCTATATAAAGGAAGAAAAATGATATGGATGCAGTGGATCAGTTCATTCAAATCTATATAATGTCTATTTTCTATCTCTTAATATTGATTATCAACTAAATTCACTCTTAGATAGACAACATTGGGTGGGTCGCAAAAATAGAAAAAAATCACTCAATATAGTGGAACAAACTTTGCTTCCCCAAAGTGAGTGGGGGAATGGGATTAAGGGACCACTACACCATTAACAATTTCCTTTAGAAAAAACAAGGATGGAGCATTTTGAAGAACCCATATTCACATTGTGTGTAGATTCTGCTTAATATGTACTTTTTCCACTCATACATTTCATTTGAATCATTTAACCTCCACCCTAGATTCCTAGGGAGAATCATATGGGGTTCACATTACATGATTTATGATGAGATATATTGAAGAATCAAGGAAGGTATGATGGTCATCATCTAGATGTAATCCTAGTTGGTAGAGAAAGATGGGTTGGTTGGGACTTCAAAAATGGTCCCTAGTTCTAAAATTTTAGTTATTTTATCCATCTTAAACAAAATAGGTGATCGATGGTGAAAATAAAAACATGAATCTGGGTTTAGTGAGAGATATATGAAGATACTTTTGAGCATTCTAGTGGTGAGAGATATGGGGATAGAATGTATTTTCTAGGAAAAATATAATTCAGTATCTTATTATCAAAATTATAGATATATAATGGAACTTGATACTCAGATAATAAATGGTGATATGCATTGGAAGAATGTTTAGTTCCTAGCATAGCCCCTAAGGTCATCTATTTTTTGTGTGAAATCTACAAAGTTATCCTACCTTAAAAGTCATTTGTTCTTCCAACCATTCATCTAATGTTAATATTTTCACTATGAAAATGGTGAAGATGAAAACCCTTCATGCATGATTTCATTTGAGGCTTTGGGGAAAAGGATGTATGGAATGTAAATGGATCATTTCTTAAACATCTTTTCATTTAGGCACCATATATTTCATCGCTAAAAATTTTATGGTCACTATCCCATCCTTCTATGAAATTGGATTTTTTATGATCCATTTCATGGATCATTTCGGTAAGAAGGAATAACCAAGTTTTTAATCAAATATCACAGAATTGTGAATTCTAAATTGAACATTCTATGTATTGGATGAAATCATGAATGTATCAAAATATTCTGGAATAAAACACAATTGCACACCCATCATATCCCAACTGGAATCCCCCCTCCTGGAGTTATCAAGATCATCCTAGATTTTTCTCTTTCTAGAAATGGGCATATTGCATTCAGAATTATGGTCTATAATCATTACGAATGTATCATTTCTGAAAAATATTTGTTGCTCCACACAATATGAGATCCATTGATGGATGAAACTCATGTTATAATTACCAGTATGGACTTCACTCTTGAGAGATGCTTCAATACCATCATTTTTAATCATATTAACTCAAAATCATCAACGCGATCCATAAAATTGAGAGTAGCCGCCATTTTATTGGATTTATGATAATAATGTTAAGTCTCTCACTCACCACTTCTCATAATTCTCTTTATCCTTTAGTAGAAGTTTAGGGAATTGCACTTCTTACCTTTTGGTGACACGTGGTCTCTTTAGAGAGGACCTTTTTTGGTATGATAATTTTCCATCACTGATTATGTCTCTTGTGGCCTATGATAGTCCTTCTTAAAATGTTACCCATTGTTTTTCAATGTGTGTTTATGTGTGGGTGTGTGTGTATTTATTTATCTTCATATTGGTTTTCATATATGATTATTTTAATTCTTATATATAGAAAATCTGTAATTATATATATGTGTGTTTATTTATATATATTTACATCTAGTTATTTATAATTAAATTTATTTACATATATTTACTCTAGTTTTGTGCGTTTTGTTATATTTATATATAATAATATATATTTACATTTATTTATAAATATTCATATGCACATATTTCTATATAGATATATTATGTAGATATATAAAGTAATATGTCACTATATTTATTTATGTATATTTATTTTTCATTATTAATAATTATATATATATCTATGTATTTATATATATTTATATTAATCTATTTATATTATAATATTATTATAGATAATTTATGAAATTAGATATATTAATATATATTTATACATAATTATATTATTTGTATTGATATTTACTTATAAAAATAATGTTGGTATATTTACACAATTATATTTAATAATATATAAATGTATTATTATATATTTATGAACATTTAATTACGATAATATATATTTATATATATTTATATCTATTTTTTAATATTATTATACACTAATATATATATTCTATTTATATATATTTAGACATATAATTATTTGTAAATGTATAATGAATAAAAAATTTACAAAATAATAAAAATAAAAAACTATTGATAAAAATAAATAGGTGATTTAAAATGCTATGAAATCTAACTCTCTTTCAAAAACCATAAAAATATATTCCCAACACCTAAATATGAGACTCTTCTAGAAATCATCACATATCATTTATCGATGGTTTAAATCGCCAATAAATGCTAAAAACAACCTTTAAACATGTTCTTTCTTATAGTGGGAATTCCATGTACTCTTAGAGACATAAAGGACTACGATATAAAAAATAACTTTCTAGAATGCATAACATGGTCTAATGTTTTAATTGAATGTTAATATAAATAACACAAATCTTTCAACTATATCTACTTTATAAATTATTATTATTATGTTTCATTAATTCCATTTATTGTATAATTTTAATTTTAATAATATCTAATCATATTAATTTTTTTAATTATACATTATATATGTATTTTTAAATGAATACTATATATTTATTTTAAACCAATTTTTATTCTTTATATTTTTTACCCATTCTCATCAATCTTTTCCCACAAATTTATTCATTAATTTTTTTTTATTTTTCATTTCTTACATTCCTTTTATTTGGAGAATTTTTCCCATTTGTTATGTATATGTATGATTTATTTTAAATAAACTCAAACTAAATTCAAGGATACATTCATAATAATTATTTTACATTTTTAAATATGAGTGTATCACGCCAAACACAACTATAAATAGCTCCACCAACACTCCAACTGAAAAGACATTCAAGGATCTATTGGGATAGAGCTTGGTAAAAATATATATTATTTTAAATGTCAAAAAGTTTACTATAAAATAAATTAGATTATATAAAAATTACAATTTCATTATAAAATATTTTATTCGTTTAATTCTATGATCGTATTTGGAATTGTTTTAAAACTTTTAAAAAATAAAATTCATTTGTAGTTAACAAGAAAAATATAAATGGTAAGTGTTTTTAAATACTAATACTGACATTACAAATCATTATTTTATTACCAATTCTTTTAATTTAGATAACTGTGTTTTTTAATTTTTGATTCTGTATATTAACATTTAATCTAATTTTTAAAATATTGTGTATTCAATTTCTATATTTATATTATTTTTTATAATTTTATATATAACTATACAGAACTCGAATTAAATGATAAATTAAACAAAATTGATTATTTAGAATAGAAGATCATTTTAATTCGAAAATATGAATATTTTTTCAAAAGGAGAAATGTTAATTAGATATCATTCATATTGATAAGGAACTTTCACATTTTCATTAAAAATCATCAATATATTAATGATACAATAAAACTGGGACATCAATTATTTAATAGTCAACGTATTATACATAATTAAAGTTAATGGGAATCACTTTTATTGTTTTACTTGAGAAACCACATCTTAATGGATGACCCTAATAATAATTATAAAAATAATAACAATAGTGGTGGTGGTTGTAGAGGTAACAACAATGAAAAAAATAGAAAAAAAATTAATTATTGTGGGAAATTGTATTCAGTAATATATATATTTATATATTATTACATATTTATATAGTGTTTTATAAATTATGAGTGAAATATTGTTCATAATATCTATATATATAATGTTTATGTCAAATATATTTGTGTTATATTAGTAAATCTTATGTCATAATACATATATATATATATATATCATACATAGGATATATAACAAAAAAAGTAAAAACAATGATCATAATCTTGATTTATCATTCATAATATCATCTATATTATTATATAATTTATAAAATATAAAAAACATCAATGTTCATCACCATTATTTGGTGAATATTAAGGGTAACGTTTTTTAGGATTTTTATTCTATTTGTATTGTATTTGAAGTAATAAGTGAGGGTTTTATTTTTTTACACATTTCCACTAACAAGTTAATGGTTTACCATTTTTAAATATTAAAATACTTAATTTCAAAATCATTTAGATTATATATTATTGTCCATTTATTGAAGATTATGCCTAAATATACCTAAAAATAAATTATTAAAATAGAACACCGTAATTAGTGATATTTTTATTAAAAATAAATCATTCTTGCTTTGGAAGACCCACATAGAAAAAAATATAAGGAATGAAGGGAGAGAGTGTCAATGATCACACAGGTGCTCGACATCTCTGTTTAGATTCTGGATGCACTGATTTGAGGTGTAATATTGGTACATAATATGAAATGGAGTCCATTAATTAATTATTAACCTTATGGAAGATCGTTTTTAGGGACGTTATGCTGAAGATTATATATGAAAAGATCATAAAGTTGAGAGTCACTGTAATGATACCCAATGTAAATACCCCCACAATGAATCATATGTAATCCTAATTAATGGCTATTTTTGTAGATTGTGGAGCAAGGGAAACATTGAATAAGTTTTCCCCTTTCATCACCAATCATAAACTCATCATTCTAACTCACGCATTCCATGAATTTTTTTGTTTCCATGCAGAATATATAACGGATCATTTAAGGTGATTTGAAATAGATTCATGATAATTTTCATCACATTGGGTCCCCTGGCAGTTCCTCTCACCTTTCTAACCATCCCATCAATTCTGCTCACCCTCCGGTACATGAAAACCATATTCAACATGATATTTTGAAGAATAATGGACTTCATAGTATAATATATATCAATCTTCCATGTCCACCCAGTGCCTCCATGATGTTGATGGATGATCCAAAAGCCCATGTGATTACCAACAATCTCTACCTTATATTGTTTATAATTTTTTATATATTTTCTTGTTAGATGAAACCATAGTATATTTTTTATTGAAATCACTCTCATGGTAGTGTTATTTTTTAATCGTTTGTTTTCTCAGCACCACATTTGTCATCAATAATGGGACAAACATCCATAATCCATAAGATTTTGAAATTCAATATTTTCATATATAAACTCTGTTAAATTAGTACATTTTTAGATAAATGTTACCAAAACATAAATCCCTAAATTATTTCGACAACTCCATGTCATATAAGACAAAAAACCTAACCTAAAAAGGAACCATTGATCATCCCCTAAGATTACATATCAGAACTGAATTTATTAGTTTTTATATTTTTAAATTAATATTATAATGATAATAAGGATATTATTAATAATAAATTATTATAATTATAATTATTGATAAAAAAATTTTGATCTATTTTTCTGTTATGAGACAAATGTTTTTGAGATAACATATATGTGTATGATACTAAAAATTTAGTATATAGACATGAATATGAGGATCAAATCTATATGAGGGTTAATTTTTGAGTTAATATTGTAGTTACCTAAGCTGGAACAACTGTAGTTATTGTAGATATGAAATTATTCATCTGATATGGTGATTCATGACATTGAGCCACCATAAGATTTTGGGACACCAGGCCTTCTGGACACAACCAACCTCATGGCTGATGGATTTTATGGCATAATATCTTCAGGCCAAGAATAAATCTTGTCAAAAGACATGATAGAAGACCACAAAATAATAATTAGAGCAAGTATCAACCACCATATAAGAGAAACATGGGTTGGAAGATTGAGAGGGTATGAAAACTACCATCGGTAACAGGTAATCTGAGGTGGGGAACTATGATCCATTAAGGAAGAAGATACTGGATAGGGGAAATTCATGTGTAGTTTGGTCTTTGGGCCTTTAAGACATGTGTTGGGCCTTGTGAATCTAGGCTTATGGGTCATGTAAGTTGTCCCCCCAAAAAACTATTTAAATGGGGTTATTCAATAAAATAACTAATTAAATAACTCAATGTACATTTAGTTGGGTTTACTATCACCATAATTATTTGACATGATAAAAATTTATAGTTTTATATATAATAGATATAATAATTAATTTCTTACAAGCAAGATTTTTATTCTTCTTTGCGATAGTACCACCACCATTACAATTATATTTTTATAATTATTCATTGTTTTGTTCCTATATATAACAACTAAATTTTATCATACCTATAGTGTATCGAGGAGGTATAATGTTTTTGGCTCCCAAAACTCTATCATACATGCCATACATTTGAAGGATGCAGGGTCTGCAGGGTGAACATGTTATTAATGAATAATTTGTGTAAGGATTTTTCACATATATATTAGTTTAATTTAATATCTTGAACCTTTTGATTAAAATATATTAGTCATATAAAACTCTAAGGACATTTTGTAACAATGATTTTATATCATATAATCAATGAACTTTGTATAAAACCTATATGATGATGAAATGGGGTTTAATCATACTTGTTGCAATATTTTTGTAATAGATTTATAATAGATTATAAGTGATCATATATGGCTATCTACATTTTGACATTTA
Organism: Viscum album; assembly: GCA_963277665.1. NCBI lineage: Eukaryota > Viridiplantae > Streptophyta > Magnoliopsida > Santalales > Viscaceae > Viscum > Viscum album. The sequence continues at coordinate 408,937,502 of OY728134.1, read as the reverse complement.
CTTATTTCTAATGGGTGTCTTGACCCATTTTTAGATGGTAATCATAGATTTTAGGAAAGACAATCTAATCCCAAAAAGAAATAATCCTATAGTGTCAAAAAAATTTGATTTCATTGATCTCAATTAAATTCTATTAGTATAAAATAATTGTAATAAATATTATTCACATGATATGGGATTAATTTTATTTGGTATTAATTAAAACATAAATTAAATAAATAAATATTCTAAATGTAATTATTACATTAAAATGATTTATAATATTTTATTTATTTATTTATTTATTGAATAAATATTTGATTAATTTTGGAATTCCATAAATAATAGGGAGTACTATCAGGCCATATTAATGGCTATTAATAAATATTAATTTTCATGATTGCAAAATAATATTCTTCCCTATGCCAGTTAGCAAAAGCTGTGGAATAAAAAGATATTATTATTTACATACAATGTATGGGGTCATATAAGTGTTTAAAAATATATTAATGTAAATTATTAAAAAATTAAATTACAAACCCTAACTATAATTCAATAAACAGACCCCTAATGTTTTTAATATATGATGAATAAGAGTCTTGTTGTGAATAATGAATTTCTCTCAGGAATCATCCTCTTACTTCTCAAATACACTAAAGAATATGTGGATTATGACAATTTATTCGTGATCAAAGAAATATGAAGAAATCAATATGAAAAATAAAGGACTATCTGTAACACCCCGAGCTTCCACGATACGCTTCTCATTCAATAATACAATAGCTTGCATTGTACGCAACTTCGAGTTCTAAAACATCGCGACAAATCAAAGTAGCCGTTATGAATAGTAATAACCACTTTTTAAAATTATAGAAATTTTATATTTCAAAATGGACTTCATTTTTGTATTCCTAATATTGAAATTAGCCTATGTTGAATTTTTTGTAATTTTCTGAGAACTTCAAAATTTTTATGAATAGTGAAAAATACTTAAAACAACCTTTTTAATCAAAATAATTCATAGTGATAAATTATACTATTGAGTGGTTTTAGAGTATAATTAGAATATATTTTTACCATTTTATCCAATGGTGGTCATTAGAATTAATTTAACATTGAAATTGGACATAAACAATTGCCAATCTTTTGATATAAATTGTTTCTTAAAAACACGCTATTTGTTGTGACAGCGGGAATTAATTATAAAATTAATTAATGCAACTAATATGTTTGGAATTTTGTAAAATAGACATCATTTTTGAATTCGTAATATCAATTATAGCTTAGGGTGAAATTTTGGCCTTATTCTGAAAAACTTCAATTTTTGATGAATAGTGAAACCACTAAGTGGTAGTTAAATAACTGATTTTTCGTTTAAATGAAATATTACCACTTCTGTGATTTGATTTTCAAAAATCCGACATACATGGTTGTCATTAAGAAGTAAAATGTTGTTCAATGAGATCAAAATAATTTTTTGGTGAATAGTAACTTTTAAGTTCTTAATCGCGATTAGAGGTAATTAGTGTAGTTTAAGGTAAAAACAATGTTTTATTAATATGATATGAGCTTGAAACTTGTCCTACTCCTATTGGATGAGTCATGGCCGACCAAGACAACCCATGGGTCAACTTGGGGACCCCATGGAGCCACTTTAGTTGGAAAATGACATTAATATATATTTATTTAATGTTGAAATTAAATTGACACAAACATGAGTTGTTTTACTAAAACAGTTTTTAAGTGGGGTTACACAAGTCCAAATTTTTATTATAAATATTCATTAGAAAGCTAAAAAGATTTCCTACATCATAGTATTTTTTTTATAATTTGTAGACATTAAATAAATTAAATTATTTATGACATCATGATGATGTAGTGATGACCTCATTATTTAACGATTTAAATAAAATGGGAAGATAATGCAAAATCCAAGGCTTACACTTGTCCAAAGCCAATTGGATGAGGAGATTGCGAACCCTTATCACCTTAGCCTCGAATTATATAAGTGTGGGACCTTTAGAATCCGAAAAGCATTGTGAAATAATGTAACATTTCAATCTTTCCAAAAGTGCCCCTCCTCTCCACTTATAAAAGGCCCCCACCTCTCCCACCTCATTTACACTTTCAAGCCATTTTTCTCGGCCAACCTCTGCCCAAATACTCTCCCAACTTCCCCCTCTTACTCCTAGAATCCTCACTTTGGGCAGAACTCTTCCCAAGGAAGCCTTTGGCTCAAATCAAAAAGAGTTACCCGATTTTGAGGTAATGTCTTTTCTAATGTTGTTTTGTTTTATTTTTCTTCTCCAACCCCCTAAACTCTTTTCATTCCATTCTTTTGTAACAACACCAGTACCTACAATATACTAGGATGTTTTTATGATAAGGATTTGGTTTACACTTACACACACCTTCGTCTAATGGTTAAAGAACATACGGTTTCTGTGGATGGCGAATTTCTGCCTCACGAAACGATGATTGTTCAACACTCATATAACACCTTCAAAGGTGGCCATTAAGATGTCACTATTTTTATATATGATTTATAATTTGTTTATGTTTTACTTATGCTTCTGTATTTCTCATTTATGTCATACTTTATGATTTCCATTATGGGTAAAACGCGATAATTTCATTTTAGGAAGTGCGGACTACCGCCCCCTCAAAGTGATTTGAATCGTTAATGCCATATGTGGGATGTATAAAGGATGGAGTAAATGGTATTATACACTATATTATACTGGAATTATATTATACATTTATATCATTATGATTTAGTTCCATTAAATATGAAATTGAAATGAAAGTAGCGTTCATGCGTACGTACGGCTTACCGTCTCCATGAACGGTGCATTTCATTTCTTACCTCTAAATGTTATGTAATATTATAAATGAATGTATATACTGGATATATAAGATATATATGACATCTAAATCATGAATATAATTCTGGATATAATGGATATTTCACCACATAAACAACTTGTAATTATAAGAAGCTTATTGTTGACTCAAGTACCAAAGATCGACAAAACGACCGTTATTAACTTAAATAATTACATAATGTTCATATCATTGTAATAAGTGATATAATAAGGATAATGAAATTAAAAATGGTTCTTAATAAGTTATATATTAACTCTAGTTTATTATTCAGGAGGTTAAAGAACGGTTGAGTCAAGTCAGACACGAGGTAAGGGAATTTCTTAACCCAATTTCCATTCTTTGGGTTAATCTCATACTTTCAAATTATGTCATGATATTATTATGTCCTATCTTGTATTTGTACTTTCTTTATGTGTACTTATAGTGAATACACATAATAGATCTATTTTATTTCAAAAATGATCTTTGTAAGGACTTCATCTCAATCTCCTTTCATTGAGACATATTTCATTTTATACACAACTTTATTTTATACGGTGTATAAACCCCTTTGAATTTTACGTTTATTCAAAGGTTTTCTTTTATAATTATGTGATTTTTAAATGATTTCAAAAAAGAGATATTTCTCTCCAATATATGAAAATCCAGTGCAAATGTATACGTACTTAACGCAAGCTTAAAAATGTTTTCAGAAAACCCGACTCTCGAGTGTGTTAGACAGGAAGGGATTGGGCGTGGACCCATCATGGCCTGTAATTAGTCGGGCAGTCTCAGAATTAGTTATTTTGTTTTCAGAAGCTTGCATAATGTTTTCAGAAAAACACTGGAGTATATTTGAGCAATTTTAAACGTAAGTATCTTCTAAAAAAATTGCATCGGTAGGTCTCATGAGACAACTAGACGTGGAATTGGCCGAGGCCCTTTCCCAATTTGATTTATGGTTTTGGCCGAGGCCTTAATCATTTTAGATGTCTTGGCCGAGGCCTTGACAAAATGTTTCAGAATGTCCGTCATTATACATTCCCTCATTATGAAAGTGGTTATTGATATTGCATGCGATTATTCGGCCAGTAGAATATCCATGTGAAGAAGTGAATGGCATTATCTCATTTTACTTTTGCCATATTATGTTGAAGTTCAAGTTTAAAAGGCTTTTGTTTTAGTTATACATTGCCTTAAATGTTAATGTTTATTTATGAAAGCTTCCGCAATATTGTTATCCTTACTGAGCATCTGAGCTCACCCCTTTCAATGTTTTAATGTTTTCCAGGATTTGAAGAAGTATATTATGAATGACCCGCAGGGATAGTCTGAGGGGATATGAAGACAATATGTTGTTGTAGTTTTTCACTTTTTGATGTAATGTAACGTTTAAGAATGTATCTAGTGTTTCCAAGGCTACTAAACTAATCGGTCTTTCGAGACTTGATCTTTTGTGATCATGCCAATGTTACGAAGTAATGCACCGACTCTGGGTAGCTGGGGTCGGGGCGTTACAGTTGGTATCAAAGGCAGTTTAGTACTAACCTTGGAAGCTAGATTTAGATAAACTCTGATTAGAGAACATAGCCCAAAGATAGACTTTGAGGATTAGTATAGAAGAACTTCCTAGAATTTTGTTATTGTAGAGATTTTGTGAGTTTTCTGAGCAATACATCCCTGTCTGGATACGAGCAGGTAGAGGCGGCTCTGGCACAGATGTACCTAGGGGTAAAACCCGAAAACACCGCTTTGAGCTAGACTCGAACGGGAACTGGTGCACGACAACGGGCCTTGCTGCACTCTTGGTTATGACACTCCCGGGGGATATGCTTAGGATAATTCTCATTTTCTTTACAAACCACTATGAAGGGTTATGAGTATATACTTTCTCAAAGAAAACATTTCTTTTTATGATTATGGATTATATCCATAAATAGTTCAATTTATGTTAAGTGTTTTATAAGTATGGAATTATGTATTTTGATTCATAAACTAATCTAGTTTATGCCATTGTTTAGAAATGGCGCCTAGTAGAAGGAATGGAAACTGTATCAATGCACGAACTCCGTGTAGGGATTGCCCTCCTGCTCAAGATAATTATTGTGGACCTGGAGATACAACTGGTGCTGATCAACTTATTACCATACTGGGACAACTCACGCAGGTTATGAATAATAACCTTACTCGTATGGAGCACCCTGATCCGCAACGTGGAGGATCAATGCTAGATTGTTTCATGAGGCAACAACCATCAACCTTTAATGGGAGTACAAATCCTATAGTAGCTGAGCAATGGATAAATTCCTTAGAGAAAATATTCCATGCCTTGGGGAGTAGTGAAAGGGAGACGGTTGTCATGGCAGTTTACCGCCTCACTGGAGATGCCGATCAGTGGTGGTCGCTGATTCAAAACACAAAGGAAGATGATGACGTATCGAATATGGAATGGAGGGAGTTCAAAGAGCTTTTCTTATAAAAATACTTTCCTCGTGACCATCGAGCAGATATGGAAAGGCAATTTCTGAGTCTGAGGCAGAAGGAGGATGAGAATGTCGCAAAGTATGAGGCTAACTTTACAAGGTTAGCAAGGTATGCTGCAGATTACATACGTAACCCAAGGAGTAAGATTGATTGTTTCTTTGATGGGTTAAAACCATTTCTCCGTCAAGATTTGGTATCACAATCCTTCTCATCATACGAAGATATTGTCTCGTGTGCTATCAAGACAGAAAAGGAATTCTCTAAGTCTTATGACAACAAAGTAAAGCAAGAGAAGAAGAGAACGGTGGAACAAGAGACAGATAATGGGAAAAAGGGAAAGAAGGATTTTCCATTATGTGATAATTTTGGGAAGAATCACCCTGGTACATGCCTAAAAGGAATGGGAGTTTGTTATAAATGTGGAGAAAAGGGTCACCAGGCTCGTGATTGCAAGGGAAAGAAAGAGGCTATCAAAGTTGAATGCTATAATTGTAGAGAAATGGGTCATTATGCAAATGAATGTCCTAAGCGTCAGGGAAACTTACCTCAGAAAAGGCCAAGGGATCAAGGAAAATCTTATGCTGTTACTACAGTTGAAGCAGAATAACTAATGTATTGGTGCTTTTGGACTCATGGATTATATTTTGGTTATTAGAATAATGTGATATATATGTAAGGATTGTACTGCAGTACTTGTTGATTTCAGTAAGGTTTTAATATGATGAAGGTAATTATATTTTTAGTATTTTACAATAAGAGAAAATTTACTTTGTTTGGGGAATCTGATGATTGATTTTGGAATTAAGAGACCTTTTAGAGGAAGTCTGGACAGAGGTAATTTGGATAACTATAAAGGTTGGAGTGGATTAAGTTGATCTTTGGATAGTATTGTTTAAGGTTAAAACATTTATGAAGATTATTTTTGGAATAGTATAGTACTATATTTTTAGGAAAAGGACAACCTGCAGGGTGGGGAATAACCCGTCGCGTCGGACAAAGCTGCAGGAATCGAACCCACAACCATAGTGCGACAAGCCTTTATTTCCTACCACTAGCCTACAGGAAGTCCCTGGTTATTACAAAATAGTTTTACTAATCTAAATGGTATGTGTTAACATTTTGAACATTATACAATTAGGATAAATAGAATATTTTTGAGTTCTGTTACCATTTGGAGTAAAAGTTGGGTTTGTGGTAAAAATTTATTAACGAATGAAAGTATACATAACAAGTATGTATATTCCCTTACGTTCTTAGTAAATCTCATAAATAAATTCCTCAACATTATAAAAGGTAACTTAAAACAAAAATGTTGTCGGTTAACTTTTCCAACTGGGGATTCAATGACCGTTTAACCAATCACAAGTTTGTGATTTTCTTATGGTTAAACTTTCTCCTAATCCTGTTTTCTATAACTCTCCATCAGACCTTGATGGTTTGTTTTTCCTCCATATCCATATTTTCATAGAATCCTAGAATGGGCTATATCGGGTGACCTTTGTACTTATCTTGCTTTCTTTTAATGTTATATATTTATTAACCTTATTTCCGATGTGGGTTTTCCTCAAAGGTATTTTCTATTTTCAACCTTTTATTTTTAAAGAAAAATATCAAATTGCGAGGACGCAATTTATTGAAGGAGGGGAGAATGTAACACCCCGAGCTTCCACGATACGCTTCTCATTCAATAATACAATAGCTTGCATTGTACGCAACTTCGAGTTCTAAAACATCGCGACAAATCAAAGTAGCCGTTATGAATAGTAATAACCACTTTTTAAAATTATAGAAATTTTATATTTCAAAATGGACTTCATTTTTGTATTCCTAATATTGAAATTAGCCTATATTGAATTTTTTGTAATTTTCTGAGAACTTCAAAATTTTTATGAATAGTGAAAAATACTTAAAACAACCTTTTTAATCAAAATAATTCATAGTGATAAATTATACTATTGAGTGGTTTTAGAGTATAATTAGAATATATTTTTACCATTTTATCCAATGGTGGTCATTAGAATTAATTTAACATTGAAATTGGACATAAACAATTGCCAATCTTTTGATATAAATTGTTTCTTAAAAACACGCTATTTGTTGTGACAACGGGAATTAATTATAAAATTAATTAATGCAACTAATATGTTTGGAATTTTGTAAAATATACATCATTTTCGAATTCGTAATATCAATTATAGCTTAGGGTGAAATTTTGGCCTTATTCTGAAAAACTTCAATTTTTGATGAATAGTGAAACCACTAAGTGGTAGTTAAATAACTGATTTTTCGTTTAAATGAAATATTACCACTTCTGTGATTTGATTTTCAAAAATCCGACATACATGGTTGTCATTAAGAAGTAAAATTTTGTTCAATGAGATCAAAATAATTTTTTGGTGAATAGTAACTTTTAAGTTCTTAATCGCGATTAGAGGTAATTAGTGTAGTTTAAGGTAAAAACAATGTTTTATTAATATGATATGAGCTTGACACTTGTCCTACTCCTATTGGATGAGTCATGGCCGACCAAGACAACCCATGGGTCAACTTGGGGACCCCATGGAGCCACTTTAGTTGGAAAATGACATTAATATATATTTATTTAATGTTGAAATTAAATTGACACAAACATGAGTTGTTTTACTAAAACAGTTTTTAAGTGGGGTTACACAAGTCCAAATTTTTATTATAAATATTCATTAGAAAGCTAAAAATATTTCCTACATCATAGTATTTTTTTTAAAATTTTTAGACATTAAATAAATTAAATTATTTATGACATCATGATGATGTAGTGATGACCTCATTATTTAACGATTTAAATAAAATGGGAAGATAATGCAAAATCCAAGGCTTAAACTTGTCCAAAGCCAATTGGATGAGGAGATTTCGAACCCTTATCACCTTAGCCTAGAATTATATAAGTGTGGGACCTTTAGAATCCGAAAAGCATTGTGAAATAATGTAACATTTCAATCTTTCCAAAAGTGCCCCTCCTCTCCACTTATAAAAGGCCCCCACCTCTCCCACCTCATTTACAATTTCAAGCCATTTGTCTCGGCCAACCTCTGCCCAAATACTCTCCCAACTTCCCCCTCTTACTCCTAGAATCCTCACTTTGGGCAGAACTCTTCCCAAGGAAGCCTTTGGCTCAAATCAAAAAGAGTTACCCGATTTTGAGGTAATGTCTTTTCTAATGTTGTTTTGTTTTATTTTTCTTATCCAACCCCCTAAACTCTTTTCATTCCATTCTTTTGTAACCACACCAGTACCTACAATATACTAGGATGTTGTTATGATAAGGATTTGGTTTACACTTACACACACCTTCGTCTAATGGTTAAAGAACATACGATTTCTGTGGATGGCGAATTTCTGCCTCACGAAACGATGATTGTTCAACACTCATATAACACCTTCAAAGGTGGCCATTAAGATGTCACTATTTTTATATATGATTTATAATTTTTTTATGTTTTACTTATGCTTCTGTATTTCTCATTTATGTCATACTTTATGATTTCCATTATGGGTAAAACGCGATAATTTCATTTTAGGAAGTGCGGACTACCGCCCCCTCAAAGTGATTTGAATCGTTAATGCCATATGTGGGATGTATAAAGGATGGAGTAAATGGTATTATACACTATATTATACTGGAATTATATTATACATTTATATCATTATGATTTAGTTCCATTAAATATGAAATTGAAATGAAAGTAGCGTTCATGCGTACGTACGGCTTACCGTCTCCATGAACGGTGCATTTCATTTCTTACCTCTAAATGTTATGTAATATTATAAATGAATGTATATACTGGATATATAAGATATATATGACATCTAAATCATGAATATAATTCTGGATATAATGGATATTTCACCACATAAACAACTTGTAATTATAAGAAGCTTATTGTTGACTCAAGTACCAAAGATCGACAAAACGACCGTTATTAACTTAAATAATTACATAATGTTCATATCATTGTAATAAGTGATATAATAAGGATAATGAAATTAAAAATGGTTCTTAATAAGTTATATATTAACTCTAGTTTATTATTCAGGAGGTTAAAGAACGGTTGAGTCAAGTCAGACACGAGGTAAGGGAATTTCTTAACCCAATTTCCATTCTTTGGGTTAATCTCATACTTTCAAATTATGTCATGATATTATTATGTCCTATCTTGTATTTGTACTTTCTTTATGTGTACTTATAGTGAATACACATAATAGATCTATTTTATTTCAAAAATGATCTTTGTAAGGACTTCATCTCAATCTCCTTTCATTGAGACATATTTCATTTTATACACAACTTTATTTTATACGGTGTATAAACCCCTTTGAATTTTACGTTTATTCAAAGGTTTTCTTTTATAATTATGTGATTTTTAAATGATTTCAAAAAAGAGATATTTCTCTCCAATATATGAAAATCCAGTGCAAATGTATACGTACTTAAACGCAAGCTTAAAAATGTTTTCAGAAAACCCGACTCTCGAGTGTGTTAGACAGGAAGGGATTGGGCGTGGACCCATCATGGCCTGTAATTAGTCGGGCAGTCTCAGAATTAGTTATTTTGTTTTCAGAAGCTTGCATAATGTTTTCAGAAAAACACTGGAGTATATTTGAGCAATTTTAAACGTAAGTATCTTCTAAAAAAATTGCATCGGTAGGTCTCATGAGACAACTAGACGTGGAATTGGCCGAGGCCCTTTCCCAATTTGATATATGGTTTTGGCCGAGGCCTTAATCATTTTAGATGTCTTGGCCGAGGCCTTGACAAAATGTTTCAGAATGTCCGGCATTATACATTCCCTCATTATGAAAGTGATTATTGATATTGCATGCGATTATTCGGCCAGTAGAATATCCATGTGAAGAAGTTAATGGCATTATCTCATTTTACTTTTGCCATATTATGTTGAAGTTCAAGTTTAAAAGGATTTTGTTTTAGTTATACATTGCCTTAAATGTTAATGTTTATTTATGAAAGCTTCCGCAATATTGTTATCCTTACTGAGCATCTGAGCTCACCCCTTTCAATGTTTTAATGTTTTCCAGGATTTGAAGAAGTATATTATGAATGACCTGCACGGATAGTCTGAGGGGATATGAAGACAATATGTTGTTGTAGTTTTTCACTTTTTGATGTAATGTAACGTTTAAGAATGTATCTAGTGTTTCCAAGGCTACTAAACTAATCGGTCTTTCGAGACTTGATCTTCTGTGATCATGCCAATGTTACGAAGTAATGCACCGACTCTGGGTAGCTGGGGTCGGGGCGTTACACTATCAGTTGACCATTTCAGAAATTGAAAATTCATCAGTTTCATTCAAGGATCGTTGGAGCATGTGTAGATCATGTCAAGAAAAATTATACACTTCGATCATGCAAGCACAATTATAGATTATCAAAAATGGTTTAAATTTTTTTTATATAAATGTTGAGAAAATATATCAATAGTAAGGAATTCAATCACTCAATTTAATTATATTAATAATAAATTTAAGGTGAAAAATATCTCCTCTTAGTTTTGACATCACATTTAGTTAATATTCTATTGGATAAAATTCATTAATCACTAAATTTAAGTCTCGTAAAATATGGAAATAATCCATAGAATTCAAAATTTATGGGTCGACATTATCCTATATAAGTGCTTCTTCTATTCTTGAAACTATCAAGATGTATCCGAGGGGTCATGTCAAATTTTATAATTATTTAATTGATTATTTATCATTACACATTTAAAAGATAAAATTAATTTCATGTTTAAATTCATTATTTAACCATTTTCAAAATATTGTATTCTATTTAGTTCAATTATACTCATACTACCTTGATTAGTGATAAATAAATTAAAATCACACATGAGGAACCCATCATGATGTTCCATTTATTTTGGCAGGATAATACAGCGTCGAATGGATTTTACCCCTTTGTTACACATTGTGTATTGTTGTTCACTTCACAAGGACACCCACATTGTTTCTAGATCATCCTTAAATTAGTATACCAACCAACATTAACATTTTTATTCCAAATGGCACAAAACAAAAACAAACAGCCGACAACATACAAGGAAGAAGGAGTGCCGAGGCTTATGGAGGTCGGAAATAATGATGGCCAAGGGCATCCCCCCGGATCTGGTTCACCCCCTCAGTTTTGAGGTGAGAAACATGGGAAATACTTTGAAATAGGTTACATGGGGTTTCCATAGAATCCAAATGGTCCGCCACCTTATTACACTCCCTCCATATATGTATGACTTGAGTGTTGCTGCCAATTAGAGACCCGCATCTTTGGATTGTATATAAAATGGACCAAGGTAGCATTCCCATTCCGCGCAAGGCTCCGCAGATGATCAATGAGTCTGTCTCCACATTGGTAATATAGAGCTCCCATTGCCTGCATAGGATGATGCCTGAGAGAACAACATGTGCCTCTGCCTGCAGGGAGGAGCCTTCACCATAATGCGCCGAAAATGTTGTGTACACACTGCCCATGCAGTCCTGGACCACACCTCCACCACACATAACTCCCGCCACAAAAGACCCATCCGTATTCATCTTGAGGCCGAAAACTGGAGGGTTCCACCTCACCCAGGCCCCCTGCTGTCATAGACCCATTAGCTGTGCGGAACTATGCACATTTAGGTTGAGCATTGAAGGCACGTCCGACCAGAGTCCCTCTACCTCGCACCATTCGAGCAGGCGGCTACGCGTGTTGGAGATGATGCTGTGACCCGAGGCTGGTACGCCCTCAAACCAGGACCTGTTCTGCGTGGACCATAGACTCCAACATCCTGTGTTGAAGAAAGATGCCCGATCAACGATCTCCTTAACCCTCCCAGCTGAACCCTAAAACCAGCCCTCCAAAAAATCCCCAATGCTTGCCGCCACGGGGTTGCACCCAGAAAAACTCCCTATGTAGTTCCAGACATTCTTATCCCACTCCCCTTCGAAGAAAAAATGATCAATGCTCTCTTCACTTATATTCTCATAGCTATTTCAACTAGATTCCAAAGTGATCCCAAGCCTTTTAACATTGTCATCAGTTGGAAGGGCACAATGTTGAATGCACCACATTAGGAAGTTATACATAGTTGGGATCTTCTTGAACCACACCTGGACAAACCATCCCCCTAGATGCCCATGAGTAGAGTCGAGCCTATGAAAATCTTTTGCATTAAAACAACCCAAGGAGGAGGGAGTAAAAACACATTGATCTGAGATTGGGCTCAATATGATGGAGTCGAAAAGCTCCAGCCGGTTCGCATCTAGAAATCCCCTGAAGAAGTGAGGGAATTGACTCACCTCCCTGAAAGATATCATCGGGGCTGGACATCCTATATAGCCAAGGGCCCTCCCCGGCCAATTGTGGTGCCAAAAGTGGACATTTCCCTCCCCAATAATCCATTTCACATAATCAATTAAGATCAGGATCATGTTACCCACCGAGGTCCAGAGCGGGGACTGCCTCCATGATGAAAAATCATCATTAACCTCTTTCCGTAGAGCCATCATCTTTCCCCACATGGTATGCTCTTCAATCACCTCCTAGACCAGCTTTGCATGCATGTAAACGATGACGTTCTCAAGGCTTTTGACATCAACCCCTCCATTCGCAATGGGACAAGCCATCTTCCCCCTTGAGACCCAATGCCTCTTCCCTTCCAACGCTTCATCCAAAATGATCCAGTCCAAGAGTTTTTCAGTGGCCCTAATAACCCCCTTTGGTACATTCGAGGATGAGAGAGCGTTCACAGGAATGGCTGAGAGGACACTATTCATGAGAGTGATCCAACCACAAAAGGATAAAAAATGATTCTTCCAATTAAGGATTCGGCTAGAAAAATTTCTCACCACACAGTCAAAGTATCTGATGCGCGTGCGGCCTGGAGAAACTGGTGTACCTAGGTATTCCATCGGAAACAGACCACGACTCATCCCCAAGCTGGAACCCAAATCATCCACCCTTCTCGGGTTGCATGTGTCTGCTACATAGAATCCACTCTTTTCTTTGTTAATTTGTTGGCCACTCCATTGACAGTAATCGTCAAGAATCTTGTTCATGACCTTCACGGTTCTCTTTCCCACATTTATGAAGATAAGGGTATTGTCCAAAAACATAAAATGGGAAACGGAAGGAAGCCTCAGTCTCCGCCGGTATAGAAGAATATCCCCTCTTGCAAGACCGCTGCTGATCAGCCTGCTCAAGGTATCCTGCATAAGGATAAAGATGCTCGGGGATAGCGGATCACCTTGCCTGAGGCCTCTCACCATCTTGAAGAAGCCATGTGTACAACCCAGAAAGGACACTTCCATCCAAACCAAACTAAAACACCTGAACATGATGTCACAAGACCATCTGGAGAAGCCCATCTATTGTAGGACCCTGTCGATGAGGCCCCATTCAATCCTATCATAAGCCTTTCTCATATCAAGCTTGATGGCCAAATTGGACCCTCAGGACTTGATAGAGAGGTCTCTTAACATCACTTGTGCCACTGCTATAGCACCCTGAATAGTGTGTTCTCTCACAAATCCATGTTTCTCCTTGGATATCCATTGTTCCAAATTTTTGGCTAGCCTCCTGTTGATAATACTAGCCAGAATTTTGTAAGTGAAATTACACATGCTTACAAGACGATAATGAAGCAGGGATGAAGGATCCATGATATTCGGTAGCAGAATAAGGGTCGTGGCCAAAGAAATACGCGGGAGACTACCCCCTCTTAATATGTCCTGAATGGCATTGATGATATCCCCCTGAACCACCTCCCAGGCCTATCTGTAGAAAGAACAAGGGAACCCATCGGGCCCTGGTGCACTCTCATGATTAAGGTTTTTCATTGACACCCTGATCTCCTCCTCCTTAGGGACTCTCTCCAACAGTTCATTATCATGAGGAGTAACATGAGAAGGAACCATTGCAGCCTATCCGGATTAGTGCCCGCCAGAAGGTCCCTGAAATATGAGACATCTATGCCTCCAACCACTTCCCTGTCATCCATAAAGGAACCATCCTCAAGGGCCAGATTTGGTTTGACTGTACGTCACCTATCCCTGATGCATGGATGGAAAAAATCCATACTCTTGTATCCCTCCTTAATCCATTTAACCCTCATGCCTTCCCTTGCCCTGCTCTCCTGCAAGAGTAAAAAAGCCTCCAGAGATTTCTTCTTTTCTGAGAGATCGCTGAAGACGCCATCATCCCAAACCTCCCCAATGCTTGCCTCAAGACACTCAGCTTCCTTCTCTATCACCTCCAGCTCCTGATCATCAGGAGGAATACCCCTACCCCATGTATGCAGAGCCTTCTTGAGTCTCATCAACTTCCCGTGCAGACCCACCCAGAAACATCCCTGGATCGGAGCTTCCCATCTTTCTCTCACAACGTGGTGAAAAACCAGAACACCGGACCAATGCCTCATGTAAAGGAATCCCAACTGCGGGTCCCCACCGCTATTTAGGGACAACAGGAGGGGGAGTGGTCAGAGAGACTCTGAGTCTAGTAAAAAACCCTCGCTTCCGGGAACAAGGACATCGCATGACCGTTGGCCACACATCGGTCAAGCTTGCCCCAACATCGACTATTGCCCCTTCAGTTGTTGCACTAGGTGAAAGGGTCTCCTGAATATGCCAAGTCCACCAACCCCCTTTTTTCCATAAATTGACCGAAGGCCCTCCTAGCCCACCTAGGGAAATCCCCTATCCACTTTATCTCCACTTTCTCCCCAACAATATTGATATCGCCGCCCAAAATCAAAGGTTGATCACCCAGATCAAACCCATTCAGTTCGCTCCAGAGGAACTCGCTCCTCTGGCCATCGCAACTACCATAGATGAAAGAAACAAAAAGGGATGATCCGTCATAGGTAACCCTCGTCATGATATGCTGATCTCCAGCTTTCACAAAATCCACTGAAACCTCCTTGTTCCACGGGATCCAAATATGCCTACTGACTGGATCCACCTGCAATGAAGCATGCATCGTCACCTTATGAGAAAATTCTTTGTTCTTGGTAGAGGATTTCTTATGCACAATAATCACCACCACTTTGACATTATGCTTCATAACATCCGATGCAATGAAATCAGACATGACCCTCACCCCAACCCCTCCGGAATTCCCGAGAAGAACCGAGTTCATGGAAACAGAGGCTGCCCAGAATTGACCCCACGTGACATGGTCACTTTTTCTAGGGAGACTACACCTTCTCTAGCCTTCAACTTCCTCAGAGAGTATCTCATGTTCACTCCTGAGCTTCTTTCCACAAGAACAGCTATAGAAGGAGACCGAAAGGGGGAGCACCTGGACCCCTTCCCATGCACCACCTTGCTGGGCGAACAGGCCAAGGGTGACTCCTGTAGAAGGAACTCACCATTCAAAGAAGAAGGGGCACCAACACTGAACAACTGGTCTTTCTCCGAGGAGCTCCTAGATTCACGATGCCCATCTGCTCCTCTTCCCCCGCCACTGCAGCCCTGCCCCTGATCCCAGAAGAAACCAAGAAACCCCGAACACCATCCACCAAATCCATCACCCCCAGACAGGCGGCCCGTTGAACAAGCAAAGGACACTGAGGCAAAACCCGAAGCAACTCAGGGGCCATCTTCAGCAGGGACTCTAGCCCAACACCTGAAACAACCACTCGGGAGAAAGGCCAAGGCGTAGGCAAAGAACCCAGGGGAACCTCATTAAAGCTACAAAGAGAGGATGAAACCAGCCCCAACCCAGGGGAGCTCTCATCGCACTGGGAAGCCTGCCCAACACCAAAACAAGCCACTGGAGGGGAGGAGCAACCATTGGAAGAGATCGAAGCAAGAAGAGCCAGCCACGCAGGCACAGGACTGGACACCCCAGCTGTAGAAACTAAAGAACCTCCAAACTTGAGATCAAAGGAACCTAGAGGGCGTACCCCCAGACTCTGCTTCCTAGAGCGAATACTCGAATGCTTCTGCAAAGAACAACCCGCATAAATAGTTTGGGGTGGTACTCCCCAAGTTTCATTTGACTAAAAAACATTGTACAATGTTATTATGTTATAAAAAAATTAATTATTTTATTTTATTTAAAATCACAATCAATGGTAATTTCTGTACGATTGTATAAGATAAGATAAAATTACATAATTGTATCATTATACAATTAATTGTATTCATTTGAGGGAGTTTTTATCTTATTAAAAAATTAATTGAAATGAATGCTAGCTAGTTTCTTTAAATGTGTTCATTTTATATGTGTATGAAGGATCATGAGATTGTAAAAACCTATGTTTATATAGTTTAACTTATTTTAATTTTATTATTTGTTTTTGCAATTATTTATAATTATATTTAATATGATGGAATGTTATTCATCCCTTACAATAAAATTATAGAGGACTTTTTTTTTCCAATATTGTTTTCCATAATTAAACTTATCCAATATTTTTTCCCCTCACCTATTATTGATTTCTAAAACATATCTAACGGATAGAGTTTTCAAAGATATTTAGAGTTAGTTGATGTTGAAGTTAAAGAGGAGGAGGATCATAGTGGATCATAGATGAAACCAACAAGATAGATAAATATGTGGGATTTGATAACACATTACCAGATTGAAATTATGATTATTCAACTAGGATTATATATTAATTTATGTATCTCTAAATAATCAATATTTAGATAATCCTCATGGTCATTACATTTTTTTTGAATTATGCGTGATTTATTTCATGGATTCAAGAACATGATCACATAAATATATGAGATAATATAAAAATATAGATTTAAAATTAATTTTCTCTGAACATATTGTTTATCGAAACACGATTAATCTCAAAAAAATACACTTCATATCAACAAGACATGTTGAGGATAAAGTAATAAAATTTTTCCAATAATGAATTAATTCACCAAACTTAATATTATTATAGACTAAGGCTTCAACTACATGAATAAGAATTAAAGCCATATAACTATGTGTTTTAACAACCCCTTTTGAGGCACTTAATTTTATTTTGGAATTATTATGAATCATTTTGGATTACATAACCATTTTACATAAAGAGGTTTCACCCTATTTTATCCTAATGTTAAATTGAGGGAAATGATGAGGAATCATATTTAATATTTTAGGATTGCGTAATCCCCTAAAATTTCCACAGAAATATAAACTTGGAGTTATAAAATATAACAAAACCTAAATACCTTTGAGTAATTCAATAATCATTTTCTTGGGTTATGAGATGTGTCGTTTCGGTCTTTATCACTGGAATTTTTAGGAAATTATACATTCCTTGTCCAACAATGAGGGTAGAGAGAGTTGATTAAATAGTGGGATACATCATAAAAATAAATTCATTAGGTCCATTTATACTATAATGAAGTAAGAATATAATAATATTCTCTTTAAATATTATAAAATAATGGAATTATCACCAACCACATTATCCATACGATGAATTTTGTATAAAGTTCATATCATTACTCTAAGAAACATATATGATTGGTTCAAACACCTATATGTTATGTTGCATCATGAATGGTTATATTAAATACAATAATTCTTATTTTATTGTCCTCCAACTAAGTAGATGAGTGATGTGGAGTTCATTATCTTTGATAAACACCTAAGTAATGTGGTTGATATTATGTTTTTCTAGATTTCATACATGTCTAATAAACTCATTAATTAAATGTAATATATGAATGATTAAAATATTCTCCAAAATAATTGTTGAAAATATAATATCTGTGTGAAATATATTGACTATTTGGAATATAATATGTTATTTTTCATAGAATACAAATGGATGTTGCACAAGTTGGGACTAACATAATCTAAGGAATTGACTATATTGAGAACTTAGAGGTTTTAGGGATTAAAAAACCTTATTAATCCTGCACCAATTTATGTCATTCATCACTCCCATGGATATTCTCCTATTTTATTATTTATTCCAATATGAACGACATTGAAAAGTCTCCCCTGGACATTTTACACTGCTTCACCAATCTGATAAAGATATGAATTGTGGAAATCCTTCTTACCTTATAATGAATAAATTTAAATTTCATTTAAAAGATCTATGTCCAATTCATTTTTGGAACACCCATACAAGAAGATAAATATTAAGTGATAAGTAGGGGAAAATATGATATCGATTTCTGATGTGGAAAGAAGGGCCCTGTAGTAAAAATTACACCTATGAAATGAAGATAGGGGAATCTACTAGTGTATTCATTATCATGTTTAATATATCAATTTATATTAATTTAGTATTATAGAAATCATGTGGTTTAAAGATATGTATTTATATATAGGAACTTTGTTGATTTTGGAGGATTGACTAAGGGTAGGTTGATCTATGAGTAGCCAATGAAACTATGCTTGCAGCTATGGAAATTGGAGACTACCACCTCACATTGTTGATAGAAATGATATTTGTTCTAAATGACTATAATCATATGTCTATAGTTTCAAAATAAATATTTGTATTTCTAGGCCTGATTGAGGTGCATTTATTTTATAGTATTTTATAGTATTTTTTGTTATTTTTTAAATAAATAATATTTTTATTGTAAGGAATTTTTAAATAATGGGTTTTATGTATTGGATTATGAAAATCTAGTAATTGAAATTTATAATTTAACTACATCATATTACTAATAGCATACCCATCTATAGAACCACTAACCAGTTCATTTAAATGAAAAGGGACTGATAATATTAAAAAAATATTGATAATTAGATACATTTGACCTTAAAAAATTTATGTATGGTATGCATGTTTAAACAAAAAAATATCAAAATAAAAATTTCGTATAAAATTTTAAAGGGAAAAGAAGATAATTCAATAATTCATAATAATGTGTGTGGACCATTTCTAGATGAATAAATGGTGGGTACTAGAACTAAATAACCATTACTAATGATTTCATTATTTATTGATATGACAACTTAATAAGTTTTCACTCAAATTGTTTTGACAAATTTATAGAAAATAACATTTATTTTGATAACCATAATGGTATGAATATTACAATATTCTACTCTCACCATAGTTGAGGATATCTTAATAATGGATTAATTGATTATTTATTGGATTTTTTTATTCAATTCCAACTCCCTCATCCATATAAAACTTAATGTAATAGTGTATGTGTAAGGAGGGATTATACTATGTTGGACATGGTGATAACAATGATGAGTTATGAATGTGGCCCATTATCCTTTTGAAGATACAAATTATAAAATGTAACACATCTACTAAAAAATTTCCAATTAATGAAAAAAAGAATATTATATATGACCATTGGGGTGGAAGAAAGTCCATGTTGTTGAATATACATTCTTAGAAATGAAAATAATTTGGTAAGGGCTCTCCAATTAACAATCCTAGAGGCAAAAAGTGTTTCATTAAATGATTGATCAAAGAAAAATTGATATTAGCTGTACAGACCCTAAAAAGGATATTATGTAAGAAAATTACTTATTCTTTGAGAGGGAGAACAATAGTAAAATAAATAGTTGGAATATGGTTGACATTGATGAAATTGATTCTTATGGTAAAAAATAGTTGGCATAAGATGAGATTCCAAAAAACCACATGGGTGAATACATTATAGAGTAACTGGTATTGAACAGGAGTAATAGTTATGGTAGATAAAGTGATTTCCATGGGTTTCTAGTCAATGCTGATGGAGATATGTTAATTGATGTTAATAATGTTCATGTAACCCAAAGGGAACTAGTAATTGAGATAAATGTTTTTATGTGGAAAAATAGAAGAATTTTGAAATGGGGGCTATATACCAATACTGAGTATAAATTTTTTATATCCTTCAATGAATATAAATCCTATTGGTTGTAAATTGGTTTTTAAGAATAAACTTGACATGTATGGACATGTCAGTATATATATAGACCGACTAGTTGGATATAGGTTCATACATTGTCAAAAAAATATAATTTGATTAACCCTTTACTCTAGTTTTTATACAAAAATATATCTTAATTGTACCTTAAGATTAGTATTACCATGATAATTATGAATGGAAAATGGATTTCAAAACATTGTTCCATAATATATCTTTCCGAAAGATGTCATCTTGAAAAAACATGAAGGGTTTCTGACTCCGAAACATCCAAACATGGTACACAAATTAAAAATATCCATTTATGGTATATTTTAAGAATCCAGCTCTTTTAAAATTATATTTTATAAATATATAATGGACATGGGTTTCAAAAATAAGTAATGTGATCCTTAATTTAGTCATCTTAGTGGGATTACATTTATTTTATTAATATTTTTTTTGATGAAATAATACTTATTGGAAATGAAATTCATGTCATACAATATTTTGAATACATGACAAATTTATGATTCAAAATATATTAATTGTGTATATCATCAAATATTCATATGAAAAAGTATTAAGAGACTTATTTGTATAAGAAAGAGAACTAATATTCATAAGATAGTAAAGAGATTTGGAATGGATCAATCCAAGATGAAATTGATTCTAATGTCACATAGTATTCGTCATTATTAGAAAATATTTCCTCAAACATTAGAGGAAATAATATGTAGGGAATTGATTTTATAAAACACAGTGACTGGATTAGTCATGTATCTAATGTTATATTCTAGGAAAAAAATTTAGTACCCCTTATGTGTTGTCGAAATATATCAAGATGAAATATGTGACTATTGTTTGATGGATGTTGAGACTCTCCTTATGTATTTTCAAAAAACTAAGGCTATGTTACTAGCCTATGGTTGGGGTAGTTAACTAATTATAATAGTAAATGAATATGAATGATTCTAAATTGGTCAATATGGTCTAAAATCAATGTTTGGATATATCTTCACCCTCAATGGAGATGTTGTGAGATGGAAGAGCTCAAATCATTTTCTAGTCAAATATTTTATATTAAAGATCGAGTGTATTGAAGATTTTGAGGTTTCTAAGGAATTATTTTGTAAACAAAACTATATCCAAGAGTGTGATGTGATATATTTATATAAAGACACTATCACACTCTATTGTGATAATACTATAGCAGTGGATTATGTAAAGGAGTGAAGATCACATCTATTGATGAGGAAAATACATTATAAGTACCATATGTTATGGAATTTTATTCATAGAGGTGATGTTTCAATGTCTAGGGTCACCATCGAAGTCAACAGGGATGATCCCATAACTACAGTCTTAACTCAGTAGAAACATGAACTTCGTGTGAGATATATTGGACTTAATGTCAATGAATGTTGACTCCAGTCTCAATGGGATTCTGTTGGAGTTGGTTTTTTAGAACCAACTATCATTACTTTTTATTACATTTATATTCAATTAATTGAATATTAATTATTTATATTATTTATATTATTATATATTTTTCATTATTTTTCTTCACATCAATCTAATAATGACCTAAATTTTATTTCGTATTGGAGAGGGCATAACAAAACCACTCTATGATGAAAAAATTGAAATTTTATGAGGATATTTATACAACTAGTTCTATGGTTGGATAAAATTAATGATGGGAGACTACAATGTATTGATTAACTAGTTTTATTAATCATATGTAAATGAGACATAAACTATCAAATTTCACACTTCGTAAGCTCTTGGATGGGAGATAATGAGAACATATCCACCAAAATGAATTCCTCATGTTTTATGTTTTCATCATATATTTATATATTCAAGTGTGTGTAATGGGTTTTATACCATATAAATATTGCTAAGACAAGTCTTGGATCAGCCACATAGTTTTAGTGAGTGAAACCGTGAAACTATATGTTCATTTAAAGTATAGTACATTGGGTGTGTAAAAAAATAAATGTTATTAATATACAAGTGGATGATGTATTTATCCCTTCCATATTAATGTTTGTGGATTTCTCAATCATTTTATTGATATATAATATTCATACTAAATTCCACATACATGGTTTCCAAATATGATTATTTAAGGATGTTTAAGAATGAATTATCAAACCTATACATGATGATATGGTTGTGCGACCAAGATGATGAGATATTATGATAGTGGGATAATATTTCACAGTGATGGTTCATATGTGGTTACTGGTGTTAAAAAATTAACTTCTTCCCACTTGGATTCTTGACCCATTCCTATATTGTACTCAGTTAATTTATGCAATCCGGCCAGATCACAATGATAATTATTCCTTGAGGGTGATACACTTAGTGTTTCCATTGATATCTACTAAAATAAATTAGAATTTATTTGATTGAAAAAACTATTAATCTCAAGATTGAAGAATAATTTTATTTTATATTAATGATAACATAAATTAAATAATCATTTATTGACAATATAATTGGTAAATTGCATGCATATAATTTTTTTTATTATATGAATAAATATTTAAGTTATTATAGTATTCAAAAAATTCATATGACAACCCTAAAAAATATTTATTCTAGGGAAAGATATTAATATATAGGCTAGAGAAATAATATTTATCATTATTCCAATTTTTTTCATGCAATGGAATAAATATAATATTGTTATTCTAAAACTTGTCATGGGGTAAAAATTGAGTATTTGAATTTATTAAGGAAACGTCTGCAATTAATTAATTTAATAAACGTGTGGCTTGGTTTATAAATTGAACTCTAATGTATTCTGAGAGTGGTTTAAATCAATAATAGTTGTGGAAAACATATTTTCCTCTACAATTATTATACAACTTTTCATTCCCTCTCTATATTGATAAGATCAAGAGATTTTATTCTAGACCAATTAAATGTGAAGTGATCAAGACTTATAGTGAAATATGACCACTTGACCATCCTTGCACCCATTGATTCATTGATGTCATTTGGAGATCATAAGTGAATTTAAGATCACTTATCAAGGTGTTATACTCTTGGATCATACAATCACAAACACATATTACAAAAAAAATATTACATATGATGATCATCTTATATGAATAAAATTCTCAATAATTATTTATTCTTTAAATTTATTAAATGAAATCAATTACAAATTTAATGTGAAAAATTTTTCATCTATGTTTCTTGATCCCAATATAAAATTTCCTACACCTTTAGTATTGATACATCCCAATCCAGGGTTGTCTATGTCGTATTGTAGGTTGCATTGGACATTGGTCTAGGAGTGTTGTTGATTTAGATAGAGTTTGGACTAGCATATTGGTCACACTAGTTGTGAATATATGAGCAGAAATACATTACACATGGCTTGCACTAGGAATCCTTGTAATAATTCTCTATTATGTTGGCAACACATGAAGAAGATATTTGTACTCTATAATCACCAGAAAATCTTCTATTCCATCTTCACCAAGTAGGATCTCTTCCTAAGGCAGTGGTATTGGGTATAGTATCTTCAAAAATTTTAACTTCCCGATGCCTGAGATACAAGGTAAAGGTATATATATTTGGAATTATATTAGTCGTAATATGAAAGTACTTTGATATCTTTGTCACTAGACATATGTGGAGTAATGGAACATGATGTGCTTATTGGATGACTAGAGGATAAATGATTTTAAGGATCAAATATATAGTAATTACGCACCAATAGTGGTAAAAAATTCCCTGGTAGAATAGTTGAATGTTGGACATGATACTCACCCTAAGTGTGCTATGATGTAGGAACAATGAGCTATATGTTACTCGATACTTGTGTGTTCATTTGACTAAATTAATGTGAAATTTATACATTATAGGATAGTAGTCCTAACTTCAATTAGAGGGGGGTTGATGAGGGACTTACATACCTCGATAGGTAGTAAATAATGTTGTGAATGTGTTGTACCATGATGTAGGAGAGAGATTTGGTGACTAGGTATGAAGAGGGAAATTGCTGGTTTGTTTTGAGAATCCATACCTAAAATGTGGAAAATGATTAGAACAAAAATTGTGATGTATTTTTATAGAAACTTAATCTTCCCATGTAAGAGTGGGAGGAAAACATGATGTAATTTTTGATGGGGTTTCTCAGGATCTTGAATTGTAATGATTTTTACTAGAAGATTTTTAGATAGTTAAAGAAGGATTCTCATTTCTTATCAATATGAGAGAATTAGTGGATGGGATATGAATGACATAAAATGTGACATCATGTCATTATATAGAGTTCCCATTAACATTTTATCTTAAGGAGACACATATTTAACAAATCATGTTTTGTAGGGCCTATAGAAGTTTATACAGACACAATTGAGGTTGAGTAAAATGTTCCACCCTCAAAAATATGGATTGTTTTAGTGGAATATTCTCATACTATAGTATATACAAAAAAAATTCAAACTATACTTCGATGAAATGTGGGATGAGAATATATCATGGTTTAGAAATATTACAGAATTATTTTTTTGGATTTAATATATATAGAATATTTTGAAGGCCTTTTCCATAGGAAATTTTTTTCACCTATTTGTTCGTATGAGGTTGGAGAGGCAGTAGTTGTGAGGATGAATTTGGTAAAAGAGACCATAGATAAAATGAAGATAATTTAGAATAGTTTTTATATATCAAAGAAGGAATATTTTATTTTTCAACAGTAGAAGGATCGCATTGGTGTTCACTATGGGGGATAAGGTTTTTTAAGAGTAACTTTTCTATGAGGCCATAAATGTCTATCTTCCCATAAGTTATGTAAGACCCTTCAAAATCAAAAAGTGGTTTGGGATAATGGTATGTCATATGGATCATCCTTCACACAACCAAGAGATACATGATGTGTCTCAGGAATATTGACTTTATTGGCATGCTCCTTATCTTATGCATGTTCTAGATTATGCAGATGTTCATTTAGATATAGATACATTTTTTTGTGGATAATCTTCTATGTATTATAGACCAATAATTTTTTTTGTTGGGGTAAAATGGTGTCAAATTTCTAAATTCTAAGAAATCATGGATGGATCTTAGTGGAGATATGGAAAACTCATTCAGATGTTTGATATCAGTGTTCTATATAGTCCATGCAAGACTGGTAGAGAAACATATCAACGATGAGAATTAATTGGAGGTGTGGTGTATTAATGTCCTCGGTTTTTAAATGTTATAAAACCCACAATTTCTTATTTATTATAATTTATTTATTTATTCTATATTTAATAGTTTTCTAAATTATTTTTACCATTATGTATAGACTAGGGAATACATAAATGTAAAAGGCTTTTACCTATAAACATGTTCTCTTCTAGGTGTTACATAATGTTAACCCTTTTTAAAGGGGTATGTAATGGTAAATATACATTTTTAAGTGTAGGGTGTTTCTTCTAAGAACTATGATACAGTATAAATATATTTCCAATGGTTCCAAAACAGGAAAATGTGTTCTTTGTAAGACTATTTCAGAATTTATAAATGATTCATAAAGTAATTCCCATGTTCTGAATTATTTATAATGGTAAGATTAATGTTCATATAACTACTTAAAGATATCCTTGGTTATTCATAGGGGTAAATCATTAATTTTAAAGCTAGATAAGAGTAAATTCAAAAATTTAGATTGGTGGTATGAAATTATATTGCTTCGTATGGGTAACACTCTCTAACCGCATGTGATGTTTTTTATCATCATGAGGGTAAAAATGTTTTACACATATGTAGTTCCCTTTTAGGGAAATGTTTTACAATAGTTTCTCATTTCTTCTTCCCCAGCACGTGCTTGTAACCAATTTTGAAGTATTTAAATGCCCAAAATATTGTCAAATCTTTTTAATTGAATCATATAAGATTAAAAAACATTTTATGGATTAAATTGAATACCTTTAATTCATGATATAATTTAATGACAAATTTAATAGTGAAGTTACCCTACTACCACATCCACACTGGTTAATTAGTCTACCCCAATTCCACATGCCCGGATTCATCACTCCACAAATAATCCCCATGCATCAGAGGATATTATATAATAACCCACACCACATGAATGTCATATCATAATAAACATCCCAAACACTATATGGTAATCTAGAAGTTAAATGTAATTTGCTACAGCCCATACACCATGTACTGAACCTCAAGTCATTACATCCCATAAATAACATGCATAGTGTAGTCGGTATGATACTATATGTAGAGGTTCATGTTTTTTAATATAAACAAATGATATAAAAACTACCTATACTCATATATAACATATTAACCACTTTTCATACTCATATACAAAACTTCCAGGTGATGAGAGTAGAGAAAGAGTTATTTTCAGCCATACGTTCTTCTCTAACAATAATATTAGGGAAAACACCCACCATTGTTCATAGGGTGTTAGTAACCCATTAAAAAAGTGTGGGGTAGTATATGAAATAAAAAAACTAATATATTTATAGCTCAAAAAACAAACTCTGAAAAACTAAATAGTCTATACCATGACTGCAACTATCATCAATGTTGACACTTCGTTCAATCAGAGAGTCTAAAAAGTGAAAATAAAAATGCTAAAGAAAAATAAGAAGAAAAGACATGAAGAAAATTACGATTTGAAAAGTCTTGAAAATTGGATCACCATAGAAAAACTAATGATTCATCAGCACCGAAGGTACTTATGTTCCATGTTCTAGTGTGAAACTCACTTGGGAACCCCACCACCATTTTTCCCATTGTCACTTATTTTCATATAAAAAAACCATTGGGGCCTTCATTAGTATGGGTTATTTTTCCTTAAGCCGAACTTCTACTATAGTTACACTAGTGATTTTCTAAAATATTCCAAAAACCTTTAATGAATCTTTTTTTATCTAGATAAGAGTAATTTTAAGAGGATCATAGGATTTAATCTCCTTTAGTGTTTAAAATTCATAACTCTTGTGCGCCTAAAGCACCCAAACTCCCTAATTCAGAAACACTTGTGTGCCACCAATTCCTCTCAATGGAACATAAGCTCCCTGATTTTGGGAATACATATGAATACTCTTGAAGGCATTATTAAGGTCTCTCCCAAGTATTAAAATATAGTATTTTCATCACTTAAATTGACGTAAGGTCACCCAATATTACATTTTCACCCATTCCTATGATCTAGATACTTACTTGGGTGACCTTATTTGATTCACCTAGTCCATTCAGTATATACAACCTTTCATCATGAATTATTCAAAGCCATTCATGGCATGGATATTTCGGATCCCTTGTTTGAATGGGATTACGTTTAAACTTCCACCAAAACGTCCTAACATATCAAAACATTTGGAAGGGCACATCATCCTGTCTTCTATTTGGGTGTCTATATCGGTAGTGAGGGATTTCCATCATTTGTTTTCCAATGGGGTTAGATTTATGGAGTGTATGTGGGTCTGTATATCTTCAATCCCATGGACCATTCTCTAAGCGACAATGTTGGAATGTTATTTGTTTGGAGGATTAGGGTTTGGGTCTTGAACCCCGCTTCTCATCTCTAAAACCCAGAACCTTAGGACTCTTCAAGGGAAGATACGGTTCACACCTATATTTCCTTTTAAACAAATGAGAAGTCTACCTCCCCTACTAGGATCAATTTTAGGGCATCAATCCTGGTGCGAGACCCTAAATTTTCAACTATGAGGTCGGAGTCTTACTCTTCTCTACTTCTTTCACCTTTACTCATTTCTTATATTGGACCACTGTCGAATGTAAATAGAATAAATGGAAGGCTAGTTGCCTCTCCATCTTCCACCATCACCTTTAAAGACTAGTAATCTTCCACTAGAGGAGGAGAAAAAACATGAGTACCTTTGTAAAATATTTTAAAACCTCTATTTTCTCACATCAAGCATGACTCACATGGTCTTAGAGATTATTCATGACCACAACATATTCAAAAACACCTAAAGATCTTGAACTATGAGAACTATTATTCCTATCCTAATTGGGATACATAAAAATCCTTCCTAAGGCCCAAGCTCCATCTCATCTCATCCATCAGAAGTCATGATTTTTAGGAATTAATCCCAAACTAATTTCTATCAAAAGACTATAATCTCCTATAAGACTCATCGAACTGCATGGGCTTTGATTTCCATATTATTAGGATACGTAATAAGCATCTGTTAGGTTAAAACCCAACAGCTAAAATAGTCCTTGTTCTTCCTGATCCATATTCACAATAGGATCTAATCCAAAATGGAATCCCATATTCATTCCAAGTTCATTGTGTTGTGTAGGCATAAGTCCCACAAATAACCAAATTGAGTACCTTTTGCTTAGATATCCATACCACATTATAGTAAACTATATGGTTAGATCATTATCACATGACCATAAAAGGTTTGATGTTTCACATTAAGCTACACTAACCAATGAGGTTTCTAATTCCTTTTACAAGGATATGTAGGAATACCATTTATGGGTATTATCCCAATATAGGCAAAACATTCCTCCCCCTGTACAATGATAAATTCCAGAGTGCCCCACTAAGTGGCTAAAAAACTAGTATAATCATAATGACGGTTAATAGAATCTCAAAATTGTATATGAGATGATATCATTGATGGATAAGCACGAATACATGCAAGTTTCTTCATTAATGAATAACCTCAATTTCAAATGGATCATTCTAAATTTCCAATATTCTCATAATTGATTGAAAATTCCATGGGAAACCTATTTCAGACTTGGTGAATCAATAAGTATTCAAGAAAATAACTCAAATCTATAAGAGAGTCTCAGTGTAGGAAATAATTCCCACAAAAAGGGATTGTTTAGTCTGACATCCCATCCTCTCAAACAATGCATGTTCTTAAGTATCATAAGTTCAAACATAACGAATGCATTCCTTCATATATAAGGTTCCTTTGGAAAATGAAATGTTGGATGTTTTCCGTTCCATAAATAAATCCAATCAAAACCACCAAAAAGTAGTGATTCCTAATTAGAACACACATTCTAGGGAAAAATAAAAAAAATGGTGAACCAAACATGAATCCGTACCCAAGTTGATAGTGTTATCCATTTTTAGGACCATATCAATTATTAATGTATGGCTAGAAAAAGTAATAAATCACACTTGTATCCATCTAAAATTTGGTTCATTAATGGTTTTCATTGTTTTCCCCATGTTTTCTCAGAACACCCATCACTCCAAGTGGCTTCCTTCATGTATACACACGTGAATTCCCCGAATAATGATCAAGCTAGATCCTCATATTTTGGAAGGAAGTCATCACTAACTCATCATCTTTAAAATTGGTTCTCAAATATATTGATACGGGGATACCGTCCACATGGTACTATCTCGTACATGGGGATTTATCAATAGACTCTCCATGTTAACAAAAATTCTAGATCCTCTGGTCAGTGATGACTGGTGGTCAAGAAGAAGATAGTGCCATCCACCATTTTCAACAGTTTTAAATTCTTATCATAGGAGCGCAATAACTAGTCCCATCTATACTATAGGGAGGTGGATCAAGTGGTCACTCATGGCCTCAAATCAAATATTCATGGGTTATTTATGATGGCTCCAACCAATATTCGCTATTAGCAGAATGATGTGGTAGTGAACCCACAACATGATGGGTATGTTTCCTTCGGTTGTTTGATTTGTGTCCCTCACACCTGGGCGTGCAATACGAACCATTGGGGACAACAACCGACCAATAGGGAGTAGATTTTTACCTTTCCCCCCTCCGAAGAAGTCCATCAAACTAACATGATAGGAAACAACCAATGGGAACACACACCTATCCTTCCCTAATTCTCTGACCATTAAACTCATATGGCGGTGTCCCACTAATCTAACCATTTAAATCTATTGGAGTACTGTGAGGAGACTTATACATCTACTTACAAACTATCAGCTAGTCAGTAGGATCGTATGACTACATTCAAAGAAGCCCCCCAATCAGATATGGTGGAAACAAGTAAGCAGGAACATACACCTGCTTATAATCACCAATTCGGCTAGTATTCTTGTTTTTCATTAATGAATGAAGTATTACAACCATGTTTAGCAGAAAAAAAAACAGCATGTAGATGCACCTGCCAACATCCATCGATCATACCAATAGTCCTGTTTGGCAGCACCCGAAGATGTAAGTGAGAAATCCCCGACGAAAAAAAGGGGCATACTCAACTCCATTCTCCCGTACATGGGAACATTCAGTATCCAATTACAATAATAGGAGGAAATAAGCATGTAAATACACGTACATATGATATATAATGAACATATATTCTCATTCTGGTTGCTGAAGTCACCAAATATATTTTAGAAATTGTGAAAGGGATGAAACAAATTGATTCCCATATTCTAGAATCCTTCCAGAATATCATAATAGAAACTTCAATAATAATAGGGGAACAAAAACATAATTTTGTTCCCAAACCTAGGATGACTCATAGACATTCCATCCCAGGGAAGATACACACCACTATTATAGTGGATAAGGGTTATGGGACATACTACTTCAAATCATACAGAAAACCGGATTGGGAACATACAACCATTAAAATTGAAGATAACCATCCCATTCTGATGACCACTCTAAGGTAGGCACATACACCTACCCATGATTACCACATCTCCCATCAATTGGCTACAAAAACATGTAAAAAGTCACCTAAGAATATGTCTCACCAAACACAGTCGAAAAATCAAAAGAAAATCTATGACATTGGTCCTCTTAATGTTGGAGTTCTTGATGCCCTCAAAAATTTTCAGTTTTCATTTAAGATGCTACTCTCTCATTAGAAAATAATCGGAGTTGTATCAGTAATTATAATGTTCCCCATCAGATGCTTCATCATGAAGGCTTTCTTCAAAAAAAATTCAGTCAATTATGAGAGCCTATTAGTAGATGAGATCCACGTTAACCTTACATGTGGCCACAAGTTCAAGGAATAATATGATTTATCCCATAATTTAATCCACAATGGTTGTCCTCCCCATGATGGCATTCTATGTGAAGGTTTTCTCTATAGTAGTGTTTTTATTGTCATGATAATTATCTAATTGACAATGTTGTAATGAGAAACCCTCTTATCTTGAGGATCTTTCCAACATAACTTTAGTAATTCCTGGTACCATTTTACTAACATGTGATATACTTTTTCATCTAGAAGACTTCCTTAGGGGTGGTCTTTATCTGAACTTCCCTTGGGTCATTTATCTTATAATATAGTAGAGTAAAAATAAATTTACTCCATTATTTGTACTAAGAAAATTTAAAATCATACACTCTAGTCAGACTAAGCTAATAAACCTCTAGAAAATGATTATGATGAAATTCTGAATATGAAGAAAAAATGGGCTAATGGTAGAATACCAGTCATGTTATAGAATTTGAAAACCTCTAAATACAACATTCGATAATTGATGGCAGAAAATTTCATTCATGAAATTTTCCTCAACTTATGGAATACAATTCATCATTTGAATTCCAAATTATTACCTTATTATGAATATCAAATTCATGTAATGGTAATAGAGGTGTTGCAGGGCCAAATTGTCATAGAATCCCTTTCACTTTCCTAACATAAAATGGTTGAGAAGTAGAAGGGAACCCTTTAGTGTTCATGCCTCGATGCACTAAAGTTGTTGCACAAGTTTATTTTTGATACCCCATCCAGTGTTAATATCATAGGATCGGGTGCACATAGAGCCTTTCATTTCACTGCACTGTAAAATTAACAAATCCTTCCAAAAGTGGTTTCATTCAATGTTATTTCACATGGATGTCTACAATAAATAATTATTGTCTGTAATCAATGATATTCTCAAGAACATGCATCGACTAGATATCATTATAGTTTGGCCCAAAGAGAGCATGTTGTTGAGATACATTTTCATTCCACATCTGAAAACATTTATAAGGCCTTCCATTTAAGGGATTTCAACCATTATATGGAACAAATTTATAAAATAACAAAATGTTCTTCTTAAATATGTGATTTAAGTGGTTTTCAGATAATGCACCCAGTCAATGATTAGACAAAATTTCTCAAAATCAGAAGATATGTTACATGAATCTGAGCTATAGGAGTTCAAGAAACACACCAGTCTACAGGGATGGGGGCTTGATTAACTAAACCTATGAATTCAATAAAACATTTTGAACATTTTTTAAGAAGAATACCATGAAATCCCTAACCTACAGGGCTGGGTGATTTTTCACATATACAATCCACTCCTTAATGGATGTGATTTTTATCCTGATTAGGTATAAAGACACAAAGAAAATGCACAAAAACACTATCCAAGTATTCCCTTCGGATTACTATTCATCAAACTGCTCCTGAGAATTATATTTATAGGAGAACAGAGTCTCATGGAAAATATAGAAGGAGATGATCTTACAATGATAATGACAGAATACCGTCAACTCATTATGTGTCAACGAATGTCATTAATATAATTATAGAAGATCCTTCATATATTGAGTCTAGATATGGGGAGTCAAAAGATGATATTCTTATCCATAACATGGTACACACTGAAACAAATGAAGGAGGTGTGATTACCCAAAATCAGAGGTTTACCTAGAATCTTGGTATAACCTCATGTAACCAATTACCACTCCTTTGAATAGAAATTAAGTAGGGAAATTGTAGATGTCAAATTATGTATCACTTTTCCACTAGAAAAGGTAAATATCATTTTCTTGAGGATTGAATTTTGCATCAATAAGAGGATATGAAGAAGTTAAAAAGACTATATTTAAGGATACTTCAAAGCATCATTTATGTCAGACATGAAACCCAAAAAGATCCTCAACTTTTACATCCTATTGGAACACCATAGAAAATATGATTTATTGCAACTAAAAACGTGGATAACAAATTCCCTGCATTGTGTACACAACTACAGTTGGATCAAAACCATTCTTATAGGCCCATCCACAAGGGTTATCCAGGAAAAATATCAGCTGCAATACCACCAGTGGATTTTCTAGTCATTGCGCTAGTTCATGTTCTAGGTAATGTACTTGTACAGGTTCTAGCTCATCCTGATCTTACCAATATGCTTCTGAGAAAAATTGAGCATTACCAACTATATTGGAAGGTATGGACGAACGACGTTCACCAGTACAACCAGAAACATAATCTTACCCCAAATCGGTGGATCTGATCCCTCCCCCACAAAATTATGTGAGTACTACATTTCCAATCATGAATGGTTTGGGCAAACATGGGCATCACATAACACATTTTTGTTTCTCATTGTTATATGAAGATGTGAAACTTTCAACAATAAGAATCTTTAAAGCACAGATGCTTTGTGCAATCTTTTCAGGGGATAGATGTTTTCTTGTATACGTGTTTTTATTCTTGATCAATTACAAGGTGGGAAGACCTTAGTCAGAAATTCCTTCTCCAATTCATCTCAATACTGCCAAAGACAATAGTTCTTGATCTTACAAATTGTAGACAATGAGAGAATGAAATAGTTTTATAGTTCATTTATCAATGGAAAGGATTAACATATTACTTAAATTTATCATTCCATCATGAAACATTGCAGATAATTTGTGTTGATAATCTATGTGATGAATTTTTCACAACACATATCTCTTTAGAAGACACATGAGGGTTTCGAGACATTGCTTCAATCACCAAACACGTTGAGGATTCCACTATGTAAATTAAATCCATATATCATGTAATCCAATCATATTTGGAAAAATAATATGGATCGTAGATGCTTATATATTCACACTCAAACAAACACATGTACCTGCTTCTAATTAAAAAACATCATCATGCTAAATGCCACCACCTAGTGAGCATTGGCAACAATTCCTACCTCATAAAGATAATAAAAATGTTCAATGGTGAAGATAATTTGAGGAGATAAAGAACAAGGTTTATTATTTTTTAAATGAATGGATTCCCATTTACTTAAGTTCATCTTTGGAATACAATTTTGTTTTACTTACCAAGGCTGATGAAACTAATCATATAATGAGATGAAGATATTACAAATTAGTATCACTTTCACCAAATGTTGGGGGAATTCTAATCATGAGAGTTTGGTTTTTAAAGACCTCTTACAAAAAAAAAGGTAGACTCTAGACAAGTGAAAATGAAATGTTCATTAACCCTAGTAGAATGTGTTTCTGATACTAATCCAATGAAATAAGGTGAATGCATGGGAGTGAAAAGAAAAAATTTCAAGAAGTATGATAATAGGATGAGAAGGAAAATGATAAATTGAACTCATGCCATTACAAGATCATAGTTGAAATAACTGATTGTTTCATCTGTCACTTCCACCACATAAAATTCATTTTCATCAAAATATCCTTCCTATAATGGTCAATCTACAAGGAAGCGACATGATCATAAAGATAAAGAGGTGTCAGAAGAGTATGATATTGTGTCATGGAAAAATTTATCCTTAATTTTGGAATATTTTATGCGATCTGTTTCAAATGTATGGGCACCACCCACCAAATGGGAAAACTAGAACTAACCTGTTAAGAAGAATATTCGTTAGATGAAGAATGGATTTTTGGTGCCGTTACCATTATCCACATAAACAATCCCTATACAAATGATGTTTATGGTTATGATGAGCTTGAATTCCAAATACCTAACTGGGGAAATAGGGTTAGAATACATGGTTGAGAATACAGGGGAAGGCGTGGATATACTAGAAACCACTATTTTAATTGTACCCCTACTCAAACCGCATATGTGGTGGATAATCATGGGAGAGCGCTTCAGTGGTCACAACAAGAACAACACAATTCTTCCACTCATGACATGATCAATCCTAACATGATTATCTTGGGGGACCAATTAGAGGAAATGCCACCATTATCTTTTCATGTAGATAGACCTAGTCAATCTAATCTACCAATGAAGAAGTATTTCTAACATCTGACCAAACATAGGGTACCTCAACCTCAAGAGAATCAACATTCAAGACACAGGAAAAACCACATCCTTGGGATTTAAAACACATAAATCTAAACCAAAGTAGGATGTTTTAAAAATTTTAGACTATTTATTGGCCTTATTTTCAATCTTGGATGCATTGAATCTATCAGAAGATCTTTGAAAAGCACATATTAAATATTTTTTAAGTCTTCAAGAGATTGAAACTGAGGTGGATTTTACTAAGATATAAATCATAGAGAATGATCATGCCGAATGTCATGCAGTCATAAATTTTACCATTGAATATGAGGTTGTTTTTGGTCATGGGCATGTCACGACCTTGTATCTACTTGGCAGGGTTAATGATACAGACATCTGATGAGCCTTCATTAGCAATGGATTAGGATTCAACCTCATTCCCATCCGTACACTTCGTCAAATGGGAGTCACTAAATCTGACTTATCTCCTTCCAATTTTATATTTAAAGGTTATGAAAATAATGAACATGAACCTCTAGGAATGATTTCAATCCAAACTCATTTTGGAGGTCTTGAATGTAACATAGATTTTATGGTTGTCTGTTAGGGAATAGCCTCAACATTTTGTTTAGAAATCCTTGGCTACATCAACTTGAAACCATTCCTTCATCATATTACTATTGTCTCAAGTATCGATTCAATGGTAAAATTGGAACATATAACGGTTACAAAGATCCATTAAAAATGTGTGAATCTCAGTATATTGAATCATAATCCTTTCACACAAAGGGAATGAGGTCCATGAATAAAGAGGTAACCATAATAAATGCTCTGAATGACCTTGAAAAGATCCCAGATAACCCATTCAAACATCCATGAATATATAATATTTTTCATATCAATCAAATTGAAATGATAGAACCAAATACAAGCAATCATCCAATTACTTCGATAATGTCAATTGTGGAAATTGATATTGACATCATGGGAGAAATTTTTGTTTTACCTAATAGTTGTGAAAGATTAAATAGAGATGTATTCATTTCTTCCACCAAACATCAAAAGGTCTTTTCTTCCTCAACTAGGCTAGGAAAAGTTGTTTCAATACTAGGGGAAGACAATGATGTTGATTCCAAACCCATCATCACATTTTCAATGCTTCAGGAAGACCCTTCATTATTAGTAGGGTCATAAATGTTTACCACTTCTTCATGATATTGAAATACTAGCTCCTCCCCTAGCTTTGAATGATTTTCCTCATTGCCTAATATTAATGAAGAAACAGCAGATGTGACACATAAGTAAGAAGAAGAAGAATATCTTAAGGACCCTCCTCCAACTTTTGATGAAGGTGTCTCCGCCATCGTGGATGAGCTCAAAGAAAAAAAATTGTGTAAAAAATAAGATCCATGCTACACTCTAATTATTGTGGTCAGGAATTTTAAACAGAAAGATATGTATTCTTAATTTTTAAAGAAACATTGAGATATGTTTTCTAGAACTATATAGAAATTCCATTACTTATTCCCCATGTATCCACTCATCACATGGTTTGGTCAGAAAAGAATCAAGGATTCAAGCATTTATCAAGAAGAACACAACCAAATAATGTCTCTAAAATTGAAGATGTTATCGAAATGATTATCAAGGATAAATTTTTCAATGAGGTGAAATATAAAAAATGGATGGAAAACATTATCTCTTTGAAAAAAATGAGGAATTCATGTTTTTCATTGATTTACAAGATCTTAATCTATGTTGTCCCAAATATTACATTCCAGTTCTAATCAATAAACAATTTATTGATTTAAAATCTGATAATAAGGCTCCCTTTTTCATGGATGGATACTCTAGGTACAATCAAATCCGAATAACCCTAGATGATGAGGAGTATCTAGCCTTTAGATCACCTCATGGTGTGTTTTCTATTGGATAATACTGTTCAGCTTAATAAATGCAGGTGCAATGCATAAACATGCCATGCACTATTTCGTTGAACTCATCATAGGAAAATTTGTTGAATGTTATGTATCTGATCTGATAGTAAAATCCTGAAAACATTCCAATCACTTGACTGATTTGGAGATTATATTCAACAAACATCCGCAATATAATTTGAATATGTATCCCTTGAATTGTGCTATCATGTTAGCCTTAGGAAAATTCTTCATATTCGGTGTACGCCATCATGGCATCGATTTTGATCCTTAGAAGACAAAGTCAATATATGGAATGCCACCTCTTCTAAATTTGAAGGAATGAAGGGGACTTCAATGAAACTTGTACTATATTCAGCACTTAATCACCAATTTGGCAGGCACGTGTTTACCCTTCAATAGATTAATGAAGAAGGGAGTCACCTTCCAATGGACCGAAGACTAAAATGATGTATCTGATTCCCTCAAGAAATATCTTTTTATTCCATCGGTATTAATTGCACCTATTGAAGGAAGGAAACTTATTTTCTCAGATATAACATTAGAGCGATCATTGGGTTCCTTCTTTGCACAAAATAATGATACTAGTAATGAGAATATCATTCACTATCTGAGTCGAACTATGCTTGACATAGAGACTTGATATTAAAGTATCAAGATGTGGTGCGTTGAATTATTCTTTTCTATTCAAAAATTGTGGCACTACCTGCAAAAACATATGTTCAAATTGCTGTCTCACAATAACCCACTCAAATATATCCTCAGTCATCCTATGCTTACATGACATTTGGAACGGTGGGTAGTTGTTTTGGAATAGTTTGATATCTAGTTTCTACCTCAGAAAGTAATAAAATTCCAAGAATTGGTGGAATTCCATATTAAACACCCATCCACAAAAGATACCTCTTTGAATAAAAAACATGCTTATCAAGAAAGATTCTCTATTCAACAAAATCCCCTAATGTGGGTAATGTACTTTGATGGTTTTTCTAGAAGTTCAGTAGGATGGAGAATGAAAAACCCCAAACTCAA
This sequence comes from Viscum album, assembly GCA_963277665.1. Lineage (NCBI taxonomy): Eukaryota > Viridiplantae > Streptophyta > Magnoliopsida > Santalales > Viscaceae > Viscum > Viscum album. Next base: position 408,899,394 of record OY728134.1, on the reverse strand, counting down.
CAATGTTGGGATATAAATTGTACTTATATCTCTAGAAAAAACAGTATTTCCATATTCTATTCTATTATCTGAAAGCAGTACCATCAATGAGGTAGAATATAAAGCTCTCGTCGCATTCCTAAAATTTTCACACTAGGTACATGTGAACCACCTAAAACTCGTAAGTGATATAGAGTTAGTAATAAAAAAATCAATAAGGATTATTCTATAAAAAAATAAGAGTTAATAACATTGTGTTTTTACATCAAATGATTAATGGATGAATAAACCTCAGATGCAACATTGACTTATGTACTGCGATCAAAAAATGCATAAGCTGATGCACTGGCTAATAAAACAACAACCATGATTGATTTAATTGGGATTATACAATCATCAATGGTTCCCATCATCAAGTGGTTTTACCATTCATTCAAACAAAAATGGATAGAATTAATTAAACATTCCATATTTCCAAGTCGTATGGTCTTACAATGGAATGGATGAAACCATTCATGGAATAAATTTAAAATGGAGTAATTCCTCTAGTAGAGCTAAAAACGAACATATCTGGCCATGATTGGATAGCTTCACTCTTTATGATAGTCTAGATCACCATAAAATCCTCTACAGATGAGGCTTTGATGGAGTACTCTTCAGATGCAATGATGTTGAAGAAAATAAAACTATCAAGAAAGAAGTAAATGCAGAAGCTTGTGGTGCATTGTAGTCCAGTCATATGATTTCTTATCATGTCTGAAAGCTTGGATACTTATGGCCTTCAATGAAACATGATTACATAGATTTTACAAAGAAATTTTATCCCTACCTATTGCATTCCATGTTCAATAACAACCCCCTGAGTTTCTACAAACATATAAATACTCATGGCCATTTTCCACATGGTAATGGATGTATTAGAACCTTGTCCGCCATCTACAGCTAAGTAGTTCAAGTATATTCTTTATACTATTGAATTCTTCTTCAAATTGGCTATGGCAGTTCCTCTCAATGAAGTCAGAATGAAAAGACTTGTTATTGTTTCCAAGGAAAATACCATCCCTATATTTGGTGTCCCATGATCTATATTTATGGGAACCAACACCAAACGGTTGTTCCTATGAGGTGGATAAGTTATATTAGGTGCCCAATAACAAATCCAAACATTTTTCTCATTACCATGCAGTTTCCAATGGAAATATCAGTGCTTTAAACAAAACTATATCAAATATACTCCAGATAATGGTAGATAAATATAATAAATCTTGGCCTAATAAACCTTTTCATGATTTATGGTCTTATCAGACTACAACCTGTAATACCACTCATCCAATTCCATATTTGTTGGTGTATGGAACCGAAGTAGTTTATCTAATTGAAATTCAGTTTCCATCCCTCCAAATTTCCATCTATGATTAGTTATCTACATATGTAAAGTTATATAAATAATTTCAAGACATTTAATGATTAGATGAAAATATATTTCATACATTGAACCATTTATAAGTCTATCAGAAAAGAATAGCTTAATATTTTAACAATAATGTTCTCCTTCTCTCCTTTTCAAGGAGAATTGGTACTGGCCCTCAAGACTCCAATGATTCCAGGAAAGAAGTCACCAAAACATGAGATAAAGTGGGAAGGACCTTAATCTATACATAAGGTATACTCTAATGGAGCTTATTACCAAATTTAAATAGATGTAGAAGATTTTACAACTCCAACCATTACATGATTCTTAATGAAGTACCTTGTGTAATGAAACATAATCACGTCCTCATTGTAGGACTCTAAACTGAATAGAACAATGTTGTATTTGCAAGAAATTAAACTACATAACAACTATATGAATCCATGCTGCACGACATTTCTTAAAATTCCAAAAAATATTGCCCTATTCCCACAATGTTAAACTACATGACATCAATTTTTTTCACTACAAGAGATTAAATTTTATGATTAACATCTTCTTTATTTAACATTATGATCATCCATGCGCTAGAATAACTTACATCATTACTACTCATTAGTGGAAGCTGTGTTTCATTTCTCCCAATGTTTGAATCAGATCTGCATATGGACCTCATTTGAAGAACTACACGTGACGTGATACTAATTTTCAATGAGATACGTAGAGATTTATAGATATCCAATCTTGGGCCCAGCCACAACAACAACAAAAATTTATTTCCATTTTCTCCTATTATATATGAACCATATTTAAATTGAATACTCTTTTAAGATACATGGTTTGATCATCATACCATTTTGTGTCTTATGTTTAACCATTCTTCATGGATGTGTTAAGATAACTTTTCTACCACATCATACTCAATTAGTATGGGAAATGATTGTTTTAATAACTACATTCGGCTTGATTCCTATCCATATGAAATATGTAGAGATGCATGGATCTCCAATATTGGGACCCGCAATAATAAAATAAGAAACCCTTGTATTCCTTTTGCGTATGAATCAATCTTACATAGGTAATGTTTCAATGAATGATGTGGGTATTTATTTTCATCCATATGAGATATTGAGTGACACTAGGGTTCAATACTCAGGTCCAGTCCCAATATTCCATTTTACAGAAGAATCACCCAATGTCCTCACTACATGACTCTAAACTACCCAACATAATGTCCTTGTTGTATGACATTAAAATTAAAGACACCCAAATAACTATGAATGACTTGATTCTCATCCCATTGAGATATATAGTGAAAACTATGCCTAATCTCATATTACAAACCACGAGATATATTTTTATCTCTCTTCAACATATAATTTACAATCTATGTGGGAGTTATTATTTTGGATCCTCTCCTTATAGATCCAACCAATGAAACACAAAATTTCAACAATTTATATATTAGTTAGATCAATGTAAGGGACTCCCAACTCAAGGGAAACATTGATTAAAATATTTCTCATGTGCATTAAGCATTACCACGTTTCAAATTTCACACTCTTAATCGTTATTATTTTTTGATCATTATAATCATTATTTTTTTGGTGGTATAGTTCTAGATATATGGGAACTGTTTTTCCTGAATATGTGGTATAATACCTTAGGTGTCCTTGCATATGTTTATTACATAGTGGTACTATTAATCAAATGATACCATCATTTTGCTATGCTGTTTATTCCCTATTTGGACATGTATATTAAAAATCCATAATGGTTTTTTTAAATAAAGGTAACATTATTCTTATTTAAAGATTCTTTTTTCCCCTTCAATCAGTGATAACAATATACAAGAAATCGTATCTTAAAGCCATCATCAATGTATATTTTTCCGATTACCTTCCTCTCGATTTGAAATTCTTCAAAGCTATGGTTTACACAATTCCCTCTAAAAGTGTTCAAAGAAATATGAAGTAACCTTGTATAAATTGACCACATATCATCTAATGTTTCAATTATTGTCCTATTTGTATGACCTAAAGATACAAACACCATACTTTCTACATTTGGTTTAGACCATCATTGAAATCCTATTCCTCTAAATCTTTGAAAATTTTGATTGGAAATACTCTTTCTGTATTCAGGTACCTTTTTCCATAAACTGATCTCTGTGTTGTGGAAAATCATAATTTACAGAATCTTTATTTATCATTTAACAATAAAATGTCAAAATTTAAAGATCTCTTTTTTCTGTCGATGTAGTACATTCCCCTAGCTGGCCTTACATAATTATCCTATATAACGGGGATGTCAGTCAGGAGATGTCACTCTTTGGCTATGCACCATATGCCCCTTTTTTTCCATCCATACTACAACCCACACAATGGGTTTTTAAAATAATGAAATGTTCATTCTTAATAAAGACTTCATTTAATTCTTTTAAACCCTTTCCCACATCATTCACTGGATACAAAAAATCCCAACTCACATTTTCAAATTCTTCCTTTCTATACATGAACATGGTAGTATGTTTGCAATCAACTGTTCCTAAAATTGGATAGTCCTAAAACATTGGTTAATTCTAAAGACCATAAATAATATACACTCAATGGCCTTAATACATGACTTAAAACAGCACAATTGTATCTCATTACAACATGTAATTAAAATTGCACAACACAATGTCTTCACTGTGTGAAATAAAACTAAATAATATAATTTCCTCATTACATGACATCAAAACTACAAAACATGATATTAGAAAGGCCAGTTCTGAAAACTATTAACCTTTCCCCAAACACCAAATTTTTGTAGAGGTGGTTTTCTCATTTATGACATATGTCAGAATAGATAACCCTTTATTCAAAAAATCCATTTCAATGAAAAAACCATACACTGTGGTCTTGATTCAAAAATAATATTATTTTCCATTCTCTATAAATTATAAAATGTTAAATTCCTATGATCTCGTTTTCATGACTATGCAGTACGTACCCCCAGAGGCCTTATATAAATGTTTCCTATATAGAAGGCCTATTAATTATAAGATGCCACTATATGGATATGCAGCATATTCTCCAGTTTGTCCTGTATAATATAAGGCTCTATAACAGGTGCATCAAATAATGGTTTCCTTATTATTGTAATGAACCCACATTATGTTTATACACTTTTTAGATTTGGTGACCATTAAAAATTTGTGACTCAATATTCCCCTTGGATGTATCTAAAGAATATAAGAGAAATTCATATCCTCGGAATATTATTTGGGATCTAATTTCCAAATTTAGAGTCAAATCTATTCAACCCTTAAACTGCCCTTTTCACTTTTACAGGCATCAAACTAAATAGCTAATAGCAATGAGAAATAGTACTAACTAGAATGAAATCATGTAACAAGCACTCTAGACAAAACTCAAGTCTTATCATACTAGACTATCCTTTATTTTATGGGTACGTCAACATTGAGAAATAAAATGAAAAAAGATACAATGTGTGTGGGGTTATCTATATAACTCTAATAAATATAAAAATTTTCTTACATGAGGTGAAAACCCCTAGTAAGGATGATGAAAAAAATGATTAAAGACAAAAATAATTTTCATTTGTGAGTAAAAAAATCCATAGAGGAGCATCCATAGACTGGAGTATGACTATCATAAATCAAAAGTGGTTTTCTACATAACTTCTCATATGATTAATGTCCACTTGAGACCCATGAGCTACCTATTAAAGTTTTTTTAGCCGACCAGTCTCACTCTCTTCAAAATTATGAAGTGCTTCCTTAGCATCTGTAATAAATTTTGCACCATCGTTATGAAATTCTCCAATTGAATCATAAAGTTTCTCAAAATCCCTTGTAAAAATATCTAACTCTTTTCGAAGACACAACCACGGAACAATATATTCATTAATTTACTACTTCTCTTATTTCAACAATGATGTATGACTGGACTTATCTTAGGATCGAGTTTTTTGTAATTCATCAGTGTTGTTTAAAAATCTAGTTTTTATCAGATCTTTCCAAAGTTTCTTCTCTTGAACATTTTTTTGGATAATATCTTCCACCACAGAATGAATTTCATGGTATTCAAAACTTCCAAATCATAGAATAATGAATAGAGATGAAAGTAATGGAATTCAGGAGGGTAGTTACTCAAGGGTAATTTCATATATTATCTTCCATATATTCTACATTGCCTTGCGACATGCATGAAAAAGAGACTTTTCCAATTCAGGGTCTGATTCAGAATCACTATCATAAGGAGGAATGTATTCCAGGATTAATGAACATAAATATGTTCCATTCTCTGCTCCTCCCATAACAATTTTTGCTTCACATTGTAATTCTGTTTGAGCAGATACAAAAGATTCAACTCTATAGCTACACATTGAAGTCGATAATCCTATATTGTGAATTTAAAATTATGGTTATGGTTAGTTTGAATGGATTTCAAGAGTGAGCACAATCACCGTATCGATATCTTGTACCAAAAAATAAATAGGTAGCTTGATAAGACTCTTCACCAATATTCCCAATTTCAATATTTTTGGATAACCTCTCTTGGTGGGGAAATTTTTCATAACCTTCTTAGGATCCTCCGAATGAATCTGGGGAAGATTTTCTATCTCATGATTCACCTGATCAAACATCTCTGAAATGTTGGGATTGACAATTTTGTCGACCCTTCTTGCAGGCATTGTCGTTGTAGCAGTTTTTTATATGGATCATCATATTTCACAAAATGAAGATCAGAAAATTAATATTTAGATTTTTGATAGTATGAATAATGAGAACTCATGTCCATTTGGTTCTATAAAAGGAACATCAAAATAATTGAATGTATTTATCATTTTAATGTGTTATAATACTTATTCAAATGACATTACATGATTTATAATTTCATATAAGGATATCCTAGATCCCATGTTAGTTTTACCCATGGGAGCACTCAGAGTTTTTGTTTCGTGACCCTCCTCTGACAAATTTTGACCACGAATAGCTTCTCAGTAACAGTTGTGGATTCATCACCCATTATCATAGCTTTTTATGGTGCATTAAATGAACCTAAATTGTCACAATGTAGAATTCTATTGTTGTTACATATAGTCTTTCCTAAAGCACTTCTAATTTAAAATAGTTCTCTTCTCTCCTGATGGTAGGAATAAAATAAATGTCAGGAACTGATGCTGGTTCCTTAGGCTTAATGCCTCATCAGTCAAAGAATTCATTGCGTTGGAAGGAATTAGTGCCTGTTTGGAAGCACCCACAATGGTTCCTTAATAACTATCAGGAATATCTATAAGAGAGGAAATAGAATATGGTCCTATAGTTTCATGATGTTTAAAGTCATTCTATAAATAAGTATAAAAATCATGTTGTCAAAAATTCTTACAACTATTGAGAAAATGCTTCACCGCAATATTCTTTCTTTGATGTTTTTGATTCCCTGCAATCGTGAGATGGATTGCATCATTATCTCCAAAGATAGGTATTTCAGACTGAAACACCTTTCTATCTCACCCTCTAGTGCTTGTTTTCCTAGAGATATCTCTCCTGATTCAGGGGGTGATCTAGTAAGTCCAAGAGCAGGACCACCAGGTCAATATTGTGGTGATGGAACATAAGTAAATTTCACTCTAGCTAGCTGCATTTTATAATTATAGATCCTCTGAGTAGAAATTAATTGACTATATTCAATTTGAATATAAGAAAATAATGTTAGAAAAATAAAACTTACATTTCCAAGATCAACAAAATCACACTATTCTTTATTTAATGAATGGTCAATCCCATTAGTGGCACCACGATCAATCATTCCTTTCACTCTTTTTGGGGTGGGAATTGATTCCTCAGTTTCATATATGAGAATCTCCATTCTCATATATATGTTCTCACATCATCAGGATTGTTCTTAAATAGAATATTATAAGAGTCTCGTAGATTCCTCATCCCTGGAATATGAAACCCTTCACATAAATCTATCCATGTAGTTTTAGTCTTATAATGAAAGCTTTTCTAGGTAGGAACTTCCACCATTCATATATATTCTGAGTACATTCTTGAAGGTTTTAAAGAGGATCTTGCAGTTTTACGTTTTATTTTCTTCACAATTACTGCAGCCACATAAGGTGGACAAGAAGGTGGGACCTGTTTCTCTTCCGAACGATGGAAACTAGACAACCTTGGTAAACCACTAGTATAAATTGATTTTGTGGCTCTATTGAATTTGATAGGTAGATTATATGTTATACATGGTCTCTTTAGGGATCTTGGAGCCTCATCACCTCTACCCTTGAACTTAAATGAATGTGTCCCTAATGATGAAGAACTACCAACCAAATATGAAGGTTACTTCTACTACCTCTAGTTATCCCTACTCAAGGGAGAATGTGGATTTATACCCATTTAGGGACTGATGTGACCCAATTATCAGTGTAACAGAAAGTCAATATGGTTGTTTTATCTGTGGAAGGTAAATTGAATATTTATTTAGTTTTCTCTAGAGTCATCAACGACCATAGTTGTCGTGATTCCAATGGATTTTTCTATTATCAAACATTCTATAGACGAGATATCATATTTTTTTCTGACATTTGAATTTATTTGCTCATCAATATGGAGCCTAAGCCTCAAATTTGATTTCCTCATCAATCCTGGTGGCCAAAATTCCACATCTATAAGATAACATTAACACCCATATCTCTAAGATGGATATTCGATCAGGAAAAAATCACCCCATAGGTTGATTCCCATAAGTGGAATGATTATGTTCCTTATACATACTCATCTTTTTCTTATTATCATAATAATTCAATGAAAAAGGTGAAATACCATAGAAATCCTAAAAAAATGTTCAGAACGAACTTCTAAAGACCTATACCCCACCTTGTACAACATAAGTCCTGTAATGATTGGTGATCCATGCCCATAACACCAGGAATGGTCCATATATTAATAAATGATACTTTCCTATGTAGATATGTCGTAATCTCCTAGGAATATTTTCCAAAACATGGTTATCCAATCCTATCATCCTCTTCTCGGAAAGCATGGTCATGATCACAAAAGTTCATAGCCTTATGCCTCCCTTGTAATCTCAAATTGGTAACAGATACATGCGATGGAAAATGGCCATTAAACTTTCAAGATGAGTCATCACAATAATTTTGGAGTTTACTTCATACCCTCTCATTCCAAACTCTCATTTATCTAATGTTGGCCAGAATGTTCCATGTCTGCCTCTTTTTTCTGCTTTTGGACAGCTTGTTAGTTTAGTGCATGTGGGACCCTACTCCTTTTTCACCAATAATATTTCCATCCACTCATATGGGTGAATATCCCTTCTTATGTGGGACTTCATTGTGTTCATAGTCTTGACATTAGAAAATATCTTCAAATACTCACAAACCAAGGATGGTGTCTTTTCTGATTCATTCCATGTCACCTTTGGAAGAATAAACTCATCATACATATCTCCAAGGACTGGTGATCTAGAGATCATGTAGACATACATAAAACTAATGTATTCTTATTCATGTTCCAAATAGTGGGAATTAGTCTATGGACTCCATCATCTTAGAATCTGTAGCACAAATTCATCATTACTATATACAATTGTGTGTCGACCCATACAACCTCATAAATCCAAATCCTTTTAAGTCATCCATAAAATCTGCACATGTCATACACACCCAATAAGCCCATATTCATGTAGGTTGAACACCCCTCCTAGGCAATAATCCCAACATTTCTTCCATCCTTTTGATAAATCTATTTGAGAATCTAGAAAATTGAAAAAATAGTAGTGTGGATGTAGCTTGGTTTTATGCGCTTCCAAATCTAGAGCATAGGGACTGTGATGCATGAAATGAGCCTTGTCTGCTATCCCAATGTTGATATATGTGCCCTCTATTGAAATATTGGTAGTTGAAAAATGGGTATGGTCTTGAAACCATGAAAGTGGAATATAATTCTTTTGGTCCAGTTTGTTGACATCCTGCAGAGGGCCATAACCATATAGTGAAAAAAATATACTCTCGGTAAAATTGTTGTGAAATTTCATCAAATTCTATACGACGAATGTGAGAGTAGTGTCACAAAAATCATAGTAATCATGAATGAAAATCTTCATCATATCATCAATTCTATTGCTGGCTAATTCATATGCATTTGTGATTCTTTTTGGAGCCACTGAACCTGCATAAGATATCAAAATTCATGTTTAAATTTAAGCTCATGTTGGATTTTTTTGATAATGGAATTAAGAAAATTTGAAAAAGGAGTTAAAGAATGAAATAATGGATTTGGAACACAAGTATAAATCATGTGTAAAACTATGGTGCCCCAATTTTGATGCACAAATAAAAAATATACAGTATAAGTGCAAATGATAGGAGAGTATGAGTGAAAACACATGCACACTGAGAGGTTGATTTCCAGAATTCATTGTAATTTTTTTGATGTGAAGACACTATATATAAGCGATGAATATTACCCTATGCGCCAACACCTTTCATGCCCACTACCTTGTGTTTTATCACTTGTGGGCCACACCAACCTCTTTTTTACCCTTTTTAAAACCTTACCTTAGTATAGGATCCTATTTTAATTTCAAATCCAATTTTGAGGGGGGTGGTGTTGACACGCTATTCCATCAAAGAGTATAAAATGTGACAAAGGGAAATACATTAAAAAAAAGAGGAGAAAACACTTGAAAAAAATCCTGATTTGAAATGTCTTGAAAATTGGATCACCATTGTCAAGAAAAGGATCTATCAACATACAAGGTACATGCATGCCATGTTCTCGTTTGCAACCCACTTGTTCAACCCACCACCATTTCACCCAGGGTCACATATTTCCCTATAAATAGACCCATGGGGCCTTTATTTGTATGGAAAAAGTTCCATAAAGACCAATTGATGCTCTGGTCTCCCCAGTGCTTCTCCTATGTCTTCTGTAACCTTCATAATAGCTCATTAACACCTAGAGTGGAGTAATTGAAGGAGTATCACATGGATGAAGTCCCTTTAGTGTTTAAAATTCACAACACTAGTAGATATAATGTGCACAACCTCTCTAAATCAGAATCACATGCTTCCTACCGATTCCTCTAAAAGTAACTTTAGCACCCCACATCTGAGAATACCTATGAAAACTATAGATGTCTTGTGTCATGTCTCACCCAACTATTAAAATCTATGTTTTTCATTACTTAAGATGACGTCAGGGCACCCAAGCCTATGTGCGTGCCCATAACAGCATGCAAAATACTTACTTGGTCCCCCATCATTGATTCAAATAATCCCTTTAGTCTACAATGTCTTTCATCAATCATTCTTCAAATCCATTCGTGGAAAGGATCCTTCTTCATTGGCTCCCTTGTTGAAAGGGATTATCTTGAAACCTTCCCTAAAACCTTCAGACTTATCAATACTTTTGGTAGTGTACGTCATTATTTCTCTTATTTAGGTTTGTATATCTATAGTCAGAGGTTTCCCACTTTTGTTTTGCAATAGGGTTTGGATTCATTGAGTTTATGTGGGTTTTTATATCCTCAGTCAGATCGAATTTTGTCATAAGAATAGTTTTTGGATGTTCCTGGTTTTGAGGATTAGGGTTAGGTTCATGAAATCCAATTCTCATATCTAAAATTCAGAATCTCAGTTCTCTAGAAGTGAAGGAATGGTTCACACATAATTTTCCTTTTTAACAAATGAGATGTCTCCCTCTACTACTAGGAACAAATTTAGGGAATCCATCCTGGTGTAAGCCCCTAACATTACATGTATAAGGTTTCATTATCACTTATCTCTACTTCAATCACTATAACTCCCTCTTTACATTGTAACCATGTCTAATGTAAAGAGAATAAATGGAAGTCTCGTCACCTCACCCTCTTCCACGGTCACCACAACCTCTTCCACCGTCACCACCAAAGGCCCATACACTTCCACTAGCAGAGGAGGAAATGTGTGGGTGCCTTTTTTAAATCATTAACATCATCTTGATTCACACACCTAGCATGAATCATTTGTTCTTAGAGATTAGTCATGATGAAAAAATCTTCACAAACTCCTCTAGATTTTTACTTCTAAGATCACTGATTCCCACCATAATTGGGATCTATATAAAGCCTTCTTAAGGCCTGAGATCTATATCATTTCATCCATAAAAGGAATACTTTTATAGAGGTAAGCCCAAAATAGTTTCTCTCAAAGGACTTCAATCACCTATGAGTATAATTGATCCAAGTGGTCTTTGATTACAATCCTATTGGGATACATAGGGAGCCTCTTTTAGGTTCATACAAAACTCTTCAAATCTACCGTTTCATCCTAAGACTTATTCCAAACAGGGTCTAATCCAACATGGAAATCCACATTTGTTTCCATGATCCTTGGTATTATTAGGAATAAGTACCACACAAAACCTTAAATAAGAACATTTAACTTATATTTCCTTACCACATGACATTAAACTAGACTTCTAGGTCATTAAAACATGACCTTAAAAGGTATGATGTGTCCGATTAAGTGCCAATGAACTATGAGGGTTCTGATTCCTTTCACAAGGATACATTGGTATTCCATTTATGGGTATGATCCAAACATCAAGACAAACATTTATCTCCCTAGACAATGAAAAATTCTAGAGTTCCCCACTGAGTGGATTAAAAGCCTGTACTATCATTATGATGGTTAAAGGAATTGCTAAACAGTATATGAGAGGATACCTTTAATGAAAAACCTAAAATATGTAGGGATGTCTCTATTAATGAATAACATCAAATACATATAGAAGATTCTAAATTTGAAACATACTAATAATTTATTACAAATTCTAGGGGAATCCAACGTTAGGCTTGATGAATTACTAAGGATACATGAAAATATCTCAAACCTAAAAGAGAGTCCTGGAGTATGCAATAATTCATCCCAAAATGGTGTCATGAGTCAGTACTCCCATCCTCTCAATACATTCATGTTCCTATGTATCATATGTTCAATGATAATGAATTTATGCCTTTAGAAAGTAGTTCCATTAGGATAATGAAGCGATGGATGTTTCTGTTTATGTAAATAAATCCAATGGAAACCACCCAGATGTAGTGAATCCTAACCTGAACACACATTCTGAGGAACAACGAAACAATCACTTAGTCACCAAACTATCACTATAAGGGGATATATTTCTTATAAGTACTCAATCATTTCAAGATACTATATAGCGAAATTTCCATTAAACCTTTAAAATTACATTAACTAAAAGAGAGTTTTTTCATGTCAATTATCAATCTCCGAACAACATGGGTTAAGCATTTATTATTCGTTCAGTTTTTCTAGGTACTCTTGGACTAATCTTAGGAAACCATAAAATATTACTAAACAATTAAAATACATATGCATAAGAAATGTGGAAAATATTTCATAATTAAGAAACCAGGCCATCCGTCTCTTGTATAAAATTCATATCATGAAATCATCCAATCATTCAGTACAATAAACAATGGGAAATCTCATCATAATCTTTCTAAATAAGTATCAATACCATCATTGTTACCACTATTCATATCACCATCTAGCCCGAAATCTTAGGCGCCAATATCTTGCACAATCCTTGGTACCCCTACCCACTTCTCAACAACAATGAACCATCTTTGTATCACAACATGTTACATGTTGAGGCTTATATTCTGAGAAAAAGGCATGGAATATAGTAAACAAGAAGCAGTTGAAAAGGAACATATTCCCTAAAACTATGGTGTACATCCTTTATAATAAAACATACTCTCTATTCCCAAAAAAACATCATTATTTATCAACTAATTTATTTACATATTGAATCAACTTATTCATTTATCACAGGTTGCAACCTTAAGAAACCAATTGCATCAACTATCAATATTTAAATTTTATTTATAAATTCTTCATGTTTAAGGTCCATTTCAATAAATTACAAGGAATAAAAATTTATATTAAACATGGAAATATTATTATTTTAGTCATCAATCATTTACAACATTCTATCCATTTTCCAATTTTGGAAAATAGAAAACAAAATAAATAATATCATACATAGAATATGGAACCCCATTCAGTCTCTAGAACCTAAATCCAATTCTTCCTTCAATTATAGTTTACTATTCATTAAATATAATTCCATTTCTACCCATTGTGATAATGTATTATAACATTACAATTTTACTTAAAATGGGATAATCAATGAATATAATACATCAAGGAATTCATTGCTATTCAAATGATAAAAGAATAGTCATATTGATCTCTGATCAAATCTCTCCCTTAAGGAACATAAATTCCCTATTTTTCCTCACAATGAATGTAAAACTATAAACCAAAATAACTTTATGTTATTGACAGAGATAAACCATCATATGTTGTAATGGTGAAATAGTTGAAAATTAAATGAATACAACTATTGTGGGATTTAAATCCATTGAAAACCCTATATATAATTTATGGTTACCAATATTCGTTTTTTAATATTTATAATTCTTTTATCACAATATAATTGTTCTTCAACATGATATAGTACGTGATAATGTCCTAATAGTATCTATTGCACTGAATGGTCATAGCAGTTCCCTTATATCATGTGATCCAAAACGTTCCTAGAGAATATTCTTAAATATATATTCTCTATAAATATGAAATCCATTGATGGGACTCTAATGATATAGTCCACTAGGGGTGGATATTAATTTTGAAATTGATACAATTTTTCAATGTGGTTTCCCATTGTAATTACATGTATTTTTGATTATTATATCTTGAAATACAAGTAAAAAATCCACATTTATATGTGTTATTTGAATTTCCTATATGTGGATGTGTATATTTATCCTTATATTTTAGTATTATAATTAATGAATATTACTAGTCAGGTACATTAATTTATTGATGAAAAACATGAAAACATATGTTTTCCTAGATATAATACACATTGAGTGCATCACAAGTAATATTACATAAATTATTAAAAAAGGAAAAAAAATTCCATTATTTTCTTTAATTTATGTTGATATATTATTTCCATTGATGTAATTAATATAGTCCAAATAAATCCATTGGCATGGAGTCTGTGGGAAGAAACATTTTAAAAAAGTTAATGAAAGAGACATCGTGTTCATAGGCTGAAGACACCATCTTGTATCTACATGATTTGTGATAACCTGATTAAGTAATTATATCATTCATTAAGAGTTTGTATGAGGTTTTAGGGAATTCTAACATTCGTTTCTTTCTCTATGGGTTTCTTGTCATGTTTTTAGATACCAACCACAATATCTGGGGGACCCCACATAATACCACTATGAAAGAAGCATATTTTGTCAAAAACTATGTATATCTTACTTAAATAATGATAATAGTCATTATATAATATCTTGAATGAATATTATTCCCATATTTGGTATAACAATTATTAATTTCTAAAATTATCACATATGTTCTTCAACTACTTATTCAAAAAAATCTTTTGTGAGGATAATATCTAATAGATAATAATATTTTGTCTAGGGAATCTAATAAGTATTTCTTTATTGAAAAAAATGTAGTTCTATTAATTTTTTAAATAAATTGTCATTACTGAATACTAGATAAATATTTTGTATGAATTAAAGACCAATTTTAATGTTCTAGTGAGGAATAATATATGTTAAATATATTTTTAATAAATATCAAAAAAAGTATTCATGAAATTAAATTAAATTTATTTTATTTTTTAAAAATATCTATAAATAATAATAATATTTTTATTTTTATTATAGATATGGATTTCTAAGGTTATTACAGAAATAATAATGATGAATGTTATGTTATTATTCTCAAACTATGTAACAATTTAAATACAATTATAATGATTCCAAACAAAAGGGCTTCCATTTTTTATCTGTAGAACATCTCCAAGAGAACTCTATCAATCACTATAGAGATCCTCTAAAAAATATTTTTCATGAATTGACAGAGATCACCCTCCAATAACACTATTGATTCTATTGATATGAGGATGAATCCTTCTTGGAAGCAATTCACATGATGATCATGGATGAATGATTCATGAATTATTATCTACCACATGACCCGATGGAAAATTAAATGGAAATGCTTGAAGGTTGGGGGTTCATGTTTAGATCACTACTAGGGGAAATCTATATAAGATTACTACCATGAAAATAAGATAATATATATATACATTGTAAAATTCATCAATGAAAAAATAATTCATCCAAATGAAATTTATAAACTATTTAAATTAACTATAGATCTATATGTGATGATCTTATGTTTGGTTCCACTATGTTGATGTCAATTAATATTATATATAGTTCTTTTGGTCACTAAAAACATCGTTATTGTATCGCAGATTAATAATCAATTATGAATAAAATCCGAGTTTAGAATTCCCTTCCAACACATACACTATTCCCAAAATATTTAATTCGTAAAAAAGGGGTCGCATAATTATTTATAATTATATAAATACTATATATTTATTTATACATTTGAGGTTAGTTTTCTATTATGGTTTAATTTTTCATTAATGAGGATTGCGAGATATTCTCTTCTTCTTCTACATTCAAAAAAATATATTAAATAATTATATAAATTATGAATAAAGAACATTCAGTGAACACATTCATAGTTTCCAAGGATTCTAGCTGTATTGAACAATATTACATGACATTCATCGCACTTGTAAACATCATGTACCCTAGATTAATACAGATAGATAAATCACAAATTAAATTGGAATTAACATAAATCATGTAATTTTATTAAATATGATGTATATTTAATACCCTTATGTTAAAAAATCTATCATAGTTCATAGTTTTCTAGATTAAAATATTTGTACCTAGTGTAATGACATGTACTATATTTGTAAAAGGTGGAAAACCTATTTGATTACATGACCTACATGATTGGTAACATGGTAAAATAGTTACCACATGGCTTGTATCCCTTGTAAATGTTGTATAATCATTTAACTTCCATAGCAGGGAAACTGACTTTGTTTCAAGGCATGTTTCATAAATATAAAATGAAGATATATACATGGCATGTAGCATACTAGTACACACTGTTTATATTACCTATTTATGTATAATTTAAAATTTCTTTTGAATATAATTTAATAATATTTAATATGTGTTCCATGTGTCATTAGTTAAATCCAACACCCCATATGATAGTTTATATATATATTAGATGTCAAATTATATTTTTTAGTATATATTGAACATTATATAATTTATATGTCCTTGTGTAGTTACTAATCTATGGGCATTAAATCATAATAAACAATGTAAAACACATGTTTTTCATGTGTAATTAATGTTAGTCATACATTCCATGAAATTATATGATATATCTTGTATGTTACTTGTCACATCAGTAAAGATTGTTACAAATAACCCATATTGGTTGGTTTAGTGGTGTACTTTCTATTTTTCTTCAAAGGTACACGTTTGGTACACATTTAATTTTAAATAAATTTAATATAGTTATATATATTTAATTTGGTTCATGATCTCAAGAATATGGAGATGATAAATAATATAAAATAATTGACTAATTTATTAATTTAATTAATTAATTCAAGCATAATTTTTCTTATATAAGATTGAATTTGAATAAATTATTTTTATTAAATGTGTAATTAATTTCATGTGTGTGGATGATCATGATCCTATTACAGATATTTTTATGTGATTCGAATCATTTAAATTTATTATAATATTAATTTTATTGGATATTTATCATCACTATGTTCATTATGAATTAACCTATATGACCATGAATTTATTTTATGTAAAATCATTTAACCAATCCTTTGTTTATCCTCACTTGTCTATGAGTAAAATATCAAGTAATGATTAGGTTTCATAGGATATTGGAGGTGTCCTATGTTTCATACTGAGGGGAATCAAATCCATGATATATAAGGTTAGAAAATTTAAAATCTACAACCCCAAAAATATCATATTTGGAGGTTTTTCCACATAGGTCGAGGATTAGTTTACCATTGTATAGGTTAACTAACCATTTTGAAATGATCATTGATTTTACACACATATTATTTAAATTATTTCATGTTTTATAGTTATTTTTCTTTTGTTTGTTTTTGTCAATCCAATTAAAAACACATTAACAAGCAGGAATGTCAGAACAAAAATAAAATACATTATGAATCATCATTTTCTATGAAATGGATATTCACGTAATTAAATAATTTTAATATTTAGAATAATGTAATAATGTTAAAAATTGGTAAATTTAAACATAAATATAAAAATCCCTCATTAATATATAGTAATTATGTGTAGATTTTCACTACTTATATTATAATCGAATAATTGTTCAAAATGATTTAATTGCCAAGGATGAGGTGATTTCAATTATCCCGGAATTTTTTCAAGGTCTTGGGTCAACTAAAAGAAGTTCACATTTGGAGTTTATTACTAAAGATGTAATGATTGGAATGGATTTAAGAAATATAAAGTTGTTGTTTTCAAGACATGTTATTACAATCAACAGAATAAGTAATTGTAAGTTAATGTATTTTGATATTTTACCCTAGCTTAAAACCTATAAAAAACATTCCAGGCCATGATTGAGATTATAAAAAGGGTAATATTTGTCCCTACAACTAGACTTCCTAATAAATGGGATGTTATGAACCAATTGTGATAACTATTGAGTTTCAATAAAATAGTGGGAGTCTAAGAATATTTATATATTATCTAATTTTATCATATGATGTTCTAAAATTACACTTAACATAACTATATAATTGATATTTAAAATGAAATCAAACATATTTCTATGATCCATACATGATAGGGATTACATTTCCACAAGCACTAATTTTAATGAATTGAAAATGTTCTTATTTGTTATTTCACATCATGATTGGAAATTACATGTTATTTAATTCCTAATTATAGAAGATCCTTACCAAGATGGATATGAGGAAGATTTTTTTCTCCATGAGATACATTTAGATTACTACACATATATCCAATGTGTTAGGTTATCTACCATTTCCAATGAGATTATTATGCTTGAATTGCATGAAGGCCTTGATTTTTTTATTTTAGGATTTTACACTTTTTAAAACTAGGTTTAGAGGGAACCCATACATAACATATATTCCTAGTAAAACTAGTCCTAGTACTTGACATAAAGACCAAGAGGAACAAAATTTTTTTACATTAACTCATGACCCAACCAAATTACACTAGAAATGCCAATCCTCACCATCCTCATTATTAAAGGTGCCTAGATCCCCACCTTGTATTGATGGTCAGCTATAATTTAAGGATGTAGAGCTACAAGGGCTAGGAACCAATGGATTTTATGATTCCCTATCATTATTAAAATATAGTTATCATTTTGCTAGTGGTTTTTACATTCTTTGAATCTTTTTTTAGGAATGTTCTTGGGTAGTCTAATCAGGCTTCTTCTAAGTCATTTTGTGCCCAGAATTCCATCGATGGCTTGAAATCCCTATGACTGGAAGGCCCATGATGGCTCAATGGCTCAATGTCCCAAAGGCATTTTGTATCTATATGGACCTAATACACATAGGTCCAAATCTTTTTCCCAAGTATGAAATGTAAAAATAATGATAATGGTCTCGAAATTCAATCTATGTCTAAAGCACCATAACTTTTTCTATCAAATAAGACGATCATCTAATTTTAGGTGAAGGAAATTTATTTAGTGTTTTTTTCATTTGGAAGTAAGGGCCTAGGATTTATGAATGAAACTAGAAGAAAAGGGAAGGTAAATTTGTTTTCATTATCAAGTGTAATATTGCAACATCTACCCATTGGGTATTAGATTCATCTTTTTTCCTCAAATTTATATCCAATGTCAAGAACAAAATAAATTCTGAAATAATTTTAGAGGAGATGTGGATCTTCATATTTTCAATGAATCATGACTTTCATCCTTTTATATTGTCGACTAATACCTTCCATTTCAAACTGAATTGGTATTTATTTATAATATTTATAATTTGGGGAAACATTTCCTAAAAACAACATCTTTGATTCATTCATTGTCATGGAAGGATGAATTTTCCAATTTAAAAGTATTGAAGTCTTATTTTATGAGGAAATTTTATTTATTGCATGGGATTAATAAATCATTGTATTAATTAATTGAATTAAAAAGATAAAGTTTTGTATATTGATAAATAATCATGTTTATAATTATCATATAACACCTTGTCAGGGCATAACCATCTCAATCACATAAACAAGAAGAATCTAACAAGGTTATATCAAGAGTAATATTTTGAATCTAATGAGACAAAACCAAAAGATGTATTTCATTTTTTTTTGAAGGGAAAACTATCAAACAACCATTTGATGGATAGGGGAACAAGGATACTAATATTTTAGGCTTGGTAATAATTTATGAGTGTGTAACTTTTATGTTAGAATCTAAAATTTGATATTCCTACATCAAAAAATTTAATTTTTTCCTAAATATGTATGGATATATCTTCATTATGAGGTATAGGTATAAGGAAGTTGATAAATTAAATGAATTAAAGAATGATGTTAAGAATAAAATTTGTATGATGATTAATAATCTTCAATATAATCATGGTTTTGAATAATGTCACTAAGATTTTATATAATTTCTACTAGAGATAGGTATTCTATATAACTCACTCCACATGATACACCTATTTATACTGTTGTTAGTGAAAGGAGAATCCAAACCCTTCTATACATTATAATTCCTTTGAATGTCATGAATATATTTTATTATTATGTTGGGGATATGTAATAAAAACTACTAGGAACACTCTAAATTGAGTACCAACTAATGATGAAAATAGAATTCCCCAAGAGTTATATAGTGTATAGAAGCATGTTCCATCACATACACATATATATAGAGGTGAGTTAATTTTGAATGAAATATTTGTAACCAAAATAATAACTTTGGAATGAAATGTGTATGAATAATATTTCCCAATAAAACCTAGGGATATTTTATATATTAGACTCAGTGATTAAAGTGACTATCAGGACACATGATGTCATTATTTATAGGGATATTATACTCATGTAGGATAATTAGATCATGAATAAATTTTATGAAGTTGATGCTCATGATATATACGATTTTGTATGAGATAAAATATCATAGGTCCACATAAAATAAGTAGTTCTTGAGATATATGTTTCACTAGTCACTAAATATGGTGACTAATTATTAATTAAAAGAATGATTCACTTTCCAAAAATTAGGAAGTAGAGAGATTAGAAGCTACAAAATGTCATGAATACCATAATATTGAGATAGAATCTAGTTATCAGAATGATGATTGGGTTCTGTTCGACATTCTAGTTGTATTATGCATTTTAGTGGGAAATATGTATTCAATAAAAAAATTAGATGGATGTAAATTTATGTACGTTCAACACAAGGCTAGTTTCAAAATTATTTAAACAATATAAAGGAATTATTTATGATGATAAATTTTATAAATTTACCATGATTAAAATCATCAAAATTCCACATGATATTGAAACTTTCCATTTCTATGAAGTTTCAGAAATGATTTTCAAATATAATTACCTAACAGGAAACATTAAGAATATTTCTATATGGATCTACTAGATGGTTTTGGGACTCGAAATAATTCCAAAAAGGGTTTCATCTTAGAGGGAATTATTTAATTATTTTTGTATGAATTTGGGTTAAAAAATATTAATTTTTATATATTTATAAAATAATTTTGTCCCATTATGAAAATATCTCTTCCTAGTATTTACAAGAGGTTTCGTGAATGTGAGGTCATTATCCTAATAGTATATGTTGAGGAAATATTAATTGTATGAAATTAAATTTCATTATTATAGTAAGACTAATACTTGTTAAATATGTAATTCTATATGAATAGAATATGTAAAATAGCAAAAAATCTTGGTATCGTTGTCATTTTTGATAGATCTATGAGGCTTTTTGGTCTATGTTAAGGTACATAAGTTGAACATATATTAAATAGTTTTATTATTGAACAATCCAATAAGGGATTTGTTCTAGTGTCAACCGGTATAGATATTTTGGAGATAATGTATCCTTTGAGAGAAGAGAATAAATATAGAATGGGACGGATATCATACATTTCTGTGATAGGATCAGTCATGTATTCCTTGTTATGTACTATTATTGATGTTGCCAACACCCAGAGCGTTGTTGGCATATTTCCAGATGACCCAAGTGAACATCATTAGTGCATTGTTATAGATGTCTTTATGCATATTAGAAGAACTAATTATATGATCCCATTATATTAAGGGGATGAGGAGCATGTAATCTGGGGATACACTTTTGATATATTTCAAATTGATCAAAATGATTTAATTTTTTTGTTTGGTTATATCATTAGTCATAATAAATGATATGTGATGAATATTTTAAAATTTCTAGTTGTCAATGATTCCATAAAAGATTCCAAATATAAATAGGATTATAATATAGCCAAATCATCCTTTTTTATATGAGTTGTTTTATATTATCTTAATGTGGTACCTATCATAAATTACTTTATCTAATTATATTGTTGAAATACACAAATATTGGATGTTAAAAAAATATACAATGGCATAATAATGAAAAAATTCACAGACCCTGAATGTATCTCTTCCTGATTAAATTTTCTTTAAGGGGGTATGTTTTATCATGAAGATATTCTCTAGAAGAAAAAACGACGGAACTCATCAATAAAGACTTATCTCAACAGAATCATGATATCATGTGAGAGCTAACAGTTTAAAGGTTGCTACATTTAGTTGTAATATAATTGGAAGCATGTTGGAGTTGGTTCTTTAAAACAAATTTTTTTGTACTATATGGTTTATTCTATTAATTTTTTTAATACTTACATTAATTTTATCAAATCATGATTTTACATATTCTTTAAATACAATGGGATAATTTTCCAAGAGTGGAAACTACATTGAATAGTTATAGTTGTTCCCTACTATGATTAGATCCTAGAAGTTCCATAACAATATTATTAACTAAAAATTATATAGTTATACATAATTATTTGAGAAGAAAAAATGAAATAGGGTGTCTAAAGAAGAGACTCATAGGACCTTGAATGACTTTATCATGGAGTTATCCCTTTCGAATTTTAAATGTATATGTTTTAAGAACATATCCCCCTAGTAGGATGTCAAGGGTTGCTTGTGTCATTAGGTGTTCATATATGTAGATGTTTTTTATTGATACTTATAATATAATAATAATTTTATTGTGAATTAATATTAACTGATTTAAATATTTATGTAATGAATAAAATCATGAAGACATGTGTTTTTGGTGAGGAGTGATACCTTTGGGGAATCATGAGTAATATTGAACAAATAAATAACATGGAAAAAGATTTTTCACTTATATTATTTACAAGATTTTGGTATCTTAGTCTAATCAATTAAAATTAGATAGCCTGAATAAATCCATTGTCATGATTTTACGTTTGATGGTTCATTTATGGAATTTCAATTAATGAGACCACAATTACTGAGGTAGTTGATACCAACATGAAATATTCCAAATTAGATATATCATGACAAGGGGTATATATTACACATTAAGTGTATGTGTGAGGTTTTATATCATTGGGAAATTATGGTTTTCTCTTTGTGTTTATGGATTCTATCCTTGGATTTAGGCAAAACCGATCTAATTCCATAGTAAAAGAGACTAAGAGGTTCAAAAAGTATATTTATCTAGAACCTCAGTTAAAAAACAATATTATTTTTTATTTAGTATGTGGAAGAAATATTATTCCCTTATATGGTTTAATATTTTTTATATTTTTCTATTATATAAATACCATAACAAGTTATTCAAGATAATATTTTTTGAGAAGAATATTTAAAAAATATTTATTTTCTAAATAGTTAATGTAAGATTTATTTTTTATTGGAAAATAAAGAGGTGATATTTATAATTAAATAACGTGTCATTATTTAAGGCATTATTAATATTATAGAAGAATGACTAACTAATTTTAATGGACGTAGGAGAAATAAAATATATTAAATAATGTTTGAATAAATTTTAATATATTTACACATGAAATAGTATTTATTTAATTTACTAGTTTTGTGAGATTTTAAAAATAATAATATAATTGTTCATACTATAGAAATGGGGTTACAAATACATTATGAATATAATCAAGGAAATAGTTAAAATATTATTTTATAACCATATCAATATTTGAAAACAAATTATATTATTCCTAACCCAATGTGGTTCAGTTTTGTTTTTTAAGTGTGCAATGACTTAATTATAATTTTCTTGAGACCTAGAGAGAACCTCTAGAAGAATTAAATCTTGATCAGACAGTTATCCACCTCCACCGACCCTCATGATTCTAGTGAGATTGAGGAAAATAATTTTTGTAACTACTTCCCCTGGATATCAAGGATGATTGATGCATGCAATGTCTAGAACATACAGCATAACCATATATAACCATCCCCACTAACATCCAATAATGAATACACCCATTTAAGAATTCACCCATTGAATAATCATGTACATTTCATCATAGGGGGAGAAATAATAATCTCATAGAGATCGATAACCCACACAAGGGAAACGGGATGCATCCCAAAGTGATCAAGAAACCGTACAAGGGGTAATCAAGACAATGTTAAATCGTGGTGAATCTTTTAAATTAACCATTTTAAAAATAAATTTCCAACTAATAAATTGATAATAAAAACATATCTTGCAAGGCTAATCCCATTCATATTTCATAATATTACATGAAAAATAATATATAGAAATATAAGGAAATTAAAAAAATTAAAAAAATTCAAATCCACCATCATACATGGGTAATATTATTCATAGTTAATAATAATGTAAAGTACCATAATTTTCATCAAATATATTTTTAAGAGATTTCTAGGTTATTTTTAATAAGTTTTAAACCACAAAAACACACACATAACAAATCACCATTTACAATTCATTAAATATCCTATATTTTATATTGTTTTGAGGCCAAAAAATTAGATTATGTCAAACCCCATTGCCAAATATAATATTCACTCATTAAATATAAAGAATATTAGTATCCAATTGAAATCATGAAACCCATTTATAAAATACCCTTGCAAATTTTAGAAAATCCTAGCATATATAAAGAATTCACATATGTTTTGAAAACATGTAATTTCATGGAGAAACATTTTATTCCAAGAACAAAATTTAATTAAATGGTTTTAAAAAATAAGAAGTGTATCACATATAATAAAATTTTTAATAAAAATAATTTATAAATTATAATAACAGTTTTAATTTAGAAATGAAACAATTTTATAGAATTGATTTTTTTTAAATAAGTGAAAAAAAGATGAAAGATGTCACCTTAATTGTTGAGAACACCCATGAGATATAAAATTATATCTACAAACCCTAAAAACAAATAAGAAAAAAATATTATTTACTAGAACACCAAAATAATCCATAATATGTCTTGGTTTTGTGGGGGAATCCCAATCCAATAGAGAAGATAATGGAAATGGAAGAATGGGGAATGAAGAGAATAAATACCTCATCAAAATCACTAATGATAAGTGAAATAAATATGTTTAATGAGTTCAATAAACCTTAAAGGGATCCCAAAAGTCATATGATTTGAATAAGGTTTAATATGGGTGAACATTATCTCAATTAGAAATATAAAATATTGGAAATTTCAACAAATTAAACACTTGGGTAGTCAACCAAATTTGGTTACAATATTTTCCAAAATACGCACCAACCATATACTAGGAATTACCTAGGCCCAAAACTCCTCTTCTGGTTCAACCAAGACATTGAATGGTTAGAAAGACCATACTAGATACATTTCATTAGTAACTATAAAAAACTAGGTCCACATTTTATTTTTAATATATAATTTACCAGATCATGTGCATGTGGTGTGCCACACCTAAGACACACAAGGAAACCTACATAGATTCTCGTGGTTGTTTTCATGGTTTGCAAGTAACCATGAAAATCACATGTTAACAAGACCTTTATAGTTAAAAATAAACCCAAGAGGCTTCACATGACGAGAGATCACACAATTTCCCTCTAATTGTTTTCCATAACCATCCACAAATGGAATCCTATGATAATTTCAATGTTCTAATCTAAAACCATGTAGAAATTCAATTGAAAACTCAATCATGTAAAATATATAAAAATAAACAACAAAAATGAATATGGGTTGTCAAATACTCCCAACCATGAAACTTTATACCCCCAATTATTCAATAGTCTAAATGAAGGGAAAGGAAAATAAAAATACACCAGGAGGGAAAAACTAAATAACACATTAATAATTTTTATCATAAAAACCTAATTCCATGATACTCAAAATCTATGAAACTAATAAACCATAAGGTTAAACAATATATCAATGCACAAGTGAAACAAAAACATTAAAAAATAAGTCTGTTGAAACAGATTATCTCTAACATATTCTCCATACCATTAAGAATTCCACTAACCTGGTGACACCTACGAATAACTACCAAGAATTTTTTTTCTCAAATAACATAATAAATAAAGAACAAACTCACTCTCAAACCAATAGAACATCCAAACAATAATAAGGAAAAGAAACCCCATACAGACTCGAAATAAGAACATGTGAACCCATCTTGGTTCATGAGACACATGGATAACATACATACTAGAACTAGATGATCCTCACATGGAGCATTAAAAATTTCATAATCCCAACACCTATTAGTATACTAACTAAAGTTGTATAAAAAATGTCATAGATACTAAACTGTAACTCAAGGTAATTTTCACGTCTGAATGAAGAGAACCTCAAATAATCAATATAGGAATGGGTGAAACTAACTACTCTCAATAAACATCCACCAATATAATGAGGCTTAATGAAATATAATCCCAAACTAAAACAATTTTTTTTGGCAACCCAGAGAACAAACAAAAAAAATATCCTCAAGAGAGGGGAAGCAATACCTATATTAATTGATGCATTCCATAAAATGAAATTAAAAAATATCAATAACAAACATCTATAAAAAGAATCCATTCATACGATTTTGAAAATAGTAATAAAATATCCATATCCAATACTAAAATAATGAAAGGGAAGGTACCAAGAAAAAACCCTTCCCCAATGTTTTAGACCCATTACCTCTTTTGATATCCCATCATACAAAATAACTAATGATGACCCAAGCAACCACAATATTGGAAAACACTAGGGGACATAATATATGATGGAATAACATACTATAGAAAACCACCCTAAGAAGAAAAATAGAGATATACACTTCTAAATAGAAGGAAATTTTTATTATGGATATTCCTCAACATTTTTATTCTCCGATATTTTTTATTTATAATTATTCCCATTCAATAGATCATTAGAATCAACAACCACTAGAGACCATGGATGGTATGTTTATATGAATATTGTGTTCGTGAAAAATTATTGAAAATATTTTACTCTGAATAAATGTATTGATAACCCAAGATTTGGGTAATGGTTTCCTTTAAATAATTGAATATTTTTAGAATAGAAGGAAACAATATCTGGAGAAAAGACACCCTAATTAAAAAATTTATTGATGTACTCCGACATCAATTTTTATTCCTAATTAAAACCCATGAGTTCAAGAGATTTATTACCTTCCTTGACCATTGGAATGAACTATTGTAAAAACACCATCTGAATGATCTCCCAATACATACATTTACACAGTTTGGGAGGTACCATCGAATCCCACCAACTTGGTTGAAACTGACAAGAATTCTCAATAAATATCTCTCCCTTGAATCTCTATGTGTTTGAGGAGAAGTGATAACAACATAAATCTATTCTAACCACCACACCTTATCCATTTACCCTGATCACTTAACAAATAAGGATGATAATGGAGTATAATATGTGGTCCAATCTCATGGAAGGTTCCACATACACCACTCCTCTAGGAGTCTAGGAAGGCATGGTGACTATATAACCCTTTTAATAATTCTAAGATACAACAATAAAATATACATGAAAAATATAAATTCATTAATCTAATAAAAAATTTATTCCACCGAATATGGGGAATCATGAATGAAATATCTAACCACTAAAAACAGAAGATAAGATTAAATGAATTGAATTTTTTTAACCACTATTTTCAATGAGGATTATTAGATTCATCTTTGATAAGTGTTTCACTCAAATACTAATCCAAAAAATATTTAAAAAAAACAACCTTATTCAAATATACAAAGATTTCACCAATATGTAAAATTAGACCATATGATATTAAAAATCATACATCCATTAAAAACCATCAATAAATTCTATTCTCATTTAAATCAATTTCAATTTATTAAACATATTCTTAATTTCATTCAAAATAATTCCATTATCTATCACATACAGATTTTAAATATACTTCTTTTGAAACCAATTATTTTCAGAAATACCCAAGGAATCATGTTTCACACATTTCATTTTCCAAATACCATATGAAAAAAGTTCCTTTTAAAATATTTCACTAATATATCTGAATTCACTCTTTTCATTATTTTTTAAAGAAAGGTTTTTTACAAAGATCGTCATTTTCAATAACTATGTTTTAAATACATGTTCTAAAAAAGAACACCACAACCCATAATTCATGGTTTAAAAAATAACATCCAAAAATAAAAACAAAATAGTCCATAATACCCATATTATAAGTGAAAATCAATTAAGGGTATTTTTGGAACCATGATGAGTCCAAATAACTCAATTGGGGGAGAAAACGCAATGAATACAATTTTTTCAGATGAATTTGGATACTATACCCCAACTGTTAAACACAATATTTCAATGTTTTAGACCAAACTGCTTGATGAAAACAAGTTTTTTCAATCTATACATGATATCGGTATAGCTCTGATTCTACATCTATTCCATAACAAATACATTGAAAAAATCACAATATCACATACAAATACAAAGGTGATTAAACAACATCAATTTATATTAAAATATTTTTCAACGACTAAAGAAAAGTCAATTTCTTAATTCAAAACCAAAACATCCTTTCAAATGTTGAGGCTTGGGACAAGAAAGAGATAGTTAGAATCTCCCTTCAATTATCTCTCAAGATAAAAGAACCATATATTCCTTTCCAACAGGATATTTTAAAATAACTAGTGTAATTAATGAAACTTAGGATCCTACTAATAGAAACCGAAAACATTCTCTCTGGTCATTTATTGAAAAACTATATCGGGAATCCATCTGACCAAGAACCCAATCCAAATTTCCACATGTATTAAAGGGGGTTACTGATCCACATTAGATGGAAAATTGTTCCTCAACATCATAAGAATCTCATTGAGAATGATTTTTTCCAAAGTAGAGGTATAATACATTGGAATAAATAATGAGATAAAACAATAAAGAATGAAAAATAGGTTATAAATAACTAAACTAATCCAAAAAATCTAAAAAAATGTAATAAACACAAATACTATCCATCAATTTTAGGATAAAAATTTTAATAATATATTTACACCAACAAAAAATAAGAAAAACCAAAGACAAAATCATGTAGAGCTCAAGACCATCCCTATATAACCACCATTTTCACACCACCACCCCACTCACCCCACATAGGCTAAAATAATGTAGTATAGGTATATCTTGGAACTTGAAGCCTAAAATATATATTCATGTGAAAAAAATATCAGTAGGTCACAAAAACACACCAAATCTATAGAATATGTTTTTAAATGTATTTATAAATTCTATTTTAATAATAAATGGTAATGTAATCATTTTCATATATAGATTTCATGGAAACCAAAAAAACATTAATTATATTTCCAAATAGTTATCCCTATTTTATAAATAAGAATAATTTTTTTGTAAATATTTCCACCAGCTTAATCAATTTCAAATCATCACTCCCCTCTTCATTTCTAAAAAAACCCTTTTACTTTATTTTATTTAAAATAGGAACATAAAAATATCTAACTATCTAATTACAAGTCAAAACCAAAATTATCATACTTCAATCCACCTCAATAACTACAAAAGAGTCTTTAATAGAGTTTTTTTAAATAACATGGAAAAAATATTCTATAGGAAATGACCAAAAATACACGTGGGTCAAGTTAAAAAAAACCAAAACATTCCCTATAGAAAGTAATATTTCAAAATAGAAACAATAAATGGTTTGACATCATTGAAAGGATGGTAAATGATAAAAATGATCAATATATCAACCCCCCTAAATCTATAACAATAAATTAAATTTAATATGTAATTGGATCTACCATTGGGAATTCAAACATGAGAATAACTGATCCATATAAGAGTGTACAAAACAACAAACCAACTACTGAAGTCTCAAATGATTAAACCATATTCAACTAACATGGAACAAAATCCTTATAGAAATGTAAAATCACACCTAGACGTTGTTATCATAATAAATAGTGGTCCACTATAGGCATCTGGACCAACTAGTACAATATAATAGATCATCCACTCATTACCTAGGTTCCTATGACTAAAAAGGTAGTGGGGTATAATAACATGTTGGAAAATTCTAACACTCAAATCATAACCATTTATAACGATCACCACTAACACCCAACAATGAATAAACCAATATTAAAAATTCACCCACAATATTTTAATGATCATTCCCACACATGGGGTGAAATAAGAATCTCATAGAGATTTATATCCCATATAATGGAAATGATACGAATCACAAGGTGATAATTAACCCAGAAAGGGCTAATAAAATAAAAGGAAAATCAATGGGTTACTTTCACAATACCGATATTAAAACAAATGTTACAATTGGACCAATAAAAATGAAATATGGATTAGTATTACAGTACCATTTACATTACATAAAATTTCATTCCAAACCATCTTTATAAAATATTGGAAGGCACAAACCATTTTTAAAAAATAAAAAACACCCTCCAATAACAGTCATCTTCATTGAAATACAAATAAAGGTCCTCGATCTTTATTTACCTCAAACTCAATTTAAAAGAGCCATTATATCATTTTTCACAAGGTGTAAACCACACACTTGTATTTAATTACCATTTTAAATCTATTAAAGGACCCCTTTCTAAATAACATTAAGTTCAAAGAATCACATTATTTCAAAACCAAATTTAAAATATAGTTTTTTCCCATTGAAACCAAAAACATGAAAAATTTAAAATTCTGATCATGAAAACTATTTCAAAAAGATCCACAGGAATTTTAAAAAATCCTAGAACTTTTAAATATTCCATTTCAAAATTGAAAAAATTTAATTTCAAAGAGGATCGATGTCTTCTGATATCAAAACATAATTAATTGGTTATTAAAATTTCATAACTACGTCACATATAATAATAATTTCATTACTATGGAATTTAGAAAGAATAATAAGTCTTTTAATTCGAAAATTATAATATTTCATAGAAACTCTTACTTGGATGAAGTGAAAACCAATCTGAAACTTGTCTACTTCAATAGAGAGCACACCCACAAGGATAAAATTAGTGTATTAAAACACTAAAACCCAATAAAAACATTGGTATATCAACCTAGAACCCTATAATTATCCTTATTAGGTATATTTTTCATGGAGGAAACCAAATACAAGAGAATATATAGATGGAATAGAAGAAGTGTGAAAGGGAGGAGGAAATAAAACAAAACCAGTCTAAAATCACCAGAGTAAGGAAGTATAAATGGTGTTGGATATTGGATCTATTTTATGGTCTCTAAATAGATAGATAATGTAAATGGTGTAGAAGAGGTAATATAGAGAATTCCTTAAAATTTAACACTAGGGAAGGTCACATAATTTTCTCATATGTGCACTAAATGCGGGTTAGACATTTCTTAGTATAATCACCCCTCAAATGTGTCACCCTATACACTACATTGTTGAAGAATATGTTATCTAACAATGCCATTTTGTACAATATAAAACCATAGTCACACCATAGGATTTTCACAACATTTTCGAAAATTGTGAGCTAGTGGTCTGACACACCCCATACCCAATAGGGAACCCACACAAATTCTACCTGTGGATTTCAGGGTTTAGAATTAACCATGTGAATCCCAGGATGAAAAGGATTTCACAATTAAAAATGACATGTTGAGGCTCTTCAAAAATAGAGTCATCACCATTTCTATGTAATCATTCACCTTAACCATTCATATAATTGATCCTTCAAGAATTCCCAAAATCTAATACAAACCCTATGGAAACTCAAACTGAAACATGAATACATTAAAAATATAATAGACAAAATAGTGAAAATGGGGGTTTCACATTTTAAACTCCTTTCCACTTTATTACACAAAAAATACCACAATTGACAAGAAGAGAAATACAAAATGATAATAACCCCAGTTTACCTAACTAGAAGAACCAATCAACCCCATTTAAGAAAAAAACGAACAACTAAGATCCAAAAAAATGTCAAACTGATCAAATACAAGGTTACCTTGCTTAAAAAAGGACAACTCAAGAAACAAAATATTGAGTTTATAGTTATACTTTCACAACAATATAATATTAGTTTTGAAAATCATGAATCACTTTCTTAAATACCATATCTTACTAATTGATACATTCTCGAGGTATTGGGTTATTTAGGAAGCATATATTTACTATATAAGGATATCTCTTTCCATTTAGATTAATATGTCCAATAAGAATTAATGAGCATATAATTAGATGATAAAAACAGTCTAATTAGATGATTGAAAAATTCTAATTTGATAATAGTAACATTCAAATTGGAATATTATAATCATTATAAATAGATGAAATAAGTTTACACTACTGGATAGCTATCTTAACATCATTGTAATGATGATGGAAAAATGATCATCATACAAAGTCTATAATGAACATACATTTAAATATGATGTTTTTATACAATTATTGAATCCAATACCAACAATCACAAAATATGGCCCATGGAGATTTTATTATAAAAAAACGTGAATTTGAAGATAGTTAAGTATATATATTTTCAAATAAGCCCTTTTGATTTTTTCTGATTTGTAACATATTGTTACATGCAAATTTTACATTCTTCTATTTTTTTTATATGGTATATTTGGTTTTATTTTAAATACCGTAGAAAATATTTTATTTTGTAATAATTTTTTATGATTTGGTATTATTGTAGGAAATTTGGGATCAGAGGGCATAGATTATTATTATCTTTTGATTGAGGGTCTATAAGACTTGGAAAACAGAGTTCATCTGTTCTTACTATCTAGGGAGTCATTAATTAAAGAGGGAAAAAATTATAGTTTTATTAAAACAACGAATTCCTAATATCTTAGTTATATTCTTCCCTAAAAATAATGGTCAAATCATTGATCATTATTTTATAATGTTCTATAAGTATTTATTTTCCAAATTATTAAATTTTACTTTTCTTTTTATTACATGTTAATTTTTGATGTTCTGTTATATATGTTTATCTTTGTAATAAACATTTCCTATAACTAGAATTTTTTAAATCCTTACAGAAGTATGTTCATTTTATTACATATTAATGACTTCAAAACAAAATTATCTTCAATTAAAATATATAAAGTCAATGTTAATTGTTTTTTCAACCTATAATTCAATGCTATAATTGAGACATTTCATTACTCTTGTGATCCAAAGAAACATAAACCAATAAGTATTACAAAACATAGGGGGGATTTCCAATGGTATCCACACTATTTAAAAATTATAAAACTGTGCCACCAATGAATAAATTCAACAAATGAATCCTCTAACAAACATGCTACCATGGGATAAAATAACTCTAAAAAAAATATCACTTTCAAACCAAATAATAAATAAACACAATAAACCTCAAAATAATAATATGAGCTCTCTTTAGAGGTCTGGATAGACATGGGTATCCTAGGATCAAGAAATAGATATCCCTAACAAGGTTCATCCCATAATGTTTCAATCCCATTATCAGTTAATATATATAATCAATTTTTAGTATAAAAACCCTATTGTCCCCATAATCCACTCATGAACTTTTTTTGACAAAACAATGAGCCACATAATGTCTCAATAGATTAATAGGGAAACCACAGTACTCTCATTAATTTTTATACCAACTAAAAAGGATAAATTAAACGAAACACACAACTAACCAAAAAGAGTTAGGAAACCTAGAGAAAAATCTTAAAATCCTTCCATAATAGAGGGGAGCATTAAAATACTGAAATAATGAATTACATAAAATACTATTAAAGTCCATCCATAAGAAACAACTCAAATGGGGAACCATCTATAAAATTTATAAAACAATATCGAAAGATCCATAACCAAGATCACAATCATATAAGGAAATGTATGCTAATAAATAACTCATCCCCAAAACATTAAACATAAGAAAAAATCCAAAAACCCATCTTACAAAACATCAAAACATGACCAAAATGACCAAAATGGAGGCCAACCATAGGGGACTTAAGGTACGATAGATTGGCAAGCGTTGGATCCCTACAGTGGATGTACATGAGAGGTATCGTCTTACTATGAGAAGGACACATTGCTTCTATATCTATATCATCCCATTTTCTTCTTTTTATTTTTAGGATTATCCTTATGCCCATTGGATGGACATAAATAATTACAATATATTGGATTCATAGACTATTCTTCTTCAATTCGAATGGAAATCATAATAACCTACTTTAATGGTGTTAAATCAAATTGAAGTATAGTTGAAAAAATATATATATCAAGGCCCTCACCAAAGAAATAATCTTTATTATAATCAGTAATGACTATCTTTGGAGGAAAGGGGACAAACCTTATAAAGTGATCAATGTACTGCCTCACTGATTCAACACCTGAATGAAGATCCAAAAGATCTAGTTCATTCTCCATAATCACCAACATTACTAAGATCCAATGGAAAAATTACATCCTAAAAATCATCCAAGACTTATCTTTATGTATTTGGGGATGTAGTAGTGATTCCATGAAAACATGACAAAAACCGAAAAGAATGCATCGATTTATCTCACCCATGAAACTTCTAAAAGTAAATAAAAATTGAATATCTCCTCAGTCTCTTCCAATAACCACACCACTTGAAATAACCATTAATCACCATATAAAAAGTAGATTTTAATTCATTATGTCCATGATGGATCATGAGCTCAATAAGGTTTCCTTGTCCACCACTCCACATGGATTCTATATAGGCACCAGAACTAGAGAAACCATTTCCACCATTATAGGATACAAAAATAAATAATACTTGAACAATATTAATTAATTCCTCAAAAAAAATCCATACAATTAAACTATAAATAATTAATCATGGAAAAAATTGTAAAAAATCAAATGAGGTAAAACTATTCAAGAAAAAATAACTTATCTATTTATACATCCATATTTCCCAAATTAATTTTGAAATATCTTCATGCCAATGTTTCACACAAAAAATTGTCTAACCCAACATTAAAAATAAATCAACATTAGTGGAGCACAAACACATTTCCCACAACAAGTAATGTTACTCAAAATTCATTCCAAAATACCAATTTGTTTAAAAAAACCCTGCATTAATTTAATGATAATTATAATTAATTACAATTTTTCAAAGTAAATTCAAAATTTTATTCCAATAAAAATCCTATTTTGTTTCAAAAAAAACCTTCAGAACATATTTTTTAATCAATTTCATTTTGAATTACCCTAGGAATAATGTTCGAATCAACAGATCATCTTAAAACAACAAAAAGTTGTCATATTATAGAAAATATAATAAAACTGAGGCAATTAACTCTTCAAATTTATTAATAAAAAAAGTTTAGAAATTAAAATTTTCAAATAACCCATTTATTTTATAATTTTTTAAACTAATAACACTCAAGTCACCAGAAAAACAATTAAACAAGGTTAAAAAAAGGCAAATCCAATAATTTCCTCAAAACAATCATAAATATATCCACTATAATAGAAAATAACATTATAAGAAGTCAATAATTGTTATAAGTAAGAAAAATTAAATAGGGGGATGATATTTTCATAGAACAGAGTCATTAATTGAGAAATTGTGGCCTTAGAGTGAAAAAATATATTCTAAAGAGGCAACCTTAACCACATAGGTACTACATGGTTTTCCAATATATTAATACTAACCAATTAGGCTATGATTTTCTATATTTATATACAAAAACCATTAATAGACACCCAATATAACATACGTACTCGATGAGGATCAAAACAGTATCAACTGATTATAATATCAATCACAATAACTAAAAATAGACTCAAATTCTCAATTTAAAACATAATCATCAAATAGAATCTTGAGTATTAGGATGAGAATGAGAATTAAAAACTCTCTCCATATATACATATAAATATCCAATAACCATTGTACCTAATATATATTGAATTCCCCATATAAAAAGGGAAACAAAATAATCTTAGTCACCTACTAAAGGTAAATAAAAACTATATCTGATAACATTTTATAACAAACAAAACTAGGATTTCATCCAACCTGGCACCCACCCCATCCCACTATATGAATAGAAGGTAATTCCTAATCCCAATGACATTTAAATTTGTTCCAAGGAATCACATGAATCTCTTTGTGAAATTTTTCCATCAAATGAGATATAAATGATATATGAATTAATAAAAATAAAAAAAGAATCATGTAAAATTTGTCATAACCATCAAAATTGATCTAACCCATTTTCATAAAAATAAACACAAACACAACCCATAAACAAGATGGTATAATAAATCATAATTGAATCAAAACTTGCTATAAATAAAAAACTATAAACCAGCACATGTGGAGCTTGAGACCATCTATATTCCACCACTGATTTCTCACCACCACCCAACTCACACCATGCCATAATCATATAATGATGAACAAATCCAATTAGGAACCCGGAACCTAAAATATATAAACTTGAGCTAAAAATATCAACTAGTTGGTAGAACCTATGGAATAAATGTAATATCATTCATATGGAAATTCATAAATTCTAGTGTGAGTATAAATTAAATGGTTTACATTTTCATATAAATCATTTATAAAAACAAAAATAGATACATAATTCAATTTGAAAACGTATATACTTTCTTTTAAAACACAATTAAAACATTGAAAGTTTTATTAGAAGCCAAATATATTTCAAACCCATAAACCCATTCATGAGTTTCAAAAAGACATATTAATTATTTTTTATATAAAATCTTTATGTTTAATACATTCTAATGGTTGATTCCATATCAATACCAATAAACCAAATTTGGGATATACTATAAAAACCACAAAATAGTATTTAATTTTGAAATTATCTTTCTAATAATATTTGAACACACATTTTTCTAACATAAATAATCCAAAACTCACATGAGTTAGGGATGAAAAAATTATTACCCGCATGCCAAAATACTTATGTAAAATACAATTAAAGTGATGTTATATATCAATGAATAGAGAAAAAATGATATAAAAAATAACTAGTTCACACTCCCCTCAACAAATAATCAATTTTGAAATTTATTATTTTAGGGGATCTATCCTATGTTTTTTTAACATGTGAATCACCTATCCATATAATTTTATACCAACTCATGGACTAGAGACCATTTA
Organism: Viscum album; assembly: GCA_963277665.1. Lineage (NCBI taxonomy): Eukaryota > Viridiplantae > Streptophyta > Magnoliopsida > Santalales > Viscaceae > Viscum > Viscum album. The sequence goes on along the minus strand of OY728134.1, from coordinate 408,862,259 downwards.
CATAGATGTTTAAACCACATGTCATCCAACTAGACAACAAAATCATCATTTTAATGAATGTACCATCCTATACATTGGTCATCCAATTACTTGAGGGATACTCATGGAATGAAAACATATTATATTAGTAGAATAAATATAAAATATAATACCAAGGATCCCATAACAAAACAAATGTATTGTGTAATAACATGCAAGCCATGTTTAACACAAAATATATTACCATATACACTCATCACCCCTAATACAAAAAAAATTAATATCCGCAAATAAGAAATTCCCCAATGTCATAATAAAACATATTCCTACATAATGGAAGAAAAAATAATCTCATAGATATTGATAACCCACATGCGGGAAATGAAATGCATAACATAATGATAAAGAACCCCCAAAAGGGGTAATCAAATCAATTTTAAAATAAAGGGTTCCATTCACAATAAAAATTTAACATCCAAAACTCCAAATGATACTTTATCACCGAAACATGGATCGAGATTGCAGTAACATTTATATTTTATAAAATTAAATTTGTAGCAAACTTTTAGAACATGATTGAAATAATGCAACAATTTAAAATATTTGAAGTCCACATTACAACATAGGTCTTTATCATTGAAATAAAAATCAATATATATGACATTCACTCTAATCAAACAAATTTTAAATGACCCATTAAGTACTTTTCTTCAAGTGTTAAACCACACACACATTTTGAATAACATTTTAAAATCCATTAAAAAACCCCTTTAAAAATCACATTGAGGTAAACACCACAATTTAATTGAAACCCCAAATTAAAATATAGTTTTCAATCATTAAAAACAAAAACCGAATCAAAATCCAACTCATGTCACAAAAAAACCTTTCAAAATTCCCCTAACACATTTCCCAAAAGTATTACACATCTAAATATTACATTTACAACGTGAAAACATGAAAACTCATAGAGAAACAATTTATGAATACCTCAAAAATATGAAAATGTTTTTCATACATCATATTGGAATCACATATAGTTACACATTAAATGAAAATGAATTTTAATTTCTCAAATAATTTTTTCTCTCATAAAAAAATAATATAGTGGCCAAATTGGAACAAGAAAAACCCTCATCAAAACATGTAACCTTAAATGAGAAGCACACCCATGGGTATAGAAACACCATATAAAGTCCCTATCACAATAAAAATACAACACAATATCCACTAATAACATTAAAATAATCCACAATAGTCCTGGGTTTTATGGTGGAAACGAAATCCAAGTGAGTAGATATAAGGAATGGATAAAGAGGTAAAGAGAGGAATAAATAACAAAAATACTATTGGAAATATTTTTATATAAGGAAAGTATTGATGTAATAGGATTTTTGATCTCCTCTAATTGTTCCCAAAGATTTCGATGATGAGAATGTATGAAAAGTGGAGTGAAACACATCTTAATACAAAGATGGGTAAATTGGAAAATCCAAAAAAATTAGAAACATGGGATGGTTGAACAGTTTCACAACATTATTTACCAAACATGGTCCAACCTTAGTTGTCCACTACCTAGGAATTCCACCCATCACACAGTACACCTAGGGAACCATATGGTTGTAATTATAGTTCTATAACCATTCCATTGAACATTGAACAAAATAAGAGCAACACCACATGCTTTCCTTAAGATTTATCACAAAATGATGAAATATTATGCCAAACACCAGACACAAAATTGAACATGTGTTGTTTCTATTGGGGGGATTATTTGGTATAGACATAATAGTGTAAAACCCATGAGGACAATCTATGCATAGTTAAAAATGAAATGATGTAGATTCTCATGAATAGAAGTTGCATAGTTTCTCCCTAAGAATGTATATTAATTATGCATTAAAAAAACCACTGATAATTTTTATGTTCTAGAATGAAACAATTAGAATACTCAAACCGAACATAAACCTCACAAAATTATAAAAAAAATTGCATTTGGGGTCTCAAAAACTCCCCACTATCAAAATTCTATCATTGAACTCCATGACTGGATATACGAGAAAGAGAAAATAGAATATCCCAAGAATAATATATTAAAAGAACCACTAAACATAGATTAAAATTTAAATCAAAATCCATGATCCTAAACTATGATCAATCAAACCAACAACATGGTTTCCCAATATCTCTATGAACAAATGAGACATGAACAACTAACATGAAGTCCTACGAAGAAAGGAGGACCTAACATAGTCTTCCCACAATTTAAAAATCCTATAACATGGCTTCACTAATGAATAACTACTAAGAAAATCAACAACAAAACACATTTAAACCATGGGATATACTCAACATAAAAAAATCCCTTCCACCTAAAGGAATGAAAATAAGACACAAGAACCTTAAAATAAGGAAAATATAATAATCTCAGGTCACGATACATACAGATAACCTATGTTGTGTGACTGGATCACCCTCACATGATGCATCCCAAAATATCATAGGAAAAATAGGATTTAGTATACTAACACATTTGGTAGAAAAGACATGATATTAACCTATTCAAGCACTCAATATCATTCATATTCCCAAATTATGTGAAATTCAAATGCTCAACAAATGAAAAGGAATAAAAAAATACTCTAAATAATTGTTAACCTGAAATACTAAGCTCAATGAAATGGAACCCAAATAAAACACTAAAATGTGAGGAAACCATATAAAATCCTCAAAAGACATCCACAATTGTGGGAGGGTGTGGGTTCCAAATATTAAAAAAATAATTCCATACAAATAATTCAAAACCAACCATAAAGAATAACTATAAATAAGAGCCAACTCCATGAATCCATGAGTAATTGTAAAATATAAAAAACAATGGTTAAAAACATCAATGCAAAGGTCCCAAAACAAAAAAAACCATCATTAAAGTATTAAACATGATACCTCTTCTTAAAAACATGTTACAAAACATCCATAGATGACCCAAATGACCACAATAGAGGAAAACTCTATAAGACATAACATTTGAGGTATTATTATTCTATATATTCCCATTATATAAGAAAATGATAGATCACCTCTTACTGTGTTATAGAATTATTTCTTCTAGTTCTGAATCATCGTTTTTCTTTTCCTTACATTATTCATTATACTAACCCCCATTGGATGGAACCAAGGAATCATCCACCGCTGGATTCCAATACTATTATTCTTTTATTATAATGATATCATTTAAAATATAATAAAATGATTTTAGGACTGATGGATGTATATTTGGACCATGATTTGAGTGAATAAAATCATAGAAGAAATAAGCATTATTAGAATTGTTGATGACCAACATTGGAGAAAAGATTTCCAAATTCAAAAATTAATCGACAAAATCCCTCACTAAATGGTAACCCTGATGATGTCCCATGATCTTGAGAATTTTTATCACTCTAACAACCTCTAGGAATATTCACTAGACATATTCCATCTTGAAATAATCCTATGAAAATTCATTAAACATAGGGGGAGGTAATATTTTGTCCTATAAAATTTGATTGAAAATGACATGAAAGAAGTAGATGTATCTAAAACATGAATCATAAATAATTCAAATAAAAATTAAGATAACCTAAATATATTATAATGAACCAACAACTTCCAAAAACCAAGGATCACTTATAATAGAATATGGTAGTTGATTCAAGAATTCCAAGAAGGGATCCAAGCTCTAGGTAGATCCCATATGCACAACTCCACATGGATTCTGTGTAGGAAACAGAACTAGGGGAAATATATTGACCAGTATGTGATACAATAATATCAAATACATTATCAATGTTAATGTAATCAAAAATGAAAAACCAAATGATTCCACCATAAGGTAGAAATTCAGGCCAAAACAACAAACCCACAAATCAAGAATAAATAGTCATAAAAACAATTTTTCTATAAAAATACAATTATAAAAGAATTTTGAAAACCCCTCACTCTAAGGCTACAAAATAAATCCACATAAATTCAAAAAAAACCCTTTGGGGTCATACAATCATTTCCCCAAATTGTAAAATTACACAAAATTATTTTCAAAAACCCACATCATCTAGAAACAAAAGAATCACATATTTTGATCATTAAAATTAAATTCTATTTTTCAAAACACATTTAGAATTTATTTAAAAAATTATATTTTTCAAAAAAAACATTCAGAACCCCCTTATGAAGGTCAATTGATTTCTTGAATACCTAGGGAATCACGTTTGGAAAATCCATTTTCCAAATAAAAAAATAAAATAAATTTCTATTTAAAAAAATCCATAAAATTAATTGATTTTAAAAATATAATTTATTCACAAATCCATGTTTTTATAATAAATATTTCACTTATATTATTCATTTTTCCAATTAATGTTTTCCAAACAAACACAATCATGGAATAAAACACGCCACAATCCAAATATTCCATGTAACAAATCAGAACACTCATAAATAAATATATTTTATGTGAAAAACTTCACAAGGAGATGTAAATAATCACGAGGAGGCCAAAAAAATCAACCAATGATGAAAAATATAGGTTTATGGTTCAGTTAAATGGGATTTCCAACTGCGATCCCACTAAACAACGTACTCTGTAAAAGAGGTAGACGTAGAAGCAAAGGAATCACATAGATTCCCAACCCATGTATTCTAACCATGTATCTTATGTGATCTTCCATATCCCTATGAATAACATGGAACCCCCCCAATATCAGTTATATACACATTGGGAGTGTAGAAACATCAATGTTGAACAAAATACATTATATCAACTATAAAACATCAAATTAATAATTTTAAACCCAATTGTCACATGGAATACTGAGAATGGGGACGAGGAAGGGTCTGAATGACTCTCAAAACCCTTACATGTCTATCATTAACATCCTTTGTCTCTTATCTACTAATACATCCAAAATTAATATAATAAACTCAAGAATCATATGATTCTACTTCAGGAAAAATAACAACAGATCAAATCCAATTTTTTTTTATTAAACCAGCCAATTTATCACCTATCCCAACACCCAAATAAGATATCCACATGGCCCAAAAGAAGTTTCTTCCACCAATTAGATTGATACTAGTTCATGAGAATTATAGTATTGACATTGATTTTTGTCCAGAACTAGAGATAAAAGAAAGTGGAATTAATAAATATTCAAAAAAAGAAATCCAAATAGGTCATAATGAACTAATGTTACCCAACCCATTGGAAAATAAATAATTAAAAAAACTATCCATATGTAAGAGGATGAAAAAAAATCATATTTATTACTATATAAAAATTACCTCAAATAATAACAAACCAATCAATCGAGTATATCGTGGGGTTTACTATTTGGATTCCTAACATACAAAGTACATTACTATATAAGTGTATTCTAACTCTGAAACTAGTAATTGGAAAGCATTAGTGTTCAAACTAAAAGTCATCTTACTATCCCACACAAGCCTCATTATGATGAAAACCCATCATATGCCTTTCCCTAGGTGGAATAGATGCGCACTAGCATCATGTAAACCATTTGTCATAATAGACTAGATCACCCACTTGGTACCTAAGTTCCCTAGACCAAAAGGGAAAGGTTTTATAAGAATATGAAAACCAAGTCAAACACATAATGAATAAACATATATAGAAATCATACGTAACACCAGAAAATTAATATCCCTAGATATAAAAATGGATCCACTACATAATCCATAACATTCCCACATAATTAGAGAAACCACATCAGAAGAAATAACAAATTTCAATGTTTTTTTACACTAGCATTGTATATAAAAATATCTAATTTTCAATGTTTTCTAATAATTTGTATTTAATGAAACCTCATTTTTAGATGTTCCTAAAAAATTCAGGTCTTTTTAAAAAAAATTAATTTAGCTCATTCATTATTTTTCAAAAATATTTACTTTTTATTTTAACAAGATTAAATTTTCAATTTCTATTATATTGTTTTTATTTTGAAATTTATATAATTTTGTATTGTCTATTCCCAAATAAAAATTTGTTTTTATTTTTACAAAAAAATATATTTTAAAGACATTTTATAAATTTATATCATTTTCTCACCCTCCCCGCTACACCCTTCCATCCTGTACCTCAGAACCCCCTTACGTAGACCAGAATCACCACTTGTTTCGCTATTGGAAATGTGCCATCCAGTCCACTGAACGATGCCAAGTTATCATGGAATAGGCACTATTCCACTCCAACGTTGGTATTGTTCCATTGAACAGTGCTAAACATTCAGTGGTATAGTGCAGCATCCGATGTAATGTTGAATGTTCCAATCGACTTGATGGCCAAATTCAAATAGTTGGGCTGGAGATGATTTTTACACTCTCACACATCGAACCCCACTTTGTCTAGTACCTCACCCTACCCTAGCCCCCTCCCACCCAAAACCCCACTCACACAACGCCACCAACTTTGTCTTGTACACACACCCCCAATACCCCCATCACACCCTACCTTGCATATTACCATATCCCCCATCCACACCCTCCCTTCATGTACATCACCTTACACAAATGCATATCCCTACACATCATAAGCCAGCCTTACCTAGAAAAATCATTTCTAATTCCTCTGTTTGAACTAGGAATCCTAGTTCACTAGAACATGCTATATTCCATTGGAACATGAACTCTTAAACTAGATATTTGGAACATTTCATTGGAATATTACCAATGTTCTAGTGTAATGGGGCATTTTCCACTAGAACATGGCTTGTTATAGTGGACTGGGCATCTGAGTTCTAAAAGTGGAACTTCCTTATGTCACCCACCTACACATCCATAATTAAACACTGGTATTAGAGTTTAATCCTTCACCATCCATTATTTTATAAAATAAACTAGAAAACTCACAAGCTATATTTTTAACTAAATAAATGTATTATATTATAATTTTAAATGTGTAAATAGATATCATTTTTCATGTGATTAATATTAAATATTTACATATATTAATATATACATATATATGCTTATATTAAATATATATTTTCTTATATCTTACAAATATTTTCATATATATTTTTACATTTTATGTTTATATTTTATGTTTATATATATATAACGATCCACGTTCTAAAATGCTGGAAAATATTGTCACATTTTCTAAAAAATGCATCTAAATTTAGAATATTTAATTCTATTATATTATATTTTTATATATACAAATTAAGTTTAGTGTTTAAAATTTAATATTATATATATATATATATTATTCATATATTAATATATATATAAATACTTTTTATATTATATTTCTTGTTTATATATATTTACATATGTTAATATTATACCATATATATATATATTATATTTTATATTATATATATGTTTCTGTGTTATTATATTTTATAATATATATATATACATATTTGTTTATACATATTTATGTGTGTCTGTGTTTGTAATTTATATTATATATATATATATATATATATATGTTTTTTATATTTTAATATTATTGATACATATGTTTATAATTTATGTTTATATATATGTATATTATATATATTTGTGTGTGTGTGTTTATATTATAAATAAATAAATATATATTATTTTCATGTATTTTTATATTTTAAATATATTATATGTTTATATTGACATATATATATATATGTGTGTGTGTGTGTATTTGTGTGTTTAAATATATACTTGTACGTACACACACACACACACACATATATATATATATATACATTTTACTACACTGTAAAATAATGTCACAAAAAGTGTCAATTAAGCACTTATGACTACTACCACTTTTTCCATAAAATCATTCTGAAACTAAAATATAATTTTTAGGTAACTAAAATAGCCATGTTTTTTTAAAAATGTGACTAAATTTGAAATATATGTCTGTTATATATGTCTGTGTGTGTGTGTTAGTGTATATATATATATATATAAGAGAGTATTTCTGTGTGTTCCTATGTTTATATATTACTTCCCCTATAAATGAGACTCTATTTTGGAATCATTATCTCAAGACAATTTCCTACAGATTTATTTATGGAACTGAAAACACCTAATGATTATGTACCAAAAAGAACATGCTTTCCAAATGCAGGAAGTCATTGCTTATTTTTACCTATGAGACTTAAGAATTGACATTGGTCGAGGGCATGGGTGGTCAAGCTCATCACAATATTTTTAGGGTAATTTTTGGCTACTCTGTGACTCTCTTATTGATTTAAGATACGTTCAGGAATCCTTATTAATTCACCAAGTAAAATATATTGTTCCCTTGAATTTAAAAAACAATCATTGGAATGTATGGAATTAATTTAGAGTCATCTATATGTATCCAAGGTCCCTCATCACTAGGGATATCTCTATGTTTCATTAGTTATCTATTTATGGTAACCTCTTATATACTACATAGATATTCATGGTTGTTTATACAAGGGTGTTGATTTTAATGCCTTGTAGTGGGGCACTCTAGAATTCATTTTCATCCAAGTAAGAAAATGTTACATTGAAATTTATTTTCCTTCAGGTAGAATAATATCTATTTGATGTTTATCAACATTCTGTCAGATGGAAGGTAACTATGTAATTTATCACATCCAAGGAGTCGAATGTTGTGTTGATATTTGGATTGTTACCATAGATGGGTTTCCTTTGTATCCTTGAGAAAGAAATCAAAACCCATGAATTTTGGTGATTCTTAGTGGGACACATCATACATTTTATGGTTATTAGATAAGGACCTAACCAAACAGTTTTACACTATGTGGAAAATAAGTTTAGGAAGGAGATGCATAGTCATGTTTTGGTGTGGGACATATACCAAAGTATACATGGGAAACTGGTAGGGATATATGCTTCCATGATGAATGAAACTATACATGGAACAAGACAAATAATGGATAAGGTTTATTTGGGTTGTTTTGATTGAACGATAGTGGGGATTCCTGTGTATCCAATTGGGATAAGAGTAAAAACCCATGTATTTTGGGAAATCACATAGGAAAGGGTTGTTCTTAGATAGATATAGGATATGACTTACCATTGAGAAGGATTCATTGTAAATGAAACCATGATTTTTGGAGGTAATCAGAGTTCTCATGGTTTAATAAATGAGGTGAATCATGCTAATTTTGTGATCATCAGAAATATCTATTCCCATGTGGGTCATGCTCAATGTGATAAAAAATATGATGTGATTCACTCAATAAATTAAAACACTTTTCCTCCTCGGCTGGTAGAAGCGGGAAGGCCTATGGAAGAAGAGGCAGTGGCGGCGGTGGATGAGGGCGTGGATAAATGATCCTTTCAATGTTAAGTGAAGATGAAGGTCATTAGGTCTACCTCAAAAGGCAAGGGAATTACTCAAGGAGGGATTCGATTTAATTATTCATATTATAGGAGAGAGACATCTATTTTGATCAAAAGGAGAAGAATGTGTGATCATCACTCCTCCTCTTGGGATCCAGAGGCTTCAAGTCATAGAAATGAGATGGGTGGACATAGCCTAAACCTTAATTACTCAAATAAGGAACTATTCATGACCCCACCTTGGGTAAGGGTCTATGTGACTATGGATATACAGACCTGTAGAAACTCCAAGGATCCTAACACACAGATAGTAATAATTTGGGAAACCTCTAACAATATAAATAGAAACCCAAATGAGATAATCATTGATGTGCCTTTCCCAAATATTTGGTATGTCAGGATCACTTGGTGGAGGTGTCAACATATTCACTTTCTTAAAATAGATTCATGTAATGTTATACCATACCATGTTGGTATTTGAATATGAATTTAATGGTAAATTTTGTAGGTCCTGGGTGTATGTTTTCCTCATAGGTAGCTTGTGATGGAATGACGTGCAGGTCCTTAGAGGAACTGGAAAATTCTTCACAACGTTGATATAAAACTCTTCAATCCTAACATAGAATATCAAGAAATCAATATTTTGTGAGGTTTTAACCTATGAACCCTATGTTTTCCTTTGTGTATTTGGAAGATCCCCTCGTAAATCCCCTCTTAGGGAATGATTCTTGCATAGGTGGATTATTGTTTATGGAAAAGGGTCCTCAATTAGTTGTTCTATATTTCAAATTCTGAAAGGGAAATTTATCTCGAGTAACCACATCATTTATCAATTATATCATGTTTTATATAGCTTCCTAAGGAAATTTGGGGGTAACTGGGTGATATAGCTATGAAATGAGAGATTTGGATTTTCATCCATGTTTTCATCTATGTAAATGGGGAGACCAATTGTCAAATTTTCTGGTATGAAGGGGTTCTAGTCGAAGGTTGTTATTCATCATAATTCTAGGTCATAACTCCACAATGTATCTCTCCTACATAGGTATGTAATATATATATATTTCCACATGAGTCCTCTGCCATAGATCCTCTGTGTAGGTCCTCAGGATAACTAATACATCTTTAGGCTGTATTGGTAGGAGTTGTGCTATCCTTCTTTTATGTAGGTATGGAGAGTAGGTCCTTCTAACCATATTTCTACTGTTTCCTTTTAATAAAATTGAAGATTTAAATTATCCAATGTTCCCATCATAATATTTTTCCTTCAGTTATTAAAATGGACTGTCAAAAAATCCACCCCCCACAATTGGGATTGGATACAACTGAAATGAGGATCAATTCCTTCTGTGCAAAAGTGGGGAAAAATTATGGTAAAGTAAAGTTGGATAGTACAGGTCTTATATATAGATTTTATTTGTAGGAAATCAGTATTGGTATTTTTCTAGAGATAGGAGTTGTGGACCCGTGGTTCCTAAAAATAACCCCATGTATATTTTCATTTTATTCAGCATCTTTTCAAATTTTTTGTCAACTTGTGTTCTTGTTGCGTAGCCCATTCCATCATCTTGATGTCATCTCTCGATCAAAAATGTTATTTAAAATTCTTTCAAGGTATAATTTCAATGAAATGGAGATACATAGAGTTATTTAATCGAATGAGATATTAAATGAGTCCCTTTGAAGGACTTGTGATGGGTACCTTATCGAAGGACCTACACAAGGTTCCTTTTCGAAGGGGCTATGCAGAGATTATACTTTTCCCAATTCATGAATTACATTATGTGAATATTTGAATGTTAATAATATTTTGTTCCATCATAAAGAGAATAATTTGGTGAATATATTATAGGATATACCTTACATAATAACATAAACTGTGGAATCTAAAATATGCCAATAGAAATAATGGTAGTTGTTGGGCTAAATTGTTACAAAGTTGTTGAGGGTTCCCTTATTTATTTAGAGTAGGGATGATTCCATACCAAAAGTAATATCCACAAAGGAACTATCTACCTCTATATAGTCCTGGTATTTTATAAGACTCCTAAATTCAAGATTATAAGAATATATTTTTTGATGACTTGGATTATACAACACCTCAACTATCATTGTATGAACATTCTGTGAATAGTGCTTCTTTTCATGAGGGAAAAATAAAAATTTGATTTATTCTGCAACAAATTTTCTATACTACTTATAGTATTGTTCATGTTATAGATAAAAGTCCATATTTCTAAAATTAATAATTTCATTTTTCAAAAATGTAAGATCCTAATGGATGGAAAAAAAGACTGGGATCTTCTCTCTAGATGAGGAGTCCATCCTGAATTGATGTGGTCATTTTGGGTTTTCCAGGCCTATTTTGTGATCAATAAAGAGAAACAGAGAGTTCACATTTATTATTCTATATGGGTTGGAAAAACTTATGCTTATAAAAATGACTTCATTCCCTAATTACTGAGCTAATGGAGTCAACAAACAAATTATTTCCATATGATGCATATTAAGGTTAGCATGAGTCTATGGGGTGTTTACAATATTTTGTGGGATCCCATTCTTATAGATATTTATGATGAATTTATTCCACCAAAAAAACATGGGTTGGTGTATCGAGGATGACACCATTGGATCATGAGAAATTCAAAATATCAAAGAAATTACAAGAGGAATAGAAGGATACTCATCCTAGGGCTAACATTCATGCAATATTATGGATGGAAGATTTATTAGAACCAATGAAAGTGAAGATTCTTAATAGTTGTTGTGCAAACATTTTCCCATGTACAGATAATCCAGGTGCTTTAGGAACAAACTACAACCCATTGTAAATTGGTGATTACAATCATAATGGTTGTAATGAAAATACCAATATGGATGAAAATATATCCTTAGATGAATTTTTTTCCACGTTGCTAAGAAATTATTTTCTCCAAGTATATAATTTCATTGGCGGTGTAAGGCCATGGAAATTTTTGATTTCATCTATATTGAAAGAGGGGAAATATATTCAGTTTGATACAAATGTATTGGATTGAATCAATCACTCTCTATTTCATTTATATAATTGAAATGATATATTTTTACTCACATGACCATACCCGGTGTTATGGGGATAGATTGTAGCACATTTCTCTTGATATACATTGCTAAATTAATTTTGGGTTCTGGATGTCTGATTTTGAACCCTTTTACAAAAATATTCATGGGTTTATCCTCTGAAACTCATGTCTGTGGAGGTGGTGTGGAAACGAAATGTTTCTGGATAATTTAGCTTCTTTCCTTTTGGTAACCCGCATACTAGAATATTTTTTATGATAATAATAAAAAATAATAACAAACTGAGGATGTTTATGATGGAATTTAGGGACAATGTATTATAAACTAGGGTGGAAAATGAAATTATCTCTGTGGATTAGGTCCCTTACCTATTTTATCACTATTTTAAATGCCTTCAACAATCGATCACCTTTCCTCCCACATATGTGAGACATGATAAACACTCAATGGTAGCCCAAAAATTATGGATTATGATGGGTTTAGAGGCATAATTTTTTTTACGCAACCTCCATCAAATGAAACAATTGATTTAGAGAGAAGATATGGAAAATATTTGGTTTCTTACTACCCTCAGAGGAATTAACACAATGCATACATTGAGTACAAGACACAATAACTATTTATCATGAAAATCATGGGAAAAGTTCTAAAACCAGATATAATGCATTGGATTTAGAGCCTTCTGGTCTTTAATAATGTTCATGTATAAAATATACCAAGAAGAGAAAGAATAAGGAGACAATACCTCAATCTCTGAGGCGATACTATTGTCATTATCAGATAGATATTTCCATTTAATCAGCAGATTCTTCCGAAGAGAAAGGGAGGTTTAAATAGGTTGTCCAATTTGATGGTGTGGAGTTTTCTCTCTATCCTGCTGAATGAGATCCTAACTATTTGCAGACTTTTGGATCCCACTACTGGTAAGGCATGACTCGTGAAGTAAAGGATGCATTGGAAATTATATAGTCCGATATTTGAATATCAAATTTTGCTGATATTAAAGAACCCTCCAATTACCATCTGGATAGTAATTTGTATTAGGTGAAGGAGTACATAAAAGTGGTACACAGACACACATACACACACAGAAACACACACACACACTTATAAATATACATTCGATGAGCAGTCTCAACCCTCAAAAAAATCCTTTTATATTATGGATCATGGTATTTTTGAAGGGGTAATGGTTCAACGCAGTGAATAATGGGAAATTTATGTTAATCCTAGGAATATGTTTTCCTCTTATTATTTTTCATTTTTATTCTACAGCCACTCTCACTAATATTGATGGTATTTCATTTCACAGCTTGAAATACATGAAGGAATGGTAGAAATGGTGCCCATGTCATCAATGTATGGGAATATATGCACCCACTTCGAGACATTTGATGAATATTTGTTGTCTCTAGATCTTTTTCAGGGGAGAAAACTTTGTAAGAGGTAATGGAGATAGGAAATCTTCATCCATTAACTCATGTGGATATTGTAAATAAGAGTCATGAAATCTATCCACTCTCTTATAAAAGGAAGCATAATAAATCAGTGAAGTTACTTTGGAAAGTACACAAAAGTAACTATTCGTAGTGTCATTTTGTATTACAACATTATTGTCATGATTTTTTGACCATGTTTACATTTTTATATAGGATATACGTCACCTTCATCTCTTAATGGATGTGATACCAGTCCCTTATGAACTGAGTAGGAAACCCCAAGAAAAGTACAGAGTTATGCTATTAAATCTTTTACTCTAACAGATTAAGAATCAAGGGATGTGGCTACATCTTCTCCTCTTTCTATAAAGAGAGGGAGGAGGTTCTTGGTAATTTCATATTCATTTATTATGGGCATCATATTCTTTTTTACCATTATTTTCTCCATTAACATTTCATATTTTTTTTCCATTGTTGTAGTATCTAGCAAAAGTCATTGTTGATACTCCTATCTCTCCAGAAGAGTGGAGTGAGAATCCTATGTAGTATGTGGTAGGTTGTTATACTAATTCTGGTTAAAAAAATCTAAAAACATTATTATAGATAGGAAAAATATATATAATTATGTCAGTGGATATCTTGATAAATGTTTTTGGATATCGTAAATGGCGAGAGTGATATAATATACCAATTCTTATACCCTAAAATGATAGACTCACTTAATCCAAACATATATATTCCAGGATCCATAAAAGAATTTAGGGACTTCAATGAGGACCTAAAAGGGCCTATTTATTCTTCTTTTTTTGCATTTGTAAGGCATAATTGGTCTTTTATCAGATATTTCACCTCAACGATCAACTTATGAAACTTTTCTTGTAGAGAATATTGAAAAAGACATTTATGAATGGGGAATCCCAATCCATATAGCAACAGTAGTGGTCTATGAAATTTCTACTGATAATCTAGTTTCAGGAGAAGCTGTAGAGCCCCAAGTAACAGCTACTAGGAAAACTCATGAAAAAGCACCTCTCTAAGAAGTACGTACTCAAACTGATATAGCTGGGAATGTGAGGGAGGAATATACTCTAGATGCAGATATATTACCATGTAAATATCACCAATTATATCTATTATGACCTCTTTCTGCAATTCTTTTGAATTAAATAATTATTATGATTCAAAATTTAGAACTATCGACTCTTATAGTTATGTGTGAAGGTATAACTCCAAAATTGGCATGATCTACAATGAATGGAAAAACATCCACTACATCGGAAAAAGAAGATAAAGGAACTACTTTGTGTTATTTAATTTCAAAATATGTTCCACCTCATGTATGGGACTCTAATTCAGACATAAAACTACAATTCACCCTCAATAGCATGTGTAAAGACATTGAAAACCATTTGGATGAAATTATCTGAGAGGCCTCTGTTTGAGATACCCCCACATTCTGGTTGAATTCCAACACTAATTATTGTATTTAGATTTTCTGAATTAGATTATCACTCAATTTATAATTCATTTAATAAGACTAGAATGAAATCAATATTCCAAAAACATTATAATGTCCAGAGTTCTCTCCCACGTTGAAGGTTGTCGAGCTACAGTATCTGATGTAGAATCCAACCATATAAAAAGATGACATAATTCAATCCTAGAAAATAAGTAGAAATGTTTGAAATGGTTCATTATTATAAATAAATAGATGTTGTTAAAAATATTCTATAAAACATTAATCATGCATTCGGGGAAGCCCAATTAAAGGAAAAAACTTACATCTAAACAAACAAGGATGGAGATCATCAATTTGTGGAGGCTAATGCTACTCAACTAACTGAGCATTAGAAAGAGGATGATATGACTCAAGATGATATCCCATAAATTAATAATCATGATGAATTATTATTGTAATATATCATAGAGAGACTCCATTATGTGGATGTTCCTCTGATATTTTCATTTAAAGGAAAATTATTCTGCCTCTAATCATACGTATGTACAATATCTTTGATTTATTTATGTAATCACATTATCAAAGGTGATTTTCATAACATTATATAATTATGTTAGATAATCATATGTACTTGATATGGATGGGAGAACACTAATTTTTTACCTAATCCAATGGGCCAAGTAACCATAATATGTTTTTTACTAGGGCTATATGCACAACCCTACAAACATGATATCTTTTGGTGTTATCACCCAAATGTTTTTTGTATGTTCAATGTGGAATGAAAATAGTGAGTGAGTGTTGGATTTTTTAGGTTTTCATTTTAGAGTTTTCAACATAACAATATTTTTTCCTTTTATTTTTGTTGCTCGACATTTCCGAATCTATACAGAGTATAAGTCAAGTGAAATGAGGCTTGACTACTGTCTAGAATTCCATTTGATGGTTTTCAATCCAGTGAGTACTATATCTTTTTTAGAGTAGTTTAAGGTCATGAATGTCAGACTAATAAGGATAATGTTTAATTTAGAATAAATTTCACAGTTTATATTGATATTATAATCTAAACAAGGGAATAGTGGTTGGGAACATCCCTCTATTTTTTAAGATATTTCCATGGGGATTATATAGTCCTGATTTTTATGGTCACCAAATATAAAAACATGATGTATATAAATAGAGGAGGTCTCATCCTTGAATAGTGTAACATTTACTTGAGAAAACCATTATGGGATTGTATTATGTAGATCCAGCTATAGCATGTGCTGCATAACAAATAGTGGCATCCTTAGGCTCAAAGACCCATTATGGGGTTTAATTTTATGAAAGGCCAATGGAGGAACATACTCCATAGAAGGGTAAAGTATCTCTTATTAATTAGGACATTCTTTTTATAATTGACAAAGTGATCTAGGATTGGGATATCTCAAGGACAAAGTTGGTAGATTTTTCAAAGAACATTATCTAAGAAGAAAGGGGTTATATGTGCCGACATGGGCCATGTATGAGAACCCACTCTTACACAAATTTGATCTATAATGGAATGTGTATTATTTCATATAAACAATGTTTGGAGGATAAGGTGATTTTCGGACAAAAGATGATAATGCTATATAGTTTAAAGTCATATTTCAAGGAATTGATGGTGATGTTAAAGTTAACATCATTATGTAAGGAAATTATGTTGTATAGATTAAAGCCATTAAGGAAGGAAATTATGTTTTTAAGATTAAATTCATTCAGAAAGGACATTATATCATTTTTAAAAAAAATTATGGTCTTTATCATTGACCAAAGACATGACGGTTCCCCAACTCTTGGTAATTTTTTGGAAAGGTGCCACCATATTCAGGTATGTAAAGAGGAAAATTGTAACCTATAATTTGGGGATTTTGGGATCCAAACATTGATTAGGGAAAAATGGAAAATAGCGTTAGAGGAGGTATCCTAGAATTATGAAGTTACCAGTTCTTGAAAAACAGTTATGGGAGATGAACTATATAAGGCCAATATGGGAATGTTCTGTATAGCCAAAAAATGGTATCCTTAGGCTAATAAACCTGTTATGGGGTTGAATTTATACAAGGATAACTGGGGTATTTAGTACATATTCATAAAAAGTATCTCTTAGTAATTATAACATTCTTTTTCAAAGATCTAATGAATATTTATGGATATTCCAATTTCCCAAAGAACAAGCTTTGGTTTAAGGGAGAAATGTTCCATAATGTATAAGAGGGATTCCAATTATAAATTTCCACAATATTTGATGAATATGATATCTACGGAGGACTGAAAAAAAAATATAGGAAATATGAATTCAATAGTATTATGTCATTCAGTTAGGACCATAATATTATGAAAATAATGAATGATAGGTGGCCAAATGGAAAATGTGGATTTTAGTATGCTACGAACATTTGGAGGGGTAATCTATAAGACATGGTCTTAGAGACATTAATTTTAGGAAAAAGGATATGTGACAAATATGAAAAGGCTTACTACTTAGAATTGATAGTTCCTACATAATTTTGTAAAATCATAAGGGGAAAAATGAAGCTTCTCTAAATATTGATGTTTCCATTGTTTTGAAAAACCCATTATGGGGGATGGTTATATAGGGCCCACTATGTAACATGATGCTTATCCAAATAATGGTATCCTTTTAATAACAACCCCATAATTGGGGATGATTTTATGCCAGAAAAACTAGGGTGCATAATACATATTAAAAAAATATCTCTTAGGTTTCTGAAATTAAGCTATAAAAGGCTGAGGGGAGGATTATGGCGATATAAAATTATTCATGATTGATTGTATGAAATGTGAAAGGAAAACTTTCCAATTTATAATGGACATTTTTTGACCTATATATTCCATGACTTAGAGTCCCCAACATAGATCAAACTCATATATATAAGAGAGAGATGTTTTTTTCTTTGATGGCTTTTCTATGGAAAGGATCAAAAATAAAAGTTCAAAAATAAATTTTAGATTCTATTTAGGAAAGGGGAAATATGTTTTATATCCCATAGATGGAACTAGGATCTATGGCCTAGTTTTTTCTACATATCTCAATGGGATGAGAATCAATCCATACATAGTTGAATGTGTTCTCTGAATTTCAATGTCATGTCATAAATACTATATCAATTTAGATTAATATATTTCTATAATGGAGAAGTATTACATTACATGATGATGGGATATTATGGATAGGCTACGGTATAAAAACCAAGTGTTTTTTTAAGAAGGATGGGGGTCATGCCCCATTAATTGATCATTAAGAAAACGAGAAAACTTTTTTATGACTAGGAAAGAGGAAACCCCTTACACGAAGGGCACACAGCCTTGAAGCACATGTTAAAAAGATCCAAAAATTCAAAAAGAAACAGATTTCAAAGTAGACACTAGAAAATCTCATCACCCCCTCGAAAAATAATTCCCCAATGAGAGTAGTCATAACAAATGTATTTCCTCTTCTATCAATATGTTGCATCATACTGGAGACACAATGTGTCAAAGAACCTCTCTAATCAACAAATGTTGAGGCGAGCTAGATGAAGGCATCAGTACACCTTTCTCCCTTTCAAGCCACCCACCTGAAAAAGCATGAGAAGTGTCTCTGCAGTGTCAACCTGATGCAACACAGTCAAAGGTTGGAAATCACCGAGAAACTATAATGGAAAAGAACCCATCCGTCCATCAAGAGATGACGCATGGCGGATGATGGGTGTCAACACCCCATCCATCTTTTGAGATCTCCCACCAAATGGTACCTGCAGAATGTTGCACCATCAAAATGCAACGAGAGAGAACACAACCCACGAAAAAACTGCTTCAGAAGAACACATTGGATGAATTATACCAATGTTGAATAGAGTGAAAATCCATTGAAATACTTTAATGCAGTTCCACCAGAAGAACGTACTACACAAATTAGAAAAATAAGAAAAACCAGAGTGTTCTCTGGTCAAACTGTAGAAAAAGAGCCAGCTCCACACCAACCATCCGAAGAAATCCAATGAAGCCAAACCAGAGGCTCCCTCATCATGTTGAACCAAGGCACCGCCAATCCTTAAGATACACATGTCCTCAAATCAGTTCAACCAAGAATCCACCCCCTGAAGTTTTCTCCACATCAACTCGATGATGTTGTTCCACACCCACAATAATCCCCTTGCCTTGAGACATAAGAGCATAATAGAGTCTCGTAAAAATGTCGACATTTGCTATCAAAAATTGAACCCATCCTGAAGAACTACATGTAAGAAGGTATAAATGAAAACATTTCAATCGAAATGCATTAACTTCAATGAAAGAAATGATGATTTGGAACCCAGAATCAGACGACTACAGACCATGAATTGAAAAAACAACACCAGTAGAGGCTTCAGAAGATAGAATCAAATGATTTTATGAGCTCAACATGTGTTCAAGATGTCTAAAACCATTGCAGAGCATTTTCATTCTCAAAATATTTTGGAGCTCACCACAAAGGTGTTGAAACTGCTAACACAGAGAACCAGAGCAGCTCTCCCTCAACCACCAAAAGAAACATCCATTGTCAACCAACCAGACTATGCTGCATGATCCAAGAAGAGAGAAAAGGAAATCACCATCTATGGTAATCTCCCTAAAAGACCAAAATTAACCACTTCAAAGGAATATATGACTGCCTTCTCCATTCTCACTCATCACCACTTGCCCGCTCATCAACCACACATGGAGACTAGATCAGAAAAGATCTGGTGGCGGTGGTTCACGAAGCAGGAATAAGGCCATCAAAAACATCACACGAGGTGGGGTATAAAAAGGGAAAGATCATAGGATGTAAGATTCAAAGTGGAAGCATGAACTAGGAAGACAATCCAGTCAATGTCGAAGGAAAAATCACGAACTGTGGAATTAAACCAGAGAATCTACAGCAAAGCTCCAAGAATGGAGATGAGAAAAAAAATGTGAAACCCATTGGTGGTTATGAAATTCAGCAATCAGCAGGAAGCGAGATGCTGGGGATCACTCGCAGAAGGAGATGATGAAACCCTAAGGGAGGGTGGGAGCCACCTAGAGTGTGTGGAGCCATCAATAAAAACTAGGTGTCACTACGTGTCTTCTTAGAGAAAGAATGATGACATATATATTTATTAAAATAAGATCACCCACCCAATTTAATTTAAATGTGAGGGATTATGGAGTTTTTTATTAATAAAGGTATCATTCCTATGATTAGAACATGTATTAAATATTCTCTCATAGATCTGAAATGTGCATGGGTGAAAAGAGTCATTAATTTTATCAGGATGTAGGTGGGACTCAAATTAAAAATCACGGGTTTCACTACTTATCCCATAAGTGTGATAATAAAACCTCACATAGTTCTTAATATGGTTCCTTATATAGGTTTGATCTGTATAGTGGGAGTTAGGGATTTTATATTTATTGCAGAACCCATAATAGAAGATTTAGGCATCATAATGTATCTCAATATAATAAGAATCATGAAACACATAGTTCGTGTAATTACATGTAGTTTTAATTCATTTAGTAATGGTGAAGGAGAACTAATGGGAAGAGATTGAGAAAATTTTGGTTTTGATCCAATTGTGAAAATCTTGGAGTAACCATGAATCCCATTAAAAAGAGAATCGAACCACCATAGTTCTTGAGAAAATTGTGTAGTTCAACATCATCAAACAAAGAAAATTGTTTACTCCTTATATAGTCATGAATCTAGGACCATTGATACACCAAATTTAAATTGATATACTGTGTTATTTAGAGAACATCATTACTATATTCCTAAGCCCGCGTGATTTATGCTCGGTGTGAGAAACAATGAAGGGTATGAGATTTCCTGTACAACACAATGGTAACACAACTAACGGGTATAGGTATGATGATTAAGTGGTAGTTGAGATAGGGATTATGAATCATGAATTAATATTTATCTTAATGGATCAAGAATCAATCAATGCATATTTTCATGAAATGATTCCAAACATTGATCATGTTTTAATGGAGGGAAAAATGGATCTTGATAAATCCCAAAATCAAGGATGGGTCAAATATTTGAGATCTAGTTGTCACTATGTATCTTATTATAATGAGAGTGAATCCATACATAGTTCTTAGAATTCCCTCTATGCTTGTTTAATTTTGTACACAAGGATTAAAATGGGGATTTTTTAAATTTCGACTAGTCCTATGATAGGAGATCTAGTTCTCACTACGTATATCATTGGAATGAAAATCAAGGCACACATATTTCTTTAATTTCCAATAATTTTTACATCATGTGGTATCGAAGATGATTAATTGACGTGAAAAGATAGAGATATTGTGGATGGAACATGGCATAAAACACAGGTTTAATGATGTATCTTGTCAGACAAAGAATCATGCCATACATTGTTCTTGATGTATTCCCCCACATCAAATGTGTTTTGATGTAGGAAATGAGGATTTTTTGTAAATTATTGATGGACCAATGATTTTTGATATTTTTTTAACTATATATCTAATTGAAATGAGAATATGTCAAAAAATTTCTCATGAAGATTATTTACCACACCAAGTGAATTTTGATATAGCAATAGAGCATTAATATCTTATAGGATAATAGTTGAGTTCAAGACACAAAATGGTATGATAATAAATCCATTTGGTCGGAAGTGTGATTTATATAAATTTAGTTCACATAAAGGAAAAGGATAAATTGTTTCTTTGTGGAAGCATCTGGGCCCAATATTGTAGTTCTAAGCCTCTTTACATATCATTAAAAAATGAGAATCAAGCCACACATAGTTCTTGGAGAAGATGTTCCCTATGCATATTTTACACATACATACAGGGAATATAAGATATTTTTACTGTGGATGGACCTAGTAATTGATATCTAGGAACCACTATGTATTTTATCAGAATGAGAATCAAGACATATATAGTTCTTGATGAACCATGAATTATAATGTCTTGTTGCACGAACATTGTTGATTCTATGTGATGAAAACATTGTGGCTGCCCATGTCATATGAACCAAGACCCACTACATTTCTCATTAGGATGTGAATCAAGCCATGAAAATTTATTGAAAAAGTATCCTTATGTATATTTAAATCAAACACATGGATAAATGATGCTCATATTCTACTAAGGAGTAGAAGTGGTCTGAATGAGACTTTCACAAGGAATCTAATCATCATTTAGTGACCAAAAGGAATATCTACTTTTGATATAGTGTGGGGTATAACTGTGAAATGAAGTATATATTAACCATATAGTTTAATGAACTATGGTGAGGGAAAATGATGTCATGCAGTTTAACGTTAGGTGAGAAGGATGAGGGTACTACAAAATTTAACATCATTTAGCATAGACATATGGGGTGCTATGCAATTAAACATATTATAGCTAAGAAAGACTGTATGTAATCACCCAATGTATTTCATCTGGATCCTTGCACTGGTTGGAGTTGTGGTGAGTTCTCCATCCATTTAGATTAAGGAATAATCTCTATTTGTGTTGAACATCTTTATGGATAAAGATCCTTCAGATTTCGGATCTAGATTCGGAGGATTCATTCAATGTATCATTGGATTCCTAATGTCCCATACCAATTCTCCATTGAGTAATGAACAATGGTGATAATTAATGTTCAAATCTGGTGATATTCTATTCGTATAGACATCCATGTGATTCAAGGCATGCTGTATCATTATTAATAATCGTTCCAACTCATCCAATCATTTATATGATATATCATTTATCGATAAATGGTCACAAATGGATCCTCTGCCTAATTTTAGATAAACATCAATGGGCATGATTTATTATATTCCATAAACTAATGAATATGGAGTTGATCATGTTGCAATTCATGTAGTAGTCTAGTTATCCCACTGAGCATGAAAGATCTTATCAAACCAAGAATTTTCATCATTATCCACCATCATCTAATGTATATTATATAGGGTCTATTTGAAGCCACTATCTTTCCATTGGATGCTACATGATAGCATGATGTATGCGTGGATCTGATATTTTATTCCTTATATAGCTTCCCTACCTCAACATAATAAAAATTGATTTTTTTGTAATTCAATATGGTATGAGGGACACCAAATCTGGTAATTATATTAATATTGACAATTCTAAAAACATTTTTTCTTTGAATTCATTGATAAGTATTATCTCATCCATTTGGAGATGAAATCTCCAGTAATAACAATTTACTTGAACTACTTAGACATAATTAGAGGATAGGGTCACACTACATCCCTTCCCCATGTAGAAAATGTCCATATGTGTTTATATTTATGTAGAAACTATGTGGGTTGATGGATAATGATGGAATTTACTTTTTAGGGATGAAAATGCTCAGTGAATTCTTTGTAA
Organism: Viscum album; assembly: GCA_963277665.1. Taxonomy (NCBI): domain Eukaryota; kingdom Viridiplantae; phylum Streptophyta; class Magnoliopsida; order Santalales; family Viscaceae; genus Viscum; species Viscum album. The sequence continues at coordinate 408,838,592 of OY728134.1, read as the reverse complement.
TTATACATCATCAAAGTCTAGAGGTGTCCATGCATTCAGATTCGATTAAGAGCCAATAAACACACTGGTGATAACCACATGCTCTGACATCTTATTCTTTAATGACAGTTGTAGTATCTTCTACATCAATACATCTTAAGTGGATCTTGCCGAATCCTCATTTTTAGAGGATATTCTTGTTATTTTGACCATCATAAGTATTAAAATTGACCACTTATCATATAAAATTTTTATTTTCCAACTCTATTTGGTGGAAGTATTCAATTATTGGGGATATTACATGATAAGTGTCATCCCTTAAGTTGTATGACTATATGACTCATAAATGTGGCTGATTTAAATGATTTCCTCTATATTTCATTGAAAAAAATGTAAAAAAACATGATGATGGTCAAAAATAATGATTTTTTTCATTACAGTTTGGATCTACCAAGTATGTGGATCCATTAGCCAATGCATCAACATGGGTTTTTTCTGATCGTGGTTCCTAAGAAAATATTTGAACAGGGGGTATTCTACCAATAACCCTCAAACATAATCACACAAAAAAACATGAGCATATTTTTTTATAGAATAATACATACTGATTTGTTTGATTACTAATTTAGAATCACCCTTCATGACTAGGTGATTCAATGGTACTTGGATTTCCAATTCCACGCTTTCAAGGAGAGCATGATATTCCTCCTCATTGTTTGTACCAACTTCTAATAACAATGTTTATTGAAATAATTAATTGTCTATCATGGTAATTAGAATCTCTATCCCATCTTTTTGGATCATTGATTGTTCCATTATATTCTACATAGGACTCTTGGAACCACCATAAAAATAAATTTCCCATGTTTTGGGAAAACCCTAAATAGATGAAATTTATTCATCAAGCAATTCAATATTAAATAATGTCACTTCTATAGATTAATTCATAGAATATATTTTTGTTAAGTATTTGATGTTAAATGATTTTTGAGGCACAAACTATAACTCAAATTGATGCTGAATAACTACCAACCGATCAAGATCTCATGTCCGCATCTAATGGATGAGGAAATATTTGAGCATGTTATTATGAGAAACCAGGTGGAACACATGATGATTCTAATTGTTCCTTAATTTATAGACTCTAAAGATTAATTATAGTGAGTTCTTCACAATATTTGAATATCGAGGATCTACGTCAAGCATGGTACTACTGAGATAGAATAGGTTATTTTCATTCCAAACCTAATTTTTTTTGTTTATGGAAGGATCCCAATTATCACTCCAAGGTAGTCACATAATGAATGAATGTAATTCCTCAAATAGTTGGAATTAACACAAATAGGCTTAGGATATATTTATTGATGGATTCAAATTCTTCTTGGCATTCAATGCCCTATTGATATTTGACCCCTTCATCATCAATTTGGTGAATGGTAAACACATGATTTATGGATTGGTTATGAAATTCCATATATAGGCCAATAGAACATTAGGTCCTCTAAATTCATTTAGGTTTAGAGGAGGAAACTTTCCATGGATTAGTTTTGTCTTCTCAAGATCAACGTCAATTCCATAATGGCGTAGAAAAAAATAGAGAAATATTCTTATGGTTACCCAAAAATCACATTTCAAGGGGTTCATCTTTAGATTATGTGGTAAAATATTGTATGAAAGAATCTCTAGATAAGATAGGTTTTCAGAACATCTCATGGAATTATCCATTAGATCTTCAACGTAGAATTTAACAAATTACTCCAAGAAGGGTTTGACGATTTGATGCATAACATGTTTGTATGTTGTGTGAGCTGTATTCATGATAAATGGAATTACCATATAAGAAAATAAACCTTTATTTGATTTGAAGGCTATGGATTCTTCATCTTATGGTTGCTTTCATATTTTGTTGTACCTAGAGTATCCATTCATAAAGGATAGATCCTCATATACACATGTTTCATCAAATAAGATTTCCATGATTAGAACCATGAAGTCCTCTTTGGGATAGTGTTTGATGTTATCCATGAAATCAATGAAAACTCTAATTTTTTCATTCTTATTCTCCATTAGAACAGGATTATCCTCCCATGTGGAATATTTTACATGCTTGATGAAATCATCATTGATAATATTTTTTAATTTAGCCTCAATTTTCAAAGCATGATTCAGGTGTGTTGATCTTGGTGCCTACATGTATTCCCGGGGTTCTTCAGGCAGACCCAAATGATTATCGGAAACATTTGGGTTAAGGGTTGGAATTTTTGAAATTTACAAACAAACACATCTTTGTGTTTCTTAAAAATAGAATTATACTATTCATGATCTTCGTTATTCATGGATGTAATAGTAAATGTAGACCATCCTCCATCCTCTGTACCAAAATTTATATATCAAAATTCATCCAAATCATATGAGATGCATTACTCAAATACCGTAGTAACTTCCATGAGGTCTTACACTTCATCTTATTTTTCATGTGTTACTTTCTCCACCTCTTATTAGAGAATAGTTTCAAGGATATTTTATGAAGTAAGACCATTAATGTTTAGGAAGGAGTCGGTATTTGGACATCTTGAAGAATATTCCACATTTCTGACCAGACTGATGATGGTGGTTCTTCCTAAATCTATTCATCCATGTTTTCATTACTTATTAGCGAATAAATGAATTTTATGTAATAGTGTTCAACTACTGCAACTGATATTACAGAGTCCATTGAATGAGTGCTTGGAAATAAGCCTACCCATTCAATTTGATTGATGTGAAACACATAGTATACAATGAGATTCTTTAATGTATTACCTATGATCTTCTCTAGTCAATTCAGAGAATTGATTATGGTAATTTCATTTTCCATGGTTCACTTTCTTCCCTTGTGATGATAAAACATTGTGTCAATGTAATGAATATCAAAAGTTTTTAATGTGTATTTGTCAACATGGAAGGTCCCGATTTTTCCATTGATACCATATTTGAGACACCATTGGAATAATAATGGAATGGTATCATTTTCATGGAGGAATAGTCTTACTTGAAGAATGGTCAAATCCATGTCCTTTTGGGAAAACATCAACTCTGAATCAGATATAAGATCCTAAATATATTTTTTGAGAGTGATCTCACCAAGGGGTTCTTGTTCATTATTATCATATCCCTATAAAATCATAGAGGAGGGAGACACATTGGATTTAATGAGACCAAATTTGTGAATTTTCTGGACTAGAATTGGGTTTACCTCTGAGCCATTATTGAAGAAGGTTAGGCAGATATCCATGTCGTTCACTTTTCCAGATATATACAGGGGATTTAAGTGTTCTTGAACGACCTCATCCTTATCCTAATCCATAAAAAATATGAAAAAATAACATTATATATATGGTATATATATTCAGAAACATCTTCGATTTCAAATTCATGAGGTATTGACAATGCCTCAGTGACAGCATCCAAGATATCCTTTGACAAATTCCGATTATTCAAGATTAGTAACTTGATCGGTACATGGTCCAACTGCATAAATAGATCATTCATCATTTCCAAAGGTATTATATTCCCAACCTAGAGATACATTTTTGATGATTCATTGGGAGATGATGTCCTAGATGTGTATTGACCATATTTTGATGTAGGATCTTGATGTGTTTCTAATCATGATATATTAGGTAGGCCAGGACTACCAACCTTATGATGTGGTGGGGTTGTATCCTCTAACTGAGTTTCCAAGGTGATTGCATCCAGGTATACACTCTCATATGTTGGGGAGTTACCATGTTCCTGCTGAGTTTACCAAAGGTCTCTCCTGTGATTTTCAACCATATAAACGGTTGTATAATGGTGTGATGTTGTTACTCCTAGAATGACCATGTCTTCCCCTGTATCCTTGAATCTAATGACTCTCTCCTTTGTTTCTAAAATTAAGTGTTGCTAAAACAGATTCATAATCATAATCAACACTTGATATAGGTTCTATTAAATTAATAACAATAACATAATCAAAAATCTACTCTTTTTATATTGAAGAATCTTCTTGATAAGTTGATTGTTTATTTTTCTTTTGGCAGGGTGATACCAGTTCTTTTGAGGTTGTTGGCATGAAATATTCCAAGGTCCAGGACCAAATTTTCCTTGATATGAATTCAAATTCCTTTTATTTTTCTTTATCCATGTGATAATGTTTCTTCTTTTAAGGTTGGCCTTTGGAGAACTGATATTTAGATGTAGGCAGTTTTCTTATACAATAAGTAGCAATAGGAATAATTGCTTGCCTCAATTGTTTTAATAGGATGGAATGAGTATGATTTATTGTTCTTTATCAAAATAATCATCATATTTCTTCACAATCTTTATTTTTAATTCTTTCCATTCACCTTCCTCCTCTAGATCAGTAAAATAAATAGACGATACATGGGCTAGTGATACCTTCAAACTAACCATCATGGAGTCCACCAACTTTTGTAGGAGTAAATTGATAACAAAAAACTCTTGTGTGGGGTGCCCTAACATCTTATATAATAGAATATATTTTTGGAGGTCCTCTTCACCTTCCTTGATTGGAATCATGGGCTTTGCAAACATTACTATGTTTTTTTTCAAAGATGAGATGAAGTTTTTGGGAAAATGTTCATTAAGAAAGGAATAGAAATTTTTATTTAACTCCTAAAACAATATCCACCTCTTATATTGAGATCATCATGATTAGGCAGTCGTATCTTCTATAAAAATAAGGTTGAGCCATATGGAATGATGAGAACATTCACGTGGAAGCAGGTATAAGAGATTGATTTACTGTATCTATAGTAGCCTCTGAATTTTCTTTTCTCTTTAATAATGCTAATAGAATTACATGGTAATTAGGGTTGGTTTCCATGATGTAATTATCTACTTGTTTAGAGTTTAATGAAAGGTCCTAAAACCCTCATGTGTGTTTCAATGGGATTAGTTGTGTGTGAAACTCATCCTGATGAATTTCCATGCATATAAGAAGAAATTATTCATAAGTGATCATTCAGATTAATGAATATGTTAGTCTTTTCCACCATGAAATTAATTATTAAACTCTTTTATTTTTCCTTCAATTTCAATTTGTATAATCAAAGACAATTTATTTATGCAGTGTTGAGATTAATTGGAAAATGAATTTCTAACGGATATTTTCTAATCCAGCAAAAAATCAAGACTAAAAAAATGTGTAACATGCAACATTCTGGACCTACAGTGGTTGCCCAAAACATATTCAATTTAATTCTTCTTATTGTTGATGTATCCCCATCATGTGATCACAAATGATAGATGAAATGAATCATGTTCAATTCCAGATATCCTGAGCTGCTCAATATTGGAAATGTAATATTTGAAAGGTTTGGTGGGGGAGGAGTTGACGCCCCATTTTGGATAATCATTCTTTTGATGTTGTACTAGTGACGTCCATCAATCCGTTGATTCTAATAGACTTGTTAATTACTCAGTTGTGTTCATAAGAATTCTAGAAGCATTAGGCTGAGCTGGGACTTGATTAGGAGTGGTGGTTGGAGGTTGAATGGGTGTCGCACCCTGTACGGCCACTAGTAGGGATAATTATAGTATTTTCCATGGGTAACCCATAGGGGAATGCTATAAATATGTTCTTGATCCTATTATATTTTTCATTGCAATGGAGGGAATTCATGATCTACCTCAGTCATTGTGATAAAGCATCTTTGTTGATATACTCCAAATGGATGTTCTATTTGGGGGAATTTCTTGCCGAGTAGATCTTGTAGGATGATTGCCTCATAAAAACTCTATTTTGAGCCTCCATAACTCTTTAATTTATTCATATTTCAATGAAAATCTCTCCTATAATGAATGGGATTTATCCAATCCATGGGGTTCGTGATACATGGTATGTCTTTAACCATTCCCAAGTTAGCTTCTTTTTGAATAGGTCAATGTGAATTGTTTGAGGGAATGCCTTGTTTTTGGGAAGAAATCTGATTTTGGGTACACACAACTTCTACATTCATTTCAGTTTAGATCATATCCTAAATACGAACATCCCCATATGATTCCATTGAACTAGACTTATGTTATAGAGTATCTATATAGACAAAAATAATAACATTCACATACACATAATGTATCATAGGTATTTGGGCAGTATAAATATGATATTGTCTTCTTCTACATCTTCCTTGAGACCTTTTCCTCTAATTAGATTCCCCTGGTATTGTCTTTTGGATGTTATCTTCAATGGAATCACCTAATAGTTTAGTTATGAATTCACATTTAAACGTATTCCCTAATTATACAAAATCTGATTTTTGTTGAGGAGGCCACTGTGTATTTTAAAAATCCCCGATCTCTGTGGGCAGGTGTTATTCATGTTCTTCCATTGTAACCCTTCATATTGGATTGGTTGATTCAAATGGTTTGGTTAAAAATGATCTTATCCAGGTGGGATGAGGTATCTCTTGATTAGCTATAATAGATATTTCTGAATCTGCTTTTCTGATTTTAGGGAATGTGGTCTGACCATTTTCTTGTTGAATTATTCTGAATCAACTCATATCACATGTTTCGGATGAAAATTTTACTATTTCTATAAATTTTGAAATCTGATGATGTAAATTATCTAAATTAGATTCTTTCCGAATATTTTTATATTCTTGATTAAATAGTCTTTCAAAATTTTACTCTCTTTAGAACTGACTTTTATGAGAGCTAGTCAAAGATTTTTCATGTTGAGAAAATCTTTTGTTATGAACCAAATTTAGTCTTCATAGCAGAGCATGTGCAATGAAAATTCATGAGACCACATTTAGTCCGATTTCTTAGTTGGAGAGTGTAGTGAAATTAAATTCTCCATATACACACAAACTTCTAATAATAACACCAAATGGGGTATCAATGATCAATTAAAACGACCTATTTAATGAATCTAGGAATGCATGTATAAGGGCTTTCAACTCCTTAATATTTTGATTTTAGGACACCATGAGATATTCCAAGTAAATTTGGAAATGAAACCAATCTATAACATTGTCATGAATTTGATATTCATCATAAGGTACTATCCTTTCATTCATGTGATGAAGAGTTTTCAAAATCTTATGATGGATGTCATGAATAGAATTTTTTATAATTCCTTTAAAATGGGATATTGAGGGGTAAAAAATGAAAAACTTCACCAGTAATTCATTTTTAGCTAGTTGTTTACTCATATTTGACATTACATCTTCATCTTTATTTAGAGGCTCCTCAACTCAGTTCAACCAGAGAAGATGCTTCCCCATAATTTTTTGACAAATTATTGTATCAGTTACTATTTCTTCTTCTATGTTGGATAGTATGTGAACCCAGGGAGGTTTGGATAATGTCTTTCACCTTGGTATTTCTATTTAATGAACAATTATATCATCATACTGTGAGAAATCATTAATCATGAATAGATTTGTAATTTCACCTTCTTCAAGATAAGAAGGATTTTGCTTCACTACATTGTCTATTGGAGAAATTTCATGAAAATATGAATTACCACTATAGAGAGATCATTAATTGATAATACCATCATCATTGGGTGGAAAACCATTGTAGGTTATAGCAAGGGATAAACTCTATTGTTCATTAGTCTTCGGCCAACACAGAGGGTTGTTGTGGCATTAAACAATAGATGTGTTCTCAAGAATAAATCCATTATCATGAAGCAAGGCTTCAAAGAGATGTGTATTATGAGGACCTTTAGAGGTATTTCTTATGCTCTCGTATTTTGGTGATAGGTGTGTTGAATCTTGGTCTCCAATAGAAATATTTCTGAGGGATTCAAGAACTCTAGTATTAAGAGGTTCAAAATCATATATTTTCTCTTTATTCTTCTACTATATTTGATGTCTCATTTTCATAGATGAAATTATACCAATAGTTGGGGATAAATACTGTGTGAATTGGTTATCATGGTTATGAGTATGAGACTTCCTTGGAGTGGCCATTATAATAGGCTTATTACATCATGTTGGAGTGAGTGTACGTGCCTGATCTGATTGTCCATATGATATGGGTGAATATGTTCCATAATCCTCATGAATGGGAGCAAAGTTATGTATCTATTCTAGTAATATAAGATGTTGAGTCATAATAGGTATGGGGAAAGAGTTTTGTATCTATCTATTAGGTACTCCTACCATCATTGTGATGATATTCTAGGAAGGTATCTTGGATATGGGAAGTGATTTGTGTTTTCCCATTCACCATTTCTAGAATATGATTAGTGACATTAGTGAATGGAAAAGGAATATATGTCCATTATGTGTTGATGAGAGTGTATGTGTCTTATCCTATCCTCTATTTCCTATTATTGGATATTGATAGTACGTGTTTATTAGTAAATAGAGTCGGGTTTTCCCTCTGCTTGTCATTGGAGCTTTCTGACAAACTTCTATAAATGATTCCAAACGAGAATATTGGAAGTATCTATGAATGATATAAAGTATATGTGATTTCCAGATATCTATAATCAATCTTGGATAATGGGATTCCTTGAGTGTTGCCAGAAAATTTATCTAATAGAGTTGGTAGGTGTAAAAAGGTGTATATTTCTATCTTCCAATTGCCACCATATGTTATTAGAAGACTTCTTCAAATGTATCTTCGAAAGAATATAAGATATATGAATAATTTTATGAAGGTGTATGTTCCTACTCATCTAACTTTACTAGATTTTAATTTTGGAATTGATTTAGTGTTTCTAGACTATTATGCTAGAAAACCGAATGAATGAAGATGGGGGTGTGTTCATGTTTTCCATTTTCCACTAAATTTGGTTGTGGGGATTTCTCAGAGGGTGAAAATATATGAATATTCTCCCATTATTCAATTTTTAGACCTCGGCAGATCCTCCTGTGTGTCCGGCTCTGAGGGACCTAGACTAGGAATCCAAAAGAAAGACCCTCATCATGTTGACGGTTTACATCCATGCTATTTTGGCAGTGTTGATTGTTAATAGGAGACCATAGGAAGGAACCATGTGTCTTCAAGGTGAGTACATGAGTGACCTCCAAGTCCACCTACCTAATATAATATAAGAAATGAAAATTGAATTTTGAGGATAAGGTCCTTAAATGGTTGGAGAAGGCATTCTCCAACGTCTGTTTCTTGATAACTAATCATCAGTTAGTAGAGGAATGGGGTTGTTTTTATATTTGAAATATTTTTGGGTAGCTTACATGGTTGTGATAGTACTATGATAATAGTATTCCTAAAACAATTTGTTTGAGATCCAGTATTGAAGACACAGATTTGGTGATGGTGTCTTTCAAGATAATGAGGATCCATCTTGAACCATAGCAGAGGATTTCAAATGGTTAAATTTGAAGGAATCCAATGAGAATAATGGGAGTTGTTGGGATATATATTTCATGAGTTTATATGATAGATATAATCCAGAAAACTCTGGTAAAGAAGGTTCTTTGAAGACAAACACATTTGAGATTTATTTCCTTGTCTTGATTTTATTTATCAATTTATTGTGACCCAACAGATGGGTAACACTATTAAGTTGGTCACATATTCCCTTCGGGTTCACCATATTTTTAATTCCCCTAAAAATGAGACTCTGATTATGAATCATATTATCTACACACATTCAATCAGATTTATATACTGAACCAGAAACATCCAATTATTCTGTATCTAAAGGAACCTATTTTCCAAAGGCAAGTATTTGTTAGTGATTATGACCTACAAGACATAAAAATTGACAATAGTTTAAAGGATGATATGTCAGGGTCATCAAACCAATCTAGGGTAATTTTTTCATAATCTAGGACACTCTCATGGATTTAAGATATGGTCATGAATCCATATTTATTCAACAACTATAATATAGGCTTCCGAAGAATTTAACAATCAATTATTAGCATGTATGGAATTCAGATTCATCTATATGTATCCAATGTTCTTCATCAATGGGGATATATGTATGTATCAAAGGTTAACCATTAGTGGTATCTTATTATATACATTGTAGATATTCTTATTCATTTATATGACGATTCTTGTTATAAATCAACGTAGTCGGGATGTCTGGTATTTATAATCATCTAGGTAGAATAAATTTGGTCTCATGTTTATCATCAATCAGTTAGACTAAAGTCATTCTAGATTTTATTTTCATTCAGGTAGATGGAAGTTTACACTAGTATTTTTCATCATCCATGTAGAAAGATGTTGTTTTGATGTTGGGATTGTTCCCATAGACAGGATACCTATATATCCTTGTGAAAGGAATCAGAACCCATATAGTTTGGTAACACTTAATGGGACACATCATGCCTTTTAATGTCATGAGGTAAGGACCAAAACATACAACATCATTTTTCAAGAGAATTTATCCAGAAGATTCCAAATCATGTTTCAGTGTGGGACATAAAATGAAACATCCTAAATAACCCATAAAGGATATAGGTTCAATGTTTAACTAGACCCTAATGGGTGTAAAACCCAGAAGTGCGGGGTTGATTTAGGTTGTTTTGTCTAAACAATAGGTAGGCTTCCTATGTATCTAATTTGGATAGGAATCAAACACCACCTAGTTTGGGAAATCTCATATGAAAGTATGGTTCTTTGAAAGAAATAGCATATGTCTTACTCCTTAAAAGGATACCATATAAAATTGACCCTTAGTTAGGTATTTGAATCATGGTGATTTGGGGGTTTCATATGGGTCTTACACATATTAGAGATTCCAATTGAGGTTATGATTTCAAATTTAATTATTGGATGATATTGAGATCTGGCCTTAGTAATCCTTCTTATGTATCCCAGTTAAGTAGGGAATCAACTTTCTCGTAGTTCACTCAATTAAAGGGATTATGCTAATGTTGTGATCATCTCAAATCTATCATCAAACATCAGTCATGCTCGGTGTGATATAAAAGAGGACGTGAAAGATTCAATAACGTCGCAATCTTTTCGTCCTCTACTGGTGGAAGATGATAGTCCTACATTAGAAAAGGCCTTGGTGATGGTGGATGAGGTCATGATGTAATGAACCTCTCAATGTGAAATGGAAATGAAGGTCACTAGGTCCAGCCTGAATGGCTAGGGTCTTACTCCAGGAGCAATTCCATTTGATTGGTCCAAATTGTGGAGGGCGGTTATTCCGTTGATGAAAAGGAGAATAAAGTGTGATCATCTTCATTCTTACTTCAATCTGAAGGCTCTTAGTCATAGAAACTATAAGGGACTGATATATCATGAACCATAATTATCCAAACTAGAAACTCCTCAACATTGTCCCTAGGGTATGTGTCCATGTGACTGTATATATAAAAACCTATAAGCACTTCAAGGATCCTATCTCCCTAATAGGGGGAATGTGATAACCCTATAATTGTAGAAATACAAACCTAGTTGAGAGACTCACTGATGTGACATTACAAAATATATGGTAAGTCATGAGGTCTTGGTGGAGGTTTCATCTTAGTTCCATTCAGACATGGTAGCCAAGATAAGAGATACCCTGCCATGAATGGATTTGAAGATGACTTAAAATGTGACTTGTGTAGATCATGGGAATAGGTATTCCATGTAGGTTTTTTGTGCTGGTATGTTACAAAGGACCATGGTGGAACAAAAAAATGCTTCACCCTGTTAAAATTAGCCTATAAATTCCGGATATGGACAATCCGGGTTCCAATACTTGGGGAAGGTGTTAACCAAAGCACCGAGAGTCACCCTTGGTGTATTTGGAAGAGATATGCATATACCCTTACATAGAAAAGTAGTTGTGTGTAATTATCTTCTTATCTATTAAAAAGGGTCCTCAATCTAATGTTTTTTCTTTCAAATACTAAATGGTACATTGATCCTTTTTATCTTGTTCATTTCATTATACTCTCAAGTTTTAGAGAGGTACCTAATAAATTTCGAGGGACCTGGGCGGATTTCCTGCACAACAAGAGATCTGTAGGTTCTTCCAATTTTTCTGTTGTGGAAATTGGGATCCTAAGGGTCCAATTTATAGGCAGGGATGGTACCTAGTCGAAGGAAGATTGCCGTTGTAGGTCATGGGTATTGCTTCTCAGCATAGCTCTCCCGCATTGGAGTTTAAGATATATATAGCTGTGTAGGTTCTATGGCATAGGTCCTATGTGTAGCTCCTCAATGTAGGTTTCATGCTTCTAGGATGTACTCATAGGTGATGTATTGGCCTTCTTATGTTTGTGTATGCAATGTTGGTCCTTTTATCCATATTTTATTTATTTCATTTGAATTTCCAGGACACATTAAATTTTCCTAACTCTTCTTCGTAATCTGGTTTCCTTCTTTTAGTAAAAGGGTGTTTCAACATATATATTAATATATATATATCCCTATGTGTGTTTATATTTTATATTTTATGTTTATATTAATATGTATGATTATATTTTATTTTATTATATTTTACATATATGATTATATATATATGTTAATATTTTATATATGCGTCTGTTTATATTTTAAATATATATATTTACATTTTCTTTTAATATATATATATAAGTTTATATAATTTATTTGTGCGTGATAATATTTATGCGAATGTGTACAAATATATAATTTCTAATGATTTAAAATGTTGGTAAAAATGTAACTAAAATAACCACATTTTCTAAAAAACATTGAAATTATTTAAAAATTTATGATTATATATATATAAATATATTTTTTTGTTGACTATGTATATATATATATATTTTTATACATATGATTTTATATATGTTTCTATGCTAATATATATATATATATATATATTGTGAAATTTAATGAATGTCAATTAAACTATGAAGCATTTCGAAACTGAAAATATAAGATCAATCATAGGTGAAAAGCATCATTGAGAAATCAAATGAAAAATTAGCATATGACGATGATAATAACAAATGGAAAAAAATACAGAATTAGTACAAGAATTAGAGAACACAATGTAATACCAAAATTCCATACCATTTCATTAACATATCAGAATATTTATAGAGTACATGAGATTGAATCCAACAATTGATATTAATCCCGAAAATATTTAATCTAACATCTATAATACCAATGGTTTGAGAATATTTAATATTGGACATTAAGAGAGAAATTAATAGGGAATTGAGTAGTCTTTATTACTTTCTTAATTCTGACATCCATTAATAATATTTTGTAACACTCTCCATGGATGTCATAATTCCATGGTACCTTATTTAATCTTTACTTTAAAAAACCATGTGGAAAAAATAAGTGAAGTCAAAATAAAATAATTTCTTGTCATTCTACCTCATTAAAAACCTTATCAGGGAAACACAGTCCGAAAATCTGATGAATGGAAAATGAGTGTCGATTTCCCAACTCCCCATGATTATATCATTTAGTTATGTCTTCAGAAAATTAATTAATATTATTATTTAATTATGTCTTCAGGACATTCATGGAAGACCATAGGTAATAATGATTGGTCTCATAAGAAATTACAAATCATGGGAATGACACAGAATTTCCATTAATTAAAAATACCCTTAATAATTTATATCTATCCCATGGATATATGTTATGATGTTTGATTTCTTCATTAAAAACCTCATCAAGGAAAAACCCTTCTGGGGAAATCACTTTATTATGGAAAAAAAGTACAATAACATCATGTCCCCAGAGTGTTGACTCATTAAAATCCTTATTAAGAAAACCCAGTGGAGATAACATTACTAAATAAAAAAGTGTACAATAGTTACATCTCCCACTCATAATGATCATCACCACATCATTTATCTCAGAGAATGTCAATGATCAATTCATAACCAAAAAATTCAATTTTGAATTTGATAATAATAATAAATTATACCCTTTATATTTCAATGGATAGGAAATATCCTTACCTTTCATCGTAATATGATTTATAGTTATTTGAAAAGTACATATGCACATGTACATGTATATTATTTTGGGATAAATAAATTGTGAATTTATATTTAATCCTTCTAGGATAATAATGATCTTAATCAACACCTTATGTTTGAAAATATCATTATTGGAAGAAAGAGATTAAATTACTCATTAAAATTAAAACCATTCAAAATTTAACATTTCATCTTTAGGATGATTAATTCAAAATACAAAGACATTCCATGTAATTTCATGATCAAATAGTTCATTGATTTTAGAAAACCCTTCAAGTGCATAGATGTTTTTTAAAATATCTTAAAATATGATGACTACAATGATTAATACAAACCATGGGTTGATAAATTCATCTTATATCATTCCTTTACTTAATATGGATACATGAAAAAAACATATTCAATTCACCCCATAATTTATCATATTGGGTGAATCTTTCATAATTTTGAATATGCTTCAGGCATTTCAAACCCTTCCATGATTCTTATAAATATCCAAATATACATGGAAGAATATTTCATTTTATAAGATCATTGACATGAAATAGTCATGGTAGTTTGGATAATCAATACTTAACTTTATATGTTGAACATTTCATAAGTCTCTTTAATTATTTTGTCCAATTAATATGGTGTCGACATCTATAAAAATACAGCGCCCTTAATTAGTTTTAAATGAATTAAAAGAAAATATATCAACAACAACATTTGATTGATATATCATAATTTTTCTGGTACCAGTGTTACTTCAGGGTAAATATCAAATAAGATAAAATATTTTCGATATATTCATTTTCCTATTCACGAAAAAATATATTTATTGCTTTCTACTCATAATGAAAAATAAATTTATATAATCTGTTCAACCACACATTATATGTGTATAATTATACTATTCCTTTCCAAATCATTAGATTCATGTAAGTGTTGTGAAAATCTTATCAATGGTTCTACAGGACCATATAATATATGATACTCAATATTTCTTTTAATCACCATTCTTATCATTCAATGTATACTCACTATCAACAAATAACACTTGATATCATTTAAGGTATGCATATTTTATATGGATGGATCACAAGGTGGGTGTGCACCATATATAATTCTTCATAAGTATATGTGAAATTTATTTCCAAAATAGGTGCTAATGATATAAATATCTTACATAAAAAATGGGTACCTCAGAATAAATTGTTATACAAGCTGAATTCATAATGAATTAATGATAATAAATTCATTGATAATTCTAAAGACATGCATCCATTAAATAAATCCATCATTCTCCCACTGATTGATGTCTACATTGTTATCAATAAATCAATGATCGTGTACACTTGAATCAATATATTTCATTATAATTGATTCTGGGTAGACTAAACCATCTTTTCATATATTTAATGTTCCAGGATCGGTAATCAAATCATTTACCATTATTGATTCGAGTGTACATAACAAATTCTTTATAATCACTTTTATGAATTCTTGTTACATATTGAGGTACCAATTTTATATAGTGAATCAATATGATATTAAATTTCAAGAATACCATTCATATATTTCATCAAGACATTAGATATAACAAATCATTATGAATTTATACTTCTAGGTAGGAATATATTCACACTTCTGCTGTTGTTGATTAATTTTCAATACTGATAAATGTACATATACGAGCATATACTAACTCATATGAGTTCTTTTGAATCATTTAATCAAAAATAATGTTTATACATATTCTGCTTCAAGATCGACATATATAAGATCTACAAGATCATTATTTGTTTAAACTCATATTTGTCATTATAATTTCCACTTATGGTGGTTGATGGATTCATAATATAATCATAACATGTTCGGCCCATAACCATGTAGAATATTTCATAATTTTAGATTTTTTGGCCCAAATATTTTGGAACATTAGGACCAAATATTATTTTACAGCACATCTACTCAGGATAATATTCCACATGTCTTTTTAATCTGTTAATGTTGTAGGAATAAATAAGGTGGAATAATCTTCTACATTCACATTACACACCTTATCACAATCCAAAATAATAATTCACAAACAATGTTCACTTATTCAAATGAATGAGAAATCATTTGATCAAAACTCATCAACTCTGAAATATTCATGATCATAAAAAAATTTCTTGAATAATTTCATTCACTTCGACGAATGAGATATAGTAATACTAAATTCACATCAGGGAATAAATTTATTCATCTGATTTCATGATACATGATTGATAATGTATCATTTATCAATAATTATCATCTTGCATAAAATAAAAATTTAATTTTTTATGATGATCATTGCTTTAACCACTTCAAGTGGTAAAATCATTTTTATAACATATATCTGATTATCAAAACTATGTAATTCTATAATTTCATTTATGAACTATAGGAATAGCCACATCGACTATAGGGGATAACTTAATTACATGAGATGATATTGATAATTCATAAGAACGTGATAAATAATATTTTTTTATCATGATATTCTTTCTGCAGGATACATAAATTTTAATTGAAATTATTCTTCAATATAATATTAAAGGACATTATTTTCATATCATACCTCAGGGTTGTGTTGTTTTGTAAATATTCATAAAATTTATTGTTCTATGTAAATATTTATTTTTGTAAACCCACTTTTGGTGGTTATATTTTTATTATTTGTTATAAACATATACAACAAAATAATAATTCTCACAAAATCATATTCACCACGAAAATGATTTATAATAAAACCAGGTATATTTTCATTCACTTTGGGGAATAAAATAAATAATTTTAAATAAATATTCTCATTCACTTCAGGGAACAAAATAATATTATTTGTCCGAGTTTTATTGTGTATTCAAGACAATTTAATGAATATTCAATTCACCAATTTAATCAATTTCATCCACTTAAATGGATTAATATTTAAAAATATATTTATTCTTTTTCATCAAGAAAACTTAATTTATCTAAAACATTTTATTCTAAATAAATTATTGATAAAATAAATAAAACAAATAATTACAAATATTCACGGTAAATATCATCTTAATTGTGAGCCATTATATATCATAATCAAATATGTCCCCTTTAGGGGAAAAATTGAACAAGTTAGAGAAAATTACAGGGTTCATGTAATGGTTAGGGAACTTCAGATCGGCGTGTGATAGGTACGTAATGATCAACAAACATCAGCTCGACGTACGACACATATGTGATGTTCATCAAACATCGACTCGACCTACGATGGGTAAGAAATGTTCATCAAAAATTGTCTCAATATATGATCGGTACATGATGATCAAAAAACATTGGCTTGATGTATGATGGGTAAGCGATGTTTATCCATATTTATCTTGAGGTATAATGTATACGCGATGTTCATCAAACATCAACCCGACGTACAACAGGTATGGGATGTTCATCAAACTTTGTTTCGATGTTCCACAGGTTCATGATGATCATCATTCAACCACTTTTGTTGGTGTACTATTTTATTCATTTGATGAATGACGTTTTTATCAACATCAACAACATTGGTTATTAATCAAACACATTATTTCAATGGAATGTATTGAAATTTTTCAACTGTGAGTCATTATAACTCTTCAAGAGCACATTATTTTTCCCACAACAAATGATTAAGAAAATCATTTATTTTTTTGATTTATATAGTGGGAAAAAAATAAATTTAACTATATATTATTTATATAATTAGGCTCACCATTTGACGTAGCTTCTAGAATAAGTGGAGTCGATACACATGTGAAAGAGTATGTCAAAATAAGAATGTTTATAAAAATATTTGGCATACCTTTTTCCTATGATAATTTTCTTATGCCGGTGATGGGGATGAAGTCAGTGACATCACGATACACAATGTGGAGAAGACGATCTTACTAATAATGTGTTGTGAAATTGATCGAACACCGATTGAAACCAAAATGCAATTGGTAACCAAAAATGAAAGATCAATTGTAGGCGAAGAGCATCGTTGAGAAATTGAATGTCAAATTTGCATATTATGATGATAATAACAAATGAAAATACAAATACAAAACAAACAAGAAGTAGATAACACAATGTAGATCCAAAATTCTATACCATTTCAATAACATATCACCATATTTATAGATTACATGAGAACCGATCCAACATTTAGATTAATCCTTACAAAATTTAATCTAATGGCTTCAATACCAATGGTTTTAGAATATTTATGGATGGTAATTAAGAGGTAAATTAATTTGCAACTGAGAAGTTTACATTATTTTCAAAATTATGACATCCATTAATAATATTTCATAACAATATATAAATATATGTGTTAGTTATTATACTTGTTTATATATATGTATTTTTATTTAAAATTTGAATAATATATATATACATATATACATATTTATATTATGTATATACGTTTATAAATACTTATGTTTATATATTATATATTATATATATGTAACACCTATAGTTTTAATAAAAATAATTTTTTGTTTTTAGCATTTTTAATTAAACATTAATTCAAGAAAATTTATAAATAAATATTAAATTTACTAATTATGAAAGTAAATAATTCAAAAAAGTGTTTTAAGAAAAATTTAAATAATGTTTGGTTAGTTAATAAAAAATAATCAACAAGTTAACAACTAAGAGATGTTAAGTTTCATTAATTATTGATATATTACATAAAACATAATATATAGTAGAATTATTAATTAGGCTCATATTAATGATTATATATATATAAGATGATAATATTAATAATAATAATAATAATTTATTATTTTAAAAAAATGATGATATATAAAAAAAATAAAATTTATTGATAAAAATAGTATCTTGTGGAAAATGAGGGTTCCAATGCGTCGATTTTGAGGGAAACCGAGGATCGGGTTTTAGGAGAGTCTATCGTAGAGAAGAGAAATTGAGCTTAGATTCAAGCTAAGATGATGGTTCATCTTAGGATAATGGAAAGGAGAGCATTTTCATGGATTCGATCCAAGGGCTTCGGTAAATTCGAAGATGACTGTGTCTGCAAAAAATCTAGTTGAAACACTAGTTCATCTTCGAATCTTTTGAGGAAGAGAAATCATGGTATAAATCCAAACAGAATGCTTCAGATTGAAGCAGAAGTCGACGTCGAGGACACGAGTTGGACGTCTGAGATATGGACGATTTCAGTTGATGTCTTCAGATCTTGTAGGGTTAGATCACTCTTGAGTGTGGATTTTCAAGTATGTTTTCTTTATTTTGTTTTTATGTATATATGAATATTTTTTAGTAGTGACAATGTTTTTCAATATCTTCCACTTGAATTCTAATCTTATTAGTATATCGATTTTTTAAATCTTGGATTTGGTTTTTTATTCAAAATTTGATGTTTAAAACAGTGTAGTATGCTATAGGTTTTGATTTCCATCAATTCATATTTTTTATTGAGTGGTTTTCATTTATCACATCTTGATGAAGTTTTGGAATTTTTAGTCATTATTGGTGGTCCTGAAATCATGTTTTTTTTCTATTTTGTTCATCTATCTAGAGATGTAAATTTTTATTAATTGAGAAACTGCATTTGGATTGCAACTTAATTAAATCTTGAACCATATCTATTAAATTTTTCAAACTCTTGTTATAGAATAAAAACACTTTTAAAGATACACTTGTTTTTTGTTTATATTAGAAGAGATATCACTAATATATAAAGCATTATTGTCTCATTCGTAGCCCATGAGGATGATTCACTCTATATATGGAGAATAAAGAGGCAGTAAAGCTTAGTCCTCTTTCACTTATGCTGACATGAGAGACTAAGTGTATGAGAGAATAGCAAGAGATATATTTCAGTCGAGAAAAAAAGGATTAAAATCCGAAGGGTATAAAGATAAGTCAGGATCTCAGTTCATTGCAATACATGTAAGGGAAAATATTTGGTTTTCAAATATTTAGTAGTATGAATGACGTTTTTTTCAAAGTTGATTTTTTGGGGTTTTTGTTCTTTAAAATATATTTAATTTATTTTAAATGAAATTTTATTATTTTATTAAAATTATATTTTCTTGTTTTGGGTAAAACATTTTAGTTACTTTAATTACGATTAATCATATTGTGTCAAGGGTTAGTTTTTTTAACAAATTCTCTTTGTTTTACAAAGATGTACATATATATGCATTTATCAAATTCATATATGTTTAGTAGATTTGAATATTGTGATAAATTATTAGTAAACTATTGATCTAAATTTATTAGATAGTCTATTTGATAATGTTAAAATTTTGATTTTAATAATCCAATTATTTCAAAAGAATCATCTTATTTAATAAACTTTATGTTTTAATTTGATTTCATTTATTAATGTTTTATTTAAACATGTAATTTTTTTTATTATGTGATATATATTTATATATACTTGTATACTTTTCAAGAATATAACCATTTAAAATAAATTATGATCAACCGAATATTAATTAAAAAAATTTAAATTGAGAATATCATATTATCATCATGTCATATGCATGTCATATTAAAATAATGAATATGGTTATAAATTGATCATTTGTCCTATCAGTCCATACATGTATATACATATATAGTTACATATATATAGTCATTAGTGTTGAATAAACATTACAAAAAATGGCTTTTTATGATTAAGAATGAAATATTAAGTACGATAATTAATCATCCATGTGTTTGTGTGACGTTTACGTATCATGAGATTTCATTGTTCCAAGTCGAATATGTAATTTCTTATAAAGATTAGTATTTATGTAATTATATAAATAAATTAATTTGAACATGTTTATTTCATGTATGACTATATATATATACATGTATATATACAACTAATACTCTAGTAAAAATCTCTATATATGTAAAGAGGCATAAAAATGATTTTTATGAAATCTGGAACATAAATGTTATAAATATTCTAGGGAATTGGGGATTGAATCTAATCCATCAATAACTGGGTAGGACCAGGATAGCCATTAATGTTTTATGTTACCGAAATTTTTTGTTTTTGAAATCATGAGTATAAGTTTTTTAGAAATATCATTGGATTATATTTAATGAAATTTGAGTATATGTGTTTTCAAAAATAGTGAAGTATTTTCAATAATTAAATAATTTCATTAATAATTTCATTTTAATTTTTGAATTTATTTTAATGGTATTGTTAAAAGTATTTTCAAAGACATTTATAATTGTTTATTTTTTTCAAAGAGAGATTTCTTAATAATATATTTTAACAATTAATAAACCCCTTACTGGGAAATTTAATTATCACCCTTTAATTTTTAAATGTTTTTCATAGGTATTTAGAAGTTCAATTTTAAACAGCTCTCTTTTTGAGTTAGAGCGCAGGGAAGCGTAGTTTGAATTTATTTATTTTTTGTTTAACACTGATAAATGCAATGTGTTAACTATTCATCCAGAACCTAGACCGGTAAAAGGTCCTCATTTATGTAAGATGTTGGGTAATTTTTTATTTCCTTATATATATATATATATATATATATTACACTACATTTTCATATACTGAGTCCAGAAGAGTGGGATCGGGTTGCCACATTTGGTATCAGAGGAATGGCCTAGACAAATTTGGAGATTAGATGTTGTATTTTGAGGAAAAAAAATTCTTTTGGTGGAATTTTCTTTAGATAATTAATACCGCTAAGATATTTTAGTTTTTCTTAATTCTGATGTTGGAAAATTATTTTTTTTTTATGTTTTATGAATGAATTGTGAGGGAAACATTCTTTGAAGAGGGGAAAATTATGGATCACCCTGAGATTAAAAAAAAGAATCTTTTGTTTTTATCATTTTTAATTAAACATTAATTCAAAAACATTTGTAAATAAATAATAAATTTACTAATTAAGTAAATAATTAATTAATAAAAGAGTTATAATGAAAATTGGTTAAATCATTTTTTATTAGTTAATAAAAAATCAATGACAAGTTTACAACTAAGATATGTTTTGATTCATTAATTATTAAATTATTAACATGAATAAAATATATAATAGAAATATAAATTATTTTTATGTTAATGATTTCTTATATATAATATTCTAATAATAATAATAATATATTTTTATTTAAAAAGAATGGTGATAAATAAGAAGATGAAAATGAAATGTAAAAAACGGGATTTAGTGGAAACTGAGGGTTTTGATTCCATAGGGTTTTGATGGGTTGATTTTGAGGGAAACTAAGGATCGGTTTTTGGGAGAGTTTGTCGTAGTGATCAAAAATTCATCTCCGAGTCAAGCCGAGAGGATAGTTCTTCTTTAGAGGGTGGGAAGTCGAGCATCATCATGGATTTGATCCATGGACTTCAGTGAAGTCGAAGTCGAACCTGGCTACTAAGAATCTAGTTAAAACATTGGTTCTTCTTAGAATCATTCAAGTTTCAAGGAATCAACATTCCAATTCAAGCAGCATGCTTCAGATCGATGCATAGTTTTACATCTACGGAACAAGATTGGTGACTGATATTTGGATGATTTCAGTTGATGTCTTTAGATCTTTTATTTTTAGATTGCTGTTGAGTGTTGATCTTCATGTAGGTTTTCTTTATTTCATTCTTGGGTATATCCAAATCTTTTTTTAGCATTGACCTAGTTTTTTAATTTCTTCCACTTGCGTTTGGATCTTTTTGGTGTATCGATTTGTTAAAACATGGATTTGTTTTTTTAATCAATCATCGTTAGAATTCGACATGTTTTGATTTCCAACATTTTTTATTTTTTATTGACTGGATGTTGTTTGACAGGTCCTGAAGTCATTTTGGAATTTTTAACCGGTATTGGTGTCATGAAATAACATTTTTAGCAACTTCTTTCATCTGTCTGGTCAAGTCATTTTTTAATAATTGATACAATAAAATTGGATTGCAACTGAATTAAATCTTCCACCATATATTTTAAGATTTTCAAACTATAGTAATTGGATACACAATCTGTAGCAACTATACTTGTTTTTTAGGGTATCTTGTAAGATATAATACTAATATATAAATAATTATTGTCTCGTTCCTAGAACATGAGGATGCTTCTCTCAATATTTGAAGACTAGTGAGGTAGTGAAGCTCTGTCCTCTTTCCTTTATGCTTTCCACTTCTGCTAACATGAGACATGTAGTTTATGAGAGATTAGCAAGAGATAACTTTATTTCGATAGAAAAAGTGAAGAATGACCAAAGGGTAAAAAGATAAGACAGGCTCTCAGTTTATGCCAATCCAAGTAAATGGAATATATTTTGTTTTCAAATATTTATTTTTATGAATGAATTTTATGTTCTATTTTTATTTTGATTGGATTTTTTGTTTTTCAAAATATTTTTAATTTCTTGTAAGTAAAATTTGATTATTTATTTCAAATTATATTTTATGGTTTTGTGTAAAACATTTTAGTTACTTAAATTAGGTTTAGTCTACTCTTGTTAAGGGTAATTTCTTTTTAAAAAATTATTTTGTATTAAAAATATGAACATATATATGCATTTATCAAATTCATACATGTTCAAGAGTTTAGGAAATTTGGATAAATTTTTAGTAAACAACTGCTCTAAATTTATTAGATATTCTATTTCATTGTGTTAAAATTTGTATTTTTATAAATTCTAATTATTTCAGAATAACCATCTAATATAATTACCTTTATGTTTTATTTTTATTTCATTTATGATTTTTTTATTTAAAGACTAATCTATTTTTGTTATTATGTGATATATATTTATATATACTTGTATAATTATCATGTATATATCCTTTTTAAATCAATAATGCCTAACCAAATGTTAATTAATAAATTATAAATTGAGAATATCATAAAGTCATCATTTCATATGCATGTCATACACAAATCATTAATATGGTCACATATTGATAATTTATCCTATCACTTCATATATGCATATGCATATATCTGTACATACATATGCTCCTGATTTTTGAATAAACATTACAAAAAATGGATTTTTAAGATTAAGAATGAAATTTTTATGTATGATAATTTTTCTTCCATGTGTTTGTTCAAAGATTATGTATCATTATATATTATTATACAGTGTTGAATATGAAATTTTCGATACAGAATAGTGCTTATATAATATTATATATAAATAAATTTGAACATGTTCATTTCATGTATGATTATATATATATATATGACTAAAAATCAAGTGAAAATGTGTATATCTGAAAAGAAATCTTAAACAATATTTTTATAAAAATCAGTACATAAATGATATAAATATGGTAGGAAATTGGGGAGTGAACCCAATCCCTCGATAAGTGGGTAGGCCAAAGATTAAATTTAATGTTTCAAGTTAAACAAATATTTTTGTTTTTGAAAGCATGAATATATGTTTTTCATAAATATCACTGGATTATTTTTAAAGAAATTTGATCATAAGTATTTTAAAAAAAAATTAAATATTTGCAATATGAAAATAAAATCAATATTATATTCAATGTATTTTCTGAATGTATTTTAATTTTATTGTCAAAAGTATTTTAAAAGACATTTATCAATGTTTTTTAAATGAATATTTTCTAAAAATATTTTTCAATGATTACGAAACCCCTTACTTTGTAATTGAATTCTCACCATTTCCTTTTAATGTTTTTCACAGGTATTTAGAATTACAATTTTAAGCAACTCTCTTTTTGAGTTAGCACATACGGAAGTGTAGAAAGAATTTTCTTAATTTTTGTTCGACACTAAAAAATGTAATGTGATTTCTAATCTTCCAAATCCTAGACCAGTAAAAGGTCCTTATTTATGTAAGATGTTGTGTAATTATTTTGTTCATTTTATTATATATATATAATACAACATTTTCATATACTAAGTCCGGAAGAGCTGTCTCGAGTTGTCACAATATATAATTTTTTAATTTATATATATTACATGTTTATATTCTTTAGAAATATATTTATATCTTTATATATGTGTGTGTGATTGTGTACAAATATATGTGTATCTATATATATATAATTATAATTATTATAAGAAATTTATTTAGCCACGTTTTAAAGCATGGGTATATATGTAACTAAAAAGGTAATGATTTCCTAAAAACAAGACAAAATATAACATATATTTCTGTTTTTATATTTAAAATATTTGTATTTATATATATTTATATACATTTTATATATATGTGTGTGTGTTTAAATATATTTATCTCATATATTTATATTAATATATATATATATATATAAAAATATATATTTACATGAATATAGAGAAATGAACTATATAAGGATAAATTTTTTTAGCAGAGTTTCCTTAAAAAAAACACTAATTTAATGATGCTAATCTTGGAACATCCCTAAATTCATGACCCATTTCTAGAAAGGTTATTAAATTAGTGAAGATTTTGGTAAATTTCATTAAATTATATATTTTTTTCAAGAGAGGTCTCTAAATTAGAAAAAGTTTTCATGAAACAACACTAAACTATCATGTTTTTAATGAAACATCACTAAATTGTTGTCTTTTTTACAAAATGTCATTAATTTTCTGTTTTTTCATAAAAATCAGTAAATTTAAAAAGTAGAAAAAATTTTATAAACCATCACCAAAATATTATAGTACATTAATGTTTTTTTTCATGAAAAAGTTTCACATAATATTTGAAAAGTTTTATAAGAGAGTCAACAAGAATCACATAGTGATAAAGAACCCTCACCACGGGTAATCAAATCAAGGGGAAACCAATGGGTTCTTTTGACATTACGCTTTTTTAAAATAAATTTTCAACTGATCCTTTAAGACTGACTCATGTCTCATGATCCCAAGACCATTTAGATTTCATTAAATGACATTCTAAATCTATTTAAAAAATGATTAAAATCAAACACAGTTAGATTTTTTTTTAAAATCCACACTTCTAGCATGGGACTTCTTATTTTTAATAAAAAACAAGTCCTAAGACCTTTATTTAGATGAATAAAAATTTTTTATATCATTTAAGTCATTTTTTACAAGGTTTAAACCACATTATCATTTCCATTCACCATTTTAAATCCATTAAAACCGACATTATAAGTCCCATTGGGGTCAGTCAAATACCAAATTAAAATATAGTTCTAAATAATTGAAAACCAATACCAAATAAACATCTCACTAAAATCATTAATACCCTTTGAAAAATACCCTATTGAATTTTATAAAATCTTACCGCATTTAAATATTACATTCCAAAATGAAAACATGGAATGACAAAGAGAATCTAATTATTAAAATCTCAAAACCCAAAAAACATTTTTGAAAACATCACAAAGGTATAAAATATGATATTACATAAAAGAAAAAAGAATTTAGAATAAAAAGAACACTTTCAAGTTTAAAAGAATATAATTTCATAGAAACAACAACTTTGAAGAATTAATAAAGGTTAAAATGTATCACTCGCAAGGAAGAGAACACCCACTAGGATGAAAGTAGACTCTACATTCCCTATACACTAGAATAAACATCTCTATGTCCACCCAAAACCCAAAAATATGCCACACTATGTCTTGAATTCATGGGAAACCATAGCCAATAGAGGAGAGAGGATAAATGGGATAATAAGGAAATAGAAGAATAAATGCCTCGAAACCAATTGAAAGTTACCATATATAAATAAAGGACCAAAGGTAGAGGATGTTGGATCTTCACAAAGGGATCTGAGTAGTGGGATGACCTAAATGTGGGAGAAGTAGTGAGAAACACTTATTAATTAAAAAAGTGAAAATGGGAAATTCTAAAAAATTAAACACCTACAAAAGCTACATCGTTTATCAATAAAACATCGTGAGATTTTAGGAGGCAATTTTTTTTAATTTCATTGATTTATTTTTTTTATGCTACACTAATATTATCTTGAGATATATTTCACATTGTAATAGCTTTAAATAGATGTAACACTTTTCTTATCTTGTGTTAAAAAAATTTCAAGTTCTTTTGGTAAAATTCATCTAACGTATTACTAAGTATAGATTGTGTTCAATGAATAAAATAAATATGTTTGTAAAATGATAGATGAAACACCAAAGGAATCATGCACTAAATCTAACATTCACATGGCTTATATTACACACAAGATCGACCTTCCTCGATATCTTGCATTGTACGTAATACGGAGTTTCACTAAACAATGACATATTATAAAAATATTATAATTTAATGTTTTATGAACTACCTTTATGAATATTATTTACCAAATTTTTAATTTTATATAAAATTAACATTAAAAATATGTATTTTATAGATCATGATTTAATAAAAAATTCATTTTATTGGATAAAAGATATTTTTTAAAAAAATACAGTTTTTCTCCTTTTGATTTTGCCCCAATATCAAATGTAATTTTTAACACTTTAATGTATTATATTTGAAAAATTAAGCATATTATTTGGAATTAAGATATCAAAATATAATTTCATTTAATTTTTGGTATTTTTCTGAAAAAAATCATATTTTAATGAATGGTAAAAAATACTGAATTTTAATATAAAATTGCAGATTCATCTAATTTATGTATATAAATAGATTATCTTTATAATTGGTTTTAAATTTTAATTGGAATATTTTTTCATAATTCAATCTAATTTCGGCCATTGGAATTAATTTCATACTTAAATTAGGCACAAACACAAGTCAATATTTTTTTAGTTTTTACTTCTTAATAACCCTTTTTATGGTCTTGACAACGAAAATTAATTTCAAAATAATTTATACCAATTCTGTGTTTTGAATTTTAAAAAATGGTTACCATATTTTTAATCATATTTTTCAAATTTTGTAAATAGTTCCCTTTTATTTTTACATATTAGTAATAGTAACTATGGTAAGTATTATTTATGAGAGTTAAAAGTAAACTAGGTAAATTATTGTAACATATAATATGATAAGGTTAATAGGATTTTCCTAAAACCTGCCAAAACCACATTTTATGAATACAATTCTGCCCTTAAAATATTTGGTTGGAAACATGGTCATTTAAATGACACATAAAAATGAAAATGACATAGATATTAATAAAACCAATTTAAGTGATGCAATATCAAACTCACATTTCATATAAGTATAATAAATTTTATATCGGGATAACCAAGTGATATATTAAAATATAAATAGTAAATGGAAATATAAAAGAATTAAATATATCAGGGTAATTTATTTTTAATTTTTTATTATTTAAATTTCTTTTACTTTGATGATGTAATAAATAATTTATTGATGAGAAATCAATAAAACATTTTTTATTAAAATCCTAATAACTATAAAAAGTCCCAATAAAATGAACAAATCTTATTGGTCGAGTATATCTTGTCAATAATCAACCAGTGGTCAAGATAGTGACCATTTTAATCCTTATAGAATAGATTATTACATTTATATTATTTTATTTATAGTAATGTTTATGTTGTCACATTTATACATTAACAAGTACAACATTTATAATGATTGATTTTAGGGTAGATAGATTAATCAAAATATATTATCATTAAATATGTAAAATTTATATTCATCATAGTATTTTATTTTTAATTATTACTCATCAAAGAAGTATATTATAAAATTACAAAAAATCATTATAGTAATTATTTTATTAATGGATATATCAAATAAATTTTATTAAGAATATTAACATAAATATATTTTTGGATAATTAATATGTCCAATGAATTCTTTTGATAACCTTGACATAATATTAATATAATAAAATAGATTGTTATAAAATCAGTTATTATCTTTATATTTTCAAACACCAATAAATTGAATACTATCAAAATTGACACTATTGATTGTTAATCATAAAAGTGTCTTATTAAATTATATAAAAATCATAAAATATATTTAAAAATATATAATCATTGTGATATGGTGAAAATGTATTAAATTATTTATTTAGAATTTAATTTACCACAAATAAGTAAATATTTTACCTTTTTAATATATAAATATTTATTAAAATGAAATAGAATACCCAAGTGTTAAATAGAAATGATATGGTTTTAATGGACATAGAAACACGAATAAAATTTATTGGATGATGATATTAAAACAACATCTCATATAATATTTGAAAATGAAAAATTTTGGTGGTTTTTTAGTGGGGTTTTGTTTTATTATAAATTAATATTTTTTTGAATTCCAAAAGTGACCCTCGCCTTAATTATAAAGGGAACCTCCTCCCTCATTTTTTCACAACTCATTAAGCCCTCAAGATCATCAATACCCTTCCCATTTATCTTCTAAAGTTCACTAGTTACATTCTAGAGGTGATGGTATTCTTAAAATACCAACTCTAGTTTCATTAAGAGGAGATATAAAGATACCACATCAAAGAAGAGATAATCTCCTTTAACAATTATTTCATATTTATTTCTACTTCTATTTCAATTTAATGAGTAGTTTCATTATAGAATAATAACTCCAGTATCAATTATATACTAATATGTTTTTTATAATTATGAAACGACCATATTCAACTTTCTATCCATCTAAAGTGATATGAAATCAACATGCATGAATGCGTAAAACTTATTATCTCCACACCTTGCGATAATCTATTTTTCACCCGCACCGTACTTGGATGAGTAAAAAAATGGATGTAATAACTATATATGATTATTATAAAATTACATTGATTCTGAAATTGAGTACACTATTTAAATCAATACAATTCAATAATTATGAGAATGATATCGTTTCTCTTGCATACGTATGTTCTACTATCTCCACGAAGTGATCTTATTCATTCTACATGATGACCACTCAAGAATGATTATATAAATCTACATAAAGAATAGATAAGGTAATTATTATGTTAATATAATTTTATAATTATATGAATATGACATAAGAATAAGAACATGAACTTATTCCACCAATCATGCATATGATCATAAACCAGTTAAAACCAGAATAACGAGTAAAAAATTAATTGTTACAAACAAACGAGAGAGAATTTGACAATATATAATGACTAGGATTTTGGAATAAGTTAATAAAATTATATAATTAATTATACCAGAGGATTGGTCACATATGATGTATATATAACATAAGGTAATGGATTATTCTGTAATCTAATTTTTATCCGAGGTTATTTAAACATAAGTATTTACTGGGGGTATATTTATCATCCACGTCCATGTTTTCTAAAAAAGATTTCATAAAATATTTGAAATTATTTTATTTATTTTTAAAGTAATTTTTACCCTTTTTGACTTTTAGTACATGGTATTGAAGGAATATTTCTTGTGTTTACCGTATAGTGTACTTTTTTACTTTTTCAACAATGTTATTAGGAGAATTGTTTTTAACTTATACAGCATGAATGATTTTTTTTTACTTTTTCAGGATTCCTTATTTCCATGAAGCTTTCCCTAAAATATTTCAGGTATATTTTTAATTAAAATTTATTATTTTAAAATTTAATGTAATTTCTATAAAAGAAACCATTTATGAAGAATAAAACATATTTTCTTAAAGAATTAATCTCATGTGTTTTGTCATAATTATTTTCCAACTAATGTGAAATAGGTTTATGTTTCTATAAAGACTCGACCATATAAATTACATAATATTGAATTAAATGAATAATTCACAATGATAATCTTTTCAAGTTTAGAGTTTTAGAGAATTAGGCATAACAATTACTTTACAACTTGAATATTACATGTAGACACTACTACTCAGTATCCATTTTTTTCATAAAATAAAAACTCTTAAAAATAAACATGTCTAGTTCCATGTTTTAGATAACATGGAATTTCCTTGATCTTATCGTTGACCCTTTTATCTTTATATCCAATGGAAAGTATTTCAAAAACTCGAGAAGAGCATTAAAATGTCAGTAAGGGTTACAAAATAAGGACAGAAAACATTAGACCATAAATAAATACAAATCAATGAAACCATACATTTCAATCATACATAGCTTATGAAATAATATGATTTATGAATAACACACACAAATCAGAAATCATAAAGGTTACATATGGAATCCATATCAAACTTACATTGTATCTATCATAGCTACATAGGGAGTTACATTTGGAATACCCATCATAGTATATTCTAAAAATATATTAGGAGAAACATCATGTTTACCTCCATCACGTAAACCAATGCATTAGAGAGCTATCTCGGGCTCACCCACCATAGGTTTATCTCAGAGCCACCCGTATATGTAAACAATGAAAAATAACCATAACATAATCATAACACATAAAACAAGTATAAAATAATGATTCCAATATATCCAATCATGATATTGAAATAAACAATGCTTTATGAAATAATTTTCAAAACCATTTAAAAAGCTACTTTTTATCATAGTGTCACGTACCACATTGAATCATCTAAATGAATTATCATTTGAAAACAATAATTTATATATAAATAAATCCAAAAACACATTTTTAAAACATGGACATTAATTATAAATATTTAGAATAATAATTCTTTAATACATTAAAAATGATATTTTAGTTAAAGAGTTTTTTTAACAAAAATATAGACGTTTGAATAAAAATAATTGAGGAATAAAATTTAATCAGAACATTATAATATTATGGGAATAAAAGGTTTTGTGATATAATATGTCAAAGGATATTATATACCCCATATAAGAGTGAATTGGTGCATAACAACAATGATGTCTCATTGCAAGTGTAAATTGAGATGAAATCCCTTATAAATATGGTATCAGTAAATTAAGGATAAATCAATCACATAATTATGTGTGAAAAATATATATACTCCAAATATATGTGGATATTAACAATAAAACAATAATATTTCATTCACACATATTCATAGGATGACATATTCAAGAAGTAGAAGTTGAACTCAATGAATTGAAATTGGGTTAGGAAGTTCCTTTGTAAAAATACAACAGCCTAATGACGTCACTTTAAAATTCAGAAAATTAGTTGGCGAGATAAAAAGGGTATCTCAACACTTGGACTTAAATTTTACATCAATAAGGATATAGAATAACATATCCCAACATAATAAGGTGTAAATTAAAAAACATAACGAAAGGAAGTCGTTTAAGAAGAGGAGGGTGAATGGTTCCCTTACCGATTTGGTAACTTATAAAACATACGCCACATGAAAGTAGGATCATAAAATAAATATATAAATACTAATAAATGAATGTATATTACAGAAATAGTAAAATCATGGGTAGTACATACACCATAGAAAAGTAAATAGTGGAAAATATAGCATGAATCTCATGGGAATAAAAAGTGAGATGAAACCATTTACCACGTTGTAATCAACTGATTCGTATGACCCAAAGTTAATAACCACCAAATTAATCATAGATTACCATGAATATAATGAAAATCCTGATAATATATATCATATGGTAGTACACAATACACCACATGTAATGAATAAGTATCGAACAATGGAAATCTCACGGAATTAAAAATGAGATAAGAAAATCCCTTACCTCGTGTCCGAATTGACTCGTTTGTTCCTTGTTATTCATGAATAATAAAATAATGTTAATTTATACATGCTTAAGAACCTTTTTCAAGTTTATTATTCTTTTTATATCACTCATTACCATGTTATAAACAATATGTATTCTTTTATGTCAATAACGTTTGTTTTGTCGATATTTGGTACTTGAGTCAAAAATGGACTTCTTATAATTACAAGTTGTTCACATAGTAAAAATTTCATTATATCCAAAATGATATTCATGATTTTGATATCATATATATCATATATATCAATTATATACATGTATTTATAATTTTACATAACATTTATAGGTATGAAATGAAATTCACCGTTCATGGAGACGGTAAGTCGTACGTATGCATTAACGCTAATTTCATTTCAATTTCTTAATATAATGGAATAAAAACATAATGATACAAAGTTATATTATAAATCTAGTATAATATCATATATAATATCATTAAATTCCTCTTTTATACATCCCACATATGGTATTAATGAGCCATATCACTTTTAGGGGGCGGTAATCCGCACTTCTTCAAATGAAATTATCACATTTACCCATAATGGAAACCATAAATGTAGGATATAAATGTAAAATACAGAAAAAATAAAGAAAATATAAACAGAATGTATATCATATATAAATACAGTGACATCTTAATGGCAACCATGAGAGGCAGTAGTAGATAAATCAAACAATCATCGTTTCGTGAGGCGTTTGTTTACCATCCACAGAAACAGTATGTTCTTCACCCATTATATGGAGGTTTGAGTATGTATAGTTACAATAATTCTCATAACAACATCCTTGTATATTTAGGACACTAGTTTTTTATAAAATAATGGAATAAAAAGAGTTCAGGGTTGGAGAAGTAAAGTAGTACTGTTACCTTTAAATTGGGTAACTTCTTTTAGTTTGAACCAAAAGGACTTCTTGAAATTCCTTCTGCCTAAGGTAGGAAATCTATGTGTAAGAGAGGGATGTAGGGAGCTTAATTTGGTAGAGTTTGGACGATTTGAATGCTTCAGATGAGTGTGGAATTGGTTATAGGTGCGAAATTTTTATTAGGTGGAGGAGGGGATCTTTAGAAAAGTGTGATGATATCATTTTATTATATAATTATATTCAATTTATAAAGGTCCAAAAATCATTAGAGTTGAAGATAAGATGAATAATGGTCGAAATAAAATCATCCAATAAGAATTGGACATGTTTTGGATGTTATTTTAATAACGATAATCTTATTTATTTAAATGATTTATTAATGAGCTAAACACAACATCATTATTGTGTCATAAATAATTTAATTTATTCGATAACTATAAATTATAAAAACATAACATGATATAGGAAATTTTTTATCTTTCAAATAAATATTTATAGTAAAAAAATTTACTTATATAACACCATATAGAATTTAATTTACTAAATGAATTTTGTTTATGTCATTTTTTCCTTAACATTAAATTAATTAATCTAATGTGTCATTATCATTCATAAGTTTCTCCATTGGGTCCCAAAATAGACCCAAGGATGCCCATGGTCGGCCATTATAGATCCAATAAGGTTAAGACAAGTGATATAGTAATTTTCAATTATTACAATATTTATTTTACCATGAATTACCCAATTTACCTTTAATCTAAAGTGTCATTATCAATTGTTCATTTTAATATATATTTATTTTTAATATTTAAATATATATATTGTTAATAAAACATATTAATTTTTTAATATTTTCTTAATCATTTTATTTTTTGAATAAATTTCATTCATTTATTAAATATTTTTTCATGGATTTTTTTAATTTTATTAATTAATAGATAAATTTAAGTTGGTATATATATATATATTCTAACTTTTGGTAAATATGATTTATATATTAAATAATATGTAATTACACTTAAAAAGTCCAAAATATATCACGAAAATGTTAGAAAAATAATTAAATATTATTGTTAATTTAAAATTTTGACTAATTATTAACAATTTTTTTCAATTTTACATATATCAAACTCATTTTATTATATATTCATTAATTTCAAACACACATATACATAATTAAAATAAATTTATATAGAAAAACACATACACATAATATTTCAGAAATTGTTTCACTTTTTCCTAATAATATTGTATTTTTATAATTTAAATAATATATTTAATGCATATATTATTTATTTTAATGTTTATTCATTTTTAATTTTTTATATTAATATGTACTATTTATTGATTTTTTTTAATTTATTCATTTTTAATAAAATTTATTTCTTAAGGAAATGAAAATGTGGAAGTGCCCATTTATTGAAAGGAATAACATAAAACAAAAAATTTGTGGGTGAAACATTACAAGGTTCCCTCAACAAAATGGCATGAACCAAAAAAGGTACACATCATGATTTATCATAACATCAGCCTAATATTGGTGGATTTCATTTGGAAAATACCCAAATTAATTTGATCATATCAATGGCTTCTCCCTTGGAGTACCTAACTTGTATCCATGTCTTCATTAATTTCCAAGCACTATTAGAGTTACATGAACCATCCAAACCATCCTATCCATTTTCAATTACTTTTCCCTTCTCATAGGAGTTCCCTTCTAGAGATGATTTTTAATCAACATCCATGGAGGAATTATGAGACACCATGGCCTTGGAATCATTTTCACCAAGTGATGTCTATTATCCTGGTTTGTTCTGAGAGAATTATCTCTATAGTTTTATAATATAATTTAAGTGAAAATATCATAAAATTCAGCTCGAGAGTCTAATGAGTGCACCTACCAACCTATTATACGTATAAAATAACATTTATATTTTGGAGTAGCATCCATCTTCAATTCTCCTTTTGACTTACATGTTTCCAAAATTCTATCTTCCCTCCAAAAAATAATCATTAACATTATTTTGGACCTCCAATTCCATATAATCATGGTAATCATCATGTTTTCTTATGGAAACTCATCATCAACATAGTTTCATTGTGTATTTATAAAATTTATAGTTTTCTTAGATAACCCATTGGATTCAAAAATGAACATACCATTTTTTAATCATATAGATCCAAATGACATGATATCAGTCAGTTGTAACCCAAACTCAAGAATATGTGTTTGAGAAAGAGCATCTATCTCATAAACCAAAATTTCCTTGGATTGAGATATTAGTTTAGACATCCCAGTTATGGCATCAAATTTAGTTGGACCCCCAACATTCTGTACATGAATCTCAACATTATTTGAAAAATTACTCTCCCATGAACTGTGCTTCTCACCCATGTATTTCACATGAGGGAGCTCATGCTCTTGCGAAGAATGTTACTAATCAGTAACCTTCATATTGTCTTCTTACACTTCCAAAAAAATAATTTTAGATATATTTTAACCTATGTTCACAAAATCAATATTATATTGGATTTCCTCCATTATGTTTTCCTACATATTATCCATTCTATGTTTATTTTTAAAATTCCCCTTAAAAGAACATAAAGTGAAAACAATATCCGTAAGGTAATAGTATGGACTATTTCAAATTCCCTTGATGTTCACAAAAAAAGAGTGGTTTGATTTTATGTTCAATCTGTAAAGATAAATCATCATCTAATGTAGAGACTACTAAATTATCATCCAAAGTGAAGGAAAGATCATATAAAATAATGATTTGGTAAAATTCCCCAAATTGAGCCAATTGAGTTTCCATATCAATTTGGATAGGGATCCAAAATGTGGAAAAAATATCAAACACAATTTTTGTCTGGAAAAAATCCATTTTGGACTGATGATTTCAATCTAGATGTGATATTTCAAGTTTATATGCATTAATAGAGTGAACTAGTAATTCAATTTTTGTATACTAAGTGTACATGGATTTAAAGAAATGAAACCTTTTCTCTAAAAATATTTCTTCAATTATTTAGGGGGGAAAATATGGAACAAGCCCCTACCAAACATTATACAAGTCTAGTTCACAAATACCATGCCACTATGAGTCATCGAGTAAGATCCTTTTTCCTCCCTAGCTGACAACAAAAAGGAAAAATCATCCAAAATACTATATATTTCTTGCATGGATAAAACATTGCAAGAGGAGAATCTAGATTTAACAAGACCCCTCACCCCAAAGTATACCCGTCATGGGCATTCAAATAGATAAATAAGATAGAGACTTCCTGAGTCCCACCTCATGAAGACACATATTTGGTTATTATAATTATGGTTATAACAAACATACATATGGGAGGAATTACACTATAATATTACATGGGGATGACTGAAATAAGATAGATACACTAATAAAAAACTATTGAAATATATATATATATCCATAGTGAATATATTGAATGTCATAAAATACAATAACATATAAATAGAAAACTATAAGCACAAAAAAATCTTTATAGTGGTAAGAAATTCCTAAAAATCTCCTACCAAAACATGACATAGTAATATGAATCCCGCTATCCTTCCCAATTAGGTTGACCTCCGAAACAGTTTATATATACATGGGGTGAGAATAAAAGTATTAAAAGTAAGATATTCAAGGAATCCTATGATGAAACAGACAATGAAATCATTCTAATGAATAGTGAAGGCCATTTAAACTAAATTTTCAACTAAACATTTATACTATGCTACCCACATCACCATGTATAAATATCATCTATTATCATATTCAATGGTGAATGAAATATTATAATTAAACATCAAGGATACCCATCAACAACTTCCCCACTGGTTTATCGATTTTCCCAAGTTTCACATATTTCAATCCATCTATCACCAAAATAATATAACTTAATTAAAACATGTAAAGGAATTACATCATGTACCTCATACAACACATCATCACACTATCCTATATGACCGTAGTATATATTGTAAGCGTGTTATTTTTTGGATCATCCACATCTCGTATGATATGTATCATACATCATGTATTATACTGCAGTCCATTACAACACATACACTAGGTATGGTACCATAAGACATCATAGCTAATATACATCATACCTATAAAATTCATTTGGGTACTATATCAAATAATACATTTGAGTAAAATAACCAAAAACCATCACAACCTTCTACACGTATACATTTTGAAACAAAACATAGTGCATAACATCACAAGTTACAACTAATTTATTAGAGAGTGGAGATTAGAGGTAGTTATCCATCCATTCTCCCAGCTAGATATTGGGGAAACCACCCATACAGAGACCAATGGGTTTAATTCAGCATAACAAACACATGGGTGGTTTAATTTGAATCAAAAAATATACATGATATAATATATCTCACAAAAAAACTATTGAAATAACCTATTCATATACTTGACTGCAACTATTGATTCCTTGACTCTGGGCTACTACTACTAAGACCAAATATACTATAAGAAAAAGCTTATTTTAGAGAGCTACAATAACTAATTATTTATTTTTTATCATTTTCATCCAATAACTAACTTATTATCCCTGAAATTAATAATAATTATTATTCCACAATAATGTAAATTAATAATTAGTGTTACATCCAGGACCTTTAGGAATAATCCAAATTGAGACCATGGTTTCTCGATATTATCATCATTTTATCATCTTGATTACAATGACACCAACCCTTTCAGTTAAGAATTATTTATTCATTAATATTTCTATTCAATAAACTTGGTACACTAGGAATAAAATCATATGATATCACTGAGAGGAAACATGCAATCAAGGAAATATAGCTACCTCACAAAATGCGTAAAGTAATGTAGATAAAACATGACACCTGATTATCAAAAATTAAATTGATTTAGAAGAGAGAATATTAGATCTCATTATTACATCAAAGGGTAATCCCTTATTCAACCCATTAAATTATCTCTGGTATCATTCCAAACTCCCACATGCAAATTCTGATGTATCTTTCAATCAGAATATTTTTATTCTACCACATCATCCAGGCCTCGGCACCATAAATCTCATCAGCCATTCATGGCTCATCCATCTCAACATCATATCACATCCAGCATTCCCTTCCCATACGACAACAAATATTGAAACACACATGTGCATCAAATCTCAAAAAATATTGTAATCAAACAAACATATCCAAAAGGGAAATATAGTACAAAAAATAAAGCATCTAGACTTTACACATTAATATAATCTTAAGGCATTATACCAAATGAACTCATACTTCTCAAGTAGATGGGGAAACTCAAGTTCATTCAATTAACATTATCCTACCACTAGAATCTATTCCTACTTGAATTAAGGATTTAATATTCATAGGTTCTAAATATGGGAGTCCTAAAACATCAAGCTATAATAGTATACTAAATTAATAATACAGTTATTTTAAACATGATCCCTTACATGAATTATAGTTTCAATAGAAATATGGAATTAAAATTCATTAACATGACAATAATTCATTCAATAAACCACAATTGAAATTCTTCAGATTCATTAAAAATTAAATTATCACATAGAATTACATAATCAATTAAGAATTCATACTCACGTCAATTTGATCGATGTAAAATTATTACAAACAATAGATTCAAGAAACGTGGATCTTTATTTAAAATCCAATTAATTAAAAATTAATTCAAAATTTAGTTTTTCATCCATTTTCCATCAAGAAAAACATGGAAACCCATTTGACTAAAAAACATGAAAACATGAATATCATATATATTATACTCTCTTGAAAAAGAAGCGGCAACCCATTTTCAAGACAGAAAGAAATAGAAAATTATTGAAATATAATTATTTATTAAATTTGTTCAATATTTATAAGGATAATTACATTTCCAACTAAGGATATAGCTTCCCGCCTTTTATCACATAAACTTTCATTTCATTTTACAAAACTGAGGATCTTTAAGGTTTAGTGTCTTGAAAACCAGGAACATAAAACATGAGAACATAAAACATTCTACTTAAACACTTGAAAGCCATCTCCTTATGTTCATCCTAGCTTCATTATTGCATCTCATAACCTGCGGACGTATATCAAAAGAAAGGGTGAGCAGAAGGCACAGTAAGGGAAACAAGGGGAAACATTTAACATGTGAACTTGAGATACATCAACAATGTCATGAAAAAGAACTTTAAGGCATGAGAAAGAAATCATGAGGCATATCATAATAAAAATAACATATTTCATAATTTGAAGATGTGGCTACAACATTTAATATTGAAAATAATTTCCGTTTCACCAAGGTTCATCCCCAAGGTGTCATTAAAAATTACCAAGGTCATTCACCAAGGCGTCGTTAAAAATGGTCATCTCTAGAGATTAAGTCTTTAGCCAATGCATTGGAGCACTATCATGGAGCACCTTTAACATATATTTATTATCATGTGATCCACATCTTTCATAATCAATCATTTCATAAACAATGCATATATCATAAAAGGAATGGGTTTCATTTCATAATCATAACGTTTTAAAAGCTGCTTTAAAGATATGATCTTTATGTCACTTTAAACCCACGAAAAGGGAAAGCGGGTCTCATGTATGTAAATCCAGGAATTTAAAATAGAAAATTTCTGTATATATGTGAATACCCCTTTAGAATAATTATATTTGAGTATTCACTTAATAAAATAAATGAATTTGAGGATAAGAGAGAGACATTTTGAGACAGAAATTCTGCAGCATAACAGCTATGTTTCGTAGTTTTAGAAAACATTGAAAAGAGAGGGGAAATGGGTCACAAACTCATAAATGATCGACAAAACAGTATAGGGATAGAATATAAAGGATATAAGAACATGGAAATGAAATTTTAATGACATACCATATGAAATGAAAAATATGGAAGGAAGAAAAAAATAAGATTTATCTTATGAAAATTGGGCAGCCTAACGACGTCACTTAAAACATCAAAAAGAGAATTGATGAGATCAAATAGCGTATCTTATCATGTGAACATAAAAGATCAGTATGATAGATTTATATATCATACCCCAACATAATAAAAAGTAACTTTAAAAACTTTACATGAAAGTAGAACTTTGAAAAAATGAAAAAGGTGAAAGAATCCCTTAAAAATTTGGCAACCTAACAGCACCACTTAAACTTCAACAAAAATTAACTGAAGAGATCAAAATAGGGTCTATCATCATATGAAAATAAAGGATAAGTATGATAGATATATATATTATACCCCAACATAATAAAATGAAACTTTAATGACTTGACATGAAAGTAGAACTTTGAAAAATGAGAAAGGTGAAAGAATCCCTTAAAAATTTGGCAGCCTAACAACACCACTTAAACATTTTTAAATCGAATTGATGAGAGCAAGAGGGGGTATCTAATCATATGAAAATGAAAAGGTTAGTAATAGGAATATAAAAGAACATCCTCCAACATAAGATCATGGAGCATAAATGAAATGACATAAAAGGGATTACTTGAAAGAAAGAGAGAGGTAGGATCCCTTACCTTAAACGTAACTCTTAAAACTCAATGGTTGGGACCTTGAGGGATTGGGGGCACCTTGGGAGGACTCCTTGGGAGGTAATGAGACCAGAGCCTCGTTGGGAGAGAGTTGGGAGTCGAATGGATGAGAGGATGGATTGGTATTTATAGGGAAAGTGATGGGACAAGACATTAATGGCAAAGGGACACCTCACAAGTAGTTTTCTCAAAACCATGGGCTCTCCCATGGAATTTCCCATGTAGTTAGGCCACATGGGGCCCGCAATACAATAATTCATCACCTTTGGACGGCCAACCCTTAAAATATATCATGACATCATCATGACACAGTTATGATGTCATTAAGCATACCGAAACCCTAAAAGTGTATTTTTACTATTCACTGAAAATTCAACTTTCTCAGAAAAATCCCAAAATTTCACCTTAACCAAATATCAATTCTATGATTTAAAAAAATGAACTCCATTTTATAAAAATAATTTTCTAAATAATTTTTTATTTAATTTTTAAATAAATACACTATTCACCGAAAATTCATTTTTTTCAGAAAAATATCTAAAAATTACATTAACATAATATCGATGATCTGAGTTCAAAAATGAAATCCATTTTATAAAAATAATTTTCTAAATATTTTTAATTTAATTTTTTAATTAAAAAACAATATTCACCAGAAAAAACTAATACTTGACTAATAATCTCTGAAACAATTATCTACCTATTTTATTGAATCACATTACTTAATTAAGGTGCCTAGATTATATCAATGCTTTCTTTAAGTGAGATTACTAATCCATTTGGTCACATTACTAATCCTAAGCATAAAATCACTATTCATAATTTACTATTCATCAAAAATTAAGTTGATCTTATTAGACTCTAAATTTCGTACTGAACATAATTGTAGACGACCATTTTTTGAAAATCATTACACATTTTTATTTATTTAGAGTTTACATAAACATTTTTAAAATATATTTTCTCTAAAATTCATCAAAAATATGCATACTATATTTATCCGGACATTTGGAAATTCAGAAACATCATCATAAGAAGAAATAAATTTTTTTATTTAAAACAAAGGACGAAACAAGGAAGTTACGGTCTCCTTACATAGCCCCTTATCACACCATCATATGACCTAAGTGTAAGGTGTGATAAGGTGAGAGAATCGGAGGGAGGCTCGACCAACATCGCACGAGTAGTAATTTCTATTAGTTTTAACTTCTCGCAAAGGTGATTCCGTTCTAGCTTCACACGATGAAGTTCGGCTTGGGTTTAGTCAAGAGGAAAGCTCAGTGGTGCTACCTTCTTCCCAAGTTCTTTTAGATGGGCTTCGATCAGTCTGAAAGAGTGATGTCATGGGCACCCTTAAATGATTAGTGTGATTTTGGCGTACTTAGGTGC
Organism: Viscum album; assembly: GCA_963277665.1. Classification (NCBI taxonomy): domain Eukaryota; kingdom Viridiplantae; phylum Streptophyta; class Magnoliopsida; order Santalales; family Viscaceae; genus Viscum; species Viscum album. The sequence goes on along the minus strand of OY728134.1, from coordinate 408,796,361 downwards.
AGCAGAGTAGCTGACCAAGGTCGTCTCTTAAAGGAGGAAGTAGATTTAAAACATATTTTTAAAGGTATTCTAAAAATAAAATAAAAGAGAATAAAAATACTATTTGAAAGTATGGGGGTTGTTTATTGTTTATGAATGTAGAAGAAGTTTTTTGGAAGAAGATTGTATATATTTTTTTGTTTTTAGTTTTGAAATGATGTTTGATTAAAATGACACAACAAAAAGATGTTTTTTTAGAAAATATTTTAAAAGGTGTAATTGATCTAACTCTACATCATAATTCACTTATTAATCATTATAATTTAAATTAATATCCACTTACTTATGATCCCCTAATTTGTTATCCCTTGAACCCTATGAGAGTTAACTTAACCACAAAGATGAAATTACTTAAACCCTAGGCTAGCGTCGGAACATGCAATCGCAACACCCATCTTTGATTGTTGTTCTAAGATTAGATTATGGTCAGTGGTTAATTAGAGGACATATCCATTATTGAAATGAGGATGAATTGTGTTTAGGGATTATATTTTAACTCTACAAATTTATCCCGTATGGTCTTGTATTACTGATTAAGATTGCGCTCTCACAATTTACACATTTCCTGACCTCGGGTGTTTTGTGTTAATTATTCAATTGCTTGCTTAGTTTCTTACAATTTAAAAACAAAATTCATGGATCATATTAAATGAATTACAGTAGCTCAATGATTCAAAATAAATAAATGAAGAAGGATAGAGGTCGACCGATTACTAAAAAGAACTACTCTTCCATGGGCGGTGTAGTCATCGTGGAGACGTTTTGCATAAGCAAAGGATTAAAAGGGTAGAACCCAATATTGTCTCCACTCTTGATTCCAAACCAATTAAGAAGTTTAAGAGATGAATATGATTGAAGAACACATAAGATTATTTGAAGAAAAATTCAAGAAATAAACATGAAAGAAAAGAAATACAAAGAGGAGGTGGGAGAGGAGAGCCTTTTTGGAAGAGAGGTTTTCACAAAGGCTTACTTCTTCCAAGAGTTGTGAGGGGATCCCATGAGATACCCTTTCGAAAAAACCTTCCCAAAGCCTTGACTATCCCTCCCAAAGAGGTAAAAACCCCTTTAAATAGAGTTTGTGAGGGCTAGGGTTACATAACTTTTTAAGTGTGAAATGAAAAACTCGGCCAAATATTTTATTCCAAGTTTCACAACCTAGTTGACCTCTACAACGCGTGAATGGACCGGCCTTACAGAATGATGATTTATGACAAATCATGTCCCAGAGCGTTCCTCAAACTTTGGGCTCAATCCAAGCTCGTATGAAGAAGATATGGCCCAAATACAGAACCCATGTCCATTCTACCGAGTCCAGCCCACCATTGGATTAATGGCCCAGTTACTCCATCCAAATGCACTTTTTAGCTCTAGTGTCCTGAATTAAGGTTGTAGAAAATTACGTTAGAAACACTGTTACAAAATTACAAATTCAAATAATAAATATAATAATATTTATCTTCGAAATACTACAGTGCACTATAAAGGGTAAAAATAGAATTTTCACCAAATTTTCAAATGACTGATCAAATCCCAAATATTTTATAAATAAACATATTTAACACAATGTGAGGAAATTATATAATTTATTATCAATAAAATATTCAACGAAATAATTTTTTATCAACTCTCCCACACTTACCCTTTTGCACTCCTGGGCAAAACCTCATGTCAAGCAAACATCAATATCAAATCAAAACCAATTTTAAAACACATATCACTAGGATCCATCAATTCCTCACCAAGAATCAAAACATATCACGCCTCATTAAAAACCTTATTTCAAGTTCTCTATTAATATCATTAAATATATTTCTACTTCATTTATCCTCCCATGCACAAAACACTTACCTCGCTTGAATTTTCTCTCATCACTGAAATATCAATTTTTTTTGCAATGTCTTTCTCATCCAAACTCATACAAGGTTCACCATAGGCTTGATAGATTCCTACATCGCCACCCGATTTGAGTCCTGGACATATGTTTATCATGAGGACTTTTCATTGTTGTTCTGTGGCTTTTGGTTGGTAGGATTTTGATGTGAAAAATCTTGAGTCTGAATAAGGAGGGATTGACTCTTTTTGAAGAAAAATTGCATTAATCTATTTTTCACTTAAATATGGTCTTCTCCTCAATCCACATAGTTCAATTCAGCTCCATCATCATGAAAAGTCATGAAAAGTTTACACCATTATTCATTTCAGCATAAAAAAATTTCAATCTTCTCAAACATGATTTTCTTGAAAGCTCCAGATAGGCACATCTTTCCACGTCAATTAGAAGCTCCAGAAAAGGTACAGCTTCACTTGTCATGAAAGCTCCAGAAAAGGCACAACTTTCAATATAATGCCTTTCTTCAGTAACAAACACATCTCTTATGAATTTAATTTCCCACCCAAGGTATCACAGAATGTTGTAGCACAACACAACATAGCTTCCCCCACACTTAAGCTCAACTAGATTATGCAATTTCACTTCAAGAGTGGGTTGGATAGGGAAAATTGGGTTGTAATGTGGCTAAACTAACAGGTTGTGCATGTCTTCTAAGGGCTAAAAAGATTAAATATTCACGGTAGGCGATTATAAAAAACGATTATTTGAAGTAGTGGATTTAATAAAAAATAAATGCCTCAATCATTTAAACATAAGTACCTCAAACCCTCATGTTTTGACAGGAATAAATAAAATTCTGATTAAATCAAGCATGGTTTGGTTCTCTCAAGAAGTGAGGTGAATGTAAAGAATATGAGAATAATGGTTTAGAAGCCTCAAAAAAAATTTATTTCAAATATATAGACAGTGAGATATGGAATGAGATTCAATATTTGGTGTACTTTCCATGAAATTACTAAATATTTGAACTTGAAACAAGTCATTTTCTGCATTCATTTAAGCTTAGTTTGAAGGGATAAATTGTTTCACTCATTGATATGCATTTCAAAATTGTGATGAGAATCATTTCAGCTCAAAAATTTCAAAAACACAAAGAAAATTGAAAAAATAAACACACAAAATTTGAAAATAAACACATTTTTTTTAAGGAAAACAATTTAAATTACTAACCTAAAAGGTTCCCTCCCCCACAAATAAAATATTGCAATGTCCTCAATGTGAAACCATGAGATGATATATGCACATGAAATGAAGAATTTTTAAATAGGACAAATAATATAAAAGTGAAAGGGTTAGGAACAGCCTAATGTGATCATGTGATGATGGGGTCATGACGTGTGATAAAATCCACAGCATCAGTAGGAAGTCCCTCAATGTATCTCTTCAAACATTTCCCATTGACTATAAAGCTCCTTCCAGTGTCCTCTTGTGTGATCTCCACTGCACCATAAGGAAAAACATTAGATACAATATAAGGACCTAACCATATGTAACGCAACTTACCAGGCATCAGCTTCATTCATGAACTGCAGAGAAGGACTTTCTCTCCAACAAGAAAATCCCTTTGTTGGATCATTTTGTCATGAGATACTTTTGATCTTTCCTTGTAGAGCCTTGAGTTCTCATATGATGACAGTTGAATATCCTCATGCTCTTGAATTTGAATCTTCCTTTGAATTCCATCTTGGGCCAAATCCATGTTACATTTCTTTATAGCCCAATATTCCCAATGCTCGACTTCCAATAGGAGATGACATGCTTTCCCAAAAATAATCTGAAATGGGGACATACCAATGGGGGTCTTGTATGCTGTCCTATAAGCCCACAATGCATCATCCAAGCGCTTGCTCCAATCCTTCCTATCTGGCTGCACAATTTTCTCCAATATTTGTTTCAAATCATGATTTGAAACCTCAGCCTAGAAATTTGTTTGGGGGTGGCATGGTGTGGATGTTTTGTGTGTCACCCCATACTTTCGAAGGAGGGAAGAAAAATTCCTATTGCAAAAGTGTATCCCTTGGTCACTGATGATGGCCTTTGGTACTCCAAACAAGTAAAAAATATGTTCTTTGAAAAAGTCCACAACAACAAGAGAATCATCAGTCCTAGTGGACTTAGCCTCCACCCATTTACTGACATAATAAACAGCAACCAAAATGTACAAAAATCCAAATGAACTTGGAAAAGGACCCATAAAATCAATTCCCATACATCAAAAATCTCACAGAATATTATGGGTTGTTAGGGCATCTCATGTGTCTTATAAATGTCCCCAGTGTATTGGAAACGAGAGTATGACTTACAAAACACATGGGCATCATAGAATAAGCTAGGCCAATATAATCCAGAGTACAGAACCTTCCTAGCTGTCCGTTGGGGTCCAAAGTGTCCACCACAAGCAAGTGTATGACAGAAATGAAAAACAGACTCAAACTCATGATTAGGAACACACCTCATAATGACTTGGTCACTACACATGCTCCAGAGGTAAGGATCATCCCACACATAAAACCTAGAATCACTTTTTAATTTTTGTACTTGATGTTTCTTTAAATTTGCAGGGATTTCAGAGGAAACAATGTAGTTAACTATATCTGCATACCAAGGATGCGTACCTGAGATGGAATAAAGATGCTCATCGGGGAAGGTGTCCCGAAGTAGTACATGGTCCAAGGTGTCATCCTCTAGTGTGTGAGTAAGCCTACTCATGTGGTCCACCACCATGTTTTCTGTCCCTTTCTTGTCCTTTATCTCAATATCAAATTCTTGAAGGAGCGTCCAACAGATAAGTTGTGGATTTGCATCTAGCTTCTTTAGGAGGTACCTCAAAGCTGCATGGTCAGAAAAAACAACTACTTTAGAGCCCAATAAATATAAACAGAATTTATCTAAAGCAAATATAACAGAAAGATAATCCTTTTTGGTGGTTGTGTAATATGATTAGGCTGAATCCAATGTCTTTGATGCATAGGCGATCACATGTGAACGTCCCTCCACCCTCTGAGATAAGACAACTCCAACCACGAAGTTGGAGGTGTCACACATAAGCTCCAAAAGAATCTCCCACCTTGGGGGATGTATGATCGGTGGAGTGGTCAGATACTTCTTTAGCTCATCAAATGATACCCTGCACGAATCATCAAAATTGAAGTCAAAATATTTTTGAAGAAATTGAGATAAGGGTAGAGCGATCTTACTAAAATCTCTGATGAAGCGTTGTTAAAATACAACATGTCCAAGGAATGATCGAACATCACGCACACATGTAGGATATGGAAGGGATGAAATAATGTCTACCTTAGATTTATCAACTTCAATTCCATGTCGTGAGACAATATGACCTAAGACTATTCCCTTTTCGACCATGAAATGACATTTTTCAAAATTTAATACCATATTCTTCTCAATACAATGATGCAACACATCACCCAAACTAGAGAGACATTCATCAAATGAGGATCCATAAAATGTAAAATCATCCATAAATACCTCCATGCAGGTCTCAACAAAATCAGAAAAAATACTCACCATGCTTCTCTGGAAGGTACCTGGGGTGTTGCAAAGTCCAAATGGCATCCTTCGGTAGACAAATGTGCCAAAGGGACAGGTGAATGTAGTATTTTCCTGATTCTCTAGAGCTATAAGAACATGAAAATATCTAGAAAATCCATCCAAGAAACAATAGTGTGTCTTCCCAGCTAGTCTCTCAAGCATCTGATCAATAAATGGGAGGGGGGAATGGTCCTTGCGAGTGGACTGATTTAGTTTCCTATAATCAATACACACACACCAACTGTTTTGCACCCTCATTGGAACTAACTCATCTTTCTCATTTTTAACAACAGTAACACCACTTTTCTTAGGCACAACCTGAATAGGACTCACCCATTGAGAATCTGAAATGGGAAAGATTATACCTGCCTCAAGAAATTTCTCAACTTCTTTTTTAACAACTTCCAGGAGGGTGGGATTGAGTCTCTTTTGTGGTTGTCTCACCGGTTTAGCCCCATCCTCCAAGAGAATCCTATGAATGCAGATGGAGTGTCTAATACCTAATATGTCAACCAAGGTCCACCCAATCGCCCTGATGACCTCCCTCAAAATATTCAAAAGCTTTTCTTCATGTTAAAAAGGGAGATTGTTAGAAATGATAACCGTTAATCTCTCACCACTCAACAAGTATGAGTATTTCAGATTTGGTGGCAATGGCTTGAGTTCTAATGAAGGAGGGTGTAGTATGGATGGAGACATTGAAGGAACTGAAATATTTGCACAAAGAAAATCAGTATCAGAATATACATCATCAAAATCAGAGAATAAAGCATCAAATCCATCAGCATACTCAACATCCATGTCATAATCAGAGTGAACATGATCAAAATCAGAATAGAAATCCACATCAAAATCAAATCCATGAGAGGATTGTGTATCAGAAACATGTGTGGAAGTGCTTTTAGACATCAAACATGAACCAATTCCCATAATCTCCCTAAGCATAGGAAAATCAAATTCTATGGAGTTTTTATTTGGTGGTTCAAAATGGGAGATAACAAAAGCAGAATGGTCCTCTGAGGGGTACATCATGGAATCCATAACATTAAATATCACAACTTCATCTCCAAACTCCATGGAAAGTGTACCCTCATTGACATTTATGATAGTTTTTTCAGTTTTGAGTAAGTGCCTATCTAAGATAATGGGGGCATGAGAACATACCTGTTCATCCTCCATGTTAAGCACATAGAAGTCTGCTGGATAGATCATGTCTCTTATCCAGACAAGTACATCCCCAAGAACTCCTGCTGAATATGCCATAGCTCTATTCGCCATCTGCACCACTACTCTCGTCGGTTTTAGCTCACCAATCTGCAAGGAAGAGAATACAGAGTGAGACATCACATTTATTGAAGCTCCTAAATCACAAAGAGCATCAGAAAAGTGAAACTCCCCTATGGTACATGTGATGGTGAATGTCCTGGGATCCTTGCACTTTGTTGGCATTGCTAGAGTTGGTGTAATAAGTGATGAAACATTCCTTCCAAGGATGATCCTCTCATTTCCCTTGATCCCTCTTCGATTGGTGCAGAGTTCTTTTAAGAATTTGTCATACCTTGGGATTTGCTTAATGGCTTCAAGTAGAGGAATTTTGATCTCCACACGCTTGAATGTGTCCAAAACCTCCTTTTTCATTTCATCTTCAGCCATCTTCTTGGTTTGAACAACTCTGTTTGGAAAAGGAAGGGGTTTAGGAGGAACATCATCAATCTTTTCCTTACCTTTATCTTTCTCCTTGGATTTCTCATCAGTTGGTATGGAATGTGGCTTCTCTGAAGTAGAGGTGAATCCCTGTGGAATGGTAGGTAAAGATGTATCATTCATTTTCTTCCCACTTCTCAATGTGATGGCACTAACATTCCCCTTTGGATTTGGAGTGGTTTCAGAAGGTATATTGCTAGAATTCTTACTCACAAGTTCATGGAGGGCGGTGGCAATCAGGGTCATTTGAGTCTTCAACTCTCTCAACTACGAACCTTGACTCTTCTGCCCATTCTGTTGATTAAGAACAATTTGTTTCAAAAGATCATCTGTGTTAGAGTCTTCCTTGTGTTGGAGATTCCCTTGTAGCTGACTTGTTGATGTTTGTTCTTCAAATCTCCTATGGGGTTTTTGGAAACCCTGTTGGTAAGGTGGAGGCTGCAGGAAGTTTTGTTGAAAGGGTGGCCTTTGTTGTTTTCTAGAGCCAAAATTCATGTCTGATTGATCCTTCCACCCTTGATTGTATGTTGGAGAAAATGAATCAAACTTCTTTTGGGGATATGGTTGTTGTTGCTGCTGAAATGGTCTCCCTGGGAATATTGTTGCAGAATCCTATGTCTCTTGTAGTTGTGGGCAACAGTCAATTGGGTGGCTTGTCTCTGTGCAAATGCCACAAGGCCTTGAAGGAGGGGGTTGGGATGTATTTTGAACAAATCCAATCTTCCTCACCATAGTGGTCAATTCTTCCAACATTGTATCAATCAAATGAATTTCAAGAGAATAAGGACTTACCTGATGTACTCCCCTGACATGTGGTATACCTAGATTGCCATATTTTTGGGAGTTTTGTGCCATATTGTCAATCAATGAACATGTGGCTACTGGTTTCTTTTCCAGCAATGCCCCTCCTACTGCGACATCCACCATGCTCCTCACCATAGGTGTGAGTCCTTCGTAGAAGTACTGAATGAGGAGTTTCTCACTGATTTGGTGATGTGGATAGCTTTCACACAACTTCTTGAATCGCTCCCAATACTCATACATTGACTCCCCTTGGGCTTGATTGATCCCCGAGATCCCCTTACGAAGGTAAGTGGTCCTTGATGCTGGAAAAAATCTCTGCAAGAAAAGATGTTTTAAATCGTTCCAACAAGTTACATCCTCGTGTTGTAAATAATACATCCAATCCTTTGCAGCTCCATCACGTGAGAATGTGAATGATCTTAATATGATTTGATCTTCAGAAAAATTTCTTGGTTTTAAGGTTGAGCAAACCACATTAAATTCCTTAAGGTGTTTGTTGGGATCCTCACCAGATAAGCCATGAAACTTTGGAAGAAGGTGAATTAATCCATATTTCAATTCAAATTCCGATTCGAGGTTTGGGTATGCAATACAATTTTGTTGATAGTTAATATTCGGTGAAGCCAATTCTCAAATGGTTCTATTAAGTTCATTTCCATTGTTTCCATCCATTGGTTCCTCTTTTATATTTGAATTTGAATAGCTTCCAATTTTAATGTTTCCAAAAGAGAGGAATTCACCATCTGGTTGAATATTGAAACTTCATATAGACTGAGAATGTCTGATTCCAGCCCTAAGGCTACGTTCAATCTCTGGGTCAAGATCTAAGAGATATTTGGGATTATTTCGTGTCATAAATCAATGAAAGATGAGAAGAAGGAAAGTGGAACATAGTAAAATAAATATTAGAAGATTGAGTTGATGGCCCAAAAAGAAGTAGAAGAAAATAAAAGAAGAAGAAAAAAATCTGATTGGGTAAAGAAGGATGAAAGAATATAGGAAGAGAATAAAATGTAAAACAAAATAAATACCTCTAATTGGTTGAAATAATTACTTTCCTCCCCGGCAATGGCGCCAATTTGAAATAGCGCTTTCATGGGCGCCCTTAAATGATTAGTGTGATTTTGGGGTACTTAGGTGCAGCAGAGTGGCTGACCAAGGTCGTCTCTCAAAGGAGGAAGTAGATTTAAAATAACTTTTTAAAGGTATTCTCAAAATAAAACAAAAGATAATAAAAGAACTATTTGAACATATGGGGGTTGGTTATAGTTTATGAATCTAGAAGAAGTTTTCTGGAAGAATATTGTAATTTTTTTGTTTTTAGTTTTGAAATGAAGTTCGATTAAAATGACACAACACAAAGATGTTTTTTTTAGAAAATATTTTTAATGGCGTAATCGATCTAACTCTACCTCTTCATTCACTTGTTAATAATTATAATTTAAATTAATATCCACTTAATTATGATCCCCTAATTTTTTATCCCTCGAACCCTACGAGAGTTAACATAACCACAAAGATGAAATTACTTAAACCCTAGGCTAGCTTCGGTACACGCAATCACAGAACCCTGCTTTGATTATTGTTCTAAGGTTAGCATATGGCCAATGGTTAATTAGATAACATATACATTCTGGAAATGAGGATGAATTGTGTTTAGGGATTATATTTTAACTCTACAAATTTATCCCGTATGGTCTTGTATTAACGATTAAGATTGCGCTCTCACAATTTACACAATTTCTGACCTCGCGTGTTTTGTGTTAATTGTTCAATTTCTTTATTAGTTTCTTACAATTTAAAAACACAATTCATGGATCATATTAATTGAATTACTGTATATCAATGATTCAAAATAAATAAATGAAGAAGGATAGAGGTTGATCGATAACTAAAAAGAACTACTCTTCTATGGGCGGTGTAGTCATCATGGAGACGTTTTGCATAAGAAAAGGATTGAAAGGGTAGAACCCAATCTTGTCTCCACTCTTGATTCCAACCCAATTAAGAATATTAAGAGAAGAATAGGAGGGAAGAACAAAGAAGATTATTTGAATAATAAATCATGAAATAAACATGAATGAAAATAAATACACGAGCAAAATTTTGAGGGATAGGGTTACATAACTTTTTATGTGTGAAATGAAAAACACGGCCAAATATATTATTCCAAGTTGCACCACCTAGTTGACCTCCAAAACGCATGAATTGACCAGACTTCCAGAAGGATGATTTCTTTCAACTGATGTTCCCGAGCTTTCCTCAACATTTGGGCTCAATCCAATCTTTGATGAAGAATATATGGCCCAAATACAGAACGAATGTCCATTCTGCTGAGTCCAGCCCACCATTGGATTAATGGCCCATTTACTCCATCCAAATGCCCTTTTTAGCTCTAGTGTCTTGAATTAAAGTTGTAGAAACTTAAGTTAGGGTCACGTTTACAAAAATTAAAATACAAATAATAAATATAATAATATTTATCTTTGAAATACTACAGTGCACTATAAAGGGTAAAACTGGAATTTTCCCCAAATTTTCAAATGAATGATCAAATCCCAAATATTTTATAAATAAACATATTTAACATAGTGTGAGGATATTATATCATTTATTATAAATAAAATATTCAACAAAATAATGTTTTATCACGGTCCAAGACTATTGAGTGAGGCCGTCGAATCTTCTTTCTATATTAATTAACCAAGATCACTTGTATTTAGAGACAAATATCGAAACGTTTAGTTTCCAGCAGTCATATTGACCAATGGTCATATAACAGTCAAAACCCAACGGTCTCATTTTAATTATACTCATGTTATCAAATGAAACGGTTTTGTTGAGTATAAAAAATAAAATAACACACAAAATCAGGAAACAAGATTTATTCAATATTTCGGGTCATTACAATCTTCCCCCTTATGAAATTGCGTCCTCGCAATTTTTAAAATTGGATTTTGAAATTTCATTGAAAGCACCTCATAAGAAAAGGAGTCATTAAAACTATTACTTTAAAATAATGATATGTAAGTACAAAGGTCACCCGAGTTAACCCACACAAGGATTCCATGTAGGAAAACATGAACATGGAGGAGAAACCAAAGGGTCATGTTCTGAGGCAGAGTGATAGAAAATATGATTAGGATGAAGTTATCCATGAGAAAATCCCAAACTTATGATTTGTGTAAATGGTCTTTGATTACCTAGCAGGAAACGTAAACCAACAACGTTTTTATTTTATGTTCCTTTTCATAATTTTGAGGAATTCATTTGCTACTTAGAACAAAAGCATAAGGAAATATACCTACCTTCAAGTAGAGTTTAATATTTTAATAATTTTCTAGCAAAATTAATATTTTCTCCAGATGATGAGCATTCAAAAACACTTAGTCTCATCAAAACACAAGAATCATCTTCTTGAGAGTCACGTAATCCACAAAAGATTGACTATCAATTTCTTCTATCTTTAAACACTATCCCCAAAACAGAAAGAGTAAAATAAAACAACTCTTCAAAAAGAAAGAATCACATAGGAAGGGAAACTACTTTTAAATATTCAAAGTTCCATGGTGCTACCCAAAGTTCATCAAAGACAATTCCATAAATAACTGTCCTTAAAAATCCTCAAAATAAACCAAACTAAGATTGAAACCCATTATAAGAACGATCTCATAACATAGTCTTCCAAGATAGACTTTATCGTTCATCTTCAAACAACATCAACCACTCTTATCATCCTATAAAAAACGTAACTAACCTAATCAAATTTCCCCAAGATAGTTTATTCATATCCATATGTAACCTAAATTACTATAAGTTCACCTTAAATTCGTCAATTCTTCAAAATATAAGTCAACATTTACTCCTCAAAGAATATACCATAGTAATCTACTTACCTCGATCAAATAGGGTTCCCAAAATAGTTAACGTCTTCCAAAATAATAATCATCTTTTAATCCCCTAATCATATCTGTCATATTAGTACGGCAATCTTCACATTTCCTATCACATTGGTTATTGGGACATGTTCTTCCATTTCCCACCATTAAATAAGAAAAGAATGTATAATTAGGGGGCTTAAATACTTAGCCAATAATCATTAATAGGAAACTTTAAACATAGAAGAATAACTTGTAGAAGAAAATTATACCCAAACTTGTGATCCCCTAGGTTTCAAACTAGGTTATCCATGATCATATATTCTTATGTGAATCTTTGTTTTATGTTATGTTTGTTCCTTTAATAATGGTTCATACTAAGCTTTTGAATTTACCAAAGCATATCCCCTGGGAGTGTCTTAGCTAGGAGTGCATCAAATCCCATTGTCGTGTACCAGTTCCTATTCGAGTCTCGCTCAAAGTGTTGTTTTTGGGTTTTAACCCTATGTACATATGTGCCAGAGCCACCTCTACCTACTTGTATCCAGACATGGATGTAAATGTTTGGAAATCCCTTACTTAATACTCACCAAAATACCAGGAAGATTTACTATATTTAAAATTCTCTATATGGTTCTTCCTAGAGTTTTCATATCCTAATTTCCACAAATAACTAAACCATCCTTTGATACCAACTATAACATCCCGCCTTTTTATCACATAAACTTTCATTTCATTTTACAAAACTGAGGATCTTTATGTTTTAGTGTCTTGAAAACCATGAACTTAAAACATGAGAACATAAAACATTCTTCTTAAACACTTGAAAGCCTTCTCCTTATGTTCATACTAGGTTCATTATTGCACCTCATAACCTGGGGACATACATCAGAAGAAAGGGAGAGCAGAAGGCCTAATAAAGGAAACAAGGGGAATCATTTAACATGTGAACTTGAGATACATCAACAATGTCATGAAAAAGAACTTTATGGCATGATAAAGAAATAATGAGGCATATCATAATAAAAATAACATATTTAATCATTTTAAGATGTGGCTACAACATTTAATATTGACAATCAGTTCTGTTTCACCATGGTCCATCCCCAAGGTGTCATTAAAAATTACCAAGGTTATTCACCAAGGTGTCGTTAAAAATGGTCATCTATAGAGATTAAGTCTTTACCCAATGTATTGGTGCGCTATCAGGGTGCACCATTGACATGTATTTATTATCATGTGATCTAGATATATCATCATCAATAATTTCATAAACAATGCATATAGCATAAAAAGAATGGGTTTCATTTCATAATCATAATGTTTTTAAAACTGCTTTAAAGATATGATCTTTATGTCACTTTAAACCCATGAAAAGGGAAATCCTGTCTCATGTATGTAAATCCTGGAATTTAAAATAGAACATTTCGGTATATATGTGAATACCCCTTTATAAGAATGAGCTTTGAGTATTCACTTAATAAAATAAATGAATTTGAGGATAAGAGAGAGACATTTTGAGACGGAAATTCTGCAGCATAACGACAATGTTTCGGGGTTTTAGAAAACATTGAAAAGAGAGGGGACATGGGTCAAAAACTCATAAATGATCCAAAAAACAGTATAGAGATAGAATATAAAAGATATAAAACATTGTAATGAAATTTTACAGACATACCATATGAAATGAAAAACATGGAAGGAAGATAAGAATAAGATTTCTCATATGAAAATTTGGCACCCAAACGACATCACTTAAAACTTCAAAAAGAGAATTGACAAAATAAAATAGGGTCTCTCAACATGTGAACATAAAATATAAGTATTATATATATAGAGATCATACCACAACATAATAAAAAGAAACTTTAATGACTTGACAAGAAAGTAGAACTCTGAAAAAATGAGAAAGGCGAAAGAATCCCTTAAAAATGCGGCAGCCTAAAAGCGCCACTTAAACTTCAACAAAAATGAATTGACGAGATAAAAATAGGGTCTCTCGTTATATGAATATAAAGGATCAGTATTATAGATATATATATCATACCCCAACATAATAAAAAGAAAATTTAATGACTTGACATGAAAGTAGAACTTTGAAAAATGTGAAATGTGAAAGAATCCCTTAAAAATTTGGCAACCTAATGGCGCCACTTAAACATTCTTAAATAGAATTGATGAGAGAATGAGGGGGTATCTCATCATATGAACATGAAAATGGAAGTAATTGGAATATAAAATAACATCCTCCAACATAAGATCATGGAGAATAAAAGAAATGACATAAAAGAGATTACTTGAAAGAAAGATAGAGGTAGGTTCCCTTACCTTAAAAGTAACTCTTAAAACTCAATGGTTGGGACCTTGAGGGCACCATGGGAGGACTCCTTGGGAGGTAATGAGACTAGAGCATCATTGGGAGAGAGTTGGGAGTTGAATGGATGAGAGGATGTCTTGGTATTTATAGGGAAAGTGAGGGGACAAGGCATTAATGGCCAAGGGACACCTCACAAATGGTTTTCTCAAAACCATGGGCTCTACCATGGTATTTCCCATTGAGTTAGGCCACCTGAGGCCCGCCATACAATAATTCATCACCTTTGGTTGTATAACCCTTAAAATATATCATGACATCATCATGACACAATTATGATGTCATTAAACATACCGAAACCCTAAAACTGTATAATTATTATTCACTGAAAATTCAACTTTCTCAGAAAAATCCCAAAATTTCACCTTAACCAAATATTAATGATCTGATTTAAAAAACTGAACTCTATTTTATAAAAATATTTTTTTAAATATTTTTTATTTAATTTTTAAATAAATACGCTATTCACCGAAAATTCATTTTTTCAGAATAATTTCCAAAAATTACCTTAACATAATATCGATGCTCTGAGATCAAAAATGAAATCCATTTTATAAAAACAATTTTCTAAATATTTTTTATTTAATTTTTTAATTAAAAAACACTATTCACCAGAAAAAACTAATACTTGAATAATAATTTTTGAAACAGTTATCTACCTATTTTAGTGAATCACATTACTTAATCAAGGTGCCTAGATTATATTAATACTTTCTTTAAGTGAGATTACTAATCCATTTGGTCACATTACTAATCCTAAGCATAAAATCACAATTCATAATTTACTATTCATAAAAAATTAAGTTGATCTTATTAGACTCTAAATTTCATACTGAACATAATTGGAGAAGACCATTTTTTGAAAATCATTACACAATTTTATTTATTTAATGTTTACATAGAATTTTTCAAAATATTCTTTCTCTAAAATTCATCAAAAATATGCATACTATATTTATCCGGACATTTGAAAATTCATAAACATCATCATAAGAAGAAATCAAAATTTTTTTTTAAAACAAAGGATTAAACAAGGCAGTTACTGTCTCCTTACATAGCACCTTATCACAACAGCATATGACCTAAGTGTAAGGTGTGCTAAAGTGAGAGAAATTGAGGAGGCTCGGCCAACATCGCACGATTAATAATTTCAATCAGTTTTAACTTCTCGGAAAGGCGATTCCATTCTAGCTTCACACGATGAAGTTCGTCTTGGGTTTGGTCTAGATCAAAGCCCAGTGGTGCTATCTCCTTCCCAAGTTTTGTTAGATGGACTTCGATCATTCCATGACTACTGAGTGAGGCCATCAAATCTTCTTTCTGTATTAATTAACCAAGATCAATTTTATTTAGAGAAAAATATCAAAACGTTTAGTTTCCAGTGGTCATATTGACCAATGGTCATATAACAGTCAAAACCCAAAGGTCTTATTTTAATTATACTCATGTTATCAAATGAAATAGTTTTGTTGAGTATAAAAAATAAAATAACACACAAAATCAGGAAACATGATTTATTCAAAATTTCAAGTCTTTACAAAGGAGATTATACATGATAAAATTAAGATTTCAAATAGATAAATATGAGAAGAAACAAATCCCTTACCTAAATGGTGTTATAGTTCTGCACATGACAATAGACCAATGTCATAAATCCTTTTTTTCTCTCCTTGAAGATGTTAAATCCCTCTATAGATGTTGTGCCACAACTTCACCAGAAGAACATCCCAGAAAACTTGAGTCAAAAATAGAATAAAGACAACCATAAAAGGGATTAATAAGAAGGATAAAGAAATTGATGAACCATGAGAGAAGATGTGGAATCAACATTGTAATGTCCCAAACATTTATAAATAAAATTTCATATTGTGTTTAAATTTAATAATATATTTTTTAATACGGTTATAAAAAACCCTTGATCATTTTTGGATTATTATATACTGTCAAATTTTAAAGATCATTAAGCAACACTGTATTTTAAAATATTGACATCGAATTTTGATCACATGATTACTATAAATATCATTTTTAACAAATCCAATTGACATAGACAATGGATGTGATGGACTCAATCACTAAGATCATTCCTTATAGAGCCCATTTATTAGATCTTATAAGGGTTGTAACATCACTGGTATTTTCTCTACACTAAACCCAAGCTGATATACAACAACATAAGGATGGGAAAGACCATTTATAGGATAATTTCTAGCTCATCGAGATCATGTCCCTAACCATGTATATTGAAGCACCCAATAAAAGTCTTACCATCACATACCTTACCCATTAAATGTTTTATAGTTTATTAAAGGTACGTGTATCAATGCCATAAATATATGAGTACATATATTAATTTTTATATAAAAATGAATAAATTTTAAACCGATTATTGTTACTTTATTCATGTTTTTTATTTTGATTAAATAAAAAACAAATAATATATTTGGGTAAAATTAAAAATAAATTAAGGAATTTATTTTAATGAATTAATGTGTTTTTTTAAAAAAATATATTAAAAAAATATTATAATAAAATATTTTTTATTAAATATAAAGTATAATATAATTTTTATAATGTCAAATATTATTTTTATAAGTGTTTGAAAATTGTTTATATCAATAAAACCGTGCACCTATCAATAAATTTTGAACTTATTTTAAAAGATAAGATTAAAATATTAAGGAAACTATTTTTATAAAAGTATTATTAATTTTGGTATAAGAACGTTAATATTAAATAAAATATACTTCTTCCAAATTTTATGTGCCCGTCGAATTTTTGGGTAAAAAATTAAACACCGAATAAATATACTATGTGTATCATGACATAATAATGTCTCAAAAGTGAAGAAATAAATAGATTACAACATATAAATGAACAAATATATTATTTATATTTAAAATAATGTTATTTTATATTTATTTTATTCATTTTTTAATTCCATTTTGAATCCTCTAAAAACCATTAATATATTTTAAGGGTTTGAAATATTTTCTTTATTAGTATGACTCTCCTCCACATATAAAAGGGAATTTTATCATTAATTTCTTCCATTGACCTTATAAAATAATGAAAACTAATCATATTTTTTAGAAACCATTTTCAAAAACCAGGTGAAGGTTATTGTTTTTGGTTATTTTATTATATAGATTATCAAACATTTTTGGAGAAAATATTCTTAAAATCCCCACTCACATCCAATATAAACCCACCCAAGCTCCAATCTCACTTCACTATAAAAGATTACAGATCATCCTTACTATTCTATCACTTATCTAATGTCATCCCAATGTTCCCACAAATATCTCAAGAGGCTCCCCTTCGGAATTTGTAGCCACACACTCATGTAATGTGTTTTTTTCTTCTCAATTGCTTTCAATATCTTCCTTTATTATTCTTATTATTTTCAATTTGAGGTCATTTTTCAATGTATTACTAAAAAAACCCACACATTCCTTTTTATATCAATTTGATGAGTTACCCCTTTTACAGTCATTAAACCCTCCCATGAACCTTTATGTATAACTATTACCATGCTAAAAATTGGAAAAGGATCCTCATCATTCTTATTTTTTAATGTTTTATTATTATCTTGAGATTTATAATTCCAATTCCATATGTTGGGATATGTATTTACATGAACCTATATATTCATATTTTATTTCAAATTACAATAGAACCATTTCACACTCTTTAACAATTTAATGAATTCTGTAGTGATGCTATTATGCTTCCAAAATGTCACCCGTGATTTTCAATTCCAAAACAATATTGTAGTGAATAGAATACCCATTATCTACAATGAGTGTTCACATTTATACACATATAATAAATTGAATTGGAACTTACAATTTTTTATTACAAAAACCATGATGGTGGAACAAAAGAGGATGATGACTGAATTCATATTGTATGATCAATGTGTCACACTTATGTAAGAAATATAAATGAATGTGATGGGTGCGACTATAATTATATATTCATCCAATGCATTAGGTAATTTTTATTCTCATGAGAAATCATGTTTGGATAAAGAGAGAACATTATTCCTTTTTGGGACTTTGTCTATTATTATGTCTTTGTAGTTTTCCTTAACCAATGATTATGATATAGTGTTTTATTTTGATTCCACATTTCCCATGTTTCTTTAATGTTATCATTTTATATCTTGTATAATTTTTCCTGATTGTTATTATCACCCATTTTAATACCCTTCTATTTTCTTATTTTTTAAATTGCATTATTTTATTCATATTATTCCATTTTTATTCCATTAAAAATATATATTCTTCTCTCTTTTCTTATTTATGTTCCTATGTGGTGCCATGAAGTTTTATGTATAAGAATGTTAAGGAAGTTTTCAACAAAGATGATTTATTTAATGTTTTAATTTGTATTATAATTTACCTAATTCCAAAAAACACTATACTTCATGATCATCCTGGTTGTATTATGTGGAAACATATGTAATAAAACATATATTAATGAGATATAATGAGAAGGTTTTTCACAGTTTGTATCAGAGGAAATGTTTAGTTATTTTTGGTATTAGGATTAGAAAACTCTAGAAAAAGGCTTAGGCATAAGAAAAAATATAAGAAATCATCTAAAAATATTGGTAAGGATATATAAAGTGGTTTATAAAAAACATACACCCATGTATGAATTCTACAAGTGGAAATAGTTTTGGCACAAATATACTGTGGGTTAACATCTCCGACAAAGTGAGTGAGGTCTGACTCAGTGTTACATGGTACATGAAAATGGGCATTACAATGCACCTGGTTTGACACTCCTAATAGATATAATTTTTAAATTCATAAGTTTGTTATGAAAAATAATTAAGGGACAAAAATTTCTAATAAGATAATATGTTAGGAAATAGATAATAGATAACCTAGATTTAATCTAAGAAAATCGCAAGTTAACGAAATAAATGTTATTTAAAAATTATCTTTCTTTTGTCATTTAATTTCAGAATTACGTGTTTAATAGTTTGAAAATACCCATCCCTTATTTTCCATTTATTCTAGTCAATGCAACAAGATAGATGGAATCGGGTAAACTATCAATTATACACGCAATACAATGACTACCCCAATAAGATACCCAACAAGATAAGAGATGGAATCAAAACAATTTTGATGATAATATCTCAGTTGAATCAGGTTTTGAATAGAAAAATAGATCGGGAGAAGTATAAAAATCCACCTAAGAAATAACAAGCTACAATTGAGGGATTTACAGTAATAATGCCTATGTATTTCAATGGACCATCTGATACCATTATCACATAATAATAGATGAAATCTATCAAAAATATCTTCTGCATTCACTAATGTTATAAAAAGAAGGGGTTCTATTAGTTTGTTATTATAGAGAGGTAGAATATGCTAAGTGGTTCATATTTATCTATAATATGAATATGGAGGAATAGATAAAAGTGATGGGGTGGAAGGAATTTCAAAAAAAAAATCGAAAAATATTTTCCTCAAACTCTCCATCATAAAATGAACTATGATTTCATTGAAATAACAAAAATTGAAAACAAATATATCCAGTTGTATAAGGAAAACTTCAAAAGAAATTCATGATATGCCTCTAGATTTATTATTAACCTCGAATGAATGTTTGAAAACTAATTTGGTAGGTTAAATTCAAGTCTACTAAAATCCCTGATGATCTGAAACATTGATTTCTAGAAGGAAATTTTTCTTTGTTTCCTGAAAGTCAAATTGGAGACTTTAAAATATCAAGGGTATCACATGGATTTGATGTAGAAAGAATAGATTATTTATATATATCAAAGAGAGACATATAATAGTGCCAAGAAATTTTATTATCCCACTTGTAAAAGGTGTATAAAGAAACACCCTAGAAATTGGCTAAGAGAGGATGAGGAAACACGTTTGGTAAAAAAAGGAAGGAAACCTAGCTAATGATTATTGACCAAAGAAAATCAGTAATGTAATAGAGGAAATTAATTATTTTTTCAACCCTTAACAAATTTTACATTGATTAAAAGTATGGGAATCATGGCACTTTGAAAACCAAATCACAAATCCAAGGGACTTTGGAGACAACTAATAACCTCCAAGGTAGCAAGGTATTGAATTTTCTATCAAAAACACATAGGTGGATCCCAAATATGATGTTGTGATAGGTATGGTATTTATTCACTCAAAAATAGAGAATTTATTTTTTATTCTTGTTCTACACATTCAATCATATAATGGTTGTTTAGTAAAACTATTCAAACACCACCACTTATAATGAAAATTGAGATGTCGGAGAAAATGGAAAATGGGGAAATTCATGCATCCCATTTTTATAACTCTACCCATATCAATATTTTGGGGAATAACATCCCATATAACCATGTCATACTACCTTCTGATGAATTTTATGAAATTATAAGAGAATAATTGATTTAATTATATAGATCTAACATTAATTTCCATCAGATGGTAATCACTATTGTTATTGAAAATTTACCCCTAATTCCAAATAAGTGAAAGAAAGAGGATGAATCTTATTTAGAACAAATATATTATGTATAAATATTAATTCTCTATGAGTAAGGGTATCTAGAAAAACTAATTTATCCTATTGACTTATCCATCCTCTACGATATGGCTATTTTGATGGAATATGCTGATGAGTTTCCTAAGGAAATTCCCGGTTTTCCTCCAAGCTTAGAAGTTTAATTTGAAATAGAGACACATATGGAATTTATATTATCCAAGACACTGTGTAATATGTTTTTGGACACTAGTAGATATGGAAACAACTAGAGAACAATCTAGATGAAGTGTTCATACACCAAAGTGTTCCACCATGTGGTGTATCGATCCTCTTTGTTATTAATAAGGATTGGTTAATGCATATTGGCATTGATTATTGTGATCCTAACAAGATCAATCTTAAGAACATGTATCACATTCAAAGGATTTTTGACTTTTTCAATTATTTACATGGAGAAACATACTTCTCCAAGGTGTATCTATGGTCATCATATGACCATGTTAGGGAGAAGGAGGGTATCCCGAAGACTACTTTTAATATAAGGAAAGGAAACTATGAGCTCATTTTAATTCCATTAAGTCTCACTAATTCTATATAAATATTCATGGACATGATCAATAGATTCATTATTCATTACCTCAATAAGAGTGTGGTAGTATTTATAAATGACATTCTAATATACTATAAAGTAAATGAGGCACATGTGTTGCATTTGATCACTATGCTACAAAACAGATGAAAGGAGAATCTCGATGCCATGAATAGAAAATGTGAGTTCGTGTTAAAAGGATTATCATTCTTGGGGAATGTCATCACAAGAAATAAGATATCAGTGGACCTTTAAAATATAGAATCATTTTATGGATGGTCAATTAGAACATCTATGATAGATATCCATTGTTTCTAGGTATTAGCTGGGTATTATCATCAATTTTTCTGAAATTTCTTGGGATTTGAAACCATATAAAAATTTAAATCAGAATGAAGTATAGTTTTCTTGAAATGATTAATGTAAAAAGAGGTTAATGTATAAGAATATGAGGATAATCATTTCCATGTGCTCACACTATCAAAAAGTTGTGAAATTTGTGTGGTATTCAACAATTCATTGATGATGTAATTGGGTTGTGTGTTAATGAATAATAAAAAGGTCATAGTCTGTGCTTCAAGGTAGGGGAATGTTCATGAATATAATTACGCAACACATGATCTAGAGTTCGTTGTAGTTATCTTCTATATTAAAATATTGTGTAATTATCTCTTTGGTTTGAAATGTGAAAAATATATGGACCAAAAAAATAATCATGTATATATTTAAATATAAATAGATGAATATGCTCCAATGAAGATGGTGTGAACTGATCAAGGACTATGATTCCTCAATTCACATAAATCTTAGGAAATTGAATATAGTTGAAGAAATACTAAGTATAAATGATCCATAAATTCTATCATTGATTATAATAGAGGGGGACCTGATCTTCCTATATATCGAATGGATAAGCATTTCAATCATAAATGAATGGAAAATATATATAATTTAAAAAATTATTTATCGAACATCCATTATAGAGATGATATAGGATGATCAATGAAATGATTTGGTAAATTAGAAGAATGTGGAAGCTATAAGGAAAGATAAATCCCTTCAGTTAAATGTTAATTTAGAAGGAGTTATATGATTTGGGTCACGATATTGTGTACCATAAAAAATGAGTTATGGAAGGAGATGTTGGATAATGAACTTTTCCCATCCTTCTTCATCCTGTTAGGAATCACAAATATGTATCAAGATCGATATGAAAAATATTTGTGACCTAATATCATAAAAGATACCATAGAATATAAGTCTGGTAGACTTGTATATCTGTATGTTAATGTGGAAGGGATAAAATAAATGGGGATGATGTAACCCTTACCATACCATTATTGAAACTAGGGAAAATCACCATTGAATTGTTCAATGGTCATCCAAATACCTCAAGAGGAAATAAGGCCATATCGGTTATGGTGGATAATCATACAAATATTACACACATCATTTCAATTTGAGAATATTATCTATTGGATCAACATGCATTTATATTCATCAGAGAAGTAGTAAGGTTTCATGGATTACCACTATCTATTTTATCTGATAGAGAGGTTCTAGAAAAGAATCAAAAATAATATAAACACTAATCTGAAATTCATACAAACTTATCACCCCCAAAACGATATTAAATCTACAAATACTATCTTTGAACTTGAGGAAAAGTTGTTAGAATTCTCAATTGAGTCCAATGGAGGATGGTATGAACATATCCCTCAAGATGAGTTCTCCAATAACAATAGTTTTCACTTGATCATCCAAATTACTTTCTATGAATCCCTTTATGAGAAGAGGTATAAAACTCCAGAATTTTTTGATTATGTTTGGGAACAAAAAATATATGGTCCTAAAAGAGTCGAGGAAATGGTGGAAAAGGTTAAGACCATTTAGTACCAAATTAATGCTTCAAATATTTGACAGTAGAGCTATGCTAACAATCGTTGACAATAACACGAGTTTTATGTTAGAGACATTTTATTCCTCTATATATCGACATGGAAAAATGATATGAGATTTGGGATGAAGGTAATGATTAGACCAATATAAAACGGCCCCTTTGAGATCCATGAATGCATCAGAGTTATAGCCTATCGATATTCATTCCCACATAACCTATCTAAAGTACATAACATATTCCATGTATCCCTCCTGAGAATTGAAATGAAAGACCCCTCATAATTACAAAATCCAATGGTGGGACCAATGGAAAGAGATATTTACAATGAATAGTAGCCATTGAAAATATTAGATTATATAGGCCAATTTCTTCGGAATAATACAATGCACCTAGAAATAGTGTTGTGGAGAAACAAAATGTTTGATGAAGTAACATGGGAATTGGAAGAGTTGACAAAATAGATATACCCTTATCTATGTTTTTATGGGAAATGATAATTTTGAGTGTGATATTTCATAAGGGGGGAAGAATGTAATGACCTTAAATATTATAAATAGAATTTCCCCATGTGTTTTAATTAAATTTCTTATTTTTTTAAAATTTTTATATAAAATTATTAAATTATTTGGATTATTATATCCGATCATATTTCGATGACCGTTAAGAATCATTTCCATTTATAATATATTAATTTATCAAATTATTACTATAAAAATAGTGTTTTAACAAATCCAATTGAAATTTACAATGGACGTGATGACCACAACATGCTGGATCATATTTAATGTAGAAATTTTTTTAGAGCATCTGAGGGACAAATATTACCTAGGATTTTTTCTAGACCATGCCCAATCCGAGATCTAACAACTTATGTATGATAATAACCATTTGATAGAGATGTTAAAGATCATTGGGATCAATTCCAAAACTGAATATGTCGAAAAACCCATTAAAGCCGAACTATAATACACTATAATTTATAAATACTTTGTGGTGTATTAAATGGTTAATAATCATAAACCTAGTGATATGATTTTGTAGACTAATTTTCATAGAATATTAAATATATATTATTTCTATTATTTTCACTTTATAAATAATTTTTATTTTTCTATAATAAGACAAAAATTGTATATTTGCGTAATATTTAAATTCCAAAAAGAAATTTATTTTGATGAATTAATGGATTTTTAAATAAATAATTTTTCAGAAAAAATAATTTTATTATATAATATTAATTAAACATAAATGATCATATAATTTAAATGAATTAAAATGTAATTTTTACAAGGTTCAAAAAACTGTTATTGTTAAAAAGACCTAGCATTTCTCAATAAATTTCAATTAATATTTGAAAAGTGAAAATTCATAAAATTTATAAAATTATTTTTACCATTAATATTATTTATTGAATAATAAAATAGAAATTATCCAATAGTTAATATTTCACAATTTTTGGATATATTTGAATTTTCATGTAATAAATTAAATTTCATTGAAATGTACATTGTATAATATGACAACATAATGACAAAAAGTTATGTAATAAATACTATAAATAGTATATATGGAAAAATATATGTTTTATAATTAACATAATCTATTTTTTAGTATATTTGATATACTTAATAAATCAATTATGAATCCTCCAAAACCATTAATATATTAAATTTTTTATATGATTTCTTTAAGATTGTGACTCACCTCCACATAAAAAAGATAATTATTTAATAATGTTCATAACTTTTCCTTATAAATTAATTAAAAAACTCCCATTTGGCAGAAACATTGGAAAAAAACCATGGGATTGATTTTCACATTCGGATATTTTATTCTGCAAACTTCAAATCATAACATTGAAAAATAATAAAAAATCCCCACTGATTTCCTATAAAAACACATCAATGATCCCATTTACCTTCAATAAGAATACATTGATCACATCTTTAAACATAACTAACCTTTCTAAAGTCCTCTAACGGTGACCCAAAAGATTTCATGATGCTCCTTCCATGAATTTGGAGTTACAATCTCAAGTAGGGTATTTTACTCTTCTCGTATCCATTCAATATCATCTTTTATGTTATCCATATTAGTATCAGTTTGATGTTTTTTTGTTATGTTTTACTACCACCCCCTTAAATTATTTTTGATATATATGTTATTATAGACCCATTTCACTCTTAATAAAAAATCCTAGGAACATCTAGTTACACGTGTTAGGATATCTAAATTAAGTAATCGACTCTCACCTTCTCTTATTTATTATGAGATCCTTGTTATCGTATGAATTTTATTTCATATTATATATTTTTCTATATTTATTTCCATTTCAATATTACTTCTTATTTTATAAATAAATAATTAGAGACCCCTTTATCTCTTATAAATAAATTAATATGTTTTTATGTGACATCGTTATGTTGCTGAAATTTCACCACGATTTTCAATGTTTTATTAATTTTTTAGTGAATAACATAAAACTTTTCTATAATGGGTGTTCATCATTATACACATATACTTGTTTTTCATGGTAGTTACATTTATGTATTACAAACCCCTTAATCAGGGAATAGAAGTTGATGATGATTGATTGCATATTGTATGATCTTTTTGGAAAACATAATCATGGGAATCAAATGAATGTGATGGGTGCTCCAAAAATTAATCTAGAACTACACTGCGATTGGTAATGTTTAGTATTAGGAGACATTATGTTGGGTTAGTAAGTGAACCTAATTTCTTTATGGGACATTCCCAATCTTGATGTATAGGATTTTATCCATGAGCTATGTTTTTGATGGAGTTTTTTATGATATTTCCACAATTACCATGATGTTATTTTGTTATCATGTTATATCATGTATTAATGTTAATGTCTATGATTCTCACCGCTTTTTTTCCTCATTCATATGACTATTGTCTAACGTGTATTATTTTTTTTTTCACATTTTTCTATTTTTTCCCTAACAAATTTTTATAAACCAGTCACTTATAATTAATGTTACGAGGTTATCCCACACAATTTTAAGTATGAGAATGTTAAGAATGTTTTTAATAAAGATGAATCATTTTATGTTTTATGTAGTTGTGTAAAACAACACCCTGAGATTTTTTGATAATATTTCATTCAAAATATTTTAATATTTTGATATTTTATTCATGTAAAACTTAAAATAGTTTTTCAATATGTAAAAAATTTCTTTCACAAGGAACCCAATTGGTTCATGTTACACACAACAACGACATGGAGTAAAATTCATGGAACAATAATATTATCATATATTATAGGCATGATAAACCTCCCTCAATGGCTTATGTAACACGTAATAACTAGTGTCACCTAAAGGTAATATATTATTAAAAATATTTTTATAATGGAATATAACATTAGAGTTATGTGGATGGATATGAATAGTAATCACTAAATTCTGAAAATATGTTGTTTACACAAATATAATATTAATTCATAGAAAACCAATTGAATAGAATAGAAAATATTGTTATAATCACAAACTATTTTAACCTATAAAATTAAATTCATTTTAAATGGTTTATTGATATTAATATAATAAATATTTTATATATTCAATATAATATTTTTGATATCCATCCAATAGATACGATAGTCATAAGATAATAAGAAACACAATTTTATGCATCGAAAACCTATATTTTAAATAAAGGTACTTTTAAAATTTTTTATAAAAATAAATTTAAATAAAATTAATGGAACTTTTATAGATTTAATATGTAAAAATAAACATAATATTTTAAAGAGAGACATAAAAATTATTTTAGGATAAATATTTATTATTTTTCAATAAGGTTTTAATTTTTACTGTATCGTTTTAAATTTCGGATTTTCCATTTTAAACATCTTTTTAAAATAACTTATTTGCAAAGATAAATTATATTTTAATTGGTTAAATTGTTTAGTTAGATATTATTTTTTTCCATTAACCCAATACAGTAAATCATAACAATTTTCCCATTGAAATTGGATATATATACTTTGATAACTTATAGTGTTTTTAAATTTAATAACCCGTAGTGTCATCTTATCATATAGATAAATATTAAATTAATTTATACCACATATGTTTTTATAAATTTAAAAAATGGATTCCATCTTTGGAATGACAATAATTTTTTTTCTAATCCTTTCATAATATATTTTATTAAAAAATATTTTTGAATGTGTTAAAAATTATCTTCATTGGTTAAGAGAATAATTTTGTTTATAAAGTACTAAGCCTTATATATAAGACCATGAAAACTAGTCACATGCCCAAGACACGTTATAATGTCATATTTAGAGAATATCCTAAATATTATAGACCTTGTTCCATTATATAATCCACATTAATCATGAAAATGTGGGTGGAATTCTCTCTTCAAATATTTACAAGAGTGATACTCCTCCTCCACAATAAAAGGGAACCCTTTCCTCCC
Source organism: Viscum album (assembly GCA_963277665.1). Classification (NCBI taxonomy): domain Eukaryota; kingdom Viridiplantae; phylum Streptophyta; class Magnoliopsida; order Santalales; family Viscaceae; genus Viscum; species Viscum album. The sequence goes on along the minus strand of OY728134.1, from coordinate 408,768,647 downwards.
ACATCCTCACAACTATGAGGATTGCCCAAAAACTACTCATATAAGATCCCCAATTCCCTCCCTTAATCATAGAATCCTTTTCCTGGGAATAACGATACTCCTGTATCCTTTTTGGCACAAAAAAAATAGGTTACCCAATTAAGTGGTAACATATTCTCTCAAGCTCCTTCCCATTATTTTACTTCTAAATCCAATCCACATTATTTATTCAATTTTTGAATGAAAAAACAAGTATATTAAATATATTATTTTTTAATTCTATGGGTTCAACATATTCTTACACACAACTCCATTTAATGGGTAATGAACATACTATTTCTGTCTATGATGAACTATTGTCTCCTGAATTGACAATTATTCATTTTTTCATTACTATCAATCACGGTGGCCATTATGATGTAAAAATTGTTTATATAAGTCATATAATATTTTTATTATTTATTTTAGATTCTGAATTAATTTATTAATGAATATCTTTTTTGCTTTCTATTTTCTATAATTATTATAATTTTATTTGAGGACTTATGGACTACTACCCCTCGAAGAAAACTGATTTGTTCACACACTACATTTAATGAATTAAGGATGTGTTTAGTGTAATAATAATATATATATATAACATTAAAATAATAATTTAATGATATTATATACATATACACCTATATTTCATAATCTTTCATTCTTTCAATACGATAATTAAAATGGAAACATCATTCAAGCGTATCAACAGCATACTGTCTCCATGAATAGTGTATTCCATTACATAATTATTTTTGATAATGATTATTATAATATTAATATATTTTATTATATGATATTTTTATTAATATTAACTTTCTTTATTCAATATATAAATATAAGGATAAAAAATATTACAAATTAAGATGTTGGCGATGAACAAAGAGAATATTGCCCGAAGTGAAAGCTTAATATAGGGTTGCTAACATTTCAGTACTAAAACATCATAATAAAATAATATATTGTATTATATAAAAAAATATTATTCTATGAAATATTTATAATAAACATATATTTATTATACATGAATCTTGCACAATTTTGAATATAGTGAAAACCCAAGGTAAGGGGATTCTATAACGACCCATACTTTACATACATTGTTATTACTTCATAATTGAAGCACACTCATTACAATATATAAAAAAACCATGAAAGGACTGTATAGGTATAATGTATTTATAAACTAGGAAACATAAACAACTGATTCATAAGTCATTTACGTTGTCCCCATTTATTTCATCATACCTATGGTCCCTTTTGGCATATTCTACTTAGTACCCTTCTTCCTGACCTGGGTTAAGAAAACATACAAAAGGGTGAGCTCAAATGCTCAGTAAGGGTAAACAAAAGAAATATCAATCACATCATATTCATAAGAACATAACATTTTGGAAAACATAAACTGCAAAAGAGATCATAATATCATAACATGGGATAAATCATAGTTGATAAATGTAATCCAAAATAATCATAACATAAAACATGAAACATTGTGGCATACACAAATAATCATATAGAATCATTTCTTATTAGTCAATACTCATTGCCAAGACTATCTTAGCAGACAAAGTCCATTTCTGAACCGAGTTCACTCCTCCTTTCAGTCCTGTTTCACTGAACTGGTTTAACCAGCCGTTCCAACCATGTCTATCTCATGAGATATAAATCATTACCCAATGCATTGGATGGAGATATAGGTACCACCCATCTCATAATGATACCTTTCTTATGTGTGCCAAAAGATCATGAATCATACATCATAGCATAACCTATGTAATAAAAATGGGATTCATAAACATCATGCCATCATAAAATAAGCCATATAAGATAAAAAGACATCATAAAAATAATTTCATCATAACATAATAAAATCAATGTAAAAATAGGGATAGAAGCAGAACCCTATATTATCATAGTTGGAAAATAGTTTTGAAAAAATGCTTGAACTCCATTCTTGAGGAAAATATCATTTCTACTTTAAAAACAATTTTCCTTTCTTAATATGCCATACAATTTTTAACAAAAAGAAGTTTATTAAAAATAAACTTGAAAACTTGTAAAGGACACTTCCTGAAAATAATGTTCTAAAAATCCATTCAGGCTGTATAAGTTAAAAAACATTTTTCTCTTACTTTGGCCGGAAAAGTCAAAAAGTACCTCGTACTAAAAACGACAAAAGTTTGCTTTCCTATATTTTACTAAAGACTCATCGAAGGTTAAAATTGGTTTTAAACAATTTTAGTAGGATATAAATAAAATTAGATATTGAGGAAATATGGATGTGGATGATAAATACACCCCAGTAAATACCAAAGTATAAACAATCTCAGATAAAAATGAGATTTTGATATTTTCCTTTACCTTAGGTCCGATTTGCTTCGTACGTGTCCGAACCTCCTGTATATAATGATTTAAATATTTTTATTGACTTTTTCCAGAATTTTACTCATTGTTATGATATCATATATGGTCATATTCTTAGCTTTGTATTAGTAATATTTCATTGCTACTTGTTATTAGGGTGTTTATTGTTTTTTTGTTCATATGCGTGTTTCATCAAATAAATTCTTATTCTTCATTTTAGAATATAGATACCTCATTTACAGAATGGTATTAGTGTAATATATATCATATTTATTCATTAAATTCATTTATATAATCATTATGCAATGATGATCATGTATAACGAGTCACATCACATCATGTAGACGGTAGGTTGTACGTACACACGAGGGATGATATCGTTCCCATGAACGTGGAATTGTATTGAAGTGTATTTATACTATTTCAGAATCAATATCACTTTAAAATAATCATTTATAATTATTCTTTACACCATTATACCCATCCAAGTAAGGCGGTGGTGGAAAACATATTACACCATGACGTGGAGACGGTATTCTGTACGTACGCACGTGCGATGATTTAATTCTCTGTAGGATGGATAGAAGGTGAAATAGTGTTGTTTAATATTTATAATAACATATCATTATATGAGTGATACTGATTTAATCAGTTCATTATGAAACAACTAAGGAAGAATAAGTTGAAGAAGAAAAAATTTGGAAAGGATCAGTAATGGATATTACCTCTTATTTGATGTGCCTCTTCTTAACCTCTTATTAGGGCAACAGGGATGGTGTTTTAAGAATACCAGGACCTCTAGGATGTTTCTAGGGAAGTGTATAATATAATTTTTCTGGGTTTGGCCGATCGTGATGGCTCAATGTGGTGTGAGGAGGAGAGGGAGGAGGTGCCCTTTTATAAGGGAGGAGAGGGACACCTTTTGAAAAACTAAAAATATTATTTTTTATAAAGTCGTATTCGATTTTTAATAGCACCAAATTGATTTATTTAAAAGCTAAGGTGGGGATGGGTCTAAATCCTCCCATCCAATATAATATGGAAATGTTTAGGTTAATATTTTAACCATATCATTTAGATTTAATATCAAGTTCAATAATTTTACTTTTACCGTGTCTTCTTGTTTTCTTACACTATAAGATTAATAAACATACTATAACAAGCCAAAAGAACCCCAAGTTGTTTATTATTAATATATATAACCTTATCTAAGTCATTTGGCCGAACCTTAGATTTTTAGGAATAAAATAACAATTAATAATATAATATTTGTTCTAAAAAATATTTTATGTCAATTTTGACACTATTTGGTCATTGATTTTTGTCAAAATAAAAACAGCATTATTAGTTGGAACAAAGTTACTTAAATCCATACTAACATGTCATATTAACCGAGAAAATTATTTTTATTCATAAAAAGACTAAAATTACATTTATTTGAGTATTTTTAACATCAATTATGTTAATATTTCATTATTAAGAAAATTATTGCATCATCATTGAGTCAGAAATAAATTAAATTATATAATGTCTAAAAATTATATATAAAATACCATTATGTATAAAATTTTTTTATCTTTCTAATGAATATTTACAGTCGAATTTATTTTATGTATATCCTTATACTAAAAATGTTTTAGTTATTAAACATTTATTTTACCAATTTTAACTATTATTTAAATAAAATAAATTAAATGTCCTAATCTAATCCAAGTGGACCTAAAGGGTAATATTTTATCCCTAGTGTTGTTTTTGGTCGAATTAAACTTATCCAATAGAATTAGAACATGTGTTAGGGTAATAATAATATCATTTTTACCCTTAATTACAGTATTTTCCTTTAACCATGGAAAATAAAAGAAAAAAGTTTCTATTCACCAAAAATTATTTTTATCTCATTGAACCACATTTAACTTAATGACATAAACTGTGTCTCTCAGATTTTTTCAATTCCATTCACAAAAGTGGTAAAATTATGTTTTATTTAAAATTTCAAATTCTTCTAGGAGGTGGGTAAAAGACGGTCAAAAGTTCAATCAAATTTTTATATATATAAAATTATTATAAAATGACTCCAATAAATTATATTTAAATTATATAGATTTTATGTATCAATTTGGACATAAAATAAATTTAAATAAAACAAATAATTAATTGAATAAAAATTCGGGTTTTGAATAGTAATCGAGTGTTTTCACTATTCATCAAAAATTCAAAATTTTCAGAAAAATACCAAAATTTCACCCTAGGCTAATTTCGATATTCCAAATCCAAAAATGAAGTCCATTTTGAAAATTAAAATTTATAAAATTTTAAAAAGTGGTTATTACAATTTATAACTGCAAGTTTTAATAATATTTTAATAGCATATCGTTGTTTAGTGAAACTCGGTATTGTGTACAACGAAAGCTATCGAGGAAGGCCGCAATTGCGTGTAAAGCAAGACAACCTAGTGTTGTGTGTAGTGAAAGATTTCTTTGATGATGTATAAAAATAAAAAATTTCTCATAAAAATCTCAGGTGTCACAGATTCCATCAACCTTTATATTTCTGTGGGATACTTCTATGTGGGTCACTCATTCCATTTATGTGGTGTATGTGCTAACCATTATGGTATTCCATGTATAATATAACTATATTTATGAGTATTCACATTTCTTTTTAAAGATCCATTTTTCATGGGGTATACATTCAATGTTGACCAATGTATGATCAAATATGTATAATGAGATTCTCAAATACAAGAGTGGGTGAATATTATTCTTTAATAATAAATATGAAACCATTAAAGATGATATAAAACATTCTTAAAGAATTATTCTTAACCTTATGGAAATTTGTTTCTTAAGATTAGATTTTATAATTAAGAAAACATTGTTTAATAAAGTTAAACCAACATTCAAAAAACCACTTAAAAACAATTTCTTAAACATACAAACTTAAGATAAAAACCTAAGAATGATTTTATTAAAGGAAAGATTATAACTTATAGCATAAAGAATCTTAGATATAATCATTGTAACGAAATTACAAAGTATAAATATTTTATACTTTATAACTTTAATAATGTTTAAATAGAATCAAAATTAAAACAACTTGATGCAAGTTACAATAAGATACTTTTAACCCAAAGAGAAGGGTATCTAATAACATTGGATAAAGGTTCCTTGATTTATACTTTCAAGAAAGTCTGTCTTACCCAAACCCAGGTAAGCCCCAATCTGATGATTGGTATCTGTCTTGCTATACCTACACCCCTCGTTTTAGAAGGAAATCAGAACCTCTATCTTCCAAAATCGGAAGCCCACGATCAACATGATCAAAGTTTGCAAAATCCAATCTGAACAACTTGTTCACACCTGAAAAAATTGTTCGTTACATCTGCACGAAAGATTGAGAGTTGTAAGAGCCTCTCTCTCTAGATATCTCATCGCAAACATTGATTTATTTTTCATTCAATATTCATTTTTGTTCTCTAGAATAGTTTTCTCATTAAAATTGACTTGTATTTACAGGAAAAACAACCCAACGTTCCGCTCTACTCCAATGGTCAAATTTTCATTAAATTTTTGAGGGCCCTGAGCACTGGTGAAACATAAAGTGGTTAGTTTGTAACAGATTGTACAACATCATTTCAATTAAATAAAATGATGTAGAGTTAATGATAAATGTTACATATAAGAAAACATTTAATCTAATAATATTTGAATGATACATTAAACAACTCTAATAATATCAAGAAAAATATATTCTTAAGAAAAAGTAAATCGGATTGTGAAAACAATATCACATTTGTACTGGAATTGGAATCATGAAACAGAATGATGCTTGTACCGGACTTAGAATCATAAAATAGAATGAAATTTTTACAGGATTCAGAATCATAAAACTGAATGACATTAGTACCGAATTCAGAATCATAAAACTGAATGTATTTTGAATAGGATTAAAAATCATAAAACAAAATTAACTTTCTACCAGATTCAGAATCATAAAACAAAATGAAATTTGTACCGAATTAGGAATCATAAAATAGAATGAAAAATTAGTAACATAAGAAAAAAAATCAGAACTCAATAGAAAGTATTTGTGATTTTTAAAACATAGAACCATTATGAATGGAGAGGTCATAAGATAACATTATTGACTCAATAATCTCCACTTTTTTTGAATGAAAAAACAACTTTTCTAAGAAATAATATATTGACTTTTTTAAACAAGTACAAATAAACTTATCTCCCCCTTTTAATGAGATTTATGGTGAATATGACTAACCCCCCCTTAGGTTTTGTTTTCCAAGGATCGCATTCTTGATCTTTAGCATCCAGTTTTCATTCTTAAGAAAAAAATCTCTCCCTTTGATAAACTTCATATCATAAAAGAAGAGTTCCTCTAGTCATTATTCTATCTTTCCATACTCCCCCTTAATAGATTCTCTCCCTTTGGAGTATTCATTAAAAGGGTCGTTCAAATAAATTCTCCCCTTGTGTGAATTTCAAAAATAAATGGAGAAGTATAAGATGTACATGTAAGGGTTTTGGAAACATTCATGTGAAAACAAAAGAAGAATATTCAAGAAACATATTAATGAACTTTTGGAAATATTGTTTAAATTAAGATAAAACATTAGAATTAAACAAAAATCATCCATCCTTATTTTTCTCCGACATCATTATGTTTTTCAGAGCTTTGAGTTTCAAGACATCTTTTTTATTTTCTTGAACATTATTTTGCACGATCTTGTAATCCTGGTTCTTGTTTTCTATGGAAAATATACTTTCTTCATGGTCAGTGTTTAGAACATCTTGATTCTTAATGAAATCTTCTTGAGCAGCCACCTTTTTCACTAATTCATCTCTTACTTCCTTCTCACTGCTTACAGATCAGAAAATGGAATTGAGTTTACTAACCTTCATAGATATTGATGCATTGACGTTGTAGATATAGCGACCCGAGCATTTTATTACATTAATATTACATCATTTTAAAGATAAAAAACATAATAGTATTATACATAGAAGATCTAATGGTTTAGTTTCATGGGAAAACTAGGATCACACATAACAAATACAACATCAAGCATAAACATTTATTTAATTTATTCTTCTCTAGATTCTTATTGGCACTTGTCCTCTCCTTAGTACATGTAGTCACCTGAGGATATACATCAAAAAGTAGTGATATATAATCCTTGTAAGAGAATAGATAAGAACAATATATCATGGAGTGATCATAATCATTACATGGGAAAAAGATCATGAACATGAGGGGAAGCATATATAAGATTTCAAATGTGGCAATGCATAAAAATAAAACATCATGTCATAATGGTTAACTACCACACATACTTGTGAACCAAGCTAGAATCTTGTTCACAAATCATTTCACATTTAATCATGAGATTAATCACTTTACCCAATGTATTGTAGCACTGTAGAATTCTAGGTGCACCTTTCACATTCAAACATTCATATTGTGCTATATAATTCAGGGTTCACCTGTCACATCATAACATTATCATTATCATTATTCCCACATAAAACACCAATAAAAAATAAAAATAATTAACCCATGTAATGGAATGGGTTTCATCTCATAAGAATACATTCATATGCTTTGGGTTCCTAAAAGGAAGAGGGAACAACTTACATGATACAAGAAACATCAACAATGAATGATAGGTAAAAGATGAGTTCTTAAAAGAAGAGTTCTTTTGGAAAACATTTGGTTTGACATAAAATTAATTATAAAACATGTATATCCTCTAAGATGTAATATAATTATTAATAAATTATCTTTAAAGAGTAACCAAATCAAAAATGAAGTGAAAGAGGGATAACCCTAATGATGAAAGTTGGGTTCAATAATTTCCCGTTACCTTATATATGAATGATTCTTTATCGTTAATGCCCTATATAATGACATTATATTCATTTATTAGAAATCCAGAACCATTTTTACATTAATATGGTTCATTATGGTTTCAATTTGTGATTTTATGTGCCTTTGGACAAGTTATATAGTATAAAAACATTATTCAAGAATGTTTATTTTTGTGGTTTCCTTGAGTGGTTCACTTGTATTCTTGAAGCTTGGGTAGAACATGGGTAAACATCGATAACTAATATTAAATTTTATTAATGAGATTACCAGAGTTTCAATGATCATATAAAAAATTATATTAGATCCATATAGATGTATCATTAGATAATAATTAAATGATGACTGTTTGGGTTAATCTGGGCTATTTTTCGATCACAACGAACTTGTTTTATTTTATCACTTAGTAATATGAAAATAAGTTAGTTTCAGAAATTTATATATGAAATAATATATATAACATATTCTGGTTCAACCATAAAAATTATTTCATGACCAGATCTGAAGGTAGGAATGAAAGAGGAAACCACATCGTTCTTGAAGGTGATGAATTAACACCTCACAAACAAAGTTCTCTTTAATAAAATAAAAGGAGGAGGGAAATGGGGTTTGATGAAATAATATCCTATTAGAATCATAAAATTAAATTATATGTATAGTAATATAGTTACAATTCCAATTTGATGAAGATAGGTGGGGAGAGATCAAAAATGAACTTGAACTTGAAAGGAAATTAAAGGAGAAGAGCGATGGAAATTACCTCTTAAATCATCCTCCTGAGATCCTCCTTAAGGAACAAAGATTTGTCTTTTGATGAGACCAATAGCTCTTGAACGTGGGAGAGTAGCTATGGAAGGTGTTTGGGCAGTGTTTAGAGAAGGCTTGGAGCTTGAGAGGTGTGATGAAATGAGGGAGTGAAGGGTGGTTTTTATAGTGGAGTGGAGAGGGGTTTCCTTAATATAAATTTTATTAGTTTATTATTTCTTCAAAAAACAAAGAATAGTGATTATAGAATGACCAATAATAGTAATTATATAATGTTATACTAAACCAAATGGGCTTACATCACCAGAACATCATTGATGAATCAATTAATCCATTATTTAGCATTTATTGTGAATTATCAGATTCTACAATTCATAAAAATTCATGTATTTTAGAAAAATCTCAAAAATTTACCCCTACCACTTTTCAATGTGTAGAATCAAAAAATGAAGTCCATTTTCCAAAAATATTTTTCAAAATATTATAAATATAATATTTAATTAAAATCATATTTTACTTGAAAAACAGTTTTTATGATTAAAACTGATTTTATAGTGCTTTCATGAATTATGTAGGGTCTTATAAATTTAACTAAAAACTATAAGAAATTTATTTAATAAATAATGAATAAATTTTATGAAAATAAATTTTACATAAAATAATAATTAATTAAAATTAATTATTTATGACTTACAAAATTCCAAAACGTTTACTAAGGTCCAATTGTCACTTTTTAATATGTATAAATTTTATTTAACTATTCCTGGGTAAGGTTACTATTATTTTGGATGATTTAGTATTCATAAGGGTCATATTACTAGTAATAAGGGTTGGTTAATGTTCACAAGGGTATGTTACTATTCACCAAAATTTATTATTTTTCATTAGACTTAAAAAATCACATTGAACACAACCATGTAGGTAATATTTTCAAAATTCCAAACACAAAAGTGAAAAACTAATGTTTAAATGTAACTTATCAATTATTAGTTCATTATGTTTGGTTTTCATGTTATTTTATGACATAATTATAAGAAGGAAATTTCCATTGAAAAAATTGGGTCTTTACAGTGGAACTCAGTTTCAAAAGTATTGAAAGATCTGTTTTTTGAATCCATAGAAGTCACTAAACTGTCTGACCTCTTCATTAATTGTTTTGGTGCAGTTAAAAATATCTTATAAGTCACCTGATGAGAATTTTAATCAATCAAAATATTACCGAAGTTTCCTTCTTTTTATACCACCATGTCCATAAGCATATTAGTCTATTACGCCTTTTGATTTATGGTTACATGCATAATTTAACTTTGGACATCTATATTTGTAAGAACCAGAATGGTGCTAACCAACATTCTTAATGATATCTTGACAAAGTCATGATCAGTAGATTATGAGGATTTAGAACATGAAACATATTTTTCATTCTCAAATCCTCTTGGAGTTAAGGAAGCTGGTTTCTATATTCTCTTAGAAGACATCTATGGTGTTTCTATTATCAGATGATTCAACCAAAACATTTTTTCCTTTTCCAGGATTTCAAACAGAGGATTGTTCATCAGACACATGGATAACATTAATATTTTCTTGATCATCTTTTTCCCATTCAAACTCATGATGTTGAGATCTTTCTTGCCATTATTCTTCCTGAGTTTCTTCCTCTTCACCACCTTGTTGATCAACCTATTATTTTCCTTCCTCTCCTATTTCAATTCCAACTTGTTCTTCATTTTCAAAATCTACTTATTCCTCAACTTCTTCTTCATATTATTCTTCAACGTTTTCTCCAAAAAAGGATTTAGAAACTGAACTAAGAGGAGTTCCAATGTAATGTTCCACTTCCCTTAAAACATCATCATAATCTTCTTGAGTAATCTAATCTTTTATTTTTTGAACATGTTCTGATAAATTTAGAGCTTTCTTGGATTTCTAGATTTTTGGAGTGTTAATTGGCTTCTTATGAAAAAATTGAGGTTTAGGTACTTCTTGAGATTTCTTTTCATTAGAGTTTAGTAAGGACTTACACACATGATCATTCAAGGGTTTCTTCTTTGGGATTTTCTCCTTCTTTAAATTCTCATGATTTTCAGCTTGCTTGATTTTTAATGCTTTAGCATCTTCAAGGTTTTGGTCAAAGGAAGGATCTCTTTCCTTTCCGATAGTTTCCAATTCTTTATACATTGCAACTAATGTATCATAATAGGCTTTTAGTTTCTTTATAGGAAGAGGTTCCGATACCATGACATCAGCAACTCATACTGGCAAGCTTGGTTCTTCACGTTTTCATTTCAGGGGTACCAATTTTATAAGATTCTGAAACATCACCTTTGTTCTTGACAAAAATCTCTTCAAAAGTTTTGTATTCCTATATAAAATCTATCTTAATACCCCTTAGATTGTCATCATTGAGCTACAAAATCATGAAAGGCGTTGTGACTGATCATCATGGGACGTTCAGTTCTTGAAGGCACATAACAATTTTCTTGGAGATAGTTGATGGATACATAAGAATCTGAGATCTGATGGTTCAACATTTTATTGCCTGGATAGTGAGAATGATGAACTTAACCAAGTTGATATTCCTTATGTTGATAATAAAATACAAAAAATGATATAACATATCATTATAGAGTCTTTATCTCCTTTTTATGGAATTATAAAGCCTTGCGTCCATAGAGGTAACGACTTATGATTTGTTGTATGATTTGAAGTCTTCAGATTCTTATCATACTGAAGACCAAGATAATCCAATGCCATTACTTTTAAAAAAGAACCTTCATTCTCGTGATGTTTTTGAGAGCATAGAATAAATTCCCCTTCATACGGTATGTTGAGGACATAGGTTTCCTTCTTATATGGAACTATATAAGTCTTATCATAAAATTTGAACATAAAAATTTCATTTCCATCCTTTTGAAAGAACGTAACAGATTAGTAGAACTAAACAAAAATATCAGTGAAAACTGGATACCGACCTTTCTATTTTCCCTATAGATTGACCGATCCGTTATTTCCTTGCTAATAGGCATCAGATCTATTGAGGATTTATAAGTCATTTGAGATAAAAGAGAAAAAGGAATCAGAATGAGGACTTTGATGGAAATAGAACTTTGGTCTAGAGGTCAGTAAGATTGGTGTGGCACTTATAAACTATGAAACCCTTATATAGAGAAATTGAGGACCTTTCAACTTCCATAAGGTAATCAAATGACTGAAAAACAACACAATCTTATTTGACGGTTGAGGATGATTATAAAAAATATGAATTCCGACCATTTTTAATAAGGTAAACTAGAATTTAAAATTTTGAGATAACAACAATTGAAACATAAAATAAGAAAATAAAGAGTAAGAAAATGAACCTTTTTGAATACTGTAATGAATTTATCAGTATTATATTAATTTTCTTAAAAGTTTTAGATTCCGAGATTTTAAATTCGAAAATTTCAATTATGAAATTTTCAATTTTCAATTTATTTTTTAAAATAATTTTATAATTTATTAATGAAATATTATGTTCTTATAAAAAGAAAAATAACGAAATAAAATCTTATGTATTCCCCCATAAATAAGAAGTAACTTAATGTTAAGATACGATTTAATCAAGAAGTAGATATGAATGATTACCTTACATACATAATTCCTAGATTCTATTTAATCTTTTCAAATCTATCAGAAGGTAATGGAATTTTAAAAATATCAGCATGTTTTTCTTGGGTTCCAATGAATTGAAGAATCATATATCTATTCAATGTGTGATCACTAAGAAATTGATGTCTAATATCAATGTGTTTTGCATGAGTGTTATGTACATGGTTTTTACATAGAGCAATAATACCTTTGTTATCACACATTATTTGATTCTAAAGTTCTTCTTATGTATCGAAATAATATTTTTTACATCCTTTAAATGGGGTGATTTAGGATTTTCATGAAATATTGAACATAAGAATACTGATAACATTAATTTAGGTCGACTAGCTATTTTGTAAAGTAAACTTTTTATCATCTCTCTTCAAGATGTTTGATCCACAGGTTTCCATGATTCTTATTTATTAAGAGTAATAGAGGTTCCGATAGGATTAGTTATACACTTAGTGTTTTCATACCCAATCTTCCTAGGAAAGTATTTAATATACTTATGTTGAGATATGTATGTTCCCTCTGGTGTTTGAGAAAATTTAAAACCAAGGAAATAAGTTTTCTCATCCCTCATACTCATCCCAATTCAGATTTAATATGATTCGAAAAGGAATCAGTTAAGTATTTAGGAGTTGATCCAAAGATGATGTCATCAAGATAAATTGGAACAATCAAAACATATTTATTATTTTTCATGATAAAAGAGTTGGATCAATAGTTCCCTTGACATAGTTATTTTGAAGAAAAAATCCTGAAAGTCTTTCATACCATTCTTTTGGGGCTTTTTATGTTTATATAGAGCATTGGTAAGTTTATAAACATGATTAAGAAATTTTGTATCTTTAATTACATGGATTATTCTACATACACTTTATCCTATACATAATATTTATGAGAATACCACTTTATATATGTTTTATAATGTATAAAACTGAAGAATTATGCAAAAGATAAAAGAATATGAATAGAATAAAGTCTTGATATAGGAGCATAGGTTTCTTCATAGTCTATGCCTTCTTGTTGGTTATATCCTTTAGAAACTAATATTTCTTTATTTCTAACATTTACACCATTTTCATATCATTTATTACTAAAACCCCAGTTTACTCCAACAACATATGTTTCCATAGGTTTTTTAACTAGGGTTCAAACTTTATTTATTACGAATTTATTAATTTCATCATGCATAGCCTTTATCCGATCTTCATCTCTCAAGGCTTGTTCAAGTGTCTTTGGTTCAAATTGAGAGGGAAATGAAATTTGTTCAACTTAATTCTATAAAGAACAAATATTTATTTCTGGTTGTTTAACATTTCAAATGATATTATCACTATAATGATTCCTATGTAACAACTGACTTGGATTTTAAAAAACTGGTTCACCAAAATAGGGTAGAAAATCATCAGGAGTAAATGTTTCTGAAATATCATCTTGAACCTTATCCTTTACTGAAGGATCATTTACCAAAGGTTGTTGATCCATTTTAAAAAATATATCAGGAATTGATTCTGGTTGTTTGAAAACAAAAGGATCATTTTCATCAAAATTAACATGTACTGTTTCTTCCATAGTGTATGTGTTTTTATTAAGAACATTGTATGCCATAGAATTAGTAGAGTAACATAAGAAAGTTCCTTCAACAGATTTGGGTGAAAACCTATATATGTTATCCTATGTGTTAAAGATAAATACATTTCAACCAAAAACTATTAAGTAAGAAACATTTGGTCTTCTCCTAGTCCATAACTCATAAGGTGTTTTATTAAGAAAATGAATTATTAAATCTGAATTTATAGTATAAAAAGAAGAACATATATCTTCAGCCCAAAAATGATTACTTATAGAATATTCAAACATCATGGTTGTAGTAATGTATTTAAGAACACAATTTCTTCTTTCGACAACACCATTCTGTTGATGAGTTCTTGGAGTTGAAAAGTTGTGAGTAATATCTTTTTTACTACAAAGAGTTTCAAAATCATAATTTTCAAATTCTCCACAATTATCACTATGAATAGTTATCAATGGTATATTTTTCTCGTTTTTTAACTTGAGAATTAATGTTTTTAAAATATGAAAAAGCATTATATTTTATTCAATGAATATAGACCAAAATAAATCTATTATAGTCATCAATTAGGATAAACACATATTATTTACCTTCAATACATCTAGTTTATGTTAGACCAAATAATTCCATGTGCACTAAATGTAAGGCATTAGATGTTGTAACTTATCTTATAGATTTAGTGCTATATTTATGTTTCTTTCCATATTTATAAGCATCACATAATTTTGGGGAATCAAACCAATATTCTGATAGATCAGGAACAAATTATTTCATTGAATGTATACTAAGATTCCATAAGATACAGGGTTCTAGTCGTCTACACCAAATCCATGATTGATCATCAAATACACTAAGGAATGGTAGATCTTGAATTTTAAGGTCTTATAGGTTTATGATATATACATTCTCATGCCGAATAGGGTAGATAATTAACTCATCGTTTGAATTGCGAACTAAACAATTATCATTTCTAAAATTCACATGTTATCCTTCATCACCTAATTGGATCATGATAATGAGATTGTGATTACTACCTTTTACAAAAATGATCATTTTAAATAATATCTTTGCCAAAAAGAATAATGATACCTATACTGACAATTTATGATTGAGAATTACCTCCAAAAGTCACATTTCCAATCTTTTTCTTTAAAATATTTTTGAAATAGTCTTTGTAACCATTCCTATGCTAGGAAGAACCACTATCCATGTACCATAAGTTGTTTGTACTTCCTTCATTATCCATAAAATTAAATAGTTATATTTTCATAATCCATACATTCTTGGATCCGGAATTTTTTGATAGTAAAATCTCAGGTAACCATATTTGTTTTGAAAACCTAGCATTATGAATCCCAAGGGATTGAGATTTATTTAAAAAAAAGTTCTTCGTCCAATATCCACCACATTGACATTTAGTACAAAAATTGTCTCTTGAAGGAACAAAATAATTGTTTATAAAAATAGGTTTCTCAAATGAATAACCTAAACCCTAATTATTAACATGAGGCTAGATCTAAGAATACATCTTGTCAATAATTTCCTTACCAGAAGTAATATTTTCAAGAATTTTCTTCAAAGAAAATATTTCAGATTTCACCTTGGGACTAAATTCATATCCTCAAGAATATAATATTAAGAGTTCAGATTGTCCTCAAAAAAATATTTTTCTAAAAACGGTTTTTTAAGATCCATAGAATGTTATTCCTTCATAGAATTAACTTCCTCATGTTTCTTAGAATGATTTTATAAAACATCAATTTTCTTATCCAGATATTTGGTATGATCCCAAATTTCTTTTGATAAAATAAATTCTCTAGAATTGAATTTTCCATGTTTCAAAAAAACATTACAATTTATCTTTTCAAGAAAATTAGAAAATATAAAAACTTCCACATAGGAAGGAAAATCCTTATCATTATCTGATGAAGAAGATTCATCATCTGAAGAAAAACCACTATCTAGAAAAGCTTCAATTAAAGACATATTTGTTAAGGATTTAGAATTTCATACCTTAGCCATAAGATAATGATTTTGAATTGGAGCTTGGGATATTAGACCAATATTCTTTTGATTATAAGATCCATAATATAATTAATCATCAACATAATCTCCACCGCTGGAAATCCAAGTGTCATTGGCTTTCAAGACATTCTTTTTCATTGATATGTAGAACTTCTTCTTGTTTCTCCCATAATTCCAATATTTGTTGTATCTTTTCATAAAAAATGGGCAATCAGTTCTAATAGGACAATTTCATCTACATTAATATCATATTACTTCTCCATATTTCTTATCTTTTCTATCATTTTTTTTGTATCTATGTTGAATGTTCTTCTATCCTATAATCTTTTTCATCTTCTGAGCAATATTTGGTTACTCATTTTCAGATGCTTCACTTTCACTAGATTCATATTGAATAAAAACCTTCTTATATTTAGATCTTGTAATTCTCCAATGAGTCTTGGCATTCATATAATTTGATGTAGTTGAAAAATAAACACCTCCATTTCCATTCGTCTTCTTAATATTTTCATTATCTCTCTTTATTTTGGTTTCATGTTGCAGAATAGTTCCAAACAGTTCATCAAGAGAAATCTCTGTGACTTTTATATTCTCATATATAGTAGTCATCTTGGATTCCCATTAATTGGGAATGATATCTATAATATTTTCTAAAAGAAAATCATTTTCTAAACCTTTATCTCTCATAGATTTTAAATTGTGGACAACTGTGATAAATATTTGTTGTAACGTACATATAAGTTCTGCATAAGGAATGGAAAATCCATGATACTCATTACTGAACATAGATCTTCTACTTTCGATGACTTTGGAAGTTCCAATGTGAGTTACTGCATGCTTCTTCTGAATAGTTTATGAATCTTCACAAGATGAAATTTGGCTGTATATATTTCTAGTCATGGAAAAAAGAATAATATTTCATACCTTAAAGTTCATATTGTATTCCACCTTTTCTATATTAGTAATGGTTCTAAATTCCTTATCAAAAATCCTATAATCAATAGTTAACCTAATGTAGTTGTATACACATGTGTTTATCCCAAATGAATTAATTCTGTCTCTCCAGTAGTTAGTGAAATTTCCCTTGAAGATAGGTGGTCTAGAAGGATTAATATTATCTAGAGATCTAACACGAATGTCTACCATACCAAACAAAAAAACAATTTCCACCAAACATGTTAGAAGTAAAATTTATAAACAAATAAGATAAATATTACTTGATAGAGGAAACTTATATGTGGATATAAGTATTTTAGAGACCTCCTCTGGTACCAATTGTAGGATCAAATATGTATAATGAGATGCTCAAATATATATGGGAGGTCAATTGTTTTCTTTAAAAATTACATTGGAATATTTAAAGTTGATTAAAATTTCTTAAAGAAAGTTGCATAACCTTATAGAAATCTGTTTATTACGATTAGCATTTAACATTAAGAAAACTTATTTCAAAAAAGTTAAACAAATATTCACAAAACCACTTAAATAACCCTTTTCATAAACTTACAACCATAAGATAAAAACTTAAGAATAATTTATGTAAAAGAAAATAATCTATCATAAAGCATATATAATCTTTGATACTATCATAGTAACAGAATTTCAAAGTACAAGAAAATTATACATTCCAACATTTACAAATTTAAAATAGATGTGGAATTAAAATAACATGAAAACAAGTAACATAAAGATTCTTTTAACCCAAAGAGAAGGGTATCCAACAACCTTGGATAAAGGTTCCGTATTTATACATTCAATAAAGTATATTTAACCTAAACCCTAGTAATCCCTCAATCCGAAGATCGATGTCTATCTTGCTATCCCTAAAAGCACTCGATTTAGAAGGAAATCAGAACCTATGTCTTCCAAACCTGGAAGGCCATTATCAGTATGATTAGAGTCTGCACAAAGTAATTCTGAACAAGTTGTTCATGCCCGAACAATTTTTACACAATATCTGCACGAATCACTGAGAGTTGTAAGAGCCTCTCTCTCTAGAAATCACTTCACAGACATTGATTTTTTTTTCATTCACTGTACATTATTGTTCTCTATCATAGTTTTCATGTTCAAATGGACTTGTATTTATAGGTAAAACTTCCCAACAGCCAGCTCCACTCCAACGGTTATACTTTCATTAAATATCAGAGGGACATGGACACAAGTTAAACAAAAATTGGTTAGTTTGTAACAGATTGTACGACATTGTTCCATGTAAAATAAATGATGTTAAGTAAAAGATAAATGTTAAGTATAAGATAACTTTTAATCTGATAATATTAGAATGATACATTAAACCACTATATCATTATTAGTAAAAAATATTCTTAAGAAAAAGTAAATTGGATTGTGAATATGGTATCACATTTTTACCGAAATTAGTATCACGAAACAAAATGACTTTTGTATCAGTTTCATAATCATAAAACAGAATGACATTTGTACTGGATTCAAAATCATAAAATAAAATGACATTTGTATTGAATTTAGAATCTAAAACAAAATGAAAAATTCGTAACAAAAGGAAAAAAATCAAGACATAAGAAAAAGTGATTGTGTTTTTACCAACATAAATCCATATAGAATAGAGAAGTCAAAAGATAACCTTATTGACTCAACAACCAAATGGGTCAAATAGTTTTGACCCAATTTTCCTTCTTTGAGACAATTTTTTTGTTATGCCCCAATATTATTTTTTGAGGTGTATATACATTCATTTTACATGATACATAATTATTATCATTACTTTCAAGATATATTATGCTTCATGTTATTTTTTATTCTTAAATGGAGATTATGATCCAATGTAACCCATTTTTTTATTTTATTTAAACAATATCATAACTTCTTAAGATTGTAATGGATTATACTTCATTAATGAAATATTAATGGTCCATATCTCAAGAACACTCATAAGTTTCTGTATCCAATATTTATACAATATATATTCATTCATTGGTGCCAAAATATTTTCTACACTTTTTTGTTTGTAATACAGTTAAAAATGTGTTTTTATGAATGCGGGATTTTAAAATCTCTTTGGTTAGAATGATATGTGTAATAAAAATCATTGACAAATATGTTGTTCCTTAGTCCAATATAATTTTTTATAAAAATTTCCTTCTTTAATTTTTCATATCTCTTCAATGTAATATTATTCTCACATTCTAAAAAAGTCATTTTTCTAACCTTTTACCATGAAAAAGGACTATTCTTTCTACCTTGTACAATGTGGATGAACGTACCCAATGCCATTAAATTTATGATTACATTCCATTTCAAAAAAGTTAATAATTTATAGAATATTTTTTATAGAAATTATAATGGAAAATTATTGAAAATTATTTCAAGTATTCATTGTATTTATTCAAGGTACGTTCTTAGAAAATAATTTTTAAATAGTTTTATATAATAAAATTTTAGTTTCAAATAGGAAATGATATTTTTCTCAAGAATCATTTTTGAATGATATTTCAAAATTGCATTCCCTCTATGATGAAATCCATTTTTGTTACTCATTCTATTTAAGGAAATAATCCATTGTTTTGATTCAAAATTTATTCTTGATTGGGGTTTTTTTAATGGAAGGTTTCTTTTGACACCCATTTCACATCATCAGGTTCTATGATTTTGAAGCCTGCTTCTGTTCACAGGTTATGAATTCATGAAGTGATTATTAAACCTATAACATTTCATTGGTTATGATGTGATGATATAATAATGATCCCGTTTTTATTTCATGTGTTATTCTTTATGTTTATGATACCTATCTCAATTTTTAGTTCATGGTAGGATGAATGTCTTATTTTCTTATGGAACATGTATTAATGATTTTATTATGAGATGGGTGTAACATATATCTACCTCCCATTAATTGTGTAATGGCATGTTGTATATACTCTCAAAAGTAACATTGGTTGTAGCCAATTCCTAAAAGAAATGGGGTACAAGGGTTGTATTCCATTCATGAAAAAAAGAAGGTTCGTGGGTTGTATCACAAGCTTAAATGAATGGGGGAATAATTTTTGTAGCCCATGCCCAAAAAATGTGTTACAAGGCTTGTATCCCAATCCTGAAGGCAAGAGGTTACACGGGATGTATCCCAATCCCAATAACAAGATTGTACATGGGTTATACACTGATACTAAATTTATTCCGATACATGGGTTATAGACCATGCTAGAAAACATGAAAGTACACAGGTTATATCCAAAGAAAAATATATTAAGGGTACACAAGTTGTAGGCCATACTCGAAAATAAGAAGTTATATGTTTTCAGCCCAATCATAATTGAATGAGGGTACATGGGTTGCAAGACCATTCCCGAAGTAGGTACATGGTCTTTATCCCAATCCTTACATAATAAAAATATCATGGTGGATTCACCAGACATAAAACATCATATTATTATTTTTATGCCCCAAATCCCCTCTCTTATTCCTATATTACAATTTAACATCTTAGGATGTTTATTTTATTTTGATTCATGGCCTATAAACTACCAATCTTTATTCAATGATTCATGTTTTTGGTATTTGATACACAAGGTTTGTTCATATAAGGATTTGATCATGTTCTCATACACCTATGTTCATGTTTATTCCTACTTGTCTCCCATATTTACCGTTAATGAGAATATGAGGTCCCCCCCGTTTTATGTTCTCTTTCCCACAGGTTATGAATAATGTTTTTAAGTAGGACTACTAAAATTAGAGATCTTCATTGGATATGTTGATGATATTTTTATATAATATAATATTTTATTTCAACATTTTCAAATATAATAAACTATTATAGTCTTTTGGAATATATTATTGTAATTTATAGAATATTAATCTAAAATTATGTAATATCCATCTAGACTAGATCACTATAGTCAGTATCAAGGAAACATTTAGTCAACCATTACAACCTAGGATGAGAACACATTAGTTATAACCCTAGTTATATTTATATGGATATATCTTGGAATGTCTCTAAGGATATGTATAAGGATGATTAAATGTTTGGGAAAATGTTGGAGAATTTTGGTAAAGGATAGGGTGAGTGGTTTACAAGAAATAGATCCACATCTTGTTACTATAATTTTATTATCCACTGGCATATATTTTCCTAGGGGTAACAACACTGACCTGTTGATCTGGTCCTAACTTTTGGTAATCCAGTACATGGAAATGGGCCTTACTACATGAATGTTTTTAAACTCAAGGGGGATATGATTTGCCAATTCACAAACACTTTGTGAACCATCATGAAGGATTTAAATAGAAGAAGCCTATTAATAAAATATGCTAAACCTATGGTGTCATAAATTATTGGTGTAGGATCCAGAATCATGGAATACTATAAATTATTTTTCATGATTATATGGTATCCCATTTTGATAAATGTTTCTCAGATTGTGATTTCATGGTTTAGTCAATGGTGGGAATTATATAGAACTTCGTAAACATTGAATGTTTTATCTGTGGAATGTATGGGAATTATGAGAATTTCTATGCGAAATAGAAATATAATCAGGAAGGTGGAATGAGTATGGATTATACTCTTGATGATAAAGAGCCATAAAACAACATGTAAAAGGTATGTGATATTCTTCCAGTATTGATTATATTAAACATAGTAAGCATGATTATATTGTGATTTTTGAGCATTAATAAATTATTTATATTTAATATTATAAAAAATCGGTATTACAAAATAATATGATTTGTATAGATTAATGGTTTGTGAATAATATTGGATTAATGAAGTATTTATGTTTTAGAATTTGATGATTAAGAGTGATGAAAAATATAATTATGTCAATATAAGATTTCATTAATGATTGAAAATGACATATTGAATAGTGATGAAGACATAGAAAAGTCATTTCATGGAAAGATGATATTTTGATTAATGGAAGGTAAAAGTAAATTAACTTATCAAGTTGAGATAATGATGTTTATTAAAGAAATTCTCTATAAGAATATGTAAATTAGATCGTACAAACTAACCTGGAAATGATAGTTAACAAAGGGTTGTACTTCAAAAATGCTGTAGTTTATAAATTGTTGAATTTAATGAATATATCAGGTAATCATCTGATTATGTAAGCATGCATGTTTTCAAAATTAATTTATGGTAATTAAAGTTGTTACCATATTTCAAGGGAATATATGATAATGGTATTCTTGAATTTGGAATGTGGAAAATAAGGGGTAATTTGTGAAATTTGGAGGAATAAATTTAAGTTGACTTCGTAACACACACTCTCTCTCTCTATTTTTTTTATTTCCATCTTTCAGATGGGTTATAAGGTTAAAAAGTCAGGAAAATATTATGTTAATGTTTAGAGGACATATTTTTTCACTAATTTTTTTATTGAAAATCTATTTTAAAAGGATTTGTAATTATTAAACTTATTTAAAGGATTTAAATCTTATATATATTTTTGGAATTATATTCATGTTGTTTTAGAAAAGGATATCATGTGTATTGGGTGATAGCCAATCAAGTCCTCTAAAGACACCGGACATGAAACTATGGCCAAAGGACAATAATGGTTTCATTCCAAGCACTAAACTATATGATTTGTAGGATAATGTATATGTAATTTTGATAAATAAATAATTATGATAAACGAGTAGTGCTAGATTTTATGTTTAAAGATTAATTCATGTTGATATTGAAGATATAAATACTTAGGATTTTCAATCATTTATGGGCCTTATGATCCGTTAAATGATTATTTTAGTACCATATTCATCAATAAAAATTTAAGGAAATTCATTCAATGAGGTAACGAATTTATAAGAAAATTTTCAAATCCCATCCAAAGAATAAATTTATTCCTATATAATTTTATCAATAATTACTCAGTGTTCTGAATGTGATGCAAAAAAATTTCATCCTAATACCTCAAATTCTGTTCAACAAGTGGCATCTGAAATACTATCATATTTATGAATTTGAGGCCCTCAAAATTCCATTGATCAATCACTTTTTGGTGATTGAAGAACATAATCACACCATATTAAAATTTATTCTTTTCCTCCTTGTCCAATATTCACCCCCAACCTATGTTCTCGTATTTGGAAACCTATATATATGTTTATTTGGGTAACCATTATGGCTCCCACATTCCATTCAAGTGATGTTTTAGTATCCATTTTTACAATATGTGTTTAAATGAATGAAACATTCATGTATTAAACCATTACTGAACCAGATGAATTTCGAGGGTGAAATTAATTTTAAGGGGGTAAAATATAACACCCGGATTATTTGTGAAATATTATTTTCAAATTAATATAATATTTTGATATTTTTCATTTCAGGAAACACTAAAAATAGATTTTGCCTTCGTCAAACATTCCATTCACCAGGAACTTTCTTGGAATATGATAAAAACTTGTACATAGCATAAGATACATGGAAAAAAAGTTTAGCGTGCATTATATCCATGTTTTACCATTCCTGATGGCTTGCGTAACACGCAATACCAAGGGTTACCTAACTATAATATATTATTAAAAATATTATTATAATGGAATATAACCAAGAATTTATTTTTATGGATATCAATATTATTATCTAAATTTGGAGAATATTTTTTTACAGTAACATATGATGAAATCTTTGGTTACCAATTAATTGGAAGTGAAAATTGATGTTGATTGAATATAAAGAAATATCTTATTATAGTCACAAAGCTATATTAACCTATTAAATTAATTTAATTCAAATATGTAAATGATAATAATGTAATACATATAATATACATTCAATAAAATATTTTTGATATTCATCCAATATATGTGATAGACATTATTTAAGAACAACACAATTTGATGCCTAAAAACCTATTTTTTATATAAAGGTAGTTTTACACCTTTTATTGGACAAAACCCATTATAAATCCCATATTTTGAACTGTTTTAGATTTAATATGTCAATATAGAAACAATATTTTTAATAGAGATATAAAAATTAGTTTAGATAAATTGTTTGTATTTTTTCATATGGTTGTATTTTTTAATGAATAGTTAAAAATTCTGTATTTTCATTCTAAACCGATGTTTCAGGTAATTTATTTAAAAGGATAAATAATAATTTAAATTTTATTAATATTATATTTAGATATTATTTTTATCAATTATACAAATTTATTTCATTAAAATTAATTTCACATTGAAATTGGAGATAAATTCTTAGTAATTTTTATTGGTTTCTAATTTGAAAACATGCATTGTCATCCTGTCAAAGAGATTAATTTTAAATTAATTTCAACCACTTCTCTATTTAGAATTTTTTTAAAACAGATTCCATTTTGGATTCATCATAAATTTTAATTTCATATAAGTTAATATTTGTTTTTCTCTAAAAAATTAGATAATGTGATTAAAATTAATTAGTTCTGTTAAGAGAAAAATTACGTTAATAAATTACAAAACAGAAAATATAAGTCCAAAAATTACATAAACACATATGCAACACCAATTGGATCCCCATGTTTAGACCCTATAAAAAATATAACTTATTTGTTCTATTATTCAAACCATATCAACATGAAAAACGATGGTGGAATTCCCTATTTAAATATTTACTATAGTTCCACTCCTCCTCCTCCTTTATAAAAAGTGATTCTTTCCTCCCATAACCTCAGAACTCAAAAAATTCTTAGATTATCTGACCAATGATCAAATATTATACCCAAATCCATCCCATCTTCCTATAATTATTTTCATGGGTATTTTAAAAAATAGGGAACCCTTTTGGCAAAAACTAAAAGGAGTTACCTGATTAAGAGGTAACATCTTCTCTCAAGCTTATTTCCGTTATTTTCATTATACACCCCTCCAACCACTTTATTGAATTATTATATTTAAAAATAGTAACATCAATATAATATAATGTTTTTATGCTTATGGTTTTAACTAAACATAGCCACACCTCCACTTAATGGGTATTGAATAAACAATTTCTGTGAACGGAGGACAAATGCCTCACAAAATGATGATTGTTCATTTTTCATTTACCCCCAATCATGGTAGCCATTTTGACTGAAAATATATTTATATAAGTAATATATTATGTTTATTATTTGTTTAATACTTTTAATTACATTTAAAACACATATATTTTCACATTCCATTTGGTTTAATTACAGCAATTTCATTTGTGGAAGTCTGGACTACCACCACCTCAAAGTGAAACAATTCATTCACTCAATATATGGAATGTATTAAGGCTCAGTTTAGTTAGAATATAATACATACATATATATACTTATAATTATATTATATTTATATTATATACATATACACTTATATTACATTTTATTCTTTCATTCAATATGAAAATTAAAACGGAAACATTTTTCATGCATACATACAACATACCGTCTCCATAAATGATGTGTTCCATTTCATACTTATTTATTCTAATGATTATTATAATATAAATTTAATGGATATAAATTATATTTAAACAATTATTTAAATTTTATCATCAAGATATAATTATAAATATCGATGATATTATAAATTAGAACACATGCAAGTAACAAAGTGAATATTACCCGAAGTGAAACTTTAAAATATGATCATTAACAAGAAAGTTATGTATGTTATTAATAATACCATATATGGTATTCTATATAATAATAATATTATTTAATATATATATAATAAACTTATATTAATTATATATGTATATGGTATGAGTATGAAGAGAGTCAAACACAATGTAAGGGGATTGCATCTTACTTTTTATTTTTGTGAGATAAATGCTATGTTGGCCACTCTTTCCGTTGGTGTGGTGTATGTACATACCATTATGTAATTACATGTATCATATAATAAAACTTATTTTTATTCACATTCATGTTTATTTACCCTTCTTCGATGGAGTTTACTTAAAAAAGTTACCAAATCAGTAAAATAGTTTTTCCTCGATTTTCCATCATTGAGACTCTTTTTTTATTTTTCACCTAGATAGTATTTCATGGTGTATATAATTACCTGTTACATGTTATATAATTAAAATAATTCTTTTAATGATATTACATTCTTAATTTACATTTAAATTTCTTAAATGGATAGTGTTACCGAAAGTAACCAATAAGCAAGTGTTTATTTAATCAATCCCATAACTTCTTGAAATTGTTAATAATTATGCATCTTCGATAAAATTTTGTGGTACATCTCTCAAGAACACTAATAATTTTTATTATAACTTGTTTATTAAAGATAACTTAAATTAGTTTTTAAACATTCTTCCAAAATTTTGGTACATATGATAGTTATGATTTTTTTTAGAATGCCTGACTTCACACTTTCTTAGGTCAGAAATCTATGTGTTCTAAAAAGGGTTTCCAAGAATATTGTACCATTATCTTATAATAGTTAAAATAATTCTTAGCCTTTTTTGTTTTATAAATATATTCAAAGTCATATTATTTTCACTTTGCAAATAGATCATTTTTCTAACACTTTTACAGTGAAAAAGGAATGTTCTTTCTACCTCGTATGTATGTACGGATTTACCTGACGTCATTTCATTGATTTTTTTTCATTTTTAAAAGGTTAATTTTTAAGAGAATTTTTATATTATAAATTTTAAATAAAAAATTATTTCATAATTATTTCAAGTCTTATTTATATTTATTTTGGTTACTTTATATGAAAATTATTTTTAACTAGTTTTCTGTATTAAACATTAATTTTTATTGATGGATATTTTCCTCAAGAAACATTTTTAAAGATATTTCAAAACTAAATTCAATATAAGATTAAATACAATGTTTTTACCATTTAACTTTTACAAAATGACCCAAATATTCTATTGATTGTTCTTTCATGATTGGATTATATTTTGACGGAATGATTCTTATGATGCTAGTTTCACTTTAATAGATTCTAATTTTTTAAAACCTGATTCCTTTCATGGGTTATGAATTAATGAAATAATTATGAATCATATATCTTTTCATGGATTATGTTTTGATGAAACATTAATGATAACCATTTCATTTAATGGGTTATTATTTATGTTTATAATACCTATTTATTTTTATGGGTCATGATATGATGAATGTTTTATTATCTCTTGATACATGTATGATAGAATTTTTTTTTGAGATGGGGGCCCTATGTATCTGTAGAAAGCATTGGGAAATGATTAGTTTTAAATAAGCTCAAATTGAACGTACATGGGTTTTAGCCCAAGAAAAAATGAAATAGGGTACAAATGTTTTATACCATTCCCAAAAACAATAAGGTAAATGGGTTGTAGGCCAAACCAAAATGAGAGAGGGTACACATGTTGTAGCCGAAGCCAAAAAAAAATGTACACAATTTTTGGCCTATAATTAAATGAAAAAGGGTACGTAGGTTGTATCCCAAGACTTAAAACAATAAGGTATGTGATTTGTAGCACAAGCCTCAAAGAAAGTGGGTAAATGAGTTATATCCCACAATCAAAAATAAGATGTTACATGGGTTTTAACGAAATCCTAATAGAAAGAGTGTACACGAATTATAGCCTAAGTTTGAAAACAAGACGATACATGGGTTGTATTCCAAGCCTAATTAATAGTGGATACATGGGATTGTATCCCAATCCAAAAGTAGGTACACATTCCATATCCCAATCCTAACATGTTATAAATCTCTTGGTAGGTATCGATGATACAAAAAGGTTACATTCAAATATGTATGCCACTAATCTTATGTTTTATTCTTCTATTATGATTCCATGTCTCATGACGTTTATTTCCTTATGATTCATGTTTTTTAAACACCCATGACTTATTTTATGATTCTTTTTTTGATCTCTGATACCCCGGGTATGGTCATATAATGTATTGATCATGTTCTCATACCACAATGATCATGTTTATGGTAACAGGTCACACATGTATACCCTTAATTAGAATACGAGATCACCGATTTTTATATTTCCCTCCCACAAGGATATAAAGAAAGGTTATACATAAGAGTACTATAGGTGGTGATTGTTATGTATTATTTTGAAGATATTCACCATGATAGAAGATTATATTTCCATGCTTCCATATACACTAAACTATTACGGTCTTCAGGCATGTATTATTGTAATTTGTTTAATATTCATCTAAATTTTATTTAATATCCTTGTATGTCAAGCCTTGGTCACTATATGTAATTCATGAAATCCCAAATGAAACTATAATTATTAAAATTCAAGGTTTTATTATGTGATATATTATTTACGAATCTAGTATTATTGTTAAATAATGATAATGGTTGTTATAGACCTCAGATCACCACAGATCAATGATGGAAGTCCATGAATAAATCTGCATTGAAGGGATTCCCTAAAACCTGAAGGGATATCCTATGTCATCCTGGTGTGTTGAATAAAATTATAGGGTTCACGAACAACATGTGTCAGTGTTTATTTTAATGGCACACATCCCAGAAAATTTTCAAAATTTTAAAGCCTTTCATTTTTTGAACTTTTTATTATTATTTTTTCACATAATAATTATTATCCTCAAACAATTTTTGCCAAAATTAATTCACCTCATGAGGCTCCACAAAAACAAGTATCACACAAGCCATGAATAATAAAATCATTATATAAAACACCTGCGAATAATAAATTATACAATCATACAAATTTTTGTAGTTGAACACCTCCAAACATTCACTTTTCCTTTTCAAAGTACTACTGGCTTTAGAAACACACAAAGGGTCTTACTAGAAATATTCAGGCCCTTACAACTGATACCCCTAAAAACAATATTTTCCTTATGAATCCAAACAAAATGAAATAAAAAAATTTAAATGGGGTCTCCCAAATAGCCTCCATGTGAGATACCATTAAAGGATCTCACCATCACTGGAGAACAAACTACTTCACTCAATGAAAAAAAACTAAAAAAAATACCCAAATAGTAATAAGAACCTAAAAACTCTTCTAGGTTAGATACTGATCAAATGATTGTATGGTTACGCAAAATAAATAAGTTGGAACCATATAATAAACCAAAAATTCAAACATCCATAAATTGTACATCTTTAAAAGATAAGGGATCAACAAAAAATAATTCTAGGTATTGTGTCATGAATCGTCCCCAGAGGCCCATTCTGTGACTCCCCAAGCCCACCTCCCAATAGACATTGGTTAGAGACTTGTGCCAAAAACATGAAAATGAACTTTGAAGGCATTTTCCTGAGTACCTGAACACACGCTCATACAACCACATTACAAAAAAAATGGAAAAGAGAACAAGCATGCTACTAAACAACCACTAAGTGTAAAGGTACAACTGAATTAAATGGTCCAGAATAAAAACCCAAAAAATGACAACTTTAAAAAGAGATATTACATGATTAATGGTTATAAATCCATTGAAAACCCCACATGATGGGTAAGTATAGTGTAGCTCATGGAATCCATAGAAGCATGCCCTTGCTTACTAATCCCACTGGGCACTACCTGGTCCTGGGCCACCAAGTCCTCCACCATGTATTTTATTATTTTCATGAGACACAACACGTGTGGGAAACTCCCAAGAAAGGGTTTGTAACAATATACTAAATACAGATCCAGAAATAAAAAGAAAATACCAAAAATAAATTCACAAAGAAAACCATGAAACATGATCATGATGTAAGACATCTCACACCATGTATAATATATAGTAGGAAGGTAAGACCATCAATCGTATCATCGTACACCTTGGGATGCTGGGGAACTCTTCCTCTATGAAAATAGTGGGCTTGCTGGGTCACATAGAGTCTCTTCCCACTATCCTAGTGTTGCTGCGGTACTCATCATTGATGAGTACTGTGTGTATACTGGGTCACATAGAGCTGCTCCACACAATGGGCATGTAGAGTCACGTAGACCCGCTTCCATCATTGGCCAAACATGGGTACACCTCCCCATCGAGTACTGTGCTTCGGCCGGGTAACATAGAGAAACTCCCTACTGTGGGCCTTCTAGGTCACATACATTCGCTTCACACTAGACCATCATAGATGATCCACATAAGGACTTTTTTCAGTAGTCTTCAGGTCTAATCCAACAATGGGGTTTTGGCATGTAGTGTGTTTTATTACCTTATAACTTCTCTCAAAGACATTAACTGTATACAAAATTATATGAAATAATTTTTATATTATCCATATGATTCACCTCATTGCGAGGGTTCCAACGATGAAATTCGATATCCAATAGGCTTTCTATATTATATGTTATTGGTGTTTTAGGTAAGAGGGGCTCGTTGCCTCTGGGCATAGTCCCACCAGGTCGGACAGGGCTGAGAAACCTAACCCGATGACCCCACATACCCAGGTTTAGTTCAACTAACCTACTGTGAACCTGTTATAGTATGGTTTATCGAGGTCTGACCTAGCCAGTGGGACAGACTCATTGGGCCTCGTTGGACCCAAGATAGTTCGGTCGGGGTTCCAGCCCACCGTGTCACCCAGTGACCTGGTCTCATCTGGCTCGGTTCGATGAGGCGAGTTTGTACCACTTCATGCAGGTCCAGTGGGTTGGGCATGGGTCATGACCTGCCCAGTCTGCCTTTGGAAAATTGGTTATTTTCAGCCTAGATGCGTAGTACGTATAGGGAAATGTCACATGGCAGGTCAAACCCGACCACATGAGTTCATCACATAGCCAGGGGACCATGTTCCATGCTAAGCTATGGCCCACATCCCTCCACCATCCCGATACCTTCGCGTTTTCTACCTTCGGTGCACTTCCCCCTCACCTGCGGCTGCTGCAACCGGTAGGTTGTTTCACGGAACACTAGGTCCATTTCAGTGGTATGTTATTCATGTCTTCATTCCCTCTATGGGGTCTTGCCTTCCATTCCAAGTCCTTAAAATCCTCTTCCCTCCATTTTTAATTTTTAGTCACAATTAATGAAAAATGAAGAGGGGATATAGCCTTGTTCATGTTGGCCCACACCCTTTGTGATAGAGGTTTATATACAAGGGGAATTTTTGGGGTTATAGGTTTAAGGTTCATTATTGCAGTAATAATAATCATTCCTGATGAAAAACCCTATAAAGGAGGAGCATATTGCCTTAACGAGTGATCCACAAATTAACATGTTCATTTGCTAATCTACATTCTTTGTTTTGGAATGAAGAATGAGAAAATAAAATCAATAATAAACAGTAACCCCTTACTCGATTTTGTTCTTCATTAAAGCGCTCCGCCCATGAGGATTAATGTTCTGTTGGTTTTTGCCAGTTTCCTTTCCTGTTCTTCAAGATGCGTCGATGTTCTTAGTGATCCACTGACATTTTTCATTCATCATTAGAGTGAAATCATTTTATTGGTTTTACAATGGAAAACAACCATTTGTTTCAACTTCACCAATGTGTTATTCCATAAAAACAAAACCAATCGCAATGTTTCTATTACGTTGCATCATCCCGTCATTACACTATTTCATTTAGGAAATTGTGTTTCTATTATTCTTCATTTAATGCATCACTACGCTTCAAATCTATGAACCATTAATGATCCTCATTTGATATGACTCATCGTTGCTTTGTCGCCGCATCGCAGCACCCCCGTTCCACCACCCAACTGTTGGGAAACACAAATAAAATAACTTTTTGTGTTATTTTTTTTCTTCTGAAAGTCCAAAAATTAAAATTTTCAGTCGAACATAGTAGGATGATGTTAGGTCCATTCTAGGAGAATCCCACCATTCTGACCCCAACAGTACCATCATATTTTTGATTCAAGCACTTGTTAAAATGTTATAAAACCCACTCGAATGTTTATATAAAAAATCTAAAAAAATAAAAATTATGTGTGAAAAATATATATACAAAAAATATATGTAGATATTAACAATAAAACAATAAGGTTCCATTCACACATACTCGTAGGATGACATATTCAAGAAGTAGAAGTTGAACTCAATGAATTGAAATTGGGTTAGGAAGTTCCCTTGTAAAAATACAATAGCCCAATGGCGTCACTTTAAAATTCAGAAAATTAGTTGGCGAGATAAAAAGGGTATCTCAACACTTGGACATAAATTTTACGTCAATAAGGATATAGAATAACATATCCCAACATAATAAGGTGTAAATTAAAAAATGTAACGAAAGGAAGTCGTTTAAGAATAGGAGGGTGAAAGGTTCCCTTACCGATTTGGTAACTTATAAAACATATTCCACATGAAAGTAGGATCATAAAATAAAGAAATAAATACTAATAAATGAATGTATATTACAGAAATAGTAAAATCATGGGTAGTACATACACCACATAAAAGGAAATAGTGGAAAATATCGCATGAATCTCATGGGAATAAAAAGTGAGATGAAACCATTTTCCACGTTGTAATCAACTGAGTCGTATGACAGAAAGTTAATAACCACCAAATTAATCACAAATTACCATGAATATAATGAAAATCCTGATAATATATATCAAATGGTAGTACACAATTCACCACATGTAATTAATAAGTATCGAACAATGGAAATCTCACGGAATTAAAAATGAGATAAGAAAATCCCTTACCTCGTGTCCGAATTGACTCATTTGTTCCTTGTTATTCTTGAATAATAAAATAATGTTAATTTCTACAAGCTTAAGAAACTTTTTAAAGTTCATTATTCTTTTTATATCACTCATTACTATGTTATAAACAATATTTATTATTTTAAGTTAAAAACATTTGTTTTGTCGATATTTGGTACTTTTGTCAAAAATAGACTTCTTATAATTACAAGATGTTCACATAGTCAAACTTTCATTATATCCAAAATGATATTCATGATTTTGATATTATATATGTCATATATATCAATTATATACATGAATTTATAATTTTACACAACATTTATAGGTATGAAATGAAATTCACCGTTCATGGACACGGTAAGTCATACGTACGCATTAACGCTAATTTCATTTCAATTTCTTATTATAATATAATCAAAACATAATGATACAATGTTATATTATAAATCTAGTATAATATCATATATAATATCATTAAATTCCTCTTTTATACATCCCACATATGGTATTAATGAGTCATATCACTTTTAGGGGGCGGTAGTCCGCACTTCTTCAAATGAAATTATCACATTTACCCATAATGGAAACCATAAAAGTAGGATATAAATGTAAAATACATAAAAAATAAAGAAAATATAAACAAAATGTATATCATATATAAATACAGTGACATCTTAATGGCAACCATGAGAAGAGGTAATAGATAAATCAAACCATCATCGTTTCATGAGGCGTTTGTTTACCATCCACAGAAACAGTATGTTCTTCAGCCATTATATGGAGGTGTGAGTATGTATAGTTACAATAAATCTCATAACAACATCCTAGTATATTTAGGACACTAGTTTTTATAAAATAATGGAATAAAAAAAGTTCAGGGTTGGAGAAGTTAAGTAGTACTGTTACCTTTAAATTGGGTAACTTCCTTTAGTTTGAACCAAAAGGACTTATTGAAATGCATTATCCCTAAGGTAAGAAATATATGAGGAAGATAGGGATGTAGGGAGCTTAATTTGGTAGAGTTCGAATGATTTGAATGCTTGAGATGAGTGTGGAATTGGTTATAAGTGAGCAATTTTTATTAGGTGGAGGAGGGGATCTTTAGAAAAGTGTGATGATATCATTTTATTATATAATTATATTCGGTTTCTAAAGGTCCAAAAATCATTAGAGATAAAGATAAGATGACTCATGGTCAAAATAAAATCATCCAACAAGAATTGGACATGTTTTGGATGTTATTTTAATACTAATAATCTTATTTATTTAAATGATTTATTAATGATCTAAACACAACATCATTATTGTGTCATAAATAATTTAATCTATTCGATAAATATAAATTATAAAAAACATAACATGATGTAAGAAATTTTTTAGCTTTCAAATAAATATTTATAGTAAAAAAATTTACTTATATAACACCATATAAAATTTAATTTACTAAATTATTTTTGTTTATGTCATTTTTTCCTTAACATTAAATTAATTAATCTAAAGTGTCATTATCATTCATAAGTTGCTCTATTGGGTCCCAAAATAGACCCAAGGATGCCCATGGTCGGCTATTACAGATCCAATAAGGTTAAGACAAGTGATATAGTAATTTTCAATTATTACAATATTTATTTTACCATGAATTACCCAATTTACCTTTAATATAAATTGTCATTATCAATTGTTCATTTTAATATATATTCATTTTTAATATTTAAAAATATATATTTCTAATAAAACATATTAATTTTTTAATATTTTCTTAATCATTTTATTTTTTGAATAAATTTCATTCATTTATTAAATATTTTTTCATGGATTTTTTTAGTTTTATTAATTAATAGATAAATTTAAATTGATATATATATATATTCTAATTTTTGGTAAATATTATTTATATATTAAATAATATGTAATTGCACTTAAAAATTCCAAAATTTATCACGAAAATGTTAGAAAAATAATGAAATATTATTGTTAATTTAAAATTTTGACTAATTATTAATATTTTTTTTCTATTTTACATATATCAAACTCATGTTATTATATATTCATTAATTTCAAACACACATAAATGTAATTAAAATAATTTAATATAGAAAAACACATACACATAATATTTCAGAAATTGTTTCACTTTTTTTTATAATATTAACTTTTTATAATTTAAATATTATATTTAATGTATAAATTATTTATTTTAATATTTATTCATTTTTAATTTTTTATATTAATATGTACTATTTATTGATTTTTTTTAATTTATTCATTTTTAATAAAATTTATTTCTTAAGGAAATGAAAATGGGAAGTGCCCATTTATCGAAAGGAATAACATAAAACAGAAAAATTTGTGGGTGAAACATTACAAGGCTCCCTCAACAAAATGGCATGAACCAAAAAAGTCACACATCATGATTTATCGTAACATAAGCCTAATATTAGTGGATTTCATTGGGAAAATACCCAAATTATTTTGAACATATCAATGGCTTCTCCCTTGGAGTACCTAACTTGTATCCATGTCTTCATTAATTTCCAAGCACTATTAGAGTTACATGATCCATCCAAATCATCCTATCCATTTCAATTACTTTTCCCTTCTCATAGGAGTTCCCTTCAAGAGATGATTTTTAATCAACATCAATGGAGGAATTATGAGACACCATGGCCCTGGAATCATTTTCACCATGTAATGTATATTATCCTTTTTTTTCTAAGAGAATTATCTCTATAGTTTTATAATATAAATTAAGTGAAAATATCATAAAATTCAGCTCGAGAGTCTAATGAGTGAACCTACCAACCTATTATACGTATAAAATAACATTTATATTTTGGAGTAGCATCCATCTTCAATTATCCTTTTGACTTAAAAGTTTCCAAAATTCTATCTTCCTTCCAAAAAATAACCATCAACATTAGTTTGGACCTCCAATTCCATATAATCTTGGTAATCATCATGTTTTCTTATAAAAACTCATCATCAACATAGTTTAGTTGTGTATTTATAAAATTTAGAGTTGTCTTAGATAACCCATTGGATTCTAAAATGAACAAACCATTTTTTAATCATATAGATCCAAATGACATGACAGTCAGTTGTAACCTGAACTCAAGAATATGTGTTTGAGAAAGAGCATATATCTCATAAAACACAAGTTCCTTGGATTGGGATATTAGTTTAGACATCCCAGTTGAGGCATCAGATTTAGTTGGACCACAAACATTCTGTACATGAATCTCAACATTATTTGAAAAATTACACTCTCGTGAACTGTGCTTCTCACCCATGTATTTCACATGAGGGAGCTCAGGCTCTTGCGAAGAATGTTACTAATCAGTAACCTTCATATTGTCTTCTTCCACTTCCAAAAAAATAATTTTAGATAAATTTTAACCTATGTTCACAAAATCAATATTATATTGGATTTCCTCCATTCTGTTTTCCTACATATTATCAATTCTATGTTTATTTTTAAAATTTCCTTTAAATGAACATAAAGTGAAAACTATATCCTTAGTGTAATAGTATGGACTATTTCAAATGACTTAGAAGTTCACAAAAAAAGTGGTTTGATTTTATGTTCAATCTGTAAAGATAAATCATCATCTAATGTAGAGAGTACTAAATTATCATCAAAAGTGAAGGAAAGATCATATAAAATACTGATTTGGGAAAATTCCCCAAATCGATCCAATTGAGTTTCCATATCCATTTGTATAGGGATCCAAAATGTGGAAAAAATATCAAACACAATTTTTGTCTGCAAAAAATCCAATTTGGACTGATTATTTCAATCCAGATGTGATATTTCAAGTTTATATGCCTTAATAGAGTGAACTAGTAATTCCATTTTAGTATACTGAGTGTACATGGATTTAAAGAAATGAAACCTTTTCTCTAAAAATATTTCTTCAATTATTTAGGGGGGTAAATATGGAACAAGCCCCTATCAAACATTATACAAGTCCAGTTCACAAATACCATGCCACTATGAGTCATCAAGTAAGATCCTTCTTCCTCCCTAGCTGACTACCAAAAGGAAAAACCATCTAAACTATTATATATTTTTTTCATGGATAAAACTTTGCAAGAGGAGAACCTAGATTTCTCAAGACCCCTCACCCCAAAGTATACCCGTCATGGGCATTCAAATAGATAAATAAGATGGAGACTTCCTGAGTCCCACCTCATGAAGACCCATAGCTGGTTATTATAATTGTGGTTATAACAAACATACATATGAAAGGAATTACACTATAATATAACATGGGGATGAATGAAATAAGATAGATACACTAATAAAAAACTATTGAAATATATATATATATATCCATAGTGAATATATTGAATTTCATAAAATACAATAACATCTAAATGGAAAACTATAAGCAGAAAAAAATCATGATAGTGATAAGAAATTCCTAAAAATATCCTACCAAAACATGACATAGTAATATGAATCCCACTATCCATCCCAATTAGGTTGACCTCCAAAACAGTTTATATATACATGGGGTGAGAATAAAAGTATAAAAAGTAAGATACTCAAGGAATCCTGTGATGAAATAGACAATGAAATCATTCTAATGAATAGTGAAGGCCATTTAAACTAAATTTTCAACTAAACATTTATACTATGGTACCCACCTCACCATGGATAAATATCATCAATTATCATATTCAATGGTGAATGAAATATTATAATTAAACATCAAGGATACCCATAAGCAACTTCCCCACTGGTTTATCGATTTTCCCTAGTTCCACATATTTCAATCCATCTATAACCAAAATAATATAACTTAATTAAAACATGTAAAGGAATTACATCATGTACCTCATACAACACATCATCACACCATCCTATATGACCGTAGTATATATTGTAACCATGTTATTTTTTGGATCATCTATATCTCGTATGATATGTATCATACATCATATATTATACTACAGTCCATTACAACACATACACTAAGTATGGTACCATAAGACATCATATATAATATACATCATACCTATAAAATTCATTTGGGTACTATATCAAATAATACATTTGAGTAAAATTACCAAAAACCATCACAACCTTCTACACGCATACATTTTGAAACAAAACATAGTGAATAACATCACAAGTTACAACTAATTTATTATAGAGTGGAGATTGGAGGTAGTTATCCATACATTCTCCCACCTAGATATTGGGGAAACCACCCATAAAAAGACCAATGGGTTTAATTCAGCATAACAAACACGGGGGTGGCTGAATTTGAATCACAAAATATACATGATATAATATATCTCACAAAAAAACTATTGAAATAACCTAGTCATATACTAGACTGCAACTATTGATTCCTTGAATCTGGGCTACAACTACTAAGACCAAATATACTATAAGAAAAAGCTTATTTTAGAGATCTACAATAACTAATTATTTATTTTTTATCATTTTCCTCCATTAATTAACTTATTATCCCTGAAATTAATAATAATCATTATTCCACAATAATGTAAATTAATAATTAGTGTTACATACATGCCCTTTAGGAATAATCCAAATTGAGTCCATGGTTTCTCGATATTATCATCATTTTATCATCTGCATTACAATGACACCAAACCTTTCATTTAAGAATTATTTTTTCATTAATATTTGTATTCAATAAACTCGGTACACTAGGATGAAAATCATATGATTTCACTGAGAGGAAACATGCAATCGAGGAAATATAGCTACCTCGTGAAATGGGTAATGTAATGTAGATAAAACATGACACCTGATTATCAACAATTAAATTGATTTAGAAGAGAGAATACTAGATCTCATTATTACATCAAAGGGTAATACCTTATTCAACCCATTAAATTATCTCTGGTATCATTCCAAACTCCCACATGCAAATTCTGATGTATCATTCAATCAGAATATTTCTATTCTACCACATCATCTGGGCCTCACCACCATAAATCTCATCAGCCATTCTTGGGTCATCCATCTCAACATCATATCACATCCAGCATTCCCTTCCCATACGACAACAAATAGTGAAACACACATGTGCATCAAATATCAAAAAATATTGTAATCAAACAAACATATCCAAAAGGGAAATATAGTACAAAAAATAAAGCGTCTAGACTTTACACATTCATATAATCTTAAGGCTTTATACCAAATGAAATCATACTTCTCAAGTAGATGGGGAAACACAAGTTCATTCAATTAACATTATCATACCACTAGAATCTATTCCTACTTGAATTAAGGATTTAGTATTCATAGGTTCTAACTATGGGAATCCTAAAACATCAAGCTATAATAGTATACTAAATTAATAATACAATTATTTTAAACATTATCCCTTACATGAATTATAGTTTCAATAGAAATAAGGAATTAAAATTCATTAATATGACAATAATTCTTTCCATGAACCACAATTGAAATGCTTCAGATTCATTAAAAATTAAAGCATCACATGGAATTAAATAATCAATTAAGAATTCATACTCACATCAATTTGATCGATGTAAAATTCTTACAAACAATAGATTCAAGAAACATAGATCTTTATTTAAAATCCAATTAATTATCAATTAATTCCAAATTTAGTTTTTCATCCATTTTCCATCAAGAAAAACAAGGAACCCATTTGACTAAAAAACATGAAAACATGAATATCATATATATTATACTCTCTTGAAAAAGAAGAGGCAACCCATTTTCAAGATAGAGAGAAATAGAAAATGATTGAAATATAATTATTTATAAAATTGGTTCAATATTTATAAGGATAATTACATTTCCAACTAAGGATATAGCTTCTCGCCTTGTTATCACATAAACTTTCATTTCATTTTACAAAACCGAGGATCTTTAAGGTTTAGTGTCTTGAAAACCAGGAACATAAAACATGAGAACATAAAACATTCTACTTAAACACTTGAAATCCTTATCCTTAGGTTCATCCTAGCTTCATTATTGCATCTCATAACCTGCAGACGTACATCAAAAGAAAGGGTGAGCAGAAGGCCCAGTAAGGGAAACAAGGGGATACATTTAACATGTGAACTTGAGATACATCAACAATGTCATGAAAAAGAACATTAAGGCATGAGAAAGAAATCATGAGGCATATCATAAAAAAAATAACGTATTTCATAATTTGAAGACGTGGCTACAACATTTAATATTGAAAATCATTTCTGTTTCACCAAGGTCCATCCCCAAGGTGTCATTAAAAATTACCAAGGTCATTCACCAAGGCGTCGTTAAAAATGGTCATCTATAGAGATTAAGTATTTAGCCAATGCGTTGGAGTGCTATCAGGGCGCACCTTTAACATATCTTTATTATAATGTGATCCACATCTGTCATAATCAATCATTTCATCAACAATGCATATAGAAGAAAAGGAATGGGTTTCATTTCATAATCATAACATTTTAAAAATAGCTTTAAAGACATGATCTTTATGTCACTTTAAACCCACGAAAAGGGAAAGCGGGTCTCATGTATGTAAATACTGGAATTTAAAATAGAACATTTATATATTTATGTGAATACCCCTTTAGAAGAAATATCTTTGAGTATTCACTTAATAAAATAAATTAATTTTAGGATAAGAGAGGGACATTTTGAGACGGAAATTCTACAGCATAATGGCTATGTTTCGTGGTTTTAGAAAACATTGAAAAGAGAGGGGACATGGGTCAAAAACTCATAAATGATCGACAAAATAGTATAGGGATAGAATATAATGTATATAAGAACATGGTAATGAAATTTTAATGACATACCATATGAAATGATAACATGGAAGGAAGAAAAAAAATAAGATTTATCTTATGAAAATTTTGCAGCCTAACGACGTCACTTAAAACATTAAAAAGAGAATTGACGAGATCAAATAAGGTCTCTAATCATGTGAACATATAAGATCAGTATGATAGATGTAGATATCATAACCCAAAGTAATAAAAAGTAACTTTAAGGAATTTACATGAAAGTATAACTTTGAAAAAAATGAGAAAGGTGAAAGAATCCCTTAAAAATTCGGCAGCCTAACGACGCCCCTTAAACTTCAACAAAAATTAATTGACGAGATCAAAATAGGGTCTCTCATCATTTGAACATAAATGATAAGTATGATAGATATATAGATCATACCCCAACATAATAAAAAGAATCTTTAATGACTTGAAATGAAAGTAGAACTTTGAAAAATGAGAAAGGTGAAAGAATCTCTTAAAAATTCGGAAGCCTAACGACACCACTTAAACATTCTTAAATCAAATTGATGAGAGAAAGAGGGTGTCTCTAATCATAAGAAAATTAAAAGGGTAATAATCGGAATATAAAAGAACATCCTCCAACATAAGATCATGGAGCATAAAAGAAATGGCATAAAAGGGATTACTTGAAAGAAAGAGAGAGGTAGGATCCCTTACCTTAAACGTAACTCTTAAAACTCAATGGTTGAGACCTTGAGGGATTGGGGGAACCTTGGGAGGACTCTTTGGGAGGTAATGAGACCAGAGACTCATTGGGAGAGAGTTGTGAGTCGAATGGATGAGAGGATGGATTGGTATTTATAGGGACAGTGATGGGACACGACATTAATGGAAAAGGGACACCTCACAAGTGGTTTTCTCAAAACCATGGGCTCTCCCATGGACTTTCCCATGGAGTTAGGCCACCTAGGGCCCGCCATACAATAATTTATCACCTTTGGTCGGCCAATACATAAAATATCTCATGACATCATCATGACATAGTTATGATGTCATTAAACATACCAAAACCCTAAAACTATATTTTTACTATTCACTGAAAATTCAACTATCTCAGAAAAATCCCAAAATTTCACCTTAACCAAATATCAATGCACTGATTTCAAAAAACGAACTCCATTTTATAAAAATAATTTTCTAAATAATTTTTTATTTAATTTTTAAATAAATACACCATTCACTGAAAATTCATTTTTTTCAGAAAAAATCTCCAAAAATTACCTTAACATAATATTGATGCTCTGAGTTCAAAAATGAAATCCATTTTATAAAAATAATTTTTTAAATAATTTTTATTTAATTTTCTAATTAAAAAACAATATTCACCAGAAAAAACTAATACTTGACTAATAATTTCTGAAACAGTTATCTACCTATTTTATTGAATCACATTACTCAATCAAGGTGCCTAGATTATATTAATGCTTTATTTAAGTGAGATTACTAATCCATTTGGTCACATTACTAATCCTAAGCATAAAATCACTATTCATAATTTACTATTCATCAAAAATTAAGTTGATCTTATTAGACTCAAAATTTCGTACTGAACATAATTGTAGAAGACCATTTTTAAAATAATTACACATTTTTATTTATTTAAAATTTACATACAAATTTTTAAAATATATTTTCTATAAAATTCATCAAAAATATGCATACTATTTTTATCCAGAAATTTGGAAATTCATAAACTTCATCATAAGAAGAAATCCAAATTTTTATTTATACCAAAGGATTACACAAGGCAGTTACAGTCTCCTTACATATCCCCTTATCACACCAATATAGGACCTAAGTGTTAGGTTTGATAAGGTAAGATAATCGGAGGGAGGCTCAGCCAACATCGCACGAGTAGTAATTTCTATTAGTTTTAACTTCTCTCGAAGGTGATTCCGTTCTAGCTTCACACGATGAAGTTCGTCTTGGGTTTAGTCCAGAGGAAATCCCAGTGGTGCTACCTTCATCCCAAGTTCTTTTAGATGGGCTGTTATCGGTCTGAAATAGTGCTTTCGTGGGCGCCCTCAAATGATTAGTGTGATTTTGGCGTACTTAGGTGCAGCGGAGTGGCTGACCAAGGTCGTCTTTCAAAGGAGGAAGTAGATTTAAAACAACTTTTTAAAGGTATTCTAAAAATAAAATAAAAGAGAATAAAAACACTATTTGAAAGTATGGGGGTTGGTTATAGTTTATGAATCTAGATGAAGTTTTTTGGAAGAATATTGTATATATATTTTTTTGTTTTTAGTTTTGAAATAAAGTTTGATTAAAATGACAACACAAAAAGATGTTTTTTTAGAAAATATTTTAAAAGGTGTAATCGATCTAACTCTACCTCTTCATTCAATTATTAATCATTATCATTTAAATTAATATCCACTTAATTATGATCCCCTATTTTTTTATCCCTCGAACCCTATGAGAGTTAACTTAACCACAAAGATGAAATTACTTAAACCCTAGGCTAGCGTCGGAACACGCAATCGCATCACCCAGCTTTGATTGTTGTTCTAAGATTATCTTATGGTCAGTGGTTAATTAGAAGACATATCCATTCTGGAAATGAGGATGAATTGTGTTTAGGGATTATATTTGAACTCTACAAATTTATCCCGTATGGTCTTGTATTACTGATTAAGATTGCGCTCTCACAATTTACACATTTCCCGACCTCGCGTGTTTTGTGTTAATTGGTCAATTGCTTTCTTAGTTTCTTACAATTTAAAAACACAATTCATGGATCATATTATTTGAATTATAGTAGCACAATGATTCAAAATAAATAAATGAAGAAGGATAGAGGTTGATCGATTACTAAAAAGAACTACTCTTCCATGGGCAGTGTAGTCATCGTGGAGATGTTTTGCATAAGCAAAGGATTGATAGGGTAGACCTCAATCTTGTCTCTACTATTGATTCCAACCAAATTAAGAAGATTAAGGGAAGAAGATGATGGAAGAACACAGAAGATTATTTGAAGAAAATTTCAAGAAATAAACATGAATGAAAAGAAATACAAAGAGGAGTTGGGAGAGGAGAGCCTTTTTGGAAGAGAGATTTTCACAAAGGCTTACTTCTTCCAAGAGTTGTGAGGAGATCCCAAGAGACACCCTTTCGGCCAAACCTTACCATAGCATTGACCAGCCCTCACAAATAGTTAAAACCCCCTTTAAATAGAGTTTGTGAGGGCTAGGGTTACATAATGTTTTAAGTGTGAAATGAAAAACTCGGCCAAATGTTTTATTCCAAGTTGCACCACCCAGTTGACCTCCACAACGCATGAATGGACCGGCCATCAAGCATTATGATTTATGAAAAATCATGTTCTAGAGCTTTCCTCAAAATGTGGTCTCAATCCAAGCCCGGATGAAGAAGATATGGCCCAAATATAGAACCCATGTCCATTCTGCCGAGTCCAGCCCACCACTGGATTAATGGCCCATTTACTCCATCCAAATGCACTTTTAGCTCTAGTGTCTTGCATGAAGGTTGTATAAAATTATTTTAGAAACATAGTTACAAAATTTCAAATTCAAATAATAAATAAAATAATATTTATCTTCGACATACTACAGTGCACTATAAAGGGTAAAACTGGAATTTTCACCAAATTTTCAAATGACTGATCAAATCACAAATATTTTATAA
This sequence comes from Viscum album, assembly GCA_963277665.1. Lineage (NCBI taxonomy): Eukaryota > Viridiplantae > Streptophyta > Magnoliopsida > Santalales > Viscaceae > Viscum > Viscum album. The sequence goes on along the minus strand of OY728134.1, from coordinate 408,724,398 downwards.
ATAAACTTATTTAACACAATGTGAGGAAATTATATAATTTATTATCAATAAAATATTCAACAAAATAATGTTTTATCGACTCCCCCACACTTATCCTTTTGCACTCCTGGGTAAAACCTCATGTCAAGTAAACATCAATATCAAATCAAAACCAATTTTAAAACACATATCATTGGGATCCATCAATTCCGCACCAAGAATCAAAAGATATCATTCCTCATTAAAAACCTTATTTCAAGTTCTATATTAATATCATTCAATATATTTCCACTTCCTTTATCATCCCATGCACAAAAAACTTTCCTCGCTTGAATTTTCTCTCATCACTCAAATATCAATTTTTTTTGCAATGTCTTTCTCATCCAAACTCATACAAGGGTCACCATAGGCTTGATAGATTCCTACATCTCTACCTGATGTGAGTCAAGGACATATGTTTATCATGAGGACATTTCAGGGTTGTTCTGTGGCTTTCGGTTGGTATGATTTTTTTGTGAAACATCTTGAGGCTGAATAAGGAGGGATTGACTCTTTTTGAAGAAAAATTGCATTAATCTAATTTTCACTTAAATATGGTCTTCTCCTCAATCCACATAGTATCAATTCAGCTCCATCATCATGAAAATTCATGAAAAGTTTACACCATTTTTCATTTCAGTATAAAAAATTGTCAATCTTCTCAAACATGATTTTCTTGAAAGCTCCAGATAGGCACAGCTTTCCACCTCAATTAGAAGCTCCAGAAACGGCACAACTTCACTTGTCATGAAAGCTCCAGAAAAGGCACAACATTCAATATAATGACTTTCTTCAGCAACAAACACATCTCTTAAGAATTTAATTTTCCACCCAAGGTATCACAGAATGTGGTAGCACAACACAACATAGCTTCCCCCACACTTAAGCTCAACTAGATTATGCAATTTCACTTCAAGAGAGGGTTGGATTGGGAAAATTGGCTTGTAATGTGGCTAAACTAACAGGTTGTGCATGTATTCTAAGGGATAAAAAGATTAAATGTTCAATGTAGGCCATTATAAAAAAGGATTCTTTGAAGTAGGGTATTTAATACCAAACAAATGCCTCAATCATTTAAACATAAGTACCTCAAACCGTCATGTTTTGACAGGAATAAATAAAATTCTGGTTAAATCAAACATGGGTTGGTTTTCTCTAGAAGTGAGGTGAATTTAAAGCATATGAAAATAATGGTTTAGAAGCCTCACAAAAAATTGATTTCAAATATAAAGGTAGTGAGATATGGCATGAGATTCAATATTTGGTGTACTTTCCATAAATTACTAAATATTTGAACTTGAAACAAGTCATTTTCAGCATTCATTTAATATTATTTTCAAGGGATAAATTGTTTCACTCATTGATATGCATTTCAAAATTGTGATGAGATTCATTTCAACTCAAAAATTTCAAAAAAACAATGAAAATTGAAAAAATAAACACACAAAATTTGAAAAAAAAAACAATTTTTTTGTTTTGTTTTTTTAAGGAAAACAATTGAAATTGATAAACTAAAAGGTTACCTCCCCCACACATAAAATATTGCATTTTCCTCAATGTGAACCCATGAGATGATATATGCACATGAAATGCAGAATTTTTAAATAGGAAAAATAATATAAATGTGAAAGGGTTAGGAACAGCCTGATGTGATCAAGTGATGATGGGGTCATGTAGTGTGATAAAATCCACTGCATCAGTAGGAAGTCCCTCAATGTATGTCTTCAAACATTTCCCATTGACTGTAAAGCTCATTCCAGTGCCCTCTTGTGTGGTCTCCACTGTACCATAAGGAAAAACATTAGATACAATATAAGGACCGAACCATCTGTAACGCAACTTACCAGGCATCAGCTTCAATCGTGAACTGTAGAAAAGGACTTTCTCTCCAACATGAAAATCCCTTTGTTGGATCATTTTGTCATGAGATGATTTTGATCTTTCCTTGTAGAGCCTTGAGTTCTCATATGATGACAGTCGAATCTCCTCAAGCTCTTGAATTTGAATCTTCCATTGAATTCCAGCTTGGGCCAAATCCATGTTACATTTATTTATAGCCCAATATTCCCAATGCTCTACTTCTACTGGGAGATGACATTCTTTCCCAAAATTAATCTAAAATGGGGACATACCATTGGGGGTCTTGTATGCTGTCCTATAAGCCCACAATGCATCATCCAAGCACTTGCTCCAATCCTTCCTATTTGGCTGCACGGTTGTCTCCAATATTTGTTTCAAATCACGATTTGAAACCTCAGCTTGGACATTTGTTTGGGGGTGGTATGGTGTGGATGTTTTGTGTGTCACCCCATACTTTCGAAGGAGGGAAGAAAAATTCCTATTTCAAATGTGTGTCCCTTGGTCACTGATGATGGCCTTTGGTACTCCAAACATGTAAAAAATCTGTGCTTTGACAAAGTCCACAACAACATGAGAATCATCAGTCATAGTGGCCTTAGCCTCCACCCATTTACTGACATAATCAACAGTAACCAAAATGTACAACAATCCAAATGAACTAGGAAAAGGAACCATAAAATCAATACCCCATACATCAAAACTATCACATAATAATATGGGTTTTTGGGTCATCTCATGTCTCTTAGAAATGTTCCCAGTGTATTGGCAATGAGAGCATGACTTACAAAACACATGGGCATCATGGAATAAGCTAGGCCAATATAATCCAGAGTCTAAACCCTTCCTAGCTGTCCGTTGGGGTCCAAAGTGTCCACCACAATCAAGTGTATGATAGAAATGAAAAACAGACTCAAACTCATGATCATGAACACACCTCCTAATGACTTGGTCACTACACATGTGCCAGAGGTAAGGATCATACCATAAAAAAACTAGAATCACTTTTTAATTTTTGTACTTGATGTTTCTTTAAATTTGCAGGGATTTCAGAGGCAACAATGTAGTTAACTAAATCTGCATACCAAGGATGTGTACCTAAGATGTAATAAAGATGCTCATCAGGGAAAGTGTCCTGAAGTGGTACATGGTCCAAGGTGTCATCCTATAGAGTGTGAGTAAGCCTACTCATGTGGTCTGCCACCATGTTTTCTGACCCCTTCTTGTCCTTTATCTCAATATCAAATTCTTGAAGAAGGAGCGTCCAACAGATAAGTTGTGGATTTGCATCTGGCTTCTTTAGGAGGTACCTCAAAGCTGCATGGTCTGAAAAAACAACTACTTTAGAGCGCAATAAATATAAACAGAATTTATCTAAATAAAATATAACAGAAAGATAATCCTTTTTGGTGGTTTTGTAATTTGATTGGGCTGAATCCAGTGTCTTCGATTCATAGGTGATCACATGTGAACGTCCCTCCACCCTCTGAGATAAGACAGCTCCAACCACGAAGTTGGAGGTGTCACACATAAGACCAAAAGGAATCTCCCACCGTGGGGGCTGTATGATTGGTGGAGTGGTCAGAAACTTCTTTAGCTCATCAATTGATACCCTGCACGAATCATCAAAATTGATTTCAATATCTTTTTTAAGCAATTGAGATAAGGGTAGAGCGATCTTACTAAAATCTCTGATGAAGCGTCGATAAAATCCAGCTTGTCCAAGGAATGATCGAACATCACGCACACATGTAGGATATGGCAGGGATGAAATAATGTCTACCATAGATTTATCAACTTCAATTTCATGTTGTGAGACTATATGACCTAAGACTATTCCCTTTTCGACCATGAAATAACATTTTTAAATATTTAAGACCATATTCTTCTCAATACAACGATGCAACAAATCACCCAAACTAGAGAGACATTCATCAAATGAGGATCCATAAACTGTAAAATCATCCATAAATACCTCCATGCAGGTCTCAATAAAATCAGAAAGAATACTCACCATGCATCTCTGAAAGGTAACTGGGGCGTTGCAAAGTCCAAATGGCATCCTCCAGTAGGAAAATGTGCCAAAGGGACATGTGAATGTAGTCTTCTCCTGATCCTCTGGAGCTATAGAAACCTGAAAATATCCCGAAAATCCATCCAAGAAACAATAGTGTTTCTTCCCAGCTAGTCTCTCAAGCATCTGATCAATAAATGGGAGGGGGAAATGGTCCTTGCGAGTGGACTGATTTAGTTTCATATAATCAAGACACACACGCCAACTGTTTTTCACCCTCATTGGAACTAACTCATCTTTCTCATTTTTAACAACAGTAACACCACTTTTCTTAGGCACAACCTGAATAGGACTTACCTAGTGAGAATCTGAAATGGGAAAAATTATACTTGCCTCAAGAAATTTCTAAAATTCTTTTTTAACGACTACCAGGAGGGTGGGATTGAGTCTCCTTTGTGGTTGTCTCACCAGTTTAGCCCCATCCTCGAAGAGGATCCTATGCATGAAAATGGAGTGTCTAATACCTGATATGTCAACCAAGGTCCACCCAATCACCCTGATGTCCTCCCTCAAAATATTCAAAAGCTTTTCTTCATGTTCAAAAGCGAGATTGCTAGCATTGATAACAGGTAATCTCTCACCACTCAACAAGTATGAGTATTTCAGATTTGGTGGCAATGGCTTGAGTTCTAATGAAGGAGGATGTAGAATGGATGGAGACACTGATGGAACTGAAATATGTGCACAAAGAGCACCCGTATCAGAATAGACATCATCCAAATCAGAGAATAAAGCATAAAATCCATCAGCATACTCAACAGCCATGTCATAATCAGAGTGAACATGATCAAAATCGGAATATGAATCCATATCAAAATCAAATCCAAGAGAGGATTGTGTATCAGAAACATCTGTGGAAGTACTCTTAGACATCAAACTCGAACCAATTCCCATAATCTCCCTAATCATAGGAAAATCAAATTCTATGGAGTTTGTATTTGGTGGTTCAAAATGGGAGATAACAAAAGCAGAATGGTCCTCTGAGGGGTACATCATGGAATCCATAACATTAAATATCACAACTTCATCTCCAAACTCCATGGAAAGTGTACCCTCATTGATATTTATGATAGTTTTTGTAGTTTTGAGGAAGTTTCTATCTAAGATAATGGGGGCATGAGAACAAACCTGATCATCCTCCATGTTAAGCACATAGAAGTCTGGTGGAAGGATCATGTCTCTTACCCAGACAAGTACATCCTCAAGAACTCCCGTTGGATATGCCGTAGCTCTATTCGCAAACTGCACCACTACTCTCGTCGGTTTTAGCTCACCAATCTTCAAGGAAGAGAATACAGAGTGAGTAATAACATATATTGAAGCTCCTAAATCACAAAGAGCATCAGAGAAGTGCAACTCCCCTATGGTACATGGAATGGTGAATGTCCCGGGATCCTTGCACTTTGTTGGAATTGCTAGAGTTGGTGTAATAAGTGGTGAGACATTCCTTCCATGGGTGATCCTCTAATATCCCTTGATCCCTCTTCGATTGGTGTAGAGTTCTTTTAAGAATTTGGCATACCTTTGGATTTTCTTAATGGCTTCATGTAGAGGAATGTTGATCTCCACACGCTTGAATTTGTCCAAAACCTCCTTTTGCATTTCTTCTTCATCCATCTTCTTGGTTTGAACAACCCTGTTAGGAAAAGGAATGGGTTTAGGAGGAACATCATCAATCTTTTCCTTACCTTTATCTTTCTCCTTGTATTGCTCATCAGTTGGTATGGAATGTGGCTTGTCTTGAGTAGAGGTGAATCCCTATGGAATGGTAGGTACAAATGTATCATTAATTTGCTTCCCACTTCTCAATGTGATGGAACTAACATTCCCCTTTGTATTTGGAGTGGGTTGGGAAGGTAGATTGCTAGAATTCTTACTCACAAGTTCATGGAGGGCGGTGGAAATCTGGCTCATTTGAGTCTTCAACTCTCTCAGCTCCAAACCTTGACTCTTCAACTCATTCTGTTGATTAAGATCAATTTTTTTCAAAAGATCATCAGTGATAGAGTCTACCTTGTGTTGGAGATTCCCTTGTTGCTGACTTTTTGATGTTTGATCTTCAAATCTCCTTTGGGGTTATGGGAAACCCTGTTGGTAAGGTGGAGGCTGCTGGAAGTTTTGTTGAAAGGGTGGCCTTTGTTGTTGTCCAGAGCCATACTTTATGTCTGATTGATCCTTCCACCCTTGGTTGTATGTTGGAGCAAATGAATCAAACTTTTTTTGGGGATATGGTTGTTGTTGCTGCTGAAATGGTCTCCCTGGGAATACTGCTGCAGAATCCTCTATCTCTTGTAGTTGTGGGCAACAGTCAGTTGGGTGGCTTGTCTCAGTGAAAATGCCACAAGGCCTTGAAGGAGGGGGTTGGGATGTATTTTGAACCAATCTAATCTGCCTCACCATAGTGGTCAGTTCTTCCAACTTTGTATCAATCAAATAAATTTCAAGAGAATAAGGACTTACCTGATGTACTCCCCTGACATGTGGTATACCTCGATCGCCAAATTGTTGGGAGTTTTGTGCCATCTTGTCGATCAATGCACGTGCGGCTACTGGTTTCTTGTCCACCAATGCCCCTCCTACTGCGACATACACCATGCTCCTCACCATAGGTGTGAGTCCTTCGTAGAAGTACTGAATGAGGAGTTTCTCACTGATTTGGTGATGTGGACTGATTGCACACAACTTCTTGAATCGCTCCCAATACTCATACATTAACTCCCCTTAGTCTTTCTTGATCCCTGAGATCTCCTTACGAATGTAAGTGGTCCCCGATGCTAGAAGAAATCCCTGGAAGAAAAGACGTTTTAAATCTTTCCAACAAGTTACATCCTCGGGTTGTAAATAATACATCCAATCCTTTGCAGCTCCATCATGTGAGAATGAGAATGCTCTTAATTTGATTTGATCTTCAGAAACATTTATTGGTTTTAAGGTTGAGAAAACCACATTAGATTCATTAAGGTTTTTGTTGGGATCCTCACCAGAAAATCCATGAAACTTTGGAAGAACGTGAATTAATCCAGATTTCAATTCAAATTCTGTTCCGAGGTTTGGGTATGCAGTACAATTTTGTTGATAGTTAATATCCAGTGAATCCAATTATCGAATGGTTCTATTAAGTTCATTTCTATTATTTTCAGCCATTGGTTTCTCTTATATGTTTGAATTTGATTAGCTTCCAATTTTAATGTTTCCAAAAGAGAGGAATTCACCAACTGGTTGAATATTGAAACTTCCCATAGACTGAGAATGTCTGATTCGAGCCCTAAGGCTACGTTCAATCTCTAGGTCAAGATCTAAGAGATCTTTAGTATTATTTCATGTCATAAATCAATGAAGGATGAGAAGAAGCAACGTGGACCATAGTAGAATAAAAATTAGATGTTTGAGTTGATGGTCCAAAAAGAAGTAGATGAAAAAAAAGAAGAAGAAAAAAAATCAGATTGGGTAAGAAAGAAGAAAGAATATAGGAAGAGAATAAAATGTAAAACAAAATAAATACCTCTAATTGGTTGAAATAATTACTTGCCTCCCTAGAAATGGCGCCAATTTTAAAGAGAGATGCCATGGGCGCTCTCAAATGATTATTGTGATTTTGGGGTACTTAGGTGCAGTAGAGTGGCAGACCAAGGTCGTCTCTCAAAGGAGGATGTAGATTTAAAAAATCTTTTTAATGGTATTATAAAAATAAAATAAAAGAGAATAAAATAACTATTTGAAAGGATGGGGGTTGGTTATAGTTTATGAATCTAGAAGACGTTTTATGGAATAAGATTGTATATTTTTTTTAGTTTTGAAATGATGTTCGATTAAAATGACACAACAAAAAGATGTTTTTTTTAGAAAATATTATTAAAGGAATAATCGATCTAACTCTACCTCTTCATTCACTTATTAATCAATATAATTTAAATTAATATCCACTTAATTATGATCCCATAATTTGTTATCCCTTGAACCCTGTGAAAGTTAACATAACCACAAAGATGAAATTACTTAAACCCTAGGCTAGCTTCGGGACACGCAATCGCAACACCCTGCTTTGATTGTTGTTATAAGGTTAGATTATGGCCAATGGTTAATTAGAGAACATATCCATTCTGGAAACGAGGATGAATTGTGTTTAGGGATTATATTTGAACTCTACAAATTTTTCCCGTATGGTCTTGTATTACCGATTAAGATTGCGCTCTCACAATTTACACAATTTCCGACCTCGCGTGTTTTGTGTTAATTGTTCAATTGCTTTCTTAGTTTCTTACAATTTAAAAACAGAACAAATGGATCATATTAAGTGAATTACAATAGCTCAATGATTCAAAATAATTAAATGAAGAAGGATAGAGGTTGATCGACTACTAAAAAGAACTACTCTTCCATGGGCGGTGTAGTCATCGTGGAGACGTTTTGAATAAGCAAAGGATTGAAAGGGTAGAACCCAATCTTGTCTCCACTCTTGATTCCAACCCAGTTAAGAATATTAAGAGAACAATAGGAGGAATGAACACAGAAGATTATTTGAAGAATAATTCAAGAAATAAACATGAATGAAAATAAATACAAAGAGGAGGTGGGAGAGGAGAGCCTTTTTGGAAGAGAGTTTTGCACAAAGGCTTACATCATCCAATAGTTGCGAGGGGCTCCCAAGAGACACCCTTTCAGAAAAACTTTCCCAAAGCCTCTACCAGTCCTCCCAAAGAGTTAAAACCCCCTTTAAATAGAGTTTGTGAGGGCTAGGGTTACAAAACTTATTAAGTGTGAAATGAAAAACACGGCCAAATATTTTATTCCAAGTTGCACTACCTAGTTGACCTCCAAAACAATTGAATTGACCGGCCTTCCAGAAGGATGATGTAACGACCTGAAATTTTGAATAAATCGTCTTTCCTAATTTTATGTGTTATTTTATTTTATTTTTATACTCAACAAAAATGTATCATTTGATAACATGATTATAATTAAAATGAGACCGTTGGGTTTAGACAGTTATATGACCATTGGTCGATATGACTGCTGGAAACTAAACGATTTGATTATTGTCTCTAAATACAAGTAATCTTGGTTAATTATTATAGAAAGTAGATTCGATGGCCTCACCCACTAGTCTTGGACCGATCGAAGCCCATCTAACAGAACTTGGGAACGAGGTAGAACCACTGAGCTTTGCTCTGGACCAAACCCAAGCCGAACTTCTTCGTATGAAGCTAGAAAGGAATCACCTTTGCGAGAAGTTAAAACTGATAGAAATTACTACTCGTGTGATGTTAGCCGAGCCTCCCTCAGATTCTCTCACCTTAGCACACGTTACACTTAGGTCCTATGCTGGTGTGATAAGGGGCTATGCAAGGAGACCGTAACAACCTTGTGTAATCCTTTGTTTTAAATAAAAATTGGGATTTCTTCTTATGATGAAGTTTATGAATTTTTAAATGACCGGATAAATATAGTATGCATATTTTTGATGATTTTTAGAAAAAGAATATTTTAAAAATGTTTATGTAAACCTTAAATAATTAAAAATGTGTAATGATTTTCAAAAAATGGTCTTCTACAATTATGTTCAGTACGAAATTTGGAGTCTAATAAGATCAACTTGATTTTTCATGAATAGTAAATTATGAATAGTGATTTTATGATTAGGATTAGTAATGTGTCCAAATGGATTAGTAATCTCACTTAAAGAAAGTATTAATATAATCTAGGCACCTTGATTAAGTAATGTAATTCAATAAAATTGTTAAATAACAGTTTCATAAATTATTATTCAACTATTAGTATTTTCGAGTGAATAGTGGTTTTTAATTAAAAATTAAATTAAAAATATTTTAAAAAAGTATTTTTATAAAATGGATTTCAATTTTGAAATCAGAGCACCGATATTATGTTATGGTAATTTTTGGGGTTTTTTCTGAAAAAATGAATTTTCAGTGAATAGTGTATTTAATAAAAAAATAAATTAAAAATATTTAGAAAATTATTTTTATAAAATGGATTTCATTTTTGAAATAAGAGCATTGATATTTGGTTAATGTGAAATTTTGGGATTATTCTGAGAAAGTTGAATTTTCAATGAATAGTGAAAATACAGTTTTTAAGTTACGGGTGTTTAATGACATCATTAAATGATGTATTAAGTATGTAATCAATATGGTCGACTTATGAATAGTAAGATAAGGTATAAGGTGTCCCAAGTGGCCAATACCATGGGCAAATACCATGGGCAAGCCCATTGTTTTGCGAAAACCACTAATGAGGTGTCCCTTGGCCATTAATGCCTTGTCCCCTCACTTTCCCTATAAATACCAAGCCATCCTCTCATCCATTCGACTCACCACTCCCCCCCAATGAATTTATGGTCTCATTACCTCCCAAAGAGTCCCCCCAAGGTGCCCCCAAGCCCTCAAGGTCCCAACCATTGATTTTTAAGAGTTACTTTTTAAGGTAAGGGATCTGACCTCTCTCTTTCTTTTCAAGAAATCTCTTTTATGTAATTTCTTTTTTTTCTCCATGTTCTTATGTTAAAGGATGTTCTTTTATTCTTCTCTTACTGCCCTTTTCATGTTCATATAATGAGATATCCCCTCTTACTCTCATTATTTCATTTTATGAAGTTTTAAGTGGCGCCGCTAGGCTGCCGAAATTTTTGTAAGGAATTCTTTCTCCTTTCTCATTTTTCAAGATCTATTTTCATGTAAAGTATTTCAAGTTCCTTTTTATTATGTTGGTTTATGATCTCTAAATTCACCATACTGATCTTTTATGATCATATGATGAGATACCCCATTTTATCTCTTCAATTCAGTATTTTGATGTTTTAAGTGGCACCGTTTGGCTGCCGAATTTTTAAGTGGTTCTTTCACCTTTCTCTTTTTTCAAAGTTCTAATTCCATGTCAAGTCTTGAAAGTTCCTTTTTATTATGTTGGGGTATGATATCTAAATCTATCATAGTGATATTTTATGTTCATATGATGAGACACCCTATTTGATCTCATCAATTTATTTTTGTTGAATTTTAAGTGGTGTCGTTAGGCTACCGAATTTCTAAGGGGTTCTTTCACCCTTATCGTTTTCATGATCTACTTTCATGTAAAGTCTTTCAAGTTCCTTTTTATTATGTTGGGGTATGATATCTATATCTATAAAACTGATCTTTTATGTTCATATGATGAGAGACCTTATTTGATCTTATCAATTCATTTTTGTTGAAGTTTAAGTGGCGTCGTTAGGTTGCCGAATTGCTAAGGGGTTCTTTCACCCTTCTCATTTTCAAGATCTACTTTCATGTCAAGTCTTTCAATTTCCTTTTTATTATGTTGGGGTATGATCTCTATATCTGTCATATAGATCATTTATGTTTATATGATGTGAGACCCTATTTGATCTCGTCAATCCATCTTTGGATGTTTTAAGTGATGCCGTTAGGCTGCCGAATTCTCATAAGAGAAATCTTATTTTTGTCTTCCTTTCAAGTTCTTCGTTTCATATGGTATATCATTAAAATTTCATTACCATGCTCTTAAATAATATATATTCTATTACCCTACTGTTTTATGTATCATTTTTGAGTGGGTTACCCATGTCCCCTCTTTTTTTAATTTTTTCTAAAACCATGTATCGTAGACGTTATGCTGCATAGTTTTCATCTCAAAATGCCTCCCTCTTTATCTCAAAATTATTTTATGTTATTAAGTGAATACTAAAAGCTCATATTTCTTCATTAGTTTTCACATATATATCAAAATGTTCTATTTTAAATTCTGGGATTTACATACATGAAACCCGCTTTTCCTTTTCTGTGGGTTCAAAGTGACATAAAGATCATGTCTTTAAAGCAGTTTTTAAAACATTATGATTATGAAATGAAACCCATTTATTTTATGCTATATGGGTTGATTATTAAATGATTGATGATGATATATGTGGCTCACATGATAATAAAGACATGTCAAGGGTGCGCCCAGATAGAGCTCCAATGCATTGGGTAAAGACTTAATCTCTAGAGATGACTTTTTAGACTGATACCATGGCGAATAACCTTGGTAATTTTTAATGACACCATGGGGATGGACCTTGGTGAAACGAAATTATTTTCAATATTAAAATTTTCAGCCACATATTCATGTTATGAAAATGTTATTTTTATTATGATATGCCCCATGATTTCATTCTCATGCCTTAAAGTTCTTTTCATGACCTTATTGAAGTATCTCATGTTCACATGTAATATGTTTCTCTTTTTTCCCTTACTGGGCTTTTTTCTCACCATTTCTTTTGATGTATGTCCCCAGGTTATGTGATGAAATAATGAACCTAGGATGAACATGAGGAGAAGCCTTTCAAGTGTTTTAGAAGAATTTTTTATGTTTTCATGTTTAATGTTCCTGGTTTCCAAGACACTAAACCTTAAAGATCCTCGGTTTTGTAAAATGTAATGAAAGTTTTTGTGATAAAAAGGCAGGATTCTATAGTTTGTATCAAAGGATGGTTTAGTTATTTGTGGAAATTAGGATATGAAAATTCTAGGAAGAAGCCTATAAAAAAGGTAAAATATTGGAAATCTTCCTGGTATTTTGGTGAGTATTGAGTAAGGGGTTGCCAAGCAAATACATCCCTATCTGGATACGAGCAGGTAGAGGTGGCTCTGACACAGATGTACATAGGGGTAAAACCCGAATACACTACTTTGAGGTAGACTCGAACGGGAACTGGTACATGACAACGGGGTTTGCTACAGTCTTGGTTACGACACTCCCGGGGGATATGCTTTGGTAAATTCATAAGCTTAGTATGAACCATTGTTAAAGGAACAAAGATAAAATAAAATAAAGATTCACATAAGAATATATGATCATGGATAACTTAGATGGGAACCTAGGGGATCACAAGTTAGGGTATACTTTTCTTCTAAAAGTTATCCGTATATGCTTTCGGTTCCTTTTCATGATTATTTGCTAAGTATTGAAGCCCCTAATTATAGTTTCTTTTCTTAATTAATGGCTAGAAATGGAAGAATATGTCCCAACAACCAATGTGATAGGAAATGTGATGATTGTCATATTAATATGACAGGGATGATTAGAGAATTAAAACATGATTATTATTTTGGAAGATGTTCACTATTTTGGGGACCCTATATGATCGAGGTAAATAGATTACTATGGTATTTTCATTGAGGAGTAAGGTTGACTTATATTTTGAAGAATCGATGAATTTAAGGTGGACTTATAGTAATTTAGGTTACTTATGGAAATGATGAACCTATCTTGGGTAAAATATGTTTAGGTTAGCTACTTTTGTTATAAGATGTTAGGAGTCGTTGATGTTGTTTGGAGATGAACAATGACGTTTATTTTGGAAGACTATGTTATCAAATCCTTCTTGTATTTGGGTTTCAATATTAATTTGGTTCATTTTGAGGAATATTAATGACCGTTATTTATGGAATGGTCAATGATGAAATATGGGTAGTACCATGGAACTTTGAAGATTTAAAAGTAGTTTCCATTCCTATGGGATTCTTTCTTTTTGATGAGTTGTTTTACCTTACCCTTTCTGTTTTTGGGATAATGTTTAAATATAGAAGAAATAGATAGTTAATCTTTTGTGGATTATGTGATTATCTAGAAGATGATTCTTGTGTTTTGATGAGACCAAGTAGTTTTGAATTCTCATAGTTTAGAGAAAAGATTAGTTTTGGGTAGAAACATATTAAAGGATGAAACTCTACATGAAGATAGGTATATTTTATTATGTTTTTGTTTTATGTTGTAAATGAATTCCTCCAAATTATGAAAAGTAACGTAAAACAAAAACGTTGTTGGTTTACGTTTCCTACTAGGTAATCAAATACCGTTTACACACATCATAAGTTTGGGATTTTTTTATAGTTAACTTTCTCATAATAATGTTCTCTATCACTCTCCCCCAGAACATGACCCTTTTTTTCTTCCATGTACATGTTTTCCTACATGGAATCCTAGTGTGGGTTAACTCGGGTGACCTATGTACTTCCCTTTCTTTCTTTTAAAGTAATAATTTTAATGACCCCTTTTCTGATGTGGGACTTTCAATGAAATTTCAAAACCCAATTTAAAAATTGCGAGGACGCAATTTCTTAAGGGGGGAAGAATGTAACGACCTGAAATTTTGAATAAATCTTCTTTCCTAATTTTATGTGTTATTTTATTTTATTTTTATACTCAACAAAAATGTTTCATTTGATAACATGATTATAATTAAAATGAGACTGTTGGGTTTAGACGGTTATCTGACCATTTTTCAATATGACTGTTGGAAACTAAATGTTTTTATTATTGTCTCTAAATATAAGTAATCTTGGTTAATTATTATAGAAAGAAGAATCGATGGCCTCACCCACTAGTCTTGGACCGATCGAAGCCCATCTAACAGAACTTGGGAAAGCGGTAGCACCACTGGGCTTTTCTCTGGACCAAACCCAAGCCGAACTTCATCGTGTGAAGCTAGAACGGAATCGCCTTTGCGAGAAGTTAAAAATGATAGAAATTACTACTCGTGCGATGTTAGCCGAGCCTCCCTCAGATTCTCTCACCTTAGCAGACCTTACACTTAGGTCCTATGCTGGTGTGATAAGGGGCTATGTAAGGAGACCGTAACTGCCTTGTGTAATCCTTTGTTTTAAATATAAATTGGGATTTCTTCTTATGATGAAGTTTATGAATTTTTAAATGACCGGATAAATATAGTATGCATATTTTTGATGAATTTTAGAAAAAGGATATTTTAAAAATGTTTATGTAAACCTTAAATAATTAAAAATGTGTAATGATTTTCAAAAAATGGTCTTCTACCATTATGTTCAGTACAAAATTTAGAATCTAATAAGATCAACATGATTTTTGATGAATAGTAAATTATGAATAGTGATTTATGATTAGGATTAGTAATGTGTCCAAATGTATTTGTAATCTCACTTAAAGAAAGTATTAATATAATCTAGGAACCTTGATTAAGTAATGTGATTCAATAAAACGGTTAAATAACGGTTTCATAAATTATTATTCAAGTATTAGTTTCGAGTGAATAGTGTTTTTTAATTAAAAATTAAATTAGAAATATGTAAAAAAATTATTTTTATAAAATGGATTTCATTTTTGAACTCAGAGCACCGATATTATGTTATGGTAATTTTTGGGGGTTTTTCTGAAAAAATGAATTTTCGGTGAATAGTGTATTTATTTAAAATATAAATTTAAAATATTAAGAGAATTATTTTTATAAAATGGAGTTCATATTTAATATCAGAGCATTTATATTTGGTTAAGGTGAAATTTTGGGTTTATTCTGAGAAAGTTGAATTTTCGATGAATAGTGAAAATACCGTTTTTAAGTTACGGGTGTTTAATGACATCATTAAACGATGTATTAAGTATGTAATCAATATGGTCGACTTAAGAATAGTAATACAAGGTATGAGGTGTCCCATGTGGCCAATACCATGGGCAAGCCCATGGTTTTTTCAAAACCACTAATGAGGTGTCCCTTGGCCATTAATGCCTTGTCCCCTCACTTTCCCTATAAATACCAAGCCATCCTCTCATCCATTAGACTCCCCAATCTCCCACAACTAATTTCAGGTCTCATTACCTCTAAAGGAGTCCTCCCAAGGTGCCCCAAGCCCTTAAGGTCCCAACCTTTGAGTTTTAAGAGGTACGTTTTAAGGTAAGGGATCTGACCTCTCTCTTTCTTTTCAAGAAATCTCTTTTATGTAATTTCTTTTTTTTCTCCATGTTCTTATGTTAAAGTATGTTCTTTTATACTCCTCTTACTTCCCTTTTCATGTTCATATAATGATAGATCCCTTCTTACTCTCATTATTTCGTTTTATGAAGTTTTAAGTGGCGCTGTTAGGCTGCCGAAATTTTTGTAACGAATTCTTTCTCCCTTCTCATTTTTCAAGATCTATTTTCATGTAAAGTATTTCAAGTTCCTTTTTATTATGTTGGGGTATGATATCTAAATTTATCATACTGATCTTTTATGATCATATGATGAGACACCCCATTTTATCTCTTCAATTAAGTATTTTGAAGTTTTAAGTGGCGCCGTTAGGCTGCCGAATTTTTAAGTGGTTCTTTCACCTTTCTCTTTTTTCAAAGCTCTAATTCCATGTCAAGTCTTGAAAGTTCCTTTTTATTATGTTGGGGTATGATCTCTAAATCTATCATTGTGGTATTTTATATTCATATTATGAGATACCCTATTTTATCTCATCAATTCATTTTTGTTGAAGTTTAAGTGGCGCTGTTAGGCTGCCGAATTTCTAAGGGGTTCTTTCACCCTTCTCGTTTTCATGATCTACTTTCATGTCAAGTCTTTCAAGTTCCTTTTTATTATGATGGGGTATGATCTCTATATATATCATACTGATATTTTATTTTCATATGATGAGAGACCCTATTTGATCTCATCAATTCATTTTTGTTGAAGTTTAAGTGGCGCCCTTAGGCTGCCGAATTTCTAAGGGGTTCTTTCACCCTTCTCATTTTCAAGATCTACTTTCATGTCAAGTATTTCAAGTTCCTTTTTATTATGTTGGTGTACGATCTCTATATCTATCATACAGATCATTTATGTTCATATTATGAGAGACCCTACTTGATCTCGTCAATCCATTTTTGGATGTTTTAAGTGACGTCGTTAGGCTGCTGAATTCTCATAAGAGAAATCTTATTTTTGTCTTCCTTTCAAGTTCTTCGTTTCATATGGTATATCATTCAAATTTCATTACCATGTTCTTAAATACTATATATTCTGTTCCCCTACTATTTTATGTATCATTTTTGAGTGGGTGACCCATGTCCCCTCTTTTTTTAATGTTTTCTAAAACCATGTATCGTAGACGTTATGCTGCATAGTTTTCGTCTCAAAAAGCCTCCCACTTTATCTAAAAATTATTTTATGTTATTAAGTGAATAATCAAAGCTCTTATTTCTTCATGGGTATTCACATATATATCAAAATGTTCTATTTTAAATTCTGGGATTTACATACCTAAAACCCGCTTTCCCTTTTCTGTGGGTTTAATGTGACATAAAGATCATGTCTTTAAAGCAGTTTTTAAAACATTATGATTATGAAATGTAACCCATTTATTTTATGATATATGGGATGTTTATGAAATTATTGATGATGATATATGTGGATCACATGATAATAAATACATGTCAAGGGTGCACCCAGATAGCGCTCTAATGCATTGGGTAAAGACATAATATCTAGAGATGACTTTTTAGACTGATACCTTGGGGAATAACCTTGGTAATTTTTAATGTCACCTTGGGGATGGACCTTGGTGAAACGAAATGATTGTCAATATTAAATGTTTCAGCCACATCTTCAAGTTATGAAAATTTTATTTTTATTATGATAGGCCCCATGATTTCATTCTCATGCCTTAAAGTTCTTTTCATGACCTTATTGAAGTATCTCAAGTTCACATGTAATATGTTTCTCTTGTTTCCCTTACTGGGCTTTTTGCTCACCCTTTCTTTTGATGTATGTCCCTAGGTTATGTGATGCAGTAATGAACCTAGGATGAACATGAGGAGAATCCTTTCAAGTGTTTTAGAAGAATGTTTTATGTTTTCATGTATAAATTTCTTGGTTTCCAAGACACTAAACCTTAAAGATCCTCGGTTTTGTAAAATGTAATGAATGTTTATGCGATAAAAAGGTGGTATGCTATAGATGATTTCTTCCAACTGATGTCCCTGAGCATTCCTCAACATTTGGGATCAATCCAACTTTGGATGAAAATATATGGCCCAAATACAGAACCCATGTCCATTCTGCCGAGTCCATCTCACCATTGGATTAATGGCCCATTTACTCCATCCAAATTCCCTTTTTAGCTCTAGTGTTCTGAATGAAAGTTGTAGAAAATTAAGTTAGAAACACTGTCACAAAAAGTAAAATTCAAATAATAAATATAAAAATATTTATCTTTGAAATACTACAGTGCACTATAAAGGGTAAAACTGGAATTTTAACCAAATTTTCAAATAAATGATCAAATCCCGCATATTTTATAAATAAACATATTTAACACAATGTGAGGAAATTATATCATTTATTATCAATAAAATATTAAACAAAATAATGTCTTATCACGGTCCAAGACTACTGAGTGAGGCCATCGAATCTTCTTTCTATATTAATTAACCAATATCACTTGTATTTAGTGACTAATATCGAAACGTTTAGTTTCCAGCATTCATATTGACCAATGGTCATATAATTGTCAAAACCCAAAGGTCTAATTTTAATTATACTCATGTTATCAAATGAACCAGTTTTGTTGAGTATAAAAAATAAAATAACACCCAAAATCAGGAAACAAGATTTATTAAATATTTCGGGTCATTACAATATTCCCCCTTAAGAAATTGCGTCCTCGTAATTTTTAAAATTGGCTTTTGAAATTTCATTGAAATCCCCTCATCGGAAAAGGAGTCATTAAAACTATTACTTTAAATGAATGAAATGGAAGTACAAAGGTCACCCGAGTTAACCCACAGTAGTATTCCATGTAAGAAAACATGGACATGGAGGAGAAAAAAAGGGTCATGTTCTGAGGCAGAGTGATAGAAAATATGATTAGGATAAAGTTAACCATGAGAAAATCCCAAACTTATGATGTGTGTAAATGGTCTTTGATTACCTAACAGGAAACGTAAACCAACAACCTTTTTGTTTTACGTTCCTTTTCATAATTTTGAGGAATTAATTTTCTACTTAGAACAAAATCATAATGAAATATACCTACCTTCAAGTAGAGTTTAATCTTTTAATAAGATTCTACCAAAACTAATCTTTTCTTCAGACGATGAGCATTCAAAAACACTTGCTATCATCAAAACAGAAGAATCAACTTCTTGAGAGTCACGTAATCCACAAAATATTAAATATCAATTTCTTCTATCTTTAAACACTATCCCCAAAACAGAAAGGGTAAGATAAAATAACTATTCAAAAAGAAAGAATCCCATAGGAAGGGAAACTACTTTTAAATCATCAAAGTTCCATGGTACTACCCAAAGTTCATCACAGACCATTCCATAAATATCTGTGCTTAAAAATCCTTAAAATAAACCAAACTAAGATTGAAACCCAATTATAAGAACGATCCTATAACATAGTCTTCCAAGATAGACTTTATCGTTCATCTTCAAACAACATCAACCACTCTTATCATCCTATAACAAAAGTAACTAACCTAATAACATTTTCCCCAAGATAGGTTAATCATTTCCATGTGTAACCTAAATTACTATAAGTTCACCTTAAATTCATCAATTCTTAAAAATATAAGTCAACATTTACTCCATAAAGAAAATACCGTAGTAATATACTTACCTCGATCAAATAGGGTTCCCAAAATAGTGAACATCTTCCAAAATAATAATCATCTTTTAATCCTCTAATCATATCTGTCATATTAATATGGAAATCTTCACATTTCCTATCACATTGGTTATTGGGACATGTTCTTCCATTTCCCACCATTAAATAAGAAGAGAAAGTATAATTAGGGGGCTTAAATACTTATCCAATAATCATTAAAAGGAAACTTTAAGCATAGAATAATAACTTGTTGAAGAAAAGTATACCCAAACTTGTGATCCCCTAGGTTTCAAACTAGGTTATCCATGATCATATATTCTTATGTGAATCTTTGTTTTATTTTATGTTTGTTCCTTTAATAATGGTTCATACTAAGATTATGAATTTACCAAAGCATATCCCCTGGGAGTGTCGTAGCCAGGAGTGCATCAAAGCCTGTTGTCGCGTACCAATTCCTATTTGAGTCTCACTCAAAGCGGTGTTTTCGGGTTTTAACACTATGTACATCTGTGCCAGAGCCACCTCTACCTACTTGTATCCAGACAGGGATGTATTTGTTTGGAAATCCCTTATTTAATACTCACCAAAATACCATGAAGATTTCATATATTTAAAATTCTCTATATGGTTCTTCCTAGAGTTTTCATATCCTAATTTACACAAATAACTAAACCATCTTTTGATACCAACTATAGCATCCCGCCTTTTTATCACATAAACTTTCATTTCATTTTACAAAACTGAGGATCTTTATAGTTTAGTGTCTTGAAAACCAGGAACTTAAAACATGAGAACATAAAAAATTCTTCCTAAACACTTGAAAACCTTCTCCTTATGTTAATCGTAGGTTCATTATTGCATCTCATAACCTGGGGACATACATCAAAAGAAAGGGTGTGCAGAAGGCCCAATAAGGGAAACAAGGGGAAACATTTAACATGTGAACTTGAGATACATCAACAATGTCATGGAAAAGAAATTTATGGCATGATAAAGAAATCATGAGGAATATCATAATAAAAATAATGTATTTCATCATTTTAATATGTGGCTAAAACATTTAATATTGAAAATCATTTCTGTTTCACCAAGGTCCATCCCCAAGGTGTCATTAAAATTTACCAAGGTTATTCACCAATGCGTCGTTAAAAATGGTCATCTCTAGAGATTAAGTCTTTACACAATGTATTAGAGAGCTATCAGGGAGCCCCATTGACATGTCTTTATTATCATGTGATCCAGATATATCATCATCAATCATTACATAAACAACGCATATATCATAAAAATAATTGGTTTCATTTCATAATCATAACGTTTTAAAAACTGCTTTAAAGACATGATCTTTATGTCACTTTAAACCCATGAAAATGGAATGCCTGTATCATGTATGTAAATCCTGGAATTTGAAATAGAACATTTAGGTATATATGTGAATACCCCTTTAGAAGAAAGAGATTTGTGTATTCACTTAATAAAATAAATGAATTTGAGGATAAGAGAGAGACATTTTGAGACGGAAATTCGGCAGCATAACGGCTATGTTTCAGGGTTTTAGAAAACATTGAAAAGAGAAAGGACATGGGTCACAAACTAATAAATGATCCAAAAAACAGTAGAGAGATAGAATATAAAATATATAAGAACCTGGTAATGAAATTTTAATGACATACCATATGAAATGAAAAACATGGAAGGAAGACAAAAATAAGATTTCTCATATGAAAATTTGGGACCCTAACGACGTCACTTAAAACTTCAAAAAGAGAATTGAAAAAATCAAATAGGGTATATAAACATGTGAAAATAAAATATTAGTATGATAGATATATAGATCATAACCCAACATAATAAAAATGAACTTGAAAGAATTGACAAGAAAGTAGAATTCTGAAAAAATGAGAAAGGCGAAAGAATCCCTTAAAAATTCGCCAGCATAACAGCGCCACTTAAACTTCAACAAAAATGAATTGACGAGATCAAAATAGGGTCTCTCATTATATGAATATAAAGGATCAGAATGATATATATAGATCATACCCCAACATAATAAAAAGATATTTAATGACTTGACATGAAAGTAGAACTTTGAAAAATGAGAAATGTGAAAGAATCCCTTAAAAATTTGGCAACCAAACAGCGCCACTTAAACATTCTTAATTCGAATTGATGAGAGAAAGAGGGGGTATATCATCATATGAACATAAAAAGGGTAATAAGAGGAATATAAAATAACATCCTCCAACATAATATCACGGAGAATAAAATAAATGACATAAAAGAGATTACTAGAAAGAAAGATAGAGGTAGGATCCCTTACCTTAAACGTAACTCTTAAAACTCAATGGTTGGGACCTTTAGGGCTTGGGGGAACCTTGGGAGGACTCCTTGGGAGGTAATGAGACGAGAGAATCATTGGGAGAGAGTTGGGGGTCGAATGGATGAGAGGATGGCTTGGTATTGATAGGGAAAGTGAGGGGACAAGGCATTAATGGCCAAGGGACACCTCACAAATGGTTTTCTGAAAACCATGGGCTCTCCCATGGTATTTCCCATTGAGTTAGGAAACCTGGGGCCCTCCATAAAATAATTCATCACCTTTGGTCAGATAACCCTTAATATATCTCATGACATCATCATGACAAGTTATGATGTCATTAAACATACCGAAACCCTAAAACTGTATTTTTACTATTCACCAAAAATTCAACTATCTCAGAAAAATCCCAAAATTTCACCTTAACCAAATATTAATTCTCTGATTTCAAATAATGAACTCTATTTTATAAAAATAATTTTCTAAATAATTTTCATTTAATTTTTAAATAAATACGCTATTCACCGAAAATTCATTTTTTTCATAAAAATCTCCAAAAATTACATTAACATAATATCGATGCTCTGAGTTCAAAAATGAAATCCATTTTATAAAAATAATTTTATAAATAATTTTTATTTAATTTTTAATTAAAAACAATATTCACCAGAAAAAAATAATACTTGACTAATAATTTTTGAAACATGTATCTACCTATTTTATTGAATCACATTACTTAATCAAGGTGCCTATATTATATTAATACTTTCTATAAGTGAGATTTCTAATCCATTCGGTCACATTACTAATCCTAATCATAAAATCACAATTCATAATTTACTATTCATCAAAAATTAAGTTGATCTTATTAGAATCTAAATTTCGTACTGAACATAATTGGAGAAGACCATTTTTTGAAAATCATTACACATTTGTATTTATTTAATTTGTACATAAACATTTTTAAAATATCCTTTCTCTAAAATTCATCGAAAATATGCATACTATATTTATCCAGACATTTGAAAATTCATAAACATCATCATAAGAAGAAATCAAAATTTTTATTTAAAACAAAGGATTACACAAGGCAATTACGGTCTCCTTACATAGCCCCTTATCACACCAGCATAGGACCTAAGTGTAAGGTGTGCTAAGGTGAGAGAAATTGAGGGAGGCTCGGCCAACATCGCACGAGTAACAATTTCTATCAGTTTTAACTTCTCGCAAAGGCGATTCCGTTCTAGCTTCACACGATGAATTTTGGCTTGGGTTTGGTCTAGAGAAAAGCCCAGTGGTGCTATCTCCTTCCCAAGTTCTGTTAGATGGACTTCAATTGGTACATGACTACTGAGTGAGGCCATAGAATCTTCTTTCTATATTAATTAACCAAGATCACTTGTATTTAGAGAAAAATATCGAAACGTTTAGTTTCCAGCGGTCATATTGACCAATGGTCATATAACAGTCAAAACCCAAAGGTCTCATTTTAATTATACTCATGTTATCAAATGAAACAGTTTTTTGAGTATAAAAAATAAAATAACACACAAAATCAGGAAACAAGATTTATTCAAAATTTCAAGTCGTTACAAAGGAGATTATACATGATAAAATTAAGATTTCAAATAAATAAATTTGAGAAGAAACAAATCACTTACCTAAATGGTGTTACAGTTCTGCACATGACAATAGACCAATGCCATAAATGATTTTTTTCTCTCCTTGAAGATGTTCCATCCATCTATAGATGTTGTGCCACAACTTCACTAGAAGAACATACCAGAAAACTTGAGTCAAACATAGAATAAAGACAACCATAAAAGGGATTAATAAGAAGGATAAAGAAATTGATGAACCACGAGAAAAGATGTGGAATCAACATTTTAATGTCCCAAACATTTATAAATAAAATTTCATATTGTGTTTTAATTTAATAATATATATTTTTATATGGTTATGAAAAATCCATGATCATTTTTGGATTATTATATACTATCAAATTTTAAAGATCATTAAGTAACACTGTATTTTAAAATATTGACATCGAATTGTGATCAAATGATTACTATAAATATCATTTTTAAAAAATCCAATTGACACAGAAAATGGATGTGATGGACTCAATCACTAAGATCATCCCCTATAGAGCCCATTTATTAGATCTTATAAGGGTTGTAACATCACTGGTATTTTCTCTACACTAATCCCAAGCTGATATACAACAACATAAGGATGGGAATGACTATTTATAGGATAATTTCTATCTCATCGAGATCATGGCCCAAACCATGTATATTGAACCACCCAATAAATTTCTTACCATCACACACCTTACCCATTAAATGTTTTATAGTTTATTAAAGGTACGTGTATCAATTCCATAAATATATGAGTATATATATTAATTTTTATATAAAAATGAATATATTTTAAACCGATTATTGTTACTTTATTCATGTTTTTTATTTTGATTAAATAAAAACCAAGTAATATATTTGTGTAAAATTAAAAATCAATTAAGGAATTTATTTTAATGAATTAATGTTTTTAAAAAAATATATATTAATAAAATATTGTAATAAAATATTTTATATAAAATATAATGTATAATATAATTTTTATAATGTCAAATATAATTTTTATAAGAATTTGAAAATTGTTTCTATCAATAAAACCGTGAACCAATCAATAAATTTTGAACTTATTTTAAAAGTTAAGATTAAAATTTTAAGGAAACAATTTTTATAAATGTATTATTAATTTTGGAATAAGAAAGTTAATATTAAATAAAATATACTTTTTCCAAATTTTATGGGCCCATCGAATTTTTGGGTAAAAAATTAAACACCGAATAAATATACTATGTGTATCATGACATAATAATGACCCAAAAGTGAGGAAATAAATAGATTACAACATATAAATGAACAAATATATTATTTATATTTAAAATAATGATATTTTATATTTATTTTATTCATTTTTAATTCCATTTTGAATCCTCCAAAAACCATTAATATATTTTAAGGGTTTAAAATATTTTATTTATTAGTATGACTATCCTCCACATATGAAAGGGAATTTTATCATTAATTTCTTCCATTGACCTTATAAAATAATGAAAAATAATCATATTTTTAGGAAACCATTTTCAAAAACCAGGTGAAGGTTATTGTTATTGGTTATTTTATTATATAGATTATCAAACATTTTTGGAGAAAATATTCTTGAAATCCCCACTCACATACAATATAAACCCACCCAAGCTCCAATTTTACTTCAATATAAAAGATTACAGACCATCCTTACTATTCCATCACTTATCTAATGTCATCCCAATGTTCCCACAAATATCTCAAGAGGCTCCCCTTAAAAATTTGTATTCACACACTCACATAATGTGTTTTTTTCTTCTCAATTGCTTTCAATATCTTCCATTATTATTCTTCTTAGTTTCAATTTGAGGTTTTTTTGAAATGTATTAATAAAGAAACCCACACATTCCTTTTTATATCCATTTTATGAGTGACCCATTTTACAGTCATTAAACCCTCCCATAAACCTTTATGTACAACTATTACCATGTTAAAATTTGGAAAAGGACCCTCATCATTCTTATTTATTAATGTTTTCTTATTATCTTGAGATTTATATTTCCAATTCCATTTGTAGGGATATGTATTTACATGAACCTATTTATTCATATTTTATTTTGAATGAAAATAGAACCATTTCACTCTCTTCAACAATTTTATGAATTCTGTAGTGATGCTATTATGCTTCCAAAATGTCACCCGAGATTTTCCATTCCAAAAAAATAATGTAGTGAATAGAATACCTATTATCTACAATGAGTGTTCACATTTTTACACATATAATAAATTGGATTGGAACTTATAATTTTTTATTACACAAACCATGATGGTGGAACAAAAAAAGATGATGATTGAATTCATGTTGTATGATCAATGTGTCACACTTATGTAAGAAATTTAAATGAATGTGATGGGTGCGCCCATAATTATATAGTCATCCAATGCATTAGGTAATGTTTATTCTCATTAGAAATCATGTTTGGATAAAGAGGGAACATTATTCCTTTTTGGGACGTTGTCTATTATTATGTCTTTGCAGTTTTCCTTAACCAATGATTATGATATAGTGTTTTATTTTGATTCCACATTTCCCATGTTTCTTTAATGTTATCATTTTATATCTTGTATAATTTTTCTTGATTATTATTATCACCCATTTTAATACCCTTCTATTTTCTTATTTTTTAAATTTTATTATTTTATTCACATTATTCCATGTTTATTACATTAATAATATTTATTCTTCTCCCTTTTCTTATTTATGTTCCTATGTGGTGCCATGAAGTTTTATGTATAAGAATGTTAAGGAAGTTTTCAACAAAGATGATTTATTTCGTGTTTTAATTTGTATTATAATTTACCTAATTCCAAAAAACACTATACTTCATGATCATCCTGGATGTATTAAGTGGAAACGTATGTAATAAATCATGTATTAATGAGATATAATGAGAAGGTTTTTCATAGTTTTTATCAGAGTAAACGTTTAGTTAATTTTGGTATTAGGATTAGAAAACTCTAGAAAAAGGCATAGGCATAAGAAAAAAATATAAGAAATCGTCTAAAAATATTGGTAAGGATATATAAAGTGGTTTATCAAAAACATACACCCATGTATGAATGCTACAAGTGGACATAGTTTTGGCACAAATATACCGTGGGTTAATATCTCTGACATAGTGAGTGAGGTCTGACTCAGTGTTACATGGTACATGAAAATGGGCATTACAATGCACCTGGTTTGACACTCCCAATAGATATAATTTTTAAACTCAAAAGTTTGTTTTGAAAAATAATTACGGGGCAAAAATTTCTAATAAGAGAATACGTTAGGAAATATATAATAGATAACCTAGATTTAATCCAAGAAAATCTCAAGATAAGGAAATAAATGTTATTTAAAAATTATCTTTCTTTTGCCATTTAATTTCATAATTATGTGTTTAATAGTTTGAAAATACCCTTCCCTAATTTTCCATTTATTCTAGTCAATGAAACAAGATAGATGGAATCAGGTAAACTATCAATTATACACGCAATACAATGACTACCCCCAATAAGATACCCAACAAGATAAGAGATGGAATCAAAACAATTTTGATGATAATATCTCAGTTGAATCAGGTTTTGAATTGAAAAATAGTTAGGGAGAAGTATACAAATCCACCTAATAAATAACAAGGTACAACTGAGGGATTTACAGTAATAATGCCTATGTATTTCAATGGATCATCTGATACCATTATCACATAATAATAGATGAAATCCATTAAAAATATCTTCTTCATTCACTAATTTTATAAAAAGAAGAGAATCTACTAGTTTTTTTATCATAGAGAGGTAGAATCTGATAAGTGGTTCATATTGATCACGAATATGAATCTAGAGGAAGAGATAAAAGTGATAGGGTGGAAGGAATTTCAAAAATTGTTTTTCGAAAAATATTTTCCTCAAATTCTCCATCTTAAAATGAACTATGATTTCCTTGAAATAAAAAAATAGAAAACAAATATATCAAGTTGTATAAGGAAAACATCAAAAGAAATTCATGATAGGCCTCTGGATTTATTATTACCCTCAAATGAATGTTTGAAAACTAATTTGGTTGGTTAAATTCAAGTCTACTAAAATCCCTGATGATCTGAAACATTGATTTCTATAAGGAAATGTTTCTTTGTGTCCTGAAAGTCAATTTGGAGACTTTGAAATATCAAGGGTATCACATGGATTTGATGTAGAAAGAATAGATTATTTCTAGATATCAAAGAGAGACATATAATAGTGCCAAGAAATATTATTATCTCACTTGAAGAATGTGTATAAAGAAACACCCTAGAAATTCGCTAAGAGAGGATGAGGAAACACTTTTGGTCAAAAAAGGAAGGAAACCTAGCTAATGAATATTGACCAAAGAAACTAAGTAATGTAATAGAGGAAATTAATTATTTGATCAACCCTTAACAAATTGTAAATTGATTAAAAGTATGGGAATCATGTCACTTTGAAAACCAAATCACAAATCCAAGGGACTTTGGAGACAACAAATAACCTCCAACGTAGCAAGGTATTGATTTTTCTATCAAAAACACATAGGTGGATCCCAAATATGATGTTGTGATAGGTATGGTATTTATTCACTCAAAAATAGAGAATGTATTTTTTATTCTTGTTCTACACATTCAATCATATAATGGTTGTTTAGTAAAACTATTCAAACACCACCATTGATAATGAAAATTGATATGTCTGAGAAAATGGAAAATGGGGAAATTCATGCATCCCATTTTTATAACTATACCCATATCAATATTTTGGGGAATAACATCCCATAGAACCATTTCATACTACCTTCTGATGAATTTTATGAAATTATAAGAGTATAATGGATTTACTTATATAGATCTAACATAAATTTCCATCAGATGGAAATTACTATTGGTATTGAAAATTTACCTCTGATTCCAAATAAGTGAAAGAAAGAGGATGAATCTTCTTTAGAACAAATATATTATTTATAAATATTAATTCTCTATGAGTAAGGGTATTTAGATAAACTGATTTATCCTATTGACTTATCCATCCTCTATGATATGGCTATTTTGATGGAATATGCTGATGATTTTCCTAAGGAATTTCCCGATTTTCCTCCTAGCTTAGTAGTTTAATTTGAAATAGAGACACATATGGAATTGCTATTATCCAAGACACTGTATAATATTTATTTGGACACTAGTAGCTATGGAAACAACTAGAGAACAATATAGATGAATTTTTCATACACCAAAGTGTTCCACCATGTGGTGTACCGATCCTCTTTGTTATTAATAATGATTGGTTAATGAATATTGGCATTGATTATTGTGATCCTAACAAGATCAATCTTAAGAACATGTATCAAATTCAAAGGATTAATGACTTTTTCAATTATTAACATGGAGAACCATAATTCTCCAAGGTGTATCTACGGTCATCATATGACCAAGTTAGGGCGAAGGAGGATATCCCCAAGACTACTTTTCATATAAGGAAAGGAAACTATGAGCTCATTTTAATTCCATTAAGTCTCACTAATTCTATATAAATATTCATGGACATGATCAATAGATTCTTTATTCATTACCTCAACAAGAGTGTGTTAGTATTTATAAATGATATTCTAATATTCACTAAAGTAAATGAGGCACAGGGGTTGCATTTGATAACTATGCTACAAAACATATGAAAGGAGAATCTCGATGCCATGAATAGAAAACGTGAGTTTGTGTTAAAAGAATTATCATTCTTGGGGAATGTCATCACAAGAAATAAGATATAAGTGGACCTTTATAATATAGAATCATTTTATGGCTAGTCAATTCGAACATCTATGATAGATATCCATTGTTTATAGGTATTAGTGGGGTATTATCATCAATTTTAGTGAAATTTCGTGGGATTCGAAACCATATAAAAATTTAAATCAGAATGAAGTATAGTTTTCTTGAAATGATTAATGTAAAAAGAGGTTAATGTAGAATAAAATGAGGCTAATCATTTCCATGTGCTCAAACTATCAAAAATTTGGGGAATTTGTGTGGTATTCAACAATTCATTGATGATGTAATTGGGATGTATGTTAATGAATAATAAAAAGGTCATAGTCTGTGCTTCAAGGTAGGGGAAAGTTCATGAATATAATTACACAACACATGATCTAGAGTTAGTTGTAGTTATCTTCTATATGAAAATATGATGTAATTATCTCATTGGTTTGAAATGTGAAAAATATATAGACCAAAAAAATAATCATGTATATATTTAAATATAAATATATGAATATGCTCCAATGAAGATGGTGTGAACTGATCAAGGACTAATGTTCCTCAATTCACATCAATCCAAGTAAATTGAATAAAGTTGAAGAAATACTAAGTATAAATGATCCATAAATTCTATCATTGATTATAATAGAGGGGGACCTGATATTCTTATATTTGGAATCAATAATCATTTCAATCATAAATGAATGGAAAACATATATCATTTAAAAAATTATTTATCGAACATCGATTACAAAGATGATATAGGATGATCAATGAAAGGATTTGGTAAATTAGAAGAATGTGGAAGCTATAAGGAATGATAAATCCTTTCAGTTAAATGTTAATTTAGAAGGAGTTATATGATTTGGGTCACGATATTGTGTGCCATAAAAAATGAGTTATGGAAGGAGATGTTGTATAATGAACATTTCTCATTCTTCTTCATCCTGTTAGGAATCACAAATATGTATCAAGATCGATATGAAAAATATTTGTGACCCAATATCATAAAAGATACCACAGAATATAAGTCTGTTAGACTTGTATATCTGTAAGTTAATGTGGAAGGGAGAAAATAAATGGGGATGATGTAACCCTTACCATACCATTATTGAAACTGGGGAAAATCACCATTGAATTGTTCAATGGTCTTCCAAATACCCCAAGAGGAAATTAGGCCATATCGGTTATGGTGGATCATCTTACAAATATTACACACATCATTGCAATTTGAGAATATTTTCTATTGGATCCACATGCATTTATATTCATCAGAGAAGTAGTAAGGTTGCATGGATTACATCTATCTATTTTATCTGATAGAGAGGTTCTAGAAAAGAATCAAAAATAATATAAAGACTAATCTAAAATTCATACAAACTTATCACCCCCAAAACGATATGAAATCTAAAAATACTATCTAGGAACTTGAGGAAAAGTTGTTGGAATTCTCAATTGAGTCCAATGGAGGATGGTATGAACATATCCCTCAAGATGAGTTCTCCAACAACAATAGTTTTCACTTGATCATCCAAATTACTTTCTATAAAGCCCTTTATGGGAAGAGGTATAAAACTCTAGAATTTTTTGGTTATGTTTGGGAACAAAAAATATATGGTCCTAAAAGAGTCGAGGAAATGGTGGAAAAGGTTAAGACCATTCAGTACCAAATTAATGCTTCAAATATTTGACAGTAGAGCTATGATAACAATCATCGACAATAACACGAGTATTATGTTATAGACATTTTATTCCTCAATATATCTACATGGAAAAATGATATGAGATTTGGGATGAAGGTAATGATTAGACCAATATAAAATGGCCCCTTTCAGATCCATGAATGCATCAGAGTTATAGCCTATCGATATTCATTCCCACATAACCTATCTAAAGTACATAACATATTCCATGTATCCCTCTTGAGAATTGAAATGAAAGACCCCTCATAATTACACAATCTAATGGTGGGACCAATGGAAAGAGATATTTCCAATGAATGGTATCCATTGAAAATATTAGATTATAGAGGCCAATTTTTTCGGAATAATACAATGCACCTAGTAAAAGTGTTGTGGAGAAACGAAATGTTTGATGAAGCAACATGGGAATTGGAAGAGTTGAAAAAATAGATATACCCTTATCTATGTTTTTTATGGGAAATGATAATTTTGAGTGTGATATTTCATATGGGGGTAAGAATGTAATGACCTTAACTATTATAAATAGAATTTCCCCATGAGTTTTAATTAAATTTCTTATTTTTTTAAAATTTTTATATAAAATTATTAACTTATTTGGATTATTATATCCGGTCATATTTAGATGACCGTTAAGAATCATTTCCATTTATAATATAGTAATTTATCAAATTATTACTATAAAAATAGGGTTTTAACAACTCCAATTGAAATTTACAATGGACGTGATGACCACAACATGCTGGATCATATTAAATGAAGAAAATTTATTAGAGAATCTGAGGGACATATATTACCTAGGATTTTTTCTAGACCATGCCCAATTCGAGATCTAACAACTTAAGTATGATAATAACCATTTGATAGAGATGTTAAAGATCATTGGGATCAATTCCAAAACTATATACGTCGAACAACCCATTAAGGCCGAACTATAATACACTATAATTTATAACTACTTTGTGGTGTATTAAATGGTTAATAATCATAAACCTAGTCATATGATTTTGTAGATTAATATTCACAGAATATTAAATATATATTATTTCTATTATTTTCATTTTATAAATAATTTTTATTTTTCTATAATAAGACAAAAATTGTATATTTGCATACTATTTAAATTCCAAAATGAAATTTATTTTGATGAATTAATGGATTTTTAAATAAATAATTTTTTAGAAAAATAATTTTATTAAATAATATTAATTAAACATAAATGATCATATACTTTAAATGAATTCAAATGTAATTTTTATAAGGTTCAAAAAACTATTATTGTTAAAAAGACCTTGCATTTCTCAATAAATGTCAATTAATATTTGAAAAGTGAAAATTCATAAAATTTATAAAATTATTTTTACCATTAATATTATTTATTGAGTAATATAATAGAAGTTATCCAATAGTTAATATTTCACAATTTTTGGAGATATTTGAATTTTCTTGAAATAAATTAAATTTCATTGAAATGTACATTGTATAATATGACAACATAATGACAAAAAATTATGTAATAAATACTATAAATAGTATAAATGGAAAAATATATGTTTTATAATTAACATAATCTATTTTTTAGTATATTTGATATACTTAATAAATCAATTATGAATCCTCCAAAACCATTAATATATTAAATTTTTTATATGATTTCATTAAGATTGTGACTCACCTCCACATAAAAGAGATAATTATTTAATAATGTTCAGACCGTTGCCTTATAAATTAATTTAAAAACTTCCATTTGGCAGAAACATTGGAAAAAAACCATGGGATTGTTTTTCACATTCGGATATTTTATTCTGCAAACTTCAAAACCTAACATTGAAAAATAATAAAAAATCCCCACTGATTTCCTATGAAAACACATCAATGATCCCATTTACCTTCAATAAAAATACATTGATCACATCTTTAAACTTACCTAACCTTTCTAAAGTCCTCTAAAGGTGACACAAAATATTTCATGACGCTCCTTCCATGAATTTGGAGTTACAAACTCAAGTATGGTTTTTTACTATTCTCGTATCCATTCAATATCATCTTTTATGTTATTCATATTAGTATCAGTTTGATGTTTTTTTTGTTATGTTTTACTACCACCCCTTAAATTATTTTTGATATATATGTTATTATAGACCCATTTCACTCTTAATAAAAAATCCTAGGAACATCTAGTTACACGTGTTAGGATATCCAAATTTAGTAATCGACTCTCACCTTCTCTTATTTTTTATGGGATTGTTGTTATCTTATGAATTTTATTTCATATTATATATTTTGATATATTTATTTCCATGTCAATATTAATTATTATTTTAAAAAGAAATTATTAGAGACCCCTTTATCTCTAGTAAATAAATTAATATGTTTTTATTTGACATCGTTATGTTGCTGATATTTCACCACGATTTTCTATGTTTTATTAATTTTTTAGTGAATAACATAAAATTTTTCTATAATGGGTGTTCACCATTATACACATCTACGTATTTTTCATGGTAGTTACATTTATGTATTACACACCCCTTAATCAGGGAATAGAAATTGGTGATGATTGATTGCGTATTGTATGATCTTTTTGGAAAACATAATCATGGGAATCAAATGAATGTGATGGGTGCTCCAAAAACTAAACTAGAACTCCATTGCCACGAGTAATGTTTAGTATCAAGAGACGTTATGTTGGGTTAGAATGTGAACCTAATTTATTTATGGGACATTCCCAATCTTGATGTATAGGACTTTTTCCATGAGCAATGTTTTTGATGGAGTGTTTTATGATATTTCCACAATTACCATGATGTTATTTTGTTATCATGTTATATCATGTGTTAATGATAATGTCTATGATTCTCACCACTTTTTTTCCTCGTTCATACGACTATTGTCTAACGTGTATTTTTTTCACATTATTCTATTTTTTCCCTAACTAATTTTTATAAACCACTCACTTATTATGTATGTTACGAGGTTATCCCACACAATTTTAAGTATAAGAATGTTAAGAATGTTTTCAATAAAGATGAATCATTTTAGGTTTTATGTAGTTGTGTAAAACAACACCCTAAGATTTTTTGATAATATTTCATTCAAAATATTTTGATATTTTGATATTTTTATTCATGTAAAACTGAAAATAGTTTTTCAATACGTAAAAAATTTCTTTCACAAGGAACCGAATTGGTGCATGTTACACACATCAATGACATGGAGTAAAATTCATGGAACAATAAGATTATCATATATTTTTGGCATGATAAACCTCCCTCAATGGCTGGTGTAACACGTAATAACTAGTGTCACCTAAAGGTAATATATTATTAAAAATATTTTTATAATGGAATATAACATTGGAGTTATGTGGATGGATATGAATAGTAATCACTAAATTCTGAAAATATGTTGTTTACACTAATATAATATTAATTCACAGAAAGCCAATTGAATAGAATTGAAAATATTGTTATAATCAAAAACTATTTTAACATATAAAATTAAATTCATTTTAACTGGTTTATTGATATTAATATAATTAATATTTTATATATTCAATAAAATATTTTTTATATCCATCCAATAGATACGATAGACATAAGATAATAAGAAACGCAATTTTATGCATCAAAAACCTATATTTTAAATAAAGGTACTTTTACAACATTTTTATAATGAAAAAATTTTAAATAATATTAATTGAACTTTTATAGATTTAATATCTAAAAATAAACATAATATTTAAAAGAGAGACATAAAAATTATTTTAGGATAAATTTTTATTATTTTTCAATAAGGTTTCAATTTTGACTGTATAGTTTAAAATTTCGGATTTTCAATTTTAAACAGCTTTTTAAATTAACTTATTTGCAAAGATAAATTATATTTTAATTGGTTAAATTGTTTAGTTAGATATTCTTTTTTTCCATTAAACTAATACAGTAAATCATAACAAATTTCCCATTGAAATTGGATATATAAACCTTGATAACTTTTAGTGTTTTTTAATTTAAAAACCCGTATTGTCATCTTATCATATAGATAAATATTAAATTAATTTCTACCATGTATGTTTTTATAAATTTAAAAAATGGATTCCATCTTTGGAATGACAATAATTTTTTTATAATATTTTCATAATATATTTTGTTAAAAAATATTTTTGAATGTGTTAAAAATTTACTTCATTGGTTAAGAGAATAATTTTTTTAATAAAGTACTAAGCCTTATATATAAGACCATGAAAACTAGTCACATGCCCAAGACACATTACAATGTCAGATTTAGAGAATATCCTAAATATTATAGACCTTGTTCCATTATATAATCCACTTTAATCATGAAAACATGGGTGGAATTCTCTCTTCAAATATTTACAAGAGTGATACTCCTCCTCCACAATAAAAGGGAACCCTTTCCTCCCACATCCTCACAACTATGAGGATTGCCCAAAAACTACTCAAATAAGATCCCCAATTCCCTCCCTTCATCATAGAATCCTTTTCATGGGAATAACGATACTCTTGTATTCTTTTGGGAACAAAACAAAATAGGTTACGTAATTAAGAGGTAACATATTCTCTCAAGCTCCTTCCCATTATTTTCCTTCTAAACCCAATCCACACTATTTATTCAATTATTGAATAAAGAAACAAGTATATTAAATATATTATTTTTTTATTCTATGGGTTCATAATATTCTTACACACACCTCCATGTAATGGGTAATGAACATACTATTTCTGTCTATGATGACTTATTGTCTCATGAATTGACAATTATTCATTTTTTCATTACTATCAATCATGGTGGACATTATGATGTAAAAATTGTTTATATAAGTCATATAATATTTTTATTATTTATTTTAGATTCTGAATTAATTTATTAATGAATATCGTTTTTTCTTTCTATTTTCTATAATTATTATAATTTCATTTGAGGACATATGGACTACTACCCCCTTGAAGAAAACAGATTTGTTCACACACTACATTTAATGAATTAAGGATGTGTTTAGTGTAATAATAATTTATATATAACATAAAAATAATAATTTAATGATGTTATATACATATACACCTATATTTCATAATCTTTCAATATTTCAATACGATAATTTAAATGGAAACATCATTCAAGCGTATCAACAACATACTGTCTCTATGAATAGTGTATTCCATTACATAATTATTTATGGTAAAGATTATTATAATATTAATATATTTGATTATATGATATTTATATTAATATTTACTTTCTTTATTCAATATATAAATATAAGGATAGGAAATATTACAAATTAAGATGTTGTCGATGAACAAAGAGAATATTGCTCGAAGTGAAACCGTAACATAGGGTCACTAACATTTCAGAACTAAAACATCATAATAAAATAATATATTTTATTATATAAAAAAATATTATTCTATGAAACATTTATAATAAACATATATTTATTATACATGAATCTTGCACAATTTTGAATATAGTGAAAACCCAAGGTAAGGAGATTCTATAACGACCCATACTTTACATACATTGTTATTACATAATAATTTAAGCACACTCATTACAACATATAACAAAACCATGAAAGGACCATATATGTATAATGTATTTAGAAACTAGGAAACATAAAAAACTGATTCATAAGTCATTTTCGTTGTCTCCCATTTATTTCATCATACCTAGGGTCCCTTTTGTAATATTCTATTTAGTAGCCTTCTTCCTGACCTTGGGTAAGAAAACATACAAAAGGGTGAGCTCAAATGCTCAGTAAGGGTAAAAAAAAGAAATATCAATCACATCATATTCATAAGAACATAACATTTTGGAAAACTTAACCTGCAAAAGAGATCATAATATCATAACATGGGATAAATCATAGTGGTGAAATGTAATCCCATAAAATCATAACATAAAACATGAAACATTGTGGCATACTCAAATAATAATATAGAATCATTTCTTATTAGTCAATACTCATTTTCAAGATTATCTTAGCAGAAAAAGTCCATTTCTGAACCGAGTTCACTCCTCCTTTCAGTCCTGTATCACTAAACTGGTTTAACCTGCCATTCCAGCCATGTATATCTCATGAGATATAAATCTTTACCCAATGCATTGGAGGGAGATATAGGTACCACCCACCTCATAATGATACCATTATTATGTGAGCCAAAAATCATAAATCATACATCATAGCATAACCCATGTAATAACAATGGGATTCATAAACATCATGCCATCATAACATAATCCATATAAGATAAAAATACATCATATAAATAATTTAGTCATAACATATTCAAATCAATGTAAAAATAGGGATAGAAACAGAACCCTATATTATCTTAGTTGGAAAATAATTTTGATAAAATGCTTGAACTCCATTCTTGAGGAAAATATCCTTTCTACTTTAAAAACATTTTTCCTTTCTTAAAATGTCATACAATTTTAAACAAAAAGAAGTTGATTAAAAATAAACATGAAAATTTGTAAAGGAAACTTCATGGAAATAATGTTCTAAAAATCCATTCAGGCTGTATAAGTTA
This sequence comes from Viscum album, assembly GCA_963277665.1. Classification (NCBI taxonomy): domain Eukaryota; kingdom Viridiplantae; phylum Streptophyta; class Magnoliopsida; order Santalales; family Viscaceae; genus Viscum; species Viscum album. Next base: position 408,687,091 of record OY728134.1, on the reverse strand, counting down.
AAAAAACATTCTTCTCTTACTTTGGCCGGAAATGTCAAAAAGTACCTCGTACTAAAAACAACTAATGATTTCTTTCCTATCTTTTACTAAAGACTCATCGAAGGTTCAAATTGGTTTTCAACAATTGTAGTAGGATATAAATAAAATTAAATATTGAGGAAACATGGATGTGGATGATAAATACACCCCAGTAAATACCAAAGTATAAACAATCTCGGATAAAAATGTGATTTTGAGATTTTCCCTTACCTTAGGACCGATTTTCTTCGTACGTGTCCGAACCTCCTGTATAATGATTTAAATAATGTTATTTACTTTTTCATGAATTTTAATCATTGTTATGATATCATATATGGTCATATTCTAAGCTTTGTATTAGTAATATTTCATTGCTACTTGTTATTCAGGTGTTTATTGTTTTTTTGTTCTTATGCGTGTTTCGTCGAATAAATTCTTATTCTTCATTTTAGGTTATAGATACCTAATTTATGGAATTTTATTAGTGTAATATATATCATATTTATTCATTAAATTCATTTATATAATCATTATGAAATGATGATCATGTAGAACGAGTCACATCACATCATGGAGACGGTAGGCCGTACGTACACACGAGCGACGATATCGTTCTCATGAGTGTGGAATTGTATTGAAGTGTATGTATACTATTTCAGAATAAATATCATTTTAAAATAATCATGTATACTTATTCTTTACACCATTATACCCATCCAAGTAAGGCGGTGGTGGAAAACATATTACCCCATGAAGTGGAGACGGTATTCCGTACGTACGCACGTACGATGACTTCATTATCCGTAGGATGGATAGAAGGTGAAATAGTGTTGTTTCATATTTATAATAACATATAAGTATATGAGTGATACTGATTTTATCACTTCATAATGAAACAACTAGGGAAGAACAAGTTGAAGAAGAAAAAATTTGGAAAGTACCAGTAATGGATATTACCTCTTATTTGACGCGCCTCTTCTTAACCTCCTCTCAGGGAAATAGGGATGGTGTTTTCAGAAGACCAAGACCTCTAAGATTTTTATAGGGAAGTGAAGAATATAATTTTTGAGGGTTTGGCTGAGCGTGATGGCTCAATGTGGGGTGAGGAGGATAGAGACGAGGTGCCCTTTTATAAGGGAGGAGAGGGACACCTTTGGAAAAACTAAAAATATTATTTTATTATAAAGTCATATTAGGTTTTTAATAGCTCCAAATTGATTTATTTCGAAGATAAGGTGGGTATGGGTCTAAATACACCCATCAAATAGAATTTGGAAATGTTTAGGTTACTATTTTAACCTTATCATTTAGATTTAACTTTAAGTTCAATAATTTTACTTTTACCCTGTCTTCTTCTTTTCTTAAACTATAAGGTTAATAAACATACTATAACAAGCAAAAAGAAACCATAGTTGTATACTATTAATATATATATCCTTAAATGAGTCATTTGGCCGAACCTTAGATTTTTAGGAATAAAATAACAATTAATAATATAATATGTGTTCTAAAAACTATTTTATGTCAATTTTGACACTATTTGGTCATTGATTTTTGTAAAAATCAAAACAGAATTATTAGTCGTTAAAAAGTTACTTAAATACATACTAACATGTCATGGTAACCATGAAAATTATTTTAATCCATAAAAAGTCTCAAATTACATTTATTTGAGTATTTATAACATCAATTATGTTAATATTTCATTATTAAGAAAATTATTGCATCATCATTGTGTCAGAAATAAATTAAATTATATAATGTCTAAAAATTATAAATAAAATAACATTATGTAGGAAATATTTTTGTCTTTCTAATGAATATTTATAGTCGAATTTATTTTATGTATAACCCTATACTAAAAATGTTTTAGTTATTAAACATTCATTTTAACTATTTTCACTATTCTTTAAATAAAATAATATTAAATGTCCTAATCTAATCCAAGTGGACCTAAAGGGTAATATTTTATCCCTAGTGTTGTTTTTGGTCGAATTAAACTTATCCAATATAATTATAACATGTGTTAGGGTAATAATAATATCATTTTTACCCTTAATTACCCTATTTAGTTTTAACCGTGGTAATTAAAAGAAAAAAAGTTACTATTCACCAAAAATTATTTTCATCTCATTGAACCACATTTAACTTACTGACATCAATCGTGTCTCTCAAATTTTTTAAATTCCATTCACAAAAGTGGTAAAATTATGTTTTATTTAAATTTGCAAATTCTTCTAGGAGGTGTGTAAAAGACGGTCAAAAGTTCAATAAATTTATATATATATAAAATTATTATAAAATGACTCCAATGAATTATATTTAACTTATATATATACTATGTATCAATTTGTACATAAATAAATTTAAATAAAATAAATAATTATTTAAATAAAAAGTCGGTTTTTAAATAGTAATCGAGTGTTTTCACTATTCATCAAAAAATGAAAGTTTTCAGAAAAATACCAAAATTTCACCCTAGGCTAATTTCGATATTCCGAATCCAAAAATGAAGTCCATTTTGAAAATTAAAATTTATAAAATTTTAAAAAGTGGTTATTACTATTCATAACTGCAAGTTTTAATAATATTTTAATAGCATATCATTGTTTAGTGAAACTCGGTATTGCGTACAACACAAGCTATCGAGAAAGGCTGCAATTGCGTGTAAAGAAAGACAAGCTAGTGTTGTGTGTAGTGAAATATTTCTTTGATGATGTATAAAAACAAAATATTTCTCATAAAAATCTTAGTTGTCACAGATTCCATCAACCTTTATATTTCTGTGGGATACATGCTATGTGGGTCACTCATTCCATTTATGTGGTGTATGTGCTAAACATTAAGGTATTCCATGTATAATATAACTATATTTATGAGTATTCACATTTTTTTTAAATATCCATTTTTCATGGGGTTTACATTCAATGTTGACCAATGTATGATCAAATATGTATAATGAGATGCTCAAATACAAGAGTGGGTGAATATTATTCTTTAATAATTAATATGGAACCATTAAAGATGATATAAAACATTCTTAAAGAATTATTATTCACCTTATGGAAATTTGTTTCCTAAGATTAGCTTTTATAATTAAGAAAACATTGTTTAATAAAGTTAAACCAACATTCAAAAAACCACTTAAAAACAATTTCTTAAACTTACAAACATAAGATAAAAACCTAAGAATGATTTTATTAAAGGAAATATTATTACTTAAAGCATATAGAATCTTTGGTATAATCAGTGTAACAAAATTACAAAGTATAAAAATTTTCTACATTATAACTTTAATAATGTTTAAATAGAATCAAAATTAAAACATCATGAAAATAAGTAACAATAAGATACTTTTAACCCAAAGAGAAGGGTATACAATAACATTGGATAAAGGTTCCTTGATTTATACTTTCAAGAAAGTCTGTCTTACCCAAACCCAGGTAAGCCCCAATCCGATGATTGGTATCTGTCTTGCTATCCTTGCACCCCTCGTTTTAGAAGAAAATCAGAACCTCTATCTTCCAAACCCGAAAGGCCACGATCATCATTATCAAAGTCTGCAAAATCCAATCTAAACAACTTGTTCACACCTGAACAAATTGTTCGTTACATATTCACGAAAAATTGAGAGTTGTAAGATCCTCTCTCTAGATATCGCATTACAAACATTGATTTATTTTTCATTCAATATTCATTCTTGTTCTCTAGAATAGTTTTCTCATTCAAATTGACTTGTATTTACAGGAAAAACAACCCAACGTTCCGCTCCACTCTAATGGTAAAATTTTCGTTAAATTTTAGAGGGCCCTGAGCACTGGTGTAACATACAGTGGTTAGTTTGTAACCGATTTGACGACATCATTTCAATTAAATAAAATGATGTAGAGTTAAAGATAAATGTTAAGTATAAGAAAACATTTAATCTAATAATATTTGAATGATATATTAAATAACTCTAACAATATCATGAATAATATATTCTTAAGAAAAAGTAAATCGGATTGTGAAAATAATATCACATTTGTACTGGAATTGGAATCATGAAACAGAATGATGCTTGTACCGGAATCAGAATCATAAAATAGATTGAAATTTATACCGGATTCAGAATCATAAAACTGAATGACATTAGTACTGAATTCAGAATCATAAAACTAAATGACTTTTGAATAGGATTAAAAATCATAAAAAATGACTTTTCTACCAGATTCAGAATCATAAAACAAAATGACATTTGTACCGAATTAGGAATCATAAAATAGAATGAAAAATTTGTAACATAAGAAAAAAAATCAGAACTTAATAAAAAGTATTTGTGATTTTCAAAACATAAAACCATAATGAATGGAGAGGTCATAAGATAACCTTATTGACTCAATAATATCCACTTTTCTTGAATGAAAAAACAACTTTTCTAAGGAAGAATATATTGACTTTTATAAACAAGTACAAATAAATTTATCTCCCCCATTGAATGAGATTTATGGTGAATATGACTAACTCCCCCTTAGGTATTGTTTTCCAAGGATCGCATTCATGATCTTTAGCATCCAGTTTTCATTCTTATGAAAAAAAGCTCACACTTTGATAAACTTCATATCTTAAAAGAAGCGTTCCTCTAGGCATTATTCTATCTTACCATAATCCACCTTAATATATTCTCTCCCTTTGGAGTATTCATTAAAATCTTCCTTCTAATAAATTCTCCCCTTGTGTGAATTTCAAAAATAAATGGAGAAGTATAAGATGTACATGTAAGGGTTTTGGAAACATTCATGTGAAAACAAAATAAGAATATTGAAGAAACATATTAATGAACTTTTGGAAATATTGTTTAGATTAAGATTAAACATTAGTATTAAACAAAAATCATCCATCCTTCTTTTGCACCGACATCATTACGTTTTACAGAGCTTTGAGTTTCAAGACATCTTTTTTATTTTCATGAACATTATTTTGCACGATCTTCTAATCCTGGTTCTTGTTTTCTATAGAAAATATTCTTTCTTCATGATCAGTGTTTATAACGTCTTGATTCTTAATGAAATATTCTTGAGAAGCCACCTTTTTCACTAATTCATCTCTTACTTCCTTCTCACTGCTTACATATCAGAAAATGGAATTGAGTTGACTAACCTTCTTAGATATTGATGCATTGACGTTGTAGATATAGCGACCCGAGCAGTTTATTACATTACTATTACATCATTTTAATGATAAAAAACATAATAGTATTATACATAGAAGATCTAATGGTTTAGTTTCCTAGGAAAACTAGGATCACACATAACAAATACAACATCAAGAATAAACATTTATTTAATTTCTTCTTCTCTAGATTCTTATTGGCACTTGTCCTCTCCTTAGTACATGTAGTCACCAGAGGATATACATCAAAAAAGAGTGATATAGAATCCTAGTAAGAGGATAGATAAGAACAATATAGCATGGGGTGATCATAATCATTACATGGGAAAAATATCATGAACATGAGAGGAAGCATATATAAGATTTCAAATGTGGAAATGCATAAAAATAAAACATCATGTATTAGTGGTTAACTACCAGACATACTTGTGAACCAAGCTAGAATCTTGTTCACACATCATTTCACATTTAATCATGAGATTCATCACTTTACCCAATGTATTGTAGCACTGTATAATTCCAGGTGCACCTTTCACATTCAAACATTCATATTGTGCTATATAATTCCGGGTGCACCTGTCACATCATAAAATTATCATTATCATTATTCCCACATAAAACACATATAAAAAATGAAAATAATTAACCCATGTAAAGGAATGGGTTTCATATCATAAGAATACATTCATATGCTTTGGGTTCCTAAAAGGAAGAGGGAATAACTTACATGATACAAGAACCATCAACAATGAATGATAGGTAAAAGATGAGTTCTTAAAAGAAGAGTTCTTTTTGAAAACATTTGGTTTGACATAAAATTAATTATAAAACATGTATATCCCATAAAATTTAATATAATGATGAGAAAATTATCTTAAAAGAATAACAAAATCAAAAATGAAGTGAAAGAGGTAGAACCCGAATGATGAAAGTTGGGTTTGAGAATTTCCTGTTACCTTATATATGAATGATTCTTTCTCATTAATTCCCTATATAATGACATTATATTCATTTATTAGAAATATAGAACCATTTTTACATTAATATGGTTCATTATGGTTTCAATATGTGATTTAATGTGCCTTTGGACAAGTTATAGAGTATAAAAACATTATTCAAGAATGTTTATTTTTGTGGTTTTCTTGAGTGGTTCACTTGTATTCTTGATGCTTGGGTAGAACATGGGTAAACATCGATAAGTAATATTACATATTATTAATGATATTACCAGAGTTTCAATGATCATATATATAATTATATTAGATACATATGGATGTATCATTAGATAATAATTAAATGTTGATTGTTTGGGTTAATATGGGCTGTTTTTCGATCACAACAAACTTGTTTTATTTTATCACTTTGTAATATGAAAATAAGTTTGTTTCAGAAATTTATATAGAAAATAATATATATAACATATTTTGGTTCAGCCATAAAAATAATTTCATGACCAAATCTGAAGGTAGGAATGAAAGAAGAAATCACGTCGTTCTTGAAGGTGATGAATTAACACCTCACAAACAACGTTCTCTTTAATAAAATAAAAGGAAGAGGGAAAGTGGGTTTGATGAAATAATATCCTATTAGAATCATAAAATTAAATTATATTTATAATACTATAGTTACAATACCATTTTGATGAAGATAGGTGGGGAGAGATCAAAAATGAACTTGAACTTGAAAGGAAATTAAAGGAGAAGACCGATGTAAATTACCTCTTAAATCATCCTCTTGAGATCCTCCATAAGGAACAAAGATTTATCTTTTGATGAGACCAATAGATCTCAAACGTGGGATAGTAGCTAGGGAAGGTGTTTGGGTAGTGTTTAGAGAAGTCTTGGAGCTTGAGAGGTGTGAGGAAATGAGGGAGTGAAGGGTGGTTTTTATAGTGGAGTGGAGAGGGGTTTCTTTAATATAAATTTTATTAGTTTATTATTTCTTCACAAAACAAATAATTGTAATTCTTGAATGAACAATAATAGTAATTATATCATTCAATCCTAAACCAAATGGGCTTACATCACCAGAACATCATTGATGAATCAATTAATCCATTATTTAGCATTTATTGTGAATTATCGGATTCTACAATTCATAAAAAATTCAAGTATTTTAGAAAAATCCCAAAAATTTATCCCTGCCATTTTTCAATGTGTAGAATCAAAAAATGAATTCCATTTTCCAAAAATATTTTTCAAAATATTATTAATATAATATTTAATTAAAATCATATTTTACTTGAAAAAGAGTTTTTATGATTAAAACTGATTTTATAGTGCTTTCAAGAATTATGTAGGGTCTTATAAAATTAACTAAAAACTATAAGAAATTGATTTGATAAATAATGAATAAATTTTAAGAAAATAAATTTTCCTTAAAATAATAATTAATTAAAATTAATTATTTATGACTTACAAAATTCCAAAACGTTTACTAAGGTATAATTGTCACTTTTTTATATGTATAAAATTTATTTAATTATTCATGGGTAAGGTTACTATTATTTTGGATGATTTACTATTCATAAGGGTCATATTACTAGTCATAAGGGTAGGTAACTGTTCACAATGATACGTTACTATTCACCGAAGTTTATTATTTTTCATTAGACTTAAAAAATCATATTGAACACAACCGTGTAGGTCATATTTTCAAAATTCCAAACACAAAAGTGACAAACTAATGTTTAAAGGTCACTTATCACTTATTAGTTCATTATGATTGGTTTTCATGTTATTTTATGACATAATTATAAGAAGGAAATTTCCATTGAAAAACATTGGGTCATTACAGTGGAACTCTGTTTCAAAAGTATTGAATGATATGTTTTTTGAATCCATAGAAGTCACTAAATGGACTGACCTCTTCATTAATTGTTTCGGTGTAGTTAAAACTCTTTTACAAGTCACCTGATGAGCATTGTAATCAATCAAAATATTACCGAAGTTTTCGTCTTTTTTTACCACTGTGTCCATAAGCATATTAGTCTATTATGCCTTTTGATTTATGGTTACATGCATAATTTAACTTTGTACATCTATATTTGTAAGAACCATAATGGTGCTAACTAAATTTCTTAAAGATATCTTGACAAAGTCATGATCAGTAGATTATGAGGATTTAGAACATGAAACATATTTTTCATTCTCAAATCCTCTTAGAGTTAAGGAAGCTGGTTTCTGTATTCTCTTAGAAGACATCTATGGTGTTTCTATTATCAGATGATTCAACCAAAACATTTTTTCCTTTTCCAGGATTTCAAATAGGGGATTGTTCATCAGACACATGAAAAAAATTAATATTTTCCTGTTCATCTTCTTCCCATTCAAAACCATGATGTTGGGATCTTTCATTCCATTATTCTTCCTGAGTTTCTTCCTCTTCACCACCGTGTTCATCAGCATATTATTTCCCTTATTCTCCTATTTCAATTCCAACTTGTTCTTCATTTTCAACTTCTACTTATTCCTCAACTTCTTCTTCATATTATTATTCAACTCTTTCTTCAAAAAAGGATTTAGAAACTGAACTAAGAGGAGTTCCAAGGTAATGTTCCACTTCCCTTAAAACATCATCATAATCTTCTTGAGTAATCTAATCTTCTATTTTTTGAACATGTTCTGATAAATTTAGAACATTCCTGGATTTCTGGATTTTTGGAATGTTAATCTGCTTCTTATGAACAACTTGAGGTTTAGGTACTTCTTGAGATTTCTTTTCATTAGATTTTATTAAGGACTTACAGACATGATCATTCAAGGGTTTCTTCTTCGAGATTTTCTCCTTCTTTAAATTCTCATGATTTTCGGCTTGCTTGATTTTTAATGCTTTAGCATCTTCAAGGTTTTTGTCAAAGGAAGGATATCTTTCCTTTCCGGTAGTTTCCAATTCTTTATACATTGAAACTACTACATAAAAATAGGCTTTTAGTTTCTTTATAGGAGGATGTGCTGATACCAGGACATCAGGAACTCATACTGGCAAGCTTGGTTCTTTATGTTTTCTTTTCAGGGGTACCAATTTTATAAGATTTCGAAACATCATGTTTGTGCTTGACAACAATTTATTCAAAAGTTTTGTATTCCTATATAAAATCTATCTTCATCCTCCTTAGATTGTCATCATTGAGCTACAAAATCATGAAAGGTGTTGAGACTGATCGTCATGGGATGTTTAGTTCTTGAAGGCACATAACAATTTTCTTGGAGATAGTTGATGGATACATAAGAATCTGATATCTGATGGTTCAACATTTTATTGCCTGGATGGTGTGAATGATGAACTTATCCAAGTTGATATTCCTTATGCTGATAAAAAAAATATAAAAAATGATATAACATATCATTATAGAGTCTTTATCTCCTTTTTATGGAATTATAAAGCCTTGCGTCCAGAGAGCTAACAACTTATGATTTGTTGTATGATTCGAAGTCTTCATATTCTTTACATACTGAAGACCATGATAATCCAATGCCATGACTTTTCCAAAAGAACCTTCATTCTTGGGAAGTTTTTGAGAGCATAGAATAAATTCCCCTTCATACTGTATGTTGAGGACATAAGTTTCCTTCTTATATGGAACTATATATGTCTTATCATAACATTTGAACATAAAAGTTTCATTTCCATCCTTTTGAAAGAAGGTAACAGATTAGTATAAATAAACAAAAAAATCAGTGAAAACTGGATACCGACCTTTCTATTTTCCCTATTGATTGACCGATCCGTTATTTCCTTGATAATCAGAATCAGATCTGTTGAGGATTTAGAAGTCATTTGAGATAAAAGAAAAAAAGGAATCAGAATGAGGACTTTTATGGAAATAGAACTTTGGTGTAGAGGTCAGTAAGATTGGTGTGGCACTTATAAACTAGGAAACCCTTATATAGACATATTTAGGACCTTTAAACTTCCATAAGGTAATCAAATGACTAAGAAACAATACAATCTTATTTGAAGGTTGAGGATGATTATAAAAAATATGAATTCAGACCATTTTTAGTAAGGTAAACTAGAATTGAAAATTTTGAGACACCAACAATTGAAACATAAAATAAGAAAATAAAGAGTAAGAAAATGAACCTTTTTGAATACTGTAATGAATTTATCTGTATTATAATAATTTTCTTAAAAGTTTTAGATTCTCATATTTTAATTTCGAAAATGTCAATTATGAAATTTTCAATTTGCAATTTATTTTTTAAAATAATTTTATAATTTATTAATGAAATATTATGTTCTTATAAAAAGAAAAATAGAGAAATAAAATCATATGTACTCCCCCATAAATAAGAAGTAACTTAATGTTAAGAGATGATTTAAACAAGAAGTAGATATGAATGATTACCTTACATACATAATTCCTAGATTCTATTTAATCTTTTCAAATCTATCGGAAGGTAATGGAATTTTAAAAATATCAGCATGTTTTTCTTGGGTTCCAATGAATTGAAGAATCATATATCCATTCAAAGTGTGATCACTAAGAAAGTGATGTCTAATATCAATGTGTTTTGCATGGGAGGGATTTACATGGTTTTTACATAGAGCAATGGCACCTGTGTTATCACACCTTATTTGAGTCTAAAGTTCTTCTTACGTATAGAAATAATCTTTTTTATATCCATTAAATGGGGTTCTTTAGGATTTTCAAGAAATATTTAACATAAGAATATTGATAACATTAATTCAGGTCGACTAACTATTAAGTAAAGTAAACTTCTTATCTTCTCTCTATAAGATGTTTGATCCACAGGTTTCCATGCTTCTTATTTATTAAGATTATTAGAGGTTCCAATAGGATTAGTTATACACTTATTGTTTTCATACCCAATATTCCTAGGAAAGTATTTAATATACTTATGTTGAGATATGTATGTTCCCTCTGGTGTTTGAGAAATTTGAAAACCAAGGAAATAAGTTAACTCATCCATCATACTCATCCCAATTCATATTTAATATGATTCGAAAAGGAATGAGTTAACTATTGAGGAGTTGATCCAAAGATGATGTCATCAATATAAATTGGAACAATCAAAACATATTTATTAATTGTCATGATAAAAGAGTTGGATCAAGAGTTCCCTTGACATAGTTATTTTGAAGCAAAAATCCTGAAAGTCTTTCATACCATGCTTTAGGGGACTTTTTATGTCTATATAGAGCATTGGTAAGTTTATAAACATGATTAAGAAATTTTGTATCTTTAATTCCAGGGGTTGTTCTACATAGACTTTATCCTATACATAAAATTTATGAGAATCCCACTTTATATATGTTTTATAATGTATAAAACTGAATAATTCTGCAAAAAATAGAAGAATATGAATAGAATAAAGTCTTGCTATAGGAGCATAGGTTTCTTCATAGTCTATGCCTTCTTATTGGTTATATCCTTTAGAAACTAATATTTCTTTATTTCTAAAATTTACTCCATTTTCATATCATTTATTTCTAAAACCCCACTTTACTCCAACAACATATGTTTCCATAGGTTTTTCTACTAGGGTTCAAACTTGATTTCTTACGAATTCATTAAGTTCACCATGCATAGCCTATATCTGATCTTCATCTCTCAAGGCTTGTTCAGGTGTCTTTGGTTCAAATTGAGAGGGAAATGAAATTTGTTCAAGTTCATTCCATAAAGAACAAATTTTTATTACTGGTTGTTTAACATTTCAAATGAAATTATCACTATGATGATTCCTATGTAACAACTGACTTGGATTTTAAAAAATTGGTTCACCAAAATATGGTAGAAAATCGTCAGGAGTAAATGTTTCTGAAATATTTTCTTGAACCTTGTCCTTGACTGAAAAATGATTTACCAAAGGTTGTTGATCCGTTTTAAAAAATATATCAAGAATTGATTCAGGTTTTTTGAAAACAAAAGGATCATTTTCATCAAAATTAACATGTACTATTTCTTCCATAGTGAAAGTGTTTTTATTAAAAACTTTTTATGCCATAGAATTAGTAGAGTAACATAAGAAAATTCCTTCAACAGATTTGGGTGAAAACTTATATATGTAATCATATGTATTCAAGATAAATACATTGCAACCAAAAACTATTAAGTAAAAACATTTGGTCTTCTCCTAGTCCATAACTCATAAGGTGTTTTATTAAGAAAAGGACTTATTAAATCTCAATTTATAGTATAAAAAGAAGTACATATATCTTCAGCCCAAAAATGATTACTTATAGAATATTCAAACATCATGGTTGTAGTCATGTCTTGAGGAACACAATTTCTTCTTTCGACAACACCATTCTATTGAAGAGTTCTTGGAGTTGAAAAGTTGTGAGTAATATCTTTTTTACTACAAAAAGTATCAAAATCATAATTTTCAAATTCTCCACAATGATCACTATGAATAGTTATAAATGGATGATTTTTCTCATTTTTTAACTTGAGAATTAATGTTTTTAAAATATGAAAAATCTTTATATTTTATTCAATGAATGTAGACCAAAATAAATCTATTATAGTCATTAATTAGGATAAACACATATGATTTACCTTCAATACATCTAGTTTGTGTTGGACCAAATAATTCCATGTGCACTAACTGTAAGGCATTAGATATTGTAACTTCTCTTATAGATTTAATGCTATATTTATGTTTATTTCTATATTGATAAGCATCACATAATTTTGGGGAATCAAACCTATGTTCTGATAGATCAAGAACAAATTATTTCATAGAATGTTTACTAAGATTCCATAAGATACAGTGTTTTAGTCTTCTACAACAAATCAATGATTGATCATCAAATACACTAAGGAACGGTAGATCTTTACTTTTAAGGTCTTATAGGTTTAAGATATATACATTCCCATGCCGAATAGGGTAGATAATTAACTCATCGTTGGAATTGTGAACTAAACATTTATCATTTCTAAAATTCATATGTTATCCTTCATCACGTAATTGGATTATGCTAATGAGATTGTGATTACTACCTTTTACAAAAAATAACATTTTAAATAATATCTTTACCAAGAAGAATAATGATACCTATAATGGCAATTTCTCATTGAGAATTACCTCCGAAAGTCACATTTCCAATCTTTTTCTTTAAAATCTTTTTGAAATATTCTTTGTAACCATTCCTATGCTGGGAACAACCAATATCCATGTACCATAAGTTGTTTGTACTTCCTTCATTATCTTTAAAATTAAATATTTAGGTTTTCATAATCCAAACATTCTTGGATCCGGAATTTTTTGATAATAAAATCTCAGGTAACCATATTTTTTTTTGAAAACCTAGAATTATGAAACCCAAGGGATTGAGATTTATTTAAAAAACAGTTCTTCATCCAATATCCACCACATTGACATTTAGTACAAAAATGGTCTCTTGATGGAACAAAATAATTGTTTCTAAAAATAGGTTTTTCATATGAATAACCAAAACACTAATTATTAACATGAGGCCAGATCTGAGAATACATCTTGTCAATATTTTCCTTACCAGAAGTAATATTTTCAAGAAGTTTCTTCAAAGAAAATATTTCAGATTTAACATTGGGACTAAATTCATATGCTCAAGAATATAATATTAAGAGTTGAGATTGTCCTCAAAAAATTCTTTTTCTAAAAACGGTTTTTTAAGATCCATAGAATGTTATTCATTCATAGAATTTACTTCTTCATGTTTCTTAGAATGATTTTATAGAACATCAATTTTCTTATCCAGATATTTAGTATGATCCAAAATTTCTTTTGTTAAAATAAGTTCTCTAGAATTTACTTTTCTATGTTTCATAAAAACACTACAATTTATCTTTTCAAAAAAATTAGAAAACATAAAAACTTCCACATAGGAAGGAAAATCATTATCATTATCTGATGAAGAAGATTCATCATCTGAAGAAACACCTCTATCTAGAAAACCGTCACTTAAAGACATATTTGTTAAGTATTTAGAATTTCATAACTTAGCCATAAGATAATGATTTTGAATTGGAGCTCGGGATATTAGACCAATATTCTTTTGATTAGAAGATTCATAATATAATGAATCATAAAAATAATCTCCACCGCTGGAAATCCAAGTGTCATTGGCTTTTAAGACTTTCTTTTTAATTGTTCTGTAGAACTTCTTCTTGTTTCTCTTATAATTTAGATATTTCTTGTCTCTTTTCATAAAAAATGGGCGATCAGTTCTAACAGTACAAATTTATCTACATTCATAGCATATTACTTCTACCTATTTCTTATCTTTTCTATAATTTTTTTGTATCTATGTTGAATGTTCTTATGTCCTATAATCTTTTTCATCTTCTGAGCAAGATTTGGTTACTCATTTTTGGATGCTTCACTTTCACTAGATTCAGATTGAATAAAAACCTTCTTAGATTTAGATCTTGTAATTATCCCAGGAATCTTGGCATTCATATAATTTGATGTAGTTGAAAAATAAACACCTCCATTTCCGTTCTTCTTCTTAATATTTTCAGTATCTCTCTTTATTCTGGTTTCATGTTGCAGAATAGTTCCAAATAGTTCATCAAGAGAAATCTCTGTGACTTTTATAGTCTCATCTATAGTAGTCATCTTGGATTCCCATTAATTGGGAATGATATCTATAATATTTTCTACAAGAATATCATCTTCTAAACCTTTATCTCCCATAGATTTTAAATTGTGGACAACAGTCATAAATATTTGTTGTAACATACATATAAGTTCTGCATAAGGAATGGAAAATCCATGATACTCATTACTGAGCATAACACTTCTACTTTCGATGACTTTGGAAGTTCCAAAGTGAGTTACTGCATGCTTCTTCTAAATAGTTTATGAATCTTCACAAGATGAAATTTGGCTGTATATATTTCTAGTCATGGAAAAAAGAATAATATTTCATACCTTAAAGTTCATCTTGTATTCCACCTTTTCAGGATTAGTAAAGGTTCTAAATTCCTTATCAAAAATCCTATAATCACTAGTTAACATAATGTAGTTGTATACACATGTGTTTATCCCAAATGACTTAATTCTGTCTCTCCAATAGTTAGTGTAATTTCTCTCGAAGATAGGTGGTCTAGAAGGATTAATATTTTCTAGAGATCCAACACGAATGTCTACCATACCAAAAAAAAAATTTCCTCCAAACATGTTAGAAGTAAAATTTATAAACAAATAATAAAAATATTACTTGATCAAGAAAACTTATATGTGGATATGTGTATTTTAGAGACCTCCTCTGGAACCAATTATAGGATTGAATATGTATAATGAGATGCTCAAATATATATGGGAGGTCAATTGATTTCTTTAAAAATTCCATTGGAATATTTAAAGTTGATTAAACTTTCTTAAAGAAAGTTGCATAACCTTATATAAATTTGTTTCTTACAATTATCATTTACCACTATGAAAACATAGTTTAAAAAAGTTAAACAAACATTCACAAAACCACTTAAATAACCCTTTTCTTAAACTTACAACCTTAAGATAAAAGCTTAATAATGATTTTCGTAAAAAAAAATAATCTATCATAAAGAATATAGAATCGTTGATACTATCAGAGTAACAAAACTACAAAGTATAAGAAAATTATACCTTCCAACATTTACAAAGTTAAAATAGATGTGGAATTAAAATAACATGAAAACAAGTAACATAAAGATTATTTTAACCCAAAGAGAAGGGTATCCAACAACCTTGGATAAAGGTTCCTTATTTATACATTCAATAAAGTATATTTTACCCAAACCCTAGTAATCCCTCAATCTGAAGATCGATGTCTATCTTTCTATCGCTACAAGCCCTCGATTTAGAAAGAAATCAGAACCTATGTCTTCCAAACCTGGAAGGCCATGATCAGTATGATCCGAGGCTTCACAAAGAAATTCTAAACAAGTTGTTCATGCCCGAACAATTTTTACACAACATCCGCACGAAGCACTGAGAGTTGTAAGAGCCTCTCTCTCCATAAATCACTTCACAGACATTGATTGTTTTTTCATTCACTTTACATTATTGTTCTTTGTCATAGGTTTCATGTTAAAATGGACTTGTATTTATAGGTAAAACTTCCCAACAGCCAGCTCCACTCCAATGGTTACACTTTCATTAAATATCAGAGGGACATGGACACAAGTCAAACAAAAATTGGTAAGCTTGTAACAGATTGTAAGACATTGATTCATGTAAAATAAATGATGTTAAGTAAAAGCTAAATGTTAAGTATAAGATAACTTTGAATATGATAATATTAGAATGATACATTAAACCACTCTATCATTATTAGTAAAATATATTCTTAATAGAATGTAAATTGGATTATGAATATGGTATCACATTTTTACCGAAATTAGTATCATGAAACAAAATGACTTTTGTACCAGTTTCATAATCATAAAACAGAATGACATTTGTACTGGATTCAGAATCATAAAATTGAATGACATTTGTACTGGATTCCAAATCAGAGAACTTAATGACTTCTTTATTGTATTGAAAATCATAAAACATAATGACTTTTGTACCCGATTCAGAATCATAAAACATAATGACATTTGTACCGAATTTAGAATCATAAAACAAAATGAAAAATTCATAACAAAAGGAAGAAAATCAAGACATAAGAAAAAGTGATTGTGTTTTTACAAACATAAATCCATAAGGAATAGAGAAGTCAAAAGATAACCTTATTTACTCAACAACCAAATGGGTCAAATAGTTTTGACTGAATTTTCCTTCTTCGAGACAATTTTTTTGTTATGCCCCAATATTATTTTTTGAGGTGTATATACATTCATTTTACATGCTAAATAATTATTATCATTACTTTCAAGATATATTATGCTTCATGTAATGTTGAATTCTTAAATGGTGATTATGATCCCATGTAACCCATTTTTTTTATTTTATTTAAACAATCCAATCACTTCTTAAGATTGTAATGGATTATATTTCATTGATGAAATATTAATGGTCCATATCTCAAGAACACTCATAAGTTTCTTTATCCAATATTTATACAATATATATTCATTCATTGGTGCTAAAATATTTTCTACACTTTTTTGTTTGTAATACAGTTATGAATGTGTTTTTATGAATGCGGGATTTTACAATCTCTTTGGTTAGAATGATATGTGTAATAAAAATCATTGAAAAATATGTTGTTCCTTAGTCCAATAATATTTTTTATAAAAATTTCCTTTTTTTAATTTTTCTAATCTCTTCAATGTAATATTATTCTCACTTTCCAAATAAGTCATTTTTTTAACCTTTTACCATGAAAAAGGACTATTATTTCTACCTTGTAAAACATGAACAAACATACCCAATGTCATTAAATTTATGATTACATTGCCTTTCAAAAAAGTTAATATTTTATAAAATATTTTTTATAGAAATTATAATGGAAAATTATTGAAAATTATTTCAAGTATTCAATGTATTTATTCATGGTGTATTTTTAGAAAATAATTTTTAAATAGTTTTATATAATATAATTTTAGTTTCAAATAGGAAATGATATTTTTATCAAGAATCATTTTTGAATGAAATTTCAAAATTTCATTCCCTCTAAGATGAAATCCATTTTTGTTACTCAATCCATTTAAATAAATAATCCATTGTTTCGATTAAAAGTTTATTTTTGATTGGTGTTTTTTTAATGGAAGGTTTTTTTAGACACCCATTTCACATCATCAAGATCTATGATTTTGAAACTTGCTTCTATTCACAGGTTAAGAATTCATGAAGTGATTATTAAACCTATAACATTTCATTGGTTATGATGTGATGAAATAATAATGATCCCCATTTCATTTCATGTGTTATTCATTATGGTTATGATACCTATCTCAATATTTAGTTTATGGTATGATGAATGTTTTATTTTCTTATGGAACATGTATTAATGATTTTATTATGAGATGGGTGTAACATATATCTACCTCCCATTAATTGGGTAATGGCATGTTGTATATACTCTCAAAAGTAACATGGGTTGTAGCAAATTCCTAAAAGAAATGGGGTACAAGGGTTGTATTCTATTCCTGAAAAAAGAAGGTTCGTGGGTTGTATCACAAGCTTAAATGAATGGGGGAATAATGTTTGTAGCCCAAGCCCAAAAAATGTGTTACAAGGCTTGTATCCCAATCCTGAAGGCAAGAGGTTACACGAGATGTATCCCAATCCCAATAACAAGATTGTACATGGGTTATACACTAATACTAAATTAATTCATGTACATGGGTTATAGACTATGCTAGAAAACATGAAAGTACACAGGTTATATCCAAAGACAAAAAGATTAAGGGTACAAAAGTTGTAGGCCATGCTCAAAAATAAGAAGTTATGTGTTTTCAACCCAATCATAATTGAATGAGGGTACATGGGTTTCTAGACCATTCCCGAAGTAGGTACATTGTCTTTATCACAATCCTTAAATAATAAAAATATCATGATGGATTCACAAGACATAAAACATCATATTATTATATTTATGCCCCCAATCCCCTCTATTATTCCTATATTACAATTTAACATCTTAGGATGTTTATTTCTTTTCGATTCATAGTATATAAACTTCCAATCATTATTCAATGATTCATGTTTTTGATATTTGATACACAAGGTTTGATCATATAAGGATTTGATCATGTTATCATACACCTAGGTTCATGTTTATTCCTACTTGTCTCCCATATTTACCGTTAATGAGAATATGAGGTCCCCCCATTTTATGTTCTCTTTCCCACAGGTTATGAATAATGTTTTTAAATAGGACTAATAAAATTAGAGATCTTCATTGGATATGTTGATGATATTTTTATATGATATAATATTTTATTTCAACATTTTCAAATATAATAAACTATTATAGTCTTCTAGAATATATTATTGTAATTTATAGAATATTAATCTAAAATGATGTAATATCCATCTAGACTAGATCACTATAGTCAGTATCAAGGAAACGTTTAGTCAAACATTACAACCTAGGATGAGAACACATTAGTTATAACCCTAGTTATATTTATATGGATATATCTTGGAATATCTCTAAGGATTTGTATAAGGATGATTAAATGTTTGGGAAAATGTTTGAGAATTTTGGAAAAGTATAGGATGAGTGGTTTACAAGAAATAAATCCATATCTTGTTACTACAATTTTATTTTCTTCTGGCATATATTTTCCTAGGGGTAACAACACTGACCTGATGATCTGGTCCTAACTATGGGTAATCTGGTACATGGAAATGGTCCTTACTACATGCATGTTTTTAAACTCAAGGGGATATGATTTGTCAATTCACAAACACTTTGTGAACCATCATGAAGGATTTAAATAGAAGAAGCCTATTAATAAAATAGGATAAATCTATGGTGTCATAAATTATTAGTGTAAGATCCAGAATCTTGGAATACTATAAATACTTTTTCATGATTATATGGTATCCCATTATGATAAATTTTTCTCACATTGTGATTTCATGATTTAGTCAATGGTTGGAATTATATAGAACATGGTAAACATTGAATGTTTTATCTGTGGAATGTATGGGAATTATGAGAATTTCTATCCGAAATAGAAATATAGTCAGGAAGGTGGAATGAGTATGGATTATACTCTTGAAGATAAAGAGACATAAAACAACATGTAAAAGTTATGTGATGTTCTTCCAGTATTGATTATATTAAACATAGTAAGCATGATTATATTGTGATTTTTGAGCATTCATAAATTATTTATATTTAATATTATAAAAAATAGGTATTACAGAATAATTTGATTAGTATTGATTAATGGTGTTTGAATAATATTGGATTAATGAAGTATTAATGTTTTTGAATTTGACGATTAAGTGTGATGAAATATATAAGTATTTCAATATAAGATTTCATTAACGATTAAAAATGACATATTGAATAGTGATGAAGACATAGAAAAGTCATTTCATTGAAAGATGATATTTTGATTAATGGAAGGTAAAAATAAATTAACTTATCAAGTTGAGATAATGATGTTTATTAAAGAAATTCTCCATAAGAATAAGTAAATTAGATCGTACAAACTAACCTGGAAATGATAGTTGACAAAGGGTTGTACTTCAAAAATGGTGTAGTTTATAAATTGTTGAATTTAATGAATATATCAGGTAATCATCTGATTATGTAAGAATGTATGTTTTCAAAATTAATTTATGGTAATTGAGGTTGTTACCATGTTTTAAGGGAATATACGATAATGGTATTCTTGCATTTGGAATGTGGAAAACAAGGGGTAATTTGTTAAATTTGGAGGAATAATATTAAGTTGACTTCGTAACACATTTTCTCTCTCTATTTTTTTATTTCCATCTTTGAGATGGGTTATAATGTTAAACAATTAAGAAAATATTATGTTAATGTTTAGGGGATATATTTTTTCACTAATTTTTTTATTGAAAATCTATTTTAAAAGGATTTTTAATTATTAAACATATTTAAAGGATTTAAATCTTATAGATATATTTGGAATTATATTCATGTTGTTTTAGAAAAGGAAATCTTGTGTATTGAGTGATAGCCAATCAAGTCCTCTAAGGACACCGGACATGAACTTATGGCCAAAGAACAATAATGGTTCCATGCCAAGCGCTAACCTATATGATTTCTAGGATAATGTATATGTAATTTTGATAAATAAATAATTATGATAAACGAGTAGTGCAAGATTTTATGTTTATAGAGTAATTAATGTTGATATTGAAGAGATAAATAGTTAGGATTTTCCATCATTTATGGGCCTTATGATCCGTTAAATGTTTATTTTAGTACCATATCCATCAATGATAATTTAAGGAAATTCATTCAATGAGGTAATGAATTTATAATAAAATTTTCAAATCCCATCCAAAGAATAAATTTCTTCTTATATAATTTTATCAATAATTACTCAGTGTTCTGAATGTGATACAAAAAAATTTTATCCTAATACCTCAAATATTATTCAACAAGTGGCATCTGAAATACTATCATATTTATGAATTTGAGGCCCTCAAATTCCATTGATCAATCACTTTTTTATATTGAAGAACATAATCACTCCATATTAAAATTTATTCTTTTCATACTTTTCCAATATTCACTCCCAACCTATGTTCTCTTATTTGGAAACCTATATATATGTTTATTTGGGTAACCATTATGGTTCCCACATTCCATTCATGTGAAGTTTCAGTATCCATTTTTACAATATGTGTTTAAATGAATGAAACATTCCTGTATTAAACCATCACTGAACCAAATGAATTTCAAGGGTGAAATTAATTTTAAGGGGGTAAAATATAACACCCGGATTTTTTGTGATATATTTTTTTTCAAATTAATATAATATTTTGATATTTTTCATATCAAGAAACACTAAAAATAGATTTTCCATTCGTCAAACATTAAATTCACTAGGAAAATCCTTGGCATATGATAAAAAACATGAACATAGCATAAGATACATGGAAAAACAAGTTTAGCGTGCATTATATCCATGTTTTACCATTCCTGATGGCTTGCGTAACATGCAATACCAAGGGTTACCTAACTATAATATATTATTAAAAATACTAGTATAATGGAATCTAACCAAGAATTTATTTTTATGGATAAGAATATTATTATCTAAATATTGAGAATATTTTTTTCACACTGACATATGATGAATTCTTTGGTTACCAATTAATTGGAAATGAAAATTGATGTTGATTGAATATAAAGAAATATATTATTAAAGTCACAAAGCTATATTAACCTATTAAATTAAATTACATTAAATATTTAAATGATAATAATGTAATACATATAATATACATTCAATAAAATATTTTTGATATTCATCCAATATATGTGATAGAAATTATTTAAGAACAACACAATTTAATGCCTAAAAACCTATTTTTTATATAAAGTTAGTTTTACGCCTTTTAATGGACAAACCCATTATAAATCCCATTTTTTGAACTGTTGTAGATTTAATATGTCAATATAGAAACCATATTTTTAATAGAGATATAAAAATTAGTTTAGATAAATTGTTTGTATTTTTTCATATGGTTGTGTTTTTTAATGAATAGTTAAAAATTCTGGATTTTCATTTTAAACCGATGTTTCAGGTAATTTATTTATAAGGATAAATACTAATTTTAATTTGATTAATATTATATTTAGATATTATATTTATTAATTATCCAAATTTATTTCATTATAATTAATTTCACATTGAAATTGGAGATAAATTCTTAGTAATTTTTATTGGTTTCTAATTTAAAAACATGCATTGTCATCCTATCAAAGAGATTAATTTTAAATTAATTTCAACCACTTCTCTGTTTAGAATTTTTTAAAATATATTCCATTTTGGATTCATGATAAATTTTAATTTCATAGAAGTTAATATTTGTTTTTCTCTAAAAAATTAGATAATGTGATAAAAATTAATTAGTTCTGTTAAGAGAAAAATCACGTTAATAAATTACAAAACAGAAAATATAAGTCCAAAAGTTACATAAACACATATCCAACACCAATTGGATCACCATATTTTGACACTATAAAAAATATAACTTCTTTGTTCTATTATTCAAACCACATTCAACATGAAAAACGATGGTGGAATTCCCTCTTCAAATATTTACTATAGTGCCACTCCTCCTCATCCTTTATAAAAAGTGATTCTTTCCTCCCATAACCTCAGAACTCAAAAAATCCTTACATAATCTTAAAAATGATCAAATATTATACCCAAATCCATCCCATCTTCCTATAATTATTTTTATGTGTATTTTAAAAAACAGGGAACCCTTTTGGCAAAAACAAAAAGGAGTTACATGATTAAGAGGTAACATCTTCTCTCAAGCTAATTTCCGTTATTTTCATTATACACCCCTCCAACCACTTTATTAAATTATTATATTCAAAAATATTAAAATTAATATATTATAATGTTTTTATGCTTATGTTTTTAACTAAACATAGACACACCTCCACTTAATGGGTATTGAATAAACAATTTCTGTCCACGGAGGACAAATGCCTCACAAAATCATGATTGTTCATTTTTCATTTACCCCCAATCATGGTAGCCATTTTTATTGAAAATATATTTATATAAGTCATATATTATGTTTATTATTTGTTTAATACTTTTAATTACATTTACAATGCATATATTTTCACATTCCATTTGGTTTAATTACAGTAATTTCATTTGTGGATGTCTGGACTAACACCACCTCAAAGTGAAACAATTCATTCACTCAATATATGGAATGTATTAAGGCTCAGTTTAGTTAGAATATAGTACATACTTATATATAATTATAATTATATTATAATTATATTACATACATATACACTTATATTACATTTTTTTCATTCATTCAATATGAAAATTAAAACGGAAACATTGTTCATGCATACATACGAGATACCGTCTCCATAAATGATGTGTTCCATTTCATACATATTTATCCTAATGATTATTATAATATAAATGTAATGAATATAAATTATATTTAAACAATTATTTAAATTTTATCATCAAGATATAATTATAAATACCGATGATATTAAAAATTAGGACACATGCAAGTAACAAAGTGAATATTACCCGAAGTCAAACTTTAAAATATGATCATTAACAAGAAAGTTATGTATGTTATTAATAATACCATATATGGTATTATATATAATAATAAAATTATTTAATATATTTATAATAAACTTATATTAATTATAAATGAGTATGGTATGAGTATGAAGAGAGTCAAACACAATGTAAGGGGATTACATCTTACTTTTTATTTTTGTGAGATAAATGCTATGTTGGCCACTCTTTCCATTGGTGTGGTGTATGTCTATACCATTATGTAATTACATGTATCATATAATAAAACTTATTTTTATTCACATTTAATTTTATTTACCCTTCTTTGATGGAGTTTACATATAAAAGTTACCAATTCAGTAAAACAGTTTTTCCTCGATTTTCCATCATTGAGACTCTTTTTTTCTTATGCACCTAGATAGTATTTCATGGTGTATATAATTACATGTTACATGTTATATCATTAAAATAATTCTTTTAATGATATTAAATTCTTATTTTACATTTAAATTTCTTAAATGGATAGTGTTACCCAAAGTAACCAATAAGAAAGTGTTTATTGAAGCAATCCCATCACTTCTTGAAATTGTTAATAATTATGCATCTTCGATAAAATTATGTGGTACATCTCTCAAGAACACTAATAATTTTCCTTATAACTTGTTTATTAAAGATAACTTAAATTAGATTATACACATTATTTCAAAATTTTGGAAAATATGATAGTTATGAATTTGTTTTTTAGAATGCCTAACTTCACACTCTCTTAGGTCAGAAATCTATGTGTTCTAAAAAGGGGTTCCAAGAATATTGTACCATTATCTTATAATAGTTAAAAGAATTCTTACCCTTTTTTGTTTTAGAAATATATTCAAAGTCATATTATTTTCACTTTCCAAATATATCATTTTTCTAACACTTTTACAGTGAAAAAGGAATGTTCTTTCTACCTCGTACGTATGTATGGATTAACCTGACGTCATTTCATTGATTTTTTTCATTTTTAAAAGGTTAATTTTTAAGAGAATTTTTATATTATAAATTTAAAATAAAACATTATTTCATAAATATTTCAAGTCTTATTTATATTTATTTTTGTTACTTTCTATAAAAATTATTTTTAACTAGTTTTCTGTATTAAACATTAATTTTTATTGATGGATATTTTCCTCAAGAAACATTTTTCAAGATATTTCAAAACTAAATTCAATATAAGATTAAATACATTGTTTTTACCATTTAACTTTTAAAAAATGATCCAAATATTATATTGATGGTTCTTTCATGATTGGATTATATTTAGGAATGATTCTTAAGACGCTAGTTTCACTTTGATATATTCTAATTTTTTAAAACCTGATTCTTTTCATGGGTTATGAATTAATGAACTAATTATGAATCATATATCTTTTCATGGATTATGTTTTGATGAAACATTAATGACAACAATTTCATTTAATGGGTTATTATTTATGTTTATAATACCTATCTATTTTTATGGGTCATGATATGATGAATGTTTTATTATCTCTTGATACATGTATGATAGAATTTTTTATGAGATGGGGGCCCTATATATCTGTACAATGCATTGGGAAATGATTAGTTTTAAATAAGCTCAAATTGAAGGTACATGGGTTTTAGCCCAAGAAAAAATGAAATAGGGTACACATGTTTTATACCATTCCAAAATATAATAAGGTAAATGGGTTGTAGGCCAAACCAAAATGAGAGAGGGTACACATGTTGTAGCCGAAGCCAAAAATAAAAAATGTACACGATTTTTGGCCTATAATTAAATGAAAAAGGGTACGTAGGTTGTATCCCAAGACTTAAAACAATAAGGTGCGTGATTTGTACCACAAGCCTCAACGAAAGTGGGTAAATGAGTTATATCCCACAATCAAAAATAAGATTTTACATGGGTTTTAACGAAATCCTAATAGAAAGAGTGTACATGAATTATATCCTACGTTCGAAAACAAGAAGATACATGGGTTGTATCCAAAGCCTAATTAATAGTGGATACATGGGTTTGTATCCCAATCCAAAAGTAGGTACACATTCCATATCCCAATCTTAACATGTTATAAATATCTTGGTAGGTATCGATGATACAAAAAGGTTACAATAAAATATGTATTCCACTGTTCTTATGTATTATTCTTCTATTATGATTCCATGTCTCATGACGTTTATTTCCTTATGATTCATGTTTTTTAGACACCCATGATTTATTTTATGATTCGTTTTTTTGATCTCTGATACCCAGGGTATGGTCATATAATGTATTGATCATGTTCTCATACCACAATGATCATGTTTATGGTTACATGTCACACATGTATACCCTTAATTAGAATATGAGCTCACTGATTTTTATATTTCTCTCCCACAAGGATATAAAGAAAGGTTATACGTAGGAGTACTATAGGTGGTGATTGTTATGTTTTATTTTGAAGATATTCACCATGATAGAAGATTATATTTCCATGTTTCCATAGAAACTAAACTATTACGGTCTTCAGGCATGTAATTTTGTAATTTGTTGAATATTCATCTAAATTTTATTTAATATCCTTGTATGTCAAGCCTTGGTCGCTATATGTAATTAACAAAATCCCCAATGAAACTATAATTATTAATCTTCTAGGTTTTATTAAGTGATATATTATTTACGAATCTAGTATTATTGTTAAATAATGATAATTGTTGTTATAGAGCTCATATCACCACAGATCAATGATGGAAGTCCATGAATAAATCTGCATTGAATGGATGCCCTGAAACCTGAAGGGATAGCCTATGTCATCCTGGTGTGTTGAATAAAATTGTAGGGTTCAGGAACAACATGTTTCAGTGTTTATTTTAATGGAACACATCCCAGAAAATTTTCAAAATTTTAAAGCCTTTCATTTTTTGAACTTTTTATTCTTTTTATTTCACATAATAATTATTATCCTCAAACAATTTATGCCAAAATTAAATCACCTCATGAGGATATCCACAAAAAGTATCACACAAGCCATGAATAATAAAATCATTATAAAAAACACCTGAGAATAATAAATTATACAATCATACAAATTTTTGTAGTTGAACACCTCCAAACATTCACTTTTTCTTCTCAAAGTACTACTGGATTTAGAAACACACAAAGGGTCTTACTAGAAATATTCAGGCCCTTACAATTGATAACCATAAAAACAATATTTTCCTTTTGAATCCAAACAAAAATAAATAGAAAAAATTTAAATGGGGTCTCCCAAACAGCCTCCATGTGAGATACCATTAAAGGATCTCACCATCACAGGAGAACAAACTACTTCACTCAATGAAAAAAAAACTAAAAAAATTACCCAAATAGTAATAAGAACCTAAAAACTCATCTAGGTTAGATACTGATCAAATGATGGTACGGTTAACCAAAAGAAATAAGTTGGAACCATATCATAAACCAAAAATTTTAACATCCATAAAATGTACATCTTTAAAAGAGAAGGGATCAACAAAAATAAATTCTAGGTATTGTGTCATCAACCGTCCCCCGAGGGCCATTCTGTGACTCCCCAAGCCCACCTCCCAATGGCCATTGGTTAGAGACTTGTGCCAAAAATATCAAAAAGAACTTTGGAGGCATTTTCCTGAGTTCCCGAACACACGCACATACAACCACATTCCAACAAAAATGAAAAAGAGAACAAGCATGCTACTAAACAACCACTGAGTGTAAAGGTACAACTGAATTAAATGGTCCAGAATAAAACCCCAAAAATTACAACTTTAAAAAGAGATAATACATGATTAATGGTTATACTTCCACTGAAAACCCCACATGATGGGTAAGTATAGTGTAGTTCATGGAATACATAGAAGCATGCCCTTACTTTCTAATCCCTCCGTGGGGTGTTGCCTTCCCTACCAAGTCCTTAAAATCCTCTTCCCTCAATTTTTAAAAGTTTAGTCACAAATAATGAAAAATGAAGAGGGGATCTAGCCTTGTTTATGTTGGACCACACCCTCTGTGATAGAGGTTTATATACAAGAGGGATTTTTGGGGTTAGAGTTTTGAGGTTCATTATTCCAATAATAATAATCATTCCTGATGAAAAACCCTATAAAGGAAGACCATACATCCTTAACGAGTATCCACATATTAACATGTTCGTTGTCTAATCCACATTCTTTGTTTTGGAATGAAGAATGAGAAAACATAATCTATAGTAAACAATAACCCCTTACTCGATTTTGTTCTTTATTGAAGTGCTCCACCCATGAGGATTAATGTTCTATTGGTTTTCGCAAGTTTCCTTTCCCTTTCTCCAAGATGCGTTGATGTTCTTAGTGATCCACTGACATTTTTCATTCATCGTTGGAGTGAAACCATTCTATTGGTTTGAAAATGGAAAACAACCATTTGTTTCCACTTCACCAACGCGTTATTCCATAAAAACAGAACCAATCGCAATGTTTCTATTACCTTCCATCATCCCGTCATTACACTATTTCATTTAGGATATTGTGTATCTATTATGCTTCATTTAATGCCTCACTATGCTTCACATCTATGAACCATTAATGATACTCATTTTATATGACTCATCGTTGCTTTGTCGCCGCATCGTAGCACCCTCGTGCCACCACCCAACAGCTGGGAAACACAAATAAAATAACTTTTTATGTTATTTTATTATTTTCTGAAAGTCCAAAAATTGAAATTTTCAGTCGATCATAGTAGGTTGATGTTTGGTCCATTCTAGAAGAATCCCAACATTCTGACCCCAACGGTACCATTCGATTTTTGATTCAAGCACTTGTTTAAATGTTATTTAACCCACTAGAATGTTTATATAAATAATCTAAAAAAATAAAAAATTTATTCCGAGATAAGGAATCCAGTGCTGTCAGAGTATTGGGTCTTGGAATAATTCTATATAATTTATATGAATTGCACTAAATTTCCGATACATTACATTACCCCCACATTTCGTGCTTCATGTACTCATAATCCACAACAAATCCAAATAAACAAATGGGGATACTGAGTTTGAATCTAATCCTCTTGCTCCCATGTGATCTCTTATAGGTTCCTATGATACCACCGAACATGCACCATAGGAATGGACTGTCCATGAATGAACCACTAAAGTCGATCTTCTATCTCTACCTGGAACTAAGCAAACATTTTCCCATCATTAATGTCCATCTCTCTTGAGTTGATGATGTATGATGGATCATGTGTGTACCTCATTAGATGAGACATGTGGAAAACATCGTTAACCCAGTGCATTAGTGGGGGAGAGATAGAATGTAATCCATCTCACCAAATGTACTTTGAATTTGGAATGGTCCAATGAACCATAGAGAAAACATATTGTCCTTGAAAAATCTCTATAATCTCTATCGGGGTGAGACCTGAAGGAAAAAAATTGTCTCCATCCTCGATCATTAGGAGAATCAGACTCCAATCTGCATTTGATTTCCATATTTTATATGAAGTCTACATCTACTTCTAGATTTTCTATACCTTCTCAGTGGTAGTATGTACCAGCTCTTACCCATGATTGGTGACTCCCTTGGGTCTTTCTAGCATATAGTTGATTTGAATGGATGCCTATACAAGGCCTTAAATGGTTCCATACTAATGGTGGAGTGATTGATTTTTTTCATGAAAAATCCACTAGTGGAAGGTGGTCTTACTAACCGCAAAAAAAAATCATGAACATACGAAAATATCATTTCCTTGAAGGTTTGTATGGTCCAGTCCGTCTGACCATCTATATGAGGTTGAAAGGATGTTCGCAACCGCATTTGAACCTGAATGCCTCCAGTAATCCCTTCTAGAACCAGGATGTAAAGCGATTTTCATGGTATAAGAAGAATTTTGAAGGAACCCTATGTAGCTGCACCATCTCAAGGATGTAGAGGCATCCCATTTCCTCTATTGATCCCTACGCCTGAATGGGTAGGAATTGTGCCCACTTGGGGAGATGGTCAAGGATCACCCAGATAGAATCATGGCCCCTGGACATGTGTGGTAATCTCAACATGACTTCCATACAGATACCATCCCATTTCTTCTATGGTACTTAATGTGATGGGCCAATCCATCTGGGACTTGATTCTCAAACTTCACTTTCTGACAAATTAGGCATTGTGAAATGAACTCTACCACAACATTGTTCATTCCTGACCACTACTACTAACCTCAAAGTTCCTGATACATCTTTTCCATGCTAGGATGCACCACCAAAGGGGATGTATGGAACTCCCCCAACACATCTATCCAAAATTTAATTGGTATCACTGTGCACCCTCTGAAAAGGATGGCATGCTCCCCACCTATAAAAAATCCATTGAGATCCAGTCCTAAGGATAAGAGGGCACAGAGGACCTCGCAGTCAGTATCCACAAGTTGTGCCTCCCTAAATAGATGTGAGATTGGTGGAGTGACAATCATTAACTGAACATAGGCATCTTTATCATTATCCATGAAGGATATATGAATCATGGATAACTGGTCCATCACCTCATTCAACAGCTATAAACCATACCTTTTTCCGGGTATGTCTGTCACCACGTTCCCCTTCTTAAGAGCATATAATATCTCTAAGTCATAGTCCTGGTGGAACTCCAACCATCACTGTTGCCTATTGTTTAGGTCATTCTATGACAAGAAATACTAGAGACACATCTGTTTAGAGTAGGCGGTAAATCGTTCACCCATCAATTAGTTCCACCACATCTTCAAAGAAAAGACCACTTATTCAAACTCTAGTTCTTGGGTTTCATAGTTATGTACATCCTGCCACAACTATCATGAGATTTAGGTGATCACCTCTTTCTCATGAATAAGGACATAACCCAGTATGTTCCCTGAGGCGTCACAAAAAACTACGTACCCAACACCGTCCTATGGTAGTCACATGATAGGGGCACTCATCACACTCCGCCTTAGCTCTAGAAAACTATACTGGTACTTTTCCATCCACACGATGGGTTGTCCCTTTTGTGTCAATGTTGATAAAGGTGTTGATACTATAGAAAAGACGACCACAAACATCCAGTAGTATCCATCCATCCCCAAGAAACTCAGCACCTTTGTTACGCTCCTAGGTGGCCCCCAAGAAAAAAATGCCTCAATCATTGTCAGATCCACTGCAACTCTAGCCTCCAAGATGACATGTCAAAAAATGTAGACACCGCGAATCAAGAAATGGAACGTTTAGAGATTTCTATAAATCTGGTTCTATTAGAGTGTATCCATGAATATACAATGGTGTGTATCATGCTTCCCTTTTGACACTGAGTACAACAAGATGTCATCAATGAAGACCACCATGAAACAATCAAGGTAAGGCTGTAATATCTTGTTCAAGAGTACCATGAACACTAATAGGGTATCTGTCATGAGGAAATGTATCACTGAAAACTCATAGTGGTCATACTAGCATCTAAAGGATGTCTTCAGTATGTCCACATCCTATACCTGAAGAGGAAGAGAGCCTTATCTGAGGTATGTCATCGATGACCACCTCGCTCACTTCAACAGATCGAAGATGTCTTCAATCCTCAAAAGTGGATACTTGTTCTTCATGGTCACTTAGTATAGGTGCTTGAAGTCCATGCATAGCCTCATGATCCTGTCTGACTTCTAGGAAAATAACATTGGGGCTTCCTATGGTGAATCATTGGGCCTTAGGAATCCCTTCTCCTGAAAGTCCTCCATCTATACCTTCACGTCATGAATTTCCACGAGAGCCATCAAATATGCTGGTGTAGATATCATTGTCATCCCGAGGTAAAATACGATGCATAAGTCAACCACTATACAAGTAGGTAGTGACAGAACATTTTTAGGCACGACATAATCGTACATGTCTACCTCTACAGGAAATATTAGACTCCTCTAATCCACCATACAGAGGGTGAGGTTATCCAATTGGCATGTTATCCACTGCACCCTCCATCAATAAAGTCTTTTAGGTGCTAAAAATGTACCCTTCTCACTGGTGAAGGAAAAACAAGATCCCATCCTCAGGGACACACTTCACATTGTGCCTAACATAGTCTACCTGGGCATAGAATGTAGATAACAATTGCTTACCCAAGATGATGTTGTATGGAGTCGACATAGCTACTAGTAGATCCCATCCAAATCTCTCACCTCCTAGAGTGTGCTCACACATCTGGTACCAGTTTGTAATGATCAAACCCCCTGTTGGAGTCTCTAAATCAAAGGATTGAGTCAATGTCTCCACCAAAATCATTGAGCCTCAAACAAGGTCTTTGGAAAGGAAATAGTGATTGGATCCTCTGTGAATAAGAACATATGCTAAGGTTGAGAAGACACATGTACTACCCCAAATCATCTCTGATGAGTAGTGGTCATAAGCCTCCAATTCCCACAACCTACTACTCAGCCTACTCCCTTGCCACATCTGCCACCCTACAGACCACCTTGCTCGAACCTCTACCTCTTCCATGACAGTCCCTTGAACATTGTCTTATAATCTGTGTGATTTGTTTGGATGTCCTGAGCCATGTGTCCCTACCATCATCACATGAATCACAACACGGATCCCTATTAACCCCTCTTCTCTGGAAGCCCTTCACTATAGACCCTGAGTCCTGGTGTTTTCCTCTGAACGATATGATCTTCTTGGGTCCCCTCATCTATATCCTACTGCTCACCACTAAAGACTTGGTTGTCTGGTGTATATTAGTTTCTCCATCTATTGGTGCATGTTTTTTTAGAAATATCTCCACAAGAAAGGCTCTCTCTAGAAATCCAGTCTAAGTGGGGATGCTGAGGGAAACTATTAACACCCTAATCTCTCATCAGTGT
Organism: Viscum album; assembly: GCA_963277665.1. Taxonomy (NCBI): domain Eukaryota; kingdom Viridiplantae; phylum Streptophyta; class Magnoliopsida; order Santalales; family Viscaceae; genus Viscum; species Viscum album. The sequence goes on along the minus strand of OY728134.1, from coordinate 408,654,452 downwards.
CCCTGCTCGAAGGTCTAGGTACTAAATAAAGGTTCTTGCACCATGTCGGTAAAGTAGCAAGAGAGGTCAGTAAACCTCACACATTACTCTTCCACTAATGTGATGCCTTTTTTCCGGTGAAGTAGCTTGTATATATGCCCTAATCCTAAGGTGGAAGGGAAGAAATCCTCCCAGAAAATCCACTCAATGTCAAACTAGGAGAGGTTAGCCTCATTGTGAGTCTGAATCGTCAAAATACATTATCTCCCTATTGATCCCTAAAGAAGGCTTGCGACTAAGATAACTATCTGTTCAATTGGATTCCTCATTAATTGGAAGGCACGCATCGTCGCCTCTAGTGAGTAATCAACGTCCTGAGGATCTGTCTCTCCCCTGAACCTGAGAGTTAGCTTTCTCTGGAACTCATGCAAGGGGTTTAGAATTTGTGCATCCTCTACTAGTAACACTGCTAGTAACTAATAATCAATGGGTGGTGGTAACACTGGTGAACCACCCTATAGGGATATCTCTATAATTGGTCCCTGAACCGATGACTCATCAGTAGACAATTTTTCCTCATGGTCATACATCAGGGTTCTAGCTAGCTATCTGCATAGTGGAAGCTAGATATAGATCAACAAGTACCACATTCAATAGATTATACACGATTAGCCAACTTAATTCAAGAAAAACATGGGGAAACACTCAATCCCAATATGATGCCTGAAAGTAGTGTTTTTATATATAGATACAAAAAGAATAATTCATGGTCCTGAAGTATGGATACGTCAGTCGCCACACCGAAACTAGTATCCCAGAATCTAAAAGTATAACTCAAGACATTTAACATGGTTTCCCTAACAGAAAACAACAGACTCGCTGTCTTTGTGGTACAACCGAACACCTATGTTACCAAATTGTCATGACTTGTCCCCCGGGTCCCATGTCGTGATTCCCCCAACCCAACCTCTCAAAGGCTATGGGTTGGCGACTTGCACCGAATTTGTCAAACAGCTTGTGGGATGCATTTTCATGATTACATGTACACACACACATAAAACACATCCCATGAAAACTAGAAAATAGAATATGAATGATACTAAATAACCACTGAGTCTAAAGGTACAACAAAAAGTAAATGGGACAAAATACAAACCCAAAAAAAGACAACTGGAACAAGAGGATGTACAAGATCGATGGAAAGGTGTCTATAGAAAACCCCACCTAATGGGTATATACATAGTAGCTTCTAGAATCCAGTGAAGCATGCGCTACCTCCCAGATCACACAGGGAACCACGTCATCCTGGGCCACCAAGTCGTTTTCCACATCATCGTTCGTTTGTAACAAACACAACACATCTGGCCGATTCCCATGCTGGGGTGAGTGATAATATACTCAATCGGGATCCCAAAAAACAAAGTAATGAACAAAGAGAAATTCATATAGAAATCCATGATACAATATCATGATGCAAGATAACATAAACAATTTATAATCTAGAGTAGGAATGTATGACCATCAGGTATATCATCGAACACCCTGGGCTATAGGAGAACTTATCCTCTATGAGTACAGTGGCCTACCGGGTCACAAAGAGCCACTTCCTATTAACATTGGGATACTTTGGTACTTGTCTCGGATTATTAACTTGGGTATTATGGGTAACATAGGAATGTTCTCCACCCTGGGCCTTCTAGGGCATAAAGATCCACTTCCCACCTTTTCCATACTGTGCTACACCTCCCCATCGAGTATCATGGGTCTTCTAGGTCACTGAGAACAAATCCCCAAAATGGGCCTTCCGGGTCAAACAAAGGCACTTCCCACTGGGCCGTTGTAGCTAATCAACATAGGGTCGCTTTATAGTATTCCTCATGTCTTACCCAACCGTAGTGTTTTTGTACGTAGCAAACTTAATTCCCAAGAACCACTTCCCAAGACATTATTCGTATTTAAACATCCATGTAAGCCTTATTAGAGTATCCCAAAAGATCTTCCTTGTCAGGATGATTCCAACACCACAAGCGGATCACCAATCAGATTCACAATTTTTATGTTATTGGTGTTTTAGTAAACTAGGTCTAGTTGCATCTAGGTCCTCTCCGACCCAGTCCGACTGACCTGTCCATCCCAGCCCGGGTACCCAAGATGCCCTGGTTTAGTTCAAATTACCCGAACCAACCCATTTTGGGTCTGGCTCGGCCTAGTACAGCGAAGCCAGTGGGTCATACATAATGGGCCTCAATAGACCTAGCATGGTACATTTTTTAGGTCCAGCCCAACGAGTAGCTCGGCAACCAGGTCTCATCTGGTCTGGCCCGCTGGGTGCAGCTGTTTGTCTCACCCAGCCCGGTCCACCTCTAGAAGACCAGATATATTCAACCTAGATGTGTAGCACATCCTGGGAGCTATCACACGACCGACCAAACCCATCCACCCAGGATCAGAAAGCGGTCTGTGGACCACATGCCACACGAAGCTGCTGGCTACTCAACTGATGAGGTCAAGGGGCTACTCCACCGACACAGCCGAGGTATGCATCCCTCCTTCGGAAACTAGCCTGAATAGTGTCTCCTCCATATTGCCTTGTCCTGATCCGACCGAGGCTTCTACCTCCGACATTCCATCATCATGCATTTCTGCATACCTGTGCTTGCTGCCACATTCCACCATTTGGGTCTCCTGTATGGGCCACCACTGGTGCCTAAAATTGTGTGCCACCACCGGTGCATTCCGTCGTGGGACACCACCTACAACTACATCCATAGGACACCATCATAACCTCTATTCGGGGGCTTTTGGTGGAACCCACCACTGTAGGCCACCGTCGACACCCACCCCGCGGTCCCCTGTCAGTGCTTGCAGCAGCTGGCCACTACTAGCGCTAGCACGTAATCGGGTTTTTCCTCGGACCCCCACATCTGTTCTTGTGGTCAATTCATCATGATGTTTGTGCCTCCGACCTCCTTGGGGTGCTTCCTTACCTACCAAGGCCTCAAAATCATCATGATTCTATTTCTAAATATCATCCATGAAAAATACACAAGGAGGAGGGGCTCCAGAATTGTTGGTGTTGGCCCACGCCCTCTGCATTAGATATTTAGAAACATGGGGATGTTTGGGGTATGATTTTCCTAATTCCGATGGTAATAAATATTCCCAATGAGAATCCCTATAAATGATCACCCTACCACATTGAGAGTAATCTGTGAATCAAACTGTTCATTGGTTGATCCACATTCTTCTTTTTAGTATGAGGTACGAGCTAATATATTCTAAAATAACCCTACCTCTATTCTGTTCTTCATTGAATCGCTCCAACCATGAGGATTAATGTTATATTGGTAGTATCCACATTCTTGTCCCATTCTTCTAGATGCATCAACATTGTTAGAGATTTGTCGGTGTTCATCATTCATCATTCTTTGTTGGAGATAAATCTTGTAAGAGATTTGTCATAGGAAAGCCATGATTTGTTCCCATTTCTCCAATGCATTATACAATAAATGTAATAATTCTTTTCAATGTTTCAATTATTATACGTGGTAACATTATTACACTGTTTAATTTATTAATGAGAATTTTGGTTATGCTTTATTTATTGAATCATTATGACGCACGTTCATGATCCACTAATGAGATTCATTTAATACGACTTATCATTGCTTTTTTTCGCATCACAACGCCTCTATTTCACAGCCCAGATATTAGAGAAAACAAACAGAATAACATTTTATGTTATTTTATATTTTCCTAAATGTCCGAAAAATAACCTTTTTGGTCAACCCTAGAAAGTTGATGTTAGGTCCATTCTTGGCGAATCCTTCCATTCTGAGTTCATCGCTACCCTCATATTTTTTATCTAAGTACTGGTTTAAATGTGAGAAATCCTGCTTGAACATTTATTTAAATGAACTAAAAAAGTTATAAATTCTATTCTGGACTCACTAGGCATTGAGATCAGGTTGCGTCAGAGCATCTGGTCTCGAAATAATTAGATATAATTTAATAAAATACACAGAATTTCTAGGACATTACGTATTAAGGGTGCATCTCTAAGTCTAATTCCCTCATACACTCTTCAAAACCATAGTTCGATCACATGATATGAGAATATAGAACATAATTTCTTTAAAATAACTTCTCCTAGATGTTTGGATCTTTACATGCTACTGCTTGATGGTTTCATCATCATAAATGTCAATTTCCATTATATCAATGACATTATAGTCATCATGATGATAATTATAGATATAGTACATGGTAATAACATCATGTGTTCATCTAATCATGGGGGAATGATATATACAATATTCCACAATAGTATCACTATCTGACACAATAAAAGGCCAATAAAAATGGTGATAAAGCTTACTCCCCAAATAACACCTTCACTTACCATAATGAGTAGTCACCATTAGTTATACGTGATCTCTAACATTGAACTCCATAATCTGCCTCTTATAAATAGTATAGGTTTTTTGATTGTCTTGTTCTACCATTATCCTATCATGAATTACATATACTTCATCTATAAATTTTTATACTACTTCCAACCCATGAATTTCTACCTCTCAATGATTTTTGAAGAAAAACTGACATGGAAAGTTCATCAATACAATGTTTTAAATGGTTCCACAAAAATGGTGTATTGGAAACTATTATTTTATGAAATAATGACCAAGGGAATGTGCCTCATCCAAGAACATCTGAAATCATGGACAAAATTATACCACATGTATTAGAAAGATTTGATATTCTATTATATTTGACTATCAATATGCAGATGAAAAGTAGTTCTAAGGAGTCATATAGATCCCAAAACATTATAGAGACATATCCACATTGTAGAGGAGAAATGATCATCCTGGTCAGAGATGATATTCCTCGGACTCTTTAGAGTCACACCACCACCTCATGAATTATCCACAAAATAACCTCTTCTCGGCCCTACTCCCTAATCACTATAACGTGGGGTGATTTCATCAAATGGTCCATTAACACCAATATATTATAATAGAATACATAATATTGAGATAAAATTGTAATGAAGTCCATATTTATTTCCTCTCTCTTCTAATAGGGATCATCCAATGGCTGGACGAAATCAAGAGGAACACAGTGCTTGAACTTCACCTTCAAAATTGAGAAAAAACCATACAACTGCATGCATCAATCCAATCCACCACAATGACCTCCCAAGGAATAGTGCATCTTTTTAACACTAGGATTTAACATTAATAGAGAGACATTAAACTCAATGTGAACACTTTCATGCATCATAAATAGAATATAATACTTCCCAATAATATCACATGATGTTGTACATACTCAAACTGACCATCAGGGGAACCACCTTAAGAAACATTGTCCCTCTATACCTTTACATTAGAATACCCTATCCTGGAATCCTCTACATGTTTCACCATTTTTTTTAGAAAATTCATTTATAAAATACATCATATGACTCCAACCTCTCCCTTATCAATATTCATCACTAATAGTTCTTTGATCCCTCTCTAGGAATCTATATTTTCACATATTAGGTCACTATGTATCATATCTATTAGATCATTAGGTGGAGAATTTCTTAGTCTAGGAATATAAAAAATATACAAGTCATTATATTTTCTGAATTATATCCATCAACATAGATTGATGTTCCATTCAAACTAAGATAAGACATAACTCTTTCTTATATGGAAAGTAAATAGCACAAAACTCTCACCGATGAGGAAATCTCACCGAACATTCAATGGAAACAAGACTACATCCAAATCATGTTAATGAGTGTCATTGTTACAGTCATTGGAATTTACAATCTATATCCACAAGGTGAAATTAATCTATACTACATCAAAACACATCATATCCCACGATTTTAAGAATCACAATAAAACTCAAACGAGACTCCTCCTAATAGAAAATTACTAGATGACTAACCATCTAATCCATAATGTATTAAAAAAAATTGAAATAGGTTGGTCCATAAGAATAAAATATCCTTCTATGTCAAGGTAGTCACAGGAGCACCAATTCATGATATATCATCTATACAACTCATATAATAGCCTGAAAGACCAAGGAAACTCTACACCTATTCCACTTTCTTTTTTGGATATCTATAAAAACAACTACCTATAACATCAATAGATCTACAAATCCTTCATAATGGTACAAACATTTCCCCCTAAAACATAATAAACAATCCAAGAACCTATAATTCAGCAACACCACAACAAAAACTCATGACGAAGAACTCTAAAATGGCTTGTATATGATCTGCATTCTACTTCTCATACATTTGGTACCCAAGGATTTCATTGATGAAAAAAATTATGAGCATATCATGGAACTCTCTAAAAAATATGATCATCAGCCCTATTAACATTGATGAAGCATTCATTAAATGGAACAGTGTGGTAGAAAAATTGTATTACCTTGGATGACAATGAATGTATATCTTATATGCATCCTAATCCTTTACCCACATCTAATTATATCCTCACAAATATATAAGTTTTAAAGAAACCACATCCTCTATTTATAAAATCAATTTAATCATAAATCCTTGTTAGAGGATTTTGATTCATTAATTCCACATGGTTCAATAAACATTAATCAATAAAAAGTCTCTAAATTAAAACAAACTTCTTCACAAATAAAATTAGTACACCCTAGTGTGACACACTCTGTCAAAAAAATAAATTTGAAACCGATCATCAATTTGTACTCACAGATCTCACAACTAAGAAGGTTATACCCTATATGGATACATGGAGAGAGGATACCATTATAGTTGTAGATTGATACCACTATTGATCTCCTATTGAGGGGTAACATAACAACACCTTCTTCAAAGAAATTAGGGTATTCTTTGAAAACAATGGGAAACGCCATCTTATGAATATCCAATGAACTCATCACCATCTATACCATAAAATATGATAAGTATGGGACATTCCTCTGATGTAAACAAGGGTATTGATTTCAAAAAAAATATCGTCTCTCTATCAACATCCTAGAACACTACCTAGCTCCTGATGAAATCCATGATATCATACACTAAATACCACCATTATAGGACAAGTAAGAGGTCATGTGGTTCTATCATTAGACATATAAATTATTAAAAAGAGTAGTGATACCCCAACACAAGAACATTGTCTCTCAATACATTATTTAAGTCACATCAACCTCTAATGAGAATATTCAACACCAATGGAACAATAAGTCTCTCTACATGAATTCCAAAAGAATGGAAAATAGTAGATGATATATTGTTTGGCATCATACCTAAATCAAATATATCATTAAATTATGTAGAAAATTATATTAGGGCTCCAAGAATGATGTCTGGATCACTTGGAACCCATAATGATAAAGCATGAAGCTCACCATGACATTACCCATTGCCACTCTAGCCAAGTTGATGTCCACCTCTATGGTCGCACTCTTATCCCTTGATATAACGATTGTGTTAGTGGTTTACACTTCCTTCCCCATCAATTATTTTCTAAAAAATGGATTACTCTAATGCAACTATCTCGAATTGAATTTCCCTAATAAAGGTACATGATGTGGAAAACCTATAGGAAAATGAATGCTCAAAAACATCTTTCACTCTAACTACTAATGATGTCATCCTCTACAAGAGAAACATGCATATTTACCATTAGAATATGTCTAAGAAAAAATTGTATAGGATAAAGTAGATGATATTGGTTGTGAATTAACCCCATATGATCTAGAACTCATCTTTCCAAATAACAGGGAACCCCATACCATTTCTTTGCTTCATCATATATCCTACTGACTCTCATATTATGATGATCTTGTTAGGCCCATTTTTCTATAAATAACCTATTCTATATCTTCAACCTTAAGGTATTCATTTATCATAAATAGTGTGACTTAACACTCTATGCCTTTCTAAAAGTCTTCCTCAAAAGTTATCACCTTGTTCACCAATTATTGGAAATGTTCTGAAGCGTATCATAGAAGGGTCCAGAAATGGATCCCAAAATATCACATGTTTGAACACACTTATCAAAGGGTAATCAGATCTAAGAGACTAGATATCTTTTTTTAATGTAAGTAAATAATATTGTAAAAAGTATCAAAACCTATCCCATTATACTATCGATTTATAACAATCCCCATAGAACAAAAACCACTATTGCTTCCCTATAACAAGCAATATTGTCACAGACGAAGAAATACAGTTCTACTTCTATTAATTGATCAATATAAAATCTAAATTAACCACCTCCAACCAATATTCATTGATTAAATCTGAAATGAATCCCTAATATTTTTTTTAGATTTTGTTGCTGAAACTCTTGTAGTTTCCTCCCAAATATATCATCATCAACAACCTATACTCTATAGTGATATTGTTGAACATTCTACTGAACTTCACCAGCACAAACCAAATGTGGACGACGACATATATCCATTCATGTAAAATGGAAAAAACTGTTATAGATATTAAATAAGGAGCCTAGAATTATTAACATTATTTAATTAATTATTTTATTATCTTATTAACTATTCAAAATGTCTCAATGACTACCCATTTCACACACATGGTCAATGATGAATGATGCATGATACTTTTTTAATCTATACCCAGAAACAGAAAATACTTCATTTATTAGGATTAATAAAATTAATTATATGTACATCATATAACAGGGGGACCCGAATACACATGTATCAAATGGTCTCTCATGTTTACATTGAAAACTAAACATAGATGAAACTATTTCCCTACCAAACCATGCAACCTTTCATGCGCCTAATTCCAAACATTATCATATCCATTTACCTAAACCTCTACTAACACTAATTCATGAGACACTCCAACGTGTTCCCTTCCATGGCATTCAATGAGAGGAGATAGTTGTAAAACACCCATTTTGACCTCTAATTGGCCCCAGTTTGGCGATAAACTCCAAGGGTATAATAAAAATACATATAGAAGGTATTACCCTAATAGAGAACACGCAGAATAGGGAAATAAGAAATATATAAAAATAAACACATGATCAAACAAATATAATTAATTAAATACTTAATGAACACATGAAACTTTATATAGTACTATAAAAAAATAAATTAAAACTAAACATACCAAAAAGATATATATGAGAGTGACTGTGAAGCCCAATTAGCTCTTAACAAGCCATGATCTTCTAATATCCTACCTGATATCCATCCTCCTCAAGATAAACTAAGAAATAGTATATATATACATAGGATTATCATAATAGAACACTATTTATAATCCCCCTATATGCTATAATACAAAATAAAAATAATGGATTCTAAATCAAAGTGAACAGATGTGAAACTAACTCGTCACATAAGAGGGTATACTAAGTTCCCCTCCTAACCAAGGAAAACTATCTACATGTATCCATTCAATATACCATAAAATATAATAAATTATCATCAAGGGTAAATCAATAATAACTGCCCACATATTATACACAATATCCCATAAACATAAGTCCAATTCCATATCTCTCCATAGTAATCCTGCCCAATGATGTGTATTCAAGTCATCACAACAAGCACCTCATGCATCACATCATCATATCATCACATTATCTCATATAACATAAATATACATATACATATACATATACATATGTCTATATATTAAATAACTAGTTCTTGGGATCCACCACAGCCCATAAAAAATGAATCATACATAAGGTATTTTACCAAGATCCATTACACCTCATACACTATGTATGATACCACATTCCATCACTACCTAAACACATAATAACTATTGTAAAACTTTTCATACTAATATAAGAATAAAAATGTATGAAATAATCAGAATACATAATATCCCCCTACACCCATATATGGGGAAACTAACCATCATGCATACCATCACATGTAACTGCTAAGAAATGTGAGCAGGGCTTGAGTAGGTAATCTCCTATCCAACCTTCCATCGAGATATTAGGTAAAATACCCTCCAAATGTCCACTGGGTGAAAGTCTCCCTAACCAACTGGGGTGGGGTAGAATACGAAAAAAATATTCATGGTATGATATATATTACAACAAAACTATGGGTATAACCAAGAATTATAATCAACCGCTACTAACATCATTTAGACTCTTGAAAACCATAGATAAGACCAAATATCCTATGAACACAATTTTTTTAGGAGATACAATAATTAATTATTTAAATTTTTATCATTTACTTCTACAAATTAATGTATTATATCATAAGTTAAATATTAATGTTATTCCACATTACATTACATTAATAATCAGAGTGATGTTCATGCCCTATTGGTGTAATCTAAACAGAATTAGTGTTCTCTCCTGATTATAATCTTTTAGTATTTGCATGAAAACAAAAACAACCCCATTGGTTAAGATTTATTTATTCATTATTAAAATAATTTCATAAAATATTTAACCTAGGAATCACATCCAAAACTACCACTAATAGGAAACATACAACTAAAAAAATCTCGCTATAAGAAGAAATGTGGAAATAATATAGATAAAACAAGCCCCCAAACCATGAAAAATAAAATTGATTCCCAAGTGAGAATATCAACTCCTAGAATAACATCAATGGGAATACCTTTTATCCATCCATTCCATCATCTATGGAGCCATCCCCAACACCCACATGCATATCTCTATGTATCTTTACATCAACTAATGACACATCATCTGTGGCTCCCCGACCCACATCACATCTTCTATATCAAGATCATATGTCCTATATTATATAAAATAATTTCCCTACTCCCTATATCGCATTTCATAGAAAATATTTCATAAGTTTCACATTACAACAACATCATAAAAAAACAAGAATATACATCAGGTAAAACTATGAAATAGAACAAGTCATCTAACCTTCCTTAATTAATGAGATATTACAACTCTATACTCAACGATCATGAACAATAAAAGAATATGAGAAACCTAGTCTCTAGAAATTAACATTTTAAAACAACATGCTTTTATTTTTAAGAATGCATTATAATTTAAATAAACATGTCGAAGTAAATTTCATTAAAATTCAATTAATTATATTCATAAAAAATAATTAACACGGTTCACATTATCAATAAAATTACATCAATTCAATGAATTAAATATATAATTTTACAAGTATACTCACATCAATTTCATCTTTATAAAATTTCTATAAACACAAGATTCATCAAATATGCCTCATTAATATCATACCAATTAATTGTAAATTAATTTAATATTTTTTTATTATAATTTTCCTTCACAAACTACATGTACATATATAGAATGAATAAACATGCTAAAAATAATATCATTTGTAGAAAAATATATAGAAAAATAAGTGGAAAATTGATATCATGGATGAAATCTATGAAAAATGATAAAAATAGAATTAATTATTAATTAAGGTCAATTTAATTTGGTTAATTCCATTTCCACGTAATGGGATAAACCATGAAAATATTAAAACTAAAAAAAATAAAAAAGTGAATAAATGTATCGTACACATTATAGTATTCAACATTCTCTGCATGAGAAAAGACCGACGTTATGGTTCCCAATCTACTCTCTCTGAAGAAGATGCATCCCTCTAAACATTCCATGCCATAACCTCAGCTATAAAAAACATGAAAAACTACTTTATTTAAATGGATAGAGTCCAACATCACATGAAAAGAATATTTTGGCAGGACAAGATCAAAGAACCATGAGAGAATAGGTAGAACATACATCAGATCACCACATATCGGAATGGAAGGCTAAGAATTGAGCCCATAAAAGGGGTTATAGGTCACCTAGAGGGGGAGTATCTAGTTTCATGGGGTTTGGAATAAAATTGTAGGGTTTCAGAAAAACATAAGGCATTACGACATTTAATGGATCAATGCACAACATATTTTCACAGTGTTATAACCATTAACTTCATTTATATTTTATGATATAAGTTTCATAAAAAAATCTCCACAAACCATAAAAACATTATATAATTCATTTCATGAGGTACCCCATGAACCATCCACACACAGGCCATGAATCACACATTCAGGATGTGAGACACTTACTGGTCATGAATTCTCACTGCTCCAACATTTAGTAGTTGAACACCTCTATATGCGACTAGGAAACCCATGAGCACCACATGTTTCAAAAATGAAAATATTTTGGACATGAAGGATCTGATCCCTTATATTAAATATCACTAAGTCGGTTGGAGACCCATTTCTAATAATTTTAATTGGGCCGTAATCCTAGAAAAATGAAAAATCACATCAATTAACATCTTTTTGATCCATGATTCATGCATAAGAACTCAAAGAATAATTCATATCCACATTCGAAGGCACCAGATGAGTTTAACCACACCCTATCGAAATATGAAAAATGATTTCATGAGGAAAAGTCATACTAGAAGAAAATACCTAGACTTAAGTTCTATAATCATTGAAAGAGGAAGTCTTACACCCCATCCACCTTTACCTTGTTAATAATTTTGTAATTTTTTTTGTAAAATATTATTTTTAAATTTTTGTTCATTTAATATTTTTGTAATTCTATACATTTTAATATTTATTTATACATTTTAATATTTATTTATATATTTTTTCAGTACCGTTAATAATTTTTTTATGAGTTTTATTTATCTTATTAAAATGTATTCAAATTAATTCTAATAAATTTTTTTTATAATTTTCATGACAACCTATATAATTAAAAATATCTATTCTTTTTTTAAAAAAAAATTGAATTTTTTTTAAATAATTAAATATCACCATTTTTAACATTAACTCATTTAATATTATTTAATAATATTTATTCCCAAAAACTTTTATATAATTTGTAATTATTTATAATTTATTCTTTTTAATATTTATTTATTTAATAAATTTTTATTTATTCAATTTTTTAATTTATTTATTAATATTATTTATTAAAAAATAATTTTTAAATGTTGTTGTACTTTACGAATTAATATGTATATATTTTAGTTTTAATATATATTAATTATTATATTTTATTAATTACTATTATAATTAATAATTCTTATTCATTATATTAATATTTTGGGCATCTAATCATTGTGAATTATAAAATATCACCCATACAAACATTGAATAATTTAGTATTATTAATTAATTAATAAATGTATTTATTATTGTTTATATTTTTAATAATTTTGTCAATTATAATATATATTTGTTTAATAATTTTGTAATTTAGTTTTAATATATTTTTATCACCAATTAATAAAATTTTTGATACTATATGGTTGTATCATAGCTAAAATTAAAAACAATTAAAACCAATGTTTAGCAGTAATAACTTTTTGGAGGTGACAATGATATGTTTTAGCCACACTATTTTATTTTATCATTGAAAAAACCTATCATTAATAGATCTTTTTGGAAAGAAATGATAAAACCCTGTCAAATATTTTAAAACAAACCCTTTAGAAACATCACTACATAATGTCATTCAACCTCTGATGGAATCTAACCTCTAAATCTACTCCCACCCAAATATGTAGGATGAATTAGTCCTCCCAAAACAAAGTGTATGCAATTATTTTCACACCTTTTTTATGTATAATGATTTATATTTTATTTTTTAGTTCATTCACATTCTATAAATGACCTCTAAAACTCTATCTGAATCCTCTTATTCAATAATAAATTTCAATCTGTGTTGATAATTTTTTTCCTAATATCCAAGGGATATTAGCATTCCATATATAGGGTATCCTAAGAATATTTCATGATTATCCTTGTATGTTGTAATTGATTCCTTCATGATTTTATATTTGGCCATAATTCACAATGGGTTAAGATAATCCAGATTTTATGTTTTTAATGTTTCAAGTCTCAATGATAATGTTTGAGGTTTTTCATTAGAAATTTCAGCCCTTAAATAAAATTTTAAATTCATATAACCTCACTATAAAGTATTGTTTACACGATTATAAATATTCTTGTTAATTTGAGGGTCAATCTACACTTAATCACTATGTATGTTTTTTTAGAATGTTATTTTGGATATAAAAAAATGATTTTCAATCAGAATTGATACAAATAAGATTGATATTCAAAAATATTTGAATTAAACTATTAAAAATGGTGAATGTTTTGGTATCCCCCCACCCCTGACTAAGATTCTAATTTTATAGTGTAAAATTTATCCCTTTTTAACAATTAAATAATTTTTTTCCATTACAATGAAATATATATTTATAAGTTTTGTTTCAAGAATGTGTCTAACTGATTTATTTTTCATGTCATAAATTAATTTATTCAAAATGAATATAAATAGATTTAACAATTGCACATATATAATTTTGTTAAAAATGATGATTTTTAAAATGATTGTTGATAAAGTTAGTTTTGAAGAATGAAATACAATTGAAAGATTGTTAAATGGTTGATAGGGATAGAATTCACTTTTTAAGGGATGTATGAACAAGATTTAGAGTAGTGACTATATACATGATCAAGCTAAGAGTTTCCTATTTTCAATTTTAAAAAAAAAACCAATTTCAATAATATAATTTCAATGGATAATATGTTATAACAAAAATGGAAAGACTATTTAAAATTGAATATATTATTTACCATAATCACCTAGAGAATTATATTTATTATATAGATATTTTTTATGTAATAAATTGGAATTAAAGAGAATAGTTCAATGAAGTACTAATTGTGCTCCCAATCTCAATTAAGTGTTGAGATATATAAATAGACATTATATAATTGAATCTAATTTTGTGCAATTTGGAATTATTATTCTAGTATTGAACATGAAGAAAAATTTATAATCATATAAAAATTAGGTAAATTTTTTGAGATAAAATAAAAAGAGGAAACAATTTTTGATCTGAATATAATCATTTCAAAAATATTGAATATAAATGTATGTATATTTTAGATGAATATTTTACAAAATCTCCACTAGGTTTCGACACTAGTAGTTTAACAAGACATTGTCACATGATTATTCATTTCTCTTCATTAAAACTTTTGTTTTCATTACATCATTTTGTAGCCACAATTAGGATGAATTATTTATTAGAAAAATAATCAAATTTCATAGATTTTATCAAAACATTAACTTTCTATTTTAAATATTTTGTACTTATTTAAAAAATATGATTAATATATTTAGATAAAAATATTTTTAGAAACACACATATACACAATTATATATTTACACTAAATTTTGATACACTGTTTATATATCAATGTATATATAAATATATGGATACTAATATTTATTTATTGATTTTTTATGTCAGATTATTGCTTCTAAACCTATTAGGATGGATATGACTAGAAAATGCATGGATTATAATTGTATGACAAATGAGTATAAGGATGGAGTTAAATAGTTATTAGTATTTTGAAAAGAGAATTCATAAGACCCTTCTCAAATCCTTTGTTTGTGATAAAATTATTGTATTTCAGGTAGAAATCATCTAAAGGAGTTGGAATAGTATTTAATTTTTCAAAAAAATAGATCATAAACTTAAAAGTTTTACAAAACATGATGAAACATATAATTTTCACGCATGAAATGATGATAATTTAACTAATTGGTCATTTGGAATGTATACTAGTGTTAAAGATTGATGAGTTTATATGGAAGTGATAAAAAGGAAATTAATGATGGATTGCCTGATTTTACAATAATATTTAAGATGTTAAATTTTTGTTCAATGTTACCATTGAATACTAGTTCTATTATATATACAAACATTATTATTTTTATAGGAGTTATATATTTTGAATGATGGTGGTGGATGGAGAGTCTCCATGTTTATAGAATATCATGGTCTATTGAATGATATGATACAAGAATAAAATGCGATTCCCATTAAAAAATATATAGAAAAAGTAATTATATTTCTAGTGGATATGATATCTGATAAAAATACATGTATTTCCAAGAAATTTTATATTATTATATAAGTACCATAAATCACACAAAAAATATCAATATTTTTGGTGTGGAATGAAAAAATAAAGATAAACAATGTCTAATGAAAGTTGTATAGTAGTTCCAATCATTCTATCGTTTAGAAAACTATATGGGTGTTAGCAATCCAAAATAAAATTGGCATTTTACATACATATAATTGTCGATGATATTAAACTACATTACCTTGAACACTCTTTTATTTTGAATATGGTTTTTTGTAACTATCAAAAATTTGGAAATGAGGTGAGAAACATCAATCATCCATTATTTGAATATAGAATGATTACTTTCAGTGTAACAATTATTTTTCATAGTACATTTCATATTAGGTTGGTATATTATATATTTTCAACATGTTTATTTTTTTTGCCCAAATAAATCATGTTTAATTTTATTATATCTAGTCTAGAATAAGATGGTGTTGACATTGATTTCCATTTTTAATCCATTAATTGAAGATCTGAAATTAATGTGGGATACTGGTGTTAAATTTAATTTTATCATAGAAGTGATGATTCTCTATTGAAATCCACAATTTTTTAGATGATAAATTAATTTCATTCTTATGAAATATTTCATGCTATAAAATTAATGTAATGTTTTGATGTCCCATTGGTAAAGAAGGTATACACTCGGTTAGCATTAAACATTCACTGAGGACAGTGTTCTTAAGAGTTAAAATTTTATTGACCTTGCCTCATAAATATAAATAATGTATTGTTTCATTTTATATAAATATATAATAATTTAAAAAACTATATCTTCTAGTGGGTGATCAAAAATTCTAGAAGGTAAAAGATTTTGACACGAATTTAGTAAACCTTTATCACAAAACCTTATAAAATAATGCAAGAAAAAGTGATCAGTTTCCATTGAATTATTTTATTGGAATTATACTTACATTATAACATTTCTTTATTTCATTCATATAAATAATAAATTCATTTTTTAGTGTCGTGGGCATGTTACTCAATTTAGAAGTCAAAGAAGTGGAAATAATACTTTGTTAGACATCATTGACATGAGAATAAAGGAAGAGTTGGCATCAATGAAGTGTAAAACATGATGTTTTCTTCAACCAATCGCTAAAACAAAATCATTTCAACGGATATATCTATTTTGTAACATTATGAATGAGGTAGAGGTTCCACAGGGGTATATATAAAATAATTATAATTTTAGTTTAATGACCAAATTGAAGTAAATGGTATAAAATAACATTATTATCTTGTCTTGATTCTAGATATAATTGCAATCCCATTATGTTTCAATATTATTAAAAAATATGATGTACATTGACAAGAATTTTATTCATTTTCAAAGTTTTATGTAGTATTGTTATATAAATGGTGTCGTTTCTGATCACCAATAAAAAATTTGAGTCATATTATGTTAATATCATATATTTTTATTACTTTCAATCTATGATATAACAGTCCACTTATTGTTTCTCATGGATAGATATATTCATATATGTGTCATCTACATTGACAATTTATGTTCCCCATTGAAAGATATATATATATATATATATTTAGAAAGGGTATATCAAATATCCAAGTCATCCGTATGGTTTTGTTACTAACAAATCAATTCTACAATATGCATATAAATATTATACCAATTACCTATAAAATGATGATACAATTGGTCTGTAAAATTCATGACATAGTGGATGCCTTATTGTATAAAGGATTTATAGATGGTAAATTTTTAAAATTACCATTACTTTCACGGATCAAGAACATATTTAAAATTTATATAATAGTTTAAATGTTTTTATCTATATAATAAACACCTAAAATTAATTAATTTTCATATGAATCCATTAAGGGGTAAAATATGGATATCTAATACCAATAATCAATAGTTTATATAAATAATTATAGATTATATTTTAAACAAGTTTTCTACAAATCTAGATTCAATTTTTGGAAAACGTTGATGGATACTAAAGGACCAAGTGTAAATGTGATATCCGACAATATTTCTGTAATTAATGGTTATATGTTCCGTAAAATGTAATAAGATAAACAGATTATAATGAAAATAGTATATTATTTACTTTGTGGAAGTAATGATCATATTTTTATCCATTGATATAAATAGAATTAATGTGAATATGGCATACCTTGTCATTATCAAAAAAATATAGAAATTCAATTATACAACATTTAAAGTAAATTTTTTTCAATGAAAATCATTTTAAAAAAAGAGTTTATTTAAGGTCAGTGAATTCATATTGATGGCAGTGAATTTTAGAATATATTGGTATAAAGAAGAACCATTTTTAATGGAATCATAGGTGGTGTAATTACTTTTCATCCCTATTCCTCTAAATAAAATTGTTCAATTATTCTATTAGGGACTAATATAAAAAATGTTGAGATTAAAATCCAATTAGGAATGACCCTCTCATTAGGTGTTCAAAATAATTTCATGGAGGTCCCAATATTGAAAGTGTCAATAATTTTGGAGGGAACCAAAACGAGGATATTCAGTAAATCAATAGAGCAGCTATATCTATTCAACAATTAAATGAAAAAATGAGATTTCAATGAATAGATTAATCTGTTGTTAAATATACTTCTTTTTTACTCATTATGTTTTTATCTATCCACTAAATAGACATAAACTATATTAAATGTTTATCTACTCATGTAGATAATGACCTCTCCACATGTTGATGATTACAATCTTGAGGAATAACATAATATCACTTTATAAATTAGGAAATTTCTTGATTATAAATACCAAATAGATAAAATATCAAGATTGGTGTAGTATGACAAGGCTAAAAAAGTTAATAATGTAATAAAAATATATGTAAAATTTGAATTTGGATAGAATCTATGTGGCCGGACTGTTGACCCTAAAAAATCAATGTTCATTGGAAATAATGGGGTCACAACATGAATTCAGTTACCAATTAATATAAAGTTGTGGCACAAATTCATTCCAGCACAGTGAAATATAATTTTGTAATATATTATGCTAATAATATGATATAAATTCCATATTTTACTAAAAAAAAATATATTGAATCTTTTAAATAATTTTCATTATTCAATAAAATTTTATTTTATTTTAGATTATTTTCCTAAATAATTTTTATTAATGAATGAAATAAAATATCACAATACCTTTCATAAAATTTTAATAAAGAGGGATATCAGGGATGCTAAGGGGAAAGTAATACCCTACCCACCAACTATGCATAAAAACTTTATAAACCATAAAACATGGTAATATTTCATTAGTAACCATGATAAATAATCATTTATGGTTTATTATAATTGATAGTGTTATATTATACATTATTTACTTTATCTAGTTTGATTAAAAAATTATTATTTTTTAAAATCATAATGTAGAGTCCTAGAGTAAGTAAATATTCTACATTAAGGGTGAAATAAGACCTACATACCTTCCTTATGACTAATGTGAGTCCCCAAGAGTCACATGTCATGAGAACAAGATGATTTTTGGATTTTGTAAATATTTTCTATACCTAGAAATATATGTGGAAACCATTGGGTGTTTTTGGAAAATATTACAATGATAGCATAACTATAAAAACCGATATCACACAATTTTTTATGAAAGAAATAGTGAACCCATTGTGAATTCATATAACTATGTCATAAAATTCATTAGTAAAAATGGATAGAATATCATGCAACCAAATGATTTTTTATGTACATATCATTCCAGAAAACAATAAAACTGAATCATTTCACTTAACTTCATTGAACCATGATTAAAAATATATGTTCCCCAATTTATTCTATAATTGTGAAAGTAATTGATTTAACATGTTCACATATATATAATAATGATCTAATAAGTTGTATTCTCTTATTCATTTAGAAACCCTTCAACATTACCTGCAATCAAGATGATGTCGCAGAATGTTCCAACATATTCCCAAATTTCTTGACAAGATGCATTAATAATGATCCTCTATACACACTTTCACTATCACACCTAATACATAATTGAGTGGTGAAATTATTATGACAAGTATACCACATCAACATATATATCATTAATCTATAATCATCCCATAAAATCCTCCTTAGTTTGAGTTCCCATCATTTGTATTTCCCATTATAGGTCGTAGGGGAAGAAGTGACCGTTATCACTGCATTCTATCTATTTGGGAAATTATTGCTTGAACGATGAAACATACACCTTCCATATATCTAAGAGGTGGATGAGGATATTAAGAATGAAAAATAAATCACTCAAGATCTACCTAGGAGGTAACTCATGTGTTCAATTAAACAGCACATATATACTTCCATGATCCCACAAGGAGTTATAGAGGAGGTTGTGCCTAAAACAAATTTACAAAATGGGGAAAAAAGAATGAGACCCCACATGGGGTGTCCCAACAATGAATCTATGGATTAGGAAATATACCTAGTTCTTGCAATATACCTGAGGTCCAATAATTATTCCGAACAGTTTCCCACAATCAATCATAGATCACTACTAATGAAGAGCCTTTGACATCATCACAACTAGCCTTATCGATTTTCAAATCCCAATGAACACCATGATAATAGGACTGGGGGAATTATTCCATATTCTTTACAAGGATTTTCAAATCATGTGAATTGACACGACAAAGGACATCGTGGTATCCTACCCTCCAAACGATACTTCAGAGACAAATCCATCGAATGAGTTATTTCATCAAAGAGGAGAACCATCCTTTTTTTGCATTAGTGAATTTGATATAAATCATATCCAAAACTCCTCATCATATCAAGACATGTATACATTAAAAGGGTACAATAATACCCTCCTAAAATCATCTGACCCATAATAGGTAAGACTACCATCTCCAACTAGAGCAAGAACCAAAAGGCTCAGTGGTATTCACTATGAATCATAGAAGGAGTTTCCAACCATGTGAGCATTTGCGAGGATAATAATTATGTATTTCATGGATATTGGAAGAAGTGGATTCAATTATTGGGGTCTATGTCAGAACTCCTCCAATCGTCCACACACAGTGAAACTAACAATGAAGTGGTGTTTTCATGGATTCCACGAGCTGACCCCGTGAGGATGGTAAGGCAATATCTAAAGAAAAATAGTTTTCTCAACTCCAATTTGAGAATAGGTATCTCAATGAGATAATTATGGTAATTATCATGAGATGTCCACTTAGTGATGATGTACTTGTGTTTGGTTATGAAAGCATGCCTTTTAGTGATGTTCCCAAACCCACAATGCATATTCATTTTCATATATTTCATACCTTAATTAGTGTAAATCTATACATTTTATCACCACACCCTATCTTATAAGGCTGGGGGAATTTCAATATTCTCCACCTCCTCATCGATGATATACTGGAATTCACATAACATTAGGTGTCACCACAAAACCATCCAGAGAGTCAGGGTCTTTTTATCAATTAGAAGTGTATGCACCATCGTATACCCCTCGTGCTTTAGAACCTACCCCTGTACTAAAATTGAGTTGGAATTTGTACCCAAAACATCAAATTTAGTTAAACAACCAAACCCTTGGTGGCACAAGATACCTACGAGAGAAGTGGTGTAGTCACCCATATCATGATTATAGGTAGTGGAAATTATATTTCGTCCAATAAAACTTGTTCTATGGTATTTCAATTATTCCATGGAGAATTTTTTGATAGATCTATAGATGGTAGGAATGCCCAGTGACATGGGATTTTTAGTCCATTATAATAATTTCTACTACCATTGATATGTCATCCATACCATAGAAGGCATCATTTCAATTAATGATTGGATTCAAGTACATATGGTCATGGGAATATTAGAACCACCAATTCCTAAATCCACACTTCTCACACTTGGTCATGCTAGATTGGATTCACTGGTTTTGTAGTGGACAATTAGCCTCATACCTCCCAAGTATGAGAGTTAGTATTTTAAATTGAGAATGAACAAACCCTACTTTTTCAGGACAATTATTGTCTCTAAATATTTTGAAGACTTTAGGGATAATTGTCTGATAGAACTCCCAACAATGAGGATCCCGCATGACGAAGGGTTGTTAGGACATAAAAAATACTTCCCCTACCATTGATGTCTCATGTAATCAATTGAATGTTTTCTTGTCTTCAATGATCAATTGGAGGTAGAGGTATCTTCATGCATGATAAAGTTAAAAGATCTTAAAACTCATGCAATATTCATAAAAGTTTTCCAAAATCCTTCTAAAGAGAAACTCTCATGATAGGTCACCCTTTAAAATTAAATTTCTACAAGATGTTAAAATGTAAAGAATTAATCCTTACTACAAGACCTTAAAATACATGACCAATGTTCCCAACTCAATATATTAAACTGCACAATCAACATCCTTAACACATGATGTTAAAATGCAAAATTCAAATCCTTATCACATGATGTTAAATCGTACAATTCTTCGTGAACAACCAACTGCATGATTCCCATCATAATGAGATATGTATAGATTCTTGGATTGTGTATCTCAACATAACCACCCATTTTTACATCTTGACCATAAGAAGACATACAGCACGGAATACATCCCAATTATAGGACAATAAACTATGAGAGAGAAAAATCTCTAGATGATTTCATCTACATGAGGTGGAAATATATGTTCACTACATGGTGACTCTTTCGCCTTAGAAATATGTGGAACTGCATATATTGAAGTCGGTTTCTACAAAATGGAATTCATGAAATGAATCATTTTCATCCAAGCTACATGACGTAAAACAACACATATCCACATTGTCCCCTACCATTCACATAGGGTAACACATCATCCTTACAACAAGATTTCAAACTGCATTTGCGTAATCCTAACCACCTAATGTTAAATTGTAAAAAGTTCATCCTATGTATGTGATGTTAAAATATAAATTTCCATCATAGAATTAGGATATTAAACTACAAATCATCTCTCATCTTGACTATATGGCGTTAAACTGTATAGAAATCATCTGGATCGCCAGAAATTAAACTACACAGTTTCAGAAGAACTATTTATGGAAGGATTCTTATCATCACGGGATACTTAGTTACTCCTAAAACTCTTAATTTGGGCCAAATCATAGTATTAAATTCTTTTCATGTCAATTAATCCAATGTACTTACTATATGAAACCAAACTGCATAGATCCATAAGAAACATTCCCATCCATGTCATGAAATCCATCATCCTCACTGTAAGATGTTAAAACGATTGGTGAATGTCTATAAAAAATTACATATGACTACACAGATCCATTATATTCATATGAATTCATGCAATGTTGTCTAGGTAATTAATGAATGAAATTCAACTTCAAGATACTTCTAGAACTACATATGTCTTTATTATCAATTCCAATGGGATAAGTAGGGATTCTATGACCCTATATCTTTGTTGAGACACTAAATTATACTAATATCCTATATTGAATCCCTCTTCTATCTCAATACTTTAGGAAAAAATATGTCATACCTTGTTTCTCACATAGATCACAGCTCACATGAGCTTAAAAATGGTGGTCATAGTCTTGGCCTAAATGTACAAAATAGGTGCATTACAATCCTAAATGTAAGACAAAAAATGGAATTATATAAGTAGTTTTAGTGAAACGTTAACCTGCATGGTTGATGTTCTTATCGAACGATGTTAAAATGAAATGATCTATATGAACTATGTTTGGTTTGAATTTTATTCTCATGATATACGTAGTAATGCCCATTCCTTTTTTATTGGGCCCTATATAATATTCCAACCAATTCAAATCTTTTAACCTTTTTCCTCACCACATGATTTCATACTACAGGGAAATTATAGAACAATGTGTGTATTGATTATCAACCTCATGGGATAAATAGAGACGCTGAGCCATTTCATCTTTGGGCCCTACTGAAGGTGAAGCCCCTTAGCCTATGCATTCCTAGGAAGGTTCATGTAGTGGTTGTTACCTCTTTTGTCCTAATTCATTTCAGGTTTTTCCATGAAACTACCCTATACATCTCCAAGTTTTAATATTCGTCCTACGGTCCATGCAACATAACCCTACATTGTTTTTATATTTCCCCAAGACAAGATGTTAAACTATAATGCATTATCCTAGCCACATGACAATACACATCATCGCAACCTTCATCCTAGATGCAAGACAATAAACATCATTGAACCTTTTTTCCATGCTATATTATATTAAAAAATATGGTATTAAAGAACTACATGTCACTTGATTCCTTACCTCACTGGATACATAATTACACCAATTTATCTAATATTAGGCCCAACGAAAATTGTAAATACGAATAATTCCCACCTCTAAATATGGTTAAGAAATATATACCATTTTCCAAATTCAAGATCAATGTACATCTTTATTACCATCCTTATGGATTATGAAGGAACGAACAAACATTTATTCATTGGGACCATCCATAATTTTCTTCATCTGGATATACGGTTTGAGTTGTTTTTTGGCAGTGTGTGGTGTGGTATATGGCAATATGGTCTAATTCATTCCGAGCACATTTTTTAGACTATGCATATCCCCATTTGGGATACCTTTCCAACCAAATATCTTATTTCATGATGATAAACTGAATGAGTGTACATAATTACCTCATGATGTTAAAGTACATGTAATTACATCCTTCCTCATGAAGCTAAGAAGCATGTACATACAACCTTACCACATTACATTAATCTATAAGGAAAAAATCTTGGTCGTGTGATGTTAAAACTGCATAAAAAAGACCGCACTACATAATGATAATCTATTAAGACCATCCCCCATTTTACATTCATTATAAAAGAACCCCAGGAGACATACCCTAGTCAACTATCATATGGGGTCCTTCTACATAATTTAAATTAATCTCCATTTTGTTTTAGGTTATCCCAAAAATTTATGTACCGTGTTATTTTTCATGATCTACAAAACTCATTATGTGATTTAAAACATTTTTGTTCCTGCTCAGAAGGATGTTCAAGTACTATAGACCCGTGGTATCCTAATTAGCATCTTATGTACCATCTCCCATAGTATTTCCATTTGATTCATGACCTTAAACTACCCACACATTGGCCAGAGCTATAATACCATAAAATATATCCCATTATTGTCCAAATCACAAGACCATAAACTGCAAAGAAAAGAGACAAAAAAAATTAGGACAAAAACCCGGAAAGGGGACACAAAGAAAAATTCGAGTCTCTTCCCACTAAATTCTCCATGCCTATATTTTAGGAAAAAATTATGGTGAAAATAAATTCATAAATCTCAAGGGGACTATTCTACCGACCAAGTAAAATCCAAGCTTGTCTCGCTATACCCCTAGGTCTAAAAAACACAAGTGAAATTATTTGTCACATTTATTTTCCATATGAATATGTTCTCTAGGTTTTGGCACAACATATAGTGTGATCTAACCCATATTTGATCATACATTTTCCATAAATATCACATCATGATTTAATGTGTCTTGTGTCAAAAAAAATCATTCATTTCCCATGAAGAAGAAATTAGATCACTTAGTTTGTCCATAATAATAATGTAGAAGGGATTTAGAAAAATATATATGTTACATCATGGCCTGATATAACAAACGTTATGATACTTTGGAGCTTGAAATCACTGTTGTAGAACTAAGAAACCAAAAAAAATTTAAGATATCCCCAGTCTGACATTCTAATACCTACCTCATAAACTAAGAACATTGGATTATAATTTCTAGTATCCATACTAGACTATTCAAAATAATCCTAAATCCATGTTGTTGCATCACCATGTTCTTTTACCATTTATCAAGGCCTAAATACTAAACTTCATTCCTAAATCTATGATGTTACACACCTCATGATTCAAAATCAAATGGAGTAGGTCTTGGGATCCCACAAATATGATTTGGATTACGCTAGGGTGTCAGAGCCCTTCTTAGATAGCTTTCTCTCCATACCCAACATCATAATCTAGATGTTTGAGCATTTGTAAATATTTTATATCCATTGGAAATAAATTTAGATAATCATTTCATTGAAAAGATACAAATTAATAAAAAAAAATTATGTTAAAACTAAATGAATATTCTCCTTGCAAGAAAAGAGCTTCTAATCCATGTGAGACCCATCAACACCATAGTTGAACGAGGCACAACACAGTGTTATGGGACATTATTGAAATGAATTCTTCATCCCATATTTAGAGACTCATGACTCTGGGTTGTGATTTATCTCACCCACAAATTAGAAATCTAGGAAAACTACATTCCCTCAAATTCCTCCCTCATCCATAATACCTTCCACAAATCATCTATAACCCTTTGAAAAGAGTCCTGACCATCTTTTCTTTTCTATGATTTCACTGCATATGGGATTTTTTACACTAACCAAAGGAATGTCTTACTAGTATAAAAGGAACTCAAATTCTTATAACCCCTATAATTACCAGAAATAGAACCCAACAGCCCATAGTGTTTTCTGTCATACCTAGTTGTCCAACCCCATATTTCATAATGTTCCAAGAAAGAATACATTAAACTACTATACAAAAAATGGTTTGATCTAGAAGACTGTAAACTACATTACACCAAATGTCTGAGATATAAAACCCTAAACTATATTACACCAAGTGTCCAAGATCAAATTACCTAAACTTTGTAACAATTATGTTCTAGCTTTTAGAATCGTAAAACAACAAGAGAAATAATACTTTCCAAGATTAAAACCCAATAAGGGAATACTGGGAAAAAGTAAAATCTCTTCATTCTAGACAAGAACATTGTGATATCCATTAAATATTGAGCATCAATAAAATATAGGAGGAACATATACTTTTTGGATGAAAACCTATAAAAAGGTAGATTGAGAAAAATTCATGTATAAGACCAATACGTCTTCCTCTATTTTAATCATAGAAAAAAGTTATGGAAAATTAAATAAAGAGATTCAAAGAATGTGGGTCCTGTAATATGGCCATAGAAAAATGAATCTATTATTTTAAGTCCCTTAACTTAGGAAATATTCTGAGAATTTTGGAAGGATACCTTGCCCAAATATTCTTTGTAAATCAGAAGATCTCAAGACAATTGGAGAAAGTTCACCAATGGGGATTTCAAGTCAATATGCATTCATGAACACTTATATAAACGAAACATATTGTATTTAAAGTACTCAAATCCATGCAAGAACATCTATTTGGTATTACACATGGATTGGTATCATGGATGATCTGATCGTCATCTCCATTGAGACATAAATCACAACCAGTTATTTCAACACAAAATATTGATACCTCACCTCCAATGTATGAGCAAGATCTGTGTAAGGACATTCATCATAGAGTTATATATCCATGAACCGAGGTGTCATATGCATGAGTTTGATATGAATATAATTACACTTCATAACTATATGTGGCTTAATTACCATCACCATGGGACATGTAGATAAATCCAAGTGATTTACTTTGGATCTAACTAGAAGTTACTTTACACCCATTCCTTATTCCATGTTGATGTTTATATATATTAAAATATTAGGGTATCCATGCCCCACGTTGAAGCTACTGCCTATATAGGATTTAGTTGATCAGTTGTGGCAATTTTTATCATCTTTATTACAACTAAATTTTCCTCAAACATACTCGGGACCAATACTCTTTGAGAGCTAACTAACATGGATCATTAGATATTCAAATATTCTCTAAATTTATATAAATTTAACTTAGAATAAAATTCCATTATTACGAAAAATGTAATTCTAAGATGGGGATTTTGTTAGGACTGATAATTATTCACTTTACACATTTCTATAGAATATTTTAGTATCATGTAATATGCCCCTAGTAATGGAATACATGGGGAACCTGGGATTAAGGAGATACATTGTGGTTACAAAATCCTAGTAAGAATTTTATACTTAATTAGTTAAGTTTTTATCATACCCTTATCCAAAAATATGGCAAGGCACCGTCTATCTATGAAAATTCTATCATAGGCCCGTATGGGACTGGAGGACAATCAAGCCCATGTGATTCATCCTGGGATATCCAGTAGACCATATGGCAGTATAGTTCCTAAAATAGATGATTTGTTACTATGTATTGGGCCTATGATGTATACGTCCACAATCATGCATGAACAACTTGATCAATAGGCTTGGTGGGACAAAGACAATAGGGTGGAAGTGATCCAGAGGATTGAGGTTCCAAACATGTTACTATCTCAATCCAGTAGTATTGATGGATTAGCTTATATACTAGAGTAAGGGTGCAGCCAGAAACAATTAGGGGATGACATATTTTCTATAGGATCATATATGTCTTGTTTGATAAACAATACATACAATACGCACTATATGATCATGCCTTTGGCTAATCATGGAAATATAATTCATTCTAGTGAAGCATCTCACACCTCAAAAGTTAGAATCAACCAATATCGGACCTTGAAAATTTGAATCAATAGAGCCTGTACACTATAATACCTCGATCATAAACCTTTTGATGCCCTTGTTCGACATCCTTTGGGACACCCATCACTCTTTAATCATCACAAACATCTCCCCAACACTTCATGAATATCTGAGAAAGTCTGAGATTATGGCATAATTCCTCTTAATATTTGAACCATAAGCTCCATTGTACATAAATGAGATTCTTTAAATATACTCAACGTCATTGCATGATCATTCATTGATCAGGTGACTGAGAAAAAGACAATTGTTGCGGTTTCATAAATATTTTTATGACTACAATAAACTTCTAACACTGAGTATTTTTTGATCGAAATAATTATGATTTTTGAGGATCACGTGATGCCATGATGATAAATAAGGGTTTTGTGTTATTAAATGAAATGATCACGTGACTTCCCAAATAAAGGATACATGTATACCTCCACCCCACCTCCCTCATACACTCATCCCTCATCCCATGAAATTTGGAAGCACCTTAGGGCTCATATAACCAATATAAACCCCCTCCCATCTATAAAAATTCATTAAATGTGGAGAGGGGACCGATTTTCCATAAAAAAGAGTGAATGAATGAGAAATATAGCTACTTACCACCACTAACTAGAGATCTCCTCCACATAAATAAAGGGTATCCTCTTCTAAGAACCATCTGAAGGGATGTAGGCACATGATCTCATCCTGTGAACATCACATAATCACATGATCACATGATAGGATAATGTAGTGTAATGTATTTATAAAGTGGGAGTATCTCAAATAAACACATACCTACCACGTGAACATGTAACTGTGACACATGTGAGAGAAAGTGTACAATTCTTGTAATAGTATCATGAACCCTCATCCTTGTTTCCTTTTGGAATTTCACTATTCATCTTCATACTAGTATCCATGGGAATAAACTAGTTAATATGTTAACACCTAATCTTACAAATCCATCTATCCCATTTGGAAGACATGTAAACCCCATGTGCCAAGAAAAATCCAAAAAAGATCCATACCATGAAATGTGCTTAAGTGATATGATCATGGGAACATACATGTGGACACACAATCATGTACCTCTCATTATAGAGAAGGCCTAAGGTGCTGGGACCAAAAAAAGAACCCTCGATCATGTAACATCCATTTTATACCAACACACATCCAATGTTAATGATACATTGCTTCATGAATAACCCTTTAGAGTTCATTTGAGATTAAGTGGGAACACAATAGACATGAAACTCCTATTATGATGTGTGTGTATAATGATTAGATGAGAACCCCAACCATAAAGAGTGGACATAGGGGCTCCCTTGATCATGTGATGTCCCCATTAAGACACCCAGTGAATTTCTTCAGGCATAAAGGGATCCCACTCTAAAAACCATAGGTAATGAACTAGAAAACCTTAAATATCCTCCATAATATAGAAAAACCTTGGCCTTGTGCCTCTTTCACAAAGTCTTTATGCTCGATCCTTGGTCCCTATCTTTCCATTATTCCTTAACATGCTGTGAATTCCTTCAGCCATTCACTTAAATGCTTCGATATACAATCCCTACCACATGACCATAGGGCCTATCGTGATTCCACATTGAAAGGACATAGGAATCAAATCTTATCCTACTTGTTTTGAAGATTTCATCATAGATCTATGGTCATGATATAATCTTCTATGTCTGATGATGCCTTTAGGAATCCTTAGAAATGGTCTCCATGACATTAGTATACCCACATGAACCCTTGGCATGTAATACAAATAGTGTGGATATGTGACCCCAGGGCCACACACCCCTCACCATGAGCCACAAGCCTTTAAAAATGCATGGGGACGTTTTGATAGACACCCCTCTTGTATCTCCACCTGTCCTTTCCATAGAACATGATTGAAGACATGTGATCACATTAGTCGATAGTTACTAAAAAGTTTATTCATATAGGGTTGTCCCTCCAAAACATGTATGTAACCATCCCACTGCTGAGAGCCCATGGGAATACCCTTACAGTTAACATGAATATTTATGTAGAGGAAAATATTCTATATATAGACATAAAGAAAAATCTCTTTTGAAGCTCACTCATGGTAGCCAGATTGATGAAGATGCTAAGAATATGCAAAAGACCCAACCATGTGAATGGTTTTGGGGCATGTGATAGTTAGACCATTCAATGGTTGCATTATGACCATTAGAAACCTAAGATCATTAATGTTAATTGTAAGGGAAGACTCAGATGATTTGGGATGATCTTGTGGAAACCCTTGGACTTGTCACTATGGTCATGTGACTACCAATAGGGAAATCCAAACAAATCAGGTGACACTCCCTTGAACTAACTGTATTGTCACAAAAAAAGCACATGAAAAGAAAGGTTGACCTTTTGAAGGAGTCCCTAACATGATATAAGGATCATGGAATTTTCCGCCTACATGTCCACATCGACATGCCACATCCTGCGGACAAGTCTGGTTTCCCATGAGACAACATATAGTCATGTCTTCATTCATCATGCATGAGACCACGAACATGCCCGCTTTGGTCATGTGACAAATCTTGGACCTGATTCTTTTCCCGTTTGAAGACATCCAAGGCATGCTAGTAGATTTAGGAGACACCCTCAAATTTGACTGCTATGTTAAATTGGATCCCAAATATACCAAGTAGACAATGAAGTCATTCCAAGTATATTTTGAAGACATGTCAGAAAAATCTTCTAGGACAAAACAACCTTGTACGACATGCCTATGTGGACTCATTTCATGTGGAACCTAGCTAAGAATCCTCACCAGTATAACCCTTTTACAATGAAACATATGTCTATTAGCTATAGACATAAACTCATTTGAATCTACTAATAACAAGATCTTGATAATACCACACATGGTCATTATCACCTATATTTAATCAACTAGTGGTTAAAGGATCAGTGGACCAACTAGGCAGCCTTGGAGTGTAATCAACCCATTGATAAACCATAGTTTTTAACCCCGAGAAGACGGGCAATATTAGAGTGTAATCCGCAAAAAAACCGGAAACCTTAGATTTTAATCCCCAAACAACATGGAATCCTTAAAGAATATGTGTCAAACAACTTGGTAGACATGAAGTGTAATCCTTGACCCATTAGGCAGTCTCAAAGTTTAAACCCCAAAAAAACGGACAACCACAGAGTGTAAGCCATAAAAAACTGGGTAGTCTTAG
Organism: Viscum album; assembly: GCA_963277665.1. NCBI lineage: Eukaryota > Viridiplantae > Streptophyta > Magnoliopsida > Santalales > Viscaceae > Viscum > Viscum album. Next base: position 408,622,816 of record OY728134.1, on the reverse strand, counting down.
CATGTATGTGCCGACCAACAGGGAATATATTAGATAGTGAGCCCTAACCCAGTAAAGAGCCTTAGAGTGTTAGCCCTAACCAATCAGGAAACCATTGTGTGTAAGACCTGATTAACAAAAAATATATAATATCTCATCGGTTATAGGGAATATATTTCTGTATAATCCCCAAATATTCAAAAAATATTGATGATAATCATTACATTCCCATAAGTATCGTCCCCACAACCCATTATTGGAATAATATATAATATAACATTGAGAACTCTGAATCGCATCATAAGTAGATTATGTAAGAATCCTTCTTATGGACTGATCTATATACTATATCCTCTATGATATTGTTTAAATTCCTCGCAAAGGGAAACTTTAATGTGTAATCCTCATAACGAAATGATTTCATTCAATGTGTCTAATCCATCATTTTTTCTTATTTCAATCAATTGAGCAAGACTGATGGGTGATTAGAGACTAGTTATTATTGCACCAGTAGAAGGATGAGAAATATGGAATATGATATCATCACCCTTGAGGTGTAAGTATGATTATATAATATCTCCAGTGGACAAATATAGGGCATACTCATATTCACAAGCCTTGCATAGGGCCTCTATTGCTGCATCTCCCCCAACATAGGCACCTATCTCATAGACTGCCTGGACTCTTATTCCTGTGTTATGTGTGATAGGTAGGATGCGTCATCTAGGTTTGGGGTCGATGTTCATGTCATCACCATATGATGTGAATATGTATGAATGATTCATGTCAAATGCACATAAAATCGTGTCAAAAAACAGTATGGGTTTTATTCCAACCATTACAAGAAATGTTTGACACCTTGAAGAGGTTCATTCCCATCTCAAAAGACATCATACATTGTAGAGACCCAAAGCTTAATGTACATGGACAATACATTACTTTTTCGGATTACTCAATACATAACAAAAAACCAACACTCAAGGACCATAATATTTTAATGTCTTTGGAAACATGGAACATAATCTTCTAATAATGGTGAAAGTTCATAAACATCTCCCATAAAGATCTTCCCATTTTGTTTTCTTACCTAAATACTTTGTTTTATATCCTGGGGAAAATAAAACATAAAAAGGGTGAGCTCAAATTCTCAGTAAGGGTAAGCATGGAGAAAATAAAACAAACTGCATACATTTGAACTTAAAAACATGACCATAATGTTTAAACATGAAAATATTGAGCAATGAGATAAAACATGTAAGTACATAAGGCATAGATTATAATGGAACATAAATCATGATAAAATATCAGGGGAATAAAACTTGTAATTGTGGAAGAACATTAAGCACATGATATTATTTCCATAGTAGCCAAGGCATTGCTGCCAAGACCATCATAGTGGACAAAGTCCCTTACTGAACTGGGTTTACTTACCGTTCCATCACTGTATTACTGAACTGTATTTACTTTCCATTTCATCCATGTCTATCTCAGGAGATATAAATCTTTACCCAATGAATTTGAGGGAGATATAGGTCCCACCCATCTCATAATGAAATCATTCTTATGTGTGCCACAACATATACATAAATCATTCATCATAACCCAAAGAATAAAGTGGTTGTCACAAACATCATCCCATCATAACAAAATCCATATAAAACAAATAGATATCATTTCATCATATGAAAATTGAAACCATGTAAATCATAGAGACATTATAATTGAAACATACACATATAAAATAATGTCATCTTAGATGGAAAAATAGTTTTGATAAAACACTTGAAATGAATTCTTGAGGAAAATATCATTTTTCTTCAAAATCAATTTCTTTTCACAAAACATCATGCATTTTTATAATAAAGATATTTTTTAGAAAACAGTCATGAAATCTTTTAGAGGAATCTTCATGAAAATAAGGCTTTATAAACCCGTAAAAATCCTTTCATGTCGTTTAATTTAAAAAACATTCTTCTCATACTTTTTTCAGAAAAGTCAAAAAGTAACTCATATGGTAAAAAAAGAATAATTCCATACATACTATATAGTAAAAGTCAAAAATGGGAAAAACGGACTTTAAACAAACATGAAACCATTTTTAGAAAATAGGGACATGGATAATAAATATAACCCCAGTAAATACTTACGAATAAACAATCTCAGATAAAAATGAGATTGGAAAAGTTATCCATTACAAAGTTCTTTTTGAAAATAAAATAGATAACTTATGTGTATTCACTATGAGGTCACATAAAAAAAGTATAAATTCATGATAAGATATAAAAATTCATTTCTCACATAATCAAAGAACAACATAAACAAGAAAGAGAAGATCAACCCAAAGAACGGAAATTGGGTTAAGAGGTTCCCTTACCTCGTGTCTGACTTGACTCGATCATTATTTAATCTCCTGAATAATAAACCAAAGTTAATTTATACTTTCCTAAGACCCTTTTTCATATTTATTATTCCTTTTATATCACTTATTACCATGTTATATACATTATTTAACCATTTAAGTTAATAATGTTCGTTTTGTCGATATTTGGTACTTGAGTCAAAAATGGACTTCTTATAATTACATATTATTCATGTGGTCAAAGGATAATTATATCCAGAATTATATTCATGATTTATATATCATATATATCATATATATCAAGCATATACATGTATTTATAATATTACATAACATATGGAGGTAAGAAATGAAATGCACCGTTCATGGAGACGGTAAGCCGTACGTACACATAAACACTACTTTCATTTCTATTTCTTATTTTAATGTAATTAAAACATAATGATACATAGTTAAATTATAATTACAGTATTACATCATATATAATGTCACTAACTACATTCTTTATACATCCCACATAAGTAATTAACGAATCAGATCACTTTGATGGGGCGGTAGTCCACACTTCCTCTAATGAGATTATCGTATTTACCCACTATGGAAACCATAAAGGATTGATAAAATTGGGAAGTAAAGATGAATAATAAAATCATAAACATAATATATACATATATAAATACATTTAAATCATAATGGCCACCATGAGAGGCGGTAGGAGAAAATCGAACAATCGTTGTTTCTTGAGGCGTTAGTTTACCATCCATAGAAATATTCTGTTCTTCATCCATTAGATGGAGGTGAGTGTAAGTGTAGTTATAATCCATATCATAAAAACATCCTAGTATATTGAGGATTCTGGTTTTGTTACAAAATATAGGATTAAAAAGAGTTCAGGGATTGGAGAAGTAGAATAAAAGAAAACAACTTAAGAGAAACCGTTACCTTTAATTTGTGTAACATCCTTTGTTTGAACCAAACGGACTTCATGAAGTTCCTTCTGCCTAATGTAATGCTTTTAGGGGAAAGATAGTGATGTAGGGAGCTTAATTGGGCAGAGGTTGGATGAGCCAAATGGCTTGAGAGGTGTGAGGAAGTGGATAGAAATGGTCTCCTTTTATAAGAAAGAGGAGGGGCTCTTTATGAAAGAGTGAAAATATTATTTTATAATATAATTATATTCGGTTTCTAATGGTCCAAAAATTATTATATTCGACTCTAAGATGACTCATGGTCGAGATATAATAATCAAATCAGAATTGTACATGTTTTGGATAATATTTTAATCATTATAATCTTATTTATTTAAATCATTTATTAATGAGGTAAATATTGCATCATTATTGTGTCAAAAATTATTTAATTTATTTGATGTCTAAAATTTATAAAAAAATACCAACATGTAAGAAATAGTTTTAGAATTACAATGAATATATATAGTTGAAATGATAATTTATATATCCCCTTATAAAAACTAATTTCTAAAAGATTTTTGTTAATGTCAATTTTGTCATTACATTAAATTAATTAATCCAAAATGTCATTATCACTAACAAGTGGCTCAATTGGGTCCCAAAATCGACCCAAGGATGCCCATGGTTAGCCGATACTCATCCAATTAGTTTAGGTCAAGTGTTAAGGTAATTTAGAGTTATTATAATATTCTTTTAACCTCGAATTACCTTATTTACCTTTAACCGTAGTAAATAAAAGTCAAAAGTTACTATTCACCAAAAATATTTTTATCTTATTGAACCAAATTTTACTCCTTAATATTAAACGTGTCTCTAGGATTTTTAAAATTCAACTCACAGAAGCGGTAAAATTATTTTTTATGAACAATTTCAAAAGCTCCTAGGAGGTCGGTAAAAGACGGTGAAAAGTTCAATACAATTTTTATATATCTAAAATTATTATAAAATAAATCCAATTAATTTCATTGAACATATATAAGTATTATGAATCTATTTTTACATAAATAAATTTAAATAAAATAAAATATTATTTAAATAAAAAGTCTGTTTTAAACAAAAACATTGTGTTTTCACTATTCATCAAAAATTGATGTTTTTCAGAAAAATAACAAAAATTCAGACAAAGATATATTTGATATTCTGAATTCAAAAATTATGCCTAATTTTCCAAATTCAAAACATAGAAGTTGCATTAATTAATTTTAAAAGTTATTCCAGTTATCAAAACAAATAGCTTGTTTTTAAGAAACAATAACTATCAAAAGATCGACACTTGTTTATGTCCAATTTCAAAGGGAAATTAAATAAAATGACCAACATTGAATTAAATGGTAAAAATATATTCTAATTACAATTTAAAACTAATTAAAAATATAATCTAACTATATAAATTATTGCGATGAAAAATGTTTTTTTATTAAAATATAGCGTGTTTTTTCTAGTCATCAAAATAAAATAGTTATCAGAGTAATATGAAAAATTTATCCAAAGTATATTTTTATATCCTGATTCCAAAGAATAATTATATTTTGTCAAACTGAACTTATAAACATGTCAAAAACTAGATTTAATGTTGGTGTGCCATCAAAAGGCGGAAAAACTGTATTTTTTGAAAAATACTTATTTTACCTGAAAAATTTATTTTGTTCTCATACCATGTTATAGAAAATATGTAAGATGAATAATAATGTTATAAAATTAAAAATGTAGTTAATACTATTCATAACGTCAGTCCATTATAATATTATAACAATATATCATTGTTTATTGAAACCCGGTACTGCATACTACACACGCTATCGAGGAAGTTTGTGATTGTGTGTAATGCAATCCAAGTCAGGGTGATGTGTAGTGCAAGACTCCTTTGTTGTTGCATATAAAAAAATAAAACCTTATTTCATTTATGCATTAAACAAAATCTATACATAATGTTGCATATAATAATTTCTACAAAACAAACTTGAAATTGTGAGTAACACGAGCCAAGAATAGTGTTGCGTATACTGCAAGCTAATACGGTGTTGCGTATAGTGTAAGATAATATCGGTGTAGCATACAATAGAAGACATTAATGAAATTAAAAAGAATAATTCTAATAAAATCTCATGTTTTTACATTCTACTCCCCTTAAAATGAATTTCGCCCTCAAAATTCATCGGGGTTATAAATGGTTTACTTCTCGAAAGTTTTAATAGAAACCCACATCGTAAAAAGTAATACCAAAACTTATCTTTAAAAACTAAAGAATGAAACATTACGGTTAACCAAATTAACTAATCACCGGATTTTCACATAGGAGAACTTAGGTGAAAATATGGATATGGAAGAAAAATCATACCATCAAGTTCTGATGGAGAGTGGTCGAGAACATGGCTATGAAAAAGACAAAAATCAAAAAGCCATAAATTTGTGATGATCTAAGGTACTATCTGGTTCATCAGATATAAGAGCACTAGGATAACATTTGGTTTTCAATATCATTTCCTAATGTTGACGAATTTGAATTAGAATAAATACTTACTTTATTTCGGTACATTCATACTGGTGTTTGTGCCTTGAACAATTTCCACTTCATCTCTTAAAAAAATGAAGTTGAATTTGTCATTCATGAAGTGTTAGAAGATCATGTGATAGAATAATGGGTCATTCCATCTATCTCAAAGAAAATTTTTGCAAAAGTTATTGAATACATAAGTCCATGTATGGTGTGGTTAATCATATATGATTCCAAAAATGGACTTATAATTCATTTATCATACTGATTAATAAAATAAAACTAGTTTCTAATAACCAGGGACTTCCTGTTGGCCAGTGGTAGGTTACAAAGGCATGTCTCACTTTGGTTGTGGGATCGATTCCCACAGCCTTGTCAGACGCGACAGTTTGTCGCCCGTTCTGTAGGTTTTCTCTTTTCTTAAACTACACTATTATAACATTATATCAATAACATCAAAGAAAGTTATATCCTTAAACAATAGTAACTTATGTCCAACATAATACATTCCAATCTTTAGGTTTATCTAAAATACTTCTGTCCAAGCTCATAGTATAAAGAAAACAATTACAGGAAATGTCATCTACCGAGCATGTGAATACCATCATTTATCCCCCCATATATCATACGATATATCTTGTTCGTCAAATTCCAAACATGTGAATACCTTAATCTTGTATTCTCTTGAAAAATGAATACCCATTGAATCTTAGTGAAAACATTAATGTTGTCAAAAGTTAACTCTTTACACATACCAAAATCCAAAAATTCTATATACTCAAACCATGATTTAACTTTTTCCATATATTAGTCATGAGAACATTTCATTTTCTCTTTATCCCTTCATTATGCGCATATCATCTTTTTTCCAAAAATATTTCAATCACTTTTCATGGTTACCGGTACCATATAATTATTGAAAACCAATACACAGATATTCCAAAATTACACGATATCATAAATAAGATTCCATGATACTATTTTGAAATCCCATTACATAAAAACTTAATCATTACACAACATCATTTTCATACTCAACATCACAACTAGTGATCGCATGAGACTTCCGTTTATCATTTTCCTTAATATGTTTCTCACGTTGATCATCATTAACCCGTAGATTAGGGTATTTATTAGCATAATGCCCCATTTACTTACACTTGAAGCATTGAAGTGTTGGCGAAGAGTTCTCTATAGTATTTTCCCTATTCACATCATTAGCAACCTTTTTCCCATTACTTCGACAATCAACTACTCGATGACCTTCTTTCCCTCACTTAAAACATTTTCTAGTACCATTTAGGCAATATCCACCAAGCATCGTTCCACACATTGAGCATAAAAGAAATTCATCTTTACTTCACCATTGTTCTGAGATTTCTCCTTAAACTCCATCATTCATTTCTTGTCAAAACCATGATATGGATATGTAACACCAACTTCCAGTTCTACCTTGATAGCACAAAACAAAATTTCTTCATAGCTACTGAAGTCACTTATAGCTAATTCCCTTCGAAGACTTGGTTTTAAGCCACCGAAGAATCGACCAACCTTACTTTCAGGTTGGATGATAATGCCAGATGCATACCTTGAAATCCTTTTAAAATTCCCCTCGTATATACCAACAGATTCATCATCCTTTTTCTTAAGCTCAAGGAAGTCATTTTCCATCTTCGTTCGAAGAATACGAGGGGAGTACATATTGAAAAATAAGTTCTTGAACTCATCTCATTCCATGGATTCAATTTCACATTGGGGCCTTGTATTCTTAATTAGAGTCCACCACTGGTCTACTTCACCTTCTAAACGGTAAATATCCAGAATAACTTTTTCATGTTCGGAACAAAAAATTATGGAAAATATCTTTTCAATGTAACTATTCTATTGTTCAGAAACAATTGGATCAGAAGACCCACTGAAAGCAGGTGGACGTTGCCTCATGAATGACTCCATAGAATATTGTTCCCTTCTCTGCTCATTCGGAAGTCCAAAATGATTCATAGCTTGGGTAAGTATAGCAATAAGATTTTGCACTCCATCTCCCATAACGTTGGATTGTTTAGGAGGAAAATAATTGCATCATCCATTACATTGATCAACACGGTTCCTTCGGGTTCTAGCCATCGTCTAAAACCCAAAAAGAATAGTGTGAGAGGAAAAAATCATGCTAGAGAAAACAACATAATAATGGGGGATTAACTTCAATATATAACATCTTAGAGTTAATTCTAAGATTGTTACGTGATTCTAGGACTATAAACTATACTTATACTTAACCTTAGGGACATCCCTAGATATACCTTAGAAATATCTCTAGGGATCTCACTAAAGTTTTCGCATCCTAGTTTCCAAAGGTTAACCAAACCTTTCCCCTGATACCAACTGTAGAGACCAAAAGCTTGATGTACATGGACATTACATTACTTTTGTGGAATAATAAATGCATAACAAAAACCAAAACTCAAGGACCGTAATAGTTTAGTGTCTTTAGAAACTTGGAACATAATGTTCTGATCATGGTGAAGGATCTTCAACATCTCCCATAATGATCTTCCCCATTTTGTTTTCTTACCTAAAACCTTTCTTTAAATCCTGGGGAAAATAAAAAATAAAAATGGTGAGCTCAATTACTTACTAAGGGTATGCATTGATAAAATAAAACAAACCGTATACATTTGAACTTAAAAACATGACCATAATATTTAAACATGAAAATCTTGAGCAATGAGATAAAACATGGAAGTACATAATCCTTAGATTATAATGGAATATCAGTCATGATAACTTATCATGGGAATTAAACGTGTAATTGTGGAAGAACATTAATCACATGATATGATTTCCATAGTAGCCAAGGCATTGCTGCCAAGACAATCATAGTGGACAAAGTTTCTTACTGAACCGGGTTTACATGCCGTTCCAGCCCTATATTACTGAACCAGATTTACTTGTTGTTTCATCCATGTCTATCTCATGAGATATAAATCTTTACCCAATGTATTATAGGGAGATATAGGTCCCACCCATCTCATAATGAAATCATTCTTACGTGTGCCACAACATAAACATAAATCATTCATCATAACCCAAAGAATAAAGTGGGTTTCACAAATATCATCCCATTATAACATAATCCATATAAAAAAATGGATATCATTTCATCATAAGAAAATTGAAACCATGTAAATCAATGATACATTATACTTGAAACATACACATATGAAATAATGTCATCTTAGATGGAAAATTGGTTTTGATAAAACACTTGAAATGAATTCTTGAGGAAAATATCCTTACTTCTTCAAAATCAATTTCTTTTCACAAAAAGTCATGCAATTTTAAAAGAAAAATAATTTGTTGAAAATAGTCGTGAAATATTTTGGTGGAAGCTTTATGAAAATAAGGCTTTATAAAACCGTAAAAATCCTTTCATAACGTATAAGTTAAAAAAACATTCTTTTTTGTAATTTTGCCGGAAAAGTAAAAAAGTACCTCGTATGGTAAAACAAATTCCATACATACAATATAGTAAAATTAAAAAATGGGTAAAAATTAATTTAAAGACACATGAAACCATTTTTTAAAAATAGGGACATGGATGATAAATATAACCCCAGTAAATACTTATGAATAAACAATCTCGGATAAAAATGAGATTGGAAAAGTTATCCCTTACAAAGATCTTTATGAAAATAAAATAGATAACTTATGTGTATTCACTGTAAGGTCACAAAAAGAAACTATAAATTCATGATAAGATATAAAAATTCATTTCTCACATAATCAAAGAATGACATAAACAAGAAAGAGAAGATCAACCCAAAGAACAGAAATTGGGTTAAGAAGTTCCCTTACATCGTGTATGACTTGACTCAATCGTTCTTTAATATCCTGAATAATAAACCAATTTTTATTTCTACTTTATTAAGAACATTTTTAATATTTTTTATTCCTTTTATATCACTTATTACCATATTATAGACATTATATAACCATTTATGTTAATAATGTTCGTTTTGTCAATATTTGGTACTTGAGTCAAAAATGGACTACTTGTAATTATATGTTGTTCATGTGGTCAAAGGATCATTATATCCAGAATGATATTCATGATTTATATATCATATATATAATATATATCAAGAATATACATGTATTTATAATATTACATAACATATGGAGGTAAGAAATGAAATGCACCATTCATGGAGACAGTAAGCCATATGTACACATGGACGATACTTTCATTTCTATTTATTATTTTAATGGAATTAAAACATAATGATAGATAGTTATATTATAATTCCATTATAATATCATATATAATATAATTAACTACATCCTGTATACATCCCACATAAGTCATTAACGAATCATATCACTTTGAGGAGGCGGTAGTCCACACTTCTTCAAATGATATTATCGTATTTACCCACTATGGAAACCATAATGGCTTGATATAATTGGGAAGTAAAGAAGAAAAATGAAATAATAAACATAATATATATTATATATAAACACAGTTCCATAATAATGGCCACCATGAGAGGCGGTAGGAGAAAATCGAACAATCATCGTTTCGTGAGGCGTTAGTTTGCCATCCAGAGAAACATTATGTTCGTCATCCATTGGATGGAGGTGTGTGTATGTGTAGTTAGAATAATTATCATAAAAACGTCCTAGTATATTGAGGATACTGGTGTAGTTACAAAATAAAGTATTAAAAAGATTTTAGGGGTTCGAGAAGTAGAATAAAAGAAAACAACTTAAGAGAAACTGTTACCTTTAATTTGGGTAACTTCCTTTGGTTTGAACCAAGATGACTTCTTGAAGTACCATCTGCCTAATGTAAGGATTATAGGGGGAGGATAGGGATTTAGGGAGCTTAACTGGAAAGCGTTTGTATGAGAAAAATGGCTTGATAGGTGTGAGGAATTTGGTATAAATGGTCTCCTTTTATAAGGGAGATGAGGGGCTCTTTAGGAAAGAGTGAAAATATTATTTTATAATACAATGATATCCGGTTTCTAATGGCCCAAAAATAGTTATAGTCGAAGATACGATAACTCATGGTAGAGATATAACCATAAAATCAGAAATGAACATGTTTTGGATAATATTTTAATCATTATTATCTTATGTATTTAAATCATTTATTAACGAGGTAAATACTGCATCATTATTGTGTCATAAATAATTTAATTTATTTGATGTTTAAAAATTTAAAAAAAATACCAACATTTAGGAAATATTTTTATATTTAAAAGGAATATTTATAGTTGAAATGATAATTTATATAGCCCCCTATAAAAATTAATTACTAAAAGATTTTTGTTGATGTCAATTTTGTCTTTACATTAAATTAATTAATCCATATTGTCATTATCACTACCAAGTGGCTCAATGGGGTCCCAAAATCAACCCAAGGATGACCATGGTCGGCCACTACTCATCCAAGAATAGTGTTGTGTATACTACAAGCTAATACAGTATTGAGTATAACGCAAGATAATCTTAGTGTAGCATACACCAGAAGACATCAATGAAATTAAAAAGAATAATTCTAATAAAATCTCGTTTTGTAACATACATCTTATTAGACAATAGGAAAATCCACAATGGTTAAGCATGGCCATGGCCTAATGAATCCTAATTAAATAATAGTGCGATAGAGAACCCCATGATACACATGTAATCATCCATACCAATACATATTCATAATAAAACCAATGTCACAGGGTAACCAATCTCATTTTAGGGTCTAGAAATGATTTCATGATCATATGTTAAATCTATAATAGTTTCCTAGTGTATGAAGTTATCCCCCCAACGGTACGATGAGGTCGACCTCTCATCATCTCGACCAATGATACTCCCCAAGAGTCTCTATTTCAGAAAACCCAGATGAACACTTGCCTTTGGATGGAAGTTCTACACCCAACAACATATGGGGGATATTTTAGGTGTTTCATGAAAAAGTGACTATGGTAGACCGATGGGTGAAACCCATTTCACAAATTTTTTTCAAAAAAACAAATATATCTCATAACCACAATATTGGTATAACATAGTCTTAGACCCAACTAAAGCTAACAAGGCTCAGAGTCTAAGATTCCACTACTAATAACAAATATCTTATAAGAAAAAAATCATTTTAAAGTGATATAGTAATTAATTCTTTCTTTTTTATCATATCCTTCCAATTTTTAAGATATTATTCATTAAATTATAAATTAATATTATTCCACACCACATTACATTTTTTATCATAGTTAATACATTGGCCTCTCTGCATAATCTAAATAGAATTCATGGTCTCCCAAGATTAAAATAATTTCATTATTTTCATTACAACAACACCATGCTTATGGGTTATGAATTATTAGTTTATTATTATCATTATTATATTAAGTAGGTACCCTTGGAAAACCATCCTAAGATACCATAATGATGAAATGTGCAACCCTGAATATCAAGCTACCTCCAATAGAGGGGAATAGATTATAACTAAAAAAGAAAAACAATCCATCATGCATTAACTTGATTCAAAAAATTTCATCCCAACTCTCAACATCACAACAATGGGTGTACCCAACTTCAAACCACATATTAATATTCAGTTCCATAAAGTAAAACAACATTAATATCCCAATTATTCTACCTATCAGAGGCCTCAACTTCCACCATATCAATTGGTCCTCCCCTCCCCACATCATAAAACCATCATTTCCTCAACCTTCTATATATCATTTGTATTTTGGGCCTCCCCTCCCAACATTACATTGCATAGAAATTTGCATATCTAGAAAACATCACAAAAGAAATAATAAATGAGAAATTATATCCAATAGGAATATCTGGCCCCTACATGAAGGCTTCCAAAATTTACACATAAATATTAACTAATGGATCTATAATCAAGGAACTCAACCTTCCCAATTAGTGGGGAAACACATGCCATTTAAAATAACATTATTAAATAATCATTTTTATTCCATATTGAATTAACTGATTCATTATTCCTTGGATTATACTATAAAACTAAGTCATTAAGCTGTAACAAGATACTAAAATAATTTAATAGATAAATTAATCACATTTCCCACAATTCATTAGAGTTTGTAAAAAATTTTCAATAAAATTAATTAACATAACATTAAAACATTTCATTAACAGTCATTAACATTATTCACACCCATTAGCAGAATCCACCACAACATTGAATTACATATTCAATTATACATGCATAATTGAATGAATTTTATATTTATCAAATATCGAAGAACACATGATTCCTTAAACATGCCTCTTTATTCTATATCCAGTTATTTATATATTAATTATATCATTATGTTATTTACTAGATTCAATAAAGAAAAACCGAAAAATCCATATCACCACCTAAAATGATAAAAATCATTACATAAATAGATTATTATCGACAGAAAAAAATAGGTGAACAATTATCACAGAAAAAATAAATGAAAAATGATTTCAATCAAATTTATTATTAATTCAGTTAATGATTTATTAGGGTAATTACATTTTCACCCAAGGGGATAAATCATTATGTCATTATATCTGAATGTAAATAAATAGGTGAAAAATGAATCCCATAAATCAATGTGTGTATATTCTTCACATGGGAATAGACCAACATCATAGATCCGGATCACCTCTCATGCATAAAGGTTCAACCTTTTAATGAGTTTTCCTAACCAACTGCAGAAAAGTTATAACAAAGAAAAATATATTAGAATAATGAGGAGAGATTTTCATCACATGTAATGTATAAGAGAAAGAAATAAAATTTAATAACTATGGGAGAAGAGATAGAACATACCTCAGTTTAGCACAAAACGATGATATAGGGCTAAGAATCCATCACTAATGAAGGGATTCTGAGGCTCTTGGAGGGAGAGAATATGGCCCCCTAGGGTGTGAGATAAAATAATAGTTTTTGAGAAAACAATTAGGTGTTTTATATTTTAATAGTTCAATATTAAATTAATGTTCAAGGAATAAAATCCTTTCCCATCTTCTAAATGATTGGATTGATGTTTCATGGATCAACATGCATCCTTAATCCATTTAACCATGAAATAAATCACATCACGAGGAACCACGTGATCCATACTCACAAATGATATAAATATCCCATTCCAGATGTGAAACACTTACACATTATAAATTCTCTCTGCATCTACCTTTTATAGGAAGAACAATTCCATACTTGTTCTAGGCCTCCTTAGAGCACCACATGCTTCAAAAACATAAAAAGGTTATACTAGAATGATTCAGGACCTTACATGATTTTTTGGCTATGTGGGTTATAGAACCCTTTATAAAAATCTAAACAAGACATTCCTCCCTGATAGAAGAAACTTGTAATCAAAAAATATTTTTTAATGATGATTCCTTCACATGAAGCTGAAGAATAAATCACAACCACGTCCATTGGAACCTTTGAAGTGGAATATCCCACTGTCAGAAGATCAAGACTGATTTCATAAGGAAACTCTATACCAAAATAAATTCCCTATGTTTCACCAACATGATTGTATAATTAAGAAGTCCCAGAACACATATTTCATTCCCAGTTTAATTATTTTTCAATATTCTTGAAATTTATTTGTTTTAATTTTTATTCATTTAATATTTTTTAATTTTAACTATTTATTATATTTATTTATAAATTTTTATTCAATTAAATTTAATTTTTTTGACACGGTTGTAATTTATATAATTAATAGGTATTCATTGTCATTTAAAAAATACTCATTTTATATTTTTTTAATAATCAATATTAGTAATATCTATTATTAATGTTTTAGATATATTTTTAATTTATGAATTTTTTTAACTAAATATCACTATTATTTATCAATCATTCATCTAATATTATTTATTATTATTTATTCTCTAAAAATGGTAATTATTTATTATTTTTTAATAATTTATTCATTTTTAATATTCATTCTGTTCATTTTTTTAATTTATTCATATTTGATATTTATTTATATATAGTAATTCATTGAAATTTAATGTTATTTATATTTTAACTATTTTAATATTTAATATGTATTTATTTTAATTTTAATATATATTAATTTTCATTTTAGTTGACAATTTAAATAATTAAAAAAGCTATTACTTTTATTCTATTTTTGAGTTATATGCATTTTTAATTATTAAATTTAACAATATTAACAATAAAGAATTTTTTATTATTTATTCACTATTAGTGATAAATGTTTAACTTTTTTAAAAATTTTATCAATATTAATATATATTTTTTAACAATTTTTAATCTTATTTAAATAGTTTTGGTAATCTCTTAAAAATGATGATAAAATATGGATTTGTTAGTACTAAAACAATTCCACTTATAGAACATATATTAATTAGTGCTAAAAAAGATATATTTTATCAACAATTTTCTTAGCAATGATAGTGCTTATCTTTATCAGTGCCTGTCAGAAATCACTAATAAAACCCTATCAAGTCCTTTAAAATCATCCCAAACACATAACCTCACTCGATCATGTTTTTCAATATCTCGTAGAACAAGATATATGCCACTAATCCCCCTCAAACTTCTCAGATGTTTCAACAATCCTGAAACCCAGTAAATATGATTCATTATATTACTTTTTTTCAATATTTATTTGATTCATATTTTTTAGTTCATCCTCCTCATATAGTATATCTATAAAACCTAATTTGAATCCCTATATTCAATAATATTGTGCAATGTCTCTTGGGAAATTATTTTCTAACATCCAAGGGATTTTCACTTGGGATCTATAAGGAACAAACTTTTATTACATACATAATCGTGAATTTAGTCTAGAAAAAACAAGCTTTTACATTGAGGATCTTTTCATGTTTATAGCTTTAGAGAAATAGGAAAATACATTCATAACATTACACATTATTACAGAGTGTATACCGTAATAATTGTTTCCATTTTTTTCAAAATAGAAAACAATAAAACATAAAACAAGACTCCTTGACAATTCTTCAACATTTAACATGGATTCATTCTTTGTCTTACAAATCCATTAACCTGTGGAAATCTTTTAAAAACATGGTATGAGCACAAAAGCTTAGTAAGGGATAGAAAAGAATGAAAGATCGCATTATTCTATGAATACTCATAAAGTATGAATGCATTTTCAAAAGACAATCTTGTCACCCATATATACTTATTTTGTGTAAGATGAGATTTAAAAAAGATCCAAACAAAACATGAGAACATTAATATAATCATAAAGTTATCTTGGGTAATTACTTATATAATCTTGTAACCATTCTTGGCTACCTTATAATCTATAACCCTCAAGGATACCTTACTTTGTGTAACCATCATAGTTACACAGGGAGTAACCATACAACCTACCTCCAATATACACATACCCAATGCATTAGAGAAATATATATGAGCCAACCTTCATCATCAATAACTAATAAGAACCATAACATAATCATAAAATATAAATAATTTCCTAAAACATTACTTTTGAATTTTTTAAAACCGAAATAAAAAAAGGATTTTTAAAGAAAATCTCCTCATAAATATCATTCAATTAAAGATAAACTTAATATAGTGGATGGAGTATGTTTGTATATTGTAAATACACATAATAAAACATAATATAAATAGAAACCATCACAAAAAAAATTTTAATATTACATAAATAACGAAGTGTAAGGTAAACCCAAAGAATGAAAATCGAGTTAAGAATTCTCTTACCTCAGGTCTATCTTACTTCAAACATGTTTAAACATCTTGTATAATGGTAAAAAGACTGTTATTAGTATTTTAAATAATGATGATCTTGTTTATAACACCTTATATTATCCTTTCATAACATCCTTTCAGCCTTTAATTGTTAGTATTTTTCTCCTTGCACTGTTTTTTGGTAAGTTCTTCACATGAGTTCTATGATTGGTTCATGGTGGACATTCTTGTTGATTGGATGTGAAATTCTAGAATTAGAATGGAATGGAATTTACATATTTCCAGTAGCATAATTTATTCCATTTTTTTATTTTTAAGATTAATATGATGATGATTCATAAGTTAAAACATTAATGATGTTCGTTTAGTTCATTTTAGTGGTTCTTTGATAATAACAACCTCATTTCTTTTTATAAATTAAAACCCAATGTAAATACAAATTCTAGAACCATTGATGAGACATAATTCATATATTATAACCTGTTTCAACCATCACAATTATTTCATGACCAGAATTGATGTATTTAAAGAAAAATTAAGTCACATCGTCCATGATGTTAGTAATTCAATACATCATAGACACTGTTTTAATTATTTGAATAAGTGGGAGAGGAGAAGAAAAATGATGATGAATTTTTCATGAACAATATAAAATCAAAAATATACATGGTTTTGTAGACTTATTTCCTGTTGGATAAGAGGGGTTTAGTAAAGAAGAAAAAGGTATCATGAAATAAAAGAAAAGTTGAGAAATTTCGCACGAAAATTCGGTAGCCTAACAGCATCTCTTAAAATATCATAAAAATAGTTTGATGAGATAAATGGAATATCTCATCACTCATACATTATATTTACAGTAAGGGGGGATATGGGATGAAATATCCCAACATAATTCAAAAGTTAAAGGGAGAGAATAATATATAATGAAAAAAAGAAAGAAAATAAAGGAAGATGTTTACCTCTTGATCTCTTCTCCTTGAGATCCTTCTTAAGGGCTTTGGTTTTGGTCTTTTGTTGAGAAAAGAAGATCTCAGACGAGGGGAAGAGCCTTGGGAGGTGTACTGGGTAGAACATAGGCATGCATCGAGGATTGAGAGGTGTGGGAAGAAGAGGGGAGTGAGGGTGGTATTTATAGTGGAGTAGAGGGGGTATTTTTCATTACATCTTCATTATTATAATATTTTTGCCCAATATTTTGAATATTTTTATTTCATGGGACGTAAAATAGTAAACATGGCATGTGAGTTTGAACCAAGTGGCCTTTCATTACTTATTATGTCATAAATAGTGTATTTTTTTGATAATTTGATTATACGGTATTTTATCGTATTTCACTATTCACCGAAAAATCAAGAATTTTAGAAAAAAAAACAAAAATTTACCCTAACCATTAATCAAAATTTAGAACTCCAAATTGAAGTCCATTTTTTGAAAATAATTTTATAAATCTTATTAATATTATTTTTAAATAAAAGCATACTTAATTCAAAAATTAACAATTCTAGTTCTATAACTACTTCTATATCACAATGAAAAATTAACCTAGATGTTATTATCTTAAAGCCTTTAGAAAATAAAATAATAATAAAATTTTCTATTCATTTGGGTCATATTAATATTCATAAGTTTATGTTACTATTCACCAAAAAAACATGTTGGTTCCAATAGAATCCGAATAACATACTGAACACAATTGTAGATTAATATTTATTGAAATTCAAAACATTGAAGTGGAAAAGTTATGTTCTAAAGGATAGTTAAAAATATCTACGTAAAACAAAGATCCATGAATTTCTATTTATTATTAGGAAAACACGGGGTGTTACAATATCCCCACCTTCATGAAATTGCATCCTCGGAATTTCATTTACTTATTAAACAACTGAGGGTACTTTTCCCTCATAGCATTTTCAGACTCCCATGTTGCTTCTTCAACCATGTGGATTCTCCAAAAACCTTACCTGGTGGATTACCATATTCCGTAATACCTGTTCCCATCGATCAAGAATCTGAACTGGTTTCTCTTCATAAGGAATGTTCTCTTCCTGCTGAACTGCTTTTGGCCTCAAGACATGCGATGAATCTGGCACATACTTTATCAACATCGAAACATGAAAAAAATTGTGTACCTAAAAAAACTCAGAGGCCAAGCTATGTGGTATGTAATTGTTCCATATTTCTCGAATATTTCAAAAGGACCGATGAACCGTGGACTTAGATTTCCTTTCTTACTGAAATTCATCACACTTTTCCTAGGAGAGATTTTATGGAAAACATGGCCACTTACCTCGAAAGAGAAATATTTCCTTCTGATATTTGCATAACTTTTTTGCCTGCTCTGAGCTTTCCTCATGTGCTACTAGATAATCCTCACTTTCTCAGCCACTTCTTCAAAAAGTTCATGGCCCATCATCTTTCTTTCACTGATTTCATCCCAAAACGCTGGATTCTGACACCTCTCCTCATACAAGGCCCCAAACGGTTCCATCTGAATACTGCAATGAAATCTGTTATTATATGAAAACTCAACTAAAGAATGATGTTGATCCCAACTTCCCTGATAGTCCATTGAACAAGCTTGAATCATATCCTTCAATGTTTGTATCATTTGTTTTGACTTCCCATCTGATTGAGGATGAAAAGATGTACTGAAATTTAACTCTGTGGACAACGAATTATGAAGTCCCTTCCAAAATTTATAAGTGAACCTGAGATCTTGGTCAGATACAATGGAAAGAGGAACTCCATGTAACCTGAAAATCTCCTTGAGGTACAATTGAGAAAGCTGATCAAATGTCATTGTATCTCAAATAGAAAGAAAATGTGTAGACTTTATTATTCGATAAACAATAACCCAAATCGCATTTTTACCTTGAGAATTATTGGGTAGTCCCCCCACAATGTACATGGATACATTCTCCTATTTACACTCTGGCACTGGAAAAGGCTGAAGTATCCCCTACGGTAACTACCACTCTGCTTTATCATGCTGACACGTCAAACATTTCATGGTAAAATCAGCAATATCTTTTTTCATTCCATCCCACAAATAATACTATCGATGGTCTCTTTACATCTTAGTATTCCCAGGATGATATTAAAATGGAGAAAAATGAGCATCGCACAACAAATATTTCTTCAACTGATAATCACTAGGAACACACATCCTTTTTTTAAAATCTTAAAACACAATCATTGTCAAGGTTAATTCTGGAAACTTACCCATTTTAACCAATTGTACCATTTTTTGTAGCTTATGGTATTCCTTCTTCTCTTGATTAATTCTATGTAAAAATGGAGATTGCACTGAAAATTGAAAGAAAATAGAGGTATTCCCTACACCAACAACTTCTATGCCAAAATTCATCAAATCATAAATCAAGGAAACAGGTTCCAAATGTAACATGGTTAATGATGCATGATGTTTCCAACACAAGGCATCCACCACATTGTTTTCTTTTCTAGGATGGTAATTGATCGTGCAATCATAATCCTTTATCGTTTCTATCCATCTTCTCTGCCTCATGTTTAATTCCTTCTGAGTGAATATATACTTCAGACTTTTATGGTCAATATATATTTGACTTTTGATTCCGTATAAATGATGCCTCCAAACATTCAAAGAAAAAAACCACAGCTTCCAGTTCCAAATCTTCTGTGGGATAAATTAGCTTATGAGGTTCACGTTTTCTTAAAGAATAGGCAATTAACTGATCATTATGCATCAAAAAACAACAAATTCCCTTCAATGAAGCATCACTGTAGATGAAAAACTAACCATTTTAGGAAGGTAAGGTCAAAACTGGAGCATTCACCAATCTCTTCTTCAGTTCCTAAAAACAGACATCACATTCTTCTGTCCAAACAAATTTGTCCCCTTTTTGTGTTAACATAGTTATCATGCTAGATAACCGAGAAAATTTCTTAACAAACCTTTGGTAATAACATGCTATCCCAAGAAAACTAAAAATCGCTGTAAATTTTTTGGGTCTTATCTATTCATCAACTGATTTTGTTTTAGAAGGATCAACTATTATTCCATCCTTATTTATAATGTTCCCAGGAAAAGAAATCTGGTGCAACCAAAAATCACACATTCTGAACTTGCCATATAGTTTCTTTTCTTTTAATGTTTTAAAAAAAACCCTTAGATGTTTTTCATGCTCTTATTTATTTTTATAAAATACCAGAATGTCATTAATAAATATATCCATAATCATATACAAGAACTCATGAAATACTGTATTCATAAGATTCATGAATACAACAGGTGCATTAGTTAATCCAAATGGCATAACAACAAATCCATAATGCCCATATCTAGTACGAAAGGCTGTTTTCGGGATGTCATCCTCCTTCACCTTCAACTGATGTAATCCTGATCTCATGACAATCTTGAAAAAGTACTGATTTCCCTAGAGCTGATCAAACAAGTCATCGGTATGATGCAGAGGATACATTTTTTTAATAGTGTTGTTATTCAAAGATCTATAATCAATGTAAAGTCTCATGGAACCATAATTCTTTCTTTTAAATAGATCCCCATGGTGAAGTGCAAGGAAGAATGAAGCCTTTGTCATGAAAATCCTGCAACTAATTTTTCAATTAAAGAAGTTCTATTGGAGCCATATGATATGAGGGTTTTGAAATTTTTTTAGCATAAAAAACTAAGTCTATTGTGAATTTTACTTCTCGATCAGGTATGCCACCTGGTAACTCATAAAAAACATCACGGTGTTCATTTACTACTAGCACATCATTAATTTGAATAGTTACCTTGTTTACAATAATATGAGAAAGATAAAATTCATTTCCTTCTTTCAATTTTTTCTCAGTATCTGGATATTTTTTCAATTGTATGGGTTCATTATTGTATACAAACTGAAACGCTTTCTGAAAAAAAACTTCTTTACGTATATTGTCAATATTAGCATGATAATCAAAAATCCAGTCCATTCCCAGGATAACATCAAACTCGACTAAGGGTAAAACAACAAGGTTTGCAGGTAAATTCTTCCTACAGACCACATTAGAATGATTTATATAATTCTTCTTTGTTATACCATTTTTACCTGGTTTTTTAACAACAAGTTTGGGTCTCAATTGTTGAGGTGATATTTAAAATTTACCAGAGAATTTCTCAGAGGTGAACGAATGTGTAGACCCTGTATGAAACAAAACATTAGCAGAATCTAAGGGAACAACCAATATACCTGATACAACTTCATTGGATATCCTGACATCTGCTGACATAGTCGCAATAGATCTCACTACACATTTCTTCTTGTAGTCTGTCTTTTTTGCAACATTTAGATTTCTATTTGGGTAGGAATTTGCATAATGACCCATCTCACAACATTTAAAACACTTTATAGTCTTCTTTTTAGGATTAGTATTAGGATCATTTTCAATAAAATATCGGTCCATATGTCCAAACATAGAAAATTTAAAACACTTCCCAGTTTTTCAATGAAATTCCACAGGGTGTTTCTTACCACACTTTTCACAAACTTGAAATTGGATTTTCTTACAATCAGATTTCTTTGGTTGATTCTTACCCATTTATTTCCCATTGGACCTCTTATTCTCTCTGTTTCCAAAATGCACGTGATTATCAAAAATCTCCATCTCTAACCTCTTTTCACATCAAACATGTTTCTCATAACTTTTGAATTCACAGGAAGCCAACGCCCTTAGATACCTTGGCTTCAATCTCGAGTAAAAGCAGGATATTTTTCTATCAGTACCTAGAATAATATTTCGACAATACCTTGCCATTAGAATGAAGTTCGCTTCGTACACAGCCACTGAATCTTCCTCCTTTTGTTTCAATTCAAGGAATTGTATATCCATTATATGTCTCACCACCTTAGGAAAATATTTTTCAAGGAAAAGACGTGTGAATTCATTCCACTCTAAAGCACCAAAATACCCTCTACACCTGATATTCCTTACAATTGACCACCACTAATCAGCTTCCCCTTCAAAATGATAAATGTCAAGACTTACCTTTGGATTGTCTGAACATCCCATCACATTGAATATCATTTCAAGGGATTTGATTCATCCTTCAGCTGCTACTGGGTTAGAATATCCATTGAATACAAGAGGATGTTATCTCATAATATGTTCCACTACTGTCATGTTTTTTTGTTGTAACTCTATTAATTTTCATGTATGGATTCAACCGCCATTAATGACTTGAGTTAGTTGAGAAATTACTATCACAAACTACTTAGTTCCAATCCCTACTATTCCAGGCTGTAGTTCCGGAGGGATGTCATTCTGTCGGTGCCTCTCCTCTTCAGCATCCTACTTCCTTTTGTGGAAAACCTTTTTGAAAAAAATGTCTTAGATTAAGAAGCATGGTAATATTTAAATTCTTAAAAATTTCAAATTAAACATAGAGTGAACTTCATTTTTGGTATTCTATTAACATCACCCTAACCCCTAATGTTATCTAAACTATCCTTCGATACCAACTATAAGGACCCCACCATATTACATACATAATCTTGAATTTAGTAAAGAAAAAAGCATTCTTTTACATTGATGATCTTATCAATTTTAGAGCTTTAGTAAATTAGGACAATAAATTAATAACATTACACATTATTACAGAGTGTATACCATAAATACAATTTATATTTTTTCAAAATATAAAATATTAAAACAGAAAACAAGACTCCTTGAAAATTATTCAAAATTTATCATGGGTTCCTTAATTGTATTAAACATCTATTAACATATGAAAATCATTTAAAAACTTGGGATGATCATATAATCTCAGTAAGGGATAAAAAATATGGAAAGATCACACTATTCTATGAATACGCACAACATATGAAAGCATTCTCAAATGACATTGTTTTCACCCATATATACATACTTTCTATAACATTAGATTTAACCCAGATCCACACAAAAAATGATACCATAAATATAATCATAAATCAATCTTGGGGAATTATATACATAATCTTGTAACCATTCTTGGATACCTTATAATATATAACCCTCACGGCCACCTTACTTTGTGTAACCATCGCAGTTGCACTTGGAGTAACCGTACGGCCGACCTCCAACATACACATACCCAATGAATTTACTGGATATATAGGTCCCACCCTTCATCATAAATAATTCCTAGGATCCAATACATAATCATTAAACAAAAATAATTTCATAAAAACATTTCTTTGGAGTTTCGTAAAACCGAATTTTAAAAAAGAAATTTTAATGAAAAGCACGTTATAAAAATCATACAATTGAAGAGAGACTTAATAGAGTGAATGGAGTATGTATATATACTGTAAATAAAAATAATAAAACATAATATAAATAGAAACCATCAAACAAACAATTTAAATATCACATAAATAATTATGTATAAGGTTAACCCAAATAATGGAAATCGTGTTAAGAATTCCTTTACCTCGGGTCTGTCTTACTTCAAAAATGATTAAAATTCATGTATAATGGTTAAAATAGTGTTAATTGTATTTTAAAGAAACATTTTAATGTTTATAACATCTTATATTATCATTTCATAACATCATTTCACCCTTTAATTGTTAGTATTTTTCTCCTTGCACTGTTTTTGGGTGAGTTCTTCACATGATTTCTATGATTAGTTCATGGTGGACGTTCTTGTCGATTGGAAGTGAAATTATAGAATTTGAATGGAAATTTATTTACATATATTTTGTACCATAATTTATACCATTTATAATTTTTATGTATAATATGAGGATTATTCATAAGATAAAATATTAATGTTGTTCGTTTAGATCATTTTAGTGGTTCTTTGATAATAATGACCTCATTTCATTTTATAAATTTTAATAGTGTGTTAAAAATAATTCCAGAACAATTGATGAGACATAATACCTATATTAAATCCTCGTTCAACCATAAAAATGCATTCATGAACAGACATGAAAGATTTAATGTAAAATAAAATCACATCATCCACGATGTTAGTAATTTCAGACATCATGGAAAATATTTTTAATTATTTGAATATGTGGGAGAGGAGAAGAAAAATGATGATGAATTTTCCATGAACATGAGACCATCCATAATATAAATTATTCTAGATATTTCATGCTTCTTCGATAAGAGGGGGTGAGGAATGAATAAAAAGGAATCATGAAATAAAAGAAAACATGAGAAATTTCGCAGGAAAATTCAGCTGCTGAACGACCTCTCATAAAATTTAATAAATTGAGTATGATGAGAGAAATGGAATATATCATTAATAATACATATTATGGACAGTAAGGGGAATATGAGATGAAATATAAAAACATAATTCAAAAGGTAAAGGAATTGAATAACATAAAATGAAAGGAAAGTAAGAAAATAAAAGAGGATGTTTACCTGTTGATATCTACTACTTGAGATCCTTATTAAGGGATTTGGTTTTGGACTTTTGTTTATACCCACAACACTAGGACGTGGGGAAGAGAATTGGGAGGAGTATTGTGTATAACTTAGGCATGGATCAAGATTTGAGTGGTGTTGGAAGAATAGGGGAATGAGGGTGGTATTTATAGTGGAAGAGAGGGGGTATTTTTCATTATATTATTCATTATTATAATTTTTTTCACAACATTAGGAATATTATGAGTTAATGTGACCTCAAATAGTAATAATACCATGTTATTTAGAAAAAAGTATCCTTTTATCACTTATGATGTCATAAATAGTGTATTTTACAGATATTTTGACTATGTGGTATTCTATCGTATCAAACTATTCACTAAAAAATGAAGAACTTCATAAAAAACCAAAAATTTACCCTTGACATTTTTCGATGTGTAAAACTAACAAATGAAGTCCATTTTTTGAAAATAATTTTTTAAGTATTGTAAATTAAAATTTTAATTAAAACCATACATAATTCAAAAATTAACAATTCTTATTCTATAACTAATTCTATATAACGATGAAAAATTAAACAAGATGTTATTATCTTAAAGCCTTAAAAATTAATATAATAATATTCTTTATTATTCATTAGGTTCATATTACTATTAATATTACTATTAATAAGGGTATGTTACTATTCACCAAAAAAACAAGTTGGTTCCAATAGCCTCCAAATGACATACTAAACACAATTTTAGAAGACAGTTTCTTGAAATTCAAAATATAGACATGGAAAAGTTATGTTTTAGAGGCTAGATAAAAATATCTAGTTAATACAATGTTCCATGAATTTCTATTTATTTTTACAAAAAACATTTGGTGATAAAGGATCTCTAGGATATCCATAGAACATTTTGTGATTACCTTGGTTTGATGAGACTCGTTTCATCATGGGTCATTAAATTAGCATGATTTCGAATGGGTTATGGTACTCATTCAAGGATGTTTAGAAAATTTAAAGTATGGTATAAGATATTTCACGTCTTCATTCACTAATATCATTAATAAAAGATTCTTAAAATATCAATGAATCTCACCACACAATAATTTTCTATAGTACTATGAAAAGTAATATTAATTTCAGAGGACAAAAACTCTAAAAAGTGTGTGGGAATTGTTGATTTCTAATTTATATATAAAAAAATTTATTCAATCATAAAATGAAAATATTAATCTCGATTTTAAAATATATTTAATTAAAAAATCAAAAATAGTGAAATTCAAGGTAACCCCCAAAAATGATGGTAAATAGATAGTTGTAATTTAATCTCTAAGCCCAAAGAGAATAATAATTTCTTAAAAGAATAATATAGTTCTTTATTTAATCTCTCATGAAGGCCTATAATTGATTTATTCTTCATATGAAATAATAATTCATTCAAATGATTATAATTGCAGCTGTTGAAATAATATTAACAATTTAATTTAAAAGGGTTACGTTTATTGTAAAACAAATTTGAAAAGGTGTGTTTTGAAGAATGAGAAACATGTGAAAGAGTGAGTGATGGTTGAAATTGAGATAATTCATTTTTTGAGGAAAGTAATAATTTAGATTAACAGTAGTGACCTTAAAAATGTTCAATACATGCGTTTCCTCATTTCAATATTTTAACAAATTACTATCAATAATTATAAAATAAGTACATATATGGTTTAAATTGAAGATATTATTTAATGTAATCATCAAAAGAATAAAATTTCATTTAGTATGATTAATTAGGTAATCAATGAAAATGTAGTAGGGGAGTTAAATGTAAATAAAATAGTTCTAACGACCATAATTAAGTTTGGGGAAATATAAATATTTATAAAATAATTGAAACCATTCTTATTGAGTTTTGAATTATTTAAATATCATTAAACATGAAATTTAAATTAAATAAAAAAAATTCAGTCAAATAAATGCAATATTAATCATCAGATAAGTTTTTCAAAAAGAATGAACAAATAATATTATTATTTAGATAAATATAATAATTTTCAAAATAAATAATATGAATACAGTTAAAATATTGACGAATATTTTACTTGAGAATTCTAAGGATTAGGTAATCATAGGTTCATTCAGACAAGTAAACATAATTTTTTATATCTTTTTCCCATTAATTTTTATTGTCTTATTGTGGTTTCTAATATGATGGTGAATTTTTTCATAGGAAAATAATTAAATTTCATTGATGTTTCAAAAACATTCCATATTTCCCATGTATCACAAATACATACATAAAACATAGAAATTAAATATTTACACACAAATATATTTATACAAAACATATATATAAATATATATTTACTATCAAATTATTATACTCTATTTAAATATCAATTTATATAGATATTATATAGAAACCATATATGTGGTTATTTGTTTTCTAATAAGAATTATTATTATTGAACCTAGTTGGATGAATTTAAATAAAAATGTATTGATTATAGTTTTAATATAAATAATTATGTAGATGGAGTTCTAGATATCATCAGGTTTTTATTATAGTATGTATATGACACTTTTCAAATCCATTGATTGGGATTATATTTTTTCTATTCTATAATAATTCTTCAAGAAGGTTTCAAATTTTTTTAATTTTTTATAGAATATATCACTAATAAAAATGATGGATTAAATATGTGGGAAAATAATGTATACACTAAATGGGATGACATTGCAATTTTAGAATCAATTTATATGGATAAAAGTGTAAATAACGAATGAATTGACATGGAAAAAATAAAAATGGGAATTGAAGATCGAAGTTATGATAATCCAAATATGATCATGATGATTAATAACTATGCACATTGTCCACTTTATACTTTTTTTAATATATATGACATTGTTAGTTTTATTGATGCCATATAATTTAAAAGCTGAAAGAGGATAGGGAGACACCAACATTACAAGACTACATTGCCTCTTAAATGATTCACTACATGAAGAAAGTGATATTCCTTGTAAAAATATTACACTAAAATAAATATATCATAAATGTGTATGATATATGAAAAAATACATATTTATCCATGTGATTGTATATTATTTCTTAAGGACAATGAATCACCTATAAAATGACTTAAGTGTATTACAACATGATACATGAAAGGTGAATCAAGACCATTGGAATTTTTTTGGTTATTTCATATCATTATATTGTTTGGAATACTATATGGTTATTAGTAAACCATAAGAAAATTGACATGGTAAACATATATTTGAGTTGGTGATAGTAAATTATGTTCCCTAAAAGTGTCTATATAGTGGAAGAAAATTCATTACAAGTATCCAAAATTTGGAAATGAGTTGTGACACCTATTTATTGAATTATCAAAATATATAATGAATATTATTAGTGTTAAATGTATTAATCATAATACATGGAATGTTATGTTAGTAAATCATAACTTTTCACCATGGTTTTTCATGAAACACAAAAACATTATGTTGAATTATATTATATTTAGTATAAAAAACCCAATACTGGTATTGATGCAAATTTAGACCCATTGAAAAATTAATTGAAATTGATGCATGTTAACGGTGGTACTTTTTATGATTTTCATAGAAGTGGATAGTTTACATTGTGATCCATGTTGTATTGGATGATAAATTAATTTCATGGTTATATAAATTTCAAGGGATGTAACGTTAATGTATTGTTTTAATGTTCTATTTCTGAAGAAGGTATACACTTAGTTAGAATGAATCATTTTTCAAGGATTGTGTTTTATGGAAATTATATATTTATACACTTACTATGGAAATACTAATCATTGAATAAATCATTGTATTGAAATACCAATAAATGTACAACAATATATCAACTAATGGGTTATCAATTGAATGATAAAGTAAAATATATAGAATTTTTTTTGAATCACTTTTTGGAAAAATACATATGAAATTGAGACTAAAAATTGATTAGTTTTAATTGAATTAATATAATATAATTATTTTTATATTTTATTTTTTTAATGCATATATTAAAAAAATTAATGTGATCATGATATTTTCATGAATCTAAATGTTTAAGAAAAAATTATGGAATTAAATTTATATTGGATATCATTAACATGAGGATAAATTAAGATATGTATGTGGTTAAGGGTGAATAATGAACTTTTATTCCTCTAGTGGCTTATATTCTATCCATGAATGAAATATATCTGTTTTGTAAAATTATGATTGATTTAAATGTTCTATCGGTGAATTCATCAAATATCCAGAATATCATGTCAATGAAAATTTTGAATTTAAATTGAAATACATTACATAATCATCATTTTGTGATGAAAGTTATAATTTATATTTTATTATATTTCATTATTCTTAAAAATGAATTACATACATTAATAATAATTTCTTTTTTTTCAAATACATATGTTGTAATGTTATAGACCCAACAATTTTTCCAATCATGAATAAGAAAATTTTAGTCATATAATAATTATTTGTGATATTCCTGAAAATTTAGTGTTTGTTATAATGGTGGAAATTGTGGTTCACATGGTTAATGATATTCACCAATTTGATCATTTACAGTACAGACGGTTGTACCATATTCAATAGTCTATTAATATTTTGAATTGGTATGTATAGAGTTGAAGTCATCAAGACGGTTGTAATGTAGTGAAATGAAATGAGAGATAAGAAGTTAAATTTAATTTTAGGTACCAATTAGATGTTAATAGCATTGGTCTATAAAAATCTCATCATAGTCTATTCCTTATAGGAGAAGGGATTTGTGGAATAGTTTTTAATACAATTACCATTACAAAACATGAGAAATATAACTTTTACATTTTACATAATAGTGAAATGTTTTTTCCATAATATAAATCCAAAAATGTAATTCCAATAAAATTGAATACATTATGGGATTAAATATGGATTTTAAATACAAATAAAAAAAAATACTTTACAGGTTGGTTTTCAGAATATATTTATAATGAGTTATCTGTGAATTCCGATTTAATATCTTATCATCATTAATGGATATTCATATGTGCAATTTTAAACATATTATCTTTCAATAGTTATCGAATAAATTGTTATATGTTCTATACAATGGAATAAGATGGAAACATTGCATTATGAAATAGTAGAGTCACACTTGTATAGGATGTAATAACCAATTTTAGATCTAACTATTGAAATCTGATTTATGTGAATATATCATACATTGGAATAATATAAAAAAATGTATGAGTGGTATCATACATCATTTCAAGTGATGATTTTCTATTGTAGTTGTGTTTACCAAATGAGCATGGTTAAATTCAACAAATTGAGATTTGATAAGTTGAAATTCAGTGTTGAAGGTCATAAGAACTAGTCCTTATTATTGGAATCACATGCGGTGAAATTATTTTATGGCCAAGATCTGATAAATTGAAACTAGTTAGTTTTTTTATTGGGGACCAAAAAACAATAGGGTTATAGTAAAATATTATTGGGGATAACCCATTCATTGGAACGTAAAATCATATAATGGCGGTAGATATATAAATAGTATCTTCTACATTTGTGGGAACCAGAAAGAGGGGATTTTGATACTAAATAAAGGATCCATATGTATTCATACATTAAAAGAAAAAATGTGATTTGAATACATATGTAAAGGTTTTTTTAATATACTATTATTTTTCACATTATATAATGTGTTCTCTAATGAATTTATGTAATCTTAATTATATGTCTAAATAATCATGTATATATTGTACTCTCTACATGATGATGGAACCAATATGAGGAAGAAGAAAATATCATTTCATAAACTGATAAATTTATAGGAGAACAACATCATATAGATAAAAACATGATCATTTTAGAATCATAGTGTTAAGAAATTTTATTAATAAAATAATAACATGTGTAAAATTTGAGGTTGGATTGAATCAATGTGGTCAACATGTGGACCATAATAGAACAATGTTCACTTATTACATTTTGGTCACAACTCATATTCATGTGCCGATTAATATAAACATACAATAAAATTATTCATATATTTATTAAAATAATTTTTAAATTTTATATGTGAATGTTATAGTATAATTTCATCATTTTCTTGAAAAATGTTTATAATGAAACATTTGGTTAATTTTCATTATTCTAAAAAAATCAACATTTTTAAAAAATTTCCATAAGAATTGATTCTAAATGGATTATTGAAAAATAATTGAGGATTTTTGAAACTTTACATAAATCAGAATATGAGGGATTATAGGCTAAGGAAAACCCATAGTCACCATCTATTTTTAAAAACAATATAAACCAACTAACATGGAAATATTTCTTTACTTTTGATTATGAAAAATCATATCTGCGGTACAATAATCAATTATATTTTATTTGAAATTTTTTCATCGATATTGATTTATAGATATTAATTTATGAAATAAAATAAAGGTATAGAAAAAAATAATTAAATTAAAATAGATGTACCTCAATCATAAGGCATGGTTGTATATACCTCTATTGAAAATATCTATTTATATTATATGTGAGTTAAATTTTTTATGATATATATAACAATATGTGTTCTATTTGTTATATTTATATTGATGAATTAGAGTCCAAAGAAATTTCCTTGCATCATCATGTTATATAGTGGAGGCTATTTTAAAAAAATAGGGGAAACTAGTAAATGAAAGCACGCAAGTTGTATGGGACTCAATTATAAGTATGGTATACTAGCAGTATTTTATTATTTATAATAGTATCATTTAAAAGTATCAAAAATATTTTCTTATATTTTATATTTTTTAGATTGATAAAATCACCCAACTTTACTCGAAAAAAAACTACATTCATTATCATTGATGTAGGAATGTCATGATGTCATGTTAGAGTAGCAGGTTTTGATGTGTCCCCAACATTATATATTGAAAAATAGAATCCACATGGTGATTTATATGAAATGATGAATGGCTTGTAGATAAAAAAACACTCATTAAAATGTATTATTGTACTATTTAGATTGGAATACCAGAATAAGGGAATGGTTCATAGAAAACCAATAGCATATCATTGATCACTACATGAAGACCACATGAAACCACTACGTTGGACACAATAAATTCACCTCAAACACAAACATTTATTTAGATAATAAATTATTCCAAAAAAATCAGTTAAATGTGATTAAAAAACTATAGATAATTTTCTATTATTTTAATTCTAATTGGATAACTTATATGTGATTTGTATATATCCTCATCCAACCATCACCTTATTCAGAGTGGTATGGTGTAAAATGTATAAGGACGCATAACATTATAATAAAAAACTCCCAAAATATTATATTTTTGTGGGGATTGATGTTTTTCCTAAGATGGTGGTTGTGTTGTCACTTCCGCTAAATGATATTGATGGAAACATAGTCAATTATTCTTTGAGGAATTTCCTGTCATAGTTTTTTAATCTTATAATGAGAAATTAAGATAATGTGATGTGTCCATTATGATTTTTCTTCAAATGAAAATACATTAATAATTTATGAATGAAATTTTAAAAAAGTGGTGTGGAATTATTTATAGACAAACTGAATGGAAAACATAAGACGCATCATGAAATTTCATTAGACCAATAACGAAATAAAAATAACCTTCTAAGAAAGCCATCACCCCAACTATTCCACACCCACATCTATTATCATTACATTTTCATATAGAGAAAACGTTGAACAATGTAAATTATCCTTGTATTGTATATGATGAATAAATATTTGGTGAATCCATTATAAAAGAAATAGTTCTTTTGGATATAAATGAAATTTCCAAGTCTTGATAGATTGGAGTTTCAATAGTGAATTTATACAAGAGGTACAATTTCATAATTTTGATCCCAAAAAAATTGTCTACAATATTCCTTATAGTTTATAAGTATTTATATTTTATATAGGATTATATATTACTACACTGTAATAGGAAACCGTACAATGAATATTTTGGAATCACTAATCCTACAATCATTTCTATTCAAGATGCTAATTTGGAAATAGAGGAAATTAAAAGAACTATTAATAAACTATGCACATAATTTGGAACTAAAACAATTGATGATTGAATCCATTAAATTAATATAATTCTGGGGTAAAATTCTACAACCTTGTTATATAAAATATATTTTAATTTTTTATTAATTAGTTTTTTTAGCAAAAACTGTATTTTCAACATAATCAATTTGAATAGCTGAATTTTTATTCTTCGGATCTAAAGAATTTATTTCCTACTTATCAACAACACATGATTTACATAGTGAGTTTTTAATGTATTGAAATAAATTTTTTGAAAGAAAAAAATATTTATACATTTTAGAAAGTTTTTAAATGAGAATATTATTTATAATATGATGATATATAAATATCATCTAATTCATGATATGAGGTTGGATGAATGAAAAAAATAATCCTATATGTTTTATCAAATAGAGACATATATAGATATATAAGCTATGATTTTTTTGCATCCAATACAAATTTCAAAATGATTAACCTATTTTTGTGAATTTTTCTGCTCTGTTTGAAAACAATGACAATGATTGTACATACAATGTTTTTTAGTTTATGAAATATATCACATACCTTCAAAAAAGTAGCATATATGAACATTTATTTATAATGGTAATTAAAATATAAATTAAAATATTTATTAGTCATTTGATTATATATAATTTTTACGTACTACAAGCAATGAGGAAAATATTTATACTCATAATTGGAAATATATTTTTATTAGTGATTAATGTGCAGAGTATATGGTTTCCAAATGTTTTATAAAATTATTTTGAGGTTATTAGCTTTTATTTTGGATTTTGTTTATTTCACGAAGATCATTATATGTTTATCACAGGTAAATTAGGCACATGATGTGGCCAATAGGAATTTATGTACATATTCTCAATTTAATTTAATAATTTTACATCAAAATTCAAATAAGATTATGAGATCCAATAAAATGAGAACATATATTTTTCAAGCATTATGAAAATAATTTATAATTTATTTCATATGTATAGGAATTGAATGCATTTAAATATGATACATGATGAGTCCAGTATGACTCAAATTGAATGATTCATATCAAAAAATGTAATTTTCATCTAAAACACATTTATATAGAAAAAAATAAGAAAATTATAACATATTTTCTTGATACATTAGTTAAATTATCCATACATCTCTTGTGATATATGTATTGGACAAATGTAAATTTAAGTAATATGTGATATGTTGGAGTCCATGTGAATGTTTCTATATTAAAAATAGTTTCATTTACTCTAAAAAATATTCACAAATCCAAAATTTGGAGACAAGATCAAATTATATTCATAAATTAGGAAAAAATGCATAATTCATTTTGGATGTGGTCAAATTGACAGCATGTCAATCTGACACACAATGTGGCTAGTTGGACTGAATGATCCTTTTTAAAAATAAATGTTACATTTTAGTCTAAAATGTGTTTTACATGGGGAATACCAATCAAATGAAGTTGAATATTATTGATATAATTTAGTATTTATTAATAATTCATTTTATTCACGTAAGAATTGACCGCATGTTAATATGACAAATGATGTGTCCAAACAGAAAATGCAGTTATTATTCCAAAAATAAAAACATTGAATTTATATATTCTATTTTTTTCCCCATATGCATTTAATTTCTAAAAATATATCTAGAATGACACCTAAAAACCCGAAGTTCTGATGTAGCCTTACTATTCTATCCACTTCCTGACCACTGATAGAAGTTGTTCAATGGGTATAGTTGATGGTGATTCTTGTGTCTATGTTATAAAATAAATTTAGTAAAATATGTAATCATTGTTATTAAAAATTTCATAAAATAAAATAAAATATTTTTTATGTCATACATATACATGATCCTTCACTTTTTGTGTTTTTTCTTTTATTTGAATACTAATTTTATATATACATGCCTCTTATGTAGCACATGATGTAGAATGGTAGTGGATTTTGATTTTGATCCATATATATCAATATAAAAAAGTAATATAATAATGTTTTTATTTTTATCATATAAAACATTTAATTTTAACATTAATACATATCAATTTTTTCAAGTAAAACATACCCAATCATTGATTTTTGGTAGGGGTACGTTTGGTTTTCAACACATTGATTATTTTCTACACTTATTTGATGTTTCATAAATTAATAAATCATAATCAATGTGATTAAAAGAGTTATTTTCATATAATTTATTATCCTAGTCACAATTTACCTAAAAAATACACCCTGTAATGACTAATAAATGTATCCCATTTTTTGGTTTTTTTAAGAGTTCACAAAACTATAATGGGTGGTATTTTATTTTATCTTAATCAACTTTAAGATGCATCTTCATCATATTTTTATAAAAGTATCTATGATACTTTCAAGGATTTATTATTACATATTTCATTTGTGTTTCATATACTATAAATTTACTATGTAAAGGGTAATAAAGATTAAATCAATGTATTATTACTATTTTTATTTATAAAATAAAGAAAGTATATCATAATGAATACCTAATATCCTCTCTAATTATTTAATTATATGGTGAAAAAATATTGTTCCATTAATCTACATGAATCAGAATATTCATTTGAGTGGTGATCCCAACGTAACTACTAAAAAGGGCCTTATTTGGGTTAATATCCTGGCTAGGTGCGTTCCATCATCCTCCAATTGGATGGAATTGCTTCTCCCAATGGTAATTATTTATAACACAACCACATTGTGGAACTCTTATTTTTTATGGAATATGTTTTATTCGTAATCCCTCATTTCTTCGTATACAAAATCATTTATATGTCGTTCCTATAGAATAGTGCCATGAGATTTTGTAGAAGGTTGTTGTTTTTCTACCATCGTAGCCTCTACAAGTTGATAAATGAGTTGTTTTTCAGGATTATAAGAATCAACTCATGGAAAATAATTTATCTATATATGTGGTAGAACATTTCATTGAAATTATGTAATTGCAGTAGTGAATGGATTTTAATATGAATTAGAAAAAGTATATTAAAAAATATAACCTTATTATTGTAATATTTTTAATTAATGGTTGATGGAAATTTACCCATATATTTAGTATCCACGTCCCATAATTTTGTTCTACTATAAAATAAAAGACCCTATCTACATTGGGGAAACGAAGAAATGATTCTAACACCCCAATGGAAGGTTCAACTTTAGTTGAATTGACATATGACCCATTAGTTGTACTGGCCTAAAATAGATCAATAAATTACATATAGTTTACATGATCTAGTATATAACATAATTTTACTACCATTAATTCCAATATTAAAATTTCATATTTGCAACCATCATTACCAAAATCCACTTCCATGAATCCCAATTATTCTATATTAAATTTAATCATATTATCAACCCACATGAATTGAAAAATTTACACTTGGAAGACTATATAATCAAACCACCACATTTCTTCAATGATACCTAATATGACATATTATCATATATATTTTTTCTTTCCTTAGTACCCAATACATGAATTGGAACATCCACAAGTTTCACTCCACTATTTATCATTATAGTACAATAATCATATTCATTTGTATAGAATACATCAACATTAATTACATAAAAATTACATTATATTACACAAACACTTGGTCCTCTGGATAACCATCAAAGCCATTTTGACATTGAATCGATATTTTTAGTTGACACTTTAAAAGTATAGTCCAAATTTCATCTTATACTCTATTGATCATGTATAGTTGATATCTATATTTCACCCCATGATGGATTCAGATTCCTAAGAATTACTTTGTGGGATTCAACATAAAACACAACATTAAAAATATTATGAAAAACATATAGGTGGGACTTATCCTAATGTATAATTGTAACTGTGACAACATATATTCCATAAATTCATTCTCCTATACGACACTTAGTGTGATGAAATTTTTGTAGAACAGTGCATTTGAAATTCGATAGGCAGTTACTACAGAATTCAATGGCTTTCTGAACAAAAAATCACTCAGCAATACAACCTTCTATCCTCCTTTGATTATTTAAATACCCCTTAAAAATCAACATATTCTATTCAATGGGATATATCTATATTTAATTCATATGAATTCATATTCTAATTTTTATTTCTATCATAGCCATCATGTGAAACATTATATAAAATAATTTTACTAAGAATAATATATTTAATTCACATTATAAATCATCAATTTCATTGTCCATAATTGTAAATACCACAAGGATTAAAACCATGATACTTGTAGCGTTAAAAAGGAAACAAAGTATGGTTGATATATGATGACCATTCTTAGTATGAATTCAACATAATGATATAATAATTAGATGTTGAATCAAAAAAATAAATTATCATGATTTCCAAAACATTAACAACAAATCAGTCATTGAAAAGATATTCATCAAATTTAATAAATACCCATATTGAACCTTCACACCATTCAAGATATTTGAAAACTTATAAATCTATTATCCAGAAAGAGTGTCTCTATCTGGAGGAAGAAGTGTCTATTTTTTACTCAATAATAGCACAAAATATCCCCTTACTTCCATATCTATCTAGTGTAGCCTAGCCTTAATTCCATCATTTTATTTAATTGGTTAATTTAGTGAAACTCCCATGACAATACCACATATATTATTTTCAACAAGAAAAACATCAATAAAATTACAGACATGAAAAAATACCCATATGGTAATTAAAAAAATATTATATATTTTTCTAACTATTTTTGTATGGTATTTTTAAAAACTTTTACTAAAACCACTATCAATATATATTACATTCTAAAATAGTTTATCACCTATTAGTATAAATGGTGTTGTACCTTCTTATGAAATCCCATTGAATGATGATGTTTGTGATCAATACTTATGTTGATAGTGTATAAATATGTGATGTCCAAAAAAAATTTAATTAATGATTCAATATAAGTGACTATGTAGACTATTCGCAAATGGGATACCCTTGAGATTAATTAATTTAATATCCTCAACATTTACATAAGTAAGAGTGTTATTTTTCATTTCATAAAACTTGTTTCTTAATATAAAATATTAATTTCTATATGAGTCATGCAATTTAAAAACTAAATCCAATAACGATTTCAAATATTCGATTAATGAAGATATATTAAAATGATATCATTTCTTGATTGTTTTGGTCTTAATATTTATAGATAAAACAAATTGTATTTTAATTTTTTTTAAACACGGTGGAAAGGAATAATTTTTTAATGTAACCATCAAATTACATTGTGTTTTGAAAACCAAAAGGATTTATTTCATCTTTAGATACTGTAAGGCAATGTTTTTCCTACTCATTTACAAATTGAGGATACTCGTGATGAATTCTCATAAATGGAATAGTCTGATGGGTGAAAAAATTTACCATATTTATTTGAAAAATATATTTCCCATGTCAATATAAATGAATTATACACACTTATAAATAGTAATATAAACATTTTAATGATAAAAATGTACCATACAACATTTATATGACCTAATATATCATTATGGTATCATGAATCACCAGAGGTTGAGAAATTTTAATAGACTTTTGGTCCATAAAAAACATTATAAAAAATTGGATAATAATGTATTCATTCATAAATTATACCCATTTAACATAGAATTTTTTTAGTGTCATATTTTTAGAAAGAAATAATATTATCTTATGGGATCAAATCATTCATGGGATCATGTTGTTTCTTAAAATTGGTGTCAATTCAACTATTGAAAAATTATAAATTATATAGATTTATTATGGATTCCAATGTTTTGTATCTATTATAACTGACATACAATGGAATCATTAATGAACTCATTAATATGTTAAATAATTTTGGACAATCATGAAGTTAATCATCCATATATCATTGTAATTTACTCAATAGAATCTTCATCACTGATCAAACCTATATTCTTTTGTTTGATAAGGTTTTCATCATTATCCACACATCTATTCATATATTATTATCCCTAAAATTATGTTATACACTAGTGACAGGCTACATTCACTATTTGTTGGTGTATATTCCAACATTTATAACTTGGATATATTATGTGAATGACTATGTGTTCTTTTAACTCCTCTTAAATAATTATTCTGGAATAAAAATTCTATAAACAAGGGAAAAGGATTTGATAAGGGTTTTATGAATTATCTTTTCCAAATTTTATGAACTCTTTCAGACATTATTTATACACTTTTGTTATATGATTGGTATCCATACATTTTCAATTAATATGCATCCTTGTTTATTGGGTAATATTAATATTTATCAAAATAGAAAAAATAAACAAAAACTATGATATTAGAACCCAAGGGTTCTAGTTATAGGGAAACATTTATGCTACATTGATCCATTATTCATTGAAAAAAGTGTAAAATGATGAATATAGATATGTTTCAGTAGTGGTGAAAATTATAGAAAAAAATAAAGTATATATATATATAATGAATATAATTATATTCTCGTCTATATGAAAACATAAAGATATCTTGTTGGGTTAATTCAAAAGTATCACATATGATTAAATAGAGTGACAATATATAGTAAAAGTAGTGAGTGATTGAAATAATAAAGAGGGAGGAGTTGGTGTTTATTAATTTCATAACATTGTATGGGGTGTTCTAGGAGGTGTTTCTATTACATGATGCTTCAACGAAAAGGATAATATTTTGTAAGATGATGAAAATGTTGATGGGGCCCAATCACATGGTCTTGAGAACCCAAAGGTTGATGAATCTCTTGAATTTAAATCAAATGAACTGGAAGTCTCAATTAGTGGTTCCAAATTTTCATTCCCATTTTAGACAGTTTACATTATATGAAATGAACTATTCAATAACCCATGAAAATAAATTCATTTCATTAAACGCCACATTCCACATTGAAACACTATATTTATTAAACTGATGTAAAAAAATTAAACCCATGAGGCATAAAAAACCCATGACTGTCATTATATAAGAGATTAAATAATTATATAATATTTTATAAAACATGGAATTAAAGTAAAAAAACAAACCTGAGGGATTAAAATTTGAATGGGATTCCAAATTATTAAAATATCATTTGTAGAATCCCATTTATAATAAAAAAATTTAAAAACAATGTTCATGATATAGAATATGAGTTCCCAAAAAAGCCTTTTTCCTACACATTTATACCTTTTTGAATATATATACGACTCATACCATTGTGTATATTCATGGAAAATTTTATTAATATATGGAATAATGTATCTCTATTTATATCTATTAATTTTTTATTCAAATTTATAGTTAATAGGAAATGGGAATAAATACTTCTACTTAGACTTGATAGATCAATATATAAATCAAGAACAGTTTTCAAAAACTAAAAAAATTCCTTTGGGCCTCTATCAAACAAAATTAAAAAAATCATATACCAGTAATTATAAAAAGGATCAGGTCCATGCTTTCTCATGCTGAATATTTATTTAAAAAAATTATTTTATATAGAATAACAGATAGAGGTGAAAGTAGAACACCACAAGCCAATAGGGAAACAAATATATCTCTTCATGGTTTCCCCTAGAACAATATTTTTGTGATACCTACTCATGCCCTTTGGATGCCTTCTTCTCCACTATGTCCTTTGCAGGTCCATTGTCCTCATTAGATGGTGACTCAGGAGCTTTCTCCCAAATTTGGAATTTCTATGATCTGTCTTGGAATTTCATCTATGAATTATATAAGAATTCATCCTCAACGTTTATAGAAAGTGGTCTTTAGACTAGTAAATAATCCCTAAAACCTAATACATCGATCTCTATCATAGACATGATCACTGCAAACTACGAATTTTTTTTTCCAATTCTTATTAAAGACTTCATTTTTCGGTTCCCCATCCTAGTCTCCTAAAAATGAGACATTTATATTATTCCTTCTTTCCCTAAAACATTCCTCATCTATGGCCTTTACAATGTTCTCATAGTCATTAATTAGGAGATTAGAAAAATTTGATGGTTAATTCCAAACCAAATTCTTGCAATCAAACACAATCATTGCGATATCATATTAATAATAAATTGTTCATCTGTTTTATATTAATAAGGATGAATGATTTGGAATCCCTCAACATCCACGATAACATTCATTGAGTTGTAAAAAATCATGATTGTAGATTCACACATACATCCTGAATAGGCTTCATTCCTCAGCTAGAGGGAGGAAAACACCAATGTTCCATTTCATTTTCTTCTGGTAGGGAGTAGAGATCATTCCATATATAATTTATCAACCACCACCCTTGGAATTGGAGCCTCAAAATCATTAAATTCATCATTATTAGAAGAACATACAACCATCTGATCTACTGTTGTTTTATCCTAGGACTATTTGGAGGAGTATTAATGTTACGATTATCATCATTAATAGAATGTATCTTGTAAGCAGTGGAATCTAGGGAATTAACAACATAAGGATCCACATACTTATTAATGTAATTGAAAAGCTATACATGAAACCCATTTGAACTCTTGGATTGATCTGCAAGGTTAAATAATCAACCAGCAAGCCCATCACCATGTTCCGCTCCACACATAGGCAGTGGAGCTTCAGCTTGCATTTGCACATTCCCAATATGCTTACACATCAACAATTACTATAGTCAAGAATTCATGTAGCATGTAAATTAATCATGAATACAATCTATGAAAAACATACCAATGATATTTTTAATGGTACAGATCTCATGACCAATCACTCTAAATTCCATACAGAATTTTGGCACTCACCATTATTCAATTTTCAATGAAAATTCATCTGAATCAGTGGAATGAAATACCGTATTAAAAATAGTGGTTCTATGTTCCAACTCCGTCAGAAAAAGAAAATTGGTTCCATATCGGACTAATTATATCTCATTGTCATGTTTAATCGGTAGACAAATATAATGTGAAATATCATAGAAAATCCTCAAATACCATTATAACTATTTCAATCCATCACCATTAAACCTTGATTTCATAGGGGATTTGCATATATCCACTAGATTTACGTTCCTTCCCACTCACTTATATGAATAACACCTCATTTATGGGATACTGATCCATTCCTCCATGCTTTCTTCTTAAAATAATTAGAGGGGGAAAGAAGGTGAT
Source organism: Viscum album (assembly GCA_963277665.1). Taxonomy (NCBI): domain Eukaryota; kingdom Viridiplantae; phylum Streptophyta; class Magnoliopsida; order Santalales; family Viscaceae; genus Viscum; species Viscum album. Next base: position 408,580,669 of record OY728134.1, on the reverse strand, counting down.
AAAATCCTCATCCCATCAAAATGAATTTCCACTTATCAAGATTACCAATTTTATATGAACACAAACAAAGCTTCATATTTACAAGGTTTGGATCCTTTTAGTAAAATAATGTTAGCGATTATAGAATGATTAAAAAGGAGTAGTCATTCCATTATCGCATCCTAATTCTATTTGATGTGGGCTACACTACCCTTTCGTCAAATCACCCAGTGAGTTGCATCCATGAAGAGCAAGAAGGTGTTTGGACTAACACCACCTGGGTTAATATCCACCAAAGAAGATCCACCCAGAGTGGATTGTTCCAATTCACCACCAGGGATGAAAAATATACCATGTGTTTCCTGTTCCAATTCGCTACCTATGTTTGGATCCTCTATAGATCCACCACGATCCACCCGTTATTCGCCACTAGGGTTGAGATCCATTGTAGATCTCTCTTGATTTGCCGGTTCCACGCCATAAAAATTTAGTATAGAAGTATGGTGTTCACAATTAGAGGATGATCCAAGAATTTAAATGCTTACTCTGTTGTATTGATTTAGTAAGATATTTTTTCATTCCGGAAATAAAATCTTAAGTAAATATAATCATACATAATTGGTGGTAAAATGATCCCTCCCACGCGTCATTCAACACATTTGGAAAAATAAAAAACACCAAAAACACAATCGAGGGGGAGTGGTGGATAACAAGTCCCATACTTCAGGTTTTGAAAGTGATGATTCATCAAAGTTGAATGATGGAAAATTATAATAAAGATTCATTACCATGAAAACTTCAATGGTTTAAGGATGGAGAACTATATTAGGGATCTATTTTAACGATTATAAATGGTATTATCAGTGATTAAAAAAACAATGATAACGAGAGGTTTTATCAGTGAAAAAATAATAATAACTGATAAAACTGATCCTAATCAGTGCTATGATAGTAGTGAAAAAATAAATATTTATCTGCGCTAAGATTCAAGTGCTGGTGATGATATATTTTAATGGCACTTTTTAGCACAGTTAAAGACAACATTTAATAATAGACTGAATATTTAAAAAAATTGTTGTATATAATTATAAATAAATGTAAATAAATATTTATACAATTTTAAATGTATTTATTGATTTTAAATATGTATTTTCAAATATAATTATAAATATATATTTTTAAAATAAAACAGTTTTTACATAATTGAAAAAATATTAAAATAATCGTAAAGCATAATTTTTAAATATAATTATAGTAATATATTTATAATTATAATTATTTATAAATAAATCTATAAGTCTATATATATTAATATAATTGTATTTATATAATTATATATATTAGTGAAATTATATATAATTATATAAATATATATATTTAACTAAATATATATAATTATATAATTATAATATATATAAATTTTTTAATATATAAATTTATATTCATAAATAAAAATAATATGTTTATTATTTAAATATATTTATTATAATTTTATAATTAGAGATATATATATATACAATCATAAATAATTTTTTTAGGAATATTTTTATATAATTTGAAATATATTTGTATAAATATATTTATTTATTTATAATTATAAATATTTATATATTTATATATTTATATATATGGATACAATTTTGAATTTATACAATTTCATATATATTTATTTTAATATAAATATATATAATTATAAGTCTAAAAAATAAATTTAATTTAAAATTATATTATTTATAATTTTATAGTTTTTGATATATTATATAAAATATTTGAATATAATTAGAAATATATTTATATAATATTATATATTTATTTAAGTATAAAAATTTATATAATGAGAAATTTTCATATACTTATATATATTTATTAATACATTAATATATATAACAAATATATTTATTTTTTAAAAATATTGAGAATACAATTATATTAATTTGAATAATATATTTATATATATATAAGAATGTCCAGGACCTGAGCATGCTTGTTATAGAAATTTATTAACAAAAATTAATGCATAAGCAAACAAGGGTGGATGAATAAGAAAAACACATGAAAAACACAAATCACTTTCCATGAGCTCCCCTTGAACTCATATTCTAAGGATATCTACCCCTACTATTTGGATTCATACCTAAGCTCCATATCTTTTTTAGGGGATCAATGTCCTCTGTTGGTCATAGTGGATCCTCAAGAGGAGGGTGAATTGAGTTCCAATTAAAATTTCTGTTTTAAAACTTTGTCTTAAAAACCCACAAATAAAATACTGAATTAAACTGTAGTGAATTTATATCAAAGTAAAGGTTCTGTTGGGTTCTCAAGGGATTGATTATTTCCCAGTTAATCAAAACAGAAAGGTTGATTAACTTTTTAAACCAACTTACATATTTACAACTAATATAAACACTTGTGAATTTAATTATCAAAGTGAATTTAAAACAGTTTTTGTTTTAAAGTAATTAGCAGCGGAATAAAAGAATAACTTTGAAAGATATAGCACAATAGATATAACCAAGAGGTTCAGTCTCAAGCCGAGACTTAGTCCTCTGAACAATTTGGATAAATTTGATCCACACCCTGGATCTGGGTTCACAACAGTTTACAACTCTCCAGGTCTAAGACCTCTACCACTGTTATTCGTGGGAAACAGAACAACAACAACCAGCTATCCAGGTCACACACGACCTCTACCACTATCTTAGTGGGAAATAATATATTTAAGAGTTTGAGTGAGGATTTACAGATCCTCCAGTTAAAGTACAGGAGACAATGTGTGTGTTAAATACAACAGATAAAACACACTGCTCGAAATGTGAAATAATTAATCACAGAGCAGAGATGTAGAGTTTAGAAATGGCTCCAGTGATTGCAGTGAAGATTTGGACTCCTTGTGTTTGATCAGATATGATTCTAAGTCCTCATCTGGTTTTTTTCTGAAAAACAGAGTGTTGTCTGCTTGGCATCCAGATTCAGAGATAGTGAGAAATGTAGTGGATGAAGTTCTTCAATGTCCTCATGAATGTACAGAACTCTTCTTGAGTAAGCTTGAGTGTGTATGAGGTTCTGTGTCTTCTACAACTATCTCATCCACCACTCTTTGCACTCATATATGTCTCTTCATTATTACATTGTGTTTTTGTACAAGCATGGACTTCTTGTATTTATGGCACGAGCTCCAGTAAAAGAGATGATTTCTTTTTGTAGGTATGAGGTATGGTTCCCTGACATCCAACTACATTCATTAAATAAATGACAGAGCATTAAAATATACCTAATATGACAGTTGGTTAAAATAAAGATAATGAAATTCAAACAGCTGTTTATGACTATCAGTGAGTCAAGTGATCGTTAGGTCATCAGCATCAGCATCGGTGAGACATCTTCGGTGACTCAGGTGATCAGCATCGGTGTGTCATGATCGGTGACCCATTTTATCAGCATCGTTGAGACATCTTTGGGGACTCAGTTTATCAGCATCGGTGTGTCATGATCGGTGACTCATTTGATCAGCATCGGTGAGACATCTTCTGTGACTCAGTTGATCAGCATCGGTGTGTTATGATTGGTGACTCATTTGATCAGCATCAGTGAGACATCTTCGGTGACTCAGTTGATCACCATCGGTGTGTCATGATCAGTGACTCATTTGATCTGGATCGGTGTGTCATCTTCGGTGACTCAGTTGATCAGCATCGGTGAGACATCTTCGGTGACTCAGATGATCAGCATCGGTGAGACCGTTGTCCATCGATATGGATCGGTGCGACCGTTGTCCTCTGATATGGATCGGTGAGACCGTTGTCCTTCGATATGGATCAGTGCGACCATTGTCCTTTGATATGGATCGGTACGACCGTTGTCCTTTGATAAGGATCAGTGAGACTATTTTCCTTCGATATGGATCGGGGCAACCATTGTCCTTTGATATGGATCGGTGAGACCGTTGTCCTTCGATATAGATCATTGTGACCGTTGTCCTTTCATATGGATCGGTGCGACCATTGTCCTTTGATCCTGAGGACTTCCAGAGTACTTGTAAATCAATAAAAAAGAGTTAAAAACATGATCCAACCAATATACACAGATTCACCAAGAGATTGTGATTATGTATCTGAGAAATCCAACCGGATTAAGTAATTGATGATTTGTGATTATTAAAACAGCAATCATAGGAGGAATTCAACAATCTTCCAGAGGGCTCAACAATCTCCCCCTTTTTGATAATCACAAATCTTATCCATAAACAAAAATAATATATCATCAATAATAAGTCATAATAAGAATAAAAACATAATGAGATATAAATCTCCCCCTAAATTTATGCCTTTAAATACATATGCAAGCATTTCCATAGAAAGGTTCTCCCCCATTGATAAATAAAAAAATTTAAAAAAAATCTCCCCCTTTAGAGATGAATCTCCCCCATAGATCCATATATATACAGATTTCTCCCCCATTGGGATAATCAAAAAGGAGGAAAAACAGATAAAGAAGAGATGAAAAGAATGCATCAGTGAGAATAAAAAAAAAAGGGAATAAAGTTTATATTACATCGCAATACAATCACAATAGGGTTTACCCTATCAAAAACAACGCACAACTATTTCTTGGGATGTAATGGGGCTTTGCCTTTGTCAGAAAGATCAATGGTTGGTAAGTTGGAAGGCTTGGAGGCAGGTTGAACTGGGTGAATTTGAAAATGCGGTAAGATGACTCTGGAGGGTGGAGAAGAGGATGCCACTGGGATTTGATGTGGAGCTATAGGAGCTGGTTGAGAAGATTGCTGAGGAACTGGTTGGAGTTGAGATAGAGCTTGAGCAATGGAGATCTGATTTAGAGCAACATCAGAGGCACTAAGAGGGTTAGCAGTAGAAAGCACAATGGCGGTGGCTTGTGCATTCAGATAAGGCTTCAAAAGATTTATGAAATTCTAAATAACTTCTGCACCATACTGCATGGACTTCTCAAAATCATCCTTATTCTCCATGAACCGTTCCAAGGTAGGAGTAAAATCTTGCAACTGTTGAACTTGAGTCTTGAAAGCTTGAGTGATTGGAGGTAGTCCCAGATTGTCAGCTAACACTTTGAAATTCGCGGTCATCTCATGCTTGGTATAGATTTCTGAAAAGTAATGATCAACCTTTTCCTTGATCTCTCTCTAAGCTTTAGTGGCATCTGCTGAATATACTGTTACCATCTTATGAATGTGATCAATATGATCCTTCATATTCCTCAATGATTCCAAATCAATAACTTGTATAATGGAAGCCAATTCATCATGCACAATCTTCCTTAGAGCCTCTAGCTCACGAGTAGTGATCTTGGTTACTTTGGCTGTACTGGCTTGAGCAACTACTTGAGTTATCTCAGCTTTCAACTTTCTCAGATCAGGCTTCTTAAGATGTTTAATCAGATTCCTCAACACTTCTATCATACCAGAGATGGTGGATCTAAATTCGTTGGATAAAGAAACTAAGCCAGATTGTAGATCCTTCATAATCTGATTTAGAGAGGCTATGTGCCTGCCAATAAACTCACCAGTATTGGCCAGGTCTGGTTTAATAGCATTTGAAATTTCTTCTCTGACTGTATCTCTCATAGCAGTAAGCAACTCACTTTGGAATTTATCAAAATCAGACTGAGAGACAGTAGAACTCGGTAGATGAGCATCTGCAGCATCAACAACATGAACATACCTTGCCTCAACTGGTTGGCTTTCCATCATAACCGCAGTAGATTCTGATTCTTCTTCTTCTTTAGAATACTGTAAACCCAACACAGAAAAACCAGGGTAATCATCCCAGACAGCAGCACACATAGTATATTTCGGTTTATCATAACTTTCTTTTCCATTAATTTCAAGAGAATCTCTCTTGCCATTGGCATTTGTTTCTGGTACAGTTTGATATGTTTCTGTTGGAGGTACATTAAGACCATCCACTGGTCGATTATCACCATCATCATCATTATCATCATCATCATCATCTCCATTCCCATTTCCATTCTTCACAGAAACCTCACTGTCAGATACTTCAGTATCACTAGCTTCTTCATCACCAAGAACTGGTTCTGATTCTAGTAAGGGTAAAGGTGGACTGGCAGATCCAAAGTCTAATCTTCTCTTAGGGCTCACAGTATCAGGACCACTCCTATCATCAGGAGGTGACATACTTCCTTCTTCTGTTTCAGCTTCTTCTATCCTTTGTTCACCAGACTCTTCATTGTCTTTATTCCTTTCAACATCTACTTCTTCCTCATCATCAGAATAAATTGGCTCATCATCTGATTTCAATCTAGGGTCTCTCAAACCCTTCGGCCTCTTTCCCTGATCAGTGGGATTGTAAGATTCATAAAACTTGTCTTCATCAGCAACCCAACATTTCTTCCACGGGTTCCAGTTTATTTTCATCTGTTTAAAAATTTCTTTGCTAACACAAGAAGCACTATTATATTCGGCTATCTCATCAGCTTCATCAACACATTCTAGATTCTTTAACATAGCAGAGATCATTTTGGAATAGAACAGGGCAGTGGCTTTCTTAGAAGGTTTCACCATTCCAGCTATGTCCACCATTAGATATCTACACAAATTTATCTTCTCATCGGTCTTTAGTAAAAACAATAGAAAAAAAATCCTGGTATCTTACAGCAGGAAAATCTCTTTTCCTGGGGCAAATTTGGTGCTGAATAAACTTAAAGAGAAGTCTACATTCACCATCCAGCTCTGAGGCTATGATTCTCCTTGACTCTCTGTTTCCAGTCAAAATTTCTAAAGTTGACTCATAAGAGAAGTATTTAGTGGTTGGAGGAATGTTTCCAGCATAATCCTCATTCCAACCCTCATGGGGTACATTCAAACATTCAGCCCATTGTTTAGACGAAAAAGATATTTTCTTTCCTTTCACTACAGAAGACATTCTGGCAGCCTCGACACCATCTAAAGTTACTTGCAGATTTATATAAAACTCATGCACTAGCTTTGGGTAGTATAAACGAGTGTTAACTGAGAACTAGGCTTTCCATCCTTGCGAATCTAAAACTTGTAACAATAGCGACTTACTTGTCAAAAGCTAGGCGGAGCTGACTTCCTTGTCTACAGCAACAATCTGAGTTTCTAGGTTCGGATTTACTGATCTCTGAGTGGTACTACTAGACTCTCCTCGAGCACGCTTTGAAGGTACATGACTTTCTGATCCTTTGCCCAGTCTCTTCTGCTTAGCCATTTGATGATTCTGGGGAAAGCAAGAGTTCGAAGGTTCGAAGTAGAGGAGAAGAGAGAAAATAAGGTTTGGTGGGAAGGAAATGAAAGGTTGACAGTTTGGGGAATAGAAATAGTCGTGTATCATTTATTTCATCATTTAGGGTTCCCATAATAATGATAAAAGTATTTAATTAATCACAACAAAATAAAATGTAATATAACGAAAGATCGGTTTCATAGATCGGTTTCACAGATCGGTTTAACAAATCAGTTTCACAGATCAGTTTCACAGAACAGTTTTACAGATCTATCATACACAATTCTTGTTTAATAAAATTCATTCTTTCAGAACATAAAGTCTTTGTAAAAATATCAGCTAATTGATGTTCAGAACTAATAAATTCTAGAGAAATATCACCTTTCTGATAATGATCTCTTAGAAAGTGATGTCTGATATCAATGTACTTAGTCATAGAGTGAGATAGAGGGTTCTTAGATATGTTGATCGCACTAGTATTGTCACAGTTAATTGAAACCTATTTAAAATCAAATCCATTGTCCAATAAAGTGCGTTTCATCCACAGAATCTGTGCACAACAACTACCAACAACAATATATTCTGCTTCATCAGTAGACAATGCAACTGAGTTCTGTTTCTTACTACACCATGATACTAGGGACTTTCCAAGAAAATGACATGTTCCAGATGTGCTTTTCCTATCTAACTTACATCCAGCAAATTCATAATCTGAATAACTAGTTAGGTCAAATTATTGTCCTTTTGGATAAAACAAACTTAAATTCACAGTATACTTAAGATATTTAAAAATCCTTTTAACAGCCGGTAAGTGTGATTCTTTAAGATTAGCTTCAAATCTAGCACACATACACACACTAAACATAATATCCGGTTGACTAGAAGTAATATAAAGTAAACTCCCAATCATGACTCTGTAATAGGTTTGATCAACTGGTTTCCTAGTTTCATCAACATCCAATTTACAGGTAGTACTCATAGTTATATCACTTTCCTTAATACTATCTAAACCAAAACGTTTTAATAAATCCTGAGTATATATACTTTGATTTAGAATAATACCATCTTTAGTTTGAATGATTTGAAATCCAAGAAAATACTTCAGCTCTCCCATTAAGCTCATTTCAAACTCATTTTGCATAACCATTGAAAATTCAGTACATAAAGAATTTTTAGAAGATCCAAAAATAATATCATCAACATAGATTTGTACTATTAACACATGTTTTGAAATCCATTTTATAAAAAGAGTGGGATCAGCTATTCCTTTTTTAAATCCTTTTGAAATAAGAATGTTTGAAATTCTTTTATACCAAGCTCTTGGAGATTGTTTTAATCCATATAATGCTTTAGAAAGTTTAAAAAAATGATTTTGAAAATGAGGATTTGAGAAACCAGTTGGTTGTTCTACAAAAACATCTTCAACAATAAAACCATTTAAAAAAGCACTTTTCACATCCATTTGATATAACTTGAAATTCAGATGTGATTCATAGGCAAGTAAGATCCTAATAGCATCTAATCTAGCTATAGGTGAAAAGGTTTCCTCATAGTCAATTCCTTCTTCTTGATTGTAACCTTGTGCAACTAGCCTAGCTTTATTTCTAATGATGTTTCCAGATTCATCAACTTTGTTTCTAAACACCCATTTTGTGCTTATGGTTATAGTGTCCATAGGTCTTTCTACTAATTTCAAGACTTTGTTTGTTTCAAATTGATTTAGTTCCTCTTGCATATCCATTACCCAAAATTCATCATTGATAGCATCATTGATATTTTTAGGTTCTAACTGTGAAAGAAAAGCTTGATGTTCAACCTGATTTCATAGTGAAGCTCTAGTCTGTGTTCCTATATCTGAATTTCCTACAAAATCATCTAACGGATGGTTCTTTAGAATCCTAGTTTGTCTTGAAAAGGTATGCCTCGAGATTTCAGGTTCATATACAGGTTGAGGTTCAACAGAAGCAGGTTCTGGAAAATTTCCAGAACTGGATGTTTTAATTACAGATCCACTATCTTTATAATTAAGGTTCAAACCAGAGAGATCATCTTCAAGATTTTCATGAGAGTTCTTCAGTTCATGGGGATCAGTTTCATCAAATTTTATGTGAACAGATTCTTCCACACATTTGGTTCTTTTATTGAAAACTCTATAGGCTTTACTAGAAGTAGAGTAACCTAGGGAAATTCCTTCATCACTCTTGGATGAAAATTTGTCGAGATTGTATTTAGTATTAAGAATAAAGACTTTGCAGCCAAAAACTTTGAAGTAGTTAACCTTAGGTTTCCTATGGTTCAACAACTCATAAGGGGTCCTCTTAAGAACAGTTCTGATCAAGACTCTATTGATAACATAACAAGCTGTATTTACAGCTTCAGCCCAAAAATAAACAGGTAGGTCATACTCATTAAGCATAGTCCTAGAAATTTCTTGCAGGGTTATATTCCTCGTTTCTACTACACCATTCTATTGAGGTGTCCTAGGTGAAGAGAAATTGTGACTGTAGCCACTGTGTGAGCAGTAAGATTCAAACTCATGATTTTCAAACTCACGGCCATGATCACTTCTCAGGGTTTTAATTTTAAGTCCACTAAGGTTTTCTACAGACTTGGAATATTTTACAAATCAAGAGGAAGCTTCACTTTTGTGAGCTAGAAAATATACCCAAGTATATCTAGAAAAGTCATCTACAAGAAGATAGACATAATGCTTCCCATTTAAACTAGAAACTCTAGAAGGTCAAAATAAATCCATGTGAACCAACTCGAGAGGTTGAGAAGTTGAATCTTCTTTCATTTATTTAAAAGAAACTTTATGTTTCTTTCCCGTTTGACATGGATTACAAACTTTGTCTGCTGGAAATTCATGTTTGGGTAGGTCTCTAACTAAGTTCTTCCTAGCAAGTTTTCTAAGTGAATGCTCATTGCAGTGTCCTAATCTTCTGAGCCAAAGCCAAGAATCTTTATGAAAAGCATTTAAACAAGTAATATTTTTCTTATATAAAGAATTTAAATCAACAACATAAACATTTTCATTTCATAAAGCATAAAAAACTATAGCATTTTTAGAATTAAAAACATTGAAAGATTCATTTTCAAATTTAACATAAAAAACATCATCACATAACTGAGAAATACATAACAAATTGTATTTAAGACCATCAACAAATAAAACCTTATAAATTAATACTAAGTCAGTGTTACCAATCTGGCCTAAGCCGATGATTTTTCTTTTTGAGTTATCACCAAAGGTGACAAAGCCTCCATCAACTCTAACTAATCTTTTAAAGCAAAAGAAGTCTACTGACATATGTCTTGAACATCCACTGTCCAAATACCAATGCTTTGTACAGGAGCTCTTTAAGCAGGTTCCCTACAAAACAGATTTAGATCGGAAATGGTTTTGGTACCCAGGTTTTCTTGGGTCCAGAGAGGTTATCCCATTAAACTTTAGGTACCAATATTTTTCAAATGGGTCTCATAAGATTTTTAGAGTTAAAAGATTTTAAAAGATAAACCTTATTAGATCCATAACTATGAATATAACTAGTTGAAGCATATGAAGTTTCAGAACTAGCTACATTCTGTCCAGATTTAGGAATCAATTTAGTTTGGGTAATTTTCCTTTTTCCAGGTTGGTATCCTATACTAGTAGTGTATCTAGGTGCTATTTTCTTACCTATAATCTGAGTAAGAGTATCTTTACCATTTTTAAATTTCTCTAAGTCTTTCTTGAGTTGGTCATTAGATAATTTTAGATCAGTATTCTCTTTAAGAAACTGATCATTCTTTTCTATTTCAATATCAAGATCAGATATATGTTTAACAGTTAAAGCATACTGTTTCTTTAAACCTTTGTATTTTACTTTCATCTCATTACAGGTTTCTTCTAATATATCACAGTATTCAAATAGTTCATATTTTGACATGTTTTCTGAGTCAGAATCATCTTCAGAATATTATGAGTTTAAATTAGGAGTTTCAAATGTTACCTCAGAGGTGTTTGTCAAAAAACACATGTTTGCCTTATTTTTGTGTTCAGTTTCAGAAATATCAGATTCAGTGGAGCTATCCTTAGAAGCACTCCAAGTAGCCTTCATGGATTTCTTAAACCTATTGTCCTTGTATTCATACCTCTTCTTGTCTTTCAACTTGGGAAAGTCTGCTTTTATATGTCCCTTTCATTTGCACTCGTAGCAGACAACTTCATCTGATTTTTCAGATTTCTTCTTATTCTTTTTCCAGTGTCCCTTGCTATCATACTTACCTTTATAATTTGATTTTCTGAAAAACTTCTTCTTCCTACAAAACTTTTTAAACCTTCTTTCAATGTGAGCCATCTCAGCATCACTATCAGAAGCACTTTCATTGTCTTCACAGCTTGAACTCTCATTTATAGCTTGAATCTTCTCCTTATCCTTGTTCTGTGAAGTTGAAGTCTTTAAAGCAACTGACTTCCTTCTAGGTTCATCTTCTTCTTCTTTGTTAACCTTGAGTTACTATTCATACATCATCAACTTTCCAATTAGTTCCTTGACTAGTAGTTCACCAATATCACAAGATTCTCTAATTGAGACAGAAGTTCTCCTCCATATTTCAGGTAGACATCTCAGAATTCTCATAATTTGTTCCTTTGATGGAACATCCTTTCCCAGAGAAGTCATTGTGTTGAAAATTTAATTAAACCTGAGATACATTTCAGAAATGGGTTCATCAGGCTTCATCTTAAAATTATCATACTTGATAGTATAAGTGTTCAATCACATTTCCTTAACATTAGTTGTTCCATAATGAGAAACAACTAAGGTATCCCAAATTTCATAAGCAGTTTTAAAAAGAAGATATTCTATCAAATTCCTCATCTCTTAAAGCATAGTACAAGACATTCATAGATTTGCAATTATTATTGTAGGCAGCCTTAGTAGCTTCATTCCAAGTAGTTCTAACAGTATTAGGAATTTTATATTCTGATTCTATAGCAGTCCAAATATCAAAACCCATGCTTTCTAAATGAATTTTCATCTTGATTTTCCACTGATAATAGTTAGTGCCATTGAAAAATGGTGGTCTATTGGTAGTAACACCTTCAAGTCTATTATCCATGATAGATTACTTAAAGAAAAGATTTTAAAGATATAAAAATTTAAGAAATAACAGAAATTTTAGGATCTTTACAATACAACTAAAATCACAGTTGAAAAACCGAGTACTTTAGAATATATTTAATCAACCTCTGATACCAATTGTTGGTTGGAGTGTATACTCAGGAGTGGGGGTGAATTGAGTTCCAATTAAAATTTATGTTTTAAAACATTGTCTTAAAAAACCCCAAATAAAATACCGAATTAAACTGTAGTGAATTTATATCAAAGTAAAGGTTCTGTTGTGTTCTCAAGGGATTGATTATTTCCCAGTTAATCAAAATAAAAAGGTTTATTAACTTATGAATCCAACTTACTGATTTACAACTAATATAAACACTTGCGAATTTAATTATCAAAGTGACTTTAAAACAGTTTTGGTTTTAAAGTAATTAGCAGTGGAATAAAAGAATAACTTTGAAAGATATAGCACATCAGATATAACCAAGAGGTTCAGTCTCAAGCCAAGACTTAGTCCTCTCATCAATTTGGATAAATTTGATCCACACCCTGGATAGGGTTCACAACAGTTTACAACTGTCCAAGTCCAAGACCTCTACCACTGTAATTCATGGAAAACAGAACAGCATCAACCAGATGTCCAGGTCACACACAACCTCTACCACTATCTTAGTGGAAAATAATAGATGTAAGAGTTTGAGTGAGGATTTACAGATCCTCCAGTTAAAGTATAAGAGACAGTGTGTGTGTTAAATACAGCAGATAACACACACTGCTCGAAATGTGAAATAATGAATCACAGAGCAGATATGTAGAGTTTATAAATTGCTCTAGTGATTGCAGTGAAGCTTTGGACTCCTTGAGTTTGATCAGAGATGATTCTGAGTCCTCTTCTGGTTTTTGTCTGAAATACAGAGTGTCGTCTGCTTGGCATCCAGATTCAGAGATAGTCAGAAATGTAGTTGATGAAGTTATTCAATGTCCTCGTGAATGTACAAAACTCTTCTTGAGTAATCTTGAGTGTGTATGAGGTTCTGTGTCTTCTACAACTATCTCATCCACCACTCTTTGCACTCATATATGTATCGTCGTTGTTACACTGTGTTTTTGCACCAGCAGGGACTTCTTGTATTTATGGCATGAGCTCCAGTAAAAGAAATAATTTCTTTTTGCAGGTATGAGGTACGGTTCCCTGACATCCAAAAACCTTCATTAAATAAATGATAGAGCATTAAAATATACCTAATAAGACCGTTGGTTAAAATAAAGATAAATAAATTCAAACAGCTGTTTATGAATATCGATGAGTCAAGTGATCGGTAGGTCATTAGCATCAGCATCGGTGAGACATCTTCGGTGACTCAGATGATCAGCATCGGTGTGTCATGATCGGTGACTCATTTGATCATCATCAGAGAGACATCTTCGGTGACTTAGTTGATCAGCATCAGTGTGTCATGATCGGTGACTCATTTGATCATCATCGATGAGACATCTTCTGTGACTCAGTTGATCAGCATCGATGTGTCATGATCGGTGACTCATTTGATTAGCATTGGTGAGACATCTTCGGTGACTCAGTTGATCAGCATCGGTGTGTCATGATCGGTGAATCATTTGATCTGGATCGGTGTGTCATCTTCAATGACTTAGTTGATCAGCATCGGTGAGACATCTTCAGTGACATAGATGATTAGCATCGGTGAGATCGTTGTCCTTCGATATTGATCGGTGCGACTGTTTTCCTTTCATATGGATCGGTGAGACCATTGTCCTTTGATATGGATCGGTGCGACCGTTGTCCTTTGATATGGATCGGTGAGACCGTTGTCCTTTGATATGGATCGGTGAGACCGTTGTCCTTCGATATGGATCAGTGCGACCGATGTCCTTTGATATGGATCGGTGAGACCGTTGTCCTTTGATATGGATCGGTGCGACCGTTTTCCTTTGATATGGATCGGTGCGACCGTTGTCCATTGATCCAGAGGACTTCCAGAATACTTGTAAATCAATAACAAAGAGATAAAAACATGATCCAACCAATATAAATAGATTCACTAAGAGATTGTGATTATGTATATGAGAAATCCAACCGGATTAAGTAATCCATTATTTGTGATTATTAAAACAGCAATCATTGGAAGAATTCAACAATCTTCCAGAGGGCTCAACATCCTCCATAGATGATGACTCAAGAGATTCCTCCAAAATCATCAATTTCCAAGACAAGTCTCCAAAATTAATCTCTGAGTCCATGTAGAATCCATCCTCAATGTTAACAGAATGTAGTTTCTGAATAAGTAAATAGTGACCACAACCAAACATGTCTAGTTCAATCATATAAATTTTTTCCTCTAACTGTAGAAAAATCCAATCAGATGATTCATTTTTAATAGATCTAATTTGTCTTTCCCCTTCCTGATATCATGGAAATGAGATGTTAATATTCTTCTTTTCATGCATGAATACATTCCTCACCTAATCCATTACCAAACCATTCTTATGAATTCTTCACAAGATTATAAAAATTGACGAGAAACATGAATCCAAAGGATAGCGATCATCCCCAACTGTAGCTTCTTGAGACTGTGCCAACTAAGATGTTGTGGATTTTTGAGGTTGAACAATTTGGAATCCCTTTTCATCCACTATAAAATTCATGTATTTACATCAACCCATGTGTGTAGAGTCAGATATAAATACAGAACCTACTTGCTTCTTCTGATACAGAGAGGCATCCTCCAATGTGTCTTTACAATTTCTATTTCCATGGATAAAATATCCTTCCCTAGACAACTACTCATCCACTTCCCTCTAAATTCGAACATTGGAGTCATGTAAATCATCATCAGTTGATCATCCAACCTCCCGTTATGATATTATTTTAAACTAGGACCTCTAGGGATAAGAAAAACCACCATGACATGATTCATTCAATTTCCGATTATCATCAACAATTGAAGACAGACTAAAAACAAGGGAGCCTTGGGCATCACCTTCTTGAGATCCCACAGAGGTATTCAGATCAATGAAAGGATTTGAAACAACAACAGCGGCACTCATAGGCTGGTACTCTTTCTAAGCACCGAAAAATAGCCCATATCCTGGATTATCTCCATTCATGGATTGTGAAGCTTCACCATGAATCTGCACATTATTAGGATTTCTAGCCTGCCTCTATTTTATAAGTCATTCCTTTTTGTAGTAAGCAAATTTTTCATGGCCATGCACTGAGAAACACACACAAATCAAAGCTTTTTTACATGTTTAGATTTCTTGACCAATCAGTTTTCATTCCATAAAAAAATTATACACACTCTGATAATCTATTTTCAAATAAAATTAATCTGAATCAATGGAATTCATGACTATGTCTATTAGGGTAGATCTAGGATTAAACTCCACTAGGAAACCAAAAAAAATTTATACCAAGTTACATATTTTTCCTTATATAGTTCAATTGATTCACCAATTTAGAGTGCAAGAATCATATAAAATCATAGGATTCATCCTGATATAGTTCATCCGAAGAACATTAACCCATTATTGAAAAGAGGATGTGTGGAGATCAACTGTATTGATGTTCCTATCCCACTCCCTTATATGAGTCACACCTGGTATGAGATAAATAGAAACATATCCCCATAATTTCATCTTCATATATTCAATGGAGAAGAATAGACGATAAAAATAACAACCCATCGTATTGAAATTCCATTTGTCAAAACCCCAAATTACAGAGTTCATACAAACAGATCATCCAATTTCTAATGTTTGGAGAATTTAGGTAAAATGATGTGAGCGGATATGGAATGCATTCCAAGGATTAGTTTCTCCACAATCACAAATGAATATTATTTGACATGGGGTACACATCACTTTCATTGAATTACCCCATGAGTTACATCCTTAGAGCACAACAAGGCATTACAACCTGGGGTATCATCAACCAAAGTAGCACCCCAAATCTACTGTTCAATTCCAACATGGTCTAAGATTCCACCAAGAGCTTCCATTGTATGTGGAACTTCTGAAGATACACCATGATCGGGGAACATGGATCCACCATGGATCACATGTTGCAATTTGTCCCCATGAGCCAGAAGCCAACCCAATGCCTCTGATTCATCACCATGAATGTGGTTATCATGGGGAAGAGGATTTCATCTAAAAATTACACTTTAATTAGTTATTTTATGTGTGATGTTCCATCATTCAAATGTTTATTGAAATATTAATGATGTCTTTCATGGTCCTTTGAAGTCGCCTAATCCGATGTGGGACATGAATTATATTCTAGATTCCTCTACCCCTAAAATGGATGTAGGAATTTCAATGGATAAAGTTTCTCTAGAAGAAGGTAATGGTAAATTTATTCTTGAAAATGTTAGGATTAACTGGTTCTTCATAGATTCCAAAATCATGAACTCCTCTAATGTCATTAAAAATGATTCTTTGCAATTGATTGAGTAAATTGAAAAGTTTATTGGGGATAATATTTTAAAATACAAGAGTTCAATTCTAGCTAGGATAAATGATGATGGAAACGAAAATACCAAGATGATTTAAGAGTTAATGAGTGTAAAATTTAATTTCTAGGGCTATAGTAGATAAAAATTCATCTCAAAAAGGTAAATGATATTATTATTTAATTTTTCCTGCTAATGATCTCAAACCCCGAGTGGGGTGTTTAAGATTCATATCACATAAACCTGTAATTCTTAGGATCCATGATTTGGATCCCTTTTTCAATATAGACCTGATGAATAATTCTATCACCTAGACATGGATTTAGGATCATGGACTTCACTGGTTTATCTTCCATCCTCAACTGTTGTGGGACATTACTTCTCCAATAGGTGTTCCATTTTAAATAAATAGAGGTATTAAGATTTCACACATTGAAAACTTTTCATGATTGTTAGTCGAAATTACTCTATAATCAACCCATCCAGATTTTATTATTTTTCATTCTATTGACAAAATATTGAAACTATCAATAGAGTATGAAATGAGACCATTATTTTTTGTGAAATGGGGAAATATCATTAAATTGGAATCTAAATGTTGAAGGAACCTTATCTATATAATTTATAAGAATCATTTTCATTCCATTAATGATGTTAAACATAAGATGGATCTTTTTAGACACCTAAATGATGGAGGAAGTAGGATGAATGATGGAGTGGGTGATAACATTGGTGTCTACGGTAAATACAGAAAATTTTACATTCTAGTGGATAATTCCAACGTGGCTAGTAGATTTATCTCACTAGCGCACATCCCTAATTATACCAATGATTGTGTTATCTAGAGATTTATGGATGGTGTGTAGAATGGTCATTGTGTATTGGGATATAAGGACAGTATATCACAAGAGATTGTTGGCCATTATCTTCAATGAAATACTAAAAAATTTATCTTTTACATAATTCAATGGTCTTCCAGTGATGATAATGTTGATTTAGTAGATTTAGAAGAATAAGCATTATATAAATATGGAGGCAAAAAAGAATGATATACCATAAAATAGTGGTTTTATCAATTATTCAAATGAAAAATAATAAAAAGAGACCCATGAAAAACTCTATATAGGCTACATCTCCTATCATTTTGGTGCTTGGTAATGTCCATGTTAATCCACCCTTTGAACTATCTTGTAAAAACCATATCACAACTACTGCATCAAATAAATCATATGTGGATTCGACCACATCCCCTATGTAAGATAAAGGGGATCATGTATTTGTGATAGTTCTGTACAGGCATTTATAGGATAATTGTATCTCCAATCCTACATTGGAGGTTCTAGATTCCAGAGAGGGTATAGGGTAATAACTATTAGGTTAAGATAATCATTATTTTTCATCAACATACATTGCGAATGATGTAACCTCGATCAATTTTTGAGATCAAAATTTCTCATGGAAATTTTTTTATCATGTATGATAAAATATTTATTTGGAAAAAAGACCAAATTACACCTTGTGCGAAAATCATAGTAGATTATTCAATTTAAATGGGGAATGATTATGAAACTCATGTTGGTGAGGATAAAATAGTGATCATTGATTATCAGGATGGTAATTTTTAGTTTCTAATTTAGTGTAAGAGAGGTATAAATCTGAGATGTGGGGGAAGCTTCCAAGGAAGAGGTGGTAGACATATGTGCTTAGAGAAAATGGGGAATGGTCTTAACCTACTCAATTTAACGATCTTAAGAAATATTCTTATGAATATTTATTGAATGCTTTTTCCATGGATTGTGATTCTATAATGATAAAAAAATTTATGTATCCTCTGGAGGACTATGAGGGTGAGAAGTATCCCTAGGGTGTTGCATAAGAGATGTAAAAGTTGTTCGATTTATAACCAGATTTTTTTTAATCTAAAATTGATCCAGATGTATTGGATAGAGGGATTATCATATAGTTCCTAAATTCTTATCAAAAAAAATTTTATTTTCTTATCGACATAATATAGGGATTGATTTTCATGATCATTCATAAAAATTTAAGAGAAACATCACTCCAAAGGACTCTCAAAATTTTTCATTGAGGGTTGAGTTTGTACATCCTCAGTGGGACATGTGATAGTGGAGGGGATGACACCCAATGAATAGAGGTTGATATCCTTGGAATTTGGCCTTTATAGGGAGTGAAAGAAATTGATTTCTTGTTTTCTATTTTTCGTTATTATTTCCTTTTCATGCTATTTGGACCATGTTTTCCACTCTCTCTTATACATTATAATTTTTTTAATAAATTGCTTGGGTAATGATTTTCTTGCTAGATTTTACTCAAACTTATTATATATATAATTATAAATATAATAAAAATATTTATTATAAAGATATATATTCTAAAATTGAATATATATATATATATATTTATTTCAATATAATAATAATTTTAAATAAATATATCTGTAAATATTTTAATATCTTTTATATATATATTTACATAATGATATATATCTTTTAAATTACATATATTTGTATAATTATATAAATTTATATAAATATAACTACATCTTACTAATATATATATATATAGATTTATAAATATTAAATAAATATATATATATATATTGTTTAAATGTATTTATTATAATATGAAAATTATATAAATATATATCTTTTTATTAATATTATTATATATACATTTAAAAACAGTTGTAGAAAATTTTAATTTAATGATTTACTATTTTGAGTACAATATTATTAAAAAATTCATTTAAATTGATTAATTGTATAAATTTAACACATATTTAAAATGTTAAAAATTAATAAACCAAAACGAAAAAATATTATTCATATGAATTACAATCATATTGAAATTATTTTTCATGATAATTTACAGATGTTTTATATATATGTGTGTGTGTGTGTGCATCAGATGTACACGTGCACATATACTTACACATTGATACATATGCACATATACCACATCTATATCTACACATTCTGAAAACATACACAAATAAAAAAAATTCATACACAAATATACACATAGATATTAAGGGACATTATCATATAATAAAATATCACATATTAACAATATATATGTAACAACCACAAAAAGTGAGACCTAAAAATTATAAATGTTACTGCCCATATAAATAATGCAAAACATTGTTTTTTGGGGCCTACATGATTAGAACTACATATTCAATCGTTCTTGTCTTGGAGTAGTTATCATGATGGGTAAATTTTGAAAATGTTTTATAGGGTTTCGGTGAGTGAGAAAAAAACAATAGATTTACATGTGCTGGATTATGGGGGTAGACTTTATTATTACATGTTACCTGAGTCTGTAATAGCCTTTGGGGTTATTTGAAGGAAACATAGGTATTACTGAAGACATGTGAGTTCAAATGACTAGGATAATGGCCAGGGGATGTTTGGGTCATGACACCATCAGTTATAATTATATAACAATTTAAATTATTAAAAAATATACACTAGTGTATCATAATTATATTAGTTATATACATTTATTTTTTTATTAATGTATATATGTAATCAATAATTATTTAATATAATTATGCTAAAATATATATTAAAAATATTAAAAAAATATTTTTTCATTTCGTAGAAGAGCGAGGACAATGATTAACCATTATCAATGCTAAAAATGTGCTAATAAAGTATACACCAATATCAGTTCTTATAAATATAATTGTTTCCATTGATTTTAGTTTTCACTTTTAATGGTTACCCTTTAATTAGTGATTTATGCTTATATCTTATTAAATATATTTGATTATAACTCAAGTAATTTCTAATTTTTGGTCACTAGAGGTTTATCCATTCATGGACAGAAAACAACATATTTCAATTTTTTCAATGAAACTCTAGTTTTGATTTCTTCATTTTTCTCAATGTGAGTATTCCTTTTTAAATTGAAAATAATTTGATTTCATTATTTTTTCAATAACGTTATCATTTTTAAGATACTATACTTATTTTAAATGTAGACCTTATATATTTACACAAAAATATGTTTAGGCACACACATATACATAATTTAATATTTACTCTAAAATTATGCATTGTTTACATATCAATGTGTATATAAATTATATGTATATCTAATGTGTTTTTTAAATAATGAATTTTATCTAAACTAGTATGGTAGATATTAATTGAAAATGTATGGATTATAATAGAATGATTATGTGTTTGAATGGAGGAAAAAATTCTAATTAAATATAGATTTCATGATTTTATAAACTTGTTTGAGAAGTTCAATAGATATTATAAGTGACTATTGGATATCATTTTTTATGAAATATACAAAATTTTTTGTTGTTTTTATGCTATATAATTTTAAATTTGATAGTTTATGGAGAGGAATGAGCCTTACAAAACTATTTTGTATCCTGTATGAAATACTACCAAAAGAAAAAGATATTACTTAGTGAAAATATAA
Source organism: Viscum album (assembly GCA_963277665.1). Lineage (NCBI taxonomy): Eukaryota > Viridiplantae > Streptophyta > Magnoliopsida > Santalales > Viscaceae > Viscum > Viscum album. The sequence continues at coordinate 408,559,414 of OY728134.1, read as the reverse complement.
TTCAAAAAGAATTAAATGTTAAATGGGAATGATCTATAAAAAATACATCATTGGACATGTGATTTAAAATTATTTCACAAGGACAACGAATCACTCATAATATTTCTTACGTGTGGCATGGATCTATACAAGATAGATTAACCAAGTCCTTTTTAAATTATTTGGTACATTTCTATTATGAAATGGGTCAAAATACTATAATTATGTTAGGAAACCGATAGAAAATTAACATGTTACATAGATACAATAATTGATGATGGTGAAATATGTTGCCCAGAAAAATCACCTTAATGGATGAAAATTAATTATAAGAATCATGAATTTAGAAAGAATCTGATAATCCTCTATATAGAATTATCTAAATATGGAATCATTTTTTTGTATAATTTTGTACTCAAATTACATGTATAGTTTTGTTGGTAAATATTAACATTTCATTGTGTTTATACATGATGTTAAAATACATTATTTTTTAATTGATTTTATAAAGAACAAAACAACAAGGTAATGATATTGATGTCAATTTGGATATATTGATTGATGATATGATTTTGATGTGGGATACAAGTGTTACACTATATTATGCTCATTAAATTGAAAAGGTCACATTAAGATCCAATTTGTGTGTGTTGATAAATTAATTTCTTTCTTATGAAAATTATTGAGGCTATAACATTAAAGGAATGATTGGATATCCCATTTATGAATATGGTCCACACCCAATAACTATGAAAAATTATTACATGATTGTGTTTTTTTGGCATCAAGAATTTTTACACTAGTGTCATAAAAATAAATCTTGTATGTCATCAATTTATGGAACTAAAGAACATTGTACAACACCATCCCCACTAATTGGTGATAAAATTCTCGAGAATGTAAAATATATTCACACTATTTTATGAAAACCAATTTCAAATGACCATAAAAAAATGATAATGAAAACAGTGATTAGTTATCATTAAAATAATGAAATATTTTTTATTATTCATCATAAATTTATATATTCCATGAAAGGATAAAAAAAATCAATTGATATTGTTATTATCATGTCACTAAAGATATAAGACAAAAAATTATGGCATTAATGTAATGACCTATGCTTTTATTAATGAAAATTCCTCTTGATCTAATTAAATGTCTTATTATGTAAAATGGTTATATAAAACATATTCAATTTCTTGGTTTTATGCTTTTGTATTTAAAAATACCATTATTAAATGTTAATATTGATAATATTTTCATTGAATATTGATAACATAATTAGTATAAATATAGGGCTTTAACAATGAAATTTAGTCAAAAAAGGAAGTGATGGCCGCATCCCGTAAAATTGCTCTGTACGAAGCCTATTTTTTGATCTCAACAAAGATGTGGCATCACTAGGTTTCAATATTGACCATTAAAAATATTATAATCACCATATTAATCATTAACGGAACAGCCTACAGGAGAAGTGGATGTCAATAGAGATTACCACCCATACAATGTTTTCCAAGCCACCCCAATAGTCTGTCACCATCGCACACATTACCCTTAGGTCTTATATTGGTGTTATAAGGTTTTATGTAAAAGTACCCTAGCACTATGATTATGTGCATTATTTTTGTATATAACAATGAATATACATTAATCTTATTATTATTACATTATAAATAGATTGTAAAGCACCAATAATATTTTTAGTTAATATTCAATAACAATATTTATTTTGTTGAAATAATGTTTTTTTAATTTAATAATATTTCAATAAAATAATTTTTCTAAATAATTTTTTTAAAATATAAATGATGGTATAATATTTATTTATGGTTGAAAGCTGTTTTTGTCAAAACCGATGCATTTCCGATAAATTTCAGTTTTTATTTTAGAAGAAAAATTCACATATGTATATAATTATTTATATTATATGAATATTATTTTTGGTATCATGAAATCAAAATTATCCAATGGTAAATGTTTCATAATTTTCTGAGGCAGTTGATTTTTTTGGCAAAATGTAGATACCATTTAAATATTTAATGTGTTTTATGACATCATAATGACCCAGTACTGATGTAATAAAATACTATAAATTGGATGTTTGGAAAATATATGTTTTAACTCTAAAATAATTTTATTTTTTGTTTGTTTGTTTAATTTTAGAAAGCCTTAGTAGACCGTCCATGACTTATAAATCATTTTAACATTATAACATGATTTCCTTGAGAGTGTGTCTCACCTCCACATAAGAAAGACTAATATTTTTATAATATCAGTCACTAACCTTATAAAATAATTTTTTACACTCCAAATTTTAATAAAAAATGGGAAAAAACCATGGGTTGTATTTTGGATCTAAATATTTAATTACATAGTTTGGAAAACCCATGTTTGTAAAATATTAAAGAATCCCCACCTCTTTTCCTATATAAACCCACAAAATCTCCCTCTTCTCTACAATAGAAACCCCTGGATAACATCCATACTATTCCCTCCCTTCTCTATAATCCTCTCAAGGTGACCCAATCTCCCAAGAAGCCACTCTCAAGCCTCTCCCAAGCCTTTGGGATCACACTACCAAGTAAGGGATTTCTTCCTTCCTTATTTATGTCCAAGTTATTTTATATTGTTACCCCCTCTTATTTTTAATTAAAATTTTTTGGGTATGATTTAAAATATTCCTCATACTACCTTAATTATGTTTAAATTATGATAGAACTATTTCTCTCTCATTAATTACTTCTATGTACACCTGTTACCATGCCGAATTTTTTTAAAGGATTTCATCCTTTTTCATTTTTTCCATGTTTCTAAATGTTGTTATACCCTAGTATTTTTAATTAAATATGTTGGGGTATGATTTATCACCTACCCCAAACTACCATAATTATGTATGAATTATTATAGACATATTTCTCTCTCATTAATCCCTCCCATGAACACCTGTTACCATGCCAAAATTTCATAAGAGCCATTCCCTTTCTCCTCTTTCTTCAAGTTTCATTATTATGTTACCCCATCTATATAAAAATTTCATATCTGGGGACATGTACCTATATGTCCCTATTACATTCCATTTAATTTACATGATATGAGATATCCCTTTATCTCTCATAAACCATTTTTATGAATTATTGTGTCACGACGTTATGATGCCGAAATTGTACCTTGATTTTCCAAGCCAAAAGCATTATGTAGTGAAAACCATAACCATTTATATATCAAGGTTTATCACCTTTATGCATATATAAATATTGAATTTTACTTACAAGTATATATTCAACCTTACTTATTCATTGAATAACTTATTTAATTGAATTATTCTTTGTTTTATGATCCGTGTGGAACACTTATATAGGAAATGAAATGATTAAGAAGGGTAAGCGCTGATAGCACTCCAATTAATTGGGTAAATATTAGTATCATGATACATCAAGAGAAATGTGTTTTTACTCATGATAAATCAAGAGAAATGAGTTTTTACTCATTATCCATGTGAAAATGTGTCTTTTCTCATGCTAATATCATGTTAAATGTTGTTTCTACATTTCCATGTTATGATAATCATGATATATCTTGAATTTATGTTCATGTTTATCTTGTGATCCATTGATATGCCTATTTCCTAGAATGTACTATATTCCTTGTGTAATTACTTTTTTACTCCGTTAATTGACTTTATAGATCACCCTTTTCTTATAAATTTCCCCAGGTTATCCCATGCAATGCTAAGTACAATGGAATGTTGTAGTCATGTAAAATAAGATTTCAATAAAGTTGTTTTGTTTTATATTCTAATATTTATGTAATGTTCCTCATTTACCAATACACTATACCTATTGATCCTAAAAGTTGAATTATATTCTTGTTTATGTAATAAATCATGTTTATTTTTGTAATAAATATCATGTTTTTTATTGTTGGTATTAAAGGATAGGTTCAGTTATTTTTGGAAATAGGATTACAAAACCCATGTTAAAGCCTTATGGATAATAATAAGTATAATAAAAACATCCTTAAGGTTTGGGGAGTATAGACTAATTTATTTTTCAAGAGAGTACATTCATGTATAGATACGAATAATATAAGGAAGCTTTTGCACTGATGTATCTCAGGGTAAAAGCCAAAACCACCGCTTTGAGATAGACTCAAACAGGAACTGGTGCACGACAATGAGCCTTGATGAACTCTTGGTTTTGACACTATCAAGGGATATTATTTGTTAAATTCATGAGATTAGTATGAATCATTGTTAAGGGAATAAAAAATTCCTCTAAAAATACATGTTGGGAAGTAGATCATGAATATCATATATTGAAGCCTATAAATTATCAAATTAATGAAATAAAGGTAATTTATATGTTATACTATTTGTATATGGATTCACCTTTATGTGTTACCCCTAACGTTCCTTTTATTCCATCCAATGGATGGTAATATGACAACTTGGGCTAACAACCTATGCAAAGATCAATGTGATGACTGTTCTAATGAGATTCCCAATCCAATGAGAGCTCGAATAACAAAATATTTCACAACACTCTATCAGTTAACTCATGTTTTTAGTAAAAATATTGGTCAAGAAGTATGTTTAACCGCACAAATGAAATAAAAAGTCACAATATATATATTCATTGGACAAAGTCCTTCTACTTTTAATGGATCATATGATCCCTTAATCGTCGAATAATGGATCAAATCCATTGAGATGATCTTATCCATCCTTTAATGATATGAACATGATAAGGTACTTCTAGCTACTTATCATATGGAGGATGAACTTGATCAATGGTGTACATTGATTAAAAATAAGAAGCCTGAGGAAGCGATCGAGGTGTGTGAATGGAAGGATTTCTAGAAAATAAATTCAAAAAATATATTCCTCGCACCCTCCGACATAAGATGGAAAATTAATTCCATTCCCTCCAGAAAAAAGGATGATGAAACAATTGGAGAGTACAAGGAAAACAACACAATTCTTTCTAGATACACCTTCAACTTTGTCATTACCCCTGAATACAAGGTTGACCACATCTTTTGTGGGATAAAACCTTATATAAAGAAATACATAGTGATTCGTGACTTCACCTTCTTTGAGGAAATTGTCTGATTTTCCCTCAAAGTCAAAATGGAAATCAGAGAATCTCTGGGGTATCGTGGGGATAAGAAGTGAAAAGTGGAATTCATTTCTGGAAGTTTGATGGATAAAGCCAACAATGCTAAAAATTACACCACCCCACATGCCAAATGTATGATCATAAGAACCTTATAAATTTTCTGATGGTGATGATGAAATTATTTAGGTGTAGAATACATGGGCATCTATCCATTAACTATCAGCATGAGAAACCCACTACTGCAACATAGGATAGGAATGGTCTGTTCAACCCTCAATTCACTATTAATTACTTCAAATGAAAAGAACCGAGAACTTTGAAAACTAGTTCCCTATGCGAAGGGTTTTCAGAGGCAACTAACAACCTCCAAGGCAACAAGTTATAGCATTTTCTATTATTACTATTTAAGAGAACCCCAATAATGAAGTGGTGATAGGTACACTAGTTATTTATTCGTGTATAGAGAACATGCATTTTGATTCTGAATCTATGCATTTTTTTATATCCCGAATGATTAGTAGAACAATCCCCACATCACAAAAAATCATGGAAGAAAAGATGTCGGTGAGAAAGGTAAATGGGGAAATCAATTAAACCAACGAATTCAACTCCTCTAATATCACAATTTGTGGTTGAACTTCCTAGTGAACCTATTAATATTTTTTTTGGGATAATTTGATGCAATTCTTGGCATGGATTAGATTTCCCTATATAGAGCCAACATAAATTTCTATGAGATGGAAATCACTCTCTATATGGAGAGTCGATCCCCAATTTTGTACAAGTGCGAGGAGGTGGAGGAATATTCTCTCAAACCATCATCTCAAGAATCGATATTAATTACCTATGATCATGCATACCTTTCTCAGATGATTGAGTCTAAGGAAGAAACCATCTTTGAAGATATTCCTATTTTGAGAGAATTCGCATAAGTGTTTCCAGAGGAATTTCTAGTACTTCCTCCTAGAAGAGACATCGAATTATCGATTGATCCTGTAATTGGGACATTGCCAATATCCATGAAAATGTATTGAATGGTTGTTGTGGACCAGTAGCAGTTGAAAAAACATCAACAAGATAATATGGATAAAGGGGTTATACAACAAAGATCTTCACCATGGGGTGCACCAGTCTTCTTTGTCCAGAAGAATGATGTGTCAATATTCATTTACATTGATTATTGTGAGCTCAACATAATCATGATAAAAAAGTAGAATCATCTTCCCCAAATTGATGACTTTTTCAATCAACAATCTAGAGAACAATACTTCTCTATGGTGGATTTGCAGTCACGATTTTTCAATGTAATGGTGAAGAGGGAGGATATCCCCAAGACTGATTTTTGTACAAGCTATGGGTACTATTAATTCATAGTAATTCCTTTTGGAATCACTAATTCTCAATAAATATTCCTGGACATGATATATAGAGTTTTTTGAGATTACCTCGAAAAATCTATGGTAGTGTTTATAGACACAATTATAATATACTCCAAAATAAAAAGAGGAGCATGAGGAGAATCTAAGAACTATAATAAGGACCTTGCAAAACGAGAACATTTATGAAAAGAAAAAAAATTGTAATTTATGGTTGAAGGAGGTCTCATTCATGGGTCATATCATCATAAAAAATGGGTTATCTATGGATCCCTCTAAGACAGCTGCCATTGAGGGATGTCCAAGGTCAACATTGGTAACATATATTTGTAGCTTCCCAGGGATAGCTGGATATTATCGCTGAATTGCGAGAAATTTCTCATTTTTTTCCAACCCTCGTACCAAGCTAACTCAGAAGGGATTAATATTTTCATGGATCCATGAATGAAAAGAGATTTTAAAGGAGTTGAAAATGAAGCTTATTACTGAACCCATACTCACAGTACCCAAATTTTGAGAAATATTTATGGAATTTAGTGATGGTTCAAAGAAGGTATTTGGATGCGTGTTGATGCAAAATAGCAAATTCATTTCCTATTCTTCAAGGAAATTGAAATTTCATGAGGAAATATATCCAGCACGTGATCTGGAGTTGGCTGTAGTAATAATCTCATTGAGATTTTGGAATAATTAATTCTTTGGGGATATGTGTGAAATATATACAGATCTTAAAAGCCTCATGTATATAATCACATAGAAATAGTTGGACATGATCCAAAAAAGATGTGTAGATCTGATCAAAGACTATGACTGCTCAATCCATTACCACCTTAGGAAAGGAAACAAGGTCGAAAACACTCTATGTTGAAAGGACCAAACAATTATATCATTGATGAGAATTGAAAAGGATCCAACCTTCATATATTTGATGAAAATGGATAGGGGAATCATAAAAAAGGGAACATAATCAATTTTTTCAAAAATGATTTCTAAAATATCTCTTTTGGAAAGGTTAAGGGATGATTCAAAGGATGAAGTGGGAATTTAGAAGATTGTGTAAAAAATCAGAAATGGGAATCCTCAGAGATCAATGTTATTTGAGAATGAATTTAGGGATTTCAGAATAGACTATGTGTTCCATCAAATCTAGTGTTAAAGAATGAACTTTTGGATGATGCACATAGTTTGAATTTCTCCATTCACCTAGGAAACAAAATTTTGTATCAAGATCAATGAGATCATTATTGGGGGGATAACTTGAAGAAGGATATCACTTAGTATACAAAACTTTTCTTGGTATGTCAACAAGTGAAGACTGAGAGGCAAAGGTTTATGGTGATGATGCAACAATTACCCCTACCAGCATGGAAATGGGATAACATCACCATATACAGTGTCATCGTACTTTCAAAGATATCCAATGGAAACAAGAAATGGGATATCTATGGCTCCCTCCAAGATATATGCAATTTTGGGATGGTTAGGCCAATATTGGTGACCGATATTCAAAGCATTCTGGGGTTAACTGGATAATATCACCGATTTTGAGAAATTTCTCCAGATTTTAAAACCCTATTACCAAGCTAACTCGAAACAGAGTTATGTTTTCATGGAGTTATGAATCCAAAAAAATCTTCAAGGTGTTGAAAAAGAGGCTTATCACGACGCCTATGATCACACTACAAACAAGGGGATATTTTTTGTATTTAGTGAGGATTAAAAGAATGGATTGGGATTTATGTTGATGAAAAATGAAATTCACTGCCTATGATTCAAGGTAATTGATCATTTGTGTGAAAAAATATCCAACACATGATGTAGATTTGGTTGCAGTAATCTTAGCATTGAAAATTTGGCAGCATTAGTTATTTAGGGAGAAGTGTGAAATATATATATGGATCACAAAAGCCTCATGTATATATTAACACCAAAAGAGTGGGATATACACCAATGAAGATAGTTATAGTAGATCAAAGACTATGAATTCTCAATCCATTATCACCCTGGGAAAGTGAACAAGGTGGCGAATGCTCTAAGTAGAATGAACAGTGCGATTTCATCATTTATGAGAATTGAAGAGGATACCATATTATTAGATTTGATAAAGATGTACATAAGAATAATAAAGAAGGGATCATCGTCAATCCTTTCAGAAATGATTTCTCAACCATCTCTTTTGCAAAGGTTATAGAATACTCAAAAGGATGATGTGGTAATTCAGAAGAAAGTGTAAACTATCAGAAATGTGAAATCTACAGAGTTCAGTGTTATTGAAGAAGGAATAGTGATATTTGGGTCAATACAATGTGTTCCCTAAAATATGGAGTTAAAAAAGCAACTTTAGGATAATGCACTTAATTTAAATTTCTCCATACACCCAGGAAACATAAATATGTATCGAGATCTCCAAGAGTAGTTTTGGTGGGATAACCTGAAGAGGGATATCACTGAGTACAAATCAAAGTTCCTGTTATGTCAGCAAGTGATGTCTAAGAGGAAAAAGTTTAGGGGATTATGCAACCATTACCAACAAAATCATGGAAATGGGAGAACATCACCATGGATGTTGTCATCATACATCCAAATAAATAAAAAGGAAACAATTCTATCTGGGTTGTTCTGGATCTTCGTACAAGTACTACATAATTCATTTCAATTTGAGAGGATTTATCATTGGATCAACTTGTACAGACATACAGAACAGAAGCGGTAAGGCTCTATGGGGTTCCACTATTGATTGTATCTTATAGAGATCCATCATTCACCTATATGTTCTAGAAGGGTCTCCAACTTGATCTGAATACTGAGCTGAAATTCAGTATAGCTTAACATCCTCAAACTGATAGCCAAAGAGAGAAAAATATCCAAACACTTAAGGACATGTTGAGAACTTGCACAATGGACTTCAAAGGAGGATGTGATCAATATCTTCCTCAGGTTTACTTCACTTACAATAATAGTTTCCACTCAAGAATCCAAATATATCCTTATGAATCCTTTTATGGGATGTAGTGGAGAACAAGGACATGTTGGGTTTACGATGGGGAGAAAAAACTCCTAGGTCTAGAAATGTACTATGATATAGTGGGGAAGGTTAAAACTATCTAGAAGCACAATAATGCTACTAAGATCTGACAAAATATTTATGCTTATAATCATTGATGATACCTATAGAATGATGTTAGAGACATGGAATTATTCCACATTTCACTTTGGAATAGAGTGACGAGAATGGGAATGGAGGGAAAGCTTAGTCCAAGGTACATTGGCCCTTTTGATATCCTTGATCACATTAAAGAATTGGAATGTTGACTAGAAATCCCACCAAACCTATCTCATGTACATGATGTATTTTATGTATCACTCTTGACGAAGTACATAGTAGATCGATCACATATACTCAATCAATATGTGGTACCATTGGATAATTTCCTCTACTATAATGGGAAGATATTGAGGATCTTAGATCATAGGGAGAAAGTACTACTAAAGAAGACAATTATCCTCATCAAGGTGTTTTTCCTAAACCACAATATTGAAGTGTCAATTTGGGAATTAGAGGAAGTGATGAAGCAAATATTCCCTCATCTGTTTTAGTGTAGGAAAATTAAATTTAAAGGGAATCATTTCTTAAGTGGGAATGATTGTAACAACCCAAACATTTTTTTAATGAAAATTATCCTTGATCTAATTAAATGTCTTATTATTTAAAATGGTTATATAAAACATATTCACTGCCTTGGTTTTATATTTTTTGATTTAGAGATACCGTTATGAATTGTTACCATTAATATATAACAGTTGAACAATGATCACATGATTAGTATAAATATATGGCTTTAACCCATCCAATATATACAAACAAAGGAAGTGGTGGCCTCATCTAGAAGAATAGCTTCGTACGAAGCATATTTTTTGGAGCTTGGAATGGAGGTGGATTCACTAGGATTCACTATTTACCAAGCCCAATCTGAGCATCAACATGTTATGCTTGAATGGAGCCTCCTATAGTTCATGTGGAAGTTAATAGTGATTACCTCCTATGCTATGTTATCAGATCCACCCTAAGAGTATCTCACCATCACACACCATACCCTTAGTTCCCATGAAGGTTTTATAAGGGGTTATATAACAATACCCTAGAACTATTATTATGTGTATTATTTTTTTATAGAATAATTAATATACATTCATTTTTTATTGTTAATTTTTAAATTGTTCTTAAAGACAAAATTTTATTTATAGTTACTATTAAACTAAAAAATCCATTTTAAGGAATTAAAGTATTATTAATTAAGTATTATTTTAATAAAATATTATTACTAAATTAATTTTTATTAAATATAAATGACTATATAATTCTTATGAATAAATTGTAATATTTATTAAGGTTTGAAATCTGTTTTGTCAAAACCCATGAGTTTTCAATAAATGAATGTTTTTATTTAGAAAGAAAAAATTGAACTATATATAAAATTATTTAGATAAAATGAATATTATTTATGGAATCAGGATGTTGAAATATTCTAATGGCAATTTTTTTATAATTTTTTGTGACAGTCAAATTTCTGGGTAAAAATTATTTACCATCTAAATATATAATATGTTTTATGAGATCATAATGACACAATAGTGATGTAATTAAATAATATAAATTTTATGTTCTCCCAATATATTTTTTGTCTTTAAAATAATGTGATTTTAGTTTTTTTATTTATTTTACAAACCCGTAGTGGAACCTCAAAGAGTTATAAAACATTTTAACATTTTAAAATGATTTCCTTGTGTGTGTGACTCACATCCACTTTATCAAGCCTAATATTTTAATAATTTTTTCCATTGTACTTATAATATATTTTTTCTAATCGCCTTTGGTAGAAACAATTGGAAAAAACTATGGGTCGGTTTTCGATTTTAAATATATAATTATAGAGATTCCAAAACCCATGTTTGTGAAATATTAATGAATTCCCTTCTCTTTTCCTAAATAAACCCACCCAACATCCCACTTCCATTTTCTAAAATCCCATTAATAACGTCCCTTATCTTCACTTATATATTTCTATATTCCTACAAAGGTTCCCCAAGAACCCTAGAAGCCACTCTCTGGCCTCTCCCAAGCCTTTGGGATCACACATCCAAGTTAGGGATATTTCCTTCTTTATTTATGTCCAAGTTTCATTATATTGTAATGCACTTTTATTTTCATTTAAAAATGTTGGATAATTTTATTCTAACTCCCCAATGGTTTTATCCTTATGTTTTAATTATTATAGACCTAATTCTCTCCTAGTAATGCCTTATGTGTACACCCGTTACCATGACGGATTTTCGTAAAGGATTTTTTACTTTCTCATTTTTGTCCTAGTTTCTATATATTGTTATACCATTTTATATTAAATTAAAAATTTCGGGGTATGATTTATCACCTCCCCTATAATACCCTACTAATTTTTGAATAATTAAGGGCCTATTTATATCTCATTAATCCCTCCCATGTACACTCATTACCATGAATATATTTCATAAGTGTTATTCTATTTCTCATATTTCTTCAAGTTTCTTTATTATTTTACGCCTTCTATTTCAAATTTCATGTGTGGGGACATGTATCTATATAACCCGATTACTTTCCATTTAATTTACATGTTATTTTATATCCCTTTCTCTAACAACAACTATTTTTTAATTATTATGTCACGCCGTTATGCTGCTGAAATTGCATGACGATTTTCCAAGACAAAATCATTATGTAGCGAAAAACATACCAACTTCCCTGTCAAGGTTATTCGCCTTTATGAAAATATACATATTTAATGGTGCTTAAATGTATGTATTATATATTCCTTAATCATGTAATAACTTATTATGTTGAATGATTCCATGTTATATGATCCATGTGGTACATTTATGCATTAAATGAAAGAATTAAGAAGGGTGCGCCCGGATAGTGTTCCAATTCACTAGGTAATGATTATTGACATGATACGTCAAGTTAAATGAGGAGTTTATCATGATACATGTGAAATTATCCATGGATCATTCAAATATAATGTTAAATTTTGTTTCCCCATTTCCATGTTATAATAAACATGCAATATCATGCCTTTATGTTCATGTTTTTCTTGTGCCCCATTGATATTCCAATTGCCATTAATGTACTATATTATTTATGTTATTCCTTATTTACTCCCATAAAGGGATTTATAGTTTACCCTTTTCTTATTAATATCTTCAGGTTATCCCATGTAATGGTATGTACGAAAGAATTTTGTGGTCATGTGAAACAAGGTTTCAATAAAGATGTTGTGATTTATATTCTATGTAGATATTTAATGTTCATAATATCCAAAGACACTATACCTTTTGATCCTCAGAGTTGTCTTAAGAGAAATTTGTTTCAATAATTCATGTCTATGTGTGTAATAAATAGAAAGGTTGTTATAAATAAAGATAAGTCATATATGATAGAAATATTCATAGAAGAATAGTAGGCATCTCTGAAGGGTTAAATTAGTACTTTTCGTCATCGAATAGCTTAAACTCACCATGAAAGAGAGATATCAGTATAATAAATTTCCGAATGATTTAAATTTCCAAGAGGGGTTTTCATTGAATATAAAATTAAAAATTTCAATGAAGGATTTGATGTTAAATTGTCTAAACTCACATGATTTTCATGTTTTGACGCTTGATATACTTCATGAAGCACTATATTGAATTCTGCCTAAAATTTTATTTGAAACATTAATAAGAATTTTATACTTTTTCATATCCATATTAAGTAAAGTTATATACCTGGTGAATTTTACAATACTGACTAAAGAAATTGTAGCCATATTATTTAAATTCTAGGTGTTCATTACACCTTAATTATTTGATATTATGATCTAACTGATGTTTTAGTTAGTTAAATAGATTAAATTATATGGTCAAATACATTAAATATGGATGTACCCTAGTGAATGGTATGCATATATTTTGAATTATTAACTCAATAATAAATGTTGTATAGAATTTTTTATTGGGGAGATTTATATTATTTAAAAATCTATTGTATAATGTGCCAAATAAAAATTAGTAGATTATAGCAGCGTTATACACAAAAAATCATTATCGTAGAATCCATATAGGAGAAGGTATTTCTAGAAGATATGTTGTCAATATTTAAATTATACAATAGGAGAAATATGACCTTTATATTTTACATAATAGTTTTGGTGTTTTTTTTAAATAAAATACCATAAATTAATTATCAAACATTTTATTCCGTTAAGGGATACAACATGGATAAAAAATGAAATAATTAGTTTTTAAAAGGATGGTTTCATGATTTTATTTATTGAGAGTCATCTAAATATCTGGATTTAATTATTGAATTATTTTGTGGTCAAGCCCTAGATGAAAATGTAAATGTATTATATTATAATAGTTATTTAATTAATGGTTATATGGTCTATAAAATGGAATAATATTAACATGGTAGGATTAAAAATGATATATTTATGCATAATTTATAAGAGATGAAAAAATATTATTCTAAGGATAGTTATCCAATTTCTGTGACTATGTCATATGACGGAATCATTGAACAAATATAGAAGATTGATTATGAAATGCATGATGTTTTTTCAATTGAAAATGGGTTTATGAAATGAGTATACTTAAATTAGATGAATGGAACATTGGTGAGGTGAATCTCAATGCGGAAGAACATAAAGACATACAACTTCGGATGGAATCATAAGTGGTGAATATAATTTATGTCTCAGATCTCGTAAATTGAAATTGGTAAATGGATTGATAAGGGTCTAATATTAAAATAAGTTCATAAAAATCATATTGAGGATGAGACATTCATTCATAAATCACAAAAAAATCCTTAATATACCAATGAAGATAGTGTATTGTACATTAGATGGAACCAAAATCATGGGATTTTTAAACTCAATAGAGGATCCAAATATCATTAACCTTTAATGAAAAATGTTATTTCTGTGAACATGTTAAAGTTTAATAAAATATACAATACTATTACTTATAAAATTATTTTTTCACTACTAAATTATCATAATCTAAATTTTATATTTAACTAATTATGTATATTATTTCCAATTAACTTATTTATGTTACTATCCCCTTGAAAAAACACACTATAATTTTCATACCGAGTAATTTTCATTGGATCAAGATCCGGATGGGAAAAAAATAATCGTGTAGCATAAAAAATTTAAATAATGTTAAAGGAAATAGGAAAATTTGTAAAATTTGTGGAAGGTTGGAATTAACTTGGTCAAACTGTTGAGCCCAATAATTCAATGTTCATTTGTAACATTGGGGTCACAACTCAAATGAATGGGATGACTAATATAAATAAAATTAATATTACATTAAGGAAAATAATTATGGAATTTTATTATAAATTTTTTGATATAATTAATCTATTTTACTGAAAAAATTATGGAATGAAAATTTTATATATTTTTTCATTATATCATACAATGTATTTTTTTAAATGATTTTCATCATAAATTTAATTAATGGTTTATATAAAATCACAATGTAAAATTCATATATTTTTAATAATGAGGAATCTCATGTGTATGTATGAGAATGTAAACCCCTTCCCACCAACAATGTGTATACACTATATAAAACAAGAAAATTTTAAATATTTTTTAGTCACCATGACGAGGAATCATTTTGGGAATAATTTACTTGATAATATTATATTGTGCATTATATATTATATTCAAATTGATTAAAATATTTTTAATATACAAAAAAATATTGGATTTCTGCATATAAGTTTTTTTCATCAAAAACAATATACCTCAACCATAATGAAAGGATTGGGTAACCTTATGTTTTCATAAATCATGTTATTAAATTTTCTATGTTACATGAAAAAACATATGTTCATTTATTTTTTGTACATATTGATGAATCATAATCTCAAGCGGAACTAATCATGTATCTTGTGCCATGAAAGAGGGATCCTGTAAATAAAGAGTGAAAACTAATAGTTGAAAAGACATAAGAAGTAAGTGAATCATTTATAAGTATTATATAATAGTAATTTGAAATGATTTATAATAGTATTATATAATAATATCTATTTATGTTCAAATTTTTTATTCAGTCTGGACATAGTAATCATCATCAGCCATACCTGAAAAAATAAACTTTTAGTATCATTGAAAAATAAATAAATAAATGTAATTTTAGAGATGCATGTTTTGTGGTGTCACCTCAAGAATATTTTGAGACTATAATCCATACGTAGGAATAACAGAAATATTTAAATGATTAATTTTCTTCAATAACTAATTTAAAATTTCTTATTTTCAGGTCTAGTTTGGTAGACCAGTATATGTGAAAGGATAAAAGAGAAAAAATAGTTAAAAATTAGTTGTACATGAAGAGACACATTACCCTCACTAACATTGAGGTTATCTATTCACCTAAACTATCTACCTTACCTGAAGATAACAATTTGACTAAAAAAACATTAGGATAATGTGAATAAAAACTACAGATAACATTCCTTTATCTTAATTCTACTATTTAAAATTGAATGTAATTTATATCTATGAGAACCCATCCATTGCCTATGTGTAAAGTGTAAGGTTCAAAATTTCCAGGTAGACATTACACATAATAAACAACTCAAAAAATATCATATGGGAATGGGGATTGAAGTATATCATTGTTTTAGGGGTAGGTTGACAATTTAACTTGATGATCAAGATGTCAATATGGTCAATGGTGCTATTGAAAAATTCATCTCATAGTATTATAATCTATAAACGATAGATTGAGATCAACTGGTGTTTATATTGTCATTTCTTCGATTTAAAATTCATTATTATTTGAGTAAAAAGGTCTAAAATGAGGTATTGCATTACAAATGGACCAAACTAAGGGGGAATAAAAGGTGGTTTCAATATAATATAGTTGATCTACAATGAAATAAAAAAACCTTTTGAGAGAAATATCACCCAACTAGTTGATCTACCACAGTTAGTAACATTAATTTTTCAATTGCACACAATCTTCCTAGATAAAATTATATAAAACATTAAAAATGGATAATAAATAGTTGGTGAGGCCAATATAGATGAAATTTTGTTTGATATTATGAATGAAATTTTCAAGACATAATGTTACACCCCAAGCATCCATAGTATGTTTCCCTTTGAATAATACAGTATCTTATGATGTATGCAACTTCGAGGTCAAACACGCCACAACCAATCCAACTCGCCATTATGAATAGTAATACCCACTTTTTGAAATTTTATAAATGTTATCATTAAAAATAGATATCATTTTTGGATTTGGAATATCGCAATTATCTTAGTGTAAATTTTTGGTATTTTTCTGTAATCATTCAATTTTGATGAACAGTGAAAAACACTTAGTTATTGTTTAAAACCAATTATTTATTTAACAAATGATATATTTTATTTTAATTTTTTTAAGGTAAAAATAGATAAATAATACCTATATAAATTAAATTTAATTCATTGGAGTCAGTTTATAATAATATTATATATATAAAAATTTTATCAACTATTTACCGTGTTTTACCCACCTCCTAGGAGCATTTGCAAATTCACATAAAACATAATTTTACCGCTTCTGTAAGTTGAATTTCAACAATAAGAGAGACCCATATAATATTAGTATGTAAAAGTTTTTTCAATAAGATGAAAATAATTTTAGGTGAATAGTAACTTTTTACTTTTATTTACAACGGTTAAAAGTAAATAGAATAATTAAGTGTAAAAATGTTATCATAATTACCCTACCACATGTACTAATTATATTGGATAAGTTTAATTCGACAAAAAACAACCTTAGGAATATAATATGATCCTTTAGGTCCACTTTGATTAGATTAGGACAATTATTAGTATTTAATTTAAAGAAGAGTTAAAAGAGTTAAAATCAATGTTTAATAACTAAACCATTTTTAATATAGGGTTATGCTTAATATAAATTCAACTATAAATATTCACTATAAAGAGAAAAATATTTCCAACATAATTATATTTTATTTAAAAAATTTATACATTTAATAATTTAATTTATTTATGACACAATGATGACACAGTAATTACCATAATAATGAAATATTTAAATATTTGATATCATTGATATCCAAATAAATGTAATTTTAAACATTTGATGACTTCCACTAATTTTCTAGGTTAATATGACATGTTAGGAATAAACATATGAATTTAGTTCAAAGTAATAATGTTTTTCGGACTTTAACAAAAATCATCTACTAAATAAATGTCAAAATTGACATAATTGAGTTTTTAAAACAAATACTATATTATTGGTTTATATAATATTACTAAAAAATAAAAGGTTCTGAAAAAAGGCTTAAATAATACCATAGATGTCATTTATGAACCACTTGATGTTCCCTTGGAATTTATTGTAAGATTATTAACCATATAATATAAAAATACAAAGAGACATGGTAAATGTAAAACTATTTAACTAAGAGTTAAATCTAAATGATAAGGATAATTTATTGCCCCAAACCTGTCTAAAACCTATTTTTTCAGTGCTTTTCAAAACATCCCCACCATTGCATCTAAATAATTAATTTTTGAGCCATTAGAAACCGAAATTTTTTTTATTATAAATTATTATTTCAATCACTTCCTAAGGTGCCCCTCATGCCTCTTATAAAAGGGAACCTCCCCTTCTCTCAAATTCACACCATCAAAGCCATTTGGCTCGAACAACTTCTGCCCAAATAACCTCTAAACTGTCCTCCCTTCATCCTAGTGGCATTCCTTTAGTCAGAAATCTTTCCTATGGATCCCTTCTGATCAAATCAAAATGAAGAACCCGAAGAAGAGGTAAATAATTCATCACCTCTTCCATGTTCTTTTCTTCTTCCACTTCTTATTTCATTTTTTTCTATTAAAAAATAATAACTTTGATATCTTATATATAATGTGATGTTGTTATAAATATGGTTCAACCATATTAATTATTTTATGTATCCTATGAATGACATATCACCATACGTTAGTATGTACGCCTTACCGTCTCCACGTCGTAGTGTAGTTATTATTCAATACATTATTATTTGGATGTTTATAATAATGATGTATAATTGATGTAAATAATAAATATAACATGATAATGATTCGGTATATGTGATATAAAATCCAATTATATACAATTTTAATATGAAAATAATGATATTGTCCCTTGTGCGTACGTACAGATTACCGTCTCCATGAACACGATGAGATTCATTCCCCAACGTATCCATTCTAGAATAATTTTCATTTTATGGTTACAAAAAATGTTTTAAGACTAAATAAAATTATTAATATGGATAATATGCATCCTATATATAACAAAAATTACTTACAAAACAAATGATATAAAGGAAAATGAATCAGTTTACACCCGAAACGATGATAATACTAAAATATTATTAACAAAGCAGTATTAGAAGATCATATATGAAATAATATTAATGTGTATGGTTCTTTTATCATTTAATAACAATTATTTAACCATTATAAATTATTTTTACCAACCCTCTACCATGTAAAATTACAAGGTAAGGGTTAATTTCACAGTCTCTTCATTATCAGAGGTTGTTTATATGTAATTATGTACTGGGACCACATTATCCTTCACATCCGTGATTCTTACAAATGAATTTCAAAATATTTTTACTATTTTATAGACAATGGGTTTTAGAAATTTTTACCCTTATTTTAACTTATATTTTTTGAAATTAATCTTACAGTTGTATTCCAAACAAGGTACTTTACGACCTTTTTGAAAAAATTAAGGTAAGAATGTAGATTCTAACTTATACGACGGGTATAGTTATTCTCTGCCATTATATCATCGTCAATGTTTCCCTTAATATCTTATAATAATATTTTCAAGATAAATGTTGCCATTTATAATTATGTAAATTTAAATGATTTAAAAAAAATACATATTTCCCTCAAATAGTTTCTATTTCAGCTATGTCAACATCTTTTAATGGATTTTATACTTGTTTCATTATGACACAAATATTCTATATTGTATTGAAGGTTTTGTTATATGTTTGAATGTGGATGTGTTATTTTTATATCATTCATGGTTTATGGAAAAATTATTTACATTTCTTAATCTAGTCTTAATACGAATGTTTATGTTATATTTCATCCATTTCATATGAGGAATGTATTGGACTTAGTAAGTGACAGGTGGATCCCGACATAGCTTCTCAATGCATCGGTAGGTCTCATGATATAACTAGATGTGGTATTGGTTGAGGCCTATCCCAATTTGATATATGGTTTTGGCCAAGGGCTTAATCATTTTTAGACGTCTTGGCCGAGGTCATGAATAAATGTTTCAGAATGTCCAACATTATTCATTACCTCATTATGAAAATAATATTGATTGTTCATGTGGCCATTCGAATATTAGAATATCCAAGATTATGTTTTATTATGGAATTATTTACACAGCTCATATTATAGCCATAAAAGAGTTCATTTTTCTTATTTGTAAAGGCATGTGTTTTTAATTATTCACCATTCTTAATATTTATGTTATCTTCCATTGTATTTCTTACTCTTACTAAGTGTTTGAGCTCACCCCTTTCATATGTTTCATTTTTCTATGATATGAATAAGTTTGTTATCAGTGACTAGTAGGAATAATCATGGAGGCTTGGATGTTTCTAATGGAATGAGTTAGTGTTGTATTTCTTTTAAAGTTGTAATTTTGAACTTAGGTATGAATCTTATTTCCAATAATTCTAAACTGATCAGTATTTTAGGACATGATTTCCTTATGATGATGCCAATGTTATGTAATAATGCATTGAATCTAGGTAACTGGGGTCTGGGAATTACAGTTGGTATTAGAAAAAGTTTAGTACAAAACGTGGAAACTAGATTTAATTAAACTCTGATTAGAGCACATTATCCTAATATAGACTTCAAGGATTAGTAAAGAATAACTTCCTAGAATTTCGGTATTGTAGATATTTTGTGAGTTTTCTAAGAAATAAGTCCCTATCTGGATATTGGAAGGTATAGGTGGCTCTGTCATAGATCTACTTAGGGGTAAAACCTGAAAACACCACTTTTATCTAGACTCGAACGAGAACTAGGGAACGACAACAGGACTTGTTGCACTCTGGGTTATGATACTCCTAGGGAGATATAATTCAGATAATTTTCATTTTCTTTAAAAACTGTTACGAAGGGTTAATGAGTATATACTTCCTCAAAGAAAACATTTTTTATTATTATTGATTATATCCATAAACTGTTCAATTCATGTTAACTGTTTTACAAGTTTGGAATTACTTATTTCGATTCACAAACTAATCTAGTTTATGCCATTATTTAGAAATGGCGACTAGTGGAAGGAATGGAATCTGTATCAATTCACGTAATCCATGTAGGGATTTCCCTCATACTGAATATAATTGTAGTGGAGATGGTGGAACAACTTGTGTTGATCAGCTTATCACCATACTGTGACAACTCACTCGGGTAATGAATATTAACCATACATGTATGGAGCACCCTGATCTACAACACGGAGGATCAATGTTAGACCAATTCATGAGGCAACATCCACAAAAAATAAATGGGATTACAGATCCATTAGTGGCTGAGGAATGGATAAATTCCTTAGAGAAAATATGTCCTGCTTTGGGGAGTAGCGAAAGGGGAAAAAATTTCATGGTAGTTTATCACCTCATTGGAGATGTTGGCCAATGGTTCTCGTTGATTCAATACACAAACTAAGATAAAGAAGTGTCCAGTATGTAATAGAGAGTGTTTAAAGAACTTTTCATATAAAAAATACATTCCTTGTGACCATCGAGTGGATATGGAAAGGCAATTTCAGAGTCTGGGTCAAAAAGTGGATGAGAATGTCACAAAGTAAGATGTTATCATTACATGGTTATCAAGGCATGCTGCAGATAATATACATAACCCAAGAAGTAAGATTGACCTTTTCTTTTATGGGTTAAAACCATTTCTATGTCGAGAATTAGTATCACAATACTTCTCATCATACTAAGATATTGTCTCATGAGTTATCAAGACAGAAAAGGAATTCTCTATGTCTTACGACTTTAAAGAAAACCAAGAGAATAAGACATTAGCTGAACACTATGGGAAAGGAAATAAGGAAACAGGGAAGAAGGGAATAATTTAATTTCCTCCCTATGATAATTGTGGAAGGAATCACCCTGGTTCCTTTTAAATGGATAAGGAGTATGCTACAAATGTGGACCAAAAGGATATCTTCCTAGTGATTGTAAGGGAAAGAAAAATGCTACCAATGTTCAATACTACAATTACAGGGAGATTGGACATTATGCAAATTAATGTCCTAAGAATTAGGGAAATTTACATCAGAAAATTCCAAGGTATCAAGGCCAAGCTTATGTGATCAGTACTGTTGAGGTTGAAGCTCTGAAGGACATGGTGGCAGGTAATTTAATGGTTTAATCAAGTTTATCCAATGATTTATTTGATTCTAGATTATCACATTATTTCATAACTTCCCAGTTTTCTAAGAAAATTAGATATTTTCAAATGGATTTAACAAGGGAGTTGTCAGTCAAAACTCTTAAGGGGAGTATCATTACAACAATGTTTTGTGAATCAGTTCCCATTAGGGAATATAAATGTTCTTTTTCTTCATATCTCATCGTTATACCCATGATTGAACTTGATTTAATCCTTATAATGGATTGGATTTCAGACCATGATGCAAATATTTATTTTAAGAAGAAGGATGTTACAATTTTTTATGATGATAAAGAGTAACTTATCATTAGATCAGTAACGTCACCACATGATTCTTATATAGATCCACCCCCAGTAGCACAACTAAATTCATTTATTGGGGAGGAAGAGAACGAAATAACTATGGGTGGGGAAAGGAATGTTATAATAGAGGATGTATCTATTGTTCATGTATAAGTTGATGTGTTTCCATAGGATTTACCTGAACATCCTCCATAACGATAAATTGAGTTTTCCGTTGATTTAATTCCTGGTTCAAGGCCCATATCGAAGACCTCTTATAGCATGGCCACTGTGGAATTAGTGGAACTAAAGAAAAAACATGAGGAATTGAGTAAAAAGGGATTTATTTTCCCTAGTGTTTCTCTATGGGGAGCCCCTTTTATTTTTGTTTTTAATGAAGACATATCTATGAGGTTGTGCATTGACTATAGAGAGATCAATGTGATAACAATAAAGAACAAGTTTCCCCTACCTCGCATTGATGATTTATTCAAAAAACATCATGGAGCTCAGAATTTTTCAATGATTGACCTTCGATATAGATATCATTAGTTGTGCGTGAAGAACGAAGAAATTCCGAAAATAGGATTTCGAACCAAGTATGTTCATTATGAGTTTATAGTAATACTGTTTGTGCTGACTAATGCACCATCTGTTTTTATAGATCTAATGATCAGAGTTTTCAAGGAGTATCTTGAAAATTTTTTAGTGGTATTTATTTATGATATCTTAGTATAATATAAAAGATATTAAGATCATGAAAATCACTTACGCACTATTAGAAAAACCCTTAGAATAAATGAATTATATGGGTAGTTAAGAAAGTGTGAATTTTAGCTTTAGGAGATTTCTCTTCATGGACATATTATCTCTAATGATGGAATCTCTATTAATCCTTCTATGAAAAATGCAATCCAAGAATAGCCGACACCAACAAGTATAACTGAGTAAGCAGTTTTATTGGATTAGTAGGTTATTATCGACGTTTCTTCCTAAATTTTTCCCTATTGGATAAACCATTAACCAAGCTCCCAGGTAAAGGGGTTACCTTTTTTTGGAAAAAAGAGTGTGATGAATGTTTTGTGGAATATAAGAGATGATTATTCAATTCTCTTATATTGACTCTACCATCGGGGAATGATGGATTTGTTCTTTATAGTGACT
Organism: Viscum album; assembly: GCA_963277665.1. Lineage (NCBI taxonomy): Eukaryota > Viridiplantae > Streptophyta > Magnoliopsida > Santalales > Viscaceae > Viscum > Viscum album. The sequence goes on along the minus strand of OY728134.1, from coordinate 408,535,945 downwards.
TTTCAAAGAAATGACTTGGTTGTGTCCTTTGTCATAATGATACAGTTTTTTCCTATGCACCACGACAACTAAAAATTCATGAACAAAACAATCCTACTCTGGATCTTGAGTTAGAAGCTATAATATTTTCTTTAAAGATATGGCGACAATTCCTATATGGTAAAAAATGTGAGATTTATACTGATCACAAAAGATTGAAATATATTTTCTCACAAAAAGAACTCAATATGTGGCAAAAAAGATTTCATGAACTACTCAAGGATTATTATTTCACTATTCACTACCACATGGTGATGCAAAATAAGGTAGTGGATGCTTTTAGTAGAAAGTATCACAGAGTTTTGAACATGATGAGATTTGAAAAGGATCCTACATACATGGATCTAGTAAAGATGGATGTGGGAATAACCATGGAAGGTGAAACATCAATTATTTTTCAAATTTTTTCCAAACCATCATTACAAGAAAGGATAAAGAGTGATCAGACCGACGATGAGGAGTTTGAAAATAAGATTAAAGCTGTGAATGACATGAGTTTGAGTGACTTCATATATAAAATGAGATTTCGAAATTTGGGATGAGACTTTGTGTTCCCGATATACCTCAACTTAAAAAATTATTTTTAGATGATTCTCATTGCTCCAATTTCTCTATAAACCCTTGGAGAACCAAGATATATAGATATTTCATGTAATATTTATTCTTGAACAACATGAAGAGGGAGATTGCTGATTTTTTGTCAAGATGCATGGTTTGTCAACAGGTGAAATCTAGAAGGCAACAGCCTAGAGGAGTCATGCATCCTCTTACCATAACTAAGTGGAATTGGGATAATATTATGATGGATAGTGTCTTGGGACTACCAAAGAATACTATAAGGAATTTTGAAATAAGTGCAATTATTGATCGTCATACCAAGTCAGCACATTTTCTTGCTATAAGAGATGATTTACCACTTGAACGTTTAGCAAAACTGTATATTAATAATGTTGTAAGACATCATGGAGTACCCCTATCAATTGTTTCTGATCGTGATCCTTGTTTTACATCAAGATTTTGGAAAAGTATTCAGAAAACCCTGGATATTGAACATCATTTGAGCACTACATAAATACCTCAAATTGATAGACAATCAGAGCAGACTATTCGAACCTTAGAATACATGTTGAGATCTTTCTCACCTGACTATCATGGTATGTGTTGTCAATATTAACCTCTGGTGGAATATTCCTACAACAATAGCTTACATTCAAATATTCAGATTGCACCATATGAAGTGTTATAAGGAAAGAGATGTTTCACACCAACCTGTTGGGATGATGTTGGTGAACGAAAACTCGTAGGCCCAGAACTTGTGCAGGAAACGATGGAGAAGGTGAAAGTTATCCAAACCCAAATCAAAGAAGCTCAATGTAGGTAAAAGAACTATGCTAATAAAGGAAGGAAGGATTTAGAATTTTATGTTGGAGATCATGTTTTCATGAATGTATCTCCATTGATGGGAATTATATGATTTAGTAAGAAGGGATAATTGAGTCTCAGGTACATCAGACCTTTTGAAATTCTAAAACGAATTGGGGTTGTAGCCAACCATTTGGAAATGCTGACAAGTCTCTCCAATATTCATGATGTTTTCCACGTATCATTGTGGAGAAAATACATGCCTGACTCAATGCATGTACTCACCAATGAGGAATTAGAACTAGAACATGATTTGTCTTATTGTGATGAGCCTGTAAAGATTATTGATACAAGAGAACAAGTGTTGACAAACCAGACAACTCATCTGGTAAAAAATCCTTGGAAAAAAATAAAATGAAAGAGGCAATGTGGGAACCCAAGGAACATATGATGAAGGACCACCCAAATCTTTTTATGCATTAATATTCTAAACATTTCGAGGTTGAAATTATTTGATGGAGGGGAGAATGTGTCACCCCAAGATTCCTTGATATGTTTCCCATTGAATAATATAATAGCTTGTGTTGTACACAACATCGAGTTCAAACACACCACAACTAATTAAACTAGCTGTTATGAATAGTAATACCCACTTTTTGAAATTTTATAAATTTGATCTTTCAAAATGGACTTCATTATGGGATTCAGAATATCAAAATTAACATAGGGTAAATTTTTGGCATTACACATAATATCTATAATAAATGAACAAAAAAATTAAAAATAATGATCATGAACTTGATTTATCATTAATAATTAAATAATAATAATTATTATATAATTTATAAAACATATATAAAAAATAAATTCATTTCTCATCACCATTTGGAGGTGAATGTCATGGGTTCTTGAATTTTTTTAGTTTTTTATTTCATTGAATGTATTTGTTGCAATAAGGGTGGGGTTTATTTTTTTCTCATTTTCACTGAAAATAATATTTTAACATTTCATATATATATATATATATATATATATATGAAACCACATAATTTCAATGTCCTATCAATTTTGGATGATTTTCAGATTATGGAAGAATATGGATAAGTGTTCTTATAAAATAAGTGATTAAATTAGAACATCATCAAGAGAGATTGTTTTATTTAAAAATCATGCTTTCATGGGAGAAACACATACAAAAAAAAGAAATAATCATGTGATAGAGTGTCAATGATCACAATGGTGGTTGACATATCTATTCACATTCTAGAGGAACATAGTTGAGGTGTAACATTGATACAGGTTGTCACATTTTCGCTATTAATTTATTCTGGATCTTTTGAAAGATAGCTTTTCAGGACATGAGGGTGAGGATAATAGAGGGGAAGATTAGAAAGCCGTGAGGAGAGTCTAGGATCCCCAATGAGAATACTACCACTAGGAATCTAATGTAATCCCAATTAATAGATATGATATCGATTTTGGATTATAATATTAGTGTTAAGAGGTTGATGTTTTGATGAGTGATAAAAGGGAAATCTTTTCCACAGATTAAGAGCTACAATACCCTGATGATAACATAGAGCCCACTCTACAGATCCATCATCCATTGGGTAACAATGATTTTTTGGTAACATATAATTCAGCGTTGTGTTGTTGAATTTACCCCACGAAAACTAAAACCAACATAGATTATATATTCCCCTAGATTCATTATATACTGGTGGAAAATGTATCTTATCACCTTGTTTTAGGTTATTGTTAGAGTTCTGCTTCTCATGTACCAAGAATTAGTTTACCCTTTAGTCACCCATCATAAACTACCCATCCAAACTCACTTATTATATAATATACCATGTTTACAATTTATTCTATATAAAATTTCCTTTAACGTGGCTTTCATAAGATTCATGGAAATGATCTTCACGCTGGGTCTTCTGGTAGTCACACGTAGCTTTCTGATCATCCCTACCATTATACTCAACCTATTTTCCCTGGAATCCTTCTTACAGAAGATATTGTGATGACTAATTGTCATTACAATATAATCTATATCAATATTTCACCTCCCCCAAGTGCCTCTATGATGATGATGGAGGATCTGACTGCTATTGTTATCACTAAAACTCTCTCCCTTATTTTTTTCATTAGTTAGTTACCATGTTTTTCATGATATGAAATAGTAGTATTTTTTTATAAAAATTTCTCTCTTGGTAGTATTTTTTTTTCATCATATGTTTTCAAGGTAAACCACTTTCATCACTAATGGGAAGAACATCCATAATAACAAGCATTTTCAAATTCAATATTTTCATATATAAATATTGTTAAACTGTTATATTTTTAAGTGACAGGTTATGAAACATAATTCCATAACATATTTCAGCAACTACATTTCATATTGAATAAAAACCCAACCTAAAAAAAGATTTTTCGAGCATCCCTTCAAAACGGTTATGAGCATTGAATTTATTAGTTTTTTTAAAAAAAAGTTATATTATAATTATAATGATGATATCATTAAAAATAAATCATGATCAATATAATCATTTTTATACGTTTTGTTTATCTTTTTTTAGGACACAAAAATTATTGATATAAATAATATATGTTTGATACTGACAATTTTATATACATACATGATTCTCTTGATCAAAACATGGAAGTGGTGAATTTTTTAGTAACTATAGATGTTTTTGTAGTTTTCAAAATAGTAGTTATTGTAGCTATGAAATTATTAATTTGATTAGGTACTTCATTCCTTTGAGCCTATATGTGAGTTTTGTCCACTAAGCATTCATCCACAACAATCCTATGGCTTGATAGATTTTATGGGACTGTGTCTTTAAGACATAAAGAAATATTTTTAGACCACACGAGAAAAAATTATAGAATAACAATTTTAGAATGTAGAGTCCACCTTAGAAGAGATACAGATTGGAAGAATTAGAGTGTATGAAAACAACCTACGGTACAAGGTAATGTGATCTGGGGAACTAAGATCCATTAATAAGGATGATAATGTGGAGGGGAAGTTATAGTTTGGATTGGTCTTTGGGCCTATAGGTCATGTACTGGCCTTTGTGCCACTATGCATATGGTCCATGTAAGTGTTCCCCCAAAACCCTTTTAGAAAGTTGATTATCCAAAAAATATAACTCAAACAAATTTGGGTCGGGTTCACTATGATCATAATTATATAACATGATAAAAAAAAATATGATTTTTTATATAATAGATAATACATAGACTTTTCTGCAGGAATGCGTGTTGTTCTAATTTTTATTAATCCCACAACCATTAATATTATTATTGTTATAATTATACATAGTGATGTACCTCTATGGAGTAGCTCTGTGGTAGAAACCCCATAGTGTCTCAAGGATGTATCAAGTTCAATTCTCTATTATCTATTTATTACCATCCATATAATCCCATGAAATATAGTATGTTGGGTGAATCAAAAATTAAATATTATTAATTAATAATTTGAGGAAGTATTTTTAACTTATATATTATTGGAAATTGATATCTTTGACCTTTTTAATTAACATATATTGGTTATATTAAATTCCATGTAAATGATGTAACAATGAGTTTATATTATATAATCAATGTTATAAATATCATACATATAGGTTGATGGAATGTGTTTGAATAATACTTGGTGAGATATTTTGATAATAGATTTATATTAAATAGTGAGTGCTCATATGTGGCTGTCTATTTTGTGACATTATGTTATTATCTCAAGATCTGCATCCAAATGAGGATGATGTGGCTAAACAGTACCAATAAAAACTGAGAGAATCCTCATTAAAATCTAGGGAGAACATCCTCTATGACATGGAAGGAAGAATATTTGTAAAATGATAGATCAATATGGAAGAAACTGCAAATGGGGAAGAAAATAACTTAGATCAACTACATATTTCCATAGATCTAATGAGAAAGGTTAAGAATCAATCCCTGATTAAGGAATCTTCAAAAAATAGGGAATGGTTCATCAGGTCCCCAAGGTTCAATAGAAATGTCACTACAGCTATGGGATTTTATAACCCAAGAGGATATAAAAACAATTAAATGTTGCAAAAGTGGGGGATTACAAGACAAGTGATCCCCTTTCATGTTTTTAAATTACTCAAGGTCCACTTCAACCAAAAAACCTATCACCCATCATTTTAATTTATTATTATTACCACAAAAATTTTCACAATATGAATGTCTATATAAAACCCATGAAATAGGATTTAAAATCATGTAATCCCATTATATGACAATTAATCCCCCATCTTCCATCCATTACCAACCGAAGCCCTCTAAATTCCTTATGAGCCTCCTCTAAACATTTCTTACCCCCATAAACCAAAAAGTAATAGTATGGGAGGACACAAATCATTTCATAAAATACCTCTAAAATTATTACTATCCTCAAAAAACCAAAACCAAGCAGATGGAAATAGGGGTATGAACAACCACCACACATGAAACCTATCAAGGATCTCGCTACACATGAAACACCACTAAAAAACTTGTTGAGATAAAATGATTAACCACCCTATATTGTTTGAAAGCTGGAGTTGAAACTCCAGCATCCAAGAACCCCTCATCCGACAACTTCCCACCCAAACAACCACAATACACACAACACAAGTACACAACAACACCATCTCAAGCACACGAATTGGAAAATATAATCCACCATGTTGATATACTATCTGCTCTAGGTGGCATAGAATCACCTGAATGTGTCCAATCACATCACAGTCAATGTGTCTTAATTATGAGCTAGTTACTCCCCTCATCATATGTCAATAATTTACCACATCCCAAAATGAAAATAAATAACCTATTTTCTAATCAATAAGGTTCAAACATCAAATTTAAAACAACACGTATAAAAAATCCCAAAATTACTCTTGATATTGGGCATGTAGATGTGATTATTCCTCCCAAGTACTCTCAACCAAGACAAAGTGCATCCACATAACACAAACCAAAGGTATTTTCTGCTCACTCAACACCTTATCTTGATGATCTTGGATCTCCACTGGTTCCTCCAAAAATGTAACATCATCCTTGATATCTACCTCTCCCCAGTCAATAAAATGGGAGTCATCATAAGGATACTGATAGAGAAGAGAGATATGAATTATGTCATGAATCTTCTCCAACCACGATAGAAGCACCAAAAAATATGACACCTCACCAATTCATATGAACACCTCAAAGGGCCCAAATAACCTTTAGAGAAACCATATTCCCATTTCCAAACCCATTCTTCCTAAGTTGAGGGGGAACTCTTAAAAACACATGGTCTCTAACCTCGAACTCCATGGTCCTCCTTCTACGATTGTTATAAGACATGTTATAGTTAGTTTCAACTTTCATCCTTTCTTAAATGAACAAAAAAATTCATTGTTAAAATTTTCACCACATCCAGATCAAGAATAGTTACCTCCCAACTTCCATCCAGCATAATGGATAACAACACGGTCTCTCGTACAACAAGTCGAATGGGGTTATTACAATGGAAGAGTGATAGATATTATTATAAGTGAAATCTAATAGGTATAGGTGTTATACAAAAGATCAATAAAATTCCAAGACACACAGCCACAACATATCATCCAATCTCTAAATAATTCATTTTATCATCCCCTCTATTTGAGGGTGGCATGTAGTACGAAGGTGTAACTAGGTTCCAAAAGCACATTTCAATCCCATCTAGAGTTGTGAGGTAAATCTTCAGTACATATATGAAACAATAATCCTCTAAACCCAGTGAAACCACACCACTTCATCCATGTACCTCCTTGACAAGGCATCCTCTACACCTAACTCCTTAATTATTAATAAGTGGGATGATTTCTCCATTATATCCGATATCATGTAGATATAATTTCATCCTACATTATCCCTAATGTTATTAATATTTTCATGACTTATTATATACTATATTTACTGATTTTATATGAAATGTACATAATTTGTATTAAATATTAATGTTTTAATATTATGTATAATTTTTGAGCATTTTTAGAAGTAGTCCAATTGAGTCAGTTTACTATTCTAAAAATAACTATCACTGTACTGATCCAAATTGTGTGGTTGTTATTTTTTAGGATTCTAATTTAAATTTAAGACATTCCATTAGACGGTACCATGAGACAATTATTCCATTTGAAGGGTCATATGGTCCTCACAAACAAGAACAAAGAATATGTGAATAAACTGGACTATTCATAAAGATTGATTTACTTGGTTAATTAAAGAAGTCCAAATTCTATTATTATCCACCATTGATCGGGGGAAACATTAAAGACTCCAGGATAAAAATTTCAAGGCCTAATAAAAAAATGGGCCAAAATGATGCATTCAAATCCAGCACACCATTCTGGCCGAGAAATAAAATAATCACCCAAATATTGAAATTTCTCATGATTTGGAAATCCATTAGAGCTGAGATTTTTAATTGTTAAAGAAGGGATATGGCCGGAAAACTCTTTTCAAGAAATATTTTTTATTTTAGGGAATAATCTTATTCCCAAACCCATTCACATTATGGTCATTGAAAAAGTCTACATTGAAATGGACAGATCACAATTATTTAGTAAAACCGCCACAACCATTTATCCATAAGTCCAATGGACTCCCAATTTTCATGGTCAACAGACGAATTTTATATCTACAACTTTGAAGAAGGATATATTTCCTGATTCGTCTGTATGGATGTCCAAATCGGTGATACAAGTGGAGGAATAATTCCGGAATGCAAACAGTCCACCACCTTAGGCTATTAGTATATCCCCTCCACTCCTTTAAAAAGGGCTGGCATTTCAGAAGGGAGGAGATCATATTGGCACGACCAATATCTTTCCAAAGGCATGGGAGGACCTTCCATACTTATGTTTTTATTTGAGAGAACTTTCCTCCTCTCTTTGTTTTCATTTACTTTTATGTTCATTATTGTTGTAATTTTGTAAGTCCTTTCTTTTGTAATTCAGTTTTAATGAAAATTTCTTCATCAATATCTCTTATTCTCATCCAACTTCAATTGTTTAATAATAATGTTCTTAAAATATTTTAAATTCAGTTGAATCCCCTTACAATATTTTTCATCATCATTCAATCGAAAATCTGTTTATAATTATCATTATTGTTTGTGTGTGTGTGTTCGACGTACCACTCTTTTTTAATCCCTTTCCTTTTCTTCTATTCTTAATTTATCATCAAAATAATTATAACCAGACTATAAAACACCTAAATGGATGAGTAAAAATATTATTGGGGTGAGTTAAAATTTATGGATTTTATGTGATTGAGAGTATTTGCACGATGAGTATTCGTTAATTTAACATTGTGTATGTTGGACTTAATATGTCATGGATTAATGACATGTTTTGTTTAACATGTGGTTTCCATGGATTATTGGAACCATAAATACACTACCATAAAAAATTACTAATTGAGATTAGAATCCTAGTTAATTCAAGGCTCGGATTAATGCTTTAACACTTAGGAATTCAAATCGACGTCAACATGTGAAGTGGGTCTTAATTTAAATGCAATATAAAAGGAAAGCTCAAGGATATCACAAGCTTAGCACCCTATTAATGAACTCACTGAAGTATTTATCAATTTTTTAAATCTATTATATTCAATAAATATTTTCAATTAATCTTTGCAGAAAAACCTCCCTAATCAAAATACAATCAACTATAAAAACGACTATTACAAAGTATCATCGCCGAGGATTCGACCCAAGTGCTTCTATACACATGAGCAGAGAACCAAAACATTGACTGGTCGATAGGTGACAATCAGCCTTGAGTTTCAAATGGCTCCGTTTTTGGGGATGGTGCTTTAAAAGTCATTAGTCTCTGGTTATTGTAAAAAAACAAAAAAAAATTAAAAAAAATTGAAAATAAACCACAATGATAAACCCATCTTCCTCTTTCTTTAAAAATCTCTCTGAATTCCTTATAGCCTCCCAAACAATCCTTCAGATTTTTTTCACACTAAAATTGAGCAAACACTTTTCCAACTTAGGAGGAACATAATAGATAATAAAATAATTCATGAACCAGTCCTTGTCCAAGTAGTTGAATTAGAAATGGCCAATCCTAGGGAAAATCCTTCAAGAACATGCTTCCACTGATATGAATTATAAACCTATTTGTATTCAATATCCAAACATAGAGTATGACATCGAACTGAAATCTAGTTTGATTCATCTTCTTCCTCATTTCCACGGGCTAGCTGGTGAGGATCCACATCCCCACTCTAAAGAGTTCCAAGTGTTGTGCCCTAACATGAAACCTCAAGGGGTTTCTGAGGAACAAATAAAACTTCGACCATTCCCTTTATCCCTAGCTGACTTTCTTAAGTCAGGGATTTACTACCTACCTCATGGTTCCACAACCACATTGAATGACATGAATCAAGTCTTCTTAGATAAATTCTTTCTTGCTTCTCATACTGCTTCTATCCGATAGGAAATAAGTGGAATACGTCAATCCCCAAGTGAATCACTCCATGAGTACTGGGAGAGGTTCAAAAATCTTATGGAAACCTATCCACACCATCAAATCACTGACCAACTCTTGATCCAATACTTCTATAAGGGGTTATTGGCTATGGAGAGAACTCTCATAGATGTTGCAAGTGGCGGTGCTCTTGTTGATAAAACTCCAGCAGCAACAATAGATCACATAAGTAACATGGCTTCAAAAATACCACAATTCCATACTTGATAACATTTTCAAGTCAAACAAGTCCATGATAGTCAATCAATTGGGGTGAACAAGATGACTGATTCGATGAGTGAACATAGAGGTCTTGTGCGACAACTAGCTATGGCTACCAAATCCCCAACCTCATGTTCTCCGCAATAAATGTTTCCTAGACCTGTCAAAAACTGTGGAATCTGCAACTCTTCATAACATCCAACTGACACATGTCCACAACTTCAAGAGGATCAATCTGATTCATCAGGACCAGTGGAGCTCAATGCAGTATATTCTCAGTAGAACACCAACCCTCAACTATGAGGTCAGTTTTTTAGAATCTTCAACCAACCCCACTCTAAGCCCTTCTCTTCTTCCTATAACCAAGGCCATAGGTATGGTAATCCCATATCTCATTCTCCTCAATTCCCTCCTCAATACCCAAACTAGTTTCAATATGGTCAATGTGTTGGTAACTTCCAACAACCTTATACTTTTATTCCTCAACTTCAAAGGAACAATCCTCCACCTAGATTCCATTATCCTAGTGAGCCTTCCCAATTACAAAACCAATACAACTGGTTTCCCAAAAACCGAAATCAAGGTAATACCAATCCAGAACAAGATTCTTCTTCGAAGCAACCATAGGAAAGTACTGTTGAAGATCTTTCCTCCTACACCCATTCTAGTCTCAAGAACATTGAAAACCAAATTCATCAACTTGAATCTCAACATAGTCAGCAGCAACCATCCAATTCTTCCCAACTCCCAACTCAACCATTACCAAACCCCAAGGGTAATGTAAGTGCAATTTCACTTAGATCAGGAAATCAAATTTCTATGCTCAAGATAAGTCCTCCAACCCTCATTTGAATTTTGACAAAGAAAATGAAAATAAAAAGAAACTTGAAAAGGAACCTAAAACCATTCCCTCACCTCCTTAAATTCAACTTAGGAATCCAATTCCATTTCCTCAAGCTGTTTTCAAGCCAATGATGTCCTTTGAACCCAATCATGAAATGATCGACATGTTTAGACATGTTGAAGTCACCATTCCCTTCTTAGATGCCATAAAACAAATCCCTAAGTATGCCAAGTTTCTCAAAGAGTTGTGTACCCACAAGAGGCAACTTAGGACCTTCAAAAATGTTTCAACACAAGAGTCCATACCCATTAAGTGCAGTGATCCATGGACCTTTATCATTCCATGCCAAATTGGAAGTTCCAACTTTGATTATTCACTCATAAACCTAGGAGCCTCAATTAATGTCATGTCCAAATCTATATTCTCCAACCTTGTTCTTGGTACCTTATATCCAACAGTTTTTGTCATTCAATTATCCAATCGAAGCACAACCAGTCTTGAGGGTATAATTGAGGATGTCCCTATTCGTTTCAGTGATCTTATCTTCCCTGCTAATTTCTATGTCCTTGACAAGGAAGGTGAGACAATCTCTTCTTGATCTCCCCTAATTCTAGGAAGACCATTCCTAATGACAGTGAGACCCAATATTGATGTCCATTCAGGCATCTTATCCATGGAATTTGGTGACCAACTGGTCAAGTTCAACATTTCCCAAGCCATGCGACACCCATCTGAGGATCACTCTGCATTCTCAATCCATGATTCTAAGGACACATCTAAGAGTCAATTAAAACCCATTCTATCATGTTCATCATGTTCTTATGATAATGGATCTTGTGAAATCTGCACCATGATTAACCAAGTCATAAATGGTGATGTTGGTGTGGACCTCTCATTCATAGACTCCATCAATCTAGAGGAACATGAAAACTCTCTTGAATACCACGTCAACTCTGATATCTACTGCACTTCCTTGGAATGTGTTAAGGAGAAAGAATCTGAAGCAACGGAAGTCCCTTCTTCCATTCCTGAGTTTTTTAACCCACAAATAAAAGACGAGACTGATCTGAAACCTCTTCCTAAACACCTGAAATATGCATTCCTTTTCCATGATCACTCTTATAATGTCATTATCTCTTATTCACTTACCAAAATTGAGGAGTCTAAACTTTTTCACATGTTAGAGAAAAAAATGCCTTAGGGTGCACCCTAGATGACATACTAGGAATTAACCCTGCCCTTTGCATGCATCACATCAATCTTGAGGAGTCATCCAAACCAATTAGACAACCACAAAAAAGACTCAATACGCTCATAATTGAGGTAGTGAGGGAATAGATCACTATTCTTCTTCATGCTGGAATTATCTAACCAATTTAGGATAGTGAATGGGTTAGTCCAATTCAAGTTGTACTTAAGAAGGGTGGGATAACTGTTGTCACAAATGAACATGGAGATGTAGTCACAACTCAAGTGAAAAACAAATGGCTTGTGTGCATCAACTATACGAAATTGAATGTTGAAACAAGAAAAGATCACTACCATCTTCTATTTCTTGATCAAATATTGGAACGATTAGCTGGAAATTCAAACTATTTCTTTTTTGATGGATACAATAGCTACTTCCAAATCCCAATCTCACCTCAAGACCTAGAAAAGAATACTTTCACATGCCCTTTTGGAAAATATGCATATAGAAGAATTCATTTTTTCCTTTTCAATGCTCCTGCAACATTCTAGAGGTGTATGATCAGTATCTTTTCAAAATTCATTGAACACTACATGGATGTCTTCATGGATGAATTCACCATTTATAGAGAGTCATTAAAATCTTGTTTGAATTCAATCTCTCTGGTCCTCTAAAAGTGTGTCAAGTGAAACCTTGTGTTAAATATTGAAAAATGTCACATAATGGTTTCAAATGGGATTGTTCTAGGGCACATGGTTTCAAAAGATGGTTTTGAAGTTGATCCTCCCAAATTGAAGTGATCCGATCACTTTCTCAACCCACTTCTCTTCAAGACATCCGCTCATTTTGTGATCATGTCGGTTTCTATCGGAGATTCATCCATAAGATCAGTAAAATTTCCCTCCCACTCACTCTTTTTCTCCAAAATGATTCGCATTCCATTTCAATGAGGTTTACAAGAGAGCCTTCATTGAACTCAAAACTGCTCTTACATCTGCCCCAATAATCCAACCCCTAGATTGGTCCTTACCCTTTGAATTAATGTGTGGTGCTTCTGATAGAGCTGTTGGGATAGTTCTTGGTCAAATAAGAGAAAAAATTCCTCATTTAATCTATTATTCCTCAAAAACATTGGATGAAACTCAATCTCACTACATTTTCACTGAAAAGGAACTTTTAGAAGTGGTTTTTGCCTTCGATAAATTCCGACCCTATCTCTTAGGTGCCAAAATCATGATCTTCACAGACCATTCTACTATAAAGTTCTTACTCAAGAAAAGTGATTCCATACCATGGATAATAAGATGGATCCTGATGCTCCAAGAGTTTGACCTTGAAATAAAAGATAGACAAGGAAAAGAATACCCTATAGCTGATCACTTGAGTAGAATTCTAATTCATCTCATTCTGAAATCATTGATCCGGAATTCCCCACTAAGCACCTTTAACCTCTCACTCAAATGTAACCATGGTATGCCCTAATTGTAAATTACTTGGTTTCTGGTGTTTATCTTGAATATTTTTCAAAAGAACAAAAAATGAAGTTGAAAAGTGATTCAAAATACTTTTTTTGGGATGAAAATATACATTGTAAAACTTGGGTTGACATGGTAATAAGGAGATGTGTCGATGAAAATGAACATTCGTCCATCATAGAATTTTGTCACTCAATTCCTGGTGGTGGCCACTTTTGACCACAAAGGACCTCTCAAAAGGTCCTAGAATCTATATTCTTCTGGCATTCACTCTTCAAGGACTCACATGATTTCTTTCAATCATGTCCCACTTGCCAATAGTTTGGTAAAATTTTCATGATAAATGAAGAGCCCCAAAAGCCTTTAATTTTATGCGAGATCTTCAATGTTTGGGGAATCGATTTCATGGGACCATTCCCCCATTCCAATGGAATTTCATACATTCTTCTTGTGGTTGATTATGTTTCTTGGTTGTTCAAGGCCAAGACCACTAGAAAGGATGATTCACATACTATTAGTGAGTTTCTAAAGACACACATCTTCCCTCGATTTGGTACACCTTATGCCTTGATAAGTGACATAGGAACCCACTTTTGTAAAAAAACCATGGAATATCTTTTGAAAAAGAATGGGGTTGTTCATAAAACATAAACTGAATATCACCCCCAAACAAATTGCATGGCTAAACTTTCTAATAGGGAAGTGAAAATAGTGCTTGATAGAATTGTAAAACCCACTATAAATGACTGGCTAGAATGACTTGGTGAATCACTATGGGCTTATCGAACTGCCTATAAAACTCATATTGGCATGTCACCTTTTAGGATATTTTTTGGAAATGTGTGTCATTTTCTAGTTGAAATCCAACATAAGACATTTTGGGCAGTGAAAACTTGTAATTTTGATCTTGAAAATTCTGGTGAAGCTTGTTGTAATTGGCTAAACTGGAGGAGTTTTGACTTGAATCCTATGAGAATTCCAATATTCACAAAGAAAAGGCTTAGTTACTCTATGACAAACACATCCTAAGAAATGTATTCCGTGAACGTGAAAAGGTAATGCTCTTCAATTCTAGATTCTGTCTTCACCCAGGTAAGCTTAATTCTCTTTGATAAGGTCCTTTTGTTATTACTAATGTTTACCCATTTGGTTCAGTGCAAGTCCAAGACCCCACTTCCAAAAGGACATTCACAGTTAATGGATATAGGTTAATGCATCACCATGAGAGGACACACAATCCCGGATCATCATCGAATTCCACTGGATCCCCAACATCTCCAGTCGACCTACCACTTGATGGAGATGGCGACCCACCAAATCCATACCAGGGGAACCTCTTTCCCTTTAACTCTCTCTATCTCTTCCTCTCTCTACTTCTTTCTTCATCTTAAACTCTCTTTCATTTTTTACCTCTTTCATTATCAAATCATTTATTTTTCACTTTCTCTTTTTTGTGGGTGTATCTTTATAAAGAACAAAAAAAATAAAAACCTAAAAAAACAAAAATATAATACAATCACATAAAAAATTACAAAAAAATCAAGAGTTATGATTACTCACCATTGAGTTTTAAAATTTTGTACAACCATTTTGGGGAGTCAAAAAAATGTTTTCATCTCAATTTTTATTATTTTCATCATAACATGGGATAAATGATTTTGTGTCAAAATTAACAACTTTTGAATGCTTAATTTTTTATATGGAAAATTCTTTTCCCAAACCGTGAGGAAAAACATTTTCTTTCATGCCAAGGCCACCTATGGACATCTTTTCAAAATGTGTGTTTTCTCCCCCATTTGTGAGTCTTGATTTTGTGGACCTTCGAGCTGAATTTTTTTACCTTAGTGTGAATTAATATTATAGAGGCAATTTCTGAATCACATGAGAATCACAATAACAAAATAGCCTCCAATTTCCCATACATTAATCCTCCTTTTTAAAGACCCTTTGAGCCTATGAATACCATTTCTTTGATATCCACATTACAAGCCCAATACCTTTTCCAACCCAATATCAACATGGATTTTCATTGCATAATTTTTTGAAATTTATGTGTGGGGGGATGGATTTCATTTTGGGTACCCTTAGTTGATTCCCCATTGTTATCATATGCTGGAGGGAAAGTAGACATTTCACTACGGGGGAGAGGTTATCCTTCAGTGTGTTTTGGGGAATGTAATGTACTTAAAATTATGTAATTTTGTAAATGTAATTGACAAGTGTTCAAAAAAATCAAAAATGATGAAAAAAATAAAAAAAATGAAAAAATGGGTTATGTCTTGGGTAGGTCATAAATCACTCTTCCTAAACCTATATCTTGTTATAACTATTACAATTAGTTTCATGAAGAGATCAAATATTGGTTGGGATATGAGTGTGAGATCAGTTTCAAGGTCAACTTTCGAAACAAGGGGAAAAAAGAACACTAGAATTATATTCTTATTGGGAGATGTTTTGTGGTTTGTAAATATTACAACTTCTCATTACCTTTATATTTTATCCCACTATTTTGACTTTCTTCACACAATCATTCGATTGTAAATATGTTTTTTCATTTCCTTCCATGTTTCATTTCAAAAAAAATGTGCATTTCTTTTTCTATGTTGGTGTTTTAACCCTCATCTTCTCTCTCTTGGACATTATATTCCTACCATCCCATAGCTGTTGAAAAACCCCTTAAAAATACATCTTGATTCTTGTGCATTTTGGAGAGGGATTGGAGGTTGAGATCTCTTTTCAAACTCTAAGATTTTCGCTTTTGGTTGGTGAAAAAGTGAACCTCCACAAATGAATTTTATCATCTTGAGAGGTGTGAGTTTTGAGTGTCCACATTTTCCATTTCTAAATTTGTGCATGAAAAAATTTATTAGTTTTGGAACATTGTTTCTATAACAACTTTTGGTTGAATTCAAAGTGGATGAGTGAAATAGTCTAAACTTCCCCTGATTAGAGAAAACAATATTTTAATATTTGTTGGTGAGTGAAAATGATTTTGTCAGGTTTTTATATTTTTTACACATGGGGACATGTACAAAACTATGTTTGGGGGATTTGTTGTTATTAATATTTTCATGACTTATTATATACTCCCTTTACTTATCTTATATGAAATGTGCATAATTTGTGTCAAATATTAATGTTTTAATATTAAGTATAATTTTTTAGCATTTTTAGAAGTTGTCCAATTGAGTCAGTTTACTTTTTGATTATCTAAAATCACTATAATAATCCAAATTGTGTGGTTATTGTTTTGTAGGATTCTCCGATAAATATAAAACATTTCAATAGAAGGTACCATGAGCCAATTATGGCATTTGAAGGGTCATATTGTCCTCACAAACAAGACCAATGAATCTGTGAAAAAGAACAAGACTATTCATGAAGATTGATTTACTGGGCTAAATACAGAATTCTAAATTCCATTATTCTCCACCATAGTTCGGGGGAAGATTTAAGGAGTCTGGGATATAAATTTCAAGGCCTTATAATAACAAAAATGGGCCCAAATGATGCACTGAAATCCAGCCCACCATTCTGAGCGAAAAATAAAAATATCACACAAATATTTAAATTTCTCCTGATGTGGACATCCATTCGACCTAAGATTTTTCATTATGAAGGAAGATATATGGATGGAAAACTATATTGAAGAATTGATTTTTATTTGAGGATATATTTCTATTCCAATACCCATTCACATTATGGTCTTGAAAAATTATGGATTGAAATGGACAGATCATAATTATTTAGTAAAATTGCCATAACGTTTTCTCCATAAGTCCAATGGACGAAAAATGTTCACAGTCGACAGAATAATGCATTATCTACAACTTTGAAGAAGGATATATTTCATGATTCGGCTTTATCAATGTCCAAATCGGCGAGCCACGTGGAGGGGTAATTCTAGAATGCAAACTTTCCACCACCATGGGCTATTAATAAATCCCCTCCTCTCCTTTCAAAAGGCTTGGCATTTCAGAAGATAGGAGATCATATTGGCACAACCAAATACTTTACAATGGATTTGGAGGACATTCCATACTCATGTTTTCACTTGAATGAGTGTTCCTCCTCTCTTTGTTTTCATTTACTTTTATGTTCTTCATTGTTGTATTTTTGTAAGTCCTTTCGTTTGTAATTATGTTTTAATGAAAATTAATTCTTCAAAATCTCTTATTTTCATCCACCTTATGTAGTTTAATAATAAGGTTCTTAAAATAGTTATAATTCATTTGAATACCCTTCCCATATTTTTCTTCCTCCTTCAATCGATAATTCGTTTTTAATTATCATCATTGTTCATGTGTGTGTGTTCGACGTACCACTCTTTTCTAATCCCTTTATTTTTCTTCTATTATTAATTTTTCATTATAATCATTATAACCAGATTGTTAAACACCCAAATGGATGAGTAAATATCTCATTGGGGTGAGTCAAAATTTAGGGATGTTACGTGATTTAGATTATTTGCTCGATGAGTATTCGTTAATTTAGCATTGTATATGTTGCATTTAATATGTCATGGATTAATGACATGTTTTGTTTAACATGTGGTTTCCATGGATTATTCGAACCATAAATACCCTACCATAAACAATTACTGATTGAGATTAGAATCCTAGTTAAGTTAATTCTTGGAATAAAGCTTTAACACTTAGGAATTCTAATC
The DNA here is from genome assembly GCA_963277665.1 of Viscum album. NCBI lineage: Eukaryota > Viridiplantae > Streptophyta > Magnoliopsida > Santalales > Viscaceae > Viscum > Viscum album. The sequence goes on along the minus strand of OY728134.1, from coordinate 408,517,620 downwards.
GACGTCACCTTGTGAAGTGGGTGTTAATTTAAATGCAATATAAAGAAAAGCTCAAGGATATAACAAGCTTAACTCCCTAATAATGAACTCACCCAAATATTTATCAATTTTTTAAATCAATTATAGTCAATCAATAATTTCAATTAAGCTCTGATAACAAACCCCACTAATCAAAATACAATCAACTAAAAACAAACTACTATTACAAAGTATCATCATCGAGGATTCGACCCGAGTGCTGCTATCCACATCAACAAATCACCGGAACATTGACCGGTCGATAAGCAATAATTGGATGTGCATTTCAAGACCTCAGTAACCCTCTACGGATGTCCATATTTGTTTCATCCCACTTCCACTCGGGGATAACTAAAGTCTTCTGCAAACCACCTAGAACACGGTGCTTAGCCTTCATATACTATCAAATGAAGCACTTTTCCACAAACTACCCCACTACCAGTTTCATATCAATCCACGAAAACAAAATCTTCAATCCATGTTACTTCTAGGTAACTAAAGGATACACTTCCAAAGATGTGAAATAAAACACACTAAGGACTCCACTATGATACTCTATTGGAACAAAAAACTTCCCTTGAAACAATATCTTGTTCTGTCCATCCTCTAACCATCCCTCAAAAGGATCACCATACCTAATCATGATCACACATCACCTCTACCTATAATTTGTTTCACTAAAACATATCTACATGATGCGTCCAAGAAGGATACACTATCATATAAAGTAAAAAATATCGACCTCCATCCACATTTGCATCTAGGTGCAAGGATTCCGACTCCTCCATAGACATCCAGGAATCTATAGATACATGGACAACCTCCCTCTACGGCATCCTACTAAAAGAATATAATACAAAACATCCATTTTCCTAAGGAGTATGACATCTCAAAGTCCTATTACCGATGAAAAACCATACACCTTCAATTTCATTGATTCAGGTCACACTGGGAAAACATATAACTCAAGCTCTTGTGATCTATGAAGACCACAATGCACTCCCCAATGAGGTAGTGCCACTACAAATTCAGCATTAAAAAAACCAATTATAACCCTAGATCATGGTTGGTATAGTTAAATTCAAGGGGATGTAACTGGATATAACCATAATAGATCACTCCTCACTGATGCATCATCATTCATTACAAAACTATATTAGAAGTATCTTATAAAACCACAAACATTACTCAATCCTCTAGAAACCAGAGCATTGATGCACTAACCAACATACTTTTATGCTATCTAATTGCATCCTAGAACTGATCAGTCTATAAAAAATCATTTTACTTTATAGCCAATTTTATAATCAGTGTTGTGCCAAAGGAGAAATTGAGAAAAAGAACAATAATAGCCTTGGAGACCAAGTAAACTATGAACATCTACCACATTATACTATGTTTCCCAAGAAACAACATATTCAAACATCAACAAGTCTACTACCACACCCTACTGATACACCTCATTCCCTTGGAAATGCAACACATGTGCCCAAAACATACCCTTGTACAACATTCCATAGAGCGGGTGACATCGAAAAACAAGCATGATAGTCTTGGAAGGCTCAACATGCTCCTCCAATGTCTCTAAGTATATCAAGATATCATTAATGAACACAATGACAATCTGGAAGAAGAATTCCTAGAAAATTGTGTTCTTATGCTCTAGGGACAAAACTAGTGTGTTTTTAATCTAGAATGATATTACTACAAACATGAAGTGCCCATACATTCATCAGAAAGTAGTATCTAGGATTTCTCCCTCTTTCACCATATATTGGTGATATATAGACTGTAGATCAATCATATAATACTATCATTCCCTTTTCTGCCTATCATAGTATATTCTCAGCCTCATCCCATCATCCTAATTCTTTGTAAACAACATTAAAGTGCCCCATGGAGACACACTATAGTGGATAAAGACCTTATTCATCATGTAATCAATCTAAATCATCAAATACCTTTACATAGAAGGAGATATATGATAAGGAAAGGTCAAAATTATAGGAGCACTGTGCTACAAGTCTATCCTGGACTCAAAATCACATCGAGGAGTTACCATCACAACAACCTCAAGGAAAATATCCTAGGACTCCCAAAAATTCCTTGGATCCTCAACAATCATTGCATCCACTGATTCCACTGACATTTCATCCAACAAGAAATTAAGAGGCTTGACATGCGGACTTCCCACCTGACAATCCTTTTTGCCAATGAAATACACATGTTTACTAGCCACAAAATACATCATGATCATCCCACAGAAGCAATTGATTACAAAACGTACAGAACCCAACTAGTCGAAGCCATGGATGACATTGTATGACTTCATCTGTAACAATAATAGAACCATACATGACTGTTGTGGTCTCATCATCATTCTGCACTCCTAACACACATCAAACAAGCTGATATGGCCTCCAACAAGCATACTCAAAACTAGTCGAATGGTAATCCTTTATATGAATATTTCTAGAGAAAGGGATGAGTGGATTCATAAAATGAGTTTGATGCTCTTGAATAAATCAAATAACAAGAATTATTACGAAACAAATTGATCATACCTCTAACTACCTATGGCCCTACCAGAACTGCTAACTCAACAATGTGAAACTAACCTTCCCCGTCTTCAATGGATTGCTGATAATGACCACCTCTACGGATATGATTTTTTAATAGTCCACGAGCATGTGGGGCATCCTAATTTTTTCAGCTACCTACTCCATATCCCCTCGGTGGAACAAACACCTGACTTCCCTACTTCTGATATTGTCTCACTGGAAACTACTGATGATGATGATGCTCAAATAACCCCCCATTGAGAAACTGAGATCAGGTATCCATTGGTAACCAAATCTAATGATGTATATGAGCTCTACAAAAGAAACATCTCAGCCCCAAAACCATAGGTGGGGCACAAAAACCACTAGCATAATATTTCTAAAAAAAACTATTTTGGTCGATTACATTTTGGTCAAAACCTTGAAAATCCTACTACCTAATACCTACTGCTAACAACATTGCCTATTAAAGAACCCTACTAGATCCCCTGTCATGGTACGCCTCTTTGCAATTGCATATGCTCGATCACCTCTGCCTTAATATAAACATCCAGGAATGTTGGAAATATAAGTGGAGTAACAACATAATGAATATATTTATATTTATATATTTAAATAATGAATATATATATATATAAAGTAAATGTAAATAATTATATACAATATAAATTGATATCAATACATTTATAATAATGAAATTATGATAAATTTAGTTAGTTAATGGATATATTTACTATATTTTTATATATACATATTTATTAAATATATATATATATAATTAAACAAATTTATATACTGGTATAAATATTTATATAATTACAAATAAGTTATTTTTAATATATTCATAAATATATATATACTATAGTTATAAAATTATATATTTATAATTATAAAAAAATTATAATTTTTTTAAAAAATTGTTAATCTCTTTATAATTAAATAGTTATAATTACAATAACAAATCAATTATCAATACTAATTTTTTACAAATGACAGAGGACCATTTTATCATTTTTATATATGTGCTGATAAGATGGATTTCATAAACACTTAACAATTTAGCACTAATATGACTACCCATTATCAGCACTTCTTTAAAAGCACTGAAAAAGTATCCCTGGTCTATATAGAATAACATGAACAATGACTCATTCAATCATGATTCTGAAGGATTTGAATAATTCCAATGTATCCCTCTCTACTCCTCTGTGTTCTCTCAGACGAATCTAGGATAGAATCCATGGAATGTGATTTTCCACTTTTCCTCTCTCATTGCTTGAATTTTTGGGTTCAACATTTTTTTATTTTGTGATGTTCTTAACTGTGATGAACCATAAATCTCATCCCTCTCTCTATCTTTCCCTTTCCTATAACTACACAATTCCACCTCTACTCTGCTAACTAATTTAATCTTCAAAAATGATCACTGTGAATTGCATCTCCAATACTGATGGTGATTTTCTTGATTATTAAATTATAAAATTTATTAAAACTTTTTAAATAGTATAGATTTTCATTGTTTGAATCTTGTTTGTATAGTATGAAATGCACATGAAGATGAAAAGTGTTGTGGAAAATAAGAAGAATTATAAATATATACAAATATACTTAGGAAGTCATCTTCATAATTTTATATAGAATGATAGGTGGATATTTTCAAAAAATTAATATTTGATTATTATTTTCACATAATTGATGGAGTAAAATGAATAAATTGTTTTTGTTCCTATGTCGTAAAATAATTGGATTTTATAGTTGTTCCTATATATTTTCTTCTATTTTTTATTTTTTGTTTCTCAAAAAATACGAATATAAATATTAATATAATTTCATATTCGGAATATATTATTGAAGAGTGAGATGATAATATATCTCATGAAATAATTATAAATTTTTTTAAGGTTAATCTTTTGTGAAATATAAATAAAATGTATTGATTCATATCATTGTTACATTATATTTATTATTGCGGTAGTTTTTTCCATAATTTAATAGGAAAATTAAATCCATTTAAATAGAAATATTTTTGATTGGTTTATATTGTGGTTGGTGTTACGTTGTGATGCAAAGTGAATTATATTTTTGATGGAGGTCATACAACCTTTGGAACATGATTAATAATGATGTTTTGTTTGATATTATTGTTTGATTATTATTTTTTAGTAAGAATTCATAATAATTAGAAATTCTATAAAGGACCATCTGTTTTATTAATATGGTTGTGTAAATAAGGAATCATGATGGTAATATAGATATATAATACTATAAACTTGCTACATAAAAGTCTTCATTTTCAAGAATATTCCATTAAAATTATTACTGTATAGAACAATGATATAATACTATAATACTCTAATACAACAAACCATAACAACCATTATTTAATCCATCTTCAGATGATTGATTTCCTTCAATATCTTGATGTTGGATTGGACTCCCTCTTAAAAACTAGCCATCCTCCCATCATTTTGGTTCCAAATATAATTGATTATATGCCTCCTAATTGGATTGTATTCATTAATCTCCATCAAAGCAACTTCCCTGACCTTGAATACCACAACTATTAACCCATTCTTCAATTATTTCATCCTTTCATCATCCTCATTTTCTACATCCTGAGAACAATAATACAACCACAAGTTTGTATCTCCTCTGAGACATGCAAAACATAAATCCCTCACTAGTGACATTAAAGAACATTTTCAATAAGAAATATAAATATAATTTTGAATAAAAAGTTATCATATCTATTATATGAAGTTCTCAGTATGTTCTTCTAAATATGTCCTAAATTCTTTATGAAATTTTAAATTTATGTTGCCATGCCAATCCGAATAAGCCTACAATAGATTATAAAACATACTATAAACTAGGGTACTATAAAAGGTAAAAATTTAGAAGACAAGGATAATTACATTTACCAATACATGAATAATGACTATATATTTAAATGACATGTTTAAACACTTATAGAAGGCTTTGATTTCAATAAATAAAGATTTATTAATAAAAAATCATCATTTATCCTTTTCATAATGTTATAAGAAATTATTCAATATAATTAAAGTTTTTGGGAAAAAATAAATCTGAATATATTTTCATCAGCATTTTTTTTTCAAAATATTTCAATTGTGGTGAATAATGTTTCTAAAATTGCTAATAGAATCTATATTTAAGGCTACGTTAGGACAGAATAGTGATTTATAAAAATGAATTTATTAGGGAAAAAACAATATTAAAGACCAAGGGAATAATAATTTATTTCAACATCTTGTTGAATATTTGTTCCTTCACTTTTAAAATATAATATATTAGAAACTATAGTTAAAATTACATTTTGGTTATTTTTGAATATGTGTGTGTTTAGATTATACATGGGATAAATATATTTTTAAAAATAATAAGTGCTAGGTTTTATGTGAGTGATAGGTATGGTATGTTAGAATGTGATTTATAATTGAAATTATAGTGATTCGTTGAGGGATAGGGTGAGGGTGATGTGACATCTATGGTTCTTTTTGCTCTTCTTTATGGTTTTTTAGAAGTTAGGTGTGACCAATGTATTCTAGTACCCATTGTGTGGTTCTTTCCTAAGGGAAGAAGTTACATTATAACATTCCCATATTCTAATGCTCTTCCTTATAAAAATTGATATGTTATACCCATTTAAGGATTTGGTGTAATAAGTACACGTGATGGTTATCCTTTAAGGATAGTCTTGGATACCGTTAGTGTGAGCTAAGATCTCCTGGTACTTGTGATGTAGTTATTTCAATAGGTAAATAAATTATTTTTTCTCCTCCTATTATTAAAATGATAACATCTAATTAGTGAAATGATAATAATGTTAGAAAAAAACCACTATAAAAATTTATGGTATGATTAGTGTAATTCAATTCCATAAATGATGTCTATAAATTTTATTACCATAGTGTCCTAGTTAGTACATAATTGATTGACTTACATGTGTATTTTGAGTCATACTACATTAAATGTATACTCAAATATATGTGTTTTATATTTTCAGGGCCCAATTAGTAATCAATTGTTTATTTTTATACACACACTATACACATGGACCTATGTGTACATTGATATCTTGTATTTGAGATGTCGGAGATGGAAAAGGACTAGTAATATAGAATAGGGTCGGTGTAGCTATGTGGGGATGAGTTGCTGATCTCATGGTAGTGTGAGGGATGTTTTTTAATTTTTAGATGAGATTTAAATTTCATAATTAATACCTGGTGATTTAAAAAAAATTATGGAGAAACATTTCCACCTTACTGTCATAATCTCATGAATGGTTATTATTTTATTTTGATTATTAAGACTCATCCTACATCTCTTTAATGTTGTACGAACTACTCTGAGTAGAAGTCATCCAAATTGATCATCGATACCCACTATGGTATGACTACTTCTTAGATTAGGTCATGAATGATACTTGCATGACAAGATGATTTGGATTATGGGTATCAAGAGAAAAGTTTCAATAATAACTGTTTGATAGAAGAATCTGATGGGGATAACAGTTGTCTATAACTTTCCCCATTTGATGAATTCATAGGATAATACCTAGTATAATGGATTGATTATTTCCTAAATTTAATTTTTTATTTCCTTCAAAATTGCTTCACATTAATACTTTGACAAAAGAGTGTATAAGGGTAGTTAAAGAGATCATTATGAATATAATAGATCTTTCCAGATACCCTTCCCAAATAATTTGTTAGTGTTCACATTATTGTTACTCAAGAAAAATTAAACGTTTGACTACTCATGTAGAAAATGTCTTCTACAAATGAGGATGTTACTAATCCTGAGGAAAAATAGACTATTGGTATCAAAAAAAAATATTAGGGGATCAACCAAATGTTTATGAAAATAAAGAAAATGATTTAGCACCACAGTGCTGGATAAAATTATCAATGTAATAAGATTGGTTATAAAATTTAAGGTTGATTGAAATAAATCCCAAAAACCTATTAACCTCATTATTTCAAAATTAATTAGTTATATTTGGGTCATAATGAGGATGAACATTCAATTTGTTCTTGATTCATATAGACATATACAACCTGTAACAATGGAAATCCTTTGAAAATATACAATGGAAACGTTATAATAAACTTCTTCTATTTTACTACAAAAATATATAATAAATTATTGATTTTATTTTTATTATTCATTAAAGAGTATATTTATTTAATAATATTTCTTTATGAAATTTATCTTAATGGCCTCTGGAAAATCCCCTAGAGGATTTCAAACAATTATTATGATGTTTCATCTTAGGAATATCAAGGGGAATTTAAAGCCTTTCCAAAAATATAGTTATGCTTACATTATAAAGAAGGAAACATTGACTTATTTCATCAATGATCGTAATGAAAAGTCATTTTAGGTTCAATAAAGTCGATAATATAATATTTTAAAAATATTTATTTTATCTATATGGATTCAAAACTCTTAATTTATGAAAAAAGAAATGGGTTCTGAAAATATAGATCATGCATAAAAACCAATTCCCCCTTTCGAAAAGAAAGGATTGGGTACACTTTATTAGAGAAGAAATCAGAACGTATTTTAATTCAACAATGAACTTTTAACTACATTATATGAAACAAGATATGATTTTATTTATATATGAAATTTTCCGAATCAAAATATGAAGCCACTCCCATCCCACGTCAGGTGCTACGGAAGGAGTCTCATGTAAATAAAGAAGGTAAAATAGTTAATGAAAACACAAAAACCATATGGGAAACGTGTGTAAGTTTGAAAAAATTGTAATTTGTTATGATTTATAATAGTATTTAAAAAATACCTATTTACTTTCATTTTTTAATATGGTTTAGACACAAGAATCAACAGTTGCCATACCTTATTAAAAGCTACTTTTAATAGCTTTGTAGTAGCATGAACAATGTAGTCGTGTCAGAGGATTGGGTTTTGGAGTCTCTCCTCGAACATATTTCGAGAAGATAAAACCAAATTCTCATACATATAATATGGTGAGACAGTTGTAGAAACAAATATACTCACTATAAGTTAATTTGTTTTGGTCTCATTTGGCCAACCAATGTATGAGAAAGGTTCAATGGTAATAAACGGTGAAACAATGATCCACACAGGAATCGAATTATCAAATTATATTTGATTTTAGTCATTCCACCCAACTATATAACTTATTAAAATTAATTAATTTTTTCATAATACATTATCCTAAATGTCAATAATGATAAATATGATAAATTTATATTACAAAAATTGTGTAGGGTATAGATTTATGTTATCTGTATCTATAAACACCCATGCATCACCGTGTTGTGATGTGTATAGTGTATAATATCCTAGGAGATAAGATACACCTTAAATTCATCAACAAAGATTATATGAGAGTGGGGATTGAGATAGATCATAAGCCTTCAACTTTGTTGCCTATTCCAATTAATGATCAAGATTTTAAAATAGTCAAGGATGGAATTAGATATATCATTTCAAGGTAATCAAATATTATAAATATACATAAGGTATGTCTTTATCGCATTTTTAAATTGAAAAAACCAGTATGATTTTATGATAAAAGGTATGAAGTGATGTATGATATTACTGATGGATAAAAAAATGGGGAAACAGATGGTAACATTAAGATAATATAGTGAATCAACCAAAAAATCAAAACAAAATTCCAATAGTAGCTAATCCTTGCCAGTTCTAGAGAAAAATTTACTATGACTACAAATTCACAAATATACCACATACAAATATGGAAACATGTCTTAAATTCCATATGAAAAATGAAAAATATGGAGGTTCCATGACAGACATAATTGTTCTCGATACAATAAATGATATTATCAGGCATGAAAGGTTGGGAACCTCAATTATGGATACATACATAAGGTTCACACTCATAATACGTCTATCAAAATAGTGAGATAACTTATTTATTAAAGTTATTCACGATTCATATGTTATAGATGAATTTCTATTACTACTATATAAAGGGGAAATCCTGGGAAGAATATATTGGATTCATTTATCCCTGTAACATTTCTAATAAAATGTTCTTTGGAAAATTAAGAAATAGATAATAAAAGGGAAGTGTTACCCGAAGTGATTGATTAAAAAAATATTAGATGATAGTATTATTTTATACCAACATTACAAAGTTAAAATTATAAACTATAATCATAAGAAATATAATTTTAAATTTTTTCTTTACTTAATATTTTTAGACTATAGTGGATACTAATCATAGTCAATCTGGATACCGCAAGCATTTATTTTTAAGAACCAATGAATTGATATCAAAACAACTAACCACACATGATGTGTATTTTTAATTTCTAATAAATTAAATTTAACTATATATTGATACACAACAAATTATTTGTTTCATTCTATGATTTAAAATGTTTTTTTGTTATGATTTGGGGGTTGTTAAATATTGGCTTAAAATGTCACGAATTTAGTTTATAATGATATAAAGCCTATGGATTACTAAAAATGGTAAAACAATATTGTATATAAATATTGGTTTAACTATAATATCATTTCAAAATAATTTAAATATTTTGGGAAATGATTCTACTTTGTACGAACCAAGATAATTTCATCGATTATGGATATTATGTTTGAAAATAAATTAGAGATATCATAAAGCATGAAAAATATAGCATTTCTCGACAAGTTATTTATGATGGTAATTAGAATTTCATTAAATATATTTCATATTAATTTGTTTTTTCAATATTTTATGAGCACAATCATGATTATCGGCAACCATCATACTCAAAAGGATAAAATAATTTTTTTATAGATGAGTGGGTAGTGTACATGTTCTCAAAATGTATGTTGATATAAAATTTAGGTGATTACCTATTATGTTTGGGATTTAGTATGAGTTATGACAATATAAATATATTTAGGGTTTGAAAATTATTGTTATAATACTTATATATAATTTTTTATCTGTTTCTCAAGGAGTTCCATAGTTAAGGATATTAATTAGCTTCGAAGCACTATCCTATAAAAAACAAAATAGGTGAGAAATGGAAGAGGTGGAGGTAGAGGTAGAGGTGGGATTGAAGGTAGAGGTATAGGTATTGGTATATGTAGTGGTGGAGGTAGAGTTAGTGTCAAAGATAGAGATAGAGGAGCTGGTTGAGGCAAAGGTAGAAGAAGAGGAGGAGACAAAGAGACGGCATGCAAACAAAAAAATTGTAGGGCAATGGTGTATTATTAAGATCATACGAGGACTTTGTTTCATGAAAATTATTTAAAAGTTTGAAAATCACTTGTCACTAATGATATTATCCAATGTGTACATCATTCACATGGCTTATGGGGAAAAAATTCCCCACTTGGTTATATGACTATATATAGGAATTTAAGTGGAAGATTTTTTTTCAACAAAAAACCAAACCCAGCTTATTTTATAAAAAATATTATAATAGTATAGAATTTCTATTAGAATATTACATGTTTTATCTAATATTACTGATGTGTGAAAGAAACCCCTACACATTAACAAACTAAACTGCAACAAAAAATAGATGTAGTTACTTTCCCCAAACATCCCTACACTACAAATAATGGGTCTTAGTAGTGGATTAAATTGTAACATGAGAGTAATAAAACACCAATATAATCCTTAAAAGGGTATATAATCTATCCTAAATGTTTTAATATAAATTTGTGTAATTAACCATCAAAGTCAGTAGGTGTACGAGAGAATTATTGGACGAATACCATCATTGACAAATTGTGGTCATCAAGGAGGACTGGTGTCAATGGAAATATAATAGACAATGAAAAAAACTACCTTATGTTGAAATCCCTTAAAAGGAAAAACTCACTTCAAATGAATTCCTAAAGCACCAAAAAATCCAAACGAAGACCCCTTTGAAAAATGATCTAGTATATTGATCCAAAAACACAAAATAATAAATAAATACAAAATTTCATCGGCTGAATCCTAATTTTTTACTTAAATAAAAATATATTGGTTTTGGTTTGGTGGGTGGTGGATTTATTTAGTTTACTGGATCAAAAATTACATGAATGATATAATATCCCAAATTCATGTGAAGTACATACAATTAACATTAATTATTTATGTTAATATTTTTATATAAAATGATCCATGTTCACAACATCATTAAAAAATCTTACTATCATTATCTAAAAAAATACATGGGAATAAGGATATTTCAATTTTTATGAACACAAAACTATGATGTTATGATAGAGGTCATCCTCACCCACAAAATGTTGTCATATTGTATTTTTACTAAAATTAAATCTTAGTTAATAAGTCAACTCATAAACTCAAAACTGAGAAACTACATTCATATTGTTTTTTTACTGTTGGAAAGTTATACATAAGTAATTTCTGACAAGTAGGAATCGTTCTCACCTAAATCTAATACAAAATGTCCATAGTATGAATCGATTATTATGTTATCATATTAAAATTGTAATTATAATTCAAAAAATTTACACCAATAAAAACTAAAAAAACTCACTCAAATTGTCCTTATAATTTAGTAAAATGATTGAAAATTCATTTTTGATATGTAGAAATCGGTATCACATCAATCTAGCGCTTGATGCGACATGTATGACTCAAAATACAAGTTTCGAGTCCAGAATGACATTTTAGTCAAAAATATGGTGTAATCGTGTCCATGGAAAATCATTTGGATTGTCATGATACTTTAAAAAAATGGATCATATGTATTTTAGGACATGTATTAATCAGTAGCACCTCAATCTGATGCACGATGTGACCAATAAGACTCCAAATGAATCTTCTTATTCAAAATTGATATTAATTGATTTTAATAGAAAAATGACATACTCAAAACAAATAAAACACATTTTTATTGTTTTAGTACCATATGAAAATGATCTGTAATTAATTTTTTATTTTTATGAACCATTCACCCCTTAATCTCATACATGATTATCTTGGTTTGACTAAAAGTATATTTTATTATTTTAAAATTGAAATTTTAATACAAAAAATTTTCACTCACTGAAAATTGACTAAACATGCATGAATTGTCTTGATAATATAAGAAATTGATTCCTAATTCATTTTAGAGGAGTAGGAATTAGTGTCATATCAAACCCACACACGATGTGGCCCGTATGACTCAAAGTGTGTGTTTCGAGTTTAAAATGACATATTAGTAAAAAGAATAAGTGGCATTCTAAAAAACAAGGAAATGTATTAGAATTATTTTCATAATTTATTAAAATGATCCATAAGTAATTTTTGATGTGTAGGAATCAGTTATATATCCATCTATTACACGGTATGACCGGTATGACTCCAAGTGTGCCTTTTTATTAAAAATTGACATTAATTTTAGTAAAAAAGATAGCTGGAATGCTGAAAAAAGAGAAAATGCAGTCAATTTTTTTTTAAACTTTAGAAAAAGGATCCAAAAGTCATTTTTTAATTATAGTAATTAGAAAGACCTCAATCTGATACAAAATGTTCTCAGTTTGACTCAATGTGTATGTTATCAGTATAATATTGATATTTTAATAAAAAAAGGTTCACTCACTAAAAAACTGAGAAACCACTCATGGATTGCCTTGATAATTTAATAAAAAGTTTAATAAATAATTTTTTCACATATATGAATAAGTCAAACATAAATACCACACATCAAGAAATCCATATGACCCAAAGTGTGTGTTTCTAATTTAAAATGGAATTCTTGTAAAGAACACAAGTGGTGTAGTCAGAACTAATAAAACACCATTAGATTATTTTGAAACATTAGGTGAAATATCCATAAGTCATTTGGGATGTGTTGGAATTTTCCACACCTCTATCTGATGCACATTATGACCTCTTTGTCTCCAAGTGCATGTTTTCAGCATATAAGTGTCATTTTAGTTTAAAACATGCATCACTTCACCAAAATAGAGAAAAAGATAATAAATTGTTTTATAATCATTATATCTGCTCTTACATAATTAATTTAACTTTATTTATCATATTATAAATATTTAGTTAATTTTAATAGAGATAATTTTTTAAGAATAATAAATGGCATGTGATGTGTAAAAATAAATTGCAACACAATCTGATACACAGCCTTAATGGTATGAAAAAATTCTTAGTTTAAAAATAACACTTCCAATTTAATTTATTTATTTATATTATTACTAATATAAGAATTTTTTCTTATATAGTTGATTCCTTTATCTCAAGAAGGGGGGCATGTTCTATTATATTGGTACGATATTTTTTTCTATAATATAATTATTTTTCTTGTATATTGGGACAAAATATTATTTCCATTAAATTATATATAGGTACTTGATTTTTATAATTTTTAATGTTGTTAGGGTGCTTTAGTATGCTATAATAGTATACTACATTATTCCTTATTTTTGTTGTTGTAGTGTGTTGTAACATCGCACTATAATATCCCCCTTCATCAGTGCTAATAAATTTGTTGATAATGGAATCCATTATCAATGATAAATAAATGCAGTGATAAATTTTCTCATTTATCATTTATTATAAAGAATAAATAAAATGGGGCTTTAACAATTCCTTTCTATCAGTGAAAAAAATTGTGGACATTAAACCATTTTTCGGAAGTAAATTATTTTCTACATGGATAAAGGACAATTCTAGAATTATTAAAGGAATATTTTTTAGTAATTTGGGTTCAACACAGGATTTTTCCGCTTGGATATTCCTCTGACATCTTAATAATAATCCTTAGTATAAGAGGTAACAAAAGAGAATAAAATATGGAGAAAGATATCTAGAGAAATAATATAGGAGGACTACATTTGAATATGCATAAGAGGATTCATGTGAAGGTATTGAAATTAAAAACTACAATACAAATGAAAAAATTTCAACATTCCAATTTATTCGATGTGTTGTTAATCCAACTATAGATTCCGGAAACTATAGTATTTATAGACATGAAACCCTACATGATCTATTCTTAGAATAGAAAAATCTTCATTAAAAAATCCCAATATTTTTTTCATTTTTATTTTGGTCAATGTTTCCTTTTTTAACTATATGAAAATATTCCCATTAGGTAATCCATTTATTATAAAAGACAGTGATAATACATATTTTCTTGTTTCCAAATTTCCTTATCTTCACCCATGGATATATCAATATTTAATTGGAATTCATTATCCATTTTAGATAAAAAATTTACCATGTATCATTTTACTAATTATTATCTTTATATCACATTTTCATTGAATGAGTCGCCCTGAAAAAAGATTTCATCTATTTGTAAACACTATATTTTATGTGAAAGGATTCTAACCTAAATTTTTCATCTTTTGGTGCTTCAACATGTAATATAAAAAATTTCAATCGGTTAATTGAGCATGGTTATCCAATTTATACCGTAGGTTGAGGCCTGAACGTTTCTAACTAGTTTTCCATAGATGGAATTACTATACCGCCACATGGGTGGAGTTCAGCCCATGTGTTTTCTTCTCGATGCATATATGTACAACATGATCACAAAAACATAGATGGATTGTTCATTTCTTATTTAATATCCTCTTTATTTATACATTCATTTCATCTATGGGATATCTACATAGGGTTAAATATATTTCAATCTCATATCATTTAGCTATTATCGTTTCAATAATGGTTTCTAATATAATCATAATTTGCCCTTCATAGTGGCTAGATCAAGCCACTTCGATAGAGAATATTGTGTTTTGGAGGATCAAGATATATATTGATGATTCATGAATTCCTATAATATTTTAAGTTGTTTTCAAGGTGGTGGTGGTGGTGGGAGAATGTATCCCTTGTAGTAGATATATACTTGGTATAAGGGGCAAATGTTTACAACATGTTATATAAGGCGAATCATAAAAAAAATTTGAAAAAATAATTATTTAATTTTAATTTTTTTCATGTAAAATTTATGATCCTTAGTACTCAAAAACACAAATATAATTTTTGTAGGTATACACTTATTAATACATTTTTATATGTTAAATAAAATGGATTAATCTATATTTTAATTAAAATTGGTAATTATTTTTAATATACATTTGATTTATGTATTTAAAAATATATTATGAATATATATGCATGTGTGTGTGTGTGCATGTATAAATATTTTTTTTATACAAATAAATTTTTATATCTAATTATATAAATTTTTATTTATTTATTTATTTGAAGGAATTGAATGCTTTATATTAAATGATTCTCGAAATAGACATTACATAGTTCGAGAGGAAAAGAAAAAAACCAGCAAAAGGGATCTTGACCTCCATGCAATATGGTAGGAAAATGTGAAATATAAAAATCCCCCTTCCTAATATAGAAATTATCACAATATGTTATCTTAGATAGAATCAGGTAGATATTTTCCTCAATTGAACCAAAAACATGAATATCCCCATCACATAGCTCCCAATATTTAATGATAATTTTACAATCAGATTTTGTCCATGATATATGTGTATGTATTTAATTATGAATATCCTTGTTGTAATGCCCCGAAATGATAAAGGGTTAAATGACTAAATGATATGACTCATGTCAACAAGGTTCACCTTCCTTTTCGGGAGACTTTCTGATTAGAAATCCACAGTTAAGTGTGCTTGGCCTGGAGTAGTGATCAGGATGGGTGACCTTTGGGGAAGTTTCCCAGGGTGTGTGTGAGTGAGGACAAAGCATACTGGAAAGGACATGTGTTGACTTGTGGGGACTATCATTAGTCAGATGACCCATTCAAGAATGTGGGTGGACCCTATGGTGGGCCCCATGTGTCTGCGGGGAAACTGGTGGTACCTGGGAAGATAGGACCTGACGGCTATGTTAAGGCGGGGTGGTTGTGCTGTCACTAGGACCCAGTTCTCACATTTGGTATCAGATGAGGAACCCAGCCTTAAGTGTAGTGCGTTGCCGGGGTTGAGATGTAGGGCCCACAACGAGGACGTTGTGCTCTAAAGGGGTGTGATTGTAACGCCCACAAATGATAAAGGGTTAAATGACTAAATGATATGACTCATGTCAACAAGGTGAACCTTCCTTTTCGAAGCCTGTCTGATGAGAACTCCACAGTTAAGCGTGCTTGGCCTGGAGTAGTATTCAGGATGGGTGACCTTCTGGGATGTTTCCCAGGGTGTGTGGGAGTGAGGACAAAGAATACTGGAAAGGACATGTGTTGACCTATGGGGACTATCATTAGTCAGATGACCCATTCAGGCATGTGGGTGGACCCTAGGGTGGGCCCTACATGTCTGCGGGGCAACTGGTGGTACCTGGGAAGCTAGGACCTGACGGCCATGTTAAGGCGGGGTGGTTGTGCTGTCACTGGGACCCAGTTGTCGCATTTGGTATCAGAGGAGGAACCCAGCCTTAAGTGCAGTGCACTGCCTGGGTTGAGATGTAGGGCCCACAACGAGGACGTTGTGCTCTAAAGGGGTGTGATTGTAACGCCCACAAATGATAAATGGTTAAATGACTAAATGATATGACTCATGTCAACAAGGTGCGCCTTCCTTTTCGAAGCCTGTCTTATGAGAACTCCACAGTTAAGCGTGCTTGGCCTGGAGTAGTGTTCAGGATGGGTGACCTTCTGGGAAGTTTCCCAGGGTGTGTGTGAGTGAGGAAAAAGAATACTGGAAAGGACATGTGTTGACCTGTGGGGACTATCATTAGTCAGATGACCCATTCAGGCATGTGGGTGGACCCTAGGGTGGGTCCTACATGTCTGCAGGGCAACTGGTGGTACCTAGGAAGCTAGGACCTGACTGCCATGTTAAGGCGGGGTGGTTGTGCTGTCATTAGGACCCAGTTGTCACATTAGTCATGGCACGGGCCCTGAGGACGGGTCGTGACACATATAAAATGAAAAATGATTATATTTTAACTCCTTAATATCAATATGAAACTAATAATAGGGAAAAAATGTATCCATAGAAAAAGGAAAAGAATTCCCACTTAAAAAAAGCAATAATTCCATAATATTTTGAAAAATCATGGTATACTAATAAAATAATAATTTTTTGAGGCTTTATCATACTTTTTTTGATGAGAAAATACACCGATGGGGGTTAACCTTGATCTTGAAAATGTATATATCTTTGAAAGATTTTATTGTATATCTCATGGAGCCTAAAAAATATCCTAGATTAGAAGTTATAGCTATTTGAAGTTCAACTCATGGCTTCAACGTATCATAAATATATAAATTAATTAATTATTTTTTCTATCACCAAATTCATATAAAATTTCCTCTATTTTATACTTATTTATAAATTTATAATAAATATTTATTTTTAAACCATTTTCACAAAACAAATTATATAATAACATTAAACATGTTTTTAATATTATATAAATTATATTTAGGAAAAATATATTTTATATATTTGAAATAATACATATGTATATATATAATGTAATTTTATGAATTTCAATTTTTATGAAGGTTTACTTTCATTATCACAAATAAAAATTTTGATAAAGGGGACCTTTATCTATGTTAAAATAAATGTTCTCATAATGGATAAAAGAAACACATATAAAGGGGATCTTTATTAACATTTAAAAAATGCACTGTAAAAATCCATTAATTATCATCACTTTTTTAGCCTTATAAAGACATAATTTATCATTGATAAAAATATTCACTAATAATGTATAAGAAAAACCCTAATAAAGGGATATTTATCAACATTAAAAAAATAAAAAAAATCAAGCCTTTACAATCACTTTTAAATCTCATATAAACACCCTATTTATTAGCTCTTTTTGGCTAGTGTTGATAAAATTATTCCATTTATCATTGGTTTTTATTTTATTTCTGATAAAATATTGTGATTATTGTGGATAAATATGTCATAGTGGTGTGGGTGTACTTCCTAAAACACATGTTAGATGTTTTTGGAATTTTTATTTAAGGAAACTCTATGGTAGTGAGAGAAAGAAAATTTGATGTCAAGTGTATGCGATCTAAAAGGGATATGTGTACACTAGAAGGGCACAAAAAATGGTGTTTATAGGTATATTATTTATTTTTGGTTTTTAAAAACCCTGATTTTGTTATATTTATATATATTTATTAATATTTATTTAAATTATTATATATTCTGTAGATATATATATAGGAATATATTTACTGATAATTATATAAAAATAATAATTAATAAGTAAAAAAATAAAAAACCATCACAAAATATTTAGTTCTGGATTAAACCATCAATATATAAAAAACACTAAAACCCCACTTCAAAATGATTACCAACATGAAAATACATCATGCTTTTAGAAAGCATCGCACATCCTTTATTATGAGTTTAAATCAACACTAAATGAAAAAAATCACTATTAAAATCATTCATTCATATTGTTGGAATTTTAGGTACATCATCCCAGAATGTATGAAATGGTGGAAATGATTGATCAAATTTTGATGGAACGAACATGGAGCTTGAAACTGCATTAAGTATATGTTTTTTCATTATTTTTGTTTATAAATATGATTTATTTTATAATTTTTTTATTATCATAATATCTAAACATAGTTATTTATTTAATTATCCTTTTTATATAAATTTACAAATGTATACTATATATTTATTTTAAAGTTCTTTTCATTCTATATAAATTTTTTAAATATTCCCATTAATTCCTTCCCCCCAAATTTTTGAATAAATGTTTTCCTTTTTTTCTTTTTATTTTTATTCTATTGGATACCATTTTTTAATTATTTTTTTATTTTTAAGCGGTATATAAATATATTGAAACACTATTTAGGTCCTCATGCATATTTATGGTTTTATATTCTTCTAATATGTGCATAACACCACCCCAATACCACTACAAATAACACTTCTAAGCTTCTGACTAAAGCTACATGGTCTATTGGGAGGCTGCCTGAAAGAAAAGGAAGTGGAAAGTTCATAGTAGTGGGATGTTAGACTACTGGGGAAAAAGGTGGAACTTGGTGTATCTGTGAGCCTTCCCTAGGGGAAGATATATTTCCCACCACACGACCAATACATTGATGGAGGCCAGCTTCATGGGTCGTACATCTACAATGGTTCCATGAAGGTTGTTTATATTGTAGTTTTAGCAATGTTCTTCATACTAGGGATCTGGGTGGTGCCGATGGGCTTTCTCATCCTCCACTAAGTCCTCTTTCTCCATTCAACTATGTTCTATAAAATCCATCATTGTGTAATGGCCCCCACTAATCCTATTTTATATCAATAATTATAGTAAAATTAATTATAGTGATGATGGTAACAACAGAAACATGAATAATTTCTTGATATTCATTACATTATCCATTATATACATAACTATATATTTTTATCATGTTTTATAAATTATGAGGGAAAATATTATTCATTAAATGTATATATATATATAATGTAATTATCAATCATATATATAATAAATTATTAAATGTTTTGTCAAAATATATATTCATATTTTATACATAAGATCTATAATAAAAGAAAAAATAATAATTATAGTGATCATGATCATGATTTATTTGTAATTATATAATATTTATTACTATGAAATAATTTATTAAAAAATAATCTAACAAATTCCATCATAATCACCATTTTGAGGGTAATTTCATGGGTTCCTTTATTTTTTGTAGGTTATTTTTATTCTATTTTTACAATTGCTGTTTTAGTAAGTAAGGGAATTATATTTTTTACCATGAAACACAAATCCTAATGGTTTAACATTTTATATATATGAAAATTCAAAATTTCAAAATTTAACTTATTATGGATGTTTATGAAATTAATTATGAAAGTTACTTACTATTAAAACAAAAAAAAAATTAATAAAAATTTATATAACTATGAAAGATAATGGTATTAAAACAACCACACTACCATCGTCTAACACACACAGTAAAAATAAAGAATGTACAAAGGGAGAGAGTATCAGTGTTTGTATGGGAAACTGTTGTCTGCATTCACATCCATGATACACATTTTGGAGGTAGAACATTGATATATGTTTTTATATGGTAAATTTTTGTTGATTCAAGGTCTTTTAGAATATAGGTTTTAGGGACAGGAGGGTGAGGAGAATGACAGGGATGATAAGAAATCCAAGAGGCACCACTAGAATCCCCATTTTGAATAACACCACTAGGAAACCGATATAAGATAGATTTATGGATACATTGTAGAGAGTAGACCATGGAAAACATATAAAGATGTGGAATAAGAGAATTAGTATGGGGAGGTTTTAGGGGGTGACGAAAGTGGAAACTTTTCCTCGATACATGAGTTAAATAAGCTTGATGATAACATTTAGTAGGCTCAACAAATCCATCTTATAGTGGAGAAAAATTAATTTTGGAGGAAGTATATTTTATTTGTTTTTTTGGGATGTATGCCACCACATATAAATCCCCCATAGATAATATGTTTTCCTAGATTTCTTTTTTTCAACATAAGATGGAGGATCTATTGTGCCAACTTCATATTATCATCAGGGTTTTGTAACACATTGAACAAGGATATGTTTCCCCTTTCATCACACACCAGAACCTCCTCATATTAAGTATCTTATTCAGAATCATACGATGTTTCCCATGAATTTTCTATAAAATAACCATTAGGTTGGTCTACATCGTATTCATGGTGGTTTTCTTTACATTGGGGATCCTGGCGGTGCCTCTCGGCTTCCTGATTTTCCCTGCCACTCTCCTGAACCTCATATCCCTGAAACATATCTTCCTCAAGATCAAATATTTATTAATGGAAACTTTGGTACATGATGAATCAATTTTACACTTCAAAAAATGGATTCCAGGTGTTTGATGGATATTTTCACTGCTTTTATGATCACCGACACTCTCTCACTTCTTTCATTCATTGTTTTTTACTTTGTGTGCCAGCTAATTCAAGAACATTTTATTATTAATAAAATTTTACACCTTTTGGTGTAATCCTTTTTTAGTCACAATTACCCACTATCATCAATAATATGATGAACTTCGGTAATCAGTAGTATTTTTAATGTTATTATTTTCATATAAAAAAATGTTAAACTAGATTTTTTTTCAGTGAATAGATGAAAAAAAAAATTCCATCACATATTGTAGAAACTCCAAATCAAAAAGAATAAAATAATAATATAAAAATTAAAAAATAAACCAATTATATTCAACTAAAAATTGGAATTATAATTTAATGTATTTTTTTATTAATTATATAATAATAATTACGATGATATTAATAATTATAAACCACAATCATAATATTTGTTATTAACATTGTTGTTCTATTGTTATAGATCATAACATAAAAAATATGTTGATTATTATGTAAATTTAAATTATATAACATATATATGTTTGAAATTTACATAATTATATATATATATAAGAATATGAGGATCAAATCCTCACAGAGATGAATTTTTGAGTGGTAGTTGTAGTTACTATATCAGGCATTGTAGAAGTTAATTTAGTTACAAAACTATTCATATGATTTTGGAATAGACATCATATATTTGGGACTTAATTCCATTAGGAAACCATAGCCCTCTAGGCCACTAGGCCTTTTGGCCAAATCAGGTCTTTGGGCCAATGGATTTTAGGGCACAAGGTCATCGGGCTATGAAGTAATTAGGTGAGTCCACATTACAATTGACTCCAAAATAGGATTTAGAGAAATTTTTTCCACCATAATAGATCTAACATGATTAGATGAATCAGAGTGTACGAAAGCACCACGAGTAATAGGTAATGTCTAGTTGGGAACTACGTACCGTCAATGAGGTACATGATGGGGAGGGGTAGTTCCTGTGTAGTCGAGTCTTTTGGAATTTGAGACATGTACCAATCCTTGTGACTCTTGGACTATAGATAATTTATGGCTTCCCAATGAACATATAAAATAATGTGATTATCTAAATAAATAAATAAATAACTCAATCCATTTTACTCCAGGTTAACCCCCACTATAATTTATAAAACAAGATGAAATCTTGTTTATATATATATAATAGATAATGTCCATAATATCATAAAAGTATTCTTTTTATTGTTTTTTTCTTAATAACTTCACCACCTAAAATACTATTATTTATGATATTATTTTTTTAGTGTTGTGCCTCTTGGGAACGACTCAACGGTTGAAGATATGTTGTGTCCCAATGGGGTTTTATGATCAAGCATCCCTAATATAATTATTATAATATAAATGTTCATGGGAAGTAGGGTATACTATGAGAAGTAGATATGAAATGTTATCAATGAATGTTTCAAGAAAGGAGCTGTCCCATATATATTAATGGAGTAAAATATCATTTTCATTTGTATGAAATAGAAAAATCACATTAAATTCCATAGGCATTTTGTAACAACGGGTTTATTTCAAAATAGTTAATGAAAGATGTATCACACATATGGGTTGATGACACAGGTGTGAAACCTTCTTGAAGAGATATTTTTATAAAGGGGTTATATTACGTAGTAATTTCTCATATGTGTCAGTCAATTTCTCAATATTAACTTCATTCTATATGGTTCTTTAACACATTGCAAGACAGTAATATTGGAATTTATTCTATCCCATGTGATGATGGTAAAAAATAATTCTATTGGGTGACACAATATTTTTCTTCATTGATCTCAACTAAAATCCCTATGAATTTAATTATTGGAATAAATATTATTCTCACAAAAAATGAATAATTTTATTTGATATAAATGTTAAGATAAATTAAGTAAATATTTATTCAGAAGGTAATTATTAATTTTAAAGGGAATAAAATATTTATGTATAAACATATTGACTAAATGAATTTTTCTTATTTTAGTATTCATTAAAATATAAAGAGTAATAGTGGACCAAGTCTTTGTTTTGTAGAAAATATTAATTTTCTAGATGAGAAAATATAATTTATCATTTTACCATTTAGGGAATGAAATGGAATAAAAATATATTATGATTTTAACACATACCATGGGGTTATACATTGGTTTAACATTTTATAATGGGAACTTGTCGATGAAACTAAATTAAAAACTATAACCTCATGTCAATAAAAAAACCGTAATGCATTTTAAGAGAGGGTAAAATTGAAAATTGTTGTGTACAATGAATTACTCTCTAGAATCCTCATCTATTTCTCACATACACTCAAGAAAAAAATATCATTATGATATCATTATGATCATATACATGTGATGTGTTGTTACAAATAAAAAAACAGTCAATTCACTACACTGGAACCCGATGTTTCATCAGTGTTATTCAAAGAGAAGAGTAGTATTTGTGGATCACTGTTATAAGTATTCTACACATAGTTCTTATATGGTCAATGATGGATTATTGAAATTGATTTCAAATTATATACATCTACTAGGATTAGAAATATCAATAAGTATGTATTCATTCTTTTTACTTAATAAAATTATTTATACATTTAATATGAAAAAATATACTCTTCGTTCTGACATCCCATGTTTTCAATATTCAATTTGAAAAATTTAACTGGTTAAAACGATTATGTCTTGTACAATATGTGAATGATTCAAATAATATGAAATTTTCTTAGTTATGATCATCCTAGATAATCACTTCATCTAGTTCCAGAACCATCAAGTGTTATTATAGGGGTTACGTATGAATTTGTAATTATTTATTTGATTATTGGTCATTTAATATTTAAATGTTAAATTAATTCCATGTTTTAATTAATTCTTGAACCTTTATTGAAATATCCTATTCATCTTTTTTACTCATATTATCATGATAATTGAATAATTAATAAGATCACATATAAAGAACCCATATGGTGTTTCCATGAAATTTCGATGGATATTACAACACTCCTTGATGTTTACTCCTTTTTTAGACATTGTGATTCCTTGTTCATTTCACAAGGATGTCCTTGTGGATTCTAGATCATCGTGTAATTTGTATACACTATGTGAAATAAACACACCTTTGGTTGACAAGTAAGGGTGGAATATGACTTTGTCCAAGTACCCATAATATATATTGACTACACATCACGTACTCCACATATATTTATGGTGGACAACACAATGTCAAACCACCTCATGTAATTAAGAAATTTTTTGTATTTAATAAATAATACATATGGAATCACATTCATGTAACTATAACTATATACCATATAATTCATAAATGTCTACATGAAGTAAATAGAAAACCCATATGCGTGACTTATAGATATTAGATGAAGACAAGTACACACGTTGTGGATGGATTGAACAAGTATTTTAATTGACCTTTTATATATAAATAACAAATTTATTTTATAACTATATTAATCCTCATCAACATATGTTTCATGTAAAATTAAATTAGACATTCACACCATTCGTTAGGTTTTAAATTATATTAAATTATTAATTAATTTTTTATAATATTCTAAACGATGACTAATATATAGTATGTTTATAATAAAAATTCTATGCATTAAATTGTGCAGTATAATTAATTTTTATGAGTTTCATCTAGAATTAAATTGGAAGTAAAAACCTTTCTGTTATGAAACATTCCATCTACATCATTTATCATGTGAGTGCATTGTTTACAATGAAAACCACACAAAAATAGTTGGTGTGGTACTCAATGTGTTTCTTCTAAGAACATTTTTTTGCAATATATTATTTATTTTTAAATAAAATAAAATATTTTATTTTATTTAGAATCATATTGGAATTTTTTAGGACGATTGGATAAAGTAATAATAAATAATATTTTATTAATAAAGATAGTTATCATATTAATATAAGAAAGTTTTAATCTTATTAAAGAGTTATTTGAAATGAGTCCTATATTGTTTTCTTAAATGCATAATCATTTCATGTGTATGTATGATATTAATCTTTACCAGACATATGGGTTTGTTGGTTTTAATTAATTTAATTCTTTTTCACGATTTTGTAATTAATTATTATCAACATAAATATGATGGCATGTGATACATCCTTCCAACTTTCATTATATAGGTCATGTGGGGTCATTTTCGTTTCATAAAATTTCCCTTAACCAATCCTTTTTCCCCTCACCTTTGTGTGAGTTATGACATATATTTAACCAATGGAGTTTCTAATGGCACATTAAATTGGCTCAACCTCGATTTGAGGTAGATGAGGTTTGAAGACAAATTGATATGAAACCCACATGAAATATGAATATATATACATGTGGGAGACTATAACTCATTAATAGAATGGTATAAGGAGTCTACCACTAGGGCCATAGATTTATTTATTTCTCACTCAATAAATAAATAATTATATTAAGATCATAACCATTTAATTTATATATTTATTTTATTTATGACATATAAATGAATAATTAAATGTATTAAATACCATGATAACATAAATAAACAAACTTAAATAAAAATATAGAAATAAAATGAATGGGTTAGGTTTAAATATATTTATGGAAACATGTATAACCCCTAAAGAAAAAGCCACTTTATATATACAGGCATAAGAAAAATTTACCCATAATAAATATAATCATGCTAAATAATATTATGTTAGGATAATCCATTTATTGCATGAATATGAATGAATACAATGGAACTAAGTGTTTGACCAAACATTTTTGGGACACTTATTTTTATATTGAAAATTTTACAAATTTTTTGGGCTGAAATAACCATTTTACATCAAGAGGATTCACAATTCCCTAACTTGATGTGACTTTGAGAAAATAATTATGTAAATAATAGATAGGATTTAAGGATTATGTAATCCACTCAACCGACGAAGGTTATATAATCCTGTAATTTGAAAATACATGCCTATTTAAATAACTTTCATTAATTAAATGATTGCTTGAATTGGTTATGAAAAGGTTAATGGGGATCTTTTTCACTAGAATTTCTTATAATCAATACATTCTTAGTCCAATGGTTTGAGTTATTGGGAGTTGATAAAATAGTGGGATACCGAATATAATTAATTTAATTTTGTATCTTATAATTTTATTTTGAAATGGTTGAGGGTCAAGCCCCCTTTATTGAATATAAAATAGAATATCACTATAGGAAATAAGGAAAAAAGAGAATCCATTACAAGAAGAT
Source organism: Viscum album (assembly GCA_963277665.1). NCBI lineage: Eukaryota > Viridiplantae > Streptophyta > Magnoliopsida > Santalales > Viscaceae > Viscum > Viscum album. Next base: position 408,490,929 of record OY728134.1, on the reverse strand, counting down.
GAAAGGTTCATAATAGAAACAAGACACAATGGTATTAAAGGACCCAAAAGTCCAAGGGTATTTAAAAATGAGGGAACGAACAAGGAAAAACATCATCACCCAAATCCATATAGTGAAACAATGGTAAAATCTGCTGAGGGTGTGTCTCCCCCTAATAAGAAGTTGTGTTGGGATGGACCAGCACAACTAGGAAGGGAACCCCTCTAACCTACAATTACATGTGGTGGAGAGTCATATGAAAGGTTCCAGCGCATGTTTCTCTATATCAATTCAATATCCCCACAAATCATGCAACAAATATATATAAATATCAACCTAATACAACAATTTATATGAATGGATACATTATGAAAAACTTAATGTAAAGGCTCACATCCTTTGATTAAGTAATGATGAAAAATTTCTGATTGATGGGTTTCAAAACACCCATCCTTCTTTTGAGGCCTCCCACGTAGCAGAACCTCTACAACGTTCTACCACATGCCAAATTTAATGATGAGGAGACCAATGTTCAAAAAATATTTTCACCCTAATAAACAAAGAATACCAAAAGTAGTGAAAAATATTAACCACACTGGAAACCAAAACACATAAGAACAATTTAAAATCATGTTACCATAAACCACATTTTAAAGTAGAAATTCCATCTATCCATAATGTCACTCTTGAATCCAAAAAAAGAAAATCTATATTTTCATCCAATGGTATCGTATTGAGGATAAAGAAACAAGTACCTTAGAGACTAGATGCCACACCACCTGTAACCATCCTATGTCCCACTATTTTTTATGAATAATAACATCACCACCACTAATGATCAATGTAATACAAACTCGTAGAGCCTCCAAAAATCTACACATACAACATCCACAAGAACTAAGATCCCCAATATGGAACGTGACCCCAGAGAATCATCACAAAGAGAAAACTAGAATGCAATCCTCAAATTATATACCCCAAAACATGTTAGATGAATCTTAACAATATATCTTCTACCTTTAGAGACCAAGAAAAAAAATGAAAACTCCCCAAACACTAAAACAATGGATGGGAGAAAATTTGGTTCAGATCTAACAAGGAATGTTCATCATAAACCAAAAATGATGAAATGTATAATCACCGAACCGTGAATCCATGAGAAGAGAAAACAAACTAGGGATGACCTGCACATAATGGTTTAAGGAATCTCCAAGTTGTGTAAAGTAAGAAAAAATCACCAGAGAAGGCAGAGATCTATGTGAGAGAATAATCATCAAATAAAAGATAAGAATCCCTAGGAGGTGAGACTCTATTGGGGGAGAACATCTGGGGAGAACAGATCCACATCCTCTCATATAAATTTATATTAGTTGAATTTCCAATAATATTCTCTTTTAATATTTTTATATAATAGAAATTTCATCAACCTAATTTTCTATAGGATAAACATTGGATAAATTCCATCCCTTTTATAGAAGAAAATTACTAGAATGATATAGATGCGTTTAGATAGTGTTGTTACCTAAATAGAAATATTATACTATAGAATCCTCAATGCCTGATCTGCCTACTAAATTGGTGAGTAAATATAATTTCTTTTTTTATATTAAAGACATGGTCGATGAAGTCAATGTTCATTGTTTCATTTTTTAATCCATGTAAAATAAACTAATGAATTCACATGAATGTATGGATTTTTATAGCATGCTATAATATATTTTTAGACTATATTTGGAGAGGGAAAGATATAAATAGTTTGGGATAACTGTTGTGATTTTTTAGAAAAGTATGTGGATGGTGAATAGTTGGGCCTCATGTATTCAAAATAATTATCTACGTTTATCACCTAGAGGTTATATTATTAAAAATACATGAATAAATATAAAATAATTCATTTATTCAACACTTCCAAATAAATTATCCAACATTATTGTTATCTTCAATATAAAAACTGAAATTCCTTGTCAATATATTTTTACAGTACTTCTTGAATATTATAAGGATATGAAGCATAAAAATCCTTCCATTTTATAGGGAATAAAAGAAATATATAGGTGAAGAGATGTATGTCCAAATTGTTTTCCAATTCCTTCCAAGAAGAGAAGGATCAAAGGATAAACAAGTGAAAAGAGACTATCAATTTGACATGTGGTAAGAAGGGCCACTAGAAAAAAAAACTATAATGAGGAATATATGAAAATGGGATGATTTTTGTGCATTCATTATCAAGTTAAAATTTTCCATTTTTATTAATTGGTTATTATATAAAACATTTGTTTCTCAATATTATATTTAAATATAGAAACCATGTATAATCTATAGGATTAACTGAGTGTAGGTATATATATTTGTAACCAATGAATCTAGATTCTAAGCATGTTTATTAGAGACTTGCACATCATTGTATATATGGGAATGATCTTTCTTATAAAAGGGTTTTATTATGTCTCTTTATTTTTCATAAACATTATATTTTTCTTCTAAAAATGATACATATGGATTTATTTTCTTGGTTTGATGTAAATATATATTTGTTTATAAATAAAACATGGCTTATAGTGAAGAATATTTAATTAACAGTTTTTATGTGTTAGATTTTGAGAAATATGTAATAGAAATTGATGAAGAATGTATTTTAAAAGACTCATAGAACAAATGACTATGTAATCACCTACTAGGTTGGGTAAATGAAAATTAAATGATCAAATCACACCAATATGGATATTTCAATTATTTTTACCTAAAAACACTTGATGTATGTCAAGAAAGTTTACAAAGAAAAATTACCAATTCCCCATTCAATGGAAAATGAAAAAAAAGTAAAATGATATTCTTGAATTAGTTTTCAAAAATTTGTTTGTACCAATTATAGTTGAAGAAAGGGGTGGGTACTCATACTGAATACCATTAACTTATTTGAGTAAATGAGTATATTTACAGTTAATGAGTTATAAGTTAGATTCTTTTTATAGAATTAAATTATATAGAAATGATGTTGATGATGAACATGGTATGAAGATTAAAAAAATATCTTCAAAACGTGGAGGAGGATATCTCATTCAATTTGAAACTTATTATTAATACGGTTAGGGTATTCAATACCAAATCATACATCCTTACACACCATAATATAATTTTGTAACTAAATACAAAAATCATAACCTAGTTGACATGGATAGATCATATGAGTTATGAGATCATTCTATTATCTTTTTTAGGTACCCATTATAGGAATTAGAACATATTAATATCCACATGACAACTAAATTGGAAAATTATATTACATATGAATATTGTTGTGGAAAACTATTCATGATGTCTAATTTACATGTGTCGCACTATGAATAATGTTTTTCAATGCATTTTTATATAAAAAACATTCACCAGGAGCCACAATGTTTACCATTATATAATAGGTAAACGAAAATGGATATTAAATATATGACAACATATAAAAAATATTATTATAAAAAGACAATCCATATTCTATAAGAATGAGAACAACTCTAAAAGTGATTTTTGGAAGAAGTTTAACATTGATTAAATATATGATCAAGGTAAACAAGAGTCGACAAAAGAATAGATTATAGAAATTCATGTAGTTAAATATATTGGAGAGACATATGTATTTAATTTTAGTAAGACCAAAGTTAGATAAAGAGAATGATATTGGTCTCCATTCCCAAATTGTGGTGTCTCAACATTATTTGATAGTAAAGATCTGGTAAAATATAAGAAAGTTGTAAGTGGCATAGATGATTCTTTATGGAAATAAGAGATGAATTTATAATTGATTCTATGTACTGAAACTGAGTTTACATTTTGGTATAGCATTTACTGTTTGTAAATCTTATTGTTTTTAAATTGGAATTCAATAATAAACTAGAGTTATATGTATTTTTGAATATATATATACATATGGAATGATTACTTGCATGAGGGTTCAACTAGCATCTGGTAATAATCAATGATGAATAATTTGATTCATTTTCTACATTAAAATATATCATAATTATACTTTCCATTGTGTATTACCATGATTATGATATTTGTAATATGGTTTTAAAAACATCCTTCTTCAAGAGAACCTTTAGGGAGATTTATTTATAACATATCCCACACGGATAGTGACTCTGAAGGATGTAAGCAAGGTGTAAACATTGTGAAGAGATATTTATGTATTAATTTTAGCATCCATGAAATGGAAAATTATATTTTTTAAATCCATACTCTAATTTGGTTTTATAAATATTTAACGTAAACATTGTGTCTGAATGTGGTTTTGTGGGAGTGTGGTTATTTTTTGTATATACTATGTTTCTAAAATACTATTTACTGTAAATGATATAAAAGTCTTACAATATACTAATTATTCTTCTAAAACATATTTCTCCAAGAAACACAAAGGTGAATAAAAATATATTCTTGGGATCTAGATCCAATTTTCTACTTGAACAAATTCAATTTACATATACTGACATGATACTGTAGATATTTATTATAGAAAAACCCAATATTGGATATTTTATAGTGCCTTGTGATATTTCCATTTTCATGAAAATGTGTCCTCATACATAAGAGAATATAATAAGGATGGAATTAATTTTAAACATATCAATTTTTGGGCTTTTTATTTGTGTTATGTTATATACTAGGATAGAGGTTGCATGAAACATTTATATGTAAGGATGATATAAATAAGAAACAAGTTAACATTGTTGGATAGAATTCAAGACTATATTAATTTATTTGAGATAAAATAGTAATATGTTTCTAGTATATGGGGAGGAAAGGAACTCATTATTAGAATATATTCATATTTCAGTTTACAAACATTTCATGATGGTCTAAAATTGTCGTTGGGATATGTCATCACTGTCAATGGAGGATCTGTAAGTTTGAAGAGTTCATAAAAACGTGTGGGTATTGATTATATTTTAGATTTGGAGTATATTCTATCTTATAAGTTAGATAAAGAATATGTTTGGATATGAAAATTCAACCAATATCTTGATTTGGTACCTATATGAAAAGACACTATCAAACTTTATTGTGATAAGACTACAGTGGTGGGTCTTGCAAATAATGGATGTTTTCATCATTAGACAAAGGAATAATATTCATAAGTGTTATTTATTGAAGGATTTTTCTCAAATAGGTGATGTTGTAATGAGTAGAGTCTCTATTGGAGTCAAAATGGAGTAAACCTCGACTATTATCTCAAATTAGATGTAACATTATATTCATGTGAATTTTAGTATACATAAATTCATCATAATCTTGCTGTAGTCCAAGTGGGTGAATATTGGTGTTGGAATATTAAAATCCACTATTTGTACTTTGGGTTACAAAAACATTCAATCAAGTCAATTTTTATTAAAAATATCATTATATACAGTTCATTATTTTCAATCACTTTGATGAAATAATATCGTAGAGTATTTTTTTGAATTGAAAATGGAATAAAAGTACACATATATGAAATGAACCATGAAATTACATGAATATATTCAGAAAATGGTTCTATAGTTAGATAAAATTTATTATGGGGGAATGTAGTATGTTTATTTTCAGTTGTTAGTACTCATAATTAAATGATACTTAAACTCTTGATGTTACCACTTGGTAATCATCATGACATGAGATTATGAGCATATATCTATCAGTAGTAATTCCACAAGTTCAATGTGTCATCATATTTTCATGTATTTAATAATTTTTAATGGTCTTTAGACCATATGGATATTAATTAATTCATTTCATGACTCAAGAACGTATATTGATGACCAAATCCTTAACACTATATGTTCATGGGATGTAGTGTACATTAGGGGTATCCAAAATTACATGTTATTAATGAAATTTGTTTTGGAAGGATTTTCCCCTTCCATATTAATGGATGTGGATATCTTGAAACAATAATTGAAATAAAACTACTATATTGAATTCCATGGTAGTGATGTAATGACTTGTTTATTTCAGATATTTAGTGAAAGACGTATCAATCATATACATTGAAGACATGGGTGACAAACATGCTTGAAGATATAATTTGAAAATGGGATATTATTATAGGTATAATGCTCATTTATGTTTTTCAACATTGAAACATTAACATATTTCAATTGGGTACCTTGAATCGTTTCTAGACAGTAATGATTAACTTTAGGAAATCCCATATAATTCCAATGAAAAATAATCCTAGAGGGTCGCACACTAATTGATTCTACTGAAATCAATTAAATTTTATTTGAATTTAATTACCTGTATAAATATTATTCTCAAGACCAAGGGAAAGTTTTATACTAGATTAAAAATCACACATATTAAATAAATAGTTATTCTCAAGTTAATTGTTAAATTAAAATGATATATAATATTTATTAATTTATTTATTTAATGAATACATAATTAATTTATTTGGGTATTCAATAAATAATAAGAGGTCTAGCTTAATATTATTGTGTAAGATAGTAAATATTAATTTTTAAACTAGTAAAATTATATCTATCCATGTAAGTTATCACATGATGTGATATATGACGATAGAGGAATGGGAGAGAACCCTACCAACAGAATTGGGAGACTGTGTCTCCCATGATCACATGAGAAGCCTAAATTTTTCGTTTATGTTTTGAATCATTAGAACCTTTGGTTATGATTTTAATAAATCGATGGAGTCGGATAGATATGCATCAACTGGTCTTCAATCGCTTGAGGGATTTATAGGTAGATCATTTTCACATATTAATGATCAAACTCCAAAAAGGGTTATCAAGAAAGGCATCGTCACCCATGACTTAGACTCTTATGTAGTGATTTTAGAATGGATGATGATGTATATACAGTCCTTCATCGTGCACAATTTTTTATAAAGGTATGAATCCTTGGAAGGAACCATATCTAATTTTTATTAATTATTTTATTTCTTGATTTGATTATTTCAAATGAGTCTTGATTTCTAAATGGTTTTTTCATCTTCATTTCCACTCTACTCAGTTAAAAGGGAGATATTGGGGTTTCAGTTCATTCATCCTAAGGCCCGGAATTCTAAACATCTACAGTTGGTCTTTGAATTTTATCTTACATGATAGTAAGGAGACTTATGATCACGTATAGTTAAAGATACATGGTCTAATTTGGGTCCTTTGGCACCCTATGATCTTGTTTGAAATTCCATCTATGCTAGGAGTTATAATTGGGAAAGATGCTACTATAGAATTCTGTTTTTATGGGAACTTGTCTTGGATTTTGGTAGAGATTGGCATGAAAACTTCTCTTATTAATAAATTTTTTCTATCCATACCATAAGATAAATTATTATTTTATATTTAATATGAAAAGATTCTCCTTTTTGTGACATTTTTGGAATTTTTGTACATAAGAATATAACTGCCAAAAGGATTTTTTTTGAAATTTTCATATAAGTGGACATAAAAATCTTTAATTCCACATAAATAAAAAAGATCTTCCTACTCTGTACTCTATGGTCCAAATAAGGATTGTGGTTTCTCCAACAATATAAAATGTTTATTCTCAACATGGGTCACCCCCACAAGAGAATCCATTGTTGGTCCCTACTCATTCTACTCATAAAAAAGCGGAGTATATCATATCTAAATACTTTACTCAGATTGTCAATTCCAATAGATTCTACTAATAGTAAACTAGATTTGTCTAATGTCATTGATGTGGATCATGTGTCTATTTTTTACCTTCTTTAATGATTTTATGTATAAATTACTTATTGATGGTAATTCTGATGATGTATCTTTTGATATTTCGGATGAAAAAGAAGTCTGTACTTAGATATAGTTGGATAACAACTTGTTGCAGGGGGTAATTTGGTGGCTTCCACACATGAGAATTTTAATTCCAAAATGGATGTTTTCACCCCATGAAAATTTATGCTTCGATTTTCTTCTATATTAATGCTTCCTAAATTATCTATTTACAGTTAAAAAAAGTGAAACTAGTGCATCATTGTATGTCTCCTGAGAGGGAGGTACCTCTACCTCAGGATAGAATACTAATTAATAAACATTTTAGTATCCATGATGATAAGGAAATATCACTTTCTAATGAGGCGATAGAATTTTCTATATTAATTCACTTTCTACTCTTTTGGACCCAAAGATGGTGGAAAAAAATTGTTGTTCAATGAAGAAAGATTAAAATCTTACTCCCATTCAATTTCAACGTAATTTTTATACAAAACCTGGGATAATGCAACATGCATATAGAAAATCGATACTGGAATGAACCCTTAAACCAGTGTCAATGTCTTGATCATCATAAGAAGAAACCTCGAATACATGTGTATAGGTGAAAAAAATAATTCAATTTTTTCTGGTCATCTGACTTGTGACACTGTAAATTTATTTTTGAAAACCTACAAAGGAAGGTATGATATTAATGTGACTATAAACTCCAATAACTGTTAAAATACAACAAAAAATATGTTACTCCATTGGTTATAAGTTCATAAAGGGTAGAGAACCCTAGAAAAGGTATCAGGGTTTCATAAAGCAGTTCTTCCCTTCATAAGTTTATTTAGAATGTTATCATCAAAAATAACATTGATCTTATTTCATTTTGTTGAAGTTAAGAGGAAGAAATATTCAATGATCACATTTATGTGTTTAATGAAAATACGGGGATTAGTGATGAATAATGATCAGATGATGATGGAGGGCCATAGACATAGTTCAAAACCAGGAGAATATGATGTCATCCTTAAGGCTGGGGTGGACATGGTTTCCATCATAGCATGAGTATGAGGTCTAGATATCCTTCATCTCATATGGATCCGTTTTATCTTCCTTTTTTCTATGGAACTTTTATTTTTTGTATGTCCTTCCATGTGAATTGTTTCTTCAATAAAAGGGGTTCTTAGACCTCAACCTTTATAACAAATATATTAGCACATACTGTGGAATAAATAAAATATAATTATTTAAATACATGTAATGGGGTCATAAATGATTATAAAATTTTATTTTGTGAATTTGTGAAAATAATTTTATTAAAAACACTTAACATAATTTTGTAAATACTATACTAATGCATTCTAAGATAGGTTAAATTTGAAAATCACTATGAATAATATATTTATCTCTAGAATCTACCTCTCCATTATCACATCATATCATGATTGATATGTTTATAGGAGAATGTTTGGATCAAAGCTATAGAGATTATAAACCTATATCCTACAAGTGAAATGATAGATTACCAAAAAAATATTTTAAAAGAACAACATTTACAATGAAGATCGATCTCATGAAAAATGTTTTGTTTTATTCGATTATATTAAATTAATTATAAATTTAATTTGAAAAATATATCCTATTAGTTCCATAATTCATTATTTACATCACTTTATTATATGTATATTTGAAAATTATCCATCGAATCTAACATTTGTGGGTTCAGGATCAAATTTGATAAGAACTTCTACTACTCCTAGAACCATCCAAATTTTTTAGGGTGTGTGTTGTTTGAGGTCGGTATATCTAGGGATCCAAATGAATTAGAGGTAGTGATGTCATTAACATGTCCCTATAACATGTATAAGATCACTATATTTCATGGTTTTCTTATATTCTACCATTATTTTATCAATTAATTTGCTCATATATCGGAACCAATGAATACACTAATAGTAATTAGGGTGAAGTTATAGAGGTTAAATTAATCTGAATAATAATTTTATGATACCAATAGAAGGTTGACTACAACATATTTATTGATACTTCCTAGGCCAGATGTTGGATATATTATATACTATGATTCACTAAACGTCAATATGTGAGTGGTGTTAATAATGACTGAGAAAGTAGAGGCTTATTGGTCAAAAATATTTTGACCCCATGAGTGGAAATACCCCATTGAAGATGTAGAGATGTAATTTTTGGTCCTTCATCTATATTTTTGGGGAAAATATCTCATATATAAGATATTTTTATTCTGCACTGACCACAAGATACTCTGTTGTATCTTTAATAAACAGGACCTAAATAATTAGAAGGAGCACTAGGTAGAGTATCATCATAAAATTTAATTAAAGTGGGATTATCCATCAGGGCTATATAAATTCCTTGTTATGTTATTATTAATAATATATAGGTATATCAAGATATTCATGAGTGGTCATTAGATAAATAATTTCAATTGATGATATTATTGGATGAACGAGGATAGATGCATCTGTGTATCATATATCAGTTAATTATGCTTCACTATGGTGGTCAATATAATTATTGGAATTCATACATTCTATTAGTATTATGTTTTAGGACCTACTATAATGTGATGAATTGATACCCATGTGTTCATATAATGGAAACAATGTGATATCTGTACATGGGAGAGTAGTATCTCCTATTTCCATCGGAGCATTGTTAATGAGGGACATCCATAACTCAAGATGGGAAGTACATCTATGTGTGAAAAGGATGTACCATTATGTTATGAGATAGATTAGGAGTCCAGTGAGGAATATGGAAATCATTGGTGTTTTTTCCTGATACCTTAACTCCAATAGTGTAAAGGTCACACACCATTATCCAATGGGTTTTTTCTAGCCATTTCTGGTGTACATATGGATGTGTGATGATGTCACGATGGGATTTGTAATGGGGATACATAGGATCATAATGAGTATTAATTTAGTCTTTTGTATTTTTTATTAGTTGAAAAAGGTTCCCCATTTCTTATAAATCAAAATGATTCAATCGGTGGATGAGCTGGGAAAGTTGTATATCCATTACATAAAAATATTATATAGAGTTCATTGATAATTGTATTATACAAAGACACAAATTTCACATATCACTTTTTGTTGGCCCTAATTTCATTCCTAAGGAATCAGTTGAGGTTGGGTATAACAATCCATCATGAGAGAGATGGATAATTTGAGCATAAAATTAACATATTGGAGGATATGCATCAAACATTCATACTAGACTTCGGTAGAATGAGGGATGAGAATTTATCCTGGTATATACCTCTAAGAATAATATTTTCTTGGATTAAATAAAATTGGAAATGTTATAATATTTTTACTATAGGACATTTCATTCACCTATTTATTAGAATATGGCTGCTGAGGCCACAATTTTAGGGGCCAATTTGATACATGATACCTTCAATAGAGTGCATGTTATTTAAAAGAAGTTGACCATCTACAAGAATTCATCGATTATAAGACTATTCTAGGAGTAGAACATCATATTTCACTATGATAGATCTTCTTTTCTTAATAGTAACTTCTCATATATGCCATCAATGGTTAGATAGAATTTTTTATTGATGGACCCTATGAGTTGAAGGAGTGGATTATGATAGTGGTGTAATGTTTGGATATTCCATCTACATACTGAGTTTTACATGATGCATTTCAATATTCTCAACTCGATTTAAATTTTCTAGATCTGATGCCTGTTATAGAATATAAGGATGTTGAGTTTGTTCTAGATTTATTGTATGTGGATCATCTGTTGTTGATTATAGAACAACACCTATTTTTTGTGAATATGGTGTGAGTTTTCTAGATCCTGTGACTTTAGAGATAGATCTAGGAGTAGAAAATGTGAGTCATATATTAGAGTTTAAGATGTGTATTTTTTCATGAAAGACTACTAGATAAACTTCTATAGGATGAGAAGTCATTGGAGAGGGATAATTGTATTATCCTTTGAATTTAAATGTTTTGAAAACCCCCTTTTTCTTTAATTTTATAATTTATTTTTGTGTAAAAATTAATAGTTTGAATTTTTTTAAACATATTTAAATATTAGGGCCTACATAATGTTGAAATGATTCAATTAATAAATAGAAGGTATTTTTTTGTTACATAAATGTAACCCTTATTTTTAAATGTTAAGGAAATAATAAATAATAATTCCGTAAGTATAGGTGTTTTTTCCTGGAGTTTTGTAACCAAAGACCAATGATTACAAAATTTTCCCAAGGTAAACATTTTTGTTTTATAGGATAGTGTAGTAATTTCAAAATGATTCATATAGGAAACTCCATAGTTCATTATACAGTAGAAGGTATGAGGAATTTTCATTTTTCAAAATAAATGTTTCCTTTCCAGTTCCTATGTGTTGCTCCTAATTTCTAAATGCTATATAAGGGTAATGATGGAGCTATATAAGGTGGGAAAAAATTAAATAAATCTATATTGGTAAATAACTTTACCCATATCTGATGTCTATGATATGGATAAGGTTAGAACCATGTTACCATTATATAGGGACATTTTTTGGAAAAATAATTTTACTATTTGTTCTTGTTTCTTCTTCACCAACGCATACATGTAACCCTTTTTCTAAATTTAAAATCCTGAAATCTTTAGGAAAGTATTACATTACTCATTTGGGATTAAAACATCATTAATGGATATAATTAGACACAATTAATTTAAAATTAATTTTATATACAAATTAAATGGAGAATTAAAATTATGGTACTTATTGTCACAAACGAGTATATGGTTTTCAATGTAGAAAATATTTAAATACATGGTTCCATTATAATTTTTCGACCCTATGGATTCTATGAATCCCATAACACATTTATGCAGGGTCAGTAAATTCCAATTAATGGTATTATTTATCTTTTTTTTGGCACAACACGTGGTCATGTTCTATCACCCTCTCCCACTATTTGGTGTAGTGTTTTAAGGGAATAATTACCATATATCCTTCCATTAGAAATTTCTAAATCAAGACCTCCTAATGTTTTTGGAAGTCGGTAAAGAATTATTTAAATGAGAATAAATAATAATTATCAAAGAAGAATAATAATGAAATACCACATTTTAATCTTAGATTTTTCTAGAAATATTGAGTATTATAAAACATGGTTATATAATTAATCATTAAGAAAGTATTTTCTAGAACATTGGTTGGAATAATTTTATATCATTGAATATTTTCCAAGAGATTGAAAATATTATAGGATATGGTGTTTTATTTATATTTTGAAATAAAATAGTTGGACTTAGTCAAATGAATACTTGGCGATTGGTTGGAATCGTCTAATACACCGAAAATATTTGTGTGATGATCCATTGATGAATCTTGATGTTCCTCATGAATCAAGTGAAGGAATGAATTTCCTTAAAATTTGAGGATCTCATGTTATCTAGATTAAATAGAATTACTCATGTGCTGACATGGGTTGTACTCTCCATTTATTGTGATTTGTTGTGGGTGTGTGTGTTTTCCTAATACTTGTATATGATCGATGTTTAATGATAGTTGTAATAGTAGTATTCTTCCATGATTTATATGGATGGACATAATGTTCTTGATGGTAATATATTTCTCATGATACCATTCTACATATGTTTATCATGATACACTTTTCTATGAATTATATTTCTTTGGAGGGTTGGTTCATGGTACACATGAAAATTCACCATTATGGAATGATTACCCCATAGAGGCAGAGTGTGCATGATGTGCGTTAGTGAAGTTGGTGGAGCACGATATCCTTCACGATCTAGCATTACATTATTCCATAATGATTTTGAGGAATATTATGAAACATAATTATTGTTTTATTTTGTTTAGTGTGTCAATTCAATGCCTTACCGATTCTAAGTTTTATACATGCTTAATGCATAGTAAAATCTATGTGGAATGTTGATGAACATATGGATAGTTTTTTATCATTTTAGAAGAGTCTTGTGACGTTCCCAGTCAGGATCCATGTATCCCTGAGAGGGGGAGGGGTGAATCAGTGATATCTTTTTCTTTTTCTGTTTCCCCTCTTTGAAATAGCCTTCGCCTCATGTTAAAGTGTTTCTTCCCTTGCTGAACACACACAACCATATGAACACAATATTTACAAGGTTCACAAGCCAACAAGAGTAGCTATATCCTTTGAATGGTACAGAAACAATCCAGTACCACACAATCCACTAGAGAACAATCCTTTGATGTGGAATACAACAAGTAGGACTTACCCTTACACTCATGTAGCACTTTGAAAACAATACAATAGTGTGTGTGCTCCCTCCCAGCACGGATAGGGTAATACAATGGATCAATGCTTCTTAATGATCATACACAAATCAAATCTTTCAAATCAATTATACACTTTCCTACACAGAAGCTGGCAGGAACCCATGGAGAAAAACATCTTGCATGCCCACTTCCACTTGCACGCCCTATACTTGCGCGCCTACAACTTTTGCACTAAAACTTGTGTGCCCTAACTTGCACGACAAGGATTGTGCGGCAGACTTGCATGGAAACACTTTCACTGCAATCATGCACTCCACCATACTTCCACACCTTCTAAATAACCCTCATCTTGCACGCCAAAATCACTACTTGCGTGCCCAGAGCTCAAAAATAATTCTCATGTATTGAGCCTTATGAAATGTGGAGGCTATTCGTCTATTTATATGATTTTTTGTGACTTGTGCGGCCTAGAATTGCACGCCAATACTTGCACGCTGCATCATCATTTGCACATCGCTTTATCACTTGCATGACGTTCCATCACTTGCACGCCACTTTCTTTCCTTTGTCATATTTTGATATGATGATGTTGAACTATGACTTGCATGTCAGTTCACTTGCACGTCAATACTTGTGTGCCACCACTTGCGTGCCAATACTTGCGCGACACTTTCCTTATTTTTTCCATATTTCTGAAATAATGCTTTTTGAAATATGACTTGTGCACCTATACAACACTTGTGCACATCCACTTTCGCACCACCACTTGCACGCCTTCTTCTTTCCTTTGACATTTTTGGATAGTATGATATTGAAATGTGTTTTTCCAAAAACACTTCTTTACTCTCTCTATACTTTATACGGCTTGGACCACAAGTTATCCAAACATGTGATGGTTGTAAAATAAAAATCAGAAAACCATTGTATGATTTCTAATCCTTTTACAAAGTGAATTGATTTATCTTCTTTGACAAAAAAAGACATCACTCTGTAACAACAACCTATTCTTACTTCCTTATCCATCCAACTTGGTCCCAACAATCTCCCCCTTTGGATTTTATTGTCAACCATGATTCATAAATCACTGAACATTGTAACGTTTAAGCAATGGATTACTTATCAACAATTATAAACCTACACGAGATAACTCATTGTAGGAAACAATAATTATTAACATCCAAAACCTTGTTGTCCAAAAATAGTGACTATGAAATCTCATGAGCGTACCTCCTCAACCTTCTTCAGAACAACTTTCAAGCTTCTACAACAACATTTTTTAACATCATTCAAGCTTATACTTCAGTATTCTTCACTTCTTCAACATTCATGGAAAACAAACAACATTGTTTCATACAACCACTCCAAAAAATAGTTAAAATAGTTAAAACACATACATGCTAGATTCACACCTTACCCACAACTCCCCCTTTATGCATGCATCTATAATGATAGATTTATGAAACAATTATCCCCCTTGAAAACAGTATCCAAAGGAAATATGAGAGTTGGGACAGAAACAGGTACGATAACCATGACGAGAAGGAGGTTGGACACCACTTTTCAACCTCAATTTTGCAAATGGTTCCTTCAGTAATGGTTTTGTGAGTATATAAGCAACTTGTTCAGATGTAGGAACATACTCCAACCTCAATTAATTCTTCTCCACCTGCCCTTTGATGAAATGGTACTTTATATTGATGCGTTTTGAAAGAGAATGTTGTACTGTATTTCTTGTAAGATTGATTGCACTCTGATTATCACAACCCAAGAGCAATGGTAGCATTACTTCAAGAAGTAGATCTTCTAACTGAGTCTTCGTCCACATTAGTTAAGTTATAGCTTGAGTAGAATCAACATACTTAGCTTTGGTTGTGCTAAGAATTACTGAATTATATTTCTTGGTATGCCAACTAACACAACATTCCCCTAGAAAGAATACTCCAACAGATGTGGATCTTCGATCATCAACATTTCCTACCCAATCAGCATCAGAATCCCCAAATAGATCAATATTTCTAGATCCATCATACCTTATTCCAAAAAAATTTGTTCCTTTGAAATATCCGAGAATTCTTTTTCCAGCAATCAAAGGTGATTCTTTAGGATCACTCTAAAATATTTCACATAAAGTGACAACATAGACGATGTCGGGTCTTGAGGCAGTCAAATACAACAGACTTCCAATCAGCTTTCAAAACACTTTCTAATCAACTTCCTTGACCTCTTCATATTTAGACAACTTGGTTCCCACTAAAATCTATGTGGAAACTAGTTTCAAATTTTCCATGCCAAACTTCTTCCGAAGTTCCTTAGCATACTTTTCCTGTGACAGAAAAACATGATTCTTCTTCTGTGAAATTTGTAGCCCAAGAAATTAATTCATTTCTCCCAGAATAGACATCTCAAATAACTTCTTCATCTCTTCAGAAAATTTTTCACATGATCTTTCATTATTTCAAGCAAATATACGATCATCGACATAAAAAATTACAATCAGTGAAAACTCCTAAAATTCCTTGATGTAGAGATTTCTATCAACTCTCCCTATCTTAATGTTCATCTTCATTAAGAAAGTATCTAATTTAGAATACCATACTCTCAAAGCCTTTTTTATCCCATATAAATCCTTCTTCAACATGCACACATAACTTTCATCCTTTCAAATCACAAATCCATAAGGTGGATTAATGTAAACTTCCACGTCATGGTAACCATTCAAGAATGAATATTTTACATCCATTTGAAAGATTTTGTAACCTCATTGTGCATAAGTAGAAAGAAAGATTATGATTGTTTCTAATATTTCCACCAGAGCAAAGGTTTCATAAGAATCAATGCCTTCAATTTGTGAATAACCTTTTCAAACTAATCTTACATTGTTTCTTATTACTTTACCTTCTACATTCAGCTTGTTCTAGAAAATCCACTTTGTACCAATAATGTTCTTGTTGTCCGGCTTGGGTACAAGTTCCCAAGTATTAATCTTATCTATCTGATCAAGCCCTTCATTCGTAGCATAAACCCATTCTGGATGCTTAAAGGCTTCATTCACATCATTCTGTTCAACTTTTGAATAAAGACAAGTATGTGATATAGCGTTTGTTGTTCTTCTTGTTTGGACACTCTGATTTTTATCTCCAATAATGTTTTGACCCTACAATTTCTTCCTCAACCTATAATGAGTTGTTTGAACTCCATCTACATCACTTGAGATCTCTATGTCAGATTCCTCTTCATGATTAGGATTAACACAGTCAGAAGCATTATCAGAAATGTTAACAAAATCTTCTCTATCCTACTCGACTTCGACATCAACATATGAATGATTTTCTTTCTCTGCATTTTCAACGACTTTTACATCTGAAGAATTAATAATTCTTCTTGTTTCTTTATTGATGCATCTTTATCCTATTCCTTCTGGAGCATAGCTATGGAAAACTACGTCATATCCTCTTTGATCAAACCTTCCTTGGTTTCCACCTTTCTTCTTTATAATACATGGACTCCCAAAGAATCTCAAGTGTTTCAGACTTGGAGTTTTTCCCAAGAACATTTCATATGGAGTTATATCTGAGGTTGTCCTATAGAAACACCCATTCTGAATATAAACCGAAGTTCTCATGGATTTCCTCTAATAAAAATGAGAAATACAATGTTCATGTAACATACTTCTTCTCATTTCCACCAGACGTGGATTCTTTCTTTCATCCACTCCATTTTGTTGAGGTTTATGGTGAACTAAACTCATGTTGAATTCCAAGTTTCTCTAGACAATATTCAAAATATTCATTCTTATACTCCCCACCATTATCAGTTCTCAACTTCTTCAATGAATTCTCACATTCCTTATCTGATTTCCTTCTAAAACTCTAAAACATTGTTAGAGGATCTGACTTATGTCTCATGTACATAACACACGTAATGCGAGTAAAGTCATCAATGAAAGTAATGAAGTACTTATCTCTATTTGAAGATTTAATTCTCATTGGTCCACATATATATGAGTTTATGAGTTCCAAGGGACATTTTGAGTGAATTTCAACTCTCTTGTGCATAGAATTATTAATCTTACCATTCTCACAAATAGTGAAACACTAATCTCTTTCTCTTGATAAATCAGGCATATCCAGAACACTGCCTTGCTTTGATAACTTGAACCTATTTCTCTGACACATGTGCCCTAGATTTTTATGCCATAATCTATTTTCATCCACCAAAATCATGTAACAGGAGTTCTGCACATCACCAATTTCTAATAGATTCCCTCTTGTCTGTTGGCCTCTTGTAACAATATTTCCATCATTTTTACTTTTCAGAACAAATCCATCTTTTCTAAATATTTCCATGTTTCCCTCATAACAGAGTTGTGACCCACTTAACAGGTTATGTTTCAGCCCATCAACATATAGTGTTTTCCTGGATTTCATCTTTTCGTTTCCAATAATGGCCGATCCAACACCTTTGATACATAGAGATTCATTATTTGAAAATGTCATTGTTCCTTCTTTGAAGTCTTTCACATTCTTCAGCAGCTTTAGGTCTCCTGTCATATGAGAGGAACATCTACTATCAAGAATCTAGGGATGTTCTCCTTTTGTAGCTTTCAAAGAAGTTTTGACAACAAGAGATTTTTTCCTTCCTTTTTGTTCACTTTCTGTTGTGCTTCCATCAATTTACTATCCTAGTCAATGTGTTCTATACAGGCAACCATGCACTCTTTCTTTTCAAAATTATTAGACCAATCCCTTTTAACTTTAAAAAACTCTGGCTTTTGAGAATTATTAATAATCTTTTGTTGCTCTGGTAACACACTAAGGCATCCCTTGGAAAGATGTTCAGGTCGATCACATGTTTTACAAATAGTTTCCAGTGATTGGAACCTATTATCAACCTTCACACCAGTCATCTCAGATATCATCTGAAATTTATTTGGAGACTTTCTATTTTTTATGGATTGACACCCCCTCAATCCTTGTCTTTCAAAACTTGTGGAATAGTTGTAATGTTATTGATTAAACTAACACATGATTGAAGTGTGTCTGAATCCACCACAATACCAGCAGTAACCATAGAATGAATATTTACCTTTGAAACTTCTATACTGACTGAAGTTGTGAACATGATTCTCAGAATCCTTCTTAATAGAACCTTATTGACCATCAAACTTTCTATTTTCAATCGTAACTTTCTTTTTTACCTAATATTTTTGTTCAAAATTATCAATACCAAAAGTTGTAGAAATCTTTCTGGACATAGGATTTTTATTTACTTCTAATTTTTCAGCATTACTAACTTTGGCCACATACATAACCTTTCAAACTTTGTTCCAATTATAACTAGTTTCATCTTTCCTCAAAACTTTTGAAGATAAATTTTTTGGACCCTTCATTTGTTCATTCTTACTGGAACATTCACCATATTCTGAGATAGAAGTCTTGAAACTGACATTCATTTCTTTAGCTTTGGACAGTTTCTGTTTGAATAGTTCAAAATCTTCTTCTTTTTCATTCAGCTTTACTTCAAGATGATCATTATGATTCTTTTCATTCTCAAGAGAATTATTTAGATCATCAATCTCTTTTTCCATCTTTATTTTCACCTCAGAAAAAAAACCATGTTGATTGTCTAATGTGAAAATTTAATTTATCAACATTTTTTTCCTACTCAAGCCTTCTGATCTTCCGCAAACATTCATTCAACTCTTTTTTCAGATGATATTCATGTTTAGTTTCTTCTTCTTCAGAACTATTTCTCATGTAATCTTCATTATTCACTGCTGCAATAAAGGTATTATCTCTAGCATTATCAGTAGATGATTTCTCAGATTCATGTTCTCTATCATCTTCTTCATCTCTAGATAAAAAGTTTCTTCATTTTTGATTTGAAGAATTTTTTAACCTTACCCTGTGAAAAATATTTATCTTTGTCAGTTTGTTTCTTCTATGACCTTCTTGGTCATCTCCCATCATTATCATTGTCTTCTTCTTTATTCTTTTGAGGACAGTTATCCATAAGATGACCAATATCTCCACATTCAAAACATTTCAAGGGAGGTTTCCCTTTGTATTTCCTTGTACCTCTTTTCACGTTTTTAGAAAACAATGATAAAATTTCATCAAAATTGTTACATACCTCATCTTCATAATCAGATTCACTAGCATAATATTCAATAAGAGTCTCCTTTGACATCTCTCTCATTGAAGCCTTGAATGACATTTCTTTACCTGCTTTTGTTTTGGTCTTCATAGTCTTCTCCCTTCTCATTTCATAAGTAATGAGAGTTATATGCAAGTCATCCAGAGATAATGTCTCAGGGTCACTATATTCTAATGAAGACACATTAACATCAAATTTTTCTAGCAGAATTCTCAAGATCTTTTCTAAAACTGTAGAATCCTCCAACGTTTCACCAAGACATCTAATTGTACTAACAATATCATTTATCCTAGTAATGAAATCCCCTACAGATTCAGATTATCCCATTTTCAAGTCTCTATACTTAAGTCTCCATATATGTAGTTTAGCCTTCTTCACTTTTGTATTTCCTTCATATATGTTCTTCAGTTTGTCCCAGATTCCTTTGGCTTTAGCAACACCTTTCACTCTTAAAGATTCTCTCTCAGAAAGAGATGAAAGTAATGCATTTTTAGCTCTTCCATCATTCTCAAGATTCTTCTTATTGATATGAGTAATATGAACCCTATCATCAATAGCAGGAAATCCATCCGTTTTAGTTTCAAGAACATCATATTCAAGAGACATAAGATAAGGAATCAATCATTCCTTCTAGATGTGATAGTTATTTCCATAAAAAATTAGAATACCCTTACTATTCACGCAATTTAGATTCTCCATCAAAACTTCTCTTCAACCACTTTACCAAAGAATAAACAAAGGGAACCTGTCTCTGATACCAATTGAAGTTCCCAGTCAGGATCCAAATATCACTAAGAGGGGGAGGGGTTGAATCTATTATATCCTTTTCTTTTTATGTTTCCCCTTTTGAAACAAACTTCTCCTCTTGTTATAATGTTTATTCCCTACTGAACAAACACAACCACATGAAAACAAGATTTACACGATTCACTACTCAACAAGAGTAGCTACGTCCTTGGTATGGTACAGAAACAATTCAGTACCACACAATCCACTAAAAAACAATCCTTTGATGTGGAATACAATGAGTAGGATATACCCTTACACCCGTGTAACACTTTGAAAACAATCCAATAGTGTGTGTGCTCTGTCTTGAAACAAATAGGGTAATAAAATGGATCAGTGCTTCTTAATGATCTTACACAAATCAAATATTTCAAAGTAATTCTTTACTTTCCTACCTAGAAGTTGGAGGAACCCCTGGAGAAAAAACATCTTGTGCACCAACTTCCACTTTCATGCCCTAGACTTGCACACCTACAACTTTCACTCCTCTTCTTGCTCACTACAGCTTGCGCACCCAGAGCTCAAAAATAATTCTCAAGTATTGAGCTTCAAAAATGATGAGTCTATTATTATATTTATAGGAATTTTAGTGACCTTCACGACCTAGACTTGCACTCCAATACTTGTGCACCTCTTTATCCCTTGTGCATCACTTCATCACTTGCGCATCATTCCATCACTTTCATGCCTCTTCCTTTCCTGTTTCATATTTTGATATGATGATGTTGAAATATGACTTGGACGTCACTTCACTTGTGCATCAATACTTGTGCTCAACCACTTGCACTCCACCACTTGTGCGCCAATACTTGCGCTCCACTTTCCTTCCATTTCCATATTTCAGAAAAAATACTTTTTGAAATATGACATGCGTGCCTATACAGCACTTGCACACCACTACTTGTGTGCCTCCACTTGTTCACATTCTTCTTGCCTTTGACATTTTTTGATAGTATGTTATTGAAATGTGTTTTTTTTGAAAAACACTTCTTTACTCTCTCTATCCTTCATATGGCTTTCACCAAAAGTTCTCCAAACTTGTGATGGTTGTGAAATACAAATCCGCAAAGCATCATCTGATTTATAATCCTTTTACAATGTGAATTGATTTATCTTCTTTGACAAAAAAGAAAACACTCTATAATATAAAACTATTCATACTTCTTTATCTATCCAACTTGGTCCCAACATCTTGATCATCAATCAAACATGGATCTAAATCAGTTTTGGTGGGGGTTTGTGGTGGATTGTTTAGAAAAGAATAACTTAGTGAAGGATTTTTTTTAATTATTACTCAGTTTACACTTATTATTGTCTCAACATACACCTATGTTGCATGGGAACACTTTTAAAGGACTTATTAGTTGTGTTATTCTCAGTTTTCGTACACAAACCCTACACGAGAATCTCAATGTTCTTGAAATATATCATCTATACAGATCTGAATATTTGAATAGGGCCCATGAATGATGGATGAGAAGTGGAGCATGGATCTGGTGGAATCAGGGGATAAACTCTTGAGTATTCCACATATACTTATTTATTATTTTAACTTTTTCACTTTTATACTCTGATTTGGCTTTCCAATAAGGGAGAAAGTTTGTTTCCTATATGACATGTGTACCTATTGATTAATTATTTTCTACTTATTAATCTAATAATTATATTATTTGTTATATTTTTTGAATTATTGGTTAAGTTATTCCATGATACTAGAGGTATAGTCTCCTAGTAGATGAGGTTAGATCCTCACTACAAGCCCATAGCCTCTTGTAGAATGGATTGTGCACAAAATGTCATGACACAATTTGGTTGGTACTATCACAACCCATCCATCAGGACCCATGTCATGACTACCCCAATCCCCCTTACAGAGGCCAGGTGTTGGAGACTAGCACTGGAATGGAGTATCCCAAAATCAGAAAGACATTGCCTTTAAAGCTATAAAAACACACAGTCCAAGAACTCAAAAATATGCTACCACTATGTAAAACTACTATAGTAAAAGTGTGTAAAAAAGTAATGGGGTTGGAATACAATCCCAAATGAAAGATAAAACTACAATAGAATACAATAAACAGATCCTGGGATCATCCACCAGGGGTCCTACATGATGTGTAGTTACAACTCATCTCCACAGCGCTCCACGTTAACTGTCACCGCCATCCATCGTCTGGTCAGAGATCCACGAGTCTTAGTCAAGGACTCCCATCATCTGCAAAATACATAACAAGGTGTGGGATAAGACATGTAAGGATGAGTATAACAATACATAGTAGGGACCCCGAGACCCCCAAAGGTAACTCATAATTCCCTAATAGAAAAAACATAAATCATGATCTCATTGATAAGGCACAAAGCAAAAGACTCTGCTCAAACCTGGTATAACATATGTATAGAAGTACCAATGATCAGTCATAAGGCTAGATCATCTTATTCTGTTAAGAGGAACTATTGATGACCCATATAGAATAAATAGGTACTGACCCCCACTGACCCACAATCACAGGATCAGTATATGATGACCCACACAGGATCCCTTAGCACTGACCCACACATGATCTAACCACACATGATAGTTACGCATTAACCCACAAAATATCACTAGATACTGACCCTCATAGGATCTCTTGGTGATATCCCACACTAGATCTCTAGATTCTATCATCTGTATGATCTTCCTCAAATTTCCACCTCATAGCCAACCACTGGATACCCACACAAAGCATTCTTGATTCTGAAAGAATCTGATCCTCAATCCATCAGTTGTATCTCAACTAGAATGGATTCCCATGAAGAATTGTCCTGAGGATATTCCATGTCATAAGGGTTACAAGGAAATAGATGGAGCATCAACCAAATGCCCTGTTTGTATGTTATATGAATTTTAGTATCGATTGCACTGTTGGATTTAGGTACAATCCAACCTAGCCATACTCCAACATTCTTCAAAACTCAGGTGTAGTATCTCAAAAGGAACTCCGCATTCTGAGTATTCCTACGATGTAGACGGTTCATCAAACGGATGTCCGGTTTTCGGGATACAGCCTTTTATGCTTATTTGGGCTGAAGTGGGTCCAAGCCTAGTTCAACCTGGGTCCGACCCAGCCAGGCCCACTTCAGATCAGTGCAGTCCACTAGCAGGGTGAACTGTGTGGAGGGTATCGCTCCCCCCTTCCCAAATGTCATAAAAGATGTTCAACATTTATGTAACTAGGTGCACCACGTGGATCCGCCTCGGCTGGTAGCGGGACCTATGGGGGGTGGGTCCCCTTCTTCATGGCTTTGTATTTGAAGCAACCTCCTGCACCGCCCAAAGACACAATGGTCCCTAACAATGCTGCCGGTCGAGAGTAATCTTCCCTTCGGTCTGTCGTGGAACAGCCCTCTTCCGTATCCGTCAAGTGATGGCACTTCTTCCGTGGGGCTATAACGATACTCCTGAGCTCCATTTTCACTAATGTCTACGCCTACATGCCTCCCAAGATGATGATGTCACTCTGTCCCTCCTAGTATCAAGGTTCCTTCAAGTTAAGAAATCTGCTTCTGAAGAACATAATGATAAAACAAGTGGTGGAGGGTCTGAGCCTTGTTTTTTGGCCCATTCCCTCCTCATCTACATAATAACATGGGTGATATTAATTCATCTTCAAACACTTCGAATTAATCAAGAAAAAACCCATCGAAATAGTCAAAACAATACCCCATACATCAATAATCACCGGAGGTGTTGCAGTAGTTGTGGGAGAAGAGTCTTATTTGGATGATTTTGTCAGTGTTCGTCATTCCTGGATCATTTCTGCCCAAGCATCCACCCACCCCCCCCCCCCACCAGAGGAAATTTCCACATTACATCGTGAGGGATTCCACTCTTGATGAAGACATATTAAAATCCCCCAACCATTATTTATTAAAATCGAAGGAGGGTGAGTAACACATCGAAAAAATTAATGAGGATCATTAATGTGTTTTTAATTAATGATCCTCTTAATTCCCAATCTGATTGACGGTTCAAAAGATAGAAAATTCCTCCCCAATTGAATTTATGAATAGTGAAATTCTATTATTTTTAGTAAAAGCTAAATACACTAATAATAGAGTCATGTATGATGTTCTTCTGGATTAACCCCAATTGAATTGGGATCACATTATAAAATTACAATTCATGGTCATGGAAGACTCACAATTCCTTTTCTTGTGGATAAATAATAAATTAATGAATATAATATAGAGAAATACACTCTCCCATTCACTATATAAACCACCCCTCGCCCCTCTTCCTCCCACCCCACTCATGCTTCAATAGTTTCCTAAATTTTTCCAAATACTCATACCACAACCTCTCCCCACTTTCATGACCTTATGGTCTCACCAAAAGGCCAAAAATAATGGTCTTACGGAGTTTCTCATGGAGGAGTACCCAAGTGGTAAACCTCTCTTCTCTTTTCTTTCAAAATCATTTATTAGTATTATTATTTTGTTTCTCTCTTGTCACCTCACCTCATACATATTCCAAGAAAATTACAGTACCTTAACTTTACTAGATTTTTATTATTCTAATGAAATATTTCATCATAATATCTCTTTTTCTCCTCCTTTTATACAATAAAGGACAACAGAGTCCGAGATGTGTTAATTTATCACACTCAAGGAAGACGGGTTTTCAATTGGCATTATTATCTTCCATAATAGTAATTAAACCTTTTAAATGGTTTAACCAGATAATTATATATTTATTTTATCATTTTTAATGTTCTGGAATGCTTACACACTCATAAAATGGATTAATATTACAAAGAAGTTTATTTTGCACAAAACCGCCAAGCCAAATCCAAGAGTTTATTAACTCATCAAATGATTCATCCTTATAGTATATAACCAGAGTCATTATAAGATCATTTTTATATCTTTAATGTCACTAATAATGTATATTAAATATTCTGCATGATTAACCACAATTCAAACAAACATCCATTCATGAATACAAGTAAATGGATCACGAAAACCAAAGAAGAAAATGCTTCCAAAATAGTAAAATTTAATATCTTAAACCCATCAAAAGGACATTAATGTACATAATAAGGTTATAACATATCAATTAGATGTTGATGAGGTTCTGGAATTATTAATTAATGAAGTTAAATTTTATTATTCCGGTTATTAAGAACAATCAAGAACACCTTCAGGCATAAGGTAAGGGATCCTCTCTCTCACTTTTGTTCACCAATCTCCCCTATATTATCCTATTTAATTTTTAATACCTAATGATGGTGTTTGTTTTATCAACCCCCATACATACCTTATGATATATATGTAATCAGATACCCCTTTAACTCTCATTAATCCCTTTCAAGAACACTCGTTTCCATACTGAAATGTTTGTAAGAGGTTTTCTCATCTCACTTTCAATTCTGTGGGATTTCCATTATTCACCTATTATATATTATATGTGGTATAGGTGTACTACCATTTGATATATATTATCATGATTTCTCGTTATGTTCATGGTATAATGAGAATCATTTGGGGGTTATTAACTTTTGGTCATACGATACCATTGATTAGAACATGGTAACGAGAATTGTATATATTTTCACTTCATTGTGACTTGTTTAGTACTGTTCACCTACACTTTCTTTTGTGGTGTACCTACATCCCATTTGAGATAACTTTTCAATTGAAATTATATTACTTTTTTTAAATGGTTGGGTCCAAAACCTCGTTTATTATTAAAGCAAAGCAAAGGCCACTTTAACTGGGTAGAAGGAGACCCATTACATAGCCCGAAGGCCCATTGGACATTTAGCCCATTACATAGCCCTTAAGCCCATTTTTTGGCCCAAAGACCATTATGTGTATAGTAATTCAGTAGTACCAACACTGCTATAGTACATCACATTACCAACTACTGGTATAGTACTCTAGAGTCGCTACAATGACCTTCCGCCACTACGGTGCTCACCGTTGATACAGTGTTGTCGCTGCTATAGTATGCTACAGTCTACTACAGTACCCTGTGCCCAATGGGGTTTAAACCCCTATTTTTTCATATAGAATTAATGGGTTCTTACCACTAAGCCAAAATACAACTAAAATTAAAATTATATTACATTTAAATGACCATATTTTCATATCATGTATAAGTTTATTGTCTACTCTGTATACCATTTTGCACACAATATTTATTTTGAATGTTGTTTTGACTGTGGAAATATTGATAAATATGTGTCCTCTATTCTATACTGATAATGTAAATTCATATTTCTCTTATGTTGAATCTATGTATAAAGAATTATTTGGAGAAGAAGCAGTGGGTGGGGCCCACTATAGCCCCTTGATGCATCAGTTGGTCTCATGATACAAATCAGTTGGTGACAAACCCTTCGAGTTTGTTTCCAAAAATCATATGGGTTCTTACCCATAGAAGTAAACCGTTTTTAAAGTATTGTGGTATCATGTTCTAGATAATTAAGTCCAATAAATAATACTTATCTTTATTAATTATCAATTTTTACTATCCCTGAGGTTTTCACTATGGCAAAATCTATGGATGTAGTTTCATTCCAAGTTTATTAATCGCGTGAGTTTTTCATTTATTCACCATGCCATATTGATTATGTCAAATTCTTTATAATTCAGTTTTTATTGATTCATGATTCCTATATTTGTAAACCTTACTGAGCATTTGAGATCCCCTCTTTAATTGTTTAATTTCCACAGGTGATGAAGAGGAGATCATTTATTGAGTTCTTGTGCATGCATTTGTTTAGTTTTTGTTTTTATTGTATTTTGTAACCATTCCTAATGTAATTTGAGTTACATCTATGTATCTAGTTTCTTTAAAACTACTAAATTGATCGTTCCATCAAGAATTCATTCCATATAACCATTCCAATGTACTTAGTAATTCACAGGCTCCAGTCTAGAGGTGTTGGGGTGTTACAGTTGGTATCAAAGGAAGTTTAGTAGAAAACAAGGAAAATAGATCAGAAAACATATATTCGGGAACAAATACCTGAGAAAGTATTTGTAAAAAAAATACAATAACGTCCCGATATTTGGTAAGGAATATATTATGTGGATATTCAAATAAATCCATCCATATCTGGATACACGCAGGTAGAGGTGTCTTTGGCACAGATGTACATAGGAGTGAAAGAACCAACTAAAGGTTTTGGGCTTAACCCGAGGTATCCTGGTACATGACAACGGGCCTTTCTGCACTCTTGGTTATGAAAATCCAGGGGATATTCTTAGGATAATTCATATTTTCATTACAATCCATTGTGAAGGATTGAAATGTAAATTATTCCTCAAAGAAACAATTTTTTTTGTTATGGGATTAGCCATGTGTAGGATCTCAATTTATGATTTGTATTTTTTATGTTATGATTATACATTTTGATTTATACCCTAATAAAATTTATTCCATTATTTGGAAATGGCATCTAATGGAAGAATGGGAATCGATACTTGTGGGAAATGTAAGGATCTCCCCACTGAGAAATTCAAAACAGTCAATGTTGGAGCAGACCAGATCATGACCATATTGGGGAAACATACTCAGGTTGTAATGAATAACCATTCCATGCATATTTTGGATCATTTCATGCAGCAGAAGCCCCCATCTTTCAGTGGGACTAAAAATCCATTTGTTTCTGAGCAGTGGATGAAGTCCCTTGAAAAGATATTCATGGCATTAAGATGAAATGAAAATGAAAAGGTCGCACTAGAATTATATTGTCTCAAGGGAAATAGTGTTCAATGGTGGTCCTTGATTCATAATACCATGGCGAAAGAAGAAATAGAAGATATGGAATAGAGGACTTTTAAGGAAATATTCTTCCAAAAATATTTCCATTGTGAGCAGCAAATTGAACTGAAGATAATATTCATTGTCTTAAAACAAAGGGAATAAGAGAGTGTTGAAGTAGATGAGTCTGCCTTCACAATGAAAGCTAGTTATTCCATAGATTTCGTGTGATACTCAGTGAACAAAATTGATCATTTATTTGAAGGTCTTAAGATAAGTCTTCGAATGGCTCTGGCTTCTCAAACATTTCCATCACATGATGAAATTGTATCAAGTGAAATCAAAACATTGAAGGAATATTATAGATAAAATTTGTTCAAAGGAAACCAA
This sequence comes from Viscum album, assembly GCA_963277665.1. Lineage (NCBI taxonomy): Eukaryota > Viridiplantae > Streptophyta > Magnoliopsida > Santalales > Viscaceae > Viscum > Viscum album. The sequence goes on along the minus strand of OY728134.1, from coordinate 408,461,883 downwards.
TATAAGAAGCGATACTCTGATTACCATGTAAAAGTAGAAGCACCAATGAAATGAAAGGGAATGATGAAATTCCCATTATACGAGAATTGTATAATGAATCATATGGAGAAATCATTAAAAGGCATGGGAGACTACTATAAATGTGGAGAAAATAGGAATATATCTAATGAATGTAAGGGTAATAAACAATTTTATGATGTTGAATGATAGAATTGTAGAGAGATTGGACAATATGAAAATGAGTGTCCTAATGTAATAGTAACCTTACCTCACAAAAGGCCATGAGAACAAGGGTGAGCATATTCAATTACAATAGTGGAGGTTGAAGTTCATAATTATGTGGTGTCTAGTACTTTAATTGTCTCTTCAAACATAGCCAACACTTTATTTGATTCTAGTTCATCGCATTCATTTATATCTTATCAGTTTTCTAAGTGAATTATACATGTCTAATTTTTTTTTAATAAAGGAGTTATCAGTCAAAACACCTAAGGGGTGCATCATTGAATTAAAGGCTTGTCATGTAGTCCCCCCCCCCCCGTGACAAATAAAGGTGATTTATTTTCTAACCTTATCATTATACCAGTGAATGAATTTGATATAATTATAGATACAAATTAGATGTCAAACTATGATGCAAAGATTTATTAAAATAAAAAGAATGTTACAATTTTTGAAATTGGTGTAGAATCCCTTATCTTTAGAGCATAAACCTCCCCACCTGATTTTTATCGAGATTCACCCCTAGTATCTCTACTAAATTAAATACTTGGAGAGGAAGACAAACCAATATCTATGGGCTAGGAAAGAAATATTCATATTGAAGATCTGTGTATTGTGTAAGAATACATAGATGTTTTTTCAGAGGATTTACCTTGACATCTTCTAGAGTAGGAAATTGAGTTTTCCATTGAAATAATTACTTGTGAGAGACATATATCAATGACCCCCCTATATAATGGACACTATGGAGATAGTTGACCTAAATAAACACCTAGAGTAGTGGAGTGACAAAGGATTTATTCTACCTAGTGTTTCTCAATGGGGAGCCCAGGTCTTGTTTTTCATGAAGAATGATAGATTCATGAGGCTTTGCATTGATTAAAGGGAAATAAATTCTATTAAAATAAAAATTATGTATACTCTGGCTCATATTGAAGATTTATTTGATCATCTTCCTGGAGTTCAATACTTTTTGAATATTGACCTTCGGTCTGAATATCATCAGCAATGTGTGAAGAAAGAAGATATTCCTAAAACAACATTTTGAACCTGTTATGGGCATTACAAGTTTACAGTGATGCCTTTTGGACTAACTAATGCACCAACTATTTTCATGGATTTAATTATCTAAGTTTTCAAGGAATATATTGATAAATTTTTGCTGGTATTCATCGATGATATCTTGGTATACTCAAAAATCTATTAAGACCTTGATGATCAATTGCGGATTATTCTGAAAAATAATAGAAGAAATGAATAATATGGAAAGATTAGAATATGAGAATTCTGGATTCAATCAGCTTCTTGTGTAAGCCATATTGTGTCTAAGGATAGAATCCTAATTGATCCTCCAAATACAAAGGCGATCCAAGATTGGACCACTCAAGCAAATATAAATGAGGTAAGCAATTTTATTGGCTTAGCAGGTTACTAACAGCGATTCATTCAAAAAATTTCCCGACATTCTAACCCGCTATCCAAGGTCACACATAAAGGAGTTATGTTTTTGTTGAAAATAGAATGTATAGAATGATTCAATTAATTGAAATTAATATGTGTCAATGCTCAAGTTTTGACTCTTCCATTTGGATGTGATAGATTTGTAATATACAACGATGCATCAAATAATGGATTGGGTTGCGTTCTTATGAAAAATAATTAAGTAATTGTCTATGCATCAAGACAGTTGAAGAATCATGAGAAAACTTTTCCAAATCCTGATCATGAGTTAGCAGCTATAATCATTGCTATGAAAATATGGAGACAATATCTCTATGGAGAAATATGTGATATTTATAAATACCACAAGAGTTTGAAATACATTGTCAAACTAAATGAAATCTACATGACGAAAAGGAGATGGATAGAGATACTAAAATATTAGGATTGATCAATAAAATACCACCCATGAATGGAAAATAAGGTGGCATATGCATTAATGAGTAAAGATCATGGACACCGGACACAAATGTGGATTGAAAGAGATATCATATTCATGGACCTACTGAAGATGGATATGGGAATTTTTAAGGAAGGGGAAACAAAATTCCCCTTTCAAATGATTTCTCAAACAAATGTATTAGATAAGATAAAAATCTATCAACAAGATGATGAGAATCTGCACAATAAAATTATTGCTGTTAAGGATGGGAGATTCAAAGAATTCATGTATGTGGAAGGAGTTGTGATGTTTGGAACGATGTTATCTGTCTTATCAGTAACTGGGATAAAAAGGGAACTATTAGATGATGCTCATAGCTCAAATTTCTCTATACACCTTGGTAGCACAATGATGTATAGGGATCTTAAGGAATTTATTTGGTGGGATAATATGAAGCGGGAAATTACTGACTATGTGTCATGGTGTCTAATATGTCAACAAGTGAAGGCAGAGAGAAAACATCACATAGGATTGATGAAAACTCTACATATTCCTATGTGGAAGTGGGATAATATTACGATAGATTTTGTCACTGGACTACCAAGGACACCTAGAAGGTATGATGCAATGTGGGTAATTGTAGTTTATCTCACAGAATCCGCACATTTACTTCCAATAAGAGCATATTTATCACTTGAGCACCAAGAAAGGATCTATATTAATGAAGATGTAAGATATAATGGTGAACCTATAACAATTGTGTTCGATCGAGATCCCCAGTTTACATCAAAATTCTGGATAATTCTCTAGAAGGCTTGGAATTTTGGGCTTTGTATGAGTACTTCTTATCACCCACAAACTGCCGGACAGTCTAAATGGACTATTAAAAATCATCAATACATGCAGGGAAGATGCTCTATTAACTTCCAATGAATGTGGGATCAATAATTTCCATTGGATGAATTTTACTACAATAAAAGTTTCCAATCTAGTATTAAAATGTCTCCATATGAAGCATTCTATGGAATGATAGATCTAAATAAAACTTGTTGTGATGATGTTTGTTAGAGGAAACTTATAGGCCCATAAATTATTGAAGAGGCACGACAAAGGTGAAGTCATTCCATGCCCATATTAAAGCAGCCCAAAGTAGGCATAAGAGTTAAGATGGAATCTGAGAAAGCATTGGTAATTCCAATTGGGAGATCATGTATTTCTAAATGTATCTCTATAGAAGGATGCCTTAAGGATTGGTAAGAAAGGTAAATTTATCCCCAAGTACATCAGACCATTTAATTTTTTGGAAAGAATCAAAGCTGTAGATTTCTGTTTAGCCATGACTTCAAGTCACTCCAAAGTTCATGATGTGTTCCATGTGTCATTGTTCAAGAAATACATGCCAGAACCCATGAATGTACTCAATTATAAAGAAATAGAACTGGAACCAGATTTGTCATATTTTGAAGAGCCTATCAAGATCCTTGATACAAGGGAACATGTATTGTAAAATCGGATGACTCATCTAGTAAAGGTTCATTGGGAAAACTATAATATGGATGAAGCAACATGGAAACCTAATGATGTTGTGAAGAAGAACCACCCACATCATTTTGGTGGCCTTTATAAATAAAAAATTTCATGAATGAAATTTCCAAGGGAGGGAATAATGTAGCACCCCAAACAATTTATGGTATAATTAACTTAAATACATTCGATTCATAGCCTATATTTCATAAATCAATGAGTTTTCTTGAAGCAGCACTTGGTTATTTAGGAGATGATCATAGCCTAGCTATTGAACTGAAATTTTCCACTTGTGTGTTTTGAATTTTAAAATTTTTTCATCCACAGTTGTGTTCAGGATGATATTTGGAGTCTGAATGAATTTACGTTATTTTTGTTCAATAATAACATACCCATATGAATAGTAACTTAACCCTATTAATAGTAGAATAACTCTTATGAATGATATCCATACCCATTAATGTATAAATAAATTTAAGCACCATTAAAATAAAGATGAATATATTAAGTGTTTATGTTTTTCAATTAAATAATGATTGTAATTAAATATTTATTTAATAATATTTAGAATTTTTTTTGAATAATGGAATTCATTTTTTTATTCTACATGTCAAAAATGGTTAGGGTGGTATTTTGGTATTTTCCAAAATACTTGAATTTTTTATGAATAGTGAAATACAATGATTTACAAACTAAGATAAATAAACTAATACTAGAGTCATGTGTGTTGTTCTATTAATGTAAGCCCAATTGATTCGGATTCACATGATAAAATTACTAGTTTTGGTCATGGAAGACTCGCTATTCCCTTTCTTGGGGAGAAATAATAAATTAATGAATATAATATAGAGAAAACCCATGTCCCCTCCACTATATAAACCACCTCTCACCCCCTCTTCCTCCCACACCACTCAAGCATCAAGAATTGCCTAAATTATTCCAAATAAACTTCCCAAGACCTATCCCCACTTCCAAGACCTTCTGGTCTCCTGAGAAGGCCAACAAAAGTTCATGAGGAGTTTGTCAAGGAGGAGTACTCAATAGGTGATCCTCTCTTCTCTTTTATTTCAAATTATTTTACAAGTTTTTTAATTTTGTTGCTCTCTTCTCACCACACCTCATCCAAATTCCATGATAATTCCAATACCTTAAATTTATAGTATTTTTATTATTCTAATGGAATATTTCCTCACAATATCTCTTTTTCCCCACTTTTAATACAATAAATGAAAACATAATCCGCGATGTTTTAATTTACCACACTCATGGTAGACGGGATTTCAATTTGCATTACAATCTTCAATTATGTTCATGTGACCATTTCAATGGTTTAACAAGATCCAAAAATTTTTATTTTATCTTGTTTAATGTTTTGGAATCCTTACACACTCATAATATGGAATAACAATACAAAACAAGTTTATTGTGCACAAAACCGCCAAGCCAAATCCAAGCATTTATTAACTCATCGAATGAGTCATCCTAATGGTATATAACCAGAATAATTATAAGATCATTTGTATCACATTAATTACATTAATAATTTATATTTACAATTCTGGATGTTTAAACACATTTCAAATAAACATCCATACATGAATTCAGATAAATGGATCATGAAAATCAAAGAAGAAAATGATACCTAAATAATAAAATTTATTATCTTAGACCAATCAAAAAGTTGATTAATGAACATAAAAAGGTTAAAACATATTAATTACATATCGATGAGGTTCTGGATTAATTAATTAATGAATCTAAAATTGATTATTTAGTTTGTTAAGAAAAATCAAGAACACCTTCAAGCATAAGATTTTGGATCCTCTCTCTCACTTTTGTTCAATAATCTTTCCTATTTTGTTCTCTATTATATTTAATACTTAATGATGGGGTATGTTTTTTCACCTCCCCCTTACTTCCCATATGATATATATGTAATGGGATACCTCTTTACCTCTCATTAATCCATTTCAAGAACACTTGTTACCATGCCGAAATGTTTGTAATGGGTTTTCTCATCTCACATTCAATTATGTTGGATATCCATTATTCTCCACTTATTTATTAAATGTGGTATAGGTGTACTTTTATATGATATATATTATCATTATTCTCATTATATTCTTGGTATTTTCTAATTTATTGTGTGTTAATTAAATTTTTGGTTATATGACTCAATTCATTACAATATGGTAATGAGATTTGTCTATATGTTCAAATCATTATGGCTTGCTTAGTATTGTGCATAAACTCTTTATTAAGTGGTTTACCTACAAAAAATGTGAGATCACTTTTCAATTTAAATTATATTATATTTAAATTCCTATATTCTTATATCATGGATATGATTATTGTCTTTGTTGTATATCATTTTACATATGGTATTTATTTTGAATGTTGTTTTGACTGTGGAAATATTAATGAATTTGTATCCTCTATTCTATATGAATAATGTAAAGGAATATTTCTCTAGTGTTGAATCAAGGTATAAAATATTATTTGTACATGCATCAGTAGGTGTGTCCCTCTATAGACCCTCAATGCATCGATAGGTCTCATGAGACATATCAGTTGGTGACAAACCCTTCGAGTTTGTTTCCAAAAATAAGACAGATTCCTACCCATAGAACAAAACCATTTTTACTGTATTATGGTATCATGTTACTGATATATAACCTCCAATAAATAATCATTCTCTTTGTTCATTATTAGTTATTACAATCTATGAGGTTTTACTATGAAAAAAAATCTGTGGATGTAGTTTCATTCTATGTTTATTAATGGCATGAGTTTTTCCTTTTTTTAAACCCACCATATTGATTATGTCAAATTGTTTACAATTCAATTATTATTGATTCATGCTTACACTATTTGTAACCCTTACTATGAATTTGAGCTCACCCCTTTCATTTTTTACATTAAACTGGTGATGAAGAGGAGATCATTCACTGAGTTCTTATGGATGCATTTTTTAGTTTTTGTTATGTAATGTATTTTTAACCATTTCCAATATAATTTGAGTTACATATATTTATCTAGTTTCTTCAAGAATAATAATCAAATCATTCCTTTGGGCTTTCATTCCTTATAACCATGCCAATGTTCTATATAATTCACCGTCTCGGTTCTAGAGGGGAAAGGGCGTTACACAGTCTGAGGGTGAAAGGTGTTGTTCAAGAGTAGCTGAGTCCCAAAAGCCTCCTCAAATTCCTTCTACAAATGGGATGAATAAAATGTGTCACAATCTAAGATGATCTCCAATGGTACCCTACGAAGTCGTACAATCTCATGTATTTATATTCATCCAATGCTCTCTACAGATCCCCACTCTCAGATGGGTAGGAAGTGGGCCGACTTGGTGAGTCGGTCAACAATCAACCATATGGAATCATGGCCACTAGACATACATGGTTTCCATGTCATTATGTATGTGGAGATACCATCCCACTTCCACTCAAGTACCTCAAGTGGTTGTGCTAAGCCTTCTTGTGCCTGATGTTCGGCCTTCACTTGTAAACAAGTGAGGCATCGTGATATGAACTTTTCCACTACTTTCTTCAAACATTGCTACCAGTACTGATGCTGGAAGTCCTGGTTCATCTCTTCCAATCTAGGAAGTGTTGTCAAAGGGGGTGGGTGGTACTCCATTAACACCTCTTATAACATCACCGTAACCATGGTGTGTCCTCTGAAAATGATGACATGATCCTCACCTTAAAAAAATTAATCAACAGTATGTCCTAAGGATATATAATCATGTCGGGCCTCGTAGTATACATTCCCATGTTTTTCCTCCCTAACATGATAAATGAGTGGGGGGAGTCACTGTCCTAAACTAAAGGTAAGCATCTCCAACAATATCCATGATGGATAATTTCAATGCAGCTAGCTTCTCTGTCACAACACACAACAACTGTAGACCAGACCTCCTACTGAGTGCATCAGCTACTATGTTCCCCTTCCCAGGAGTGTAGAATATATCAAAGTCGTAGTCCAGGAGGAACTCTAGCCACCATCACTATCTCAGGTTTAGGTCTTTCTGTGAGAAGGTATACCTATCATTCCTATGATCAAAGTAAATAGTATATCATTCACCCATTATGTATTGTCGCAAAATCTTCAGTGCAAATACCATTGCTGCTAACATGAGGTCATGGGTAGCATAGTTCTTCTCGCGTTATCTCAACTTACGTGAGTATTAGGTGATCTCTTCTCTCTCCTGCATTAAGATACAAACAAGTCCAGTCCCTGATGAATCATTGTATACTACATACCCAACACCCTCTTCTGGTAGCCTCATGATGGGGGCACTCTTGATTATACGCCTCAACTCTTGAAAACTGTAATGGAATATCTCTGTCCACACTATGGGACTCCCTTAATTTTCAAAGATGAAAAGGGTTCCACAAATATGGAAAAGTCATGTATGAATTTCCATTAGTAACCATCCATTCCCAGGATCCAAAACAAGCACTATGAGATATTTCCATAAATATTGTTCCCTATAAGTGTATCTAGAACTATCTATAGGTGCGCGTGGTGATCTTCCTCCAATACCGATTATATCAATATGTCTTCAATGAAGACCACCACGAATCGATCGAGTTATGACTGGAAGATCATATTCTTGAGACCCATGAACACCGTCAGAGCATTGGTCATACTGAGGGGCATTACCAAGAACTCATAATGTCCATACTAACATCTGAATGTGGTATTCAGTACATCCTCGTCTCTACCCTAAGCTAATGATAACATGATTTTAGGTATATCTTCAAAACCATCGAGCTCTCTTATGTTGGTCGAAGAGGTCATCAAATCTAAGGAGTGGATACGTTTTCTTCACGGTCACCTGGTTCAAGTACCGATAATCAACACCAAGCCTCAGACTCCCATCTGCCTTCTTGGAAAACAAAATCAAGGATTCCCATGGAGAATCATTGAGCCTTATGAACACTTTCTTCTTCAAGTCCTCCAACTGTACCTGAAACTCAAAAAGCATCACAGGAGCCAAACGATATGCTGGTGTAGATATTAGTGTCTTCATGAGGTACATGTCGATGTAAAAGTTTGCATATATATGATGAGTTAGTCTCAACACATCATTAGGGAAGACATTAGCATATTGTTTGACCACAATATAATAATTAAGAATCCTCACATCCACTACTCTGACGGTGAGGCTAGCCAACTAATGAGTGATTGGGTGTACCCTCCTCCGATTAAGTCCATCTTGTGCTGCAAAGGTTCCTTCTCACCAGTGAAGGAAAATATGATCCCATCTTCATGAACACACAGAAGTTTATGCCTAAATCAGTCAATCTATGCCTGGACAATTGATAGCTATTCTGTAAACAAGATGACATCATAAGGCCTCGACGCTACTACTAGGAGATCCTAGCTAAACCTATCTCTTTTTAGAGTGTTCTCACTCAGTCTACACCTGTGTGTAATGATTGAATCTTCTCTTGTAGGAGACTCTAATCGTATGTATTTAGCAAATGGCTCTGTCAGATTCTTCGTGCTTCGAATGAGTGTCATAGAAATAATAGAGTTACAAGAACCTATTTCTATAAGAACAATATCAAGGGTGGAATACAAACAGATCATAATTATAATCATCTATAGTGTTTTTTTGGTTGTTGGTCTCTACCTCCAAATGCTGAGCTCAACCTTGTCCACATGCTTCTTGTGGTCGGGGTGGACCACCTATGGGTGGTGGTGGTAATACCTCAAATCATCATCCACCACCTACTAGATGACCTGATCCTCTACAATGTCTTCCAACCTGCGGACCACCTTGCTCGAACCTCGGTCGATGCCTCGTCGGTCCCTCGATCAATTGATGATCATTGGTTCAGTGGGTTGGGCAGTCATGAGCCATGTGGCCCTTACCTCCACATGTGAAGCATAGTCTTCTCCTTTACTATCATGCTCCACCTTGTGAACTGTGAACCTCCAACCCTACACCCCGAGGCATCCCCCAAAAGGTCTGGCCCACTTGGTCCATTGCCTAATCCGCCTACTACCATCTATAGATGACTTGCATACCTGTCATCCGGTGGTGGTTCTCACCATTGGTACCTGTTCAGCTGAGAAGTTATCCACCAATAATGCTCTCTTGAGAACTCCATTCTACATCGAGATATTGAGTGATATCTCTTACGCTCTGATCTCTAGCCGGTGACCCTACTAAAAAGTCCAAGCCCTGAAAAATGGGTCTCGTACCATGTCAGTGTAGTAGGATGAGAGGTCAGTGAATCTCACCCAGTACTAAGCCACTAATAGCTTTCCCTGCTATAAGTGCAACAACTCTTGAACACACACTGAGCATAAATTTACTGGTACGAACTCCACCCTAAAGAGGCTATCGATGTCCAACTTGGTGAGTGTCACGTCCTCATGCATCAAGAACATCAGACTCCAATATCTCCCTGATGTGCCATGGATTAGGCTAGTAGCTTAGATCACCATCTGATCTGCTGGCATCTCAGCTAAGTGAAAACCCCAGGCCATAGCCACCATCCATTCCTCAAACACCAAGTGGCCTGTCTCAACTTGAAGCCTCATAGGCCTCTTTCTCTGTAACTCCTTCAACATGCTCAGTCTACGTGCATGGTCTACCAGTGGGGGTGGTGGAAACTATAACCCTCTGAGTGATGGTGCTACTGGTACCCCACCCAAAGGTTCCAACATAGTAAGAGGACCCTGCCGTGAAGCCTCATCACTCTATGGACCATCATCATGCACTCTATCTGGAATCTTGGATGGTTGTCTACATGGTGGAATTTTGAAATGAAACAAGGGCCCCATTGTCAATAAGTTATACTTGGTGAGTTGACATAAAATAGACCAAAAGTAAAAACATTAAGAAAACATACGCAATCAGCCTTTTTGTGCATCAAGTCAGAAATCAGGTTTCAGGGTCCTGGTGTTTGGATACATTGGCCACCACCCCAATACTGGAATCCCTGAATAGAAAACCACACTCAAAAGACATAAAATTATTTCTCCATTGGAAATTCTAGAGTCATAGTTCTTCAGTAGAGCCGACTACATTGATATCACATTGCAATGACCCGTCCCTCAGGGCCCATGTCGTGACTACCCCAAGCCCACATTCCATAGGAAAGGGTTGGCGACTAGCACAGGAAAGACATATCCCAAAATTTGGAAGGCATTGCCTTTAATAAAGTACAAACACACAGTCCATGAACACAACAAGATGCAACTAGGAAGTAAAACTGAAGTAGTAAATGTGAGTACTGAATGTAATGGGACCAGAATACAAGACCAACTAAATAATTAAACTACAACAGAAAATAGTGAAAAACTCCTGAGATTGTCCACCATGGGTCCCACCAGATTGGTAGGTATAGCTCATCTTCACATCTATCCACATAAACGGTCACCGCCATCCACTGTTAGGTCTAAGATCCCCATGTCTCAGTCAAGGCTTTCTATCGTATGCATAAGACACAACAAGGTGCAGGTGAAACTCATGTAGGGGTGATTATAACAATACTTAGTAGGGACCCCGAGACCCTTAAAGGTCTATCGGATTTCCAAAAATGGAAAAAAAAAGCATGATCTCAATGAAAAGTCAAAAAGAAAAATACTCTTCTCAAACCTTGTATAACTTAAGTACAAAAGAATAGATGATTAGTTATAAGTCTAGATCATCATATTTTGTTAGGAGGCATTGTTTCTGAACCACACTGGATCGAGAGGTACTATCCCCCACTAATCCACACAGGATTTGAACCGCCTAGAATCGATAGGTACTAACACTTACTGATCCACAGATGTTCGATATGTGATGATCCACATAGGATAGTTGAGCATTGACCCACACAGGATCTGACCCACCTAGGATCGATATGCGCTGACCCTCACAAGATCACTGAGCACTGACCAACACCAGATCTAACCCACACAAGATCGGTGCTAACACATAAAGGATCGCTAGGTGCTGACACAAACAGGATCGCTCGGTGCTAACCCACACATGATCGATAGGTACTCACCTCCACAAGATCTGCCTCCAATCACAACCTCACTGCCAACCACTGGATTACCACACAAAGCACGATTGATTTCGAGAGAATATTCTCCTAAAGCCATCAGTCATATGTCAACCTTCACAAAATTCAATGAAGAAGTAACCAGATTATATGCCATGTCATAAGGGTTCCAATGGAGCAGACCACACATCAACCGGGCGACGAGTCTGTATGTTATGGGCATTTTAGTGCTGAGGGCCCAGTTGGATTCGTGTATGACCTAAGCCAGCCATACTCAAACATTCTCCAAATATCAAGTCGAGCCTCTCAAAATTATTGCCTTATTCTAACGATTACAACACTGCATACGGTTCCTCAAACGAAAATCTAGTTTGTGAGATAAATAAATTTTATGTGTATCTAGGCTAATGTGGGTATGGGTCCAGTCGGACTGACCCAGCCCGACCCGAGTGGTCTTTGTCACAGAACGACCAGACCCGCTTCGACTAGGCGTAGCCCACAGGGCAGTACACTAGTCAAGCGACCTGTATAGAGGGCGTCTCTCCACCCTTCTCAAATGGAATAAAATCCGTCTAGCTTTTATGTCATCTGGGGAACAACGTGGTGCTGCCTTGGCTGGCAGCGGGACCCGTGGGGCATAGGTCCCCTTCACCATGTATTCAAAGTCGCTTCCACCTCCCTTGGCACTTAACATCATTCCGCTCACCGCCAATGTGGTCAGCTGAGAGATGGCTGCCCTTCGGTATGTTTTGGCATCGTGTGGCGCCTCCCCCTTACACGGCCAGCGAGCACCTGCCGCCAACTTTTCCTCCCTGTGCTTCTTCCGCGGGGCTCCAGCGATGCTCCAGAGCTCCGTTGTCACTCTTGTCTATTCCGACAGGCCCCCCAAGATGTCTCCATCATTTTCCCCTCCCAGTTTCAAGGATCCATCAAGTTGAGAAATCCATCTCCGAAGAACGCAATGATAAAACAAGCGTCGGAGGGTCCCAACCTTATTTGTTTGTCACGCGCCCTCCACGTTTTCATCATAACAAGGGTGAGATTAATTTTTCTACAAAAAACTGATTTAATAAAGAAAAACCCCATATTATTAATCATGACAATACCCCCTTGGTCGATAATTCTTGGCGGTGTCGCAGTTGTGGCGGGAGAAGAGTCCTCGTTGGATGAAGTCACTGGTATTCGTCGATCCTGGATCATTGCCACCCAAGCTTCCATCCTCCACCGGAAAAAGTTGTGATAGTAAATCACCAGAGATTCCTCACTTGATGATGTTGTGTCAAAGAACCAATCCCGAGCTCCATCTAAATAGTGGTTGATGGTGAGTAACGCATCGAAAGAATTAATGAGGTTCATTAATGAGTATTTAATCAATGAACCTCTTAATTCCCAATAGTGTGGTTACAAAACTGAAGAGTAAATCCAATAAATATCTTGACCACCCATTGGTCCCACCACCTCCACTCAAAAAGAGGTAGGATACAAAAAAAATTGTTATTTTTTTATTCCATTAAATGTTGCAATAACTAACTATTTCCCTCGGCCTAGTGCGATCAATGTTAAGCCTCCCTTATGCAAATATCACCGCTACAGATTCAACGGTGCCCTCAGATTTTTGCTCCGAGCACTAGTTCAAGAGATAAGAAATGAAGCCTGTGTGTTTAATAAACTTACAATAAAAAAGAAACAAAATATATTATGGGCTCCCCAGGTATCGTAATCAAGCGTTGTTAATTTTTGCAGACTCATAAAAATCATAAATAATTTTAAAAACTATATATAGAATATATGTGTCTTTTCAGGGACCTAGTGGATTGGGTTAAGGCATTACATTTGTAAAATTATCCACTTTTATTCTTTGAATAAATGCCCTTGACTATCTATAATATTAAAGAGAATCATTCATTTAAAGAAGAAAATATTATACATAGAAAAAAATATTTATTCAAAGAAGACATGTACTGACCCCCGCCCCTCTTATTGTATCCCACCTGGGTAGGAAATTATAAGAGAGATGCACTGATGTATAAACCCTACCTCCAATAGGAAATGGGTGGAAAAAGTATCATTGAGCATATATAATACACAAAAATATATAGAACTACCCTATAAGAAAATAGAGTAATGATATATAATACAGAAACACAAAAATAATATTCAAATAAAGGAAATAACAAATCCCAAGACAAGCAAGTAAATTCATACAACCTAAACAACTTTATGAAAACTGCATGTATCAGAAGAAAAGACCCTATTAGTGGCCTTGAATCCCATAATGATTGTAAATAACTCAATGGGTTAGTAATGTCCAGGTTGATTAATAACCATTTCTTAGAAACCTAAAAAAACATTTCTACATACATTGGGTGATCATAACATGTTTAAATAGTTGGATTCTCTCAATATCTTGTCGTGTAAGAGATAAAAAGATAATACTAAATCTCAGTGAATAATTAGTAAAACTAACATGTCTCATACTCAGGTTTGTAAAGTTCATATCCTTACCATTGATCTATCATTAAGTATCACATAAAAGTAATAATTTAAATATCCAACTGAATGTTAATGTGAAGGTACCCCACAAAAACATCCAAAATTGCCTATTTCATTGACCCAAACTTTCACATCATGATCCATTAGTACAAAAATAAGCCACACGAATCAAAAAATATTTATAATAACCTTCACATAATGGGGCTCAAAATATCTTCAACATCACCACCCCTAGACAATAAATGCGTATTTTACTAAGAGACACTATAGATCATAATACAGGCACTATAACTCAATCCATTACATCACATAAGCAGTATACCAATAGTAACCCTTAGGAAATAGTATGTAGATATAAATATGTGCTAAAATAACCACATTCCATTACAGCCATCTATACACTTATATGGAATCTTAAAAAAATTTCATACCCACCCATACTAATACCTAGTAAATAGATCAGAGGAAGAGGGTCTAGTCATCCATATGTTCCCGGGAAACCTAAATATTAGGGAAAACACCCACCTGGGTTCACTGAGTGTTCTTCAGCCAACCGACATGGGTGGGCTAGCATATGAAATAACAAATTATTTAGATTATATATATCTATAGCTCAAAACCCATATTTTGATCAACTAAATAGTCTAAATATAGACTACAAATATCATCATTTACAAACCAAACTATTACCGCGAAGGACTAGAAATCCTATAATTACACAATCATTAAAATAGACTCTAAATTTATTATTCAATTAAAATTTTAAAAATTAAAATAATTACTTGGTAGTTATTCTGAGTCAACCATTGAACTTTCGAACTCACTAGTTATGAATTTATTATTCATTCTATTCCATAAATCCTGGTACTCTAGATTTTTTCCAATGAAACCGTAAAATATTCAATATCCTTGCACATATAGTTGCATTATGTATTGGGGAAAAGAATGCATAAACAAGAATCATGGCCATTCAGTACATAAAGAAAATTTCTATCAAGAAATCATCCCGTGTTTTTGCCAAAAAAGTAGAAATCTAATCTTTAAGTTGTTCCACAAGTTTGGATTCCATCCCCAACACAACTATGCATATCTCCATCCTTCCAACCATCTATAAAGCCACATGCTTCCACAAACCCATGAAACCCTATCCATTAATCTTTTAATTATCAAACATCCTAGGGTAACATCATGTTACATAGTAAATCTCAATTCTAGAGAGAAAACAAAAGGATGAATTAAAATAACATATAGTTAGAAAGTGATGTAGACCCTATAATAATGGAATATAGCCTTCATAAAATACAGCTCACTCAAATATAATATTATATCTTAATCGATGAACAAATTCATTACCATTTTAATTAAATGATTCATTTATCAATGTTTAAAACTATATTAAAACATAGGCATAAACAATAAATGGATAAAAATTATTTTAACATTCATCAAGAATAGATTCTATTTCCAATTATTATAAAAAATAACTATTTCAATTAAACTGACCACATTTATTAATTTAGACATAAATAATTTACATATTTTTGTTCATTATAAATTTTTGAAAAATAAAATACAAGGTAAACAATAGAATAAAAAAAATATAGCACACCAATCAGTGACTAGAACCCCAAACCAATTATTTATTTAATTCTATTTTAATCATCATTACAGTTAATTCCACTATTACCCAATGACATAAATCATGAAAACTTCACAATTTCACATAAATATGGAGAATCAATGAATACAATACATCAGAGATTTAAAAATTCATCTAAAGATAATGGAACGACAATGTAGATCTCTAATCACTACTATACTATAAAGAACATAAATTCCATATAGGATCCTCACTATTAATGTGCCACCAAATTCCAAAATAAATCTATTTTATTGAAGGAGATCAACAATTTTAGAATTGAGATGTAGAACATGTGAAAACACCAAATGGAGAATGTGGGAGTTATTTACCTTGATCAATATTATGTTTAATATATGATTACCTATATTATTTTTTTGACTATTAATAACCCTTGGATAAGAATAATTTTTTTTTCTGTGTGTTATATTTTTTGATAATGTCCTAAGAGTAGTTTTAACACTGAAAGGATGGAGTAGTTTCCTTCATTGATGTGATCATAGTTGTTCCATTACAATATTTTTAAATGTATTTTCTATAGTCGAATGATATCATTATATGGGATAAAAATTATATAGGCTATTAATTGTGGTGACTCATAGGAATTTGATACACATTGTCATGGTGTTTACCTTGGTAATATCTAGAATATGATATTATACGAACATAACTCACAATTAGGAAATCTGTGATTATATATGTCATTGAATTTTACTATTTGTGTATGTATGTGTTGAGTTATAGACATTGTTATTATTATTAATTAACATTACTAGTTATGTTCTATAATTTACTAATGAAAACCTTGAAAACTTATGTCTATAGAAAGCTAGGATACATATGGTTATTCCCAAGTGTTATTTCATTAATGAATAATGTCGTAAATAATTTTTAACTTATATTATTAAATGTATGTTGATATATCAATCCCATTGATAAAAATTTCATAGTATTAATAAATACATATCCATGGTGTTATATGAGTAGGTATATTTTTAAAAATTCAATGAAAAAGACATTGAGTATATAGGTTCTTGACACTAGAATGAAAATTTATTTATTATAGATATCATAATAAAATTTTTATGTTATAATGTAAGAGTTCATATGAGGTTTTATGTCATTTTGATAATAACTTCTTTTTTTATGGTTTTCATGGTGTGTTGCTAGATTTTAACAATGGACATTGGGTGACCCCACTTAATATAAGTGAGAGAGAGGCATAAGGGCCACACCCTAAGTGTATCATAGTCAAATAATTATATTATTAATTATTTAACAAATTTAATTAATTTAATTCCAATATTTTTTGTAATATTTATTAATGTTTCACTTTATCCTATATATTCTATCACTATAAATTAATGAGAATATTCCATGAATAGAGTATTTAATTATAATTTATTTTTTATATATTGATTATAATAATTATTTATTTATTAGAAAAAAATGGATTGATATTTATTATTTAAATTAATTTTCATTATTCAAATATATAAAAAAATTGTGTATGACTAATATAGAAATTTTTTTAGTTCATTGAAAAATAAGATATACTAAATATTATTTGAATAAATATTGAACAACTTATTCATGAAATAATATTTAATTAATTTACTACTTTTTCACAAATCTATAAATAATATCATTATTTTTACAAGTATAGACATGATGTTTTGGGGTGACTATAGAAAAAAGGTTGCACGTGAAATCATTATTATTTTCAACCCCAGAAAAATTTATAACCAATTATATTATTTCCTACGCAATGGGTTTCCATTTTATTTTTCTAGTGCAAAATAACCCAATGGGAATTATCACAATCCCTAGATAAAAACTATCCAAGAATATTCTTTATAAAATATATATATCATACTATACTAACCCTATTGATTCTATTGAGATCATGAAGCACCCTTTTTGGAAGAAATTTACATAACGATACTAGTTGAATTATGTAAGCCTTAGGATCTACCACACCATCACTTGGGAATTAGTACAATGATTCTTGAATATTCATGGTTCATGTGTGGATTTCAAAAAATATAAAATATATACTTGATTCCTACCAAGAAAAGAAGATAATATGTAGAGACATTGTAAGATTCATCCGTGAATAAATAATCTCGCAGAAGGAAATTCCTTAACAACTTAAAGTAATTATAAAACATTATGTGATGGTCCCATATTTGGTTCTAGTATTTTCTTATGAATTAATATTTTTTATATTTTCATTATTGAAAACATTCTTCATTGATCTGCATATCGGATTAACCATTGATTATGAATGCAATACGAGTTGGTCATGCCCTCCTAACAGTACCGTTGTTCCATAAATAATTATGTGCTATCAAAGAGGTTTTATAATTATTTAGAATTATTTAAATATCATATATTTATTTATAAATTTACAATTATATTTTAATTATGATTTAATTTTAATTTAATCCAAATCATGAAATATCGACATCGTCCTCTTCGTTCTCATAAATATAATCAATAAACAATATAATTAGGAATGAGAAACTATTGATGAACTAATTCATAAGTGAAAAGGATAACATCAATATAGAACAAGTGTACACAACAATAATCCCATTAGTAAATAACATGTACCAATGTTTAGTCAATCAAGAGAACTCGTGAATTAAGTGATAATTAATTCTGATCAGGTAAATTTATTTTATGTAATATTCATTTAATACTTTGAATGTTGATTTATCCTTCAGGATTCATGGTTAGCTAAACTATAAGGTGAGTAATTAGATTACATGACATGTAGTCGATTCATCAAAATTTGATAGAATTTTTTCTTACATGCACTAAATTAATGATAACTGTATAATGCAGATTCCATAATGTATATATTTCATGTAAATGTCATGTGCTATATTAATTTATTTACAAGGAACATGAGTTCTGTGTATCATTTACTAACCACTTATATTTCATGTGATGTTTTTTATATATATTAACTATCTAACTATATTATGAATAATTTTTTATACTTCATATAATGAATTAGTCATAATACTATGATTACTCTATTCATAATAAAACATAAAAAACAATGTAAACAACATTAAATTAATTTTTCATTCCCTTGACTCATACATTCCATGAAGTTACATCATAATATGTTTATTTTACATGCCAAATAATTAAATAGAATATTAAAATAACACATTTTGGGTAGTTTATATGGGTACTCTTCGCGTTTCCTCAAAAATTAATTTTTTAAATATTTATTTGTCTTTAAATTTACTAAACAAATTATTATTTGAATAGATGAGGACATCCTAAATGTGCGTAAGATAATCTAGTTAAAATAATAAATAAATTAATTAAAATAATCATTTGATATGAGGATGATTTTTCTTAAATAATAATGATTGGGAATGAATTCTATTTGTTATATACTTCATTGGTTTCATGTATATGGATGATCATTAGGATAAACCTAACATTTGTATATGATTGGATTCCTTTTTTATTATTAAATTAATTTTTGAACTATCCATCATTCATCCACTCCTTAAGTAAGGGATTATGTTCCAATGGTTTCCTTTAAAATTATCCCCCTTAACTAATCCTTTGGATCCCCTCACCTTTATGTGATTAAAAGTTTAGGTAATGGATAGAGCTCCCAAGAGAGTAGAGGTTGTTCATCTTTTTATCTATGCAAAAATGAATCCATGATATATAAATATGGACTGGTGGAAATCTACAACACCAACCAATCCATTGATCAATGTGGTTTCCCCTGGGAAAATGGTTTTTTTCATTATCCATTAGATAAACAACCCATTAGGAAAATATCCTAATTATACAACCCTTATTATTTTATTTAGGTTAATTTACATGGTTTTTTTCTTTATGAATGTTTTTTTATCGATCAATGGAATTAATAATTTGAAAATAATGTATATTTGAACTAAAATAAATTATATTTCCCAAAATAATTATCTAATACATTGTTAATAACTTATGTAAATCCACTAAATATTAACTAGTCATAAATAATGATAAAAAGGGGGAAATTAATATATAAAGATAAAAAAATCCCTTAGATATACATAGTAAGTCAGTGTAGCCTTCCACTAGATAAGATAGAATGGAACAATAATTCAAAGTTCTCTACAGACCAATTTTAGGGTTCTTTTAATTTTCGGGTAATTTGAAATTTAGTTTTTTATTGACATAACCAATTTCAAGGAATGAGTTGATTACTAATGCAAAACTAAGTGGAAAGTATTATGGATGTCTAAATTTTATGATTTTAGTATTGGTAATACTACTCAATAGATTATGGAATTCTGATTTAATATAGTAGGAAATTTTATGCTTATATGAAACCCTTCAAAAAAACTTGTAAGTATATGGTTTGTGTTATGAGAAGGGGAATATAGGTCTATTACACTATAATGTATGAGAAATGGGTTGTTCCAAAATCCATGGCGTGGGCTATTGGGATTCAATAAAATATTAAGGGATTAATAAATGTAATATTTATTTTCTAATTTTATTTTATAAAGTAATATAATTCATCTCATCTTAATTATCTAATTTATAATAACATGAATTCAAACATGTTAATATAAACCAAAATTTAAAAGAAATAAATTCCCACTATTTGTTTCAATAATGGAAACGGTTCATACTTGTTATTCTATTCCATGAAGGGAAATTATATGTTCTTGAAAACTCAGCTCCTAAAGTGCATAGATAATATTTATGCGAGGAAGAGTTTTCCCACAATGAGAAAAATCTTGATGATGCCACATATATTCATTGTTTCATGATATCTTCTATTTCCAATGATATTATAATTCAATATGATGATATGAATGCATATAAAATGGTGTACCACCTTCAGGATCTCTATAAATAGTAGTATATATGAGAGATATATGAGATCTCAAATGAAATATTCATGTGAAAGATAAGATATTTGATGCTTGTTTGGACTCATGTAGTGAAGTTGATTGGATATACAGTGCACATATATAACATGGAAATTATATACCATGATGATTTTTGTAGGGATTACATCCATTACACACATATGAAATCCATCACCTATTTCAGTAATGATTTCAACTTGACTACTGTAGAGTATATTCTTCCAGAACATCGTAGTCTCATTTTCCATGTTGTCAAGGACATAGGTCATGAAAAATATGAAATACTTATGTTCAACAAGAATTTTAAGAATGAAATAAATGGATCCAAAACTCACTACATTTATAAATTTCTTGAGAACCATCCTTCCATGAAATTGATGATCAAAAGGATGGAGAACGAAAAGAAAGAAGTATGTTTTTCAAATTTCAATATAGGCCACTAGATGAGGAACTACAACCCTGAGAAATTGGAGTCTAAAGGCATGTTCAATATAGAGTGTAGTATTTCTGCATCTACACATTTGTTATTAGATACAGGTTGTGGGGATCTCATCTAAATTCTAATGAATTTACTAAGTAGATTCAAAAAAATTTCTAAGGGATAGGGGTATCTATGAGTAACCAATAGAACCTAACTTTCAATCTTTACTATAGGATAGTACAACCCTCCATTGAGAATTGATTTGTTTTTGTTTATATATTCATTATTTAGTGCTAATTTTTACTAGAAAATTCATCTATGTATCATTCCTTGACATGGTTGGATTAATTTAAAATTTTAGAAGTAAAAATGATTCATTTAGAAAGACATAATTTCATATGGTCTGGTATAAGTAGATAATGGTATTTCTGTTTTATATATGAATAAAAATTAATGGAAATTGATAACAAATCATATTTTCACAACTCCTATAACACCATATTTTTGTATCACTGTCTAGATAATGTAAACAAGAAGTTTCTGAAAACTTTATGACAAGATATACATTAGGCTCTTTTGATATAAACACACATTGTAGTTTTCAATGCTATTGTCAAGGATAAATGACCAAAACACCATTTAGTGAATAGGGTGAAAGGGCCACTGAGATTTTGGTATTTGTACACATTTATGCGTGTGGACCATTTCCATTGGAATATAAAGATGGATATTTATACATCATTACTATTTCTGATGTCTTGAATATATATGACTATATCTACTAGATGAGGTATATGACTGAGGACCTTGAGATATTCAATGAATTCAAGGATGAAGTATTGGATAAACTCAGTTAGAAGAAAAAGAAACTTCAATCTGATTATGTTGGTAAATAACATAACCAAGTGTTTATCAATATTATACAAATTTTTGGGATTCTATGCAACTAACTCTACCTTATAACACTGAGTGAAAATATTTTTTTGAAAGGGGGATCCTCATTTTACTAGACATGATAAAGCAGATGTTGAGTCATGTTGATCATATATTATCATTTTATGAATATATAATAAGACTAATGGTGTACACCACTAAATTGATTAAAAAATAAAGTGTAAAATATAATTCATATCAATTTATAGATTGTAAATAATATTTTTCTATCACATACACATGTATGGGGATGTGAGAAATTTTATAAGGCAATGTTATGAAATTAACAAGATACTAGAGGCATAAAATGTGTATTTAAAACCAATCACAAGGGAAAAATGTATATTATCTCTATAACCCCTCAATATAGAAACTGAAAATTGTGAGGAAATATATATTTCTTTAATGGGAACTCTTCCTTAATATGGATAATTTGAGATTCATTAACATTGAATAAGTTTCTTCTCAAGATACATAAGAGTCAGTACATTAACCAATTCAATATGTACCATTACAATAAGTTGTTCATGAATGATATGGTTTACAAGTCATTGAATATGGTGACTAATTATTAGTTGATAATAATGATCATGTCCACTAAAATTAGGTAGTTGAGAGTTTAAATCTATAAAATGGTAGGAATCCATGAATTCTGTGATGGATTCTAGGTATCATAACCATGTTTGTGATCAGGTCGATCCACTAGTCAATGTACTTCCAAGTGGATGAAAATAGGTATTCAAGATAATACTAGACATGGAAATAAAATTAAGTAATTATAATGAAATGATTGTTTGTAAACAGTTCTAATAACATCAAGGCATTAAATATGATGAATCCTTTTCTGTTGTTTCCATGTTTAAAACCATTAGGATTATTCTTTCTATCGTAGCTTACCTTAAATATAAAATTTGGAAAGTGAGTGTAAAAAACATTCTCTAATGGGAACCATCATGAAGATGACTACATAAAACAACTAGTATGGCTTGTGTATCATAATAATTCTAATAATTTTTTCATGTTGAAGATATTAATTTAATGATTTATATAAGTATCCAGGTCATGGAATACTCATTTTGATGGAGCTATAAAAAATGTTGGTTCCATAAATAAAATATGTGACCCTTCTATTTATAAGAAGTTTACTGGGAGTGTCATCGTTATGTTAGTAGTAAATGATGATGAAGTATTACTTATTACAAATGACACGCAAGTATTAATGTCAGTTAAGGACTAATTAAATATGTTCTTCTCCGTGAAAGTTTATGAGAATGAATCCACCATTATTGGGATCATGATCATTTTTGATAGATCCAATAGGACTCTTGGAGGAATTCTATCTTCATAATCAGACCAGATAGTAAATAAATTTAGGATGGATAAATCCAACATGGTATTAGTTTTATTTTCACATTGTATGAATCTTCCACACAAAAAATCCTTAGACACAATAAGAGATATATATAATGGGTAATATCTCATACACATTTATGATAGTGTCAATCATGTATTCCATTTTTTATAAAAGGAATGTTTTTTCCTACTCCTTGGAAATTGTAGTCATATATTAAGATGACCCATGGGTGGAAAAAATCAATGTTTTGTAAGGGATTTACAATATTATTTGAGAAGAACTATGCATATGTTCATAGTATATAAATGAGATGAGTAGCTAGTCATTATGGTTTACAGTCATGCTAGATTTGAAATAGATCTAAATGATTTGATGTTGTAGTAAGGATATTTATTCTATCACAATGGAGGATGTGTGTGATTAAATATGTCAAAATAATATATTATCATGGATTATATAATATATTTTGGTAATATAAAGGATTTTGATGTAGCTAAAGAATCTATATGTATTTGTAACATGACCCACCCGTAGAAAATCCACACATATAAGTATAATTGGATGTTTCTATCTAAGGATGTGTGTATAGATCATTAGAATTTAATAATAACATTATTATGGATTATTACTAGTTGTATACTATTATGAATTGATGTAATCAAAGATAACATATTTTTTCAGCGAGGTATGATACATAGGCTGCATCTTCTGTAAAGTAGATTTTATAAATAATATGAGAAATGATTTTTCCAATTTATTATATAAAAAAAGTTTAAATCATACAAATAATGATGATAATTATATATCCTGACTAAATATGTGGTCACAGTGTTATGTGGGAATGTTCATTTTTGTAAAGTCAAATAAATAGACATCAAGTACATCGATTGATGATATCAACCTGAAACATGCTTTCTTAGAGATATAATGACATGGAGATTATATTACATAGTTTTTTTATGTTTTAGGTTGTATGTCATTGTAAAACTATTAGATCCTTGGTGTGTTGATGGATGTTGACCATGTATTTTGGGTGGTCCTATCTACTTCCAAAAAGAAATAGACCTAGTAGGTCACACCCTAATTATATATAAAACCATAGTTAAATAATAATAATATTTCTTATTTAAATTTTTTGTATAAATTCTATTCCCATATATGGTTTAATAATAATTTACTTTATTCTTGATTTCATATATTCCATCACTAGATACTTGATATAATATTTTTTTGATGAATATTTAATAACTATTTATTTTCCTCTTAGTTAATTTAATATTTACTTATTTATTGGAAAATGTAGTATTGATATTTATTTATTTAATAAATTGTCATTATTCAAGGTTTTATAAATATTCTGAAGAAATTACATTATGATTTTAATGGTCTAGTAAAAAATAATATATATTAAATATTTTTTAGATATTTTTTAAAAAATTAATTCAAAAAATAATATTTACTCAAATTATTTTATATTTCAAAAGTTAGAAAATAATATTATTTTTATTATCTACATAGGGGTCCATAGGGATTATGTTTATAATCAGGGAACTCCCGTCACTCAATGAATAAATCAGCATTCCAGCCACTAACTACTCATTCATATTGAAAACCAAAGATTACAACAACAATTCATCATGATTATAGATTTCATCTCCCAAACTCAATCTAACGTTCTCAGTGCTTCCCCTAAGCACCATGGGTTTCAAAAACATACCATTGAATGAGAAAAAATGATCTAAGATCTTATAAAAAAATTGTTTCCTTTCAATGTTAGGGATGGGGTTGAATCCTTTTCCTATTATAGTAAGCACCACAACATACAAAACACATGATCTCTTTAACTTTGGAAAGAACACATTCCCCATGGATGTGAACACATATTGGCTCATCATTGTTCATGTTAATAACACCTATTCTGGTTATAAAGATAGTTTATATGGTGCTGATGGTTCCTCGATGGTGTTGAATTATGTAGCTATAAAATATTCAATACTATAAAATCATGATTATATATTTATACCCTTTACCAAAGAAAAAATCACTGATAATAATGGTTATTTTATCTATTTGTACTAATGGAGATGCTAAAGTGTACCATTATCATCAATCATAAAATCACACCCTTAATCAGTGATTTTTCAAACATTAATAAAGGCCTCCTAATTATCACCACTACTAGAATAAGTACATTTAATGACATATAAACGTTTTTTCTAAAATAATTTAGTTATAGTGTGGTGATCACTTTTAGTAGTAGTAAATGCCTCATCGCTAAAGACTTTTATCATCAAATTTTGGTGTTCTCTAAAAGTATCCATCCAAAATATGCGAATTTAAATGTGGGTAATGTTAAACGAATGATCAAAGGCATGAGGGACACTGGGGGTGATGTGGAAGGCTCCCCAAACCTTCTAATGTGGTACATGGTTAATTCATGGTGGACATAGGAATGCGAGTAATGTTGGGGCAGTTGGGGCATAGTTTATTTACATTTTGTGTTAGAATATAGTGTTTCCTTTAGTTTTTAGTGAGGGTTTGTTGTGGAATGACTGTATTGGTGTTGTTTTGGGGTCACAGCTGCAATGTATGCGACGATATGGGGTGGCAGGGACTTGTTGTAGAGGTAATCCCCATTGAAAATGATAGAGGTGGAAAAAATACCATCTAATTATCTCATAGTATTAATTATTTCCATTTATAATCACTAATAAAACCTTTATCAACCACCAATGGAGGCTGTTAATGTGCTCCATGTCTTGTGAGCATAAAATCTTATATTTCTGTGCTTCTTTAGCACTAAAAAAGGGCAACCAATATCAATGATTTTCTTAGCACTGATAAAATAATTCCCTTCACATAAAAGAGTTATAATATTAAATATAATATATTAATATATAAATATAATATATTAATATATAAATATAAATATATTTATAAAATAAAATATATTTTGTTAAATATTATTTATAAAATGAAAAATATTTATTTTCAACTAATATATAAAATATTTAGTGAAAATGGTAGATAAATAAAGAAGAAACTATTAATTAAAAAATTTAAATTGTGTATTGAATAATATATATTTAATAAAAATTTGGTGGTATGAAAATATTATTAATTAATTATAAAATTATGATAAAATGAAAATAAAACTCTTAGAACATCAAAAATCACTAAATTTTGATCTAGGCATTAGTTTAGACCCCACATGATGGAAAATTAATTATTGTGAAAATTTATATAATTATCGACCTAAGGGGAACATAATAACTATTTTTTGGTTAACAAACACCTAGAAGGCTTACAAAGAAATTTTTCTTAATGAGATACCCTAACTTTGAACATTCTATAGAATTTATGTTTAGTTTAATAGGGTCTTCTAAACATTTCTCTATTGATACAGAATTTATTCCTTGGACATAAAATCATATTAATATTATGGTGTCTAAATTTTTTCCATTTTCATTTCATAATGTTTTTTTAAAATAATAAAATAAATATACATATATATATTTCAATTTATTTACATAAAAAGGTATTTTTATAAATAAAATTGTAAACATGTTTACTTATGACAAATATTTTTATATATATAAACCATATGGATATAAATATTTATTATCCTTTCAATTTAAAATAAAAATTAACCATTTAATATACATTAAAAAATATATGAATATATATATGTATACTAATACAAATGTATATATAGTTTTTATATATAAATTTATGTGTGTGAATCTATAGAAATAATGATATACATATTTATTTATATATTATAACATATTTAAATAAATATCAATATATATTAATAAACACACACACACACATATAGATGTTGAAATAAATGATAAATTTCATGTTTATTTTATATATACATACATATCTTTATTTATATTCATAAATATAATCAGTATAAAAAAATATTTAAATAAAAAATATATATATTTATTTATTTATAATTTCATATATTCTTTAATACTTTTCCATAATTATATATATAATTAGAATTACATATATATGTTATAAAATAAAGTGTCATGATTTGTATAAATTAATATAATAATATATTAAAATTTGTTTTTGTGTATTATTTATTTGTTTATGTGTGTTTATACATGTGAAATATATATATAAATAATATTATAAATAATATTATAAATATAAGTGCATCTGTTTGAAATATAAATAGGTGTATTTGTTTGTGATTATGTGTAAATATGTGTCTGTACGTATGTGTATCTATGTTTCAATATTGTGTGTGTGGGAATCATATAAAAGTATTTATATAAATATATCATTAGATATATAAAATAAATGTATAATAATTTATATAATTATATATATGATAAATTTATTTTAACACCATATAGAAATATAGTATATAAATAAATTTATTGTAAATATTTCATTTGATAAATACACAAAAATATTTATATGATAACATATATTTATATGTAAATATATTTAATTTTATTTAATTTGTAAAAATATTTTGTAAAATTTATTAAAATTAATAATATTATTATATATAATTATATGATTGAATATATAAATAAAAAGTAATTATGTTAATATATAATTAAAAATTTTATGAACAATGGATTTGAAAACCCAAACCTATGACCTTGAAATTATTTAAAATAAACCAGCATAACTAAATTAATATAGTGATACAAATTTAAAAAAAAGTTTCCATAAGAACACCACAAATTCATATATAAATAAATATAAAATTCCTAAAATATATATGAAATTATTGTGGTGTATTAAAAAATGTGTCTATCCCTAATGAATAGGTTTGAGGTTTGAGTTTAGGTGTGTGTGCGGCAGAACAGGGAAAAAAGAACATATAAGGTTGTGTGACATGGGAAAAGGAAAAAGGCTTGAAAGTAATTGATAAATTTTGGGTGTTGTGTTGATTATTGGGTGGGATACTGAAAATTGCACTGATAAGTGGGAGGGTGGGGTATGTTTTTTTATAATGGAAGAATAATTTTCATTTATTTTTTATTTTTATTAGCACTAATAAAGGAACCCATATCGATGCTCAAAAAACTACTAATAAAATTATCACTTATCGTTACTAAAAAAGTGGCGATAAAGTATAATTTAATCATCAGTATCGGTTCTTTTCATATATTTGAGAAACGATCCAGACATTTATCATTTATTAGATCATCAACATCTTTTATCACTATTAAAATAAATTTCCATATCTATTAAAATCATGATAAATATATTTTATTGTGAAGATGATACTAAGGTGCATGATGAGGATGAGGATGAGAAGGACTACCTCTACTAGAAAATCTTTATTTAGAGGGGGTAATTGTTTCATTTTTAGTTGTTAATTCCCCCTCTAATTGTAACTAATATAAATTTTCATGATCTGATTAATCTTTTGTTTGGTCTTCCATGCTCAACAAATTATTCCAAAAGATTTTTTCATAGTTCCAACATAAAATGTAATTTTTTATTATAGAATAGTTTATGAATAGTGTAATTCATTATGAATGCATAAAATAATAGCTTCGACACTTCTATGTCCACTATATACATGGTAGTAACATTAAATTAATTATCTTATTAATAAGTTATAGTAGAAACAAACTATAATGAGAACCTCATTTTAATATGTCATTATTCATTAACATATATCCTTCTATCTAGATACATCATAATTATTGGACATATATTATGTCAGAATATCATGTGCTACATGCTCATACACATTAATACTTCTTCCCATTATGTTCTCACATGGTGATATCAACTAGAGGAGATCCTGAGGACTAACCCATGAATAAGAACACCAAATGTTATGGGTGTAATTGGTAGTTCTTATTAGTGGAAATGTGTATTGGTTTATCAAACTGAGATCTTCATCAGAGTTCTTTATTTGATTTGATTCTTTTATACAAGATTAAAACCATGGAATTTATGTCTTGGATAGATACCTTATATTTGGTGTGTCAGTCATGGTATGACATTGATTGAATTAGTGTTATTATTTGTTTCATTTCATACATGATGATATTTCTTGGGCCTAGTTAAACAGGATGGTAGAACCTTTATTATATCCTTTCCTATAGTGATTAATATTATAAATATCCAAATATGTTAAATAAAAAATAAATCAAGAAATGATGGTGAAATTATGTTTTCAATTTTGAGATACCTTGAGATGAAGAGATTATATTACAAAGTCCATTTTTTAGGAGGGTTTTGTTTCCAATGAAACCCCTTATCGAAATAAGGTCCTTGATGGAATTCTAGACACCTCTCATGGACAGGGATTAGTACTGACTTCTATTGATATAAGGTATAAGAGTGTCTCACACTATGTGTATTCAAAATTTTGGCCTATTATATTTTACAATGCGTTTATGACAGGGTGGGTCCATCTATGTGGATCATGTTATGTCTAAGATAGACTGGTCATCAACAAATAAAAAAGTTAAATATTATTCGATAATAGGATAGTCTAAATTGAACACAATTTCCCACATTATTTATTAGTAAATAAGTAAATATAAAATAAATATTTTTTTGAATGAATATTATTTTTCAAGGTTCATTATTTATTTAAGAGAGGAAACTAGTAAAGTTAATGACTCTAGTTTTATAATGTAACATATATTTGATGTTACAAGAATGTGAAAAAATATAAATGAAAAATATGAAACAATTATTAACATTGTTACTATCATCAAGGTATTATTTTTTATTTTTATGTTACCTATGGGACCGAGTGTAATTTAAAATACTTTCATCCTACTTATATATGTCCTAAGATTCCCAAAGGAATATATCAAAAATAAAAAATATTATGTTCCATATCAATAAAATAAGGTGTAATGGAAACAATTAGAACTATATGAAAAAACCCCTCAACCAATAACCAACCAAGAAATTGAATGTGTCATGGGATATAACATAGAAATTTCTTACAAGTGAAACACAAAGCCATTTATCTGTATACCAACTCATGAAATAACAATTTTCTGAACTCATGTTTAAACAAAATGTCATGTAACATGACCTCATGAGTCTCAAAGTAATGATAAACCCCTCATATCCCTTTTCCATAGCATCACTTGAGGGCCACTAGTGGTGTGTGAACCAACTACCATAATGGAATAAATATCCCCCTTAGTATCTTTGTTCCCATGAACAAAAAGAAATTGAGACATTAAGATATGCATTATGTTTATAACACACAAGTAATGACCATATGTAACCCTAACCCCTAATATCCAACAATTAATATACCCATATTACAAATGAACCCTTTGAATAATTTAGCACATTCCCATATAGGGTGAGCAACAAGAATCTCATAGGCATTAATAAACCAGGGAAATGATAGGCATTATATAGTGATACGAACCCATACACGGGGTAATCAAATCAAGGGGAAATCAATTATTACCTTTCACAATATCAATTTTAATATAGAGGTGAAAAATAATACGTTAACAAAAAAACATGTATTGGGATGATATTGCAATTCACATTTCATAAAGTTGAATTCCTAAAACTCTTTTGAAAATTATGGAAGTCACGCACCATTAAAAAATTTAATATACAACCCCCCCATATGGTTATTCATTGAAATACAAAACATGTTCCGAAGACCTTTGTTTCTATCAAACACATTTCAAAATACCTATTCAGTCTTTTTTCAAATATGGAAAATGACAGAAACACACACACAATTCAAATAAACATATAAAATACAGTGAAGAACATACTTTTAAATCACTATGATTCCAAAAACTCACATTAAGTCAAATAAAACATTAAAATATAGTCTGTAATGATTGATAAATAAAACTGGATCAACATCCAAAAAAATCATGGAAACAATTTCGAAAATCCACTCAAGCATTTTAGAA
Organism: Viscum album; assembly: GCA_963277665.1. NCBI lineage: Eukaryota > Viridiplantae > Streptophyta > Magnoliopsida > Santalales > Viscaceae > Viscum > Viscum album. Next base: position 408,430,583 of record OY728134.1, on the reverse strand, counting down.
TATCATAGCACATCATAATAATCTATTTGAATCATAAAATAAAGGAATTTCAAAATTGAATTAATTTATTCAAATATCAAACCCAAAAAATGGGTTTTAATAGATCACAAGGGTTTCATATATTAATATAATTTCTATAAAAAGTTATACATAATGAATAATCCTATATTTGATTCTGAACTGAAAAATATCTGGAAAAACCTACTTTAAAGAAGAAAAAAATACGAACCATGTCACTTTAATCAATGATCACACACACACACTGATAGAGATGAAATCTACAAACCCTAGACACTAAAAATTCAAGAGTTATAGCAATTTATAACCCTAAAATCATCTAAAAAATTTATAGGGTTCATATGGGAAACCAAATCCAATGAGGAGACAAATGCAATTTATTTTGGGAAAGATCGAAACAAATACTTGAATACCTCTTAGAAATCGCCAAAGAGAACGAAAGAATCAAAGGTAGATGAAGTTGGAGATCTTTTAATGGATTCCAAAAGTGTTTTGGGATGAATAAGCGAGTAGTTTGTCCAAACCACTCTTAATTCGAAGCGGGAAAACGTGAAATTCCAAAAAAAAGTAAACACCTTTGAAAGCCAAATGATATTAATGCATAGTTTTTCAAACTGTGCAGAAATATTTTATTGGAAACTTCCTAGGCTATAAAATCCTTCCACAGTTCACCATGACAAGATAAATATTGCAAAAACCATACTCGAATTATACTATTAGGCACATTCAAAAACTATATCCACATTGTATTCTTGTATTAAAGTCTTCCAAATGTTTTCATGTCATGATACACACCTCAAAATAACTAGGGATCCCATGTATTTTCTCCTAGGGGATCACGCAGTTTGGAATTAACCTTGCATAACCTATGTTGAAAATCCATGTGTAGTTAAAAATGAACTAAGTAGTTTCCTCATGAGTGGATTTTTCATTATTTCTCTCTAAAAATGCACCATAACCTTTCAGATAAGGAAAAATATAAGAATTTACAAGTTCTAAGATAATACCCCATGGAATCTAAAAGTAATATTCAAACACATAAAATAATAATATGACCCACATTGACATATTTGGTGTCAAAAAATATCCACCATGACACTTTATTCCCCAAGAAAGCTCACAGTCAAAATGAATGGAAAGAGAAAACATAATATTTCAAGAGGACCAAACCAAAAGAACTAATATTGAATATTTTACCTCAAAACCAATAACCAAAATCCTAAAAAAATATTGAAACTATTCAACCAAAAAGTTACCCAACATATCCAATAATACCTAAAACAATAACATCAAACCAGAAGTCCAATAACGCATTATTGACATGTCATGAGCTCCCCAAAATTTATAATTCCTCTAAAACTGTGACACCTAGTAATAACTACCAATAACTGATTCATTGGAAAAATGATCATCCAATGAATAAACTCACTCTTAATCCAACATAAAATACAATCACATGGATGTAATAGAGAACACAAATATCCTCAAAATAATGATACAAGATCCCATCTTGGGTCAAGATAAACATGGATAACCTATGTTAAAGAATTAGATAACCCTTACATGGTGCATCCCAAAATGGCCTAATCTAAACTACAGTTAGTATACTAACTCAAATATTATAAAAAACACCATAGTTAAGCAATAACTCTCTGAATAACATCTCATGTATAAATTATGACAACCTCAAAGGCGCAACAAAAAAATGGGTGCATCTAAATACTCTCAAGAAAGGTTTACCCAAACAATGAGGATCATTGAAACTAATTCAACAATAAAAATAAAAAAGTGATTCAAACCAATAAAGAAACTCAAAATACATACAAAAGGGATGAAGGGGGATAATTTTCCAAAAATGAAACAAATTATTCAATTAAACGTTATTCAAAACAATACATAAGAAGAATCTCCAAATGTGAACCATCCATAATATTCTAAATTAGGAAAAAAAATCTCCAAAAATGGGATACAAACTATCCAAGGAAAGATAATAAAACAAAACGACCATCCAAAAATTATTATACCCAATATTAAAATAGATAACACATGATACAAAACATTTTATGATTAACAAAACAACCATATTATAGAAAAATACCATGTGATATAAGATATTATGGATTATATTTCCTTAGATCTGTACACTAGAAGAATGTGAGAGATTTCTGATTCTGAATAAAAGAAATATTTTCATTATGATCTAGCTCATCCTTCTCATCCTCCTTAATTTTTGCTTTATACATATACCTATTGGATAAAACATAGGAATCACCCACTACTGGCTACCAAGACTGGTTTGTTTCAATTCAAATGGTCTTCTTGATAGCCTCTAGAATTGATGTTAGACCTAATGCAATAAAAATTAAATCAATATATGGGCGAAGGACTTTTATTAATAATCTAAACTTATTAAAATATGTTCTGACCATCATTATGGAATAGAAAATGTACTTCCATAAGTTATTGGTGTACTCCCTCGTCGATCAGTCACCCCAATGAAGACCAATGAGCATATTAATTTTATCCCCTTTCAATCACTTTAGAAAGAACCACTAAAAAATTCCATCTTTATAATATATCCATGAATAAATTCATGCATTTGGGGAGGTACCCTTGACTCCCAAAAAAACTCAATTGAAACCTATATTCATGATCTAGATATCTCTCACTAAACAATATCTATGAAATCTAGGAGAAATGAAGATCATATCAATCTCCATAACTAAATCACTACTTCCACTTACCCCTAATCACTTATGAATGAAGATAGATGTAGATTTAATAAGTCCATGGTAGGGTCCTAGTTAAAGGATAGTTCCACATCCCCCAATCTACTGGGAGTATTGTAGGTACTGGAACTAGAAAAACCATCCCAACCATTATGGGATAAAATAAAATAAAAATAAATGAAAAAAATCAGTTAATGAATAAATTAAATTAGAATATTCTCCCAAAATATTGGAATCAATGAAAAAAACAACCAAAAAGAAATAAGCATTCACAACAAAAGATCTTTTTTTTGAAACCACCATTTTCATGAAGGATTTTTGAAATCATCTCCAATCTGTGTATCATAGGAATACCAATCCAACACAAATTTAAAAACAAAATAATCTCAGTGGAATACAAACATTTACCCAACATGGTATGTCACAAATTTCTTTTATCAAAATCACACTTCATTTAAAAAAATCACAAAAACCATTATCATTAAAATTTAATTCCATTTTTCAAAACACATTCCAATTTGTTGATACAAAATATCATTTTTCTATAAAAAACTCTTAAAATCTCCATTTCGAAATCGATTACATTCTAGAATACCAAAGGAAAAATGTTTGAAACAACCCATTTTCAATATACCTTATGAGAAATTAGCACTTATAAAAAAATTATTAAATATATGGTAATTTACTCTACCCATTTATTCATCAAACCAATTTTTATAATTAAAATTATTTCAAACAATTCATCTTCCAAAAATATTTATTAAAACATAGTGTGCTCAAATCACTACACAATCCATCAAATAAGGATAAAAAATCACATAATAATGGGTATAAAACAATTCTAAATCCACCTCCTATAATTGAAAATCACTTTAAGACAAGTCTAGAATCTTGTGTTGTCTAAAAAACTCAACATTGGTATAAAACGCCATGTACATGTTTTTTATGCACATATTTCAAAAATATACTCCAACCATGGGAAACACATGATTTATAAAGTTATCCATGCATGTTTGAAATCATAGATCCACCTACATTTCCATCCTATAAAAAAGGAATAACCCTCCACCAATGTCACATTTATAGTCATGGTGAATGAATACGACATCAAATGAGATCAAAATACATTTCAATAACTAGAATACTCTAATTATTAATTATAAACATAAACATCCCCTAATAAAATGAGTTTTAGTTCAAGTATTATATGGAATTAATCTCCCACCCCTTCCCCCTCAATATTGAAAAAATTTAGTATCCTCTCAACTAGGTCAAACAAAAATAAAATTGGTATATTAAGAAGCATAGTCTGTAACTAAAAGAAACCATAATCATTTTTTGATACCATTTTGTAATGAACTAAACTGACATTCCATTCAACAAAGAATCCTACATAAACTTCAATAAGGAATGAAGGGAATTCTTGATCCCCATTACCTTGAAACTAGTTCCTAGGTGTAACATGAATCCAATGGGAATTATTTTTACCAAACTAGGGATAATATATGTATGAGTAATTAAAGAGACAAAATGAAAATTTATTCAATAAAGTACATAACCAACTAAAATGATCCAAACCATTTTCATAATTCTATACATTAAAACTATACATAAATTTTACAATAAAATAATTATCAGTAGATAAAAAACTGAACACAAATAAAATAGATCCAAACCTACTAAAGTAGTGCTCCATACCGTCTCCATAAAAACACTAAATTATCACTACCACACAACTCTCCCAATATTGACCACAAATAATAAATAATAGATCCAATTTTTAACCTAGAAACTAAAATGTGTACTCTTGAGGTAAAAAATCATAGTTGGTCACTGAAACCCACCAAATAAACAAAATATATTTCATAATGAAATTCATATATTTAAATTTGAAAATAAATTAGAAATTAAACTCTTTCATATATATCATTTATGGAAACCAAATAAATTACCTGATTATATTTGAAAACATTTTTCGTTGTTCTCTAGAACTGAATACAAATATTTGAAAACATTCCCACTAGCATAAACTATTTTAAATCTAGAAATCATCCACATTTATAAAAACTGAATTTTTTTAATAGAAGATAGTCTCATTAAAAAACCTAACTGGTTGAAGCCATCTTAAAACCAAGACACCAATTTTGAAATTCACATTAAGAGCCACATAAGAGTCTTACATTTAAATATATTCATTCCAAACAAATTAGAAAACTAATTTTTCTAATTGAAATGATCCAACACACACACATGTGTCAATCATAACAATAAAAATAAGCATAAATGGCACAAGTCATATGTCAAATAAAAACAAGAAGTGGTTCGATATCAATGAAATGAAGGTAAATTATTAAATTGAGAACTATATTGAACTACCCTCAATAAATAACCAAAAGTGAAATTCAATTTATAATGGGATCTACCATAGGGGTTCCTAACTTGAAAATCACTTATATATAAGAGTATATCCACCCATGAACTATCTACTGATGTGTACTAATGATTAGACCATATTTCATTTATCTTGCCCCAAAAATCCTCATTAAAATGACAAAAACCCTAATTTATATAATTACAAGAATTATTGTAGGTATTCTAGTGGAATTTGAATCATCTAGTAAAATAGACTAGATCAAAACCTTATTATCCTGGTTCCTGTGACCAAAAAGGAGGGGAGGCATAAAGATATGCAATCCAAATACGATACTTGGGGAATAACCATTGATAAACCTCAACCATAACTCCCAATAAAGAATAAAAATATATATAATTCACATGTAATATAATGATGATCATTCCCACACATGGGGAGAAAAACTAATCTCATATAGTTTGATATCACACCCAAGATAAATGATAAGCATTACACGGTGATAAAGAAACCACAAAATTGGTAATAAAATAAATGGAAAATCATGGGGTTCTGTTTACATATCCCATTTTAAAAAAAAATGTTCTAAATATGCCTTTTACACCAAAACATTCATCAGGATTTTAGGCCCTTTAAAATTTCAAAAAATGTTATTCCAAACACACTTTGGAAAAATATGGATGTCGAAAACCATTTATAAACACTTCAGAATCCCCCAACCACTTGGGTATTTTTATTTGAAACAAAAAACAATGTCCAAGACATTAATTTCTAGAAAAAAATCAAAAGTTAAATTATAGAACGTTCATAAGGGGTCAATAACAAAAACATTTCAAATCACTATTTAATTTCCATTAAAAGACCTTTTATAAACCACTTTGAGGTTAGCAACTCACTTTGAGACAAAAAACTGAAAAATATAGTCCTTTAATTATTTATAATGAAAATTAGATCAATTTCAAATACACATCATGTAATCAATTGCAAAAAATATCTACAAAATTTCACAAAATATTATCACATATAAATATTCCATTTCAACCCCAATAACATATAATATCAAAGATAAATGATTCTTACCGAGATCGGAAAACAATGAAAGGGAATTTAAAAATTCATAAGGGTTTATAATATAACAATAAATTCAACAAATATGAAATTATAAAGAATAAGAGCACTTTAAATTAAAAAATTAAACAAATTAATAGAAAAACCTTCTTGGAAGATGTAAAAATGTTAGCTGAAGTATGCCTCCTTCTGTAGAGAACACACCCTTGGGGATATAAACTTTATATACAAACCCAAGACAAAAAACACCAATATTAAATCCATATTGAACCTAAAATTTTCCCCAAGAGGCCACATTTTCATGGGGTAAACCAAATCTAATAGAGGAGAGCGATGGAATAAAATAAGAGGGAAAGAGATAGTGAAATTCCCAAAAACCGTGAAATCAACATGGAACTGGTTATGATCAATTGTAGAGGAGGTAGGAGCCCCTCTATTGGCTCTAAAGATTTATCTTCCTATAATGGGGCAGAATATAGAAAATGGAAAATTCACAAAAAGTAATCACTTTTGAAGGCTACATAGTTTTGAAATCCATCCCAACCTTGTGCTGGGAATAGCCAAGTTTATAAAACTCGTGCATGGTTCACCCTAGGCACTTCATGGTTAGGAAAACTATCATCTGATAGTGTAATTTGGTACTATGAATAACTATACCTACATTTCATTCATTCCATATGTTTTCACAAATCATATCTATCTCATATAACACACCCTATAAACACCAAGGAAACCATATGATTTCTACTTGGGGATCACACAGTTTTGTATTAATCATGTAAAACCCATGGTTAAAATATATAAACTATTCAAAATGAAATGAGGTGGATCCTCATAAAGTGATACCATATGTTTTCCATCGAACCATGATCGTTAACAATTCATAGAAGTAAGCCTCTGATAATTTTTATGTCATAAGACAAAACACCATGGATCCTCAAAATAAACCTCAACCTCATAAAATAATACAAAATACAACATAGTGAAATGAGGGGTGTCATAATCTCATATCCATTCCACATTCTATCCCAAACAAGACAACAATCAAAAATAAGGAAAATGTAAAATAGAAGATACTAGGAGGACCTATCCAAAATAACAACTCAACATAGTTTATCCTCGAAACAAAAAATTAATATCCTTAAAAATTACCAAACTGATCATCTAAAAGGTAACCCATCATTTACAACAACAACTAAACCAAGAACCTGTTGGGTCAAAATATCATTATTCAGCAATATATGATCATTGTTTTTAAAATCACAACTCACATTCTTACATTCCATGTTTTAATAAATATATACTTTCACATATTTTATAATGATTTATACATTAAATATGTATTTAGAAGACATATAGATGATTTTTCATTTTTGAAAATATATCTAGTTCGAAGATAATATAATTCTAATAGGATGATAAAAACATTATAATAAAAATATTGAATCATATGAATCATATTATATAAACATTATATTCATATGATTAAAATTTTTAAAAATAAAAAAATTATGTTGAGTCTAATAGAATGTAAACATAATAGAATTGTGGTTATTTTATCATAACAACATTCAGAAAAAGTTTGTGCTGAACATCCAAGTGAATAAGGAGTTTTTCATAAGATGTTTCAACTAACTCCAAGAAACCTAGAATATTACTATTGATTATTTTCCTATAAAAAGAGTTTTATTTTAGGAGAAGGAAGAACTCAACCATATAAGTTTTACAGATTTGTAAAATCTTGTAACATGTGATTTGTAAATCATTAGAGAGTTTTCAATCTAAGGAATAAAACTGCGTATTGTAAATTACATATAAGTTTTTTGTTTTGTAATAATTATGCCTCCTATGGTTTGATTCGGGTATTTCAGGGATAGGGATATAGAGATTAATTTCATATTTTGATTGTGGTTTCTTGTGAGTAGGGAAACAAAGATCATTTGATCATTGAATAAAAGAATTCCATTCCTATATAAGGAATACCTTATAGTTAGTTAAAATAATGTATACCTAACTTTTTGGTAATAAACATCCACAATAATTAAGGATACATCATATAACATTATTTTATAAATTTATCTAATTATTTCTTTATAACTTCATATGTTTTAAATTTTATGATTTTTACAAGTTTTATTTTCCTTGTGATGTTATATAACTATGTTTTATCATTGAAATACACATTACTTATAAATATAATTTTATAAAATGAATATTATGTAGTTATATCTTATTACATATTTGTGACTATAAAACATGTTTATTATATGATAACCATAATTATGGTAAAATGAAATTGGTTGTTTTATTTTTAGAAATTAAAATTCACCCCTATATTGTAGCCATTAATTACTCTTACGGTCCTATAGAACATCAAAAAATAATTTAGAAAAATAATTGGAGACCTAATATGGTCTCCCTACTATTTATAGTTTTTCTGATAGGGTTCCACCAATGAATAACTACTAATAAATGTCTCCGTGAACATCCTGACTACCTTAGAAGAAACACACTCTAAAAAAGGCACTACCAACCCAAGGAAGAAAAAGAAACCACAAACATCCTCAAAATAATGGCATGATATCTTATCTCTATTCCTGATGCACATGGATAATATAGGTTTAGGAACTAGTTCATCCCCACAAGGTGCATCCCAAAATGGAATAATCCAAATAGTAGTCAGTATACTGACTGAACTTGAAAAACAAATATCTAGGTCACCCAATCATCTACTCAATAAATTTTTTCTATCAAAACAATCAGCACCATAAAGAATCAACCTAATTAAAATCACAGCAAACTAATCTCTTGAATGGTTATCCCAAAAAAATGAATCTCGATGAAATGACAACCAAAGATGACCAAAAAATGCGAGGAATGATAGATAACAACCTTAGAGGCCATCCACAAGGGATGGAAGCGGGAGTATTCCAATAAATAAATAAATATATATATAAAACAAAATTAAAAAAATCCATAATAAACATATCAAAAGGGGAACCCTCCACATGATTACAAAAACAACATCCAAAGCTCCAGAAACAAGATCACAACCATTAAAGTAAATATTCCAAAATAAATAATACATCCTTAAAGGATTATACACAATAGAACCTCTAAAGTAAATTAATAAAAATCATATCAAGAATTAGCAAACAACCAAAATAGAGGATAATCTAGGGAGACATGATACATAAGGGACTAGAAAGTCATAGATCCCCACAACAGAATAACACGAGTAGTATACTCTTCCCATGTGAAGGACCATTTTCTTCTAGATTTGGGTCATCATATGTTTTCTCCTTGCTTTTTTAGGTTATCATTACACACATTAGCTGGAACTTTTGAATCACCCTCTACTAACTACCTAGACTAGTCAACTTATATTGAAATGGACTAATTTACAAAAAAATAAAACATTTCTTCCTTGAAAAAAGTATAATTGAATCAAGATCTTGGTGATGGAAACATCTAATGACATTATTTTTATCTGATTAAATGATGAAAACCATTAATGAAAATAGGACCATCCTTAAAAAGTGATCAACACACCCCCTCATTGATCAATCACCGTGATAATGACCTAATAGATCTATAGATTTCTCCACATTCACTACCTTGTGAATGAACCCACAGAAATATTCCATCAGGAAAATCCCCCAATACATTCCTCCATGATGATAGGGAGTTACCAATGACACCAACCAAAAATGATGGAAACTGACAAGAAATATATTGATGGATCACATCCATAAAGCATTAGGCACTATAAAAATATTACGATCCACACAATCTCTTCCAACATACTCAACACATCTAATGACCACCTATTACCACTTAAAAAGAATGATGTTGATTCTAGAAGTCCAAAACTAGGTCTGATCTCAATGAAGGTTCCATTTAAACAACTCCATTCTGATTCTAGGTAGGCTCCATAAATAGAGAAACCCTTCATGCCATTCTAAGAGAAAAAATAACTAATTATAAAATAAGATCAATTCATTATTCAAAAAAAACAAATTATTTCCCTGTAAGGTAGTATTCAAGGCCAAAACACAAAATACTCAATCAATACACATGTATTCCCATAAAAAGAACATATTTTTTAAGCCAAAATTTTCCCCGAGTAATTTTTAAATTTAATACACCATGGTGTATCTCGAAATCAAAGATAACCAAAATTTTAAAAAACAAATTGGTGGAACAGGCACATATTTCCCTAATAATGGAATTTATTTAAAATTAATTTAAAAATCTCACTTGGTTTAATAAAAATACATCAAAATAATGATCATTAAAATTCATTTCCATTATTTTTTAAAAAATTGAAAATTTATTTCTAGAAAAATGTTCTTTTTATCATAAAATAATTTCAAAGCACCCTATTTCAATCAATTAAGTTTTGGAATACCCTAGGAAGAATTTTGGAAACATCCCATATTTAAAATACCATGAGAAAAATAAGTACATTATTAAACATGTCAAAATACTAAGGGAATTCACTCATTCCATTTATTTATAAATCAAATTTTTTTTAAAAAAATAATTTTAAAAACCCTTAATTTATCAAAATATGGTCTTAAAGCCAATTCAACTCAAGGAAACACCCAACCCACCAAACAAGGTTCATAAATTTCACATAAAAAATGGAATCAAAACACTCCCCAATCCACCACATACAAGGGAATTTAACATTATGATAATTATTAAATCATGAGGATTCTGAAAAACTCAAACAAGGAAGAAATAGTTATTTTCATAGTTCTGTGATGTGGACTGGTAAATCGTGCTCCAATAGTGAAAGACCCTTTTACAAAATGTCATCCCTAACTTCATAAGAATAACATGGTCTCCAAATCATTTCATGCTGAACATGAACCTTAGGATATCCTCTATTTCCATCCCAAATCAATGGAAAGACACCCAATATAACTTACATACTCATGTCGGATCCAAAAAATACCATTTTTGATGAATATCCATCACAATAACAAAGGAAATCAAATTATTAATTCAAAACTGAAGCATCCCATGGTATCTTATGGTCTAGGATGAGAAAGATCTAGATAGAATCACCACTTTGTTACCTCTGATTCTCAAAAAAAACCCTTTTATCTTGTATAAAAGGACATCCCTAAATAACAAGTGATCATCAAGAAGCTTAGGCTCCTATTAATAGAAACCCAAAAAATCATCTCTAATAACATTTTATTACAAAATAAATCAGGATTTCATCAGACCCGACAACCAGCACATCCTTCCCCAAGGAATGAAAGGGAATTTATGGCCCATCTTGCTAGAAACTAGCCCCTTGAGATTATAGGAATCCATTTGTGAATGATTTATCCAAACATGATATAAGAGATAGTAGAATATATAAAGACCAAAAACAAAGAAGCATATCATACATTTCAAAACCAACAAAACTTTTCAATCCCATTTTCATAAATATAAACACCAAAACTATCAAATAAATGAGGATAAAATAAATAAAAATGTATAAAAAACCTACAAAAAATAAGGCAACATTAAAAAAACTATGTCCAATATTGATAATTTATCCATGAAACCACTAATTAGTCACCACCACCCAACTCACCCCATGTCATCCTCAAAGAATGAAAAATAGATCCAATTGGGAACCAATAACCTAAACTATATATAAAGAAGATAAAATGATTAGTAGGCTGCAAAAACTAAATAATTCTATGAAATATGTTTCATAATGATATTCATAAATTCTAGTTTCAAAGTAAACTAAAAAGTGTTCATTTTCTCATATAACATTCATCACAGGAAAAAAATCTATATTTCTATTTCAAAACATTTCTCCTTAAATAAATTCCTTTAAAACATTTCCAATAGACTAAGAAATTTCAAATCCAAACACCCATTCCCATTTTTCAAAATAAAAACTCATTTGTTTTTTTATAAAATATATCACTTTATAACATCTGATTGATTGTTCTAATTTAAAAAATATACCATTTTAAAATCCACTTTATAATCCACACAATAATATTTAATTTGAAAAGATGTTTTCCTGACATCTATGAAAACACATTTTTCCATATTACATGCCACAACCCATACATGGTTATATCACAACAAAATTGACACCATCCACGCTACTTGTAATATATCAATTATAAATAAGATGTCATATATCAATTTATATAGGGAAAATGATACAAATCATAACTAGATGAATCTCCCCTCAACTAATTACTAATCATGAAATTGAATATTTCATGGGATCTATCATATATATTTCTAAAGTTTGAATCACCTATCCATAGAAGATTATACCAACTAAAAAACAAGCTATTGCTATGCAATGAAGATCAAACAATAATTCATCCAACAAGCCCATGAAAACGTCTTTTATATTAAAAACCCCTCATATCCATTATTCTTGATGCTAACCAAGGTTTTTTATGTTGGTGAAGGGCATGACCTTAAGGTGTATGGGAAGTTGGGGTTTCCTTACTCGAGGGGTGCGCTAGGTCTTCTGCTCCTGTTCCCTGATGGAAACAACCTCTGGCCCAGTCCCTCCCCCTCCGTTAGGGGAGGGACCTTCGTCGTACTCATTGGGAGTGGTGACCTCCATCTTCCACTTTTCCAATCCTGATCTTCTCCCCACATTCCCATAATATTTTTTGTGTCCCAATGTTCTGGATATACATGATTGGTGCCCAAACCTTCCGCTTTTGATCACTGAGTTCAACAAAGCATCAGGCCTCCTTTACCGGAATTTAAATTCTCTATTTTATCATATAAGGCCTTTAGTGGACTCATTGGATAGGTCTGTCTTTGACTCAAGGGATTTACAACATAGGGAAATAGTGGGATTTATCAACAACAAGGATATCTTGATTTGTTTTCCTTCAAAAAAGAACATGATTAAAGCTTGGTCTAGCACTCCCCACTGATGAAATGGTCCAAGATTTTTCCTCTTCATATGAACCTATGACATTCACATGAGGCGTGATTCTCCTTCAGATTAAATTTGGGTAATTCTTCCCAAAATTCCATTACCATTTCAAAAAATTTCAATAGTAACGATTCTTCAAATCCTCGGCGGTAGGTATTTATGCTTCGATAGATGAACCATGTCGATTATACATCATGTTAACCCCTATATTTTTGTCAAAGTTGATGCCTCAAGTGTTCCTCCCGACATTGTTTGGATAATAGCAGCTGAGGAGTTCTGTTGTAAACATTAGGTTGTATATAAATCATGGGTTGATTTTTTTTAGATTTCCAACATATGGGTCACTCCGCTACGACCTCTAGGCATGTCTCAAGATATCCAGATAGGAAAGGTGGTGTGGGTTCAACAAAAAGTTTCAAGACTCCTCTTCCCAGTACGATAGTGGGTGTTGAGGTCGCGACCAAGGAAACTTTTTACCAGGAAGGCAATTAGGTGAGAGTTCCTCAAGCGGCTATAGATGTCTCTATGAAGCAATCCGAGGTGGAAAATGGGGCTAGAGTTGAGGGAACCGATGATCAAAGTGGAGATAAGTCTAAAATAGTGGAAAAGAGAGGTCCCAAGGATCCCCTTGGTGCCTCGTATGCTAAGGCAGTATGATCAGGGAATTATAACTATGATAGAGGTCCGACAACGGCTCCAAAGGAATCATGGGAGGGTAAGTATTCTTTTTTTAGAGCTTGTTCTAGTAAAGAGGAGGATTTTATTGATTTGGGAAACCATTTTTATGGTCTTAATAATGAGGATCAGGTTCTGGATGAGCAGAAGATGACCATGTATTCCATAGAGTTGCAGAATACCTTCAGTCCTATAATGATAGTTCTAGCCAATTTGCAGGTGTAGTTGAGGGCGAGGTTAAGGTTCATGGTAAAGAACTCTCAAATTTTAGGAGTGGTTTTAACCATAAGGGAATCTGAATATCAAGAAAGAACTAATCATTCTTTCCACTAGCTATGGAGACACGTTCAATGAATAAATCAAAATACTAGTTGATGGATAGTGGTACTCTCCATTCCTCCAAGGCATATAGTCAGCAGAGGAAGTAAGATATCACTCTTGATCAACACTAAGAGTTGATAATGAGCTCAGAGGAAGAAGTTGTTGAGCAGGTTCTGACACTAAAAGCTATTGAATAAGAAATAGCCAAAATGAGGGGGCAACCTTTAAAGATAATCCTCAATGTTGAGAAGTATATCTGGATTGAAAAACAAGATCTAATTTTAGTTGGGGGTTCAAAAATGGGAAGATCTATCTTGATGAATATATTCAGGCTTGGGACCAGCTGAATTTCGAGTTTGATGACCATATAATGGACGATCCCGACATCGAGGTAAATAACATTAATTGGAAATTATTTAGAGAATAATTCTTACAGTCTTAAAATGTTCATCAACAGTTCTATATTTTCCTTTTTTGTTTGAACACATGGTTCTTGACTTTTTCCTTAACTGTTCTTGAATAATAAAAATTTAATTTTGAGTCATATCAATTTTTCCTATCATGACTAGAGGACCACTAGTAGTTTGTGAACCAACTAGAAAAATAGATTACATCTACTATATTGTACCAGGGTTCCCATGACCAAAAAATATGTAATTCATAAGAACATGCAATATAATTATAACACACAAGGAATAATCTTATCCAACCGTCACCCCGAATACAAAAAATGAATAAGCCTATATAATATGTTCTACCGTTGAATAATTAACAGATTCCCAAACAAGGTGATTAATAAGAATATCATATATCATATAGATCAATAACCCACACAAGGAAAATGAATATCTTCTTATAGTGATGAAGAACCCAAACAATGGGTAATCAAATCAATGGGAAATCAAGGGGTTCCTTTCTAAATAACCATTATAAAAAAACAACATTTCTAGAAACACCAAACATTGAATGAGATTCCAATTCTATTCACATGTCATAAAATTACAATATAAATCTGTTTGATAAATGATAAAAATAACACACCATTTAAAAACGTTTATAATCCACCCAATCACATGGTTCTTCTTCTTTTAAATATAAAATAATATTTATGACAACAATTTCAATCATACTCATTTCCAAAAAATAAATTAAGGAATTTTATATACGGGTTAAACCACAAACTCATTTCAAAACAACATTTAAAATCAATTATAGAACCCCTTTATAAATCGCTATTAGTTTAAAAACTAATTTTTGTTAGAACCAAATTTAAAATATAGTTTTCACTAAATTAAAACAAAAAATTCATCAACTTCCACAACACATAATGAAAACCCTTCAAAAAATGTACTCAAGCCTTTTAAAAATGCTTATCAAATTAAAATATTCCATTTCAAAATGGAAAAATATCGAATTACAAATTAAAAGAATTAATTCCATTCTCAATGCCTAATGAAAGAGTTTTTATACATGATGAGGTTATCACATATAATCATAACTTTGATAAAAATAATTTATAATTCTTAGATACACTTTTAATACTTAAATAAAAAAACTTCATAGATACTCTAATTAGGAATAGGCGAAAACCATGTTAAAACATGTTGCCTTCTATGACAGGCACACCCATAGGGATATAAATAGAATCTACAAACCATATCACTAATTCCCCAAAATATTATAACCACATATAATCCTAAAAAAATCCGCAACCAATCTTGGCTTCAGGTGGAAAACCTAATCCAAGAGTGGAGTGAGAGATTGGGAAAGGAAGATGAGGGAATGAGAGGAAGAAATACCACAAAATCATAGGGAAATAGCCAAAGGATGGAAATGATAAATGGTGTAGGAGCATTGTTCTCCTATAGGTGATCCCAAGGGGAAGTGGAGTAAAATCACACACAATTAAAATACTGATAAATGGGAAATTTACAAAAAACATGACACCTTGTATGTGTGCATAGTTTGGCCACACATTTTATCAAACCATGAACCAAATGTATGTAGACCAAAACCTATACCGTACATCCCTCACACAGTAAACCATGGGATCAACATGGTTATAGAACCCATTCTCCAACCATCCCATTCAACAAAATCCAAAACAAAATCCACACCACACACATTCTATATAGTTTTACCAACCATTTTTAAGATAAGCACCACACCAGTGACGCACCAAAGAACCCACATGGTTTCTCTTGGGGGACTACATAGTATGGATTTAATAGAGCGAAACCCATGTGGAATAACCATGTATAATTAAAAATGAAATGATGAGGCTTCTTAATAAGAGAGGCCAAATGGTCTCTATCTAACCATCTGCCTTAACCATTTATAAAATTAATCCTATAAAAATTAACATTTTATGAGTTGAATCTGCATGGAAAATCAAACTAAACATAATACTCATTAAAAAAACAAACAACACATTGACATTGGTGGTGTCCAAAACATCAATCCATGACACTTTGTAACCCCAAAATTACACAATAAAAAATAATCAAATGATAAAATAGAATATCCCATGAAGACCTAACCAAAAGAATAACTCAACATGGTTTAACATCAAAATAAACAACCAAGATCCTAAAAAATAATCAAACTGACAAAAAATAATGAAACCAACATATCCAATCATAGATAAAATTAAAACATCATACAATAAGTCATATAAGTCATTGGAGACCTAAATTTGTTTCACAACCACTGATAAATACTATAACATGGTGGAACAAAGGAAAAACAATAAGGAAATGCATCCTCAAACAACCAAGAAACCATGGGAGAAACTCAATCACAATTCAAAATAACTTCTAAACCCAAGGAAAAGAAACCAAAAATATCCTCAAAAAAATTAAATATTCTATCACCTTGGGTCATGTTACACATAGAAAACTATGTTCAGAAACTATATCACCCTAACATGGTGAATTCCAAAACATCATAGGCCAAACCCAAGTTAGTATACCGACTGAACTTGTAAAACAACCACTCTAGTAACCCAATTGTGAACTCAATACCTTTCTAATGATCAAATGAATCCCATATCAATGTCTAATCAAAATAGGGGTCACAACCCACTAATATCAAGAAAGTTTCAACCATGTAAAGAGGCACAATGAAACAACACCAAAAACTAACCAAACAATTTAAAGAAACCCATATAATAACCACAAAATACATCCACAATTGAGGGAGTGGGATAATTCCATTAATGATAAAAAAATCCTTCCATGAAATAAAAAATCATAAAAATCAATAATAAACATCTCCAATGACTATCCTTTAAGATGATTCCAAGAATAATATCCAAATATTCAAAACTAAGCTCAAAACTATCAAAGGAAATGTCCCAAAATAAATAATTGATCATCAATGTGTTAAACATGAGACCTCTTCCAAATATTTATTTCAAAAAACATATGAAGATGACCTAAATGACCACAATAGTAGGAAACCATATGGGGTATAATATTGGAGGGATTATTATGATCTAGATTCCCACACTGGAAGAACATGAGAGATCACTTATTCCCACGAGGATGATCATTTCCTTCTAACATTATATCATCCAGCTTCTACTTTTTACATTACAGGTTATCCATACACCCATTTGATAGAATTGAGGCATAAAACACCACTAGATTACAATAAATTTCATATTCTATTATAATGGACTCATTTAAAACTTTTAAAAGATGTTATAAAAAATAAAAGTATAGTTGAACTATGATTTGGGTGAAGTAATATGTCAATGAAATGAGTTGTGTCTTAATAATTAATGACTATCTTTAGAGAAAATCTTCTAATATTCAAAAAAGTAATTGGTATACTCCCTCACAAATTTTTATCCCTGATGAAGTCCCTTAAGCTCAATCTCAAAAGTTCCTTTAAAAACCTTTGGAACGAAAACCTGGGTTATATCTATCTTGAAAATCTCCAAATACAGATCGTTATGCATCCCGGGAGGTATTATGAACACCCAACAAACTCAATGTAAAACAATATTAAATATCTTAGAAAATATCACCCACAATTCTTTAGGCATTACAAGAGAATTAAATATTACCTCAGTCACTTCGAACGCCCTCACCACTTCCATAGACGCATGATCACAAATTAAGGAATGTAGATGCTGATTAAATATTTCAAAGATAGGGTACATGATCTAGGAAGGTTCCATGTCCACCGCTCATATTGAATTCTTTATAGGAACCAGAACTAGAGAAACATTTCTTACCATTTTTCCAAATAATAATTACAATGACCTGAAAAACAAATAAATCCATTCCTCGAAGAAAAACCAAATGATGCCACTATAATGTAGGAATCATTTCTAAAATGAAAAACCATAAAAAAAACACCAATACACAACAAAATGAATTTTATTAATAGGGAAGCATTTCTATAATGGTTTTTTGAAATAACCTTAAACCCATGTGTCACTAAAAAACCAATCCAACATAAAATTAAATAAAACCTAAATGGATCAAATACACATTTCCCAAACAAGGAAATTTAAAAATAATGTATTTCAGATTCCAACTTTGATCAAAAAAATATCAATCAAAGGAATAATCATTAATGTTTATATCTAATTACCAGAAAACTATCAAAATTTGTTTAAAAAATATTTTTTTATCCCAAATTCTTTTCAGACCACTCTTTTTAAGATTAATTTCATTCAAAAAAAGTAAGGAATCATGTTCGAAACAACCCATTTTACAAATACCAAAATAAATACAATAAAGTTATAAATTATTTCATAAAACTAAAGAAATTTACTACTCCCATTTATTTATAAAACTAGAATTTGATAAAAAAAATATTTCACAAAACCCATTCTTTTTCCAAAACAATGTTTTAATAACAAGAACATGAAAGGCGCCACCATAACCTTCAAATGGGGTTCAAAAATTCATATCAAAGAGTTACATCAAAATTCCCCTCAATAAACCTCCTAAAAGTTTAAAATAATTAGTGGAAGTCTTGAATTATATTGATTCCAAAAAATTCATCCAAGGGAAAAAGTTTTGTGAAATGTTTGGATGTGGAAATCGGGAAACATTTCTCCAACCATATAATATACTTTGTAATAGAAGAAGACCCAACCGCACATGAATCACATAGTTTCCCAAGATGTTCATACTAAAAGAGACTCATAGGATATTCTATATTTATACCCCCAAAAAGAGGAATGACCCCCAAAATCACATAAAAACTAAATAGGTATAAAAAAAGAAATAATAATAATCAAAATATATCACAAAAACTAAAAAATAAAAATTATTAATTTAAAACCAAAACATCCTAAGGAATCATAAGGATTGGGAAAAGAAATAGCTAGAAATACTTTCTCCTACTTTTCCCCTACCTTTCCCATTAAGCTCTAAAAATCATAGTCTCCTTCTTACCTAGACATCCCCAAATAAAAAGGGAAACACAAGTGGTTAAGATCCACATAAAGGAAACCCAAAACATATACTGATATCTTTTTGTAATGAACCAATCATGGATTCCATCTAACTGGGCACCCCAATCGACTAATAATTAGTTAATAATGGCATTACCAATCCCCCGGGGAAGAAATTTAGTTCTTAGGAATCACAAGAGTCTCTTTGGACCTGATTTCTCCCAAACCATAGATAAAAGTCCTTGTAATAAACAATGATCCAAAATAAAGAATCATTATAAATAGGTCAATATGAACTAATAATATACCAACAATTTTCATAAAAATAAATAAAAAACAATCTATAAATAAGGGTATATAAAAAATATAATATATAAAATACGAAAAAAATAAATCAACTGAAAACCAACTCAATAGGATCATGTGAACATCTTTATCAAATCATCATATAGTCACCGCCACCCAACTGAACATGCTTCAGCCTAAAAGAATGAATCTTGCTATAAAACTAAAACCTAAATTATATAGTCATGAGATAAGATTCCTAGTTGTTCCCCACAAACAACCAAATCTATTAATTATTTTTCATATCAAGATTAAAAATTATAGTTTGAGAATAAACTAGAAATTTTTTTTCCATATATAACTTATAGGGGAA
Organism: Viscum album; assembly: GCA_963277665.1. NCBI lineage: Eukaryota > Viridiplantae > Streptophyta > Magnoliopsida > Santalales > Viscaceae > Viscum > Viscum album. The sequence goes on along the minus strand of OY728134.1, from coordinate 408,410,393 downwards.
AATAATTAAATCTTCAATTCAATTTAAAAATATATTTACTTGTTTTCCAAAAATAAAAACAATTATTTGGAACTTTTCCCACCAACCTTTTTCATTTCAAATCCACATTCCCATTCACATTTCATATAAAAAATCATTTTTAATATTTTAATTTAAATGACAACTTTGAAGCATATAACTGGTTGATTGCATCAAAAAACCAAAACACCCATTTTGAAATCCTAATTTGGAACTAGAAAAGAGCCATTAATTTCAAAACAAGTTTTACAAACATTGTTGAATAGTCATTTTTTTAATGGAAATTACCCTAAACACAAAAAAGGTCAAGCATAAGAAAACATAAACCATCCATGGCATAAGGAATATATCAAATATAAAAATTAATATGTTCCATATTAATTTATTTTGGATAAATTATACAAATGAGCACTATATCAAAATACCATCAATTAATAATAAACCAATAAGTTTAATATATCGTGGGATCTACTATAGGTATATCAAACTTGTGTTGAACCCTACCAAATAAGAGTATAACAACTCATTAACATGAAATTGGAATGCATAAAAGTTTAAACTAAAATAAATTTCACTAGCCCAAATAGGCCTCATTGTGATGAGAAAACCCATATTCTCCCTTGTACATAACATGGCTATAGGGAAACTAGTGGAGTCTGAAGCAACTAGTTTAATAGACTATATCACCCACTTTTCACCTAATGTCTCATGACTATAAATTAAGTGTGGTAAAAATATGAAATCTAAGTCTAAAACACTAGGAATAACCATAACATACCCTCACCATGAGCACCAAACAATGAATATAACAATATGAAAATTTCAACCATTCCATAATGAAGCACATTCCCATAAATGGGAAGAAACAACTATCTCATAGAGATCAATAAACCACCCAAGAAAAATGACAAGCATCACAAAGTGAAAAAGTACAAATAGAATGTGTAATCAAATCAAGGATATATAAAAGGCTTCACTTCTCGTTAAAAATTCTAAAACCAATGTTTCTACTAGGAATTTAACACTAAAACATGTATTGGGATTCATAGACCTTTCAAATTTCATAAAATGAAATTCCATGAACTCCTTATAAAATGATTGAATTCATAACCCATTTAAAAAAATTTCAAATCCACCATCCAATCTAGGTCTTATTATTTGAAATAAAACACAAGGCCTAAGTCATTCTTTTATGTTGAACACTTTTTAAGACAACCATTGTGTAAATTGTTTCTAGGGTTAATAATTACCCTTAGGATCAGTCAAAACCTACCTTAAAATATAATTTTCAATCATACGAAACCAAAAATATATCAATATCTTACTCAAATCCTGAAATCAATTTCAAAAATCCCAATGGGTATTTTGAAAAATCATATCACATAAAAATATTCTATTTAAAACAAGAAAAAATATAATTTTAATGAGAAAAATAATTATCGAAAAATTATAAAACAATAAAATAGTTTTAAAACATGTCAATTATATCTCATTTAATCAAACATTCAATAAAATTTTATTTAAAATTTACCAAAAACACATAGAAATCCAAAATTTAACAATTTCATATAAAAACCTACGTAGAAAAAGTAAAAACCAACATGAAACGTGTCACCATCAATGGAGAGCACATCAATGATGATAAAAATAGAGTCTATAAACCTAGTACCCCAAAAACACCCACATTATATATACTCAGAACTAGAAAACACGAAACAATATGCCTAAAATTCAGCGGGAAAAGAAAATCCAAGAGAGTGGATTTGGGAAAGGTAATAAGAGGGATTGAAAGGAATAAACACCCCAAAACCTCTTTTAAATCACCAAAGATAATGAAATGATCAATAGTGGAGGATATTGGATCTCATCAAAGGGCTCTCAATTGTTTTATGACATGAATCAATGAGAATTGGGGTGAAACCACTCCTAATTGAAATAGAGAAAATTTTTAAATTTCCAAAAATTAGATAGTTGTGAAGAATTTATGGTTTTTTCACAATGTTTTCCCAACTGTGCATCGACATTACACGTGACACTACCTTTGTTAGACACCCCTCTCAAGGTCTGCCTTTAGTACTACACGAGTGGAAAAATATTTCTCCATCCATTCCACTAGAGACAGTCAAAAACTAAATCCAAATTGTATGCATGACACACAATTTAACAAATTGTGAGAAAAACATTCACCACACCATAAACACACGAGGGATCCCACATCGTTTTGAATAGGGTATCATACGTTTTGGACATAACCATTCATATACCACATTGGAAATCCATTCGTAGTTCAATATTAACCAAGGAGGATAAAAATGAATAGATAGTTCCCAGTTTCCCTATATGTTTTCACCGTAACTATGAATAGAAGGAAACTTCTGAGAATATAGTTTATGAAATCCAAAACTCGTTAGAATCTACATTAAAACCACAACCTTGTAGAATAATATAATCAAACAACCTAATGACATAGTAATTGCCACAAAAATTATATAATATCCAAGATATTCAATGGTAATGAAAAAGATAAGATCATTAAATATAATTTTATCAATTTTGAAAACTATAATGCATGGTTCTACTTGTTATAAAACTAAAAACGCTTAAAATATTCAATAACTTATTCTAGAACATGGAATTCCACTATTGGTACTAACCAAGATATCAAGACTATGAAAATTGTAAACTGGTATACTCAGAAATATCATCCCATGGGATTATTTACTCATGGATGTGATGTCATAGATAATAGAGTTTTAATGTTGGAAAACATGATTGGCCTAATGAATAAAGATATAATATCGAAATACCATGATCGAATCATGTAACAACTAACATGTTTTCTATTATAAATATGCATCTTGTCAAAATTGGGAGTGCATAAAAAATGTGTTCACTATAACTAACATTAAATGTAATTTTCAATTTCTAAATCATTGATATTGATAGTAAGGAATGATGAATACATTCCATAATAGTATCAACAATTATGAAATAACTATTTACTTGGTAATGTCAAAAAAATTCATATCAACTGGTTATTGGAGGTCCTTACTATAATGAAAAAACATTATATATTGTGTCATTAATTTTTAATATGTATCGTAAGGTCGAGATACATAAAATTGTATGTAAATGGATGATGTATAATTATTAGTTGATTTGTGCCCATAAGAATTGATACATCTTTTCATGAAGTTCATACATAGTGATCTTATGTAGAGTCGATCATAACGAATGACATGCCAATAAGAATACCAAACTTTTGGATATCATTAGTAGTTTCTATCAACAAACATGTGTATTAGTCTCCCCACATTAGGTCATTACCATTGAGTATTGACCAATTACATAAATTAATTCAATGTGAAACCCATGAAATTTAAGTTTATGTGTTGTGGCTTTGATTTGTTGTGTCATTGGTGGTATGTCATTGATTGAATGATCAAGATAGTTTTTGTAGATTTATAAAAGTAAGAGATGTCTCAGTACCAATTGAACATGATGTTTTTACCATTATTAAATACATTGATTTTCATATTAAATGATGTTTCTGCATTATGGTTAGGGATAAAAAAAGTAAGAAATGATGATGACATGAAATGTGGAGTCAAAATTTTAAGATATCTAAAGACAAAGAGATAATATTTTACAATTCATGTTTGTAGGATGTTGTTTCTCCTATGTTATAACCTTATGTCCTTTGGGCCAGGACGGGTTTTTGAAATCTACTATTTTCATATAAGTATTACTCACAACTCTCATGATAAAGAGATAATGTTTTCCAAACTAAGAGTATTGAATAGTGTTTCATATTAGAAGTTAATAGATGTTTGGGACAAGGATGACCCCGTTATAAGTTTTAGGTTATGTTGTAGTTTGATCGATCAGTAGGTGTTTCTAAAAATTTCACAGGGGCACGCACATCCATCAGGAGAGGACGAGTAGCTGTTTCCATGCATTCCTGCTTTACAAAGGTGGGTGACATCAATTATTTGTTTAGGGATGTTTACCCTTTGATCGAAATGGGATGATGAGATGCCAGTTCTTCCATATGTGGATTCCTCCTCAGAACTCGTTACTTAGTCTGGGTCTCCCTTAAAAATTAATTTGTGGTTTATGAATCTCATTCCCGGTGCCATATCTTCATGGATGCTGGTTAATTACACTACTTCCATCAAGACATTCCATGGGGTCTTAACATGGTAGAAACCTTCAGTCGGAGTAGATGACAAAATCAGGCTTGTCGGGGCATCTCTGGATGCATGGACATTGGGGAACTTGTATTTTTTCTCATAAGAGGGAATCTCAAGGGTGCAGAACTTGAGGCATTCCATGTCAAAAGTGGGGAATCACATTCCATAGGCATGTATCCGAGGTTTTCCTCATCTCACCATGTTTAACACAAGGTATTCCATGAGTTTAACATCTAGTAGATACGGCTACACCTAGGGCGGGTCTTCTGAGGTTTTCCTTAGGCATATCATGTTTAACACGAGGTTGGTCGTGAGTTTACTGTCCTTTAGAGACGGAATGAGAGTGATCATAAAGTCCCATAAAGAAGGATTGGATGGGTACATCCCAAGGAGGGAACACCTGGAAGATGGATGGATCAGAACGCCCAATGAGGACAGATCTGAGGTGGTACTCCCCATATAGGGGAGATGTCATACCGTAATGGCATATCTGAACACCAGTGAGGGCGGATCAGGGAGAGTGCACCACATAATGGGGGATGCCAAGGTTTAACATTGGCTGGGATTGAACCTCATGGAGGTTTCCTATGTACCATGTCTAGTGGACAGGGATCAAAACCCACAAGGTTCGAAGGGATGATGTATCGGGGTGTACACAAAGGACAACGACCTGGAGACATGCTGGGGCTTACATATGGTTAGGTGCCCAGGTGATGCAAGGAGCGGCACTGGGATGAATGGCATGATCTCACTAGAATGTGGTGTCCCGTATAAGAATATGGATGAGTGATGGATGGAAGAATGATGTAGAGGGGGAATGAAATGGGACCATCACAAGGTCGACGGTGAAGTTGGGCTAGAGCCTCGAAGAGACCTCCTACGTATCCTCATGGTAGGGAATAAAATTCCACATAGTTCGGTGGGAGGATTGGACACCTGAGGAGGTGACCCATGAGAATGGACCCATGGATGGGGCCTGGGGGAAGTGGAACCTCCAGGTTGGGGCATTATCTTCTCGAAACGCATGGGATTGAGTGATTGATCAGTATGAGACATGGGTGATGGGCTTGAACCTCATGGAGGCTTCCTATGTATCCTCATGGAAGTGAATCAAAGTCTGTGTAGTTCATGTTTTGGTGGAAACAGGTGTGAAGGTGTTCAAAACCAATGGAGTGTTGAGGATGAACCTCGGGAAGGCTTCCTACATACCTTTCCTTGGCAAGGATCAAAGACTATGTAGATCAGGCGGTGTGGGGCTTACACTCTAGGCTTCCCAAGGTGTTGTTGAACCAACATTAAGGGGGTCGAGACAACCAATGGATGGTGGTCTTGAACCTCAGGGAGGCTTCCTACCTACCTTGCCTTAGCAAGTATCAATTACCATGTAGTTCAGGTGGCGTCGGTGAACCGACGTGAAGGTGGACCTAGGGTCTAATGGATGGTGTGCTTGAACCGTGTGGAGGCTTCCTAAGTATCCCTATGGAAGGGAATCAATCTCTGCATAGTTCAGGTGGTGTCAGAAAACCGACATGAATGTGGACCTGGGGCCTAGGTCGATGGTGGGATTAATCCTCAGAGAGGCTTCCTACATACCCAACCATGAGAAGGATCAAAGACCACGTAGTTCAAGATGGTGGGAACTGACGTGAAGATGGTCAGACAGACCAGGTGTTGGGATTGAACCTCAGTTAGGATTCCTACGTACCCCTCCTTAGCAAGGATCAAAGTCCACATAGTTTTTATGGTGTGGGCATTACACTCAAGGCTGCCCAGGGTATCAGTGAACCGACGTGAATGAGGACCTGGGGTCCAACAAATGGTTGGATTGAACCTCATTGAGGATTCCTACATATCCCAGTGGAAGGGAATAAATGTCTGTGTAGTTCAGGTGTTGTGGGGATTATACTCTAGGCTTCCCACGGTGTCAGTGAACCGACGTGAAGATGGTCAGAATGACCGGGTATTGGGATTGAACCTTAGGGAGTCTTTTTACGTACCTCGCCTTAGTGAGGATCAAAGACCACGTAGTTCGGATGGCATCATTGAACTGATGTGAAGGAGGACATGTGGTCCAATGGTTGTTGGGCTTTAACCTCGTGGAGGATTCCTAAGTACCCTTCCTTGGCAAGGATCAAAGTCCACGTAGTTCAGATGGTCGCATTGGGCTTACACTCTAGGCTGTAACGACCCGAATCTAGAGCCCTTCCACTGGTGCCCCGTACCTGGATCGCCAAATGACCTCAAGTGCATTTCCCCTAATGCCAGAGGCTTCCAACTACCAGCAAGGGCCTTGGAATTTTATTAGGGAAACTATGCCCTCATTTGGTTAGATTTACAAGGCAAGAAAAACAACAGTCAATAGCGGAAGCAGTAAACATCATACAAACACTAAAACTAAACAGAAGAAGCAATGAAAACATAATGATAATGATAATGATGCAGTAGGTACAAGTATCTAAGGAAAGCAGCAAACACAACAGCGTGCTGAAATACAACTAAAAAACAAGGTATGAAAGTAAATAGCATCTCCAGCAGCATCGCAAGCCTAAGATCAGTCTTATTCTCCCCAGCTCCAACCAGAAATCTTGTACCTAAAGTAGAAGGGCCACAATCCCTATCCACACCTACAACCTTATAACCTGTTTTGGCTGAAAAGAAGGACCCAAGCACGGTGTGAGACCAATACCAGTGGGCAATCACCACGAGATCTGCGCCCTACTGTCAGTGAGTAATATAGAAAAATTAAAGTAAATAAATGCCGTAGAGAAACAGAAATACACTAAAGTAAAAAATCCTAGAAATATCTATTCACATTTATTTAGCAGTTTAGTACAATCATTTAGCTATCAACCAAGGAACCTAGCAACAGCTCTATACTCCCTAGGCAAGCAAGTAAGCACAACAGGTAACTCAGCAGTCTACCTAAGCAGCAAGCAGTACAAACCCAAGCTTGTTATTTGGCAGGGTGGACTCATCACAACCAACCATCACATAAAGCACTGACTCTCTGGGTGGATCCTACTAGAAAACTCCTATAGTCAAGTAAACGTACAATGACACAAACACTCTGGGAAGCTCTCACAGTAAATTACCTTGTGGTCTTGCAACTAAAGATATAGATTCTCCAAGGAAGAACTTACGTCTTATTCCCCCTATATTCTCACTACGTAACTAAAGACACTCTGAGGAAGCACAAATTCCCATTCCCATAGGTCCTGCGATCGATACTAATTATATCAGACTCTCTGGGAAGCCCTAATCGTCAATTCCCCCTTTAGCCTACCACACCAGGTTCACTCAGCCCTGAGATGTTTAGTCGTGCGTAAACGACGGTTAGCAGCCTAAGTAAGTTCAGAAACCACTTGGATAATAGCTACAAGCATCCACAAGCATATAAACAGCAGGAAATACATGCAATCAATTCAACAAGCATATTAGAAATGTGCAAAAGTGTTGTCTCATAGGTAAAACCACGCCAAACGGAAATAAACAGCCAATATAAGGGGAAACACCCATTGGGTGATCCTCAACCATGATAACAAGAAATTATTAATCATCCAATAACCTCAAGCATACAAAGAATCTAAGGTAGATAACAAAACAGGATCAAAACCCTAACCCGAGATACCCGATGCATGGGTATCCGACACTTTTCCACCAAAAACTCAAGGACATTCAACGTACGGAAAAGAACCACCTACCTCGATCCTAGTAGATCGATATATGTGAACCATGATGACAGATTCCCCATAAAATGATGTAGATATGAGAAAACGCAAAAAACGCTCAACCTACGATAACATGAAAACGAGGAGGAATCATGAAACAAGGCTAAAGAAGAACGGAGAACTCACCGCTACGCATCCAATGCAATCGATGGCGGATGGAATGGAGGTCGGACGGAGGAACGCCGGCTTTGAGAATATTTGGTCATACAGTTGCTCTCGGTAAAATGAAACCTGGAGAAGAAGACATTTCTATGCGTTAGGCACGACCCCGGTCCGTTTAATGAAAAAAAAGAATGTATACGTTGTGTACTTTTAGATTACATGGCATGTACTAGTTCCTTTCTGTACTCCGCCAAAATTAGCCTCCACATCACCCTTACACACCGTGTGTATGGCCCGGACACGAACATCACATAGATTTAGCGGGAAAAGAGTATACAGCGTGTACTCAAGAAGTACACGATGTGTACATAAAAAATTTCTAGAAAGTTCATTTTTCTCAAAAACTCCAGAAAAAAGGAAAAGCATACCAGAAAAGAAGATCTGAGTTATTAAAAACTTTCCCCCTTAAATAAATTCATCCCCGAATTTCCCTAACAAGGTGGAGAAGAATGAAACCCGAACAGCTCTATCCACTGCGATCGTACATCGGCCTTCCTTTCCCAAGTCTCGTCCTGTACTCGCCCGTGCTGCCATTGCACCCGTACCTGAGGAATAGACCGCCCGTGGAGAACCTTTGTACTTCGATCGAAAATCGAGATAAGATGCTCCTCGAATGATGCATCCTCTTGAAGATCGACTTCCTCGAGATGAAAGACGTGAGACAAGTCTTAAAAGTAATGTCGAAGCTAAGAGACGTTGAAGACGTCGTGCATGGCCCGATACCTCTAAGGTAGCTGCAGCCGATAGGAAACCGGCCCAACTCTCTCCAAGACCTCAAACAACCCGATGTACAGCGGTGAAATCATACCCTGTCTCTGAATCCACTTGTGTCCCAACCTAAGTGCGACACACAGGAAAACCTGATCACCAACCTCAATCTCCAGAGGTCATCTCCGCTGATTAGAATAAGAGTTCTGTCGAGACTGTGCTGTAGTAATCCTCTTCCGAATCAGCTCTATCTGCTCTGATGTCTCCTGAACAAGAGGAGGTCCCTGCAATGCTGCCTCTCCTGCCTCCAGCTTGCATAAAGGTGATCAGCATGGCCAACTGTATAAAGCCTCGTATGGCGCCATCTGAATTGTCACTTGAAAACTGTTTTTGTAGCCGAACTCCACCAGAGGAATATACTTCTCCCAAGAACCGCCAAAGTCTAGGATGCAAGCTCGGAGCATATCCTCAAGCACCTGGATCGTTCGCTCGGACTGGCCCTCAGTCTGGGGGTGGTATGTTGTACTCAAAAGTACCTGTGTACCCAAGGCCTTCTGAAGTCCCTTCCAGAACCGAGAGGTAAACCACACATCCCGGTCTAAAACAATGGAGTGTGGAACTCCATGCAGACGAATGATCTCCCGGATGTAAAGTCATCCCAGATCATCGACACTGAAAGTCTACTTGATTAGCAAGAAGTGGGAAACCTTTGTAAGCCTGTCGATGACGACCCACACCGCATCGTTTCCTCTCGATGATCTTGGAAAACCAGTCACAAAGTCCATCAAGACGTCGTTCCACTTCCACTCTGGAATGGGAAGCTATTGTGAAAGCCCTGCTGGTCGTTGGTGCTTCACCTTCACCTGTTGACAAGTGGAACATCTCACGACAAAACCTGCCACATCTGTCTTCATACCTGGCCACCAGTACTGGCGGTGTAAATCATGGTACATCTTGGTGACGCCAGGATGAACTGCCCAAACTGAGGAATGGAAATATCGCATCATCTCATCGTGTATATATGCTGGCACCCACACATGTCCCCGGAGATGCAAGATCTCATCCTCGCCAATGGTCCACCCGAAAAGAGGGTCCTCTCCTAACATGCTTTCCCGTAGGACTATCCCTTTTGAATCTGCCAGCTACCTCATTCGAACTCGGTTCAGAAGTGCAGAGGTAATAGCCACAAGAGATAGGAATGTATGTCCCTGCCTATCGTGAACCTCCAAATACATCTCCAAGAACATAGCCATTAGTTGCCACTCGCTACTGGCCTCCTGAACTGCATGTATCTGAGTTCTCCTGTATAGTGCATCAGCCACTACATTGCCTTTCTCAGGCATATAGGCAAGCTTGAAATTGAAGGACTGGAGATACTCAACCCACCTTCGCTGTCTCAGATTCTGGTCACGCTGCGTGAAGATGTACTTGAGACTTTTGTGGTTAGTGTATACCACAAAATGCTCTCCCAAAAGGTAATGTATCCTGTATCGTAAATCATGAACAAACACAGTCAACTTCAGGTCGTGCGTAGGATAATTCCTCTCATGTGTCCTCAACTGCCGAGATCCATATGCAACCACTTGATCCTCTTTCATAAGCACTACTCCAAGTACGATGCCAAATGCATCACAGAAAACTGGTAAAACTAGGATCAGTGCTGAATTCATTCTCCCCTTCAGCTCCTGGAAGGCTGAGTCACTGGATTCTGACCAAAAAACATCACCCCATTCATAGTCATGCCTGTAAAAGGTGCTTTTAGGCATGATATGGCCTATATAAACCGCATGTAGAAACCAGCCAGCCCCAAGAAGCTCTGTACCTCGAAGTCATTTTTCGGCTGCTCCCAGGTAACTACTGCTCTCACCTTCTCTGGGTTTACTGATACTCTTGTATCTGAGATGACATGACCCAGGAAGTGAATTTCATCCATCCAAAAGTGGCACTTTAAGATTTTAGAATAAAGTTAATGCTCCCTCCGTGTACTCAAAACGATCTCAAGATGGGTTGTATGGTCGTGTCGAGTGTGAGAGTACACCAAGATATCGTCCACGAAGACCACGATGAAAGAATCCAGATAAGGATGGAACACTTGGTTCATCGCTGTCATGAAAACTGTTGGCACGTTCGTAAGACCTAACAGCATAACCATATACTCGTTGAGACCATACCTACTCATGAAGGCTGTCAGAGGTATATCAGAAGGTCTAACATGCGGCTGATGATAATCGGACCTCAAATCGATCTTGGAGAAGACCCAAGCTCATCTAAGATGATCGAAGAGATAATAAATCATTGGAAAGGGATATAATTTCTTTACCGTCAACTGGTTCAACATCTGATAATCCACACAAAGCCTAAGGGAACGGTCTACTTTCTTCGCGAATAGAACATGCGAACCCCAAGGGGAAGTACTGGGTCTAATGAAACCTTTTTCCTGAAACTCCTCCAACTACTTCTTGAGCTACTGAAACTCAGGGGTAGCCATCCTATTGGGAGTAATGGACACCTGTGCTGCTCCTGACATGAACTCAATCGAGCAGTCTACCTCACGCTCTGGAGGTAAACCTGAAAAGTCTTCTGGGGAGACATCTGGAAAGAGATCAACCACTAGAGGAAAATCTAATTGTGAAGTCCCCTATTCATCCAGATATAGACTAGAAATCTGAGCCATAACTCCTCCTAGCCCATGATGCTCTAGTACAGATCGACTCGCCTGAACATCCCACTCGCCCTTATGAAGGAAAGATTCACCCATTGGTGATACAAAACACACCCTGCGGCGATAGGAATCGATGACTGCCAGGAAGGGAACCAACCAGTCCATACGAAGAATGATGTCATAGCCCTCCATCTCTAGTACATAGAGGTCCCATAAGAAATGATACCCTACAACCTGAAGAGGGAACTCCTTGCACCAACGTATGCTCGATTTCTTCATTCCCAAAGGCGTGTTGAGAGTCAATATGTCAGTAGACGAAAAGACGTAGAGCTCAAGGATTTCTCAGATAGCATCAAAGATAAAGCTATGTGAAGCACCAATATCGAAATGGGATGGAGATAAAACTGAGGATTCTAAGATCATACCTCGAACTGTAGAGGGTTCCGGATCCTCCTCCTGATGAATCTTCTCTACAGCAAAAGTCTGGTTGGTACCACGGCCCTGTGTAGCCTGAAAACCCTGAGCTGCTCCTCCCTGAGCCTGAACACTGCATCCAGGGCCTCTACCCTGACCTGAACGACCTGAAAAACTCTAGCCCCCAGTATGCTGTGGAGCTGGTAATCCTACTCCTGGACGCAGGGTGGAAACTGATCCTCCTTCACCAGCCACTGGAAGGGGAACCTTGTAGAAACGCTGTAGATGACCCATCTTTCAGTAGCATCGACACTCCACTAGGTCCCTCGGGCACAGGGGATTCTTGTTCCTACTCTGTCCACACTTATAACACACCACTTGGGTGCCATATGTGAGGTCTCATCTACCAGAATGAATACCGTGCTTCCTCGGGTCGCCTCAGGTAGACTCTCAGTGATGATTCCTGCTATCTGTCTGGAGGGAATCAGCCTTGGATGCTGAACCACCCTATTCCACAGCTCCAATATCCCTCAGGTTCCTCTTCGTGATGGGTGCCTGGTTGACTATCAGATTAATAGAAGTCAACTGAAAGACATTCACCAATGATATGATCTCCGGTCTGATGCCTCCCTCAATCTTCCTCGCTAGAAACAGCTCATCATTCCCCATAAGGGGAGTGAATCGTTGTAACTCAGTGAAGCGGGAGGAATACACAATTACTGAGAGAGTACCCTGCTGCAGGCTTATGAACTCCCTGGCTCTGTCAGCCCTCAGCGTTGCTGGGTAGAAGTAGTCATAAAATGTACTCTGAAACACATCCCAAGCCATAGCCTGATGGCGCCTCTTATAAGAGACTACGTCCCACCATCTCTTGGTAGAGTCTCATAGAATATACGTCATGAGCTTCACCCTCCCCTATGGAGGTGTTTCCAGATGCTCGAAGAGGGAAAACATGGCTTCCTACCATGGCTCTGTAGCCTGAGGTCCTCTATCCCCAATAAAAGTTGGAGGACGCTGCTGCTGGAAGTCCCGCGTCAGCTCTGACATAGTCGGGGCAGGATGCTGAACTCCCTGGATGGTCTGCATGAATCTCATGAAAACCACTCTGAACTGAGCGTCATCACCAGTTTCTAGAATCACTACAGGTTCCATGTCCGGAACGATTGGCAGAACTACTGGCAGTCCCTGATCGGTCATACCAGGCATACGATCGCTACCTGGTTCTTGGCATGCAACAGGAGGACGTCTTAGTGCCATAGTTCTGAAAGACCAAATCACACCTTCATTAAAGGGTAACACAGTTGCAACATAGGGAGTAAAATGGAACATGAGGGAAAGACCTTTAAATCTGAAAAAAACATAACTACACAGCGTGTAATACCGATACACGGCGTGTTTCTAGAAATCATACCCTGGGCGTTTACCTTGAACATACATGGTTGTGTAAACAACCCAACTACGCAGCGTGTTCTTAAACTACATGGTGTGTACTGACCCTCTTCTCCCTGCCTGGTTACTTCTACACGACTAAGTCACACAGACTGTCCCAGCTGAAGACTACACGGCGTGTACTGGACATGCCTTACCTGGGCCGTGTTGTTAGCGACATGGCCTGACACACGGTTGACACTACACGGCGTGTATCCTTGGGACACGGAATGCAATTGAAGGGAAACCTCGGTCCGTGTTGTTCGTGACACAGCTGGGTACTCGGCTGATCCTTACACGGTGTGTTCCGAACAAACACAGCGTGTATAAGAGAAGATAACACCGATCCTGTAAAGACCCGTGATTTAAAGACCCAAAAAATTCAAGGATTTTTTTTCATAATTTTCATTGAAATTTTACAAAAAACGCAGTTTCTGACGGCACCTGATTCCGAGGCCCGGTGTGCTTGGAATCACTTTCCGAAGTTTAGCTCGGGTACGTTCAGTGAACGAACGAGCGGGTTTTTCTAACTCTTGAACTGGTGCTCGAAATCGAATTCCGAGGGCACCGATGGAATCGCAACATTAGTAATTACTTAGAAACACCTTTTTCAGAGTTGTGTTTTCTTGGGTGTGGTTTTTATTTTTTGGGGTTAAGATAAGAAATAAAATAAAAGTGGTACAACAGGTTTTTATTTTATTTTGCTAAACTTAAGTTATATGGATGATGTGGGACCCACCATATCCTACCCACTTGGTAAGATATTTGTGAGGTGGGGCCCAAATGAGCCCCACCATTTCTTTTCTTCTATGTAATGATCCCTCACCCCCTATTAATGAAGTCAACCCATGCGTTTATTCTGGTTAAGAAACGCCTCATTAATGTGGCGGTTTAAGCATTGCATTTAATTCACTTAACTATTTCTTTCGTATTTGAATTTTAAAACACAAGGCTTGTGAAATAAAAATAAGACAACTCTTATTTTTATTAGGGGTGGTGATGAGAGGCTAGGGATAATTCTCAGGCTCTTTATGTTCATCCTCCTCGATGAAGAACACGAAGAACGCAAAGAATGCGACGAACACGAAGAACACGAAGAACGCCAGATCCTCTGAGATCGACGGCGCGACGTGACGTTCCTTCTTCCGCGATGGTTATTTCCGCGATGAATCCTCGCTCATCGAATTTGACGAGGTAGGGATTTATTTTAATTTTTGTTCGTGGATTCTTCCATCGCTTTCTCCTTTTCTTTGGAGCCGCCTGTTACCGCAATAACGAGAGGGGGTCGGACCGCACGAACACTACCGACCCTCCTCTCCCTTTTTGGTGGTTTGATATTGTTGTGGCACGATCAAGGCAACGCGGTTCCAAAGCATCGCGTAGGAATTATTATGGAAAGGGGGAGAAGCGTAACACCGTTGGGCTACACCGTTGAAGACGAACCAGAGAAGCGCAGCTCTGTCGCGCCGCGCCGTTGAAGACGAACCAGAGAAGCGCAGCGCTGTCGCGTCGCGCCGTTGAAAATGAACCAAAGACGTGGCGTCGTCGTGCCGTGCCGAAGAACCACAAAAGCACCACGGCTGGAGATGGGCCGCAGCAGAGGGGCTTGGCGCCGTCGCACTACACCGGATGAACGAAGGTCGTGGTCGGTTCCAGGTTGCGGCGTAGTAGGGGAACCGGCTGCCGGTTCCGGGCCGCCGGCGTCGGAGCAAGGGGGGTCCGGCCATCGCCGGTCTCGGGGGGGCAGAAGGCGGCCGGCCGGAGCGGGGCGGCCGGTCAAGGGGAGAGCAGGGGGTTATGACCCCCGGCTGGCCACAAAGAGCATCCCCCATTATGGGGGTCTGCAGTTACACAAAGCGGGGGGCAGCGCCCCCCCCCCCGCGTCCCTTCGCTCGGCCAAAACGGTCGAGCCCCTGGCTGGTGCCAGCGCGCCGGGCCGGCTGCCCAGGCAGGACCGCCAGGCTGGGCCGCGCCCAGGCCGGGCCGCACCCAAGCGGGCCGGACCCAGACCCGGTTCGGGCAGACCCGGTTCGGGTCGACCCGGTTCGGGCAGACCCTGGGGGTATAGTGCCGGTTTGAACCGGGCCCGAACCCCTAGTACCGAACCTCTTTCGGTCTATTTCCCATAACATGAGCTACGAGCCTTCGATCGATGCACCATCAGTTGTGTAACGTTCCTTCGATTGAGACAGTTGCTTCGGTATATTACACTCAGGGTTTTGGAGAACTTTGGGTTCGGCCGGGTTGGTTCGTACACAAAGCCAAATGGGCCCTCAGAGTGGAAACGCTTATAAAATGACCTCCGTACATCTGATTGACGTGCCATCGACTTTGTTGGATTCCCCTAAGGGAGAAGGACCTTTTGTCTTACTCCGCTCGAGGTTTGGATGCAGTTGGAGTACGGTCGAGTTGGTTTTAACTTAAAAACTAACTGGGATGCTGGGACGCAGAAGCCAATAACTCTCAGACCGGGCGTTCGATTGATGCGCCGTCTGTGTCGTTGAGTTCCTGTTGAAGATACAGAACTTTTTGATACATCAACTTCGGACTATGTGTCAGTTGATGTATCAGCCCATCGGCTCGTGTATCAGACCCACCTAAATGATCTTGTTGTGTGCGGGAACCCTAGAGCTGGATGCGACTGCGATGACGATGACGACTATGCCGAAATCCTCCGTGGATTCGACGGCGATGACTACAGCACTCAGCGATCCTACGTGGATCAGTGCTACCGATCCTGTGTGTGCTAGATCCTGTGTGGGTCCGATCTTGTGTGGGTCATTACGGGGGTTAGTTACCTATCGATCATTTGTGGGTCATTGTGGGGGTTAGTTACCTATCGATCCTTTGTGGGTCATTGCGGGGGTTAGTACCTATCGATCCCTTGTGGGTCCGACGGCTTAGATGAATCAGTGGCTATATTTGATCATCTCTATCATCATACGAATAAGTATACCTGTGTGAGCTAAATCTTGACTTGCTTTCCTATGTGGATTTTTTTGTGCTATCCTGTGTGGACGTGATCGAATTTGGGTTCGGATGTTGGAGCCGAACTGGAATTGATGACTTAGGTATATGTATGGGAATATACCTAAGTAGGGTTGGATGTTACATTGTGATTGTATCTTTCTTCTGTGGATTATCCTTTGTGGATACTAGGAGACCTTCGGGGGTATCAGGGTCCCTACTGAGTAGCTTATACTCACCCATGCACGGGCTATGCCCGCACTACGTTGTGTTGGTTGGAGATGACAGACATCGCTGATCGTGGTTGAGGTACGAGGAGTAGGACGGTACCCAGAGGCGGATAACTGGGCGGGACGTACACGGAGCGGACGGCTAGACCTGAGGAGCTGTGGAGGCTATCTGTACCCACATTTCATGTGGGACTTGCAGTAGATGTCTCGAGGCTATGGCTTTACTTTTAGTTGATGTTTTCTCTTTCTAATTGTACTTTACTTTCAGTTTGGGTTTGTACTCAGGCCCACTTACTTTCCCACACTTACTGTTGTACCTAGTTTTTATTTAGTTTTTACTTCTGATTGCTTTCTCTATGGTGTTTGTTTACTTTACAAAGCCGATTCCTTCCCTTCTTACCGGGAATTACGCCTTGGTTCTAGTCGCCAGCCCCTGGCCTATGGAAGGCGGGCTTGGGGTAGTCATGGCACGGGCCCAGAGGATGGTTCGTGAAAAATTGGTATCAGAGGACTTCAGTTCTACCATAGAACTCAGGACTATGATATTTTTCTATGTGAAGAAATAGTTTTAAGAGTATTGAGTGTGGTTATCAGTCTAGGGAGTCCAGTGTTGGTGCGGCGGCCGACATATCCATACACCAGGACCCTAACTTCTGATTTCCGACTTAATGCACGAAAACATTGATTTCATGTGTGTTTCAAGTTTCCTTTGTGATTACTTTGTGTTAGCTCACCAGGTATAATGTTTGACCATGGCGCACCTATTTCTTTTTAGGATGGCTCCACGACGGTAGCAAGCTAGGGTTCCGAGAGTTGTGCGTGACGACAACCCACCGAGCGACGAGGCCTCGGTACAGGGCCCTTTGACAGCAGAGACATGCACAACTCCAGGCAGCGGAGGACAATGACCACGACGCGCCCAAGATGATTCAATGTACTATCTACGTCTATTCCACCCTTATTGTAGTTCTTATAGACACTGGAGTGAGTCATTATTTCATAGACACTGCCCTTGTTCGGATCTCAGAGATCCCGACAGAGCCGTTGGCTCGATCCTTACGGCTAGAGACTCCTACGGGAGCAGACTCGACAATTACACACTGGTGCCGAAAGTGTGAGCTTACTCTAGGAGTCGATAGCTTTGTCTGGGAACTTCTTGTAGAGGCGTCGAGGCCTTACGATGTCATCTTGGGCATGGATTGGTTATTTACAGTACATGCTCAGATTGACTGTATTAGTCGCAAGGTGCAGTGTGTACGCACCGACAGGAGCAGGTTCACCTTCACCGGCGAGAAGGGAGCCTTCACAGCACATGATGGACTCTTGCAGAGGAGAGGATAGCCCATCACTCATCAGTTAGATACCCTCATCCTAGGAGCAGTTGACGTGCGGAGCCCAGATTTTCCTGCAGTGGTGGATCAGTATGCGGATGTTTCCCCGATGACATCCCAGGGCTACCTCCTCGCAGATAGGTAGACTTTTATATTGACCTATACTCCAGGACAGCCCCGATATCCACCCCAGCATATCGGATGGCCCCTGCCGAGCATCGGGAGCTACAGGTACAGTTGGAGGACTTGCAGGGCAAGGGATTCACCCGACCCAGTGTTTCACCCTAGGCTCCCCCGATATTGTTCTCCAAGAAGGCGGACAGGAGCTTGCGACTTTGTGTCGACTATCGTCGCCTGAACCAGGTGAAAGTGAGGAACAAGTATCCGCTACCTAGGATTTATGACCTCTTCGATAAGCTCAAGGGAGCATGGTGGTTCTCGATGATAGACCGTATATCAGGCTATCATCAGCTCAGATTTCAGGACGAGGACATGCAGAAGACGACATTCAGATGTCGGTATGGCCACTACGAGTTCTTTGTTATGACATTCGGGGTAACCAATGCTCAGGTAGTGTTAATGGGACCCATGAATAGGATCTTTCAGCCATACCTCGATCGATTTTTCATGGTATTCATTGAGAACATTTTGATATACTCGACCACTGAGGAGGAGCACGCCTACCACTTACGGGTTGCACTACTGGAAACATGATCTTTCCCAACACTTCTATACCAACGGTTTGTAAAAACCGTTGGTATAGCTACTCTTTTCCAACGGTTCATCAAAAACGTTGGGAAAGGGCCTAAAAACACACCCTTTCCCAACGTTTTTGGTGAACCGTTGGGAAAGAGTGACCTTTCCCAACGGTTCACCAAAACCGTTGGGAAAGGGGTGGATTTTTTCCCTCTTTTTCCCAACGGTTCATCAAAACCGTTGGGAAAGAGTACCCTTTCCCAACGGTTCACCAAAACCGTTGGGAAAGGGTGTGTTTTTAGGCCCTTTCCCAACGGTTTTGATGAACCGTTGGGAAAGAGTAGCTATACCAACGGTTCTCAAGAACCGTTGGGAAAAAGAGGGAAAAAAACCAGCATACACCCTACTAAAAATACACCCACCCAGAACCTATCCCAACGGTTCTGAAAACCGTTGGGATAGGTCTATCCCAACGGTTTTGACAACCGTTGGGATACGTTCATTGATTTTTTTCCAGATCTACTAACGGAGAACAATATATAAATCAAAAATTTAAATAATTATGATAATACATATATATATTTATGAAATTATGTTTACAAAGTGATGTTAGCCTAGTGGTTAAGTCGTTCGATTATAAACGAGGGGTCCTGGGATCAAATCCCAGCGGGGATTTTATTTTTGGAATTTATATACCAACGGTTCCATTACCGTTGGTATAGATTTCATATTACCTATACCAACGGTTTCCAAAACCGTTGGTATAGACCTATCCCAACGGCTTACTTGGCTACGGTTCTCCAAACCGTTGGTATAGGATATACCAACGGTTTGGAGGCCTATACCAACGGTTCCAAACCGTTGGTAAAGGTTAGTTTTCTAGTAGTGTTGTACTAGACACACTCCGAGAGCACCAGCTTTATGAAAACCTCTCAAAGTGTCAGTTCTGGATACGCGAGGACCACTTCTTGGGACACGTCATCTCTGAGGTGGGAGTTGTGGTGGATCCTACGAAGATCGAGGTAGTGCTATCTTGGGAGCCACCCAGGAGCGTGACAGAGGTGCAGAGTTTCTTGGGACTGGCTGGATACTACCAGAGATTTGTGGAAAACTTCTCCAGAGTTGCAACACCACTCTCAGCTTTGACGAAGAAGGGGAAACCCTTTGTGTGGTCAGACAGATTTCAGCAGAGCTTCCAGGAGGTGAGACAGAGATTGACCAGCGCACCTATCTTGAGATTGCCGGAGGAGGGAGTTGGGTACGTAGTCTACTGCGTGGCATCAGGGACTGGACTTGGATGTGTCCTGATGCTGGAGCCAGTAGTGATCGCCTATGTATCATTCCAGTTGAGGCCGCATGATCAGAACTACGCTACCCATGTCTTAGAATTAGCAGCAGTGGTCTTTGCTCTGAAGATGTGGTGAAACTATCTGATGGGAGAGCGCTTTATAGTCTATTCTGACCATCAGAGTCCCAGGTACATCTTCTCTCAGAAGGACCTGAACCTGAGACAGCAGCAATGGCTCGAGTTCCTCCAGGACTATGACTTTGAGATAGTCTATACTCCCAGGAAGGGGAACTTCATAGCCGATGCTCTCAACAGAAGGATGGGCATTCAGCTACTTGGGGAGGTGAAAGAGCAGCTAGCCGCTTTGCAGATATCCTTTGTGGATAGAGATGGAGCATCCTTTCTTCATTCACTCACAGTCACTCCACTGCTGCAGCGGGTCAGAGAGGTACAGCGTGGGGATGCCGACTGTGAGAAGCGGCCTGCGCAGATATCCTCAGGACAGGCACCTGATAGTTTCTCCTTTGGAGGAGAGAACGACGTCCTTTTTAGAGGACGTACCTTGGTACCAGTTTCTTTAGAGGAGGAGGTGCTGAGGGAGTTTCACACATCCCATTTGGTGGTACATCCTAGAGTGGCGAAGATGTACCAGGATCTCAGAAGATAGCACTGGTGGTCGGGCATAAAGAAGGCTGTAGTGGAGTTCGTTTCTTGATGCCTCATCTGTCAGCAGGTGAAGCCAGAGCACCAGGTACCTGCAGGCATGGTACAACCCTTGGAGGTCCCAGAGTGGAAGTGTGAAGGCATATCTATGGACTTCATGAATGGACTTCCACACACTTCCAGAGGTCACGACTCCATTTGGGTGATTGTCGACCGACTCACCATGTCGGCACACTTTTTACTCATCAGGGAGCATGGCTCAGTAGAGAGCTCGGGATGTCTTTACGTTTAGGAGATTGTACAGCTTCACAGTGTTCCATCATCTATCGTCTCCAATCGAGATTCTCTCTTTAATTCCCAGATTTGGAAGGGGTGGTAAGAGGATTTCGGGACGCAGCTATGTATGAGCACCGCCTTTCACACTCAGATGGATGGTCAGACGAAGAGGACCATTCAGACTCTCGAGGACATGCTCGACGCATGTGTCCTCGACTTTGGTCGCAGCTAGGTGGACCACTTAACCTTGGCGGATTTTGCGTACAATAACAGCTACAACTCCACCATCGGGATGGCACCATACGAGGTGTTGTACGACCGACCTTGCAGATCTCTTCTGTGCTGGACAGACCCTGGGGAGTCCGCACTTGTGGGACTAGAGATGGTCCAAGCCACGACATAGAAGGTCCAGTTCATCCAGGAGCGGATGAGGATAGCTCAGATCTGGTAGAAGTCTTATGCTGACAGGAGGCGGAGGCCACTAGAGTTTGAGGATGGCGACCACGTATTTTTGCGGGTCTCACCTCGATGTGGATTACGGAGATTTAGCCAGGGCGGAAAATTCTCTCCAGGCTTCATCGTACCATTCCAGGTCCTCAACTAGATTGGCGAGGTGTCTTATCACCTAGCTCTACCACCTCAGTTGCACCGGGTGCACGACATCTTCCACATATCCCAGCTGAGAAGGTACGTGCATGACCCGACACATATCATTGACCATGGGGAGCTGGATGTTGATGATGGGGAGACTTTTGTGGAGGTCTCGGTGGAGATTGAATATCGACAGGAGCGGTTCCTACGTGGACGGTCGATTCTTCTAGTGCGCATCTGATGGCAGCACGGGAACCTCCAGGAGAGCACTTGGGAGCGGGAGGCTCAGATGCGTGCTCAGTACCCACATTTGTTTCCCAAGAATATGATGTATCTTTATGGGGACGTAAAGACCTGTGGTGGGAGTCATGTAAAGACCTGAAAAATACAAGGAAATGATTTTTTTTCTTAATTTTCTTTGGAATTTTACAAGAACACAGTTTTTGACGGCACCGGATTCTGAGGCCCAGTGTGCCTGGAATCATTTTTCGAAGATTAGCTCGGGTACGTTCAGTGAACAAATGAGTGGGTTTTTCTAACTTTTGAACCAGTGCTCATAATCGAATTCCAAGGGCACTGATGGAATCACAACGCCAGTAATTTCATAGAAACACCTTTTCTGGAGTAGCATTTTCTCAGGTGTGATTTCTATTTTTTGTGAGTTAAGTTAAGAAATAAAATAAAAGTGGTACAACTGGTTTTTATTTTATTTTTCTTAACTTATGTTAAGTGGATGATGTGGGACCCACCATATCCTACCCACATGGTAGGATATTTGTGAGGTGGTGCCCACACGGGCCCCACCATTTATTTTCTTCTATTTAACATGCCCTCACCCCTATTAATGATGTCAACCCATGCGTTTATTATGGTTAAGAAACGCCTCATTAATGTGGAAGTTTAAGCGTTGCATTTAATTCACTTAACTGTTTCTTTCTTATTTGAAATTTAAAGCGCAAGGTTTGGGAAATAAAAATATGACAACTCTTATTTTTATTAGGGGTGGTGTTGAGAGGCTAGAAAGAATTCTCAGGCTCTTGAAGTTCTTCCTCCTCGACGAAGAATGCGACGAAAGAGAAAACACGAAGAACATGAAGAACGTTGGATCCTCGAAGATCGACGACACGACGTGACGTTCCTGCTTCCGTGACTGTTATTTCAGAGATGAATCCTCAGCCATTGAATTCGATGAGGTAGGGATTTGTTTTAATTGTTGTTCGTGGTTTCTTCCATTGCTTTCACCCTTTCTTTGGAGCCGCCTGTTACCGAAATAACGAGAGGAGGTCAGAACGCACGAACATGGAAGACCCTCCTCTCCCTTTTTGGTCGGTTGATATTGTTGCAGCATGAGCAAGGCAACGCGGTGCCAAAGAATTTCACAAGAATTCTTAAGAAAAGGGGGAGAAGCGCAACACCGTTGCGCCGCGCCGTTGAAGATGAACCAGAGAAGCGCAGCACCGTTGCGTCGCATCGTTGCGCTGCACCATTGAAGACGAACCAAAGACGCGGTGTCATTGCGCTGCGTCGGAGAACCAAAAAAGCACCGCGGCCAGAGTGGGGATGCGGCGGAGGGGCGCGACACCATCGCGCCGTGCCGGATGGACGAAGGTCGTGGCCAGTTCCGGGCCGCGGCGGAGGAGGGGAACCGACGACCGGTTCCGGGCCGCCGGTGTCGGAGTAGTGGGGGACCGGCCATCGCCGGTCCCGTGGTGGCAGAAACCGGCCGGCTGGAGCGGGCTGGATGGTCAGGACAGTATATTACACTCAGGGCTTCAGAGAACTTTGGGTTCGGCCGAGTTGGTTTGTACACAAAACCAACTGGGCCCTCGGAGCGGAAATGCTTATAACTTGAGCTCCGGATATCCGATTGACGTGCTGTCAACTTTGTTGGATTCCTCTAAGTGAGACAGACCTTGTGGCTTACTCTGCTCAATGTTTGGACGCAGTTGGAGTACGTTTGGGTTGGTTTTGACTTAAAAACCAACCGGGCCCTTGGGACGAAAAAGCCAATAACACTCAGACCGGGCGTCCTATTGGCGCGCCGTCTGTGTCGTTTAGTTCCTATTGACGATACAGAACTTTTGGATACATCAAAATCGGACTATGTGTCAGTTGATGTATCAACCCCTTGGCTCGTGGAGCGGACCCTCCCGAACGAGCTTGCTATGTGCGAGAACCCTAGAGCTGGCTGCGACTGCGACGACGATGACGACTGTGCAGAAATCCTCCGTGGATTCGATGACGACGACTACAGCACTCAGCGATCATACGTGGATCAGTGCTACCGATCCTGTTTGGGTCAGATCCTGTGTGGGTCAGCGATCAACGTTCTTGTGTGGGCCAGCGCCTATAGATCCTATGTGGGTCCGATCCTGTGTGGGTCATTGCGGGGGTTAGTTACCAATCGATCCTTTGTTGGACATTGTGGGGGTTAGTTACCTATCGATCCTTTGTGGGTCATTACGGGGGTTAATACCTATCGATCTTTTGTGGGTCTGACAGCTTAGATGAATCAGTGGCTATATCTGATCATCTCTATCGTCATATGAAGAAGTAAACCTGTGTGAGCTGAATCTTGACTTTCTTTCCTATGTAGATTGTGTTGTGTTATCCTGTGTGGATGTGATCGAATTTGGGTTCGGATGTTGGAGCCGAACTGGAATTGATGACTTAGGTATATGTATGGGAATATACCTAAGTAGGGTCGGATGTTACTTTGTGATTGTATCTTTCCTCTGTGGATTATCCTTTGTGGATTCTGGGAGACCTTCAGGGGTCTCGGGGTCCCTACTGAGTAGCTTATACTCACCCCTGCATGGGCTATTCCTGCACTACATTGTGTTGGTTGCAGACGACAGATAGCGTTGATCGTGGTTGTGGTATGAAGAGCAGGTCGGTACCCGGAGGTGGATCACTGGGCGGGACGTACACGGAGCGAACGGCTGGACCCGAGGAGCTGTGGAGGCTATCTGTACCCACCCTTCATGTGGGACTTCTAGTGGATGGCTCGATGCTGCGACTTTACTTTCAGTTGCTATTTTCCCTTTCCAGTTGTACTTTACTTTCAGTTTGGCTTTGTACTCTGGCCCACTTACTTTCCCGCACTCAATGTTGTACCCAGTTTTTACATAGTGTTTACTTCTGCTTGCTTCCTCGGTGGTGTTTTTTTACTTTACCAAGGCAATTACTTCCCTTCTTACCAGGAATTACACCTTGGTGCTAGTCACCAGCCCCTGGCCTATGGAAGGCGGGCTTGGGGTTGTCACGGCACGGGCCCTGAGGACGGGTCGTGACAGACCCGTGTTTTTCAAGACACGGCCGGGTACCTGGGAAAGGATACACGGTGCGTGAATACAGATCACGGCTTGTAATAAACATGCATTAACTAGGCCGTGCTGTTATTTACATGGTCAAGCTCCTAGTTAACCCCTACACGACATGTACCTAGAGTACACGATGTGTTCCTGAAAACCATTTGCATCTCCGTGTCCCTGTCCACACGGTCAGTGACATGGCCAAAAACTACACGGCATGTATCTATAAAGTACATGTTGTGTGTTCTAGTGTTTTCTGGAAAGTAGCCTCAGAACAGCACCAGAGCCTGGAATACAAAGAAAAAAGGAGGTTAAGGTTCCAAATTCCTATCCGTGCAGGCCCATACTCCTCGCGAATCAAAGCATGGCATCCTAACAATGCATGTAACAGCTGAATAGTATAAGAACTCACGACCCACCAAATTCCGATCCTCGAGGGCCCATAACACCTCCAAGATCAATGTTTGGTGTCCGTGATAAGGAGGCTCCAAACAATGATACCCTATCAACATAGAAGGTATTCTATCACAGCAGCTATCAGAACAACATGCATTGTCTATCATAAATCCTATCACAATAGCATGAAAACTATAATGCAACCTAGATTGAAGGGAAAAATGCATGGCATGTGATCTTATAGCATGTTCCTATATGATACATGAGATGGAATACCCACATCTCATCAGCTTTCCACAAAATAGAACCGCAATCATATAAACAGTAACAGCACAAAACATGTACGTCACCAAACGGTGAAATCAGTTAAACTATAACATTCGCAAAACTCAAAATTTTTAATATTCGAGGTAATCTAGATTTTTCCCTATACATGGGTTTTAGAATGCCCAGGTACAGCTATTTACCATTCACCTATTCCGTCTTATCCTTGTCTAATGTCGCTAAACAGTAAGTTAATAGAAATTGGAAAAAACTCCTTTGATACCACTTTGTAACGACCCGAATTTGGAGCCCTTCCACTGGTTCCCTATACCTGGTTCAACACATGACCTCAAGTGCATTTCCCGAAATTCCATAGGCTGCTGACTAATAGTGAGGTCCTTGGTAAGTTATTGGGGAAACTATGCCCTCATTTGTTAAGGTATACAAGGCAAGAAAAACAATAGTCAATAGCAGAAGCAGTAAAAAACATACAAACAATGAAACTAAACAGCAGAAGCAATGAACACATAATGATAATGATAATGATGAAGCAGTTACAAGTATCTCAGGAAGGAATAAAACACAACAACGTGCTGAAATACTACTAAAAAACAAGGTATGATAGTAAACATCATCTCCAGTAGCATCGCAAGCCTAAGCACGGTCCTATGCTCCCCATCTCCAACCAGAAATCATGTCCCCAATGTAAAAGGGCCACAATCCCTATCTACACCTGCAACCATGTAACCTGTTTGGGCCGAAAAGTAGGACCCAAACAGGGTGTGAGACTAATCACAGTAGGCAATCACCACGAGATCAGTTCCCTACTGTCAATGAGTAATATAGCAACAGTAAAGGAAATAAATACAGCAGAGAAACATAAATACACTAAAGTAAACAATCCTACAAATCTTCATTCACATTTATTTAGAAGTTTATTACAGTCATTTATCTATAAACCAAGGAATTTAGCAACAACTCTATACTCCGAAGGCAAGAAAGTATGCAAAACAGGTAAATCAGTAGTCTACCTAAACAGAAATCATTTCAAACCCAAGCTTGTTCTTTGGCTGGGTGGTCTTGTCACAACCAACCATCACATAAAGCACTAACTCTCTGGGTGGATCCTTTAAGAAAACCCCTCTAGTCAAGTAAACGTACAACGACACATACACTCTGGGAAGCTCTCACCGTCAATTCCCATGTGGTCTAGCAATGAAAGATATAGAATCATTGAGGAAGAACTTATGTCTAATTCCCCATATAGTCTCGCTACGTAACTAAGGACACTATTAGGAAGCACAAAGTCCCATTCCCATAGGTCCTGTGATCGATACTAATTATAATAGACTCTCTAGGGAAGTCCTAATCGTCAATTCCCCCTTTAGACTACCACACCACGTTCACTCATCCCTGAGCTGTTTAGTCATGCGTAAATGACTGTTAGCAGCCTAAGTAAGTTCCGAAAATACTTGGCTAATAGCTACAAGAATCCACGAGCAAATAAACCGCAGGTAATACATGCAATCAATTCAACATGCATACTAGCAATGTGCAAAAGGGTTGCCTTGTAGGCAAAACTGCGCCAAACGGCAATAAACAGCCAAAACAAGGGGAAACACCCATGGGGTGATCCTCAACCATGATAAGAAGCATTTATTAATCATCCAATAACCTCAAGTATATAAGAAATCTAAGGAAGATAACAAAACAGGATCAAAACCCTAACCATAGATACCCGATGCATGGGTATCTGACACTTTTGCACCAAAAACTCAATGACATTCAACGTAGGGCAACAAACCACCTACATAGTTCCTAGTAGATCGATATATGTGAACCACAATGACATATTCACCTTAGAAAAATATAGATCTGAGAAAATTCACAAAACGCTCAACCTACAATAACTTGAAAACAAGGAGGAATCAAGAAACAAGGCTAAAGAAAAACAGAGAACTCAATGCTGCACTTCTAACACAATCGACGGCGGCTGGAATGGAGGTCAGACGGAGGCACGACATCTCGGAGAAGATTCGGCCGTACGGTAACTCACAGATAAACAAAACCTGGAGAAGTAGATGTTTCTGTGCGTCAGGCACGACCTCGGTCCATTTAAATAAAAAAATGAATGTACACGGCGTGTACTTTTAAAATACATGGCGTGTACAAGGTCATTTCTGTACTCCACCAAAATCGGCCTCCACTTCACCCTTACACACAGTGTGTGTGGCCCGGACATGGCCAGCACACGACTTTGGTGGGAAAAGAGTACATTTTGTGTACTCAGAAAGTACACAGTGTGTACTTCAAAAATTTCCAGAAAGGTCATTTTTCTCAAAATCTCTAGAAAACGAAAACGCGTACCTGAAAAGAAGATCTGGGTTCTTACATAGGCTACCTAGGGTATCGGTGATCCAACGTGAAGGAGGACGTGAGGTCCAATGGATGGTGGGATTGAACCTCGTGGAGATATCTTACATATCCTAGTGGCAGTGAATCAATGTCCGCATAGTTCAGGTGGTGTGGGGCTTATACTCTAGGCTTCCCAGGGTGCCAGCGAACCAACATGAAGATGGTTGGAATGACTGGGTGTTGGGCTTAAACCTTAGGAATCCTTCATATATACCTCTCCTTAGCATGGATCGAAGACCATGTAGTTCATTTGGCGTCGGAGAACCGATGTGAAGGAGGACCTGTGGTCTAATGGTTGTTGGGCTTGAACCTCATGGAGGCTTCCTACGTACCCTACCTTGGAAAGGATCAAAGTCTACATAGTTCAAATGGTTGAATGGGGCCTAAACTATAGGTTCCCCAAGGTGTTTATGTCAGGCCGGTGCTTAATCTTTTCCGACGTGAGTCATGCTCGGTGTGAGAAACAATAGGCAGTAGAGACCTGACGATCACATTGCAAAAGGTGCATCTGTGGGAAGTGGATTGGGGCATAAGCTTGATGAGTGGCCTAAAGAGGAAAAGAGGGATTATATGTGATTATCACCCTGAAAGAGGTTGGGACTTACTCCAAGATGGAGGTTCGAGTGCTGCTATGGAGCGGAAACGGTGCATTGGGTTTACGTAAGGAAGCTTCCTGGGTGCCGCTATGGTGTGACAATAGTGGTTGGGGCTTACACTAGGAAGCTGCCCATGTGCCACTATTGAGAGGCAATTGTGGATGTGGCTTAGGTGAGGATGTTTCACAGGTGCCGCTATGGAGTGGAAATAGTGGTTGGGTCTTACACAAGGAAGCTGCCCGGGTGCCACTATAGAACGACAACAGTGGATGGGGTTTATGCGACGAAGCTGCCCAGGTACCACAATGGAGTGGCACTAGTGGATGGGGCTTATGAAAGGAAGCTACCCGGGTTTCGCTATAGAACAAAAACAGTGGGTGGATCTTATGAGAGGAAGCTTCCCGAGTGCCACTATGGAACACCAATGGTGAATGGGGCTTATGCAAGGAAGTTTCCCAACTGCCACTATGGAACAACAACAGTGGATGGGGCTTATGTGAAGAAGTTGTCCGGGTGCCTCTATGGAATGACAATGGTGAATGGGGCTTATGAAAAGAAGCTTCCCATAATTTCTTCCTCATGTATGGCTATGAGTGAATCCCAAATCACTGGTGGGTTGAAGAATATAATTGGGGAAAACGCCATTGCACAAGTGCACAAATGTGATAACACCAAGGGGCATTGGAAGCAGTCCGAACAAAGGGAGATGAAAAGTGTGAATTGTCTTCCCGAAATTCAGAATGCAATGAGGGTGGAATGGCGATGGAGGATATCTGTTGACCGTGTTTGAAACACAACATCCATTTCGTGTTAGCCAAAATGGGGACAAACAAATGAGGTTCGACTGCTGAACATGTTCGAAACACATGACCCGACTTGAGGCGTTGTCTAAAGTCTTACGGGGAATTGGCCCAGGAGGGTAGGTAAGCCGATGAAGCATGGGACTAGTCCATTAGGGGGCCCCTTCATACATGAAAGGGGATGAACATCCGAATGAAGGACACGCAAAGCGTGAGGAAGAGTGAGGGAATGATTGAATGGATTCCAACTCTCATGGAATTATTCCACTGTAATCATGTCATTAGGCGTCTTATTCTTGGAGCATAAGGCATCTCTTGATTGTTTCAAGAGGCATCCAATGATTGGAGCATAGGTTGTACTACAATTTATAGTCATGTAGATAGGATTGTTGGCATCCTATGCATGGAGCATAAGGCACCTCTTATTTAGAGAAAGAGGTATTCTATTTTTGGCTCATAGTGCATACTACAGTTTAGTGTCATGTAGAAAGTATTGTTGGCATATCATGCTTGGAGCATATGATAACTCTTATTTGGAGTAAGAGGAATCCTATGTTTGTCATATAGGGTGAACTACAGTTTACATTCATGTAGAGAGGACTATTGGCATCTCATGCTTGGAGAATAAGGAATATCTTCTTTAGAACAAGAGGCATCAAATATTTGGAACATAGGGAATACTACAGTTTATTGTCACGTTGATAGGACTATTGGCGTCTCATGCTTGGAGAATTAGGCATCTCTTATATTGAGTAAGAGTCATCCTATTATTGAATGATAGGTAATGCTATAGTTTAAATTCACATAGATAGATCTATTGGAATCTTATGCTTGGAGAATTAGGCATCTCTTGTTTGGAATAAGAGGGATCTGATGTTTTTCATATAAGGAGTTCTACAATTTAGAGTCATGTAGAGAGGACTTTTGGAATCTCATTCTTGGAGCATGAGGCATCTCTTATTTGAAGTAAGAGGCATCCTATTTTTGTCATATAGGGTGAACTATAGTTTATAGTCATGTAAGGAGGTATTGGTATCTCATACTTGAAGCATAAGGCATATCTTGTTTAGAACAAGAGGAATCCTATATTTGGAACATAGAGAACACTACAGTTTATAATCATGTTGATAGGACTATAGGAATCTCATGCTTGGAGCATGAGGAATCTCTTATATTGATTAAGAGGCCTCCTATTATTGAATGATAGGGAATGATATAGTTTAAAGTCATGTAGACGGGACTATTGGAATCTTATGCTTTGAGCATAAGGCATCTCTTTTTTGCAGTAAGAGTCATACTAGGTTTTTTATATAGAAAGTACTAAATATTAGAGTCATGTAGAGAGGACATTTGGCATCTCATTCTTGGAGCATGAGGCATCTCTTGTTTGGAGCAAGAGTTATCCTATGTTTGTCATATAGGGGGAACTACAATTTATAGACATGTAGAGAGGACTATTAGACCTAATGCACCTAGAAATGGATGGTGTTGGGTCTTACTCGAGGGTGGCCCTTTCTGGTTCAACATGCCAAATGAGCCATGTGATAGGGTTTGGATGAGTTTCTTGAGAAATGGTTCGACTCAATGTACTCAGGGAATTGGTGAGGAGAATCTCAACTCATGACATGAGAAATGAACCAAGAGGAATATACTAACTTAAGGTGTTTCATGGTGTGCGGAGAAGTATCTCAAATCATGGTATCTCATATGTGGAAGCTGGGTGCGCATAAGGGCACAATAGAAAATGTCGACGTCCCGGCCCAAAAAATTCATGGTGCGACTCTCCATTTTTCATGGGGGTCAGTGATGGCAGTGAAGGGATCGGCCCAGAGGACTAGGACCACATTCCGACACTGACCCCCGAGTGAGGTTGCAGGAGTGCATCCCCTGTGGTATGGACCGGCGGGCGTGAAGGTAGGAGTCTCGCAAAGGATTGGAATTTGCGAAGTAGCTTCGCAGAGCAAAGTGGCTCATGGAGCATGGGGTCTCGTGGAGTATCTTCATGAAGCATGGTCTCTTGGAGCATATACTTGTGGAACATGGAATCACTAAGCATTTATTCGCAATGGAAGCTACATGAGGATAATGGACTCACTGAGCAACATCGCGCAGGAACCTCCTCGTAGAGCATGGGCTCGCGAAGCATGTACTCGTGAAGGAATCTTCTTGTAGAGCATGGGATCATGAATCCACATCGTGAAGTAAAGCGGAGCTACGCGGACTGGGAGACCGACCATCCTAGGGGCGAAATAGCCCTTTGGAAATGTGGGGTGAGGTAGTTATTTATAGGCAGGGGTCACCACGAAGTAGAGCTCCCTTAGCGCGAACACAGAGCTTGCTCCACGGAGGGTCGTGAATGTCAAATGCAGTCGTGGATCATCACCGCCTCCTTGCTTCATGGTGGGTTGCATATTTCAAATGCGGTCGCGGAGCATCACCACCTCTTTGCTTCATGGTGGGTCGCGAACGTCAAATGCATTCACAGAGCGTCACCACCTTCTTGCTTCGCGGTGGGTTGCAAATGTCAAATGTGTTGGCGGAGCCTCTCCACCTCCTTGCTTCGCGGTGGGTTACGAATGTCAAAGGTGTTTGCGGAGAGTCTTCCCCCTTCCATCACAGTGGCACTTTGCGATCACTGGGGGGCTCTGTGAATGGGCTTTGTGAATCAGTTTTCCAGCCTAACATCAAATGTCCATACCTCCTAATCAGTACCTCGATTCGGGCCCTACGACCTACCAAATCGAAGATTATGAAATGGGATACAATCATAGATCATGTAAGGAAGCATCTGGAACATTTTTGGGATGCATTTTCTAGTTTCAACAGTAGGAAATAAATAAAATAAATATTATATTAGATTAGAATAAAAAATTTGGAATTAATTTACTCAATATATTTATAATTAATTAAGCGAATGAAAAAATTATTTTTTGAAGTAATATAGCTATTCATGGTTTATTAATTATTTAATTTTAGAGTTGAGTCAAGTTAATGACATTAGTTTTATCATGTAAAATATATTTTATGTTATAAGTATTTGATAAACTTTATATTACATTTGATCCATTGTTACTATATCATCTAGTCTCCTTATTGGATTGATTTTATGGTTTTAGTTACCACGGATCTTTAGTGAAATTTATGATACTTTACACCTAACTATATAAGTCATGAGATTAAAAAGTTTTAGGAACTATTAATTCCCATGAATTTGTGATCACATCTCTCTTTTCTAACAAACATTATATTAATAAAGAATTTCGATCACACATATCCACATTATTATTCTCGAGATGAATGAATGGGGATTTAGCTTCCGCAAGGTTATTGAAAGAATATTTTATTCCCAATGATAGCATTATGAAACTGAATACCGATGTACCAATAGGATATTTAAGGTAGTATGGATGAACTAGTGGGATATGGAAGTTGTTTCGTTGACAAAAAATCTCTAATAGTGAGAAAAATGATATTCTAATTGAAATTAGATGTAGTAATGTTTTGATTTTATTTTTCTTTTTAATTATTTAAGAATAATTAAAATTTTTATGATCCATTGATTAAGCCAGTATCTTGTATACTGAATTTTATAATGTAAAATAAATGTGGGCCAAAATATTTTAATATATCATTTTTCATTCTACTAGAAATCCCATGTATCAATTATATATAACCCCTTGCATTATTTTATCATAAAACCCATTGGGGTATAGGGGGAGTGCCCTATAATGACATGTATACTAGCTAAAAATAAATTTGGAATCAAATTTGGGACTTGGTATTACACCCAAAAATCTCCCCTCAAACTAAAAACAAAATATTTGGGGTTTCACTTCAATAATAATCTACCATATCCAAACATCATGAATATCCATTTTCTCTCGTCATTGAGAGTAAGTACCTCCGTACTATTATCTAAATGTCTTTTGACATAAGTAACTTTGGATCCACCTTTTTCCATTGATACTCCATTATTATTAGCAAACTAGTTTGGGTTAAACTCCCCGCTACATCACAATAGTGTTACACCATGGATTTAATACCACATGTTAAGATCCAATTCCTCCAAAACTCGGTATTCTAGTCCCAAAATATAATACCGTATAGGGTTCCATCAAAAAAATAATTTGGTTATTGGAAGAGTATCATATCTAATATTATATGATAGCCACTATCCACTGCAGAATCAGATGTCAGAGTTGAGTTATCCACTAATAGAAATTTTTGTATTCCCATTCACGACCATTAGCAACTTCTTTTAGCAGTTTCCATGCTATTAATCATCATGGATTCCAATTATACCATTTCATTTCCACCCCATCCAATATATGGTATCTATTTCCAACTCATATAACCCCAAACGGCTTCAACCACCCTCAACCACCTCAGAAACACTAATAGTAGACCATAGGTCACACCCCAACATCCCCCAACCACACCTCAAGTGCATCTACCTTACCATGCCTCCATCCAATAGCCACACATCTTTAATGGAATGTGAATTAATCTCAAAACATCCCTCTACATCACCCTCTAAATCCCGTCTTATCATTGTCCACATACTATAAAAAAAATTCATGTTTTGGGTGTGGAACATTAGAGACCTCCCAAAGTGGTATCGTGGCTATTGTTAATACTGATATTCATATTATTCTATGATAAAAACTTTTACAATAATATACATCTTAAATTATAAGCTAGAACAATTAATTATTGTTTTATTGATGCATTGATATGGTAAAAAAAATTAGTGTTTTATCCTATTTAATAAAATTATAATTCATTATTTTGAAGTGATTCAAAAAAACAATATATTATGGAATTTTTTTAAAAAAATTGAGATTCTTAGAAACAAAGATTCATATTTTTAAAAATAAATATTTAGGTGTAGTATAAGTCATTCAATTTTTATTTAAAAACATTGTAGTAAATTAAAAGAAATATACGCCATCTTCATTTTTGAAAGGCGTGACTAATACTGCCTCCCTGTAATAAATTATCATATTCAAATTTATTGATAGAAAAATAATATATTCCATGAAGATAAGATCACTTGTTATATAAATAATTGAATATGGAGTTGTCTCCATTTAATTAGATCATAGAGGTCATGATGTATATTGTCTATGATATCATTACCTTTATCAAGAACATCTATATCATGCTTGTGGACATCTAATGGAATATTGTTATTCAAATTATTATATACTTATATTTTTTACAAATGACACTTGAGATGTTGATGTTTACAATATGAATTATCAATATTAATATCAATTCCTATATGAAGGTGAGTCATACACTATATGACATTATAAATATGTTTTTCACATAGTTACAAGATCGTGAATACGGATCAGATCCCTCTATTAGTGCTAAAAAAATTGATGATGTGGTTGTTTTACCAGTGCTGGTAAAAATCTCTAACAACGGTTAGTTTTTTCAACTTTGAAAAACTAGATGATAAATGTACCACATTTATCAGTTCATTTCTTATAACAAATAATTTATTTTTTTTATTATTTGTTCAATCTGATGTGCATAATAATTAAATTTATCTATGTGGGTTTTAATGCTGATTTTGGCACCAAAATTTGGGATGGAGAAATAGCCAAAAATGAAGGCACTATTGAAAGCCTCACTAATCCATTTTGTAGAGTCACCCCAACACCACAACCGCCATGAAGTAAGGTGGCATGATGATCCATGAATGCATTTTACATTCGAGAGCCCACTGCGATGAAAAGACGTGGCACACTCCACTAATTCATTTGATGTTCGCGAGCCTGCAGCGAATCAAGGAGGCAGGACGCTCCCCAAATGCATTTGATGTTCACGAGCCAGCCACGATGCAAGGAGGCGGGACCCTCTGCGAATGCATTTAAAATTCTTGAGCCTACCACGAAGCAGGGAGGCAGGATGCTCCATGATCGCATTAGAAATTCAAAAGCCCGTCGCGAAGAAACCAAGCCCCTCTTCATGTCATGTAAGCTCTGATTTTTGGCACCTCTTACCTATAAATACTAGGCTCCCCTTGGGCCCAAAAGAAGGACAATCTGATCTTTCGAATTACCAGCTACCAAATCACGAGGTATCCTTCTGCCCTGTGAACCATGAGCTG
Source organism: Viscum album (assembly GCA_963277665.1). NCBI lineage: Eukaryota > Viridiplantae > Streptophyta > Magnoliopsida > Santalales > Viscaceae > Viscum > Viscum album. The sequence goes on along the minus strand of OY728134.1, from coordinate 408,375,132 downwards.
TGCGAGGTAGTTTTGCTCCATGAAGTGCCTCCCCCTTGTCTCGTTTTGATCCCCTCTTCTGAGAGGGATGCCTTTCGTGAAGCTTAATGACCTTCATGAATGAAGGCGATCCCCAAGGGTACTTAAGTCATCATGGAGAATTTAGGCATCATGAAACACCCTTCATTTAAACATGATCCACATGCTAAGGATGGGTCACTGTACTTCGCGAAGCACATTGCTTCGTGAAGCACCTTGCTTCATGACAAACATTTTCTCCATGAGGAAGTTCTTTTCAAATTATTTTCCACTTCATGAAGCACATCCCATATGCACCTATTCTCTATGATTAGGCTGAGGCACCCCACTTCGCGAAGCACCCACCTTCGCAAGTGCTCTCCGCCACGCAGAGAAACATAGCTTCACAGGGCCCCAGCCTATGAACCCCTCTGCTTATAAATTTCTTTTATGGTGTGATGCTCCATGTTTTCATGATGTGATATCAAAGGCCCTTGGATGACACCAGCTGTTGTGTTACTTCACCTCATGCTTCTTTGCATAGGCATGCAAACAGCTATTGCTTCATCACATAGCCACACTAATTTTGGACCCTTGATGGTTCGCTCCTTGACACCCACTAACCAAGGCATTGCATATACCCCCTCTCCACCATGTAGAAGAGGATACCGGTTATGTAAGTCCTAGGGTCATAGAGAAAACCCACCTCATTCAAGCTACAGGATGTTAAACTACCAAGCACCATCGTTCTCAGCACATGACGTTAAACTGTGACCTCACCCCATGTCTCGCACAAGGGGTACCCCCACATTGGACATTCTCTATTCCCACTGGTCTCCACAGAGGATGATATCCTACTTATGGTAGTGGCGTTTGTCTATGGGAAAAGAGAAACCATCTCAGTGTAAGCCCCTAGCTTCTCTTGTAGGAGGCAACATCACTACTCCTCGTTTCATCTTCGGTTCCCAAGGCCAGCAAAGGGCATGATGGGGATCAGTGCTTATCCTTTATTTGGTCCCAATTCCATATCTAGATGCCCTTTCATACCTAGGGCCTCCCTCCTAGAGTAATCCTTAACCTATATGGGCCGCTCCATGCATAAAACCCACTCCACTTCCCACATACGCATCTTTCAAGACGTGATCATCAGGTCTCTGGTGCCTCTTTTTCTCACAACGAGCATGACTCACGTTGGAATAGAGTACGAACCAACCCTAACATTATCACATGGGAAGCCTAGAGTGTATTCCCTACACCCATCCTCTGAACTATGTGGACTTTGATCTCTGCTGAGGCAAGGTACATAGGAAACCTCCTTGAGGTTCAAGCCCAATAACTAGTGGATCCCAGGTCTACATTCATGTCGGTTCACCGACGCCACAACCAACCACCTAAATGATGTGGTCATTAATCCTTGGAAAGGCAGGGTACGTAGGAATCCTCCATATTGTTCAAGCCCAAAATGCATCAGTCATTCCGACCAACTTCAGGTCGATTCACCAACACCCCGGGCAACCTAGAGAGTAAGCCACATGCCCCAAAACCATGAACTAAGAGGTTATTGATCTTTGAAAAGGAAATGCATATAGGAATCCACCAAGAGGATCATTACCACCACCATCCATTAGTCCCAACCATCTTCACATCGATGTTCCAAGCCCCTATCACCCTGGCCAGCCTAGAGTGTAAGCCCAAACACCACCTAAACTACGTGGCCTTTGATCCTTGTTAAGGAAGGGTACGTAGGTAGCCTCCCTGAGGTTCAATCCCACCATCTACCTGGACCCCAGGTCTTTATTCACATTGGTTCACCGACCCCATGGGCTTCATTAGAGTGTAAGCCCCAAATGCCACCACCTGAACTATGTGGACTTTGATCGTTTCCAAGGCAGGGTATGTAGGAAGCCTCCATGAGGTTCAAGCCCACCATCCACCTAGACCCCAGGTCCTTATACACGTTGGTTCTCCATCCCCATGGGCCACCTCCTAGGGTATTCCCTAAATGACACCACCTGAACTAAGTGGTCTTTGATCCTTTCCAAGTCAAGGAATGTAGGAATCCTCTACGAGGTGGAAGCCCACCACCCATCGGACCCCTGTTCCACCTTCATGTTAGTTCTACCCCATCCCACATGACATCAAACTGTATCCACCATTCAACGGTTAGTCATTGTCACTCCATTCAGTTTTAACCCATTGTGACCTCAATCCGAGGTATGCCATTGTGACCCCATGCAGCGGTAAGATGGCGTGACATCAATCAGTGGTAAACCATCGAAAACCCCAATCGGTGGTAATCTGTCATCATATGAACTACATTGACTTTTATTCCCTTCCCTAGGGATATGCAGGAAGCCACTTTGAGGATCAAGATCAAAAACCACCATCATAATCATGGTGGTGCCATCCCATTAACCATCTCCTTCACAAGACCTTCCATTATCCATTCTGATCCTTACCCAGGCCACCACGTCCCGGTGGGATCATGCCACCCCTTACCCCGTTACAATAAACAACAACTAAGAATTCAACCACGCGTTGGCCCCAATGTCAGCATTCCCTCCAAGGGGTTCCTCCATCTGATCCACTCTAGATAGTGGTCTAATCATCCCTATCTATCTCCGCTGGATGTTAAACATGCGGGATAACCCAGTTAAAAATGGGAAGCTGAAAAAACCTCAGATACATGCCCATGGCATATGATTCTCTGTGTTCAATGTGGGATTCCCCGGGCTTCTGTGCCATCGATAATCCCTATAATAAAGGAATGAAGATATACACACCAATCCCCAGCGTCCAGATATGCCAGTGATGCCCAATGTGACTACTCCCCTGACCGAAGGTTTCTTCCCTATCCGAACCCCTTGGAATTTCTTGACAGAAGCAGCGTAATTAAATGGTGTCCATGAAGATATGGCGCCAGGAAGAGTTTCACGAACAATGTCTAAAGTTTATGAGGGAGACCCAGACTAGATGACGAGTTCTGAGGAGGAATCCAAGGAATGAAGAACTGAAATCCCATCGTCTCATTTTGATCATGGAGAAGACGTACCTAAATAAGGAGCAGATGCCACCCGCCATGCGGGGCAACAAATAACGGTGCCCCTCAACCCTGAACAAGACAGACTCACATGCCCTAGAAAAAGAGTCGGAAATAGAAATGGTGAACCCGAAATGAAATTATTCTTCTTAATATGGTGATTAGTAGTGCTCGGGGCATCGATGGATTGATGTGTCACCGAATCCAGATATTCGGCGTCGGGTCCCGTCAAGCAAATAGCGGGCCTGGCTTGAAACTCACCAGAATTTGGGGTAGTAGAATGTTGTACATCTTGTTCTGTGACGTTGTCAGTGTGGATCCCTCTTACCGGTCACAGAATACGAGATAGCGCTGGGACATTGGTCATCAGTTCCTTTTTCTTATAAAATTGATGAGTTTGTCTCCCTACTTTTCAGTAACCAATTTTCCACCTTAGGAATGTGATCACCGCCCACCTGTCTATGCAGGGGTAGGGGCAATGCCAGAATATCCACTCCGCGTGGAATCGCCTCTTTTGTGATGGCCTCTATGTCCACAATTGTGTGGCGCCCATTCCACATGTCCCCATCAAAATTTTTCCAACAAAAGGTAATTATCGACCACGTATGTTGTTACGAGGAGGAGGGAATCCTCCCTATATGTGATATGGTTCGGCTGGACCTTGAGGCATCCACACCTCACTGTCAACGCCACCCTTGAGGGTCGTGCAGGGATCCATTTCTCACAACCCCGACATACAACTGCTTCGGGAGCCTGTCCCCAGGGCTCTTTGACGACTTTGTGCCTTATGCTGATGAGGTAGGTGATTTCTAGCCCTGAACAGAATAAAAGGAAACAAATTGTAGTAAATTTCTTATATGAGGACTTCACCCCTTGATCTACTCCTCACCCCATACCATTACCACCCAACCAAAAATGGTTTGTATTGAACTATTAGTATAGTTTATAAAAACTATAAATATTTCATTTTTTATGATTAGTAATAAGACACACATCAAATTGATGCATAATGTAGCTAGTATGACTCAATATGTGCGTTTTCATCTTAAAATTATATAATTTTACTCTAAAACACCTGCCATGTAGAGATAACTATGAAAATGAACTTGGATTATCCAAATTCTATATGAAAATGATTCTTATTTCATTATTGATGTGTATAAATTGAGTGATTTTCATTTTGAAATATAATGTGACCAATAGGAATCATTGTTGTTATCTTGAATATATAGCTTTAAATATTGAGAAAATCAAGATTCACATAGCCCAAACTAATATTAAAGATAATATTATATTGATAATTTTATAATGCAATCCATAATTCATTTGTGACAATTAAGAATCAACCAAAATTTACTTCGACACACAATATGACTGGTAGGCCTCGAAGGGATTTTATCACATTAAAAAAAGTTTCATTTTAGTCTAAAACATGAATTTCATAGACATAAAAATGAAAAGTAGCTCAAATTATGTTCAAACCTTATTATAATGATCTATAATTTATTTTTGACATGTAGGAATCAACTGCTTATCAATCTGACACACAATATGGTTAGTATGACTTAAAGTATGTCTTTTCACATTAAAAGTGTCATTTTACTGTGAACCACACATCACATAGCCATAATCAAATAAATTATCTCAAATTATCTAGTGAAATTAAGTAGTCTATCAATAATTATTTTATAATATTAAAAAAATGATTGAAAATAAATATGCTCTAAAATGTTCTTGGTAAGACTAATATTTCATATTTTCAATAAAAAAGTGCAATTTTAGTCTAAGACACATGTCGCATATCCCAAACTAAAAAAATTATATCTAATTATCTTTAATATTTATCAAAATGATAATATTTCATTTGTGGTATGTAGGAAATGTACACACCTGAATTCAACAATCATGGTTTCTTGTAAGACACAATGTGTGTGTTTTCAAAATAAAACTGTCATTTTAGTTTAATACACACAAAATATTATTAAATCAAAGAAAAACAGATCATTTTATTTCCAAAAGATTAGTTTAATGGTCCATATTTGACTAAAGGAGACTCATGAATCATAAACAATGACACATGTCAGAAGGTGCAAACCACATCCACTTTTGGTGTGCAAGCTGTAATAACTAAAAACATAATTAATTTAATTAATTATCACAATAACTAAAAGTAATAAATAACTAATTAATTTATTAAATAAATAATAAAATAATTTTAAATATAATTTAAAAATTCTAATGGAACTAAAATATTAGTAATTAATGAAATTGTTATTATCAATAAATTAATTAATTTAAATAATTAATAACATATAATATAAATATTTATTAAGTAATTACCAATATTATTTAAACATATTATTAACTAACAAGTTTACTAATAAATAATAATATAAAAATTAATTAATATTTAATTAAATAATTAATAATATAAATTAAAATATTATCATTAATAATGTCATTAACATTTTAATTGTTAATGTATTTAATATAATCATTAATTAAAAATATAATTTATCATATCATTATTACATGACACAAAAATATAATTGTTCTTATTTTTTATGTACATGTACTAAAATAAAATATGGTTTAATTGAAGGGACACACGTTTTTGAAGATATTGATCAATCGAAAATTCATGTCACACATTTTTTGATTTTGTATATAGGGTTGTAATTTTTTGAGTAATGTAAAATATCAAATCAATGTAAATATTTTATATAAATGATTTTAAATGTAAAATTTGATTTAAATGATAGCGAAATGTAATATTTTAATTCAAATTATGTTTACTTGTAATATTTTTGTTGTTTTCTATGATTTATAATCTCTTCTTTTTTTGTTAGGGTTGTTGAAATGCTTCAGCATTCTAGCAGCTGATATGCCCTTCATTAGTGCTAACAAAAGTATAACAAAATCATGTTTATTAGTGACAAATAAATCACGGATGAAGGCATCCATTATCAATGCTAAAATTATGCGTTGACAAATTTTTCTCCCTTTTTTGAGAGGTTATATTATAAGATCTTTTTATAAATGACTAGATATTTCAAGTACTTACTTTGGATTTATTACAGCAGTTCATGGAGGATGATGATGAGGATTGTGATTTGTTCCATTATAAACAATAGTTTATATATAAATATCTATAATTAGTATAACTATATATATAATATGTGTCATATTTCCTTCAATATCACACTACCATATCCTTCACCTTGCCAAGTTTTTATCTTTCTTTATTTGTCATTATTTCTCATGTGGATGATTCTTCCCAATACAATGCCCATCACCCAAAAAAACCTCATAGAAAATGTGTAACAAGAAAATTATCTTTATTTACTCATTAATTATCATTTTCAAAAAAAATTATAATATATAGATATATATATATATATATTATTATACATTACAATAAATTTTAAAAAAATTGATAACAAGACTATGAAATGTGTTATCAATTATATTAAAAATAGTAATTCCGTAATATCATTTTTCTCTAACATGTGATTCCTCCCCCAATGGTTTTCTTAGTTTCTCCACATTTATTGGTATTTATCTCTATTTTCTTAGTTTTTTTCTCTTTTGGTTCAATGTTTTATCACTTTATTCATCATTATCTTTTATAAGATTTGTTTTTTTCTATCTTGTCACCTTGTTTCATCGACCAAAAATGTGTATCTTCGAGTTTAACAGATCGTATTCACCATGTTCAGATTTTCCTTGTAATACCAGTTGTTTCATATACTTTTTTGGGTTATGGGTTTCATTGTGTTTTTATTTGTTCATTAATTCATAGTTTTATTGGGTTATTTGTAGAATTTTTATCATATTTTTTCTTCTATATCTTCTTCTTTTGATTCTCAACAGATTGGGGTCTTCATCTAACTCCAATTGGATTAAGATCATTGTTTTTTTTGTGATCTTATTCTGATAGATTTATCTTTTTTTTAGATATGTTTCTTTTGATCATAGTCAGATTGAGATTCACATTAGGATTGGTTCAAATTAATCATATTTTAATCTTTGGAATCTTGTTGGTTTCTTTTAGATTCACTGAGATTTGATATGCTTTTTCAAATTGATACATTCATTAGATTGGTGGGATTAGATTCATCTTTATCTTCAGACAGAGGGATTAATCTACATTATTTTATATTCGTATTCTATTAAATAAAGATTTTCAAACGAAAATAAAGCACTAAATCACTTTTTTTGGAACAATCATTGTCTCACCAATGCATGAACAATTAGTTTACTCATTTTTTGTGCCCAAAATACTACAAGGATTTGGTTTTTTAGTATGAAACAATGTTTTAAAGATGGTAAATTCATGGTGTGGTATCTATGTTGGATCTTTAATGTATTTTTCTAATTGGGTGATTGGGTTATGAAAGTGGATTATTATTTATATTGAAAGATTAAATAATTTTTAAAATAAAAAATTAATCTCAAAATAATATTGTTAATTTCATTTGGTAGTAGGGAATTTCATAATGGTTCTTCCTGGGATTATATTGATAGACCTATTGTATTGATAAATGGGAATTATAGGGACTCATTAGGTATGTAATAATTGAAATATATGTCCCCTTATTAGTTGGGGGAATTTAATGAACTCCTTTTCCAAGGAGAATTGGATTTCATTCTTTTTGGACCCCACATTATATGATAGACTTCCAGGTTCTTTTGTGGCTAATGGGGTTATCTAGTTTGGGCTTCAAAAATAATATATTTACTTGGTTTCAGGTAAAGTAAAATATAATCAATATATCTAAATGACTTGATAGATATATAATGTCTTGTGATTGTATAGATCATTTTCTTTTAAATTAAGTCTCCCATCATTCCCCTATTTATGTGGGAAACTATTCTACAATTCCCACCTAAAACAAAGGTGGAACAACTGTTTGATGTATAAGTATTATCATGTTTGAAAGAAGGTACATGAAGGAGGGAAAACATGATGGCTTGGTCAGGTCATCGTAAAATACTAGTAATTCTAATTATTATTCTAAATATTAAAAGGTAGTTGTTGGTCTCAAAAAATATAAAGAGCTCAAACTTTTTTAATTTTTAATTTTGAGATTGACTATATTAAGAAGACTCTAAAGGTTTCTTATTCTCTCCTTACATTTACATTTTATTATAAAACATATTTTGGCTCCTAAAAAATAGTTATAGAATAATCATAGAAATAAAGAGAGTTTATACTTTATGTTTTCATTAGAATCACACATTAATGAAGAAGTATAGAATAAATTATATTTCATTCAGAAGGATTTAACAAGATGAAAGAATAACTTTACTTCAAAATTATAGTGGATTGATAGTGTAATCATTAGCGAGAAATTTGAATTCTGAGATATTATTTTGAGATTATTTTATGATCTATACTATTCTGGGGGATCATTTATTCCCAATTTTGTTTCCTTCAAAATAATCCCCCTTTGTGATATATTCTATGAATACTAGTCTTACAAAGTATTTAACTGATGAAGATGTCTGGTAAACAACTCAATAATAGAAACCTCTAACTCCCAAAAACAAGTTGTATTTTAGGCCATTTTCTACAATAAGTTTTGAATATTTTTTGGCATGATATCATAAAAATCATTACATAATTATGGAAAGGAAAGGATTTCATAAATTGAATAAATAATACCATGACCACCCTAATTCCAAAAGTAAAAAATCCAAACATTATAAAAATTCATACTTATTAGTCTTTTCAATGGGATTTATAATATTTTATCATAAAATATATCTAATCCTCAGTGATGTTTTTGGATTTCATTATTCCTTAAAAAACAAGGTTTATTTATTCCCTAATGAATCATATTGGTTAATTTCATATTTTCCAATGATATTGTTCACCCATTGAAGACCCTCTCTCTCTCTAAAAGGGGTGTGATTACCAAAAAATTAGACACATGTAAATAAAGTGATAGATTCGAATGGAACATTTTCATGTTATTTTTCATAATTGGATTTTGTTACCAATGGGGGGATGAAATTACATTGTGGGTTTGATCAGTTTCTTATAATATCGAGATTAATATATATCTTATCTAATGCTTTATTCCTTTATGAAAGAATTGTTTGGTAAAACCTATTTCCATGTATTTATTTATCCATATAGATGATGTTTTCTCAAATCTTATCATAGTTCTAATAAATAATAAACATATTCATGGTGCATAAATATGTCAACATATACCCTTATCTCCAATTTACTTTCTGTAGATGACACCAATTTATTTTCCTGAGACACTTTAGAGGAATTTAAGGTCATCAAGAATATTTTTTTCATATATGAAATTGCTTCACTCCATTCTCTTAACTTATCTAAATATATATTCTTCTTTATCCTAAGTGACTTCCCTTCTAGGAAATATGATCTGCATGGCACTCCTATCATCTATGCAAGGGGTAAGAATTAAAATTCTATGGACATCCTATAGATTTTGGAAGATCACAGAATATGGTAATCTATATTATTATTTATTTAAATTTCATGAAGAAAACAAATAGACTTTATCATTATTTATTGACATAATTGAAAAGAAAATTATGATTTGGAAGGAAGGGAAGTTTATAAAGAATTAGAATAGATTCTTGTCAGTGATTTTTTTTTAATTTATCCCCATGTATTTCCTTTCTATTTATCATCTCCCAGTTATTTTTATTGATTAGTTATACATTATATTGTAATCATTTTGGTGGGGATGTAATTATGGATAAAATAAATCCCACCGGGTGGAATAGGATAAGTTATTCATAACAAAGCCTTGTGTGGATTTGGGCTTCACGAAATTGAGACCCATTAATTCTGTTAAGCTTGCTATGTAGGGTTAGAAAATTATGAAAAACTATAATTTCTTATGTTCCCTAACTATTTTTCCTAAGTAATAGACTTATTCATATAGTCTAAATGCATGATCTTGGCCAAAACCTTTTTATTTTATTGATAATCTTATGAGGCTCACATTAAAATTTAAATAAGGGTTTCTATTGAAGAATTAGTAATGTCAATAGGGTTAATATTTTTAGTGACCATTGTATTTTTTTCACTATATCTTGAGGTATATATCAACATTGGTTCAGTGATTAGATAATTCCATGGATCAATATATTTTTAATGATAATTTGGTTAGATAAAATTTGTACAATGTTTATTATAGGTTTAATGATTGGGAATGTGATATTATTCAATGTACTCCTATTATTGTAGGATTTGGATAAGATTATCCGTGATGTATTAAGGAGAAATTTGGTTACAATTCTATCAAATTATTATACAATACTCATCTTTTATTCCCTCCCTATTTTGTTTCTCAACCCTGGAAGTAATTGTTAGAGTTTAAAATCTCTAAAACAATCAGTTTTTTATGGTTTCTTGTACTCCCTATAATATAGTTTTTTAATCATCTTTTGATTTGTAAACTTTTACTCTCCATTTTCTCCTATGAAAATTAATCCACTTAACATAGAATTATTATTTTTATTGTACCTAGTGTTTATTAATGAGAATGTTTGTAATAGTGAGTTTAAGGTGGTCAAAGATTTTTCTTTTGATTTGCCATCAAATATGGTTAATTAGGTATCCTCACCCCATGTTAAAATATTCTGTTGTCTCTAGTTAGAAACATTGTTGATTTTGGTTTATTAAAAAGAGAACACATTAAAAAAAGTCGACCATTAAAACTGTTATTTGGTTCTATGTGTATATGAATTTCTATCATAATATAACTCAAAAAAATGTTTACTGACCATGTAGATATAGATATATTAGGATGGGTACTCTCCCCAATATGCATGTTGTACTAAATTTTAATGTTAATAAAAATTTGTCTAGAAATAATTAGGTTGGTTTTGTTTGGGATGGATGAGACCATCATAGATTGGTAAATATTACTCCCAATAAATATTTTTCCACTAATTAATGTCATTTGATTTTTGAGTTCAATAAAATTCATCTGGTTTTGGAATTTTCTTCTCAGCATGGTGTGAAGGAATTCATTCTTGAATCTGATTTTTAGATTGTTACCGATTAAATTTTAAAATAGGATGAAGTCTTGTAGTTGTTTGGATTAATTTCCAAGAAAATATGAGATGTGATGGAAGTATCCTCCTCCTATATCTATTCCATTATTTGATAAGAAATGAATCGTGTGTGAATTTATTTAAAATTTGATTGTTATTTTTATCAGCGGATATAAAAATTTGCATACACATGCATCAATGATCACATAAAAGTGTCATATCCATATCTCTCTACACCTTCAAACCTCGTACCCTATTCTAAATACATGAAATTTCAACAATAAACAAATCCCAGTGATCACCTTCATGGATGAATAGTTATGAAGATTTTCCTTTTGCTTTATATTTGCATTAGTATGGATATTTTTTGTGTAGAACTATTTTTGAATCAATCTTGTAATTATAGTAAAGGATAGGATACAGTTCAGTGATTTAACTATAGGTATCCAAGATTCTAGAGATATAATCAACTTCATCAATGAATTATAATTTTTCCATTATGGAATTTGATAATCATGGAGCATGTAGGGTGATGGATTGTATCTCTAGATGTCCACACTAAATTATCCCCAACTTCTATAATTTATCTCTATACATCTCCCTGTCAATAGATTTTATTATTTATCTTTTTGGGAAGCTCATTGAGTTGGAGTAAAAATTTTGGTGGGTGTATGTGGATATTATATGAACTGTCACTGTAGATAATTTTTTTGTTCTTTATATGATTTATATACAATTTCATTCATATGTGTTTATTATTATGATTTACATCATTTTTTAACATCAAACACCAATATAAAACTAGATTTTAATTTGACTTGAAAAATATTTTATCATTGCTTAAAAGCATTGTTGATCAATGTGCCAATAATAGTTGTACAAATTTATCAGTGGTAGTTTTTTACTAATTAATGATGTACATTATCATCACTTCGTGAAGCATTGATAAAGGTCATAATGCTGTAGTGTGATATAAAAACTATAACACACTATTGTATTAAAAACAAAAATATATGGAAAATTCATAATTGATTTTAAATAAACATTACACCACAAATAAAAGAAAAAATCCATTATATTTTATACATTTCAAACATTATTTTTTATAATTATATTGTAATTTAATATCACAAACATTCGAAAACATCAATATTTTGTTTTCATTAGCACCCAATCCCCACTAAAAAAGGCATGACCATGGTATAAGTTTTTGAAAAAACACCCTAATTGGAGAAAAAGAATCCCGATGTATAATTAAATGATTTTAATGTTATTAATACAAAAAAAATTAAATATAAATGTGGAACAATACATTAATAAAATGTTAATTTTAAATAAAATGACACACAAAGTGTCATAATGGTAACACTAAGAATCATATTTTTGTGTGAATGGTTCCTACATGTGAAAAATAAAATGTGGATAATTTTCCTAAAAGATCAAAAGAATCTAAATTTTTTTACTCATTTTTGAGTATGTTGCGTGTCTTTTTTACAAAAACGTCAATTAAAAAAACACACATTTTGAGTCATAACTATCACATTATATATTGGTTTGATATGATACTGATTGCTAAAAATTAAAAAATAAATGTGAATATTTTCTTATGATATAATGATAATTAAAATTTTATTTAATAGTTTTTAATGATTGACATATGTTTTAAACTAAAAAGTCACATTTAAACAGATAATAGACACTTTATTCTGTATCAGACACACCATATATCATATTGTAGTTCAGGTAACTCTTACACACCAAAAATTACATAAGGAATATTTTATTAATGTATTAAAATATTTCAAATTTGTTTGATCAATTTGGAGTTTTCATTTCTCTTTTGAACTAAAATGTCAATCTGATAAAAAGACACACATGGATTCATACTAGTCATAGTGGTAATTATATTTTGGTCTGGATAATTATTACACATAAAAATTGACTCAATGATGATTTTATTAAAGAATAAAAATAATATGAATGTGTTTACTTGGTTTTCAGTATGTCACCAGTTTTTTTATATCAAATTAAACATAAAACACACACTTTGAGTTATAACAAAAACATCATGTGACAGTTTGATATTAGACTATTTTTTAAACAACTAAAATTCCTTATGAATACTTTTTCATTAATTATAAATACAATATGATTGTGTTTAGTCATATTTCAATGAGTGACATACGCTTTGAACTAAAATTTTAATTTTAAACTAATAACAGGCACTTTGAGTAGAATAGTGAACACCATGTTTTTTAATGAGGGTAGGACGATTCCTACATTTCAAAAATGACTTATGGATGATTTTTTTAAAGTATAAAAACAATCAGATTAAAAAAATACACCCTTGGAGACTTATCGGTCACACTGTGAGTCAAATTGTGGTGTTCCTAATTCATAAATATAATAAACAACTTAATGATAATTTTTCAAATGTATCATTAAAATATGAATGTTTTTTATCTATTTTGAGTATGTTGTTAGTATTATTTTCAATAATTTAATTTTAAAATAAAAACACACACTTTGATTCATATTGGTCACATCATGTGTCATTTTGAAGTGATATTGATTTATATACATCACAAATGATGTAGGAGTTTTTTCCTAATGTATCAATACAATTGAAAGGTTTTTTATTGGTTTTTTGTTAGTGGCACTTATTTTAAACAAAAATTAAAATTTTAAATAGATAGCATACACATTGAGTAATAGTGAGAAAAAATTGTATTATATTGTGGTGTGGATAATTCCTACATGTCAAAAATGACTTATGGATCACTGTACTAAATTTTCAAACATATCATAAATTGTATACTCAATTTTGAGTTTTTGACAATTATTTTGAACTAAAATTTCAATTTTAAATAAAATGACATACTTGGAGTCATATCGGTCGCACCATGGATCGAATTGACATGCAGTTGATTTCATCACATCAAAAATTACTTAAGGATCATTTTTTGAATGTATTAATACAATATGAATGTGCTTTATTAGAATTTAGTATTCCCTGTGTATTTTTTAATAATTTTTCAACTTAAATAAATACATACACTTTGAGACATACCATTCAAATTGTGTGTCCATTTTATGTATGACTGATTGATACACATAGAAAACTGATTGTGAATAATTGTACTAATGTATTATGATAATAAAAATAACTTTTTCTTGATATAAGTCAGTGATATACGTTTTAAACTAAAATGAACATTTTAATCTAATAACAGACAATTTATGCGATACTGAGAACACCACGTATTGGATATATGTGTTTCTATTTAATACATGCCAAAAATGGTTTATGGATCATTTCCTTAATGAATCCAAAAATGTCAATTAATTTATTCATTTTTAAGTATGTGACATGTTTTTTGAACTAAAATGTCTTTTTTTATAAAATAACACAATTGGAGTCATATTGGTCACATTATGTATCAAATTATGGTTCTTCTAATTCCAACATATCATAAATCAATTAGGAATAGTTTTCATAATGTATCAAATCAATTCAAAAGTGTTTTCTCATTTTTGAGTATGTCATATGACATTTTTACCGAAATGATAATTTAAAATCAAAATAGAGACTTTGAGAAATACTGGCCACATTACTATTCATTTTGATGTTTTATTGATTATTATATGTCCCAAAAGATATATAAATAGTTTTAATAGAATATCAAGATAATCCAATTATTTTAATTTTATTTTTATGGTTTGATAAATGTTTTGAACTAAAATTACAACTATAAACTCATAATATACACCTTGATTTATACTGGGTCCGCTATGTATCTAATTGATGTGTGGCTAATTCATACACATCAAAAATGAAATATAGAAAACAAATCTAATGAATCAAAACAATCTTAATTAATTTTCATGGTATGGTGTATGTGACTAGTTCTTTGAACTAAAATTTTAATTTTAAAATGTAGACATGCACTTTCATTCATATCAGTCACAAAATGTATTAGATTAAGGTGAGGTGGATTATCAAACCCCACAAATAAATTATTCCTCGTTTTAGGAGAATATCAAAATAATATTAATCTATCTTCTCTATATAAGTATGCGATGTCTGTTTTAATCAAAAATGTAATTTGTTAAATAAAAACATACTGTTTGAGTCATACTAAGAACATACTGTATAGGATTGAGGTTAATCTGATTTAGGTGTGACTGATTTCTACACCATTCAAGACAATTTTCATGACACATCTTTTGGGATGTTATGATTTTACATTTATCTATTGACAACCCCCTTAATAGATGAATCCTTATGATTGACAACATGTTTCAAGAATAATGGGGTTTTATTTTTCCTCTGAAAGGATGATGTTCTATATTTTTTTTTAATTTTATAGATATTTGAAATAAAATTACGTTCTCTAAAAAAATATAAGAGAAAAAATAAATTATTATCTGATATAAATGACATGGGAATTAATCTAAAATTATTATTCAATATGATGAAAAAAACTAACAAAAAGTAGTTGGAATTCACCTTATCATGATGTATGTATACCTTCTTTCCCTCTTTTCCTATCACCATTATCTCAGTTTCACCCTTATTGTCCAGTAACATACCATAAAGATCAACTTTGAAAATGATTTTGGCTATGTAATATCAGGAACACCGTGTATTTGATTAATGTATGACTAATTATTAAATTTCACAAATTACTTTTGAATCGTATTTTTAATGTATTAAAACAATATGAATGTGTTTCCATGACTTTGAGTAAGTTATATATGTATTTTTTCTAAAAATTGAAATTTAAACCAAATACATAAATTTTATATCATCCTGGGCATACCTTGTATAAAATTGAGGTATAATTGATTTTTTTATGTCAGAAATTGTCTTTTTTAACTACTATACATTTATCATTTCAGTTTATCTAATAATATTATGATTTAATAACCAGGAATGTTTAATTTTTGAAGAATAAAAAATAAAACTGCATCATCCTGAGTACATCATCCATACTGAGTACATGATCATAGTACAGGGGTGAATCATCCATGTTGGAGAATTCATTTCATTATTATCTATAAAATAATTAAAAAGATAATTATCAGAAAGAAAACATTCAAAAATTAATTAAAAAGGGAAGTAAATGATGAGAAATTCATTAAATTAGTTAGTAAGTCACCTATTCATGATGTATGTTTGCATTCTTACACATGGTATGTTTCCCATTAAATTCTAATCATATCTAATTCATCTTTGTAGCAATAGGATAGCCCGTAGTTTTGGTAGTAATTGAATCATATAAATATATAAAGTATTAATAAATTTGTTAAATTAATGTTTAATTACCCTTAGAAATACCTTTTGGGGGATTCTTGTTTGTTCATGTTATACGATATCTTTTATAAATTTTCAAAAATTGAATAACAATATTCATTATAAATAGTTTGATTTTGTCAATGTAGAAATATTGATAAGAATAATTAATTTATATTGATATTTTTCTTGAAAATGAAATATTGTTATACATACTAGTTCATTTCCACTTATAGAATTCGAGACACTCTTTTCTCTCATTGATCGTTCACATGCCATGATTTTTATGATAGTTAAACAACACCCTTTTATAAAAAATCAATAAAACATAATATGAATGGAATAACTTGATGTTTATTTTTAAAACATTTTGTATA
This sequence comes from Viscum album, assembly GCA_963277665.1. Taxonomy (NCBI): domain Eukaryota; kingdom Viridiplantae; phylum Streptophyta; class Magnoliopsida; order Santalales; family Viscaceae; genus Viscum; species Viscum album. Next base: position 408,358,373 of record OY728134.1, on the reverse strand, counting down.
GTGTATTATAAATTAGTAAACATCATCATGTGAGGAAAGTTTGTTGGGTATCAATGCATAGAATTTAGAAATAAAAATATTTTCAGTATGTATATTGATTGTAATGGGTAACCAATTATTCCTAAAAAAGGAATCAGTAATGGAAGAAATAAAAATATATTTTATAATATTAAATTTTAGTGTTTTACACATGCATTCTTGGTGATAATATGATTAGTTCATATATATATATTCATTCAATAAATGCAGTTAGTTATGCCACAATTACTTCATATTTCATTGGATCTAATTAGAATTATTGTGTGGGTGTGATGTGATGTCCATTGAGTATAAATTTATTTTAATATGTTTTTCCATTTAAATTGTATTGATATAAACAATAAAAAAAATTATAAATAGTATTTCATCACAATTAACATAGTAGATCATCTATTTGGAGAAAAAATCCGGAATACAGACCTTATGTATACATTTAAAACTCAAACTCCCAACAATTCATATATGATAATTTAATTTATATTTTCAATATATTGATAGTTTACAATGTACTCTCACCACATATGGTATTCAAAATTAATTATGGTTATATCTATACTTACTACCATTGTAACCACATAAACCAATAATGATAGTAAATACAAAAGTTGAATGGGTAGGATAAAAGTACATTGTAAATATATTTTCAATTAGATAGCTGATCCTTATGATCATTTTTATTTAACCATTAATTTTCCCCCTATATTTGTAACATTATAATAACATTCATCAATCTATTCCTTTTTTTAATTGGAAAAAGTTTTTCAAATAAAATTTGAAACAAATACATGCTTGTCGGCATGTATTTTTACAATATAAAATTGAAATGATTTGTGATTTTTGACCATAATAATATCTATATCATCATGTAGAGTTGTTTGCTCATAACTCGACTACTGAGCTAGGTGAATACCAACTATCACATAACATACTAGAAGTTGTTTTGTATATATATTATTTCCATAGATACTATACACAGTACTCCTCGCTATAGGGAAATGGGTGGGTGTTGATATATATTAATACAAATCATTTTCAATTGATAAAATAAAATTATAGGAAATGGATTATTATCAGTTTAGTTAAAATTTCATCGAAATATTTATGTAAATTCTGACTACATCTTCTAAGATTTCCCTTTGAGGGGAATGGATCCCCTCAAATACTATGGGGGTGGGAGATCTTACTATAAACTTTATTTTAATGATGTTTTTTTATCATTCTTGATTTCCCATATCATTCCATAAAAAAATATATATAATTATTTTTAAAATATAAATATACTACTATTGTCTATATTGATTTTATTTTCTTGTCATTATCCCACAGTTCATTTCTTTTCTCAATGTATGTTCGATCTCAGATCCAAAAACCCGAACCTATAATGTAGAAATATTGTTCTGGACTCTTCAAGTCCACTTATAGTAACTGTTTATTAGTAAAAAATGATTATGATTCTTATGTCTAATTCAGATAAAAATATACAAAAATAAGTAATCATTATTTAATAATATTTATTTAAATAAATAATTTATTATTATTTCATTCTTAGACATACATCACACAATTGTTTTTGTTTTCCTCTTGAATTAACCGAACATTATTTAAACATGCCTTCTTTCATAGCACATGACTAGGTATGGAAGATGAATTTTATTTCAATTTATCTATATACATATAAATAGAAGAATATAATTATGTTTCCATTTCATTTCACATAAAATTATTACATTATATTTAAAATAAATATCATTCTCATCAAGTCAAGAATAGCTTGTCCATCCTTTATAGTAGGTTTATAATGATTTTTCTACATATTGTTTATTTATATCACATAGTGGTTTTTTTCATAAAATAACTATTCATAATCATAGATCTTAATACACATATGATCAAGAAATTAATTATACCTGTCATAATATTGCTGAAAATATAAATCCTCATGAAATCTAATAAACTCATCCCACACTTGCTGGTTTATCATTGTGCATACATCTGTGGTGGGTGTGGGTTTATTTTCCCTTGAAAATATTTCCAACAATACATCATAGAATTGTTTCAATGCTTCTATGATCCATTCTAGTGATAATTTAAACAAATTTTAATCAATAGTCAACTACTATAAATTATCTCTATAGATTATAATGAAGAGTAAATAAAGATTTAATTATTTTTTTATTTATCAAAAGTAGGAAAATATATGATATTGTTACCCTAATATTTTCCCAAATAACTATCTTAATCATGGGACCAACATTTTTCTATAAATATATATTAATAATAACAAAAATTTGAGTTGTTATACTAATTGAACTAAAAATGGAATTTTTTGGGTTAACATCCAAGCTACATTCATTCCATCCAACCCTGAATTTTATGCCTTTTTTATCGCCATATTAATTTATTATTTCATGTTAACGCTGTGATGCTCTTGTTATTTCTAGGGAATAAATTATTCACCATCAACATTTTCATTAGATTCAATATCATCAATATATTTTTCCATTGTATCGGTAGCATTGGAATGTGAAAATGGTTGTTGTTCCTCTTTATTGGGAGCATCATGATGTTGATGAACCTGCTATTTCTCAGGATTATGAGCTTCGATGTGTAAAGAAGTCATTATCTATAAAAGAGGAAGAATATTTATTTAAGATTATAAATTCATAAGTGAATATATAATAATATCAGGTAACATAAAGTATATTAAAAAATATAAAAATTAATTTTTGGACTCTATTTTTTAAAATTGTGAAGGAATTTGACCCCATTATCAAGTATCTAAATCCCATCATTATGTAATCCTCTAACATACAATACCCTCCCTTTACTGGTATTTCAACATAATGATTATAATTCCCAATAAAATTTTTCATAATTAGTTTAATTGACATATGTCCCTTCAGTGGTTTTGGTAGAAAACAGAACAATCGATAGCTTTGGGTTTTCCAGATCTAGAACATATAATAGTTATACTACATATGATTCCATTATAAACGGTTCATATTTTTAACCATTCTTACTAAAATTCACTTTCACGAGTCCCAATTCATCTATTTTAACTACAGTTTTGTAATGACGCACTTGCATAAAAAAATCATCTTTTGGAAATTTGTATAATCCAATGCTCATATTTTTTTTATGATTTCAATATATAACATATTCAGATAAATTGTATTTCTGTTTTTTATACTAGATACGCGTATCATTAAAGCAACAAGTGTAACTCTACTATTTTTTATGGATTTGAATTCATCATACTCATATGTATATAAGTTGTAACCATTAATTACATAACCATTATAGGATTACACACACACACATGGACCACTCAAGATCATTAAAAGTCATTATAAAACTGAAAATTGATTTTTAGATGAATCCTTAGATGTGTGGCCTCATATCCTTATAATAAAGTTTTGATTATAGTACTTGATATGTAGATTTCATACCTAGAAGGATTCAAATAAGTAAGAATTAATTTTTGGTTTTCTACATGTTTCGAAACCTCAAAAATATTATGAAAAAAATAAAGGGGTTTGAGTAGCCTATATATAATTGTAACTATGAAGGGAACCATTATATAAATTCCTTCACCCATAATCCACCATGTGTAAAGAAATTTAATTAGAACAATGATTTCTACATTGGATAGATGTTGGTATCGAATTCAATGGATTCCTCAACAACATATCTCTCCATAATACACCATTCTATACGAAATTGATTTTTTTACATACCCATTAAAAATATTAACAAACCATTCAATGGGGTACATCCATATATAATGTAAAGGACTACATAATTGAATCACTATGACTAGGTGAACCATCATGTAAACCACCATATCAAAGAATGCCAGCTGAAAGAACACCTCCATCTAAAATAATATAATTTCATTTTTTTAACATAGTTGGGAAATTGTTGAGTGTATAGAATTTTTTATTTTAATGAAAAATAAATAGGTCTTGGATAATTTATGATGTACATTATTGTTAAAAATGAAATGTAATTCTACAAGAATTAGATATTTTAAAAAATATGACTGCTATGTAATTTCACAGACTTTAAAATTAAATAATTCATTGGTATAATATTCATGATAATTTATAAAAACTATTCTATAAGATTTATATCATTCTAGATGTTTCATAACTGATATATCTCTTTCCATGAAAGAGTGTAAGAAACTGTTGGAAGAAAAGTCGATTTTCACTCTTTGATAGTTCAAACTCGTCATGTATCCCCATTCAAATCATGTCTTACCTACCTTTAATTCAATCCTTTGTTTTGTCATGTGAATTTAGTAAATTTTCAATGATAATATCACCTATATTTTCCCACATGAAAACATAAAAAATTTCCTAATGTACAAATAATTATAAAATAATAATTCATAATAAATGATCTTCTTTTATAATAAATTTTAGTATGGTTTTCCAAAATATTTTTAATAAATGAATTTTCCAAATCTTTTACATTCCAAAATAGTTGATCACCAGTTGGTGAAGATTGAGTTATACATTCTTCTGAACTAGAATAAAATTATGTTTTCAAAAATAGGTACCCAATTTATTTAGGTATAAATATGTGATGTAAAATAAACATATTCTTTGATGTATGTTTTAACCAAATTGAATATATAATTTGTTCAAAAATGGGACACCCATGAATTTTTTAATGTTATATCATGTCAATTTCCATAATTAGGAAATTCATGTATCATCCTACACAACATGTCTCTAAATATGAAATCTTCATTGCTGTATGAATCATAAAATTTATCGCTTAAATCCCATAATGATTTCAAATATTTGATTAATAGAGACAAATAAATATTAATATCATTAACTGGTAGTTTTTGTCTTAATATAAGAAGAGATAATCTTATGTGGTTTCAATTTATATGTGACCGTAATGTTATGTTATGATTTACCAACACAACTAGCTATGTATTTTGTGTGACTCAATGAAAACCAAAATGATTCAATATATATATTCAAAGTGTAAGTCTATGGTTTCAGGTCATTTCCAGATTCAGGATCCCAATGATCAATTCTCCTCAATTGAGGAGGTTCTAATAGGTGTTATAGTCTCAAAAAATTATTTATTTTATCTATGTGACATGTTAATTAAATTATATTCTACTCACTTACATATAGATTCCTAAACAATAGAATTATTTGAAGGTTCTATAAAACTTTAATAGAACCAAATTCATCTTTATTATATCATGAATAACCCCACTTTTTAATTTTTTTTTTGATTTTTTGTCAATTATAAATATTATAATATCAATTGGACTGAAATTTATTCATTCAATGATCATACCAATTGAATGTAGAATAATTTTAGAATTATATGTTTGGAAAACAATCTCATTATCTTCTTGTTGAATGCAATTCAAGAGATTAGGTAGTTCATTAAAACTGGTGTCCCACCATATGTTTCTAGCATTAAAATTATATTGCACATGTATAGATGAGGATGATGTACATTTAAAACAAACAATATAAATTGGAATCTTTGAACAAGTCATTAACATCTCAAAAAAAAATTTATAATCAAGAAGTTCATCTTCAACTATCATTTTCATTTATATAAGGTTTTCTTCATAAACGTTCTCACTTTTAAAAATATCCTCTATATGGTATTCTTCATTTTTTACACATGTAATCATATCGAATGATCCACAAAATTTAGTGTTATCACTATCAGTAGATATATTCACTTTTCTCCCATGCGTAGTCCAAAATTTCTAACTATGATCAATGTTTTGATTGATCAAGTGATCTTAATACTCATTTGAATTATTTACTCTTGAATAAAAATAGCATAAAAAGAAAATTCGATTTGAGAAGGGTCATATGCATTGTCTTTTGTAGGCATGATGAACATTTTCACTCCATCCCCATACTCTATTGTTATATGATTAGAATCCATCCATTTTTTATTCATATTCATCCATTTTGATTTAGTAATATTAATATTTCCAAAAATAAATAAATAAATAAATATTTATTAGCATCAAACCCATAAAATTTTATTTTTATAGGATCATTTAAGAAACATGATTCTAATTTTCTATGATAGTAAGATTTTAATGATGCATATAAAGACTCTTTTTTAGTGGTGGAAATCATTGAATGAAAAGAGGGGTTATATTTACTAAGTTAAAAATAATTTAATTGTGTTTTATTCTATTATAAAACACATAGATCTCAAATAGTATTAATGGATTTATATCTCATTTAATTAATCATATATATATGATCGAGAAAAAACAGTGAGTGGTTGAAATAAAAAAGAGGTAGGAGTTATGGTTTATTCAATTCTTCGCATTGTATGTGGTGGTCCAAGAGGTGTTTCAGTGGGATGATGCTTAGGATCAAAATTTAATCTTTTGGGAGATGATTAAAACATTGATAGTTCCCAATAACTTGGTCTTGAGAACCAAACAATTGAATAAACATTGAAATTAAATCAAATGAAGAAAAATTATAGAGTCAGGATTTCCATTTCTCATTCCCATTTTAGACATTTATCATTTTATCAAATGGGCCTCATAATAACCCATTCTGAGAAATTCAATTCATTTAAAGCACATGCCACTTTAAAACATTAAATTTATTAAATGAAATTACAAAATGATAAAAATATGATACAGAAAAAACCACATCAATGTAATCTTAATAAGGATTTAAATCGCTAAATAACAATTTATAAAACATGGAATGAATTTAAAACAATCCATCAAGGGAACAGTAATTTCAAATGACAACAAAATTTTGAAAATATCATTTAAATAATAACATTTTTAATAACAACATTTAAAACCCTTGTTCATGATATAAATTTTGTGTTCTATAACGACCCTTTTTTACACATAAATGAATGTATAAATATTGTTAGCACTCATACCTTTCTACAAATTCAATTTTTTTTAACGATATACAATAATTTATCTATATATATCTATCTATCGACTATTAATTTAATTCCTCTATAAATAGGAAATGTAAAAAAAATTTCTTTGTCAAATTCATAAGCCACTATATAAATTCACAATATTTTTTAAAAAACTAAAAAAACATTTGAGCCTGCATCAATCCCTTTTAATCAGCATTAAGTGTCATTAATTTTTAGAAAGTAAAGAATAATATCTAAAAGTCAAACCGTTGTTAAATACTTAGCATTTAATTTAACAGTTGTGAGATCAAAAATAGTGTTGGATTTAATAATTGCAATTATCATTGTTTCAGATTGAATTTTTTAACTACTATATCATTATAGAAATGGAATATCTCTTTCAACATAGTCGTACTTTGTTGGTGATAAACTGTTCACTCACACACTTTTTTCAATCCGTAAAGATTGTGTCTAGTTACTTCTGATTTTCTAATTGTCTATTTTGATCCATTACAATTGGATGTCGAAAACTCAAATCCATTATGAAAGAGAAACTATCCTAATAAGTATAAGTATCAAATCACTTTATTGGTAAATTTACATAATCTACTACTTTTAGCCTTCGGTAACCAAGGTTACATAACTTAGTATAACCCCAATGTATCACCAAGGACATCAATAGCCAGTGGAGAAGTAGAGTTTACCTATGTTGCATCTGTCTAAATCACATGTTTTTCCTTCATATCATACATTTTAACTAAAGATTTAGTTATAAATTTTTTCAACCCTTAGGATCAGTTGACACAATCAGTTGATCCTAACACGGTTTTTGGTTTTCAAACTCTTTAATAGGTTATCCATTAATGGATTGATCATGCTTTGATGTCTTATTCGGTCCCATGTCCATTACCAGATGATCACTAAATCATATTATTTCAATATTCTCTGAATCATTTCCTATAATACTTGTCATTTTATTTATTATCTCTATATGGGGATCATAAATTGTGGCAGCATCATCACTAGGATATGAAACACTATTTCTATATAGAGTTTCACTAAAAGACTATGTACTTTTAATTAACAAAACCACTGCATTATGATCAAAACCCCTCAAAGTAGAAACATAAGGACCACTTTGGTTGGAGTGTTCTAGAATATGATGTGTAATTATCTATATAGCGGTAAAGGGACCTTCTAGACCCACAATATTTTATCCTAAAATACATCTAATAATACAACCCCTTCAAATAAGACCAATTCATTTTGGGATAATCTTTAATTTTCTTTTCATGATCCTAAAAAAATCTTGTTTTCTTATGTAATTTACTGATCAGTAGACACTAGCGCCATCATACATAGACATAAATACATTTGTAAATGTAATATATATATATATATACACACATAAAAAAACCAACACACAAAATATAATGAATACACATATATGAACAAATAAATTAATTAAAATAAATGTATTTTCAAATATCATCTATTCACAATACATCTGTAACACCCTTGAAATGTGAGACATAAAATGGTGAAGTGTTGCTACCCATGTGAACAAGGTGTTCATTTAATTTCTTGAGCCTACCTAATTAGAAATCCAATGTTAAGAAACATGTATTGGATTAGTGATAGAGATGGGTGAATGTCTGGGATGTTTCCCAGGGCGTGTGTTAGTAAGGACAATACACAGTAGAAGAACATGTGTTGTATTATGGGGATAGTCATTAGTCTGATAAGTGAACTCCATGGGTAATTTCTTGTGGTGTTCTCATATGGAAATCAAGGTATTACAGAAGTCCGATGAGGTTATATTACTACATTAATGTCTTAGGTAAGGTTGGGTCATGAAAAAATAATAAATATTTATACAAATATTTATATTGTAAAAAAAGTATTATAATTTACCATATTTATATTAATTATATACAATATTTTTGTAAATAATGTATATAAATAAATATTTTTTATTGAATATTAATATGATATATATATATATAATCTATATATATTTACAGTTTTTATTTGTGCTATAATGAGCGTTGACAAATATCCACCTCTATCGGTGCAAAAAAATGCACTGATGAGGGATACAACTTTTCAGCAATGATAAAAGTCTCCGTTATCAAAATTTTTATCTATCACTAATAATTATAACCCTTTTCGTAGTGATTTTTAGCTAGAGATAATAAAACATAGCCAACTATTCCACTCAATATCTCCCATGTTTAAATCTCTAGTTGTTTATCTAGATATGAAAAAAAATAATAACTTCTATATATTTTTTCATTATAACATTTCTTCTAATTGTTTCCATTAGTGTTCAATGTGAGTTTTAGATTTTTATTATGAAAATAATGTATTTAATATAAGGTTTAACAACTTTTTATATATCTTTTGAATATTGTGTACTTCTTTAAAACATAATATTTATATATTTACCAACAAATATGATTAGACACACACATATACATAATTATATATTTACACTAAAATATTGATTCTTGCATAAATATAAATAAATAAATATATATATATATAGTATGGACACCTTATGTTTATTTAATTATTTCTTTTCCAAAATGAGTATTTTTTATCCTAGTTATGTGTATATGAGTAAAAAATGGATGGATTCTAATTGAATTATAATAGAGTGTGCATATGGAGTTACATAGTTCAAAAAGATTGTAAAAAAGAATTCAATTGACCTTTCCCAAATCCTTTTATCATTTTTATATTGCTGTTATTCTATAATATTTCATCTAGAATATTATAAAGATCATTTTATTTATCATGGAAATGATCGATGTTATAAATTTTAGACCAAACATGAGGAAACAATTAATGTTCATACTCAATGAGATGATACTATAATTGAAGAATTACTAGATATAGATACTATTATTAATTATCAATTATTTAGTTTGGAAGAAATAAAAATTTAATTATAAGAAAGACTTCATAATTGTACAAACTTATTCAATAAGTTAAAAAGACGTGAAAAGTTACCATATTATATCATCTTTATAAAATATATACCCTTTTATGCTATTATGTAGCTATATTATTTTCCTGAATGTCCTGAAGGCCTTCATTTTTATTGATTTTTGATAACCCCACATTCAAGGTATGAGGGGGAACACTTACAAATTCCATAGGTTTAAAGATTACATGGCATGTAGGCTTAGGAGATTACGTGACCCGAAGGTCTTAGGGAATTTAACCTGACTATCTATAAGGAACTGCCCCTCCCCATCATTTGCATCTCGATAGAAGATCTCCACCTTTGCATGACCATCTGGCTAGGCTTCCCATGCAAGCACGGGCTGGATTGGAATAAGAATGTTGAATCAAGTCCTTGGAATATTTTATGGTACTTTACTATCATCTTCTAGTTTAGATGACTATTATGATGTCTAGAAACCACTATAAATAGACATGTTATACAGATACAAAAATTGAATACGGGAAACCATGTGACCTATATGACACACCTCAATAGATGTAAATTGATTATAAGTACCTAGAATTTTGAAATAATCTATGAAACCTTTGACTTCGACTATATACAAATCAACTGAATCATTTTTTCATACAAATGCGAACTCACAATACATGGCATGATATGTTTGTAAATTGTATCTTTTCACTGTGGTTATACATGAATTGCAAATACATTTTATTATATTTTACATTTTCTAGTAAAAGCTACATTTTAATCATTACAATTTCTATTTTCCTTAATTGATCAATGATCTGAAATTGATGTGGGATACATGTGTTAAGTTGTATGATGCTCAAAGATATGAATATTTCTCATTTATATTCATCTTGAATGTGATAATAAATGAATTTCCAGCTAATATTAATTTTTCATGATATATAATTAAATATGTTTTTATATTTATCATTTTTAAAGAAATTATACACTCAGTTATGATGAAACATTCCTCAAGGACATTGTTTTTTTGATATCACAAATTTTTACCCAGATAACATAAATACCAATCATTGAAAACATCATTTAATGGAAATATAGAATAATGAAAAAACCCACCTAATCTAATGGGTTTTCAACAATTAGAGAACATAAAATATGTTAAGTTTTTTTTGGTAATCTGTTTTTGAAAAACCTTACAAAACTATGTAGGAAAAAGGGAATAGTATTCTTAGAATTACTAAATTTAAAATTAATTTAAAAAAATGATTTAAGAATGTTGAAAAAAACATGTAATTGAGTTATTGAAATGTTACTAAATGTAAAATAAGAAAATATTGCATTAATGATAGTGTAGACATGGTTGATATGACGATAAATGGTTATTTGCCACTAGTGAAAGGTGAAGATGAAATTTTATTCCTCCTATAGCTTACACTCTTTCTGTGAAAGAGAGATTTTATTTTTGTAACATTCTATTTGATGTAAAGGTTCTATATGGTTATTAAGAAAAAACAAAGAATATAATATCAATCAACAATTTGAAGTTAAATTTTCTATAATCACTTGACTATGAAGTTTGGATTCTACATATAATGCATATATATATTTTTTGTATTTTTCTTAAGAATATATGACATGAATTAACTAGAATATTATTCTTTTTCAAACCCATATGTATTAAATATATAGACCATATAATGATTCTAATTATGAATAAGGAAATGGTACTCATATTAATTGAATTAGATATGTTCTCCACACCTTCATTATTTGATATAACTATCCACTTGATGGTTCACACTATTAGATAGATTCATCTATGTGGTAATTTATATTATAGATGGATGTACTCCATTTAATGGTCTATAAAAATTTTTAATTGGAGTTCAATAATCAAAATCATTTAGCATGTTGTATTGAGGTGTGAAATATTTTTAAATAATATACATAAATTTATATAAATTAACTATTATATGATGATATCATTGGCATCTAAAAATCTCATCATTGTGGAATCCTTGTGGGAGATTGTAGTTTTTTATGATATGTTGGTATAATTACCATTACTAAGTAGGATCATCCTCCCCCTTTCATTTTTTATAAAATTGAGGATGTTTTCCCATACATTAATTTCCACAAAGTAGTTAAAAATCATTTGTATACTTTAAGGAATGAAATATGGACATATTATAATTTTAAATAGTAGATTTATGCTTGTTGAGGATGATATTCATATATCAAGTTCCAAGGATAGTTATCCAATATATTTGAATTTGTCTTACTTTGGTATTTTCAAACAAATATACAAGTTGTATTATACAAAATTTTACATGATGATTTTTAGTTTAGAATTGGGTTCTGATAAAATTTTATTTTATTTCTGTTAATTCAACATTATAGAGACTAATTTCAGTGTATATGGGCATAAATATGTACCAATAATAATAGAATCATAAGAGATTCTTGAATTTTATGTACCAAATCCCATAAATTTAAATTGGTCACTTTTTTTCTTAGGGACTAGTACAATAGCTGAGTAAAATTAAAATCCAATTGCGGATGAAACTTTCATTGGGAAATAATAATCATTTCATGAATGTTGCAATGTAAAGAATGTATTTTACGTTATAGGGAACCATAATTTGGGTATTCAGATAATCAATAGAGGATCATAATCTCTTCAAACATTCATGAAAAAATTGATTTCAATGAACATGTTAATGTTTCTTTAATATACTACTCTTTTAATCAAAATGTTATATATTTTGTACTAAATTTACATAATATAATTTAGGTATACTACTAGTCATTTATAAAATTGCCTCTCTAAGTGCTGATGTTACCAATATTTTGGAAAACACAATATCATTACATAAACTAAGAAATTTTGGGGGGAATCAAATGAAAAAAAAGGAGTGGTGTAGCATTACCATCGTAACTAAAGAGAATAAGGTGACAATAAAAATTGTAAAATTTATGTTTGTGTGGAATCAATGAGGAAAACATATTGGCCCCAATTATAAATGTTTAATGGAAAAATTTGGGTCACAACTCGAATGAATGTGTTGATTAATATAAATATGTGAAACAATTTATTGGCTACCTTAAGGAGAATAATTAGGGAATATATTGAGGTAATATTATCATATAATTTATTTTTTATACTAAAAATTATATAATAAAAACATTATTTAATTTTTATTATTCCATACAAATTTTATTTAATTTAGATGATTTCATTAAAAAAATTTGTATTAATGTTTTCTATAATATACAATAGATTCATTTAGAAATTTTTTTATTAATACTAATCTCAATTATTTGGATGGGAATGTAAAACCCTTCCCTCCAACTATGTATGGACACATTGTAAAGAAAGAAACATGGAAATAATTCATTAGTCACTGCATTGAGGAGTAATTTTAGGTGTAATGTAATTGATAATATTAAATTTGAGATTATTTTATTATATTAAAATTGATTTAAAATTATAAATTTATGAAATAATGAAGGATTTATGAAAATAATCCATGTTCATTAAAACCAATATAGCCTTATCATAACCCAATTAAGGGCAATAAATTATTTTTTTGAAGGTATTGGTTTTAAATTTAAATTAAATATTTTATGTTATGTGAAACAAAATATGTTCCTTTGATTATATATATATATTTATAGATGAATCATAATCCAATGTAATTTTCATCATACATAATTTTCTATGGAATGAGGCCCATGTATATAAATTGGGATAACTAATAGATGATAACACACAATAGTTGTGGAAATTAAGTATAATTATGAAATAATAGTAATTGATTATGATTTATAATAGTGTTATATAAAAATATCAATTAATGTTTATATTTTTTATATAGTTTAGAACAAATAAACCACACCAACTCTACATGAAGGCAAAATTTCATTAACATTAAAGTAGTCATGAAAATATGTCATTTTTGAGGTTTAGGTTTTGAAATGTCACCTCGACCATATTTATAAATTATAAAGAAACAAGGATATACATATGAAATAATTTAGGTATTATGAAAATAAATATATTATTTAAAATTTATTATTGTCTAGTCTTGTTTGGTATGGATATATATGTGGGAGGATAAATGGGAACCGATAGTTCAACAATGATCAGTACATGACGAGCCATATAACCCCACTATATTTGAATTGAGCCATTCAAATAAATCCAATATCATACATAAAGAAATAAATTTAGATAATTTAAAATTATTATAAATGTGAATAAAAAACTACTGATAAAGTAATATAACAATAATCAAAAATAGAGAAATTTTATGTTCATTATATCTATTAGAATCCACCCATTGCCTTGGATTTATGGGTAATCTGTAAAATATTGAAAGATACATTTCTCACAACAAACAAATCACAAAATATCACATGCGAGTGGGGTATGATGTAGCTCATGATTTGAGGGATGGGTTACCTTTTCCTCTTCATGTTTTGAATATCAATGTCTTTTATGGAGCTATAATAACATTCATAGCATACACATTTAATCTTATAATGTAACATGAAGATATAGAGTTGTGTTATTTATGATAGTTTTCTAATTAAAAACATGGATTGTTGATGAGAAAATTCCAAGATGAGGTATAGTATAACATATGGAAAAAATGAAGGGGAAATAGAAGGCTGCATTAAGATAATATTGTTGACCAACCGAGAAATAAAAAAAGGACCTTTCGAGAGAATCATCACCCCCACCAGGTTCACTACCATATTTATTGACTATATATTTTTATATGCATAAAACATTCAATGATATAATTTCTTTCAATAAACAATGTGAAAATGAAATATTTTGTGATTCCATTATATATGTAATTTTTATGAAGATTATAAATGAGATTTTAAAATCTGAATGGTTGGGAGACTCTATTTTGAATGCATACATGAGGTTTATTTCGATACTTTTTAATTCCAAAATGATCTACTATGTTCATCATACTAAATAACATTTATTATTTTCTACAAAATTAAGTATTACTATACCATAAGAGGAAACTCGTATTTAATAGAATTTGTAATAATTAATAATACTATAATATCTTTACTAGAATTTTGTTTAGAAATTGACATAATTAAAATTAAAAATAATTTATTCACGATTTTTGAAAATAAAATAATAGACACTTCACTCCCCTTTATTAATACAATATAAGGGTAAAACTCTAAAAACTAATCATATAATTTTTTTTCAATAGTCAGTTATTTTTTAGGAGGAACTAGATCCTCATCACAATCAATTTCAGTACCCTAAATCTTATTTTTATCCAATGCATGGATTCACAAAAAATCGACAACATTGGATGTAAATTATAAATTTTCAATCCATTGAAATCATTATTTTATACATAAATATAAAATTATACAAATTAATTTGTGATATAATGAAATTTGTTATTATAATTAAATATATAAATATCCTAAAAATCATGGTATAAGGTCAGTGACTAAACATAGGATAGAAATGTATTTATTCAAATAGATATAGATTAAGTTATATAAATTAATTTTCTATCTATAAAATAATATTTCATAATAATTTATTTATTTTGGTAAATGATTCTAATATATTTAAAACAAAATTATTACAATGATTATGAATATTAGGTTTTAAAATTTATGAAAGATATCATATACCATAAAAATGTAGCATCCTTGAATAGGTATTTATCAAGCTAGTAACAATTTTGATTAAAATATTTTTTAATCATACATGTCTCTACATTTTCTCTATTCTTATAGGTTTTTTAAAATTCTACAAACTCAAAAGAAGAAATCGGTTTTTTTAGAGATGACATGGTAGGATATGTAGTGTCATAATTTTTCATGGCATTAAGATGATTTGATTACAAATTATTTTTGTAATTTTATAATTTCTCATAGATCAATATAGGTTTAATGCTGATCAATTTTACACACAATGTGGATCGTATGAATTTATGTGAATATTTTCAATATAAAATAGTTATTTTAGTCTAAATCACACATCAAATAATAAAAACTCAAAAAATAATCACATATTGTTTTAAAACATTATGAAAATTGTCCATAATTAATTTCAGATGAGTCGGAAACAACTACATGTTATCCTAGTACATGATTTTGTTGGTATGACTCAAAGTGGTTGTTTTTATATTAAGAAAATTATAAATTTACTCTAAAGTATGAGTGTCATTTTCATAATAGAGAAAAATGCTTCATATTCAATTTATACATTAGGAAAATTATCCATAATTAATTTTTGATATATGAATTGAACACATGTCAATTTAACACATGATGTGATTGATAGGAGTCCAAGTGTTTTATTTAAATGTAGAAGTGTTATTTTAATATAAAAACATAACAAATTTAAAAATGGGAAAACAAGATTTGATTACCTCAATTTTTTAGGAAAATAATCCATGCATCATTTTTTATCTATATAAATTAGACAACATTACAATCTGAAAGACAATGTGGCTTATAGAAATCAAATTGCTAATTTTCAATATTAATTTTTCATTTTAGTATATAAAACTATTTATATAGGAGAAACCTAGAATATCAGAACATATTTTCTTGATACTTTAGTATAACTATTTATAATTCATTTATGACATATGATAATTGATTTTACATCAATACAATACATGATGTGGTTTTTATGAATCAACTTTTCTCGTTCCACATTTAATGTGTCATTTTACTCTAAAACACACCTCACATAGACAACAACAAGTATACATTATTTGATTTTCTTATACATTTGTAAAACAATCCCTAATTTATTTTATTGAGGATTAATTAAATGCACATCAATATGATACATGATGTGACTAGTTTGACTAAAGGTGTGTCTTGTCATTATTAATGCTTCATTTTAGTATAAAACATGTGTCACATATCCAAAACTAAGAAAAATATATATTATTCTATTCAAACATTAGTAAAATAATTTGTATTTCAATTTTGGTGTGACATAAGGTCTGTGTTTTCTATTGTGAATGTTTTCAATATAAAATTTTCATTTTATTTTAAAATAAACACTACATTTACAAAATTGATAAAATGATATTGGATTATTTCGAAACATTTGGAAAATGTTACACAATTTATTTTTTATGTCTATGATTTCACCGCATGTAATTATGACACATAACGAGGCGGATATGACTCAAGGTGCATGTTTTCAAATCCAAAGTGTCATTTACTCTAAAAAATCATCACATAACCAAAATAAATAAAACAAGATCATATTATGGGGGATTTTGGTGAAGAATTAGACTCTTGGATAGATGATCAATATGAAATTACACATTAGAGGTATAGATATGATAAAATTACTATAAAGTCATATCTTAAAATCCTAAATAGGTTTTTTATTATGTTGTTTCATGAATAAAAACAAACCCTTGATTTTAATTTTAGTGACATTCCTTGTCAATAATCCCTTGATTCAATATTTTGGTACATGTTATATATCATGAATCATTTCCCTTTGTTAGAAGCATACCCACTTATTGACCTTGTATTTTCTCTTTTAACAACAGTGACATTTCTATAATGGTGATGTTATGCCCTACCAGTCCTATTGGCTTCCCATGTTTGAGGTCTTGGTGTTTTTCATGGGATTATATACTTCTCATCATATTTCTATTAAAATTTTGCATCTTGGTGAACTACGAAGATCATGAAGATGATGTTTTAGGGTATTGGGAAATATTTTCTTTAGGAAGTATAATGATCATGAGATCCTTGGTTAATCTGACATGGATGGCCTTTTTTAGAATCTAATTTTCAGATTAATAGCTAGCTTACTTCTTGGAGGGTTTTATTTTCTTCATTATCTTTACCTGACATGGGGTCGAATCCATTTAGTAATTCTATTCAAGAACAGTTGGGTAAAAAATCAAGTAATTATAGAATAGTAAATATTCATATCTTTTAATATTTATGAATTAGATATAAATTTTACAATAATGGGGATGCATGGAACGATAGAGTACTCGACACACAACAATGGGTTCCTCTGAAATCTTATTTTTCATAAAAGACTTAGACATACAATAGAATAATACATTATCAATATTATTATTTTAAATATTAGTTATTGAATATCCATACCAATGGAGGGAATTAACACTGTTTATTGAATTATGAAAATTTCATTTACACATGTTTATATAATGATTCATTGGTCATAAAATTAACTTGAAATGACATTAAAACACATTTGAATATAAAAGCTCTATTTATTTGAAAAACTATTTAAATGTGAATATTTTATTGGATTATATTAACAAAATATAAATTCAAAATAATTTTGGAAATTCATCGTATGTGTTTTCCCGATATTATATGCCAACAAATTCATTTTTACAGAGCAAATGTGTATTTTTCTAAAAATGCATTTTTTTGCCTTTTGATGGTGGTCCCATTTTAAATCTAGTTTATGACCCCATTATATATGCTTTCCGAAAAAATAAATATCTTATTTTGATGTGGTATATCTAAATTTACTTTTGTTAATCCTTTGATATTTTACTGAAATGTTTCAATTTTGGATCAGTACTGAAAATTACTGCATATTAGTTAAAAAACTGGCTTTCACATTTAAATAATTATTTTTACATTAAATTGATTTTAAAGTCACAATCGATAAATAATAAATATATTAATCTGAATTTGGTCATTATTATCATTTGTATAATCTATTTATAAATAAAAAGTAATTGAACTTTTGAACGTCCCTTTTACTCACCTTCTAACCATATATGGAGGATTAGAATTAAATGTTATTTTAATGATTCTATTAATTGAATTTTAGAAAATGAAAAAAATGGTTTTAATCAGGATGAAAAATGTGGTCTAATTGGATCAAAATAATTTTTTTGAATAGTAACATTTGAATTATATTTACCACAGTTAAAGATAAACAGGGTAATTAAAGGTAAAATTTATATGATAATAATATAAAAATAACCTAACACATATCCTAATAATATTGGATGGGTTAATGAAGATAATGGAAATCCATGGGAATAAATTTTGTCTTTTTTAAGAAACATGGGTATGATTAAGATATTTATAACAATTAATTTTTAGTTAGGGAAAAAATATCATACATATGACTCTTATTATTAAAAAAATTTAAATATCAGAATATATAAGTGATATATTAAGCAATAAATAGTCATTAGAAATATTAAAATATTACCTACTTATGATAATTTATTTATAATTATTATATAATAAATATTTAAATTTAATTATGGCACAATGATGTTGCAGTGATTATTTTATTAATGAGGGAATTCAATATGTGATATTATAAACATTAAAATAATTGTTTTTTGACTTAATTAAGGTCATGCACTAATTTTATAGATAAATTATAAATGTTAGTGACATATTTGAATTTTTGGCTCAAAGATATCATGTTATTTTTATATTTTTTGAAATGAAAATATTGATTCGTATTAAAATTTTCAAAAATGATATTTTAAAATAAATACAATTTCATTAAATGATATAAAAGTCAAAAAAATATAAGTTTCAGCTAACTTACATTTATACTATCAAAAATGTTATCAATTATCTACTTGAGGTTCTTTTGGAATATTATTGTAACTATATTAAGTATATATTTTAAAAATACAAAACGACATGGTAGTAGTTAAATTATTTAACTATAGGTTATTTCCACCAATACTCATCTTATAATTCAATTAATTCATTTTGGATCTATTTTAAATCAAAAGTAAATTTACAATAAATTCGTATTTCAAGACTTTCTTAAATTGCTCCTCACCTCTCCTATAAAAAGGTACTTCTCCTTCTCTTTTATTCACACAAAAATAACCCTTATGTTTGGCCAATAAATTACAAAAACACTTCCTAGAACACCTCCCCTCATCCTAGAATACAACATTAGGATATAAATCCTCTCAAAGTAGCCTTTTGGTATTAACCATAACATGTTACCCGATTAAGAGGTAACACCTTCGCTCTGGCTTTTTGGTTTCTTTTCTATTCTCCACTCCCTATACTCTAATAATTATATGATAACCATAACAACCCTCCTCTTTACTTCAAACATAATCATATTTTATTACATAAAACATTCAATTTATACAACATAGAATATAAATATTTCTAGTGTCATTGGGTCTTATGAACATTACGTTACAACTTAATACATGAAATACACATCGTTATGGGAAACGTCTTTTACATGACCACACACATTCCTTCGTACTTAGCATTGCATGGTATAACCTGAGGAAAAGCATAAAAAATGGGTGAGATATAAATTCCAGTAAGGGAGAAAACAAGGAATAACATGATTAATACCGTACATGTTAGGAAATAGGCATATAAATTGTTCATGAGAGAAACATGAACATAAAGGAATGATATAACATAATTATCATAACATGGAATTGTGGTATCCACATTTAACATGATGTTAGCATGATCTAATGATCATTTCACATGGATCATGAGTAAAACCTCATTTCACTTGAATTATCATGATTAAACCCACATTTCACTTGACGTATCATGATACTAATATTTACCCAATAGATTGGATTGCTATCAGGGTGGAACCTTCTTAATCATTTCAATTCATACATAAGTGTGCAACATGAATCATACAACTTGGAATCATTCATAATCATAATTTATTCAACGATAAACTAATTTGGATTAAATACATGAAACTATATAATTGAAAAGTAAATGTGAGTAAATTTGAATACCCATGATAGTGAAATGGGAATTTTATTCACTACACAATGACTTTGGCTTAGAAAATAGCTGTGGAAATTCAGCAGAATAATAGTGTGTCATAAGAATTCATAAAAATGGTTGACGAGAGAGAAATGGGATATCATAATATGAACATAAAATCTATAGTAATTGGTTAATATAGATACATGTCCAAACATATTAAATTGAATTTAGATTCATAATATAAATGAATTTCTTGAATGTAAATGAAGAGAGAGAAATCTCATACGAAATTTCAGCATCGTAATGGGTGTACAGGGGAGGAATTAATGAGAGATAAAACGGTATCTCAGGGATTAAAAATAAGTGGGAAAGTATGGGGGAGGTTCTAAATCATATCCCAACATTTTTAATTTAAAATACAAGGATATAGAAACATAAAGAAACTTTGACAAAAATGAGATAGGAAGAAATACCTTTCTGGGAAATGTGATCCCAAAGGATTTAAAGGGGCTTGAGTAGGGATTATTGGGAGATTGGGGAACCTTGGGAGTATTTTATAGATATTAGGTCATGGTATGGATGCTATAAATGTGGTTTTATGTAAGGGAAGTGGGATCTAGAGTGGGTTTATATAGGAAAAGATATGGAATTCTTTATTATTTAGGTTTTGGACACCACACATTAAACTAATCAAAACCAGAAACCAACCCAGGGTTTTTTCCAAATATTTTTCCAAATGGGATTAGAACAAATTATTTTATAAAGAAAATGTAGAAACTTATTAAAATATCAGGCTTTCTTAGTTGGAGGTGAGTCACTCTTAAGGAAACCATTTTAAAAGTTAAAATGTTTTATACGTCTTGAAGGGTACACTAAGGCACCATAAAATAAATCAAACCAATAAAAAATTAAATTATTTTAAATTTAAAAAATATATTGGCCAAAAATACTTTTTATATTATTTTATTAAATCACTATTGGGTCATTAAGATGTCATAAAACACAATATATATATTAATGGTATTTATTTTTTTTTTACCAAAAATTCATTTATCTCAAAAAATTATGAAAAAATATCCATCGGATAATTTTGGCATCCAGTTTCCAAAAATAATATTCATTTTATCAAAATAATTTTCTAAATATTTTAATTTTTATATTTAAAATAAAAACATATATTTATCGAAAATTCATGGTATTTGACAAACACAGCTTCGAAACCTTAAGAAAAAATACAATTGTATTCATCAAAATTATATGATCATTTATATTTAATAATAAGTAATTTCTTAATAATATTTCACTAAAATTTTATTTAATTAAAATTCCATTAATTTATCAAAATAGATTTATAATTAAATATTAACTAAAAATAATATTTTTTTCTTTAAAAAATATTTACAAAGTGATAATAATAATATGAATGTATATTATCAATACAAAAATAATGTACATAATAATATTGATATGGTTTTGTTACATAACACCTAATAACACCCACATAAGAATGAACAGTAAGGTTTGTGACGGTGACAGACTATTGGAGAGTCTTAGATAACATCACATGGGTGGTAATCTCTATTAACTTCCATTTATCTTGTAGGCTTGTCTACTCAAGCTAAACATGTGAAATATCAACTTGGAATGGGTCGAGAGTGAACCCCAGTAATGCTTCTTCCATTCTGAGCTTCAACAAATGGGCTTCGTATGGAGAAATTATACTGGATGAGGCCATCGTTTCCTTTTTCTCAGTTAATTGGATTTTTTAAAGCCCTAATTTTATATTAATCATGTGGTTATTGATCAATGGCTGTATTATAAAACATCACAATTTGTAATGGTATTGTCAAATACAAAAAACATAAAACCAAGGAAGGGAATATGTTATATAACCAATTTATTTTATTAGATCAAGAGATATTTTCATTAATAAATGTTTCGGTCAATACAATATTCCCCCCTTAAGTAATTTCACCCTCTAAATTTTCATTTTCCCACACGAAAGTAGATGTGGGTAATTATACATCATCACTTCCTATAATTCCCACACTTCCACTTCAAACATGTAGTTTCACTATAACACCTTGACGAAGGGCATTTTATTATTACACAGAAATTTTTCCCTAAGTTCTAAGATCTTCACCAGCATCTCTTCATAGGAGATTTTATTATCCAGTGGTACCACCTCTGTATTGAGTATATCTGATGGGTCAGTTATGTACTTCCTCAAGATTGATACATTGAATACATCATGCACTTGAGATAGCTTTGGTTGGATTCCTAGTTGATATGTCACTACTCCAATTTAATCAAGGGTCTCAAAAGGGTCGATGTACCTTGGACTAATCTTTCCCTTCATCCCAAATCTCATAACTCTCTTCCATGAGGATATACAGAGGAATACCATGTCCTCGATATAAAACTATCTGTAGTGTCATCAATTATCCGCATAACAATTTTGTCGACTCTGATCAGCTTTAATGTGCTTCTGGATAGTCTTAACCTACTCCACCATTTCTCAGTCTATTTCTGGACCTATGAGTTTTCACCCCCAACATCATCCCAAATTTTCAGTGTTCTGCACCTCTTCCCATACAGGGCTTCATAAGGATCCCTTTGGATGCTTGAGTGGAAAATATTATTGTAATAGAACTCAACTAGAGGATGATGTTGATCCCATACTACTTGGATTTTCATTGAGCAGGCTCTCCATATATCCTCAAGTGTTTGGATAGTCCACTCAAATTGGACATATGTTTGAGGATGATAAGATGTACTAAAGTTTAGACCAGTATTAAAAGAATCTTTAAGAATCTTCTAGAATGTAGAGGTAAATATTGGATCTCGGTTGGATACCATAGATAGTGGTACTCAATAATGCCTTACCAATTCTATGATATATAGTAGTGTCAGTTGATCCAATGAGAAATCCTCTTGAATTCCAATAAAATGTGCAGTCATTGTAAGACGATCCATAACAACCCAGATAATATTTTTTCTTTTAGATGTATTCAAATGTCTGGTGGCAAAGTCTGTGGTTATGTTATCCCATTTACATTCTGTTAAGGTTAATAATTTCATCATCACCTTCCACATTTTCCTCCCATCCTTTACTTTATGACATACCAGGAACTTTGATGTATACTTTGTGAACTTCTTATTCATGTTATCCCACCAATAATGATCTCAAAGATCTCGATACTTCATTATGTTTCCTGGGTGAATAGAAAAATTTGAACTATGTGAATCTTCCAAAATATTATTCACTAAATCAAGATTTGATGGAACACATAGTCTATTCCAAAATCTCACAATACCTTCTTCATTAACATTGAACTCTGAGGATTTACATTTATTGATTGTCTCCACTTTCTTCTAAATTCCCACATCATTATTGTGAGATTCCTTTAAAATTTCCAAATAGACAATTGAGCAATAATTATTTAAATGATTGATGATGTTCCGTTCTTTATGATCCCCCCATCCATCTTCACCATATCTAGGAAGATTAGATCCATTTCAATACTCATCAATTATAGAATTGTTGTGTCCTTTCTACTTATAGAATCTTCCACCTTGTTCTCTTTCCCAATATGGGAATGGATTGAGGAGTCATAGTCCTTGATCATATTTAACCTTCGTTTTTGGCACATGTTCATCTCATTCTATGTGAATATAAACTTGAGGCTTTTATGGTCCGTATATATTTCACACTTCTTCCCAATGATGTAATGTCACCAAATTTTCAAATCAAATATTACTATAGCCAACTCCAGATCATCTTCTAGGTAGTTTTTCTCTTGAAATTTCAATTTCCTTGAATCATAAGAAATGACTTTTCCATTTTTGATCAACAAACATCCAAATCCCTTCTTTGAAGAATCACAAAATACCATAAAAATTTCTCTACTTGTGGGTAGTGTGAGAATAAGTGCTATGATAAGACTCATTTTCAACTCCATAAAACTCTCTTTTCATTCATAGATTCAAGAAACCTGACACCCTTCCGAGTTATAATAGTAATAGTGTTGGAAAATCATGAGAAATTTCTCACAAATCAGTGATAATATCCAGCTTACCCATGTAAGCTACAAATTTCTGTTTCCAATATTGGCCTCGACCATCCCGTAGCTATCTTGGAGGGATTTACAAATATCCCATTTCTTGTGATGACATGACCCATTAATGATACCTCCTTGAATCATAAATAACACTTTTTTTACTTTTCATAAATCTTATCCTTTTGCTATGTCTCTTGTATAGTTTTTTGATGACCCTCATGATCCTCCTCGGTTTTGGAGTATATTAAAATACCGTCTATAAAGACTACCTCAAATTTTTTGAGGTAATCACTAAAGACTCCATTCATCAATTCCATGATGATATCTGGATCATTAGTGTGTCCTAAAGGCATTACTATGAATTCATGGTTCTCATACCTTGTCTGAAAAGCAGTCTTGGGGATATCCTCCTTCTTCACCCATACTTGGTAATATTCTAACCATAAATCCACCTTGGAAAATTATTGTGATCCACATAGATAATCTAACAAGTCAAAAATTACTTGTAAAGGTTACTTTTTCATTATCATGATTTTTTAGCTCATGACAATCAATGAAAAGATGCATTGCCCATCCTTCTTCTTGATGAAGAGGACAGGTGCACCCCATGTTGAAGGACTTGGGAATATAAACCCTTTATCTAGATTCTCCTAGTTGTTTTTTCAGCTACTCAATCTCCACAAAATCCATTCTATATGTAGTCTAGAATATTTGAAATTCCCCGTGTATAAGATCAATTGAGAATTAAAAATCTCTTCTAGGAGGAAGACTATACAATTCCTCAGGATGTACATCAGCAAATTCCCTCAGAGAAGGCATGTATTCAAGGATGGTTTCTTCTTTGGACTAAATCATCTTAGAAAGATATACGTTCTCATAGGGAAATAATATCCATAATTGATATGATTGTGTTAATGAAGATTCATCCTCCTCCTTGCACTCTTACAGACCCAGCATTCGATGATCCTTATATAGAGTGATTTCCTTCTCAATGAAATTTATGTTGGCACTATATAGTGAAAGCCAATCCATGCCAATAATTGCCTAAAATTCCACCAGATGAAGTATGATGAGGTTCACAGGGAATTTAAATCCACAAATTGTGATATGGGAGGAGTTATATTCATGGGTGGAAATGATTTCCACATTTTTCATTCTCATGGACATCTTTAGTTCAATTCTTTTTGGTGATGTTACGATTTTTCTACTAAAAATTCTGGATATAAAAGAATGCATAGAACAAGAATAAAAAATTACGTTCACTATTCTTGAATAAATAACTAGCATACCTATCACCATTTAAATTTCATGGTTCAATTCGGCAGTAGTGATATAAAACCCTCTCCCCTTCTACCTTGAAAGTTGTTGTTAGACTCCGAAAACCCTTGGCTAAGGGAACTAGTTTTCCAAGTACCTTGGTTCTTTGCAGTTCATGAAATGAACTACACATTGAGGATAGAATGGATCATTCCTCTCTTATTTAATATACACGTTTTTTTCTTTTCACTAGTTAATGGCCATGTGACCTTCTCTTATACACCTAAATCATTTCCTCATCCCTTTCAGGCTATTTTAGGGGTGCCTCATTCTACACCTTTAGAAAGGTGGGTGATGGATATTCTTAGCACCATTGGATTTATCCATTAGACTGCCAAAATTATATTCCACCTTATGCTTCATGTCTCCATGATACCCATGATATTCTCCAATATCCATTTTGACCTTGAGGGAACATCGAACAATTTCTTAATAGCTCTCGAAGTCAAAGATTGAGAGGGATTTCTATAGCCTAGGTTTAAGCCCACCAAAGAAGTGGTCAACCGTGAATTCGGGGGTAACAACAAATCTGGAGGCATATCATGCAAGCCTTGTGATGTTTTCCTTGTACGCTCTAATGGATTCATCACCTTTTTTCTTGAGGGCTAGGAATTCCTTTTCCATTTTAAGTCAGAGGGTGTGAGGAAATTACTTATCAAAAAAACATTTTCAGAAAATCCTTTCATTTAACGCCTCGATCTAGTCCTTTGGATTCATATTTTTTATCAATGTCCACCATGGATTACCTTCACCCTCCAAACAATAAGCAGAGAGAAGAACCTTATCTTGTTTAGAACATTGAAGGAAGGAGAAAATATTTTCATGTGATTTGATCCATTGTTTAAAAATTGAGGGATCAAATGATCCATTAAAAGTAGGTGGCCTTTGTCTCATGAAGCTCTCGATTGAAACTTGTTCTTTATTAGGGGGTTTGAACATTCCTAATAACCATTTTTTCTATTCAAAACATGAGTTAAGTAAGAGAGTATTGTGACAAAGTCCGTGATTCCGACTCCCATCAAATTGGGAATCTCATTAAAAAAGTCATCACATTGATCTTTGAATTTGTTGTTAGCTTAATTCCTCTTATTACCAGCCATTGGTTGGAATAAAAGGAATGTTAGTGGTAAAACATAATGGGTAATCCAAATACAAGTACAGATGACTTATAAATTACTTTTATTTCCTTAACTTATGAATTTATAGTCTTCAATCTATGTTATACATGATCTACTTCCCAAATATATATTCATAGGAGAATTTTTTTATTCCCATAAAAATGGTTCATACTATGCTTGTGAATTTACAAAATGATATCCCCCAGGAGTGTCATAACCAAGAGTGCAGCAAGGGCCATTGTTGTGCACCAGTTCATGTTGAAGTCTATCTCAAAGATGTGTTTTCAGATATTACCACTAGATACATCTATGCCAGATCTGCCTCTACTTGATCATATCCAGACAGGGATGTATTTTCCTGATATACCACATAATCATTACTCACCAAAAAATATGGACATTTTATTTATAATTAGCCTTATCCCAAAGTCTTTTACTAGGGTTTTCTAATCCAAATCCCAAAAATAACTAAACATATCCTCTAAAACCTACTATAACAACCATGCTACTTATTATCCCCTTAAACATATTTAAATACATAAAATATTCACTTGATTAAACATAGAATATAGAGAGGTATAGTGTCTTTGGGGCTTAGTAACATTACATAACAACATAAATCATGAGATAGACATCTTTATTTAAAAACTTATTTTATGTGACCACACACATTCCATCATACTTAGCATTGCAGGGGATAACCTGAGGATGTTCATAAGAAAAGGGTGAGCTATAAATCCGAATAAGGTAGAAAATGAGGAATAACATGAATAAAACAATACATGTTAGTAAATAGGAATATCAATTGAGAATAATAGAAATATGAACATAAAGGCATGATATAGCATGATTATCATAACATGGAAATGTGGCACCAACATTTAACAAGATATTATCATGAGCCAAGGCTCATTGAACATGGAGTATGATTAAACCATCATATTAATTGAATTAAAATGAGTAATCCCTTATTTCACTTGACGTATCATAATACTAGTCGTTACCCAATGCATTGCAACACTATGAGGGCACACCCTTCTTAATCATTTCATTTCATGCATAAGTGTGCCACATGGATCATATAACATGCAATCATTCAACATCATAATTTATTATAAGATAAAATAATGTGTAATAAATACATGAAACTATATAACTGATAAGAAAATGTGTGTAAAGGTGAATACCCTTGATAGAGAAATGGGCATGGAATTCACCACACAATGACTTTGGCTTGGAAAATAGTGGTGAAAATTTGGATGCATTACAACATGAAAAAAGAATCCATAAAAATGGATGATGAGAGAGAAAGGGCATATCATCATATGTACATGAAAATGAATGTAATGGTGTCATAAATATACATCTCCCAACATATGTAATGGAATATAGATTCATAATATAAAATAATTTCTTGAATGTAAATAAGTAGCGAGAAATCCCTTACTGAATTTCAGCATAGTAACGGGTGTACATGGGAGGAATTAATGAGAGATAAAGGGTTATATCATAATTAAAAAATAAGGAGGGAATTATGGGGGAGGTTTTAAATCGTACCACAACATTTTAAAATTAAAAGACGGGGGTATAGAAACATAAAAAAACTTTGAAGAAATAAGAGAGTAAGAAATCCATTACATGAAATCATGATCCTACAGGCTTTGGAGGGGCTTAAGAGAGGCCACATGAGAGCTTGGGGAACCTTGGGAAGATTTTAGATAGAGGAGGGCCAGGTAGGGACGTTCTCCAAGGGTTTTGAGAGAAGATAAGTGGAAGATTTATTCATTTTATATATGAAAAGTGAGGGAATTCTATATTATTTAGGTTTTGGACAACAGACATTAAACTAATCAAAACCACAAACCAAACAATTGTTTTTACTAATGGTTTTTGAAAATGGGGAGTAGAAAACATTATTTTATAAGTATAATGTCATAACATTTTAATACATAATTATTTCTTAGGTAGAGGTCATTCACACTCTCAAGGATATCATTTTAAATGTTAAAATGTTTTATAAGTCTTGAAAGGTCCACCAAGTCACCAAAAAATCAATCAAATAAATATAAAATTAAATTATTTTAACGTGAAGACATTTATTGGCCGAAAAAAAAACTTTTTATAGCCTTTTATTACATCACTATTAGGTATTTTTGATTTCATAAGACACATTATATATTTAAACGAAATTTAATCTTTACCAAGAAATTCTATTTTCTTGAAAAATTATGTAAAATTAACCATTGGATAATTTGGACATCATGATTCCAAAATTTATATTCATTTTATCTAAATAATTTTCTAAATATTTGAATATATACTTTTAATATAAAAATTTACATTTGTCATAAATTCACGGGTTTTGACAAAAACATCATTCAAACCATAAACAATTACAATTGTATTCATAAAACTTATATAATCATTTATATTTAATAAAAATTAATTTATTAATAATATATAATTGAAATATTTTTTAATTAAAAATCCATTAATTCATCAAAATCGATTTCTTAATTGAATATTAAATAAAAATACTATTTTTTCATTAAAAAGTATTTACAAACTCTCAATAATAAAATGAATGTATATTCTCTATAAAAATAATGTACATAATCATAGTGTTATGGTCTTGTTAAATAACCTCTTATAATACCCACATAAGACTGAAGGATAAGGTGTGTGATAGTGACAAACTCATGGGGAGGCTTAGATAACATCTCCCTACTGGTAATATCTATTAACTTCCACTTCTCAAGTAGGTAGTTATGATGAATATTTATGTGTTGAAACTCGACTTGGGCTTGGTCAAGATCAATTCCAAGTGGCAGTACCTCCTTTCTGAGCTCTGACAAATGGGCTTCATATGGAGCAATTCTACTGGATGAGGTCACCACTTCATTTTTTTGAGTAAATTAGATTTGATAAAGCCCTATATGTATACTAGTCATATGGTCACTATTCAATGACTATATTACGAAGAGTCACAATTCTTAATGATATTTTAAAAACCAAAAACATAAAATGAAGGAAGTGAATATGTTATATAACCATTTTATTTAATTATATCAAGATAAAGTATCATTAATAAATTTTTGGGTATTTATAATTCCATAATAACACAAATATACTCAATATACTATGTTATTTTTATGATAATTATTCAACACACACTTGAACACACATCCATTTAATGGTTAACGAATATACTCTTTCTGCGTACGACAAACTACCACCTCACGAAACAATGATTGTTTAACTATCCTATACCACCACTCATATTGGACATTATGATGGGAAATATATTTATATATGATATATATTATATTTATATTGTCTCAATTATTTTGTAATTTTTTTTATAATATTCCTTTTTCCTTTCCATGTTGTGTAAATACGATAATTTCTATTGAGGAAGTGTGGACTAATTGCCCCTCAATGAAATATGAAACATTCCTGCTATACATGGAATGTATAATTCAGGGTTTTATTAAAAATATTATACACATATGTTATTTATTTAATACTACAATTATAATATAAAACATTTAATTATTATTCTATTAATATGAAAAAGAAATGAAAGTAGCATTCATGCGTACGTACGGCCTACCGTCTCCACGAATGGTGCATTTAATTTCTTATTGTCCAATATTATGTATTATTATAAATACATATCTTCTTGAAATATATGATATTTAAATCATGAATTCTATTGTGGAGAAGTTGGAATTTTGACCACATGGACAATTTACATCAAAATAAGTTCATTTTTGACTCGCGTACTGAATTTTGAGAAAACATCCTATATTAACATAAATAATTATGTAATTTTTATAAAATGGTAATAAGAGATATAAAAGGAATTAAAAACATTAAAATGGTTCTCAAGAATTTAGAAATTAATCTATGTGTATTAATCATGAAAATAAATAATGTATGAGGTACGCTAGATTGAAAGTAAGGGACTTCATCTCAATCTCTTTCATTAAGTCATTTCTTAATAATTTTCTCAATTATTCTTTTACAATGTGTATATTCAGACAATAAAACATTTAATATACATATTTTATCTAAAATAATTTTATTTAATTTTTTTGAAATGTATTAATTCATGGAGATTATGATTTAAATGTTCAAAGTGGTGTGGGACACCTTTAACGGTTAATGAATTAATTATCAGTTATTTTTAATTCATGATATTAATTATAATATTTATTTTATGGATATAAAAGTAATTTAATGTAAAATTTTATATATTTTTATTTTAATTCAATGGTTCTAAAAATAAATATTTTTAAGTGTTTCATATGGAACCTTTTGACAAAATGACAAAAGGAATGTCTTATTTTACATTTACGGAGACACCGACTTCTCCACCACCATAACCATTATTTGATATTTGGGTTACTCTATAATCCTAAATTTCTTATAAAAGGTAATGAAATTCCATATTTCTTATCTTGGGTATTTTGATATTAAAAATGGTTCTCTATATAAAATGGTATTTGTATATGAAAATGTTTTTCATATGGTATTCGAAGAAGTTATCAAAAGGGATTTCTGATGAACATGTTTCATTTATGAAGTGGTACATGAGAATTATATGAAATAAGTGGGCCTGATATATCTTATAATATGTTTTGTGCACCATTATAGGTCACTAGTGATCCCTTTATAGCTTATATAAAGTGATGATTCCCATTATAGCTCATGAGTAACCCCGTTATAGATTATAGGAAGTGTGATCCTCATTAAAGATATTCAATTTTGGAAGTCAACCATAGAGTAATTACCATTGAATGGGATTTGAAATTTTTTATTTGTATTATTCTCTATGTTACCTAAATTAATTTTAAATTTTTGTTATTAGTTTTAAGGTTTTTCATTTTGAAAAACTTATCTATGTTATTCATGGGAATTTTTTTTCCTTATCACAAAGAACATTAAATTTGTTTCCATATTTTAACTAGACTAATGATTTTCTATATATTTATGTCCCTTTATGAGATTTTTCTGATCATCCCATGTTTTTAAATGTATTTCATAGATCTTAAGATTGGTATGGACAATGAAGATGTCATTATGAAAGAATTCAGGACGTGTCATGAAAAGAAGTCATGGTTTATTTTAAAAACGGTTTCATTTGGTGGATAAAGTTGATAATGAGTATAAATATCCACATGTAATGTTTGATTTTACATATTAATATTTTTTCCTAATTCTATAAAACTCTACAGTGAACAGATCCTCTAATTCTAATTCTAGTTTAAAAACAATAGAATACATTATGTTAAAGGTTGGGTCCTTATAGTTGGTATCAAATGATGGTTTAGAAAAAATTGGAGATTATGATGACTTCATATGAGATATAGATATCATCATGGGTTTATAATATTAAGGTTGAACCTAAGATTAATTTCTTATAAACCCTTTTTAGGATTCTATCATGAAATTTCATGGTGATTAATGGTATTTTTTGAGACATTTTTTTGAGGTAGTTATGGGTTATTTAATTTTTAAATGATAATTAAATGGTATAGAATAACCATTGAGGATAAAACATGTTATTATTATTTTTGAGTATTTTATCTCATATTTGAAATGATATATGAATTATATAGTTTTATAAAAAGGATAACTCGTAGGATGGGTGGAAATCCACCACGACTGGCAAGGCCGCAAGAATCAAACTCACATGCATAGGGCCCCAAGGGCACATCACTTACCACTGGCCTATGTTAAGTCCCTAGTCAGTAATAATTTTTCATTTTAGTTAAATTATTTGATGGAATAACTAGATATTGGTTTTCGGAACTAATTTTATATCACAAGGATATCAATGGAACTAGAAAATGATTTAGTGATTATGTGATAATTGTTATTTTGCAAGACGTTCACTATTTTTGGGCATTTTTATGATTCAGATAAATATAATACTATGGTATTTTAATTGAGTAGTAATATTTTAACTATTTTTTGGATAATTATTTGATTTTAATTGTGGAGTTATGGTGACTCAGGTTATTTATGGTAATTATTTACCTATCATGGAGAATGTGTTATAAGGTTTATTACTTTTTTCTATGAGACATTAAGAGTGGTTGATGTTATTTTGTGATAAAAGTTTAAATTATCTTAGAAGACTATGTGATCAAATTAGTTATAATTTAAGGTTTTTGGACTTATTTTGGATTATTTTTTCATATTTTAATGATAGTCATTTTTTATTTCTGTTTTCTGAACGTTTTATATTATTGTTTGATTTAAAAGATTCGAGTAGTTTCTTCATCATTTAAGGTTTATTCTTTTAGGGGATTATCATAACACATATTAACCATTTTGGTTATGTTTAAATTCTCAGGATAATCGAAAAGGATATTTAATCTTTTTTGGATTACATGATTCTATAAATGTTGATTCATCTTGAATACTCATTATTTGAAGAAAAAGAATAGTGTGTGGGGGGATTGATAAATGGATGAACTCTAACTTTCAAGTAAGAATATTTGCTTATGTAATTAGTCTTTGAATTAAATAACTCAATCAAAAGAATCATAAAACAAAGATTTATTTTGATTAATTTTCCTATAGTGATATCAATGACTGTTTAACCAATCACAAATGTATTGTTTTTTGATTGTTAAATTTTCATAAAAATGTTATCTATCACTCCATATCAAAACTTGTGGGTTAATTTTCTCTTCTATAAACTTGTTTTCAAACATGGAACCCAATAATCTATTATCTTGAGAAACCATTGTACTTAACTTTTATTCTTTTAAAGTGGAGAGTTTATTGACTCTTTTTACGATGTGGGATTTCAATAATGAAATTTTGAAAAGTGAAACCTTAATTACAAGTCCAAAATTTAAAATTACGGGGATGAATTTTCCAAAGGGGGAAAATATGAAATATCCCATGTAATTATATAATAATAATTTTTATATCTATTAATATTTATGGGGTAGATAGTAATTTTACCTTAATGGGGATGATATGTCTGATAGTGTACTCAACACACAATAATGGGTTTCTTTGAAATTTTATGTTTCACAGAAGACATAGATATACCAAAAAATAAGACATTATTAATATTATTATTCTAAATGGTATTTATCACATAGCCCTTAGAATGGATGGGATGTACATTGTTAAATGAATTATGAAAATATCGTTTACACATGTTTAAATAAGGATTCATTGGTAACAAATTAACATGAAATGAAACTAAAATCCCAATGAATATAATGAATTTATTTTTATGAATGAAATTTTAAATGTGAATAATTGTGATGGATTGTATTAATAAAACATAAAGTCAATATAATGTTTAAAATTCATCCTATTTGTTTTCTAGACATGATATAAGAACAAATTCAATTTTACGGATAAAAGGAGTATACTTCTAAAAATGTAGTTTTACTACCTTTTGATGGCTAACCGATTTTAAATTTAGTTTTTGACACCTTTAAATATTTTTTGAGATAAAATAAACATATTAATTGAATTTGGGACATTAAAATTTACTTTTGTTATATTTTTTGTATTATTCTGAAATGTTTCAATTTTTGATAAATACTAAAAAATACTACATAGTAGTTAAAAAACACAAATTTTCATTTTAATAATTATTTTTACCTTAAATTAATTTTAAAGTCACAAAAGATAAATAATACATATAATAATCCTATTTAGTTCATTGGACTAATTATTATAATATTATTTGATATAAAAACTTATTGAACTTTTAAACGCCTCTTTTACTTGCCTTCTAACAACGTTTGTGGGATTAGCATTAAACATAATTTTACAACTTCTGTGAAATGAATTTACAAAAATTGATATAAATTTTATTAATTACGGTGAAAAATTATTTTTGATAAGATCAAAATATTTTTTGGTGAATAGTAGCTTTTTTATTTTATTTACCATGGTTAAATGTAAATAAAGTAATTAAAGGTAAAATTAATATGATAATAATATAAAACTACTAAAATAGAAGTCTTAATATTATTGGATGAGTTATTAATGACCAATACAACCCTTGGTACGCAATGTTTTCCTTTGGATGACATACGAGTGTTATTAAGACAATTATAACAATTAATTCATAGTAAAAGAAAAAAAAATCATAAACATGACTCTTATTAGAAAAAAAGTTAATATGGGGATATATAACTGATATATTTGATTATAAATAGTCTTTATAAAGAAAAAAATATTACCTAAATCATGGTAATTTATTCATAATTTTTAGATATTAAATAATAAAATTTAATAATGGCACAAACATGACGCAATGATTGCTTTATTAATGAAATAATCAAATAAGTGATATTATAAATATCCTGATAAATGTATTTTTAATAAATTAATAACATAATATTATTTTATTGATAACTAATACACGTTAGTGACATATTTGGAGTTTTCTTCTTTTTTATCATGTTAGTTTTATATTTTTAAAAGTGAAAATATTGAATTGTATTAAAATTGACATAAATGATATTTTAAATAAAATGCTATTTTATTAAAAGATATAAAAGTAATAAAATATACAATTTGACCAAACTAAATTCTATAGATTTAAAAATGTCAAATATTTTCCACTTTATGTTCTTTTGGAATTTTATCTTTAATATATTAATAATACAATGGAAAAAATACAAGAAGACACGATAACAGTTAAATTCTTTAACTAAATGTTAAAGACAAAATAAAAGGATTTTTTTGTGAACTAAACATGTCTACAAATTATTTTATGAGATTATTTGGACCCATAATAAACTTTTTTCTAGAAATAGATCACTTTTGAGATTTTATTAACTGAAAATAAATTTATAATAAATTAATATTTCAAAACATTCCTAATGTGCCTCTCAACTCTCTAATAAAATAGATCATCTCTTTATCTTTTATTAACACATATAGGACCCTTTGGTTCATCCAATCCCTACCCAAACCTCTTCCTATAATCCATCCACTCATCCTAGAATACTCCCTTAAGGCAGAAATCCGCTCAATAAAGCATTTTAGTGTTAACCAAAATAAGTTACCCGATTAAGAGGTAACGCCTTCTCGCATGATTTTTTGTTTTATTTCCAATATCCAATATCCAATACATATAATATTATTATTATATTAGTAAATAATTAAAATTTATTCTAAATATACTAGGATTTTTTATGATAATTATTAGACCTACACTTAAAAACACCTCTATTTAATGGGTAATGGACCTACTGCTTCTGTGTTTGGTGGACTACTGCCTCACAAAACGATGGTTGTTCAATTTTCCATTACCAACTCTCATGTTGTACATTATGATGAACACTATATTTTTATATGATATAAATTATATTTATATTTTCTCTATGTTTATTTATTTTTTATATATAACATGCATTTTTTCTTTTCAGGTTTTGTTAATAAAAAAGTTCTGTTTGAGGAAATGTGGACTATCGCCCCCTCAAAGCTATATCACTCAATTTCTCTATACATGGAATTTATGTGGTATGGTTATATTATACCTATGATACATATATGAAATTAATATAATAAATTATTTATAAAATCCATCATTTAATTATTATTATTTTTATGTGTCAATTAAATGAGAGTAGCGTTCATGTGTATGTGCGGCCTACCATTTCCATGAATGGTGCATTTCATTTATTCTCTAAAAATATAATGGATTATTATAAATACATATATATGGGATATATATTTTATTTAAATCATGAATAGAATTATTTAGAAGATGTATTTTTTATGACATGGACAATTTACAAGAAAACAAGTTCATTTGTGACTCAAGTACCGAATATTGAAAAAACGTTTGATACAAACATAAAAAATTATGTAATTTTTTTAACATAGTGATAAGGGATATAAAAGGAATAATAAAATTTAAAAATTTTATAAATCATGTATAAAATAACATAAGTTTATTATTCCAGAAAACAAATAACGTACGAGATAGGTCAAAGTCAAGGTAAGGAACTACATCTCAATATCTTTCATTGATGCATTTTATGATAATATACACCTTTATTGTTTTATACGGTGTATATACTACAACTAAAACATTGAATATCCATATTTTATCTTTAATAATGTTATTTAATGTTTTGTTAAATGTATTAATCCATGGAGATTATGATATAAATGTTCAATGTGGTAAGGGACAAATTGATAGTTTAATGATTTAATTATGATATTTTTTCTTCATGTAATAAATTTACATATTTAAACTATAGAAATAAAATAATTTTAAAGGAAATGTTTTATATATTTTTAATTTAATTCAATGGTTTATAATGTAATATTTTTATGTGTTTTATTTGGAACATTTTAACAAAATGGAAAAAACAATGTCCTCTTTTACATATACATCGACAATGAATTATCCATTATCGTAACCATTATATGATATTTAGTTTCCTCTCTAAGAATTAATTTCTTTTAAAATGAAATTAATTCACATGTTCCTAATATTGGATATTTTGATATTAAAAATGGTTCCTTAAATACAAATTTAATTTTTATATGAAAATGTTTTCTTATGGTATTAGAAATAGTTTCGAAAAGGGTTTTGTGATGAACATGTTCTATTTATGATGTGGTAAATGAGAATTATATCCAATGGGTGATTCTGATATAGATTATATAAATGGTTGAGCCCCATTATAGAACACGAGTGAGCCCGATGTAGCTGGTTCAAAGGGTTGAGCCCCATTATATATCACGGGTGATCTTGTCAAATCTTATATGAAAAGATGATTCCCATTATATCTCACTAATGAGAACTTTATATCCTATATGAAGGGTGAATCACATTAAATATCATAAATTTGGAAGTCGATCATATGGTTATTCAAATTGAATAGGTTTTGAAAGGTTTTTTTAGATAGGATTCTCAAAGTCACCTAAATGAGTTTCAATTTATTGCCATTAGGTATAATGTTTTTTTAGAGAAAAGTAAGTGTGTTATTCATGTAAATTGTTTTTGTTTCATTCTCTCAAAGAAGATTAAATGGGTTACTATGTTTAAACTAGACTAATGGTTTTCTTTATTTTTATGACCCTTACTAATCATTGTGTTCTAATTACATGTTTTGAAAAGTATTACATAGGACATAAGATTGTTATGGAAAATGAATATGTCATTATGAATGAATTAAAGATGTATCTTGAAAAGAAGACCTGTTTTATTTTTAAAAGGGTTTCCTTTGGTGGAAAAAGTGTATACTGAGTATAACAATCCAAATTTAATTAATGGGATTGCTTTTTAGTGTTTTTCATAATTCTATAAAACTCTAAACTAAAAATATCCTCTAATGTTAATTGTAGTTCAAAAAAACTAGAATAAGTTATTTTTAATGGTGGGTTCTTATATGTTGTGATTTTGTGTCTACTGTTTGATAGAATTTTCTAAAATTATTATAAGATGGGAATTTGATATCTTTTACTTAATTAAGTGGGGGAACAGAGGCTTCTTAATTTTTTTAAAGAACCCACTAGATTGTTCTTTAATATAGATATGTTAGCAGATCATTTTTCTTATGTGTTTCAAATATTATACATGGCACTGATGGATTCTTTTGATTCTTTGTTCATCTACCTACATGCTCTATATCTGAATATATAGTTTTAGGGAACTGTTTAATGTTACAATTTCATTCACCCATTCAACCT
Source organism: Viscum album (assembly GCA_963277665.1). Classification (NCBI taxonomy): domain Eukaryota; kingdom Viridiplantae; phylum Streptophyta; class Magnoliopsida; order Santalales; family Viscaceae; genus Viscum; species Viscum album. The sequence goes on along the minus strand of OY728134.1, from coordinate 408,319,518 downwards.
TTTTCTCTTAAAATCTATTTTTGCGGAAAATATGCTCTTGGTGATATTTTTATCATATTTTACATAATGATGATATTCCCTATAATATCATGTACTGCATGACCATATCTTCTATATGACGACATTTTTTTACAACTTTGATATGATTAAGAACAAAGCAATACAAAAAAATTGTTCATTTAGTCTTTTCCAGGATTTCTATCAATCCTTTTAGAGATTAATGGGATGCACTAAACATTAGGTGATGAATCCAAACAATCTATGTTATATGAAGATCTTGATATATCAATAATAGAGTTTTTTGGGGTAATTATTTGTTTCAATGTGAAGCCATAATAATTTATCTTATTGGTTTATTTACGACATGTATTGTTATTCATGTCTTTCTTTTTATGTGTATTCTTTATGTACCTTGTTGGTGAAAGAATGTTGCACATCATGCACAAACTTTGGACCTTTCCTTTTTAATAATAAATTTTGTAGTGTTGGTTGGGTTACCAACTCATTCTAAAAATTTATATACAGAAATCTAAATCACATTGATTCTACAAACTATGTTCTCAACAAGATGACAAGAACAATTTCATAATAAAAAATGAAATTTTACTTTAAAATAAGATTTAGATTGACAGTACCAATAAAATATCCTAAATTCTCTTGAAAATTTATTTAAATGATAAATAATTTATTTTTTATGTCTACGAATCTACCTCATATCTATCTAACTTGTGGTGTATCCAGTATGACTCAAACAATGTGTTTTCACTTGAAAAAAAGTATCAAATTCATCAAAAATTCATGCGACAAAGTAAAAAATAATAAAATGATATTGAATTTTCTTGATAATTTAGGAAAATGATCCAAAAATTATTTTTTATATCTATTAATAATCTTTATGTTAATTTTTTAAAATATTTTTTTGTTATGACTTCGATTGCGTGTACAAAATAAAAAATGTCATTTTAGTCTAAAACCTGATTCAGATAGCTAAAAATGAGAAAATGATCTTGGATTACCTTAATAATTTAATAAAACATTAAATAATCATTTATAATGTATAAGAATTTAATACACATTATTCATACCCATGATGTGTTCAATATGACTCAATGGTCATGTCTCACATTAAAAGGTGTTGTTTTACTCTAAAACATGTTTCACACAACCAAAACTGTATAGATGATATTAGATTGTCTAGATACTATTGTAAATTGATCCTAAATTACATTTTAATTTGTATGATTCTACTTCACTTGAAATCAACATAATATTTTTCTAGTATGACTCAAAAATATGTTTTCAAAATAAAGACTGACATTTTAGTATAGAACACTATTCAGATAGAAAAAATTAAAAAAATAGTTCTTATTTTCTTGATACATTATGAAAATAATCAAATATTAATTTTAATCATATAGTAATATATCCCACATTAAGCTTAGAAAATATTTAACTCGAGTGGATATATTAAAAAAGTTTCATTTAACTTTAAATCATGTGGCCCATAGGTAAAAATGAGTAGACGATCAAATCGTTTTTTGAAAGTTTATAAAAATGATACATAATACATTTTATTATTATTATTATAAATCTAATATATTTCAAGTTGACACATGTTGTTATAAATATAAAAAAAGTGTGATTTGAAAATAAAAAGTTTCATTTTAATCTGAAAAGTCATTCATATAGTTAATAGTAAGACAATATATTATGGAGATAATTTATGAAAATGACCAATAATTCATTTTTGATGTGTGGGAATAGACAACTTGTCAAACCAACACATGATGTGGATCGTATGACTCCAAGTGCTTGTTTTCACATTAAAGATGTAATTTTACTCCAAAACTCCCTTCACATAGCCAAAATGAATCAAATGAGATTGGATTGTCTTGATACTTTAGGGAAACATCAATATTACATTTTCCACATGTAGGAATATTTATCACATCCATTTGATACATGATGTTCGCAATAGGTCAAAAAGTGTATGTTTACAATAAAAGAATTCAATTTAGTCTAAAATGTGATTTACCTCGCCAAAAAGAGAAAACAGTATTGAATTTTCATGATTCATTAGGAAAACAATTCATAATTAATTTTTTACTTACTGGAATTTACCATGTATCAACCCAACACATCATGTGTTCAGTATGAATCAAAGTGTATCTTTTAAAATTAAAAGTCACTCATTACTCTAAAACACAAGTCATGTTACCAATTCCATGAAATTAAGTACAGTCTGTCATGATACCTTAGGTCAGTAGTCCATAATTCATTTGTGATGTATATGAATCAACAACATTTTAATTTGACACACGATGTCACTAGTATGACTCCCAAAACATTTTTAAAATAAAACTATTGTATTAGTCTAAAAATTGATTCACATATTCAAAACCAAGGACACTAGATTTAATTTCCTTTATATTAGGTTGATTACATCCACCCCCATTGAACATCACACAATGAATCGAATTTTAGTAAACTTGTTGGATTGAAGACTTCACCACATGACATGCCCTTCACCCCACCCCCACCAATCCATTACAACCCCACAAAAATAGTTGGGATTAAATTAACATTCTAAATTATAGAAACAATAAATAATATCTTGTTAACACGTTGTTGATGATAAATCAATTTGAAACATGATGCGGATGGTATGAATCATACTGCATGTTCTCACATTAATCAAATTATCATATTACATTAAAATGTGTTTCACTTATAAAATATTCATAAAATGATCTTTGAGGTTCTCGATACATTAGTAAAATTTTCCATATATCAGATTTGATGTGTAGAATTTGATCACATGTAACTCTAATATATGATGTTTTCAGTATGTATGAAATTTCTTGATAAAAACAAGTTTCATTTTAGTCTAAAACATGATTCACATAGCAAAATCCATGTAAATGATTTCATATTAATTGGATAATTTTGGAAATAGAAGTTTAATTTGTTTGGGATATTTAGGAATCCCCAAAATGTTTATCTTACACATGATGTGCCTGGTAGGAATTAGAGTGATTATATTCACATAAAAAATGTTTCATTTTAGTGTAAACCAAGAATCAAATAGAAAAAAATGATAAAATGGGTTTTAATTACCCTGATAACATTGAAAATTATCTATTATTTATTTTTAAAATGATGTAATAAATTATGCATTAATATGACACATGATGTTGTCGGTATGACTCAAAGTGTGTGTTTTTATATTCAACATGTCATTTTATTCTAAATCATGTGTCCCATAGAACAAATTGAATAACAAGTTCACAATGTCATGAGACATTATTTAAATCATCAATAAGTTTTTTTTGACATATATGAATTTACTGAACATCTATCTAAGACATGATGTGCCTGATATGAATAAAATTATATTTCTCAATAAAAAAGTGTCATTTTAGACTAAAACATATGTCCCATAGCCAAAAATGAGAGAAATAGACAAGATTGAATGGAATATTTAGAAAAATGATATATAATTCATTTATTTCATATAAGATTCGAAGAAAACTAGGGTTTCCAATCAACCAGCTTCAGATGCACATGATATGGGACCTAGGTATGAATGTCATCATTTTTTGGGTTTTAAGGACTCTTTGAGTTGAAGGAAATTCAAGAAGGGTTTGATGGATCATGTGATTAAATACTCTAGGGCCTTCTATAGATGATTATGAATAATTAATAATTCTCTTGTGGTAATGTTCATTCTTTTAAAGGGGGATATGTTATAGAGACATGATGTTCTGTTTAAGCACGTTTCATGTGTTTAGTGGTTATCTAACTAAAATTCTACTTATTTTGTTCATGTATATTATAAATTTTTTATTATGATTTTAAATAGTCTTCCTAGAGTAATTTTTCTTTATATATATATATATATACTTGTGTTTTCTAGGTTAATGAATAGTCTATAATTTTTTACCCATATAGAAATAGAAACTCATTTTTTCAGGTTTGGATTCATTTGTATGGTCTTAATTGTGTATTATAGAATTAAAAAAATTCATAATTAAATTTTTTTCTTCCATTGGTGTGCTTATTTGTCTTGAAATAGAGACAAAAAAATTATAGTTTCGACACATTTCTGGGTTTTTGGTGGAGGTTAACCTTAATGAGGTGCGCATTAACTGGGCTTTTCATTCAACTCCAGATAATGAGATAAAACTAAGTGTAGTATTTAAGAAGATCCCATATCATTTTGAAGAATGGAAATCATTTTGGATTATAAAATAAAAATGTCATTAGATGTTTTTTTGGTGGGATTTATTACTTGAAGGGGAATTTGAATGATGTATGCAAAAGGTCAACATTCATGAAATGGAAATAGACTATTCACTCCAAATCTACCCAAGATAGGGTGGAAAGGTGTGATTTTGGTGAGTTGTATTTTGGAATATCTAATACAATCCTTAATCATAAAGTTCATTCATCTAACGATAATCATCCAGGTAGGACCCAACAAACCAATGAAGGTACTATAGGTGGCATCCCATATGATATGGTTCTCTATCATACAACTTCTTGGGGGTTCTATCTCTTACAGGGATTATGTAGGGACTATCATAGGGAAGAATCATTCTGAATATGTTATTAGTGAGCTGGAAAGGGACATCTGGAGCATTGGCGATGTTTCCATGGGTGTTAAATTGATTTAGAATGGTGTTATATATGAATCTTCTCAACGATTTGGATTCTCTAATATGATTATCATGATTTGAAATAGTCAAGATGAGTGTGAAACTAATTAGTAGGGAAAGACTGAAGATGTGGTTGTTGGAGTTGTGTCAGGGTACTCTCCCTAATAGACTAAAAAGAAGGTTCTTATTGTTTCTTGTCTAGCCATGGACTTTTCAGTGCATGTTCCAAATTAATATGGATCAGGGAAACATGATGCTCGAAACTATATAGATTATCCTCAAGAGATTCCGAATGCCTTCCATTCTTATTGAATTTTCTATAAATTGGGTAATGTTTCAGATAATATAATTGATATGGGAAATAAAATTGTTTAGCTGGATACCCCTCATATTTGATCAATCAGAAACAGTGATCCTCTTTCATTAAAAGATATTGTTTTATGTGAAAATGTTAAAATGAATAGAAGTGATGGTGTTGTACAATTTCAACCAAAATGAAGGTAGTTGAAAGAATATTATAGTTTTCTTAGGAATGTGACTATTGGGGAATCTTTTATGGAATCATTGATCCATCTCACTCCATTATTTGAATAGTATAATGAGAGGATCCTTGAGATCCTCAATCAAAGAGCTTCATAGTCATATTGTGAAACTGTTGATGGTGATCCTGATTCTTATTATGAACATGGGAATGATCATGATTTATTTGATCTATATTTTCCATTCCTTGATGGGGGAATGCCTCTTAGTATGGCCACTTCCATTTTCATGCATTATTTTTTTTCTTTTTTTTTCACCTTTATATAATGGACAGATTGTTTGGATTTTTTATAGGACTATATTTGTAAACATTGGTTTTATTGTCGGGACACTCTTTTATATAGAGGTTAATCATTGAAAAGATCATACTATTAGAGTTATGATTTTTAATATTGTGTTTTGTTTTATTTTATTTTTGAATGGTTATAAATATCACATCAACATAAAATTTTTGTATAAAAACTTTTAAATGTAACTTTTGTATTGAAATGATCAAATAATGTTAATATTTTATTCCAAATATGTTTAATTGTAAAATTTAATCATGGTTTTTCTATACATTCTAATATTTCCATTTATTTTAGGGAAACTACAGTTCTGCAACCTTGTATCAGACTATATGAACTTTATCGGTAACGACAAAAGAACCGGTAATCAACCTTTACGAGTCATAAAAAATGTGTTGAATATGTCCTGCATTTTTAGTGCTAAAATAAATTGTTGATAAAAGTTTTATTCTTTTTTTACTGGTTATATTTTTAATACATTTTATAACTGATTTTAGATATTTCTAGTAGTGAAATTGTCCTTATTGTAGTAGTGTAAAGTGGATGGTAAAAAGGGGGTTTGAGAGTTCCATTATGATCAATTGTGCATGTATCAATACATATAATCCATACATCTATATATATAATATGTGTCACATTTCCTCGAATCTAACCCTCTCAAATATTTCACATCATACAGTTTTCATCATCCCTTCTTTGATCTTGATTGTCACAAGGATGACTCTGCATATGATGATGCTCATCACCCAACCAATCCCTAATAAAAAATGGTTACCAAAAAAAATTTCTTTATGTACTCATTATTTTTTCTATTTTTAATAAATGATAATGTATATATAAAAATATATATTAGAAATAATTTAAAAAAATTTATTATAAAACTATTGTAATGTACTAACGTTTTTAAAGGCAATAAAAACCATTGTTGATATTAATTTAATTGTATTTTTACTACATATTTAAATTTTCAATAAAATCACTTCATATATATATTAAGGGCTTTGTATAAGGTTGAAATCCTAGTTAACACCATGGATTAATTTTTGGGTTTTTTCGAGTTTGACATTGAGATTGTATGGGATTCCATGGAACATAGAGACTCATCACAGAACGAATAAAAATATTAAACATATTAGATTATGCATGTGTGCTCTATTTCCAAAATAATTGAATATCTTCCAAATTGTGTTATGTATGAATTATATGATATTATAATCAGATTAGGGATGGGGGGATTTACCCTGGCACGACATAACATTTGTGTTCATCAATATTTTGGTATCATCGTATGTAAGGATAACTTTTTTAATATTTTTTACATATATTAATAAAAACTTAATATCTCTCAAATGGTGTGTTTAATTAGAAATATAAGACCAATGATTGGTCTAATTTATGGGTTTCTTCTAAGGTGGGATATAAATTTTTTGTGCATCCGGTGTTTGGTCAGATAGAAAGTAAGGATATGTTATTAAAAAATTTATTATATTAATTTTTTGAAAAAAATTAAATAACTCCCTAATGGTGAATCTTATGAGAAATTCAATACCACAGTTAATTTTGAGATGTGGGGTTTACCATATTTAGGACATATTTTTTGCATGTGTTTTCCATTTTTTCAGATCTCTAGTTAAGTTGTGTTTTTTAATATTATTTTACTATTAATTTAATAATTAAATAAAAAATAAATACTCCTCATCCCAATCAAATCCCAAACACCATTTTTTAGGAATTGGTTTAATTCAAAACCTTCTATTTTAACTCTTTCTTTTTCATTCAAAAATCTAACACATTAATGGGGTAAACTAAACCACTTAGTCATCAATTTTCATTTGAAAAAATGGATTAAATTAGGTTTTAATATTCATGGTAATGAATAGTACAAATATTGGAGTTCTAAATACCCGAACCATTCGGTTTTGTTTCATGGATGATTCTGTCAAATCTATGGACACTTATTTCTTCTTACATGTGGCCGATGAAGGTCTCTTCCTCCTTTGTGAAATTATTCTACTATAGAGGTGGCCCTTCATGCATGGATTCAGTGCATAGTTCGTAAAAGGTAATTTTTTTTGTTTTTATTTTATTTGTATTTTTTAACTCTAACACATAATATAGAAAATAATATAAATCAAATTGATTTCTCATTCTAATTGTTAAATTCATAGTATTTTCGATGTATAATCTATATAATTAAAAAAAATAAAATATTGAATTATGAAATGAAAGTTTTGGGAAAATATTATCGTGAAATGTATTCAATGGATAATTTAATTGAACAAAAAATTGATAATTATGTGAAATTATCAAATATAACTATAAATAATTATTAAGTTATGATCATGTTGAAATTATCAAATGATAAAATATTGAATTATCAATTTGTAATTTCTAAAAAAATTACCATGGAAAATTTATCAATGGAAAATTAGTCATTATTTATTAAATGATAATTTGTTAAAATAAATAATCATATGATAATTATGAAATTATTATATTTAAATAAAAAATATATTATGAGATAATTATTCAAATTATTAAAGGATAATTATAAGGAAATTTTCATATGATAAAGGTATAAAATTTTTAAATGATAATTATGCAATTGTCAATGATATTTTATTTAAAGATTTAATATAAGAAATACATCATTCTTTCTAATAATAATTTTGGTATATAAATTATTCAATGTGGTTTTATAATTGTTTTTAATAGAATATTATGAGCTGATGCATTGGACTAAAATAATAATTTGGAAATTATCCATAAGGGAGAAAGTATTATTGCCTAATATATTTTATTTTATTTTGAAAAAATTTCTAATTTTAGTTCTTGGTACTCTTTACTTACATCGAGCATTGACATGCTAACAATAGAGATAATAAGTCCCACAAGGAGGTATTCTTATATATTTCTCTTTCTAAAAAAACAATCAAGCCACACATGGTGCTATATATTTTTTATTGACATCTGTGACTTTTCGTTAGGGAACTCCATAACTTCTTGGGCCCTATTGTATATAGATTTTCAATATGATTATTAATGTTCGCCTTTCTTTAAACAGTTCTACATTCCATGAGTGATATTTTTGTAGCTTGTTTCCATGTTTAATGTGTTCACATGTTGTTATATTACAAAAATATTCTTGGAATGATGTGATATTATGTCATTGTATATTTACTCTACGATATATGTCATCATTTCCTTGTAGGGGGATTTGGTACTTGAAATATGTGAATAATAATGTGGTTTAAATCACATGGTGGATATTTTGTGAGTATCTTTCAATGATGATGATGATGGACCTAATCATAGATTATATTGCATGATAAAATAAAGAACTAGCCCGATGTAGCACATTATAGGAAGGATGGTTTGGTGGCCTGACCTAAGGGACATGATGTTCTAGTAGAAATACCTAAGGCACCGTGAGAATGTGGTATATTTAATGTGTGACCCATGAGATTAGTCTCAATTCCAAACCATGATCTTGTCTATGACGTAATGCTTTACCATTACCGAGAGATGTGTTTTTTTTGTGTATTAATGATTTATTCTCTAATTAACACTCACATATGGATTCTGAGGGCTATGAACTGGTCTATTTCGATATGGATTCTTAATTATATGCACTAGTTTATTCTCCATAAGAACCTTCAAGAATACCTTTATATCAAGGAGCATAAGCATGTACATCTGGGGATTTGGTGGAAACATGGTTAATGCACTACAACATGGTTTGGATTGTGGTTTTATGATTCATGAATTTATTATTATAATGCCATAAACTTTTATACTTTAGAACACCTGGTAAGGACACATTTGTGGTGCCCTATTGAGTCTTGTACTCAAACACTCTAAGGGAATTATGATGCTCGTTAAGATTTCATTCCAGGACTAGTGAAGGGAAGGGGTCCTATGGTAGATGTTGGAGCTTTGGAGAATCATGATATTTTTTGAACATAATGAGATTTGGAAGATCATGATTTTTTCATTAACAATTCTTACAAACTTTGGAAATGAATGACATTGTGGGCTAGTTATTATTATTATGTATGTCTTCTTCAATTTTCATTATTTACTCTAATTATTTATTCATAATCTTATTATTATTATTTTTCAGCCTACTAAATGACATGATACCTAGGGTATAGTCTCCCCATTTTTAAACATATCCCATCATAACTAATTAGAACCATATTTCTTACAAGAAGGCCTACATGAGGTCATGTGACATTATGGCTCGGAACCAGTGGTTCAGGTCAAGATTAAAAAAAATGATATCACAGGTTCTCGATTCACTAACTTGTTCTTCTCTTCGCCATGGAATGGGATATGTTATTCATTAGAAAGGATATGTTATTAATTAGAAAGGATTGCCATGACTCAAGAATGAGAACTATGAAAATCTGCAGCCAACACTATATAGTGGAAATATGAGTTTCTATAAAGCGGGGAATTTATGTTTTGTTCTTACTATTGATTAAACTCATATTGGGTGTTACACACGATATTGATATGTGATTTATGATATTTTTTGTCTGTCTAGAAATCATAACTACGCACATTGGATCACATTAAATATATATATATATATATATATATATATGTTTTTATGATACATAGAAATTCATTAACTAAAGGCCTTGATCTGTACAATCAGTTTTGGGTAGATTCTCCATGTATGATATACCTACTTTGACCGTTTTTTGTGATAAATCATTATTATCACAAATTAGTTAAACTGAAAAAGTGTTTTTGTTAGTATATATATATGATCATTTAACTAACATGCAGGGATATAATATATTTTTAGTTCTAGGATTATATAACATGGGATGTGCGTTGACTTATAGGAAAATATTTTGGGATCATAGATACCATATTGGAAAAATTATGTATTCGTATTTTTCCTTATGTGGTATAATATTCCTCATCACAAATTTATTGTGGCATATCTACGTGAGTAGGTTCTTCTTGAGCACATACCTAAAATGGGTCAAGTGATGGAGGAAGGCTTTCCATACCAACCACCACTAAGACAATAGTTAACTTCTCCAAGAATTTCTATATCTAACATCATTAAGAATTACAAGGAATCGGTAAATACTAGGATACTACAAATGCGTTAGATATTATAGTGGGTATCATTGATCTCATTAATATTCCATAACATAGGAAGGTGAAGTGGAAAGGCTCTATATTAAATGGATCTACGAAGTGTTGGAGGGGAGTTAATGGATAGGATGGATGTCATGAGGTTATCACCATGGAGGAATTCAAGGACATTTCATTCAGATATTTGTTTCCTGAAATGCTATATATCGATCAAGAATAGGATTTCAGGTTACTTCATCAAGGCTACATGGAACTCTCAGCATACCATTCACGATTTATCGATATCCTCTGTTTGTCACTTCTTTTAACATTAGTGAGTTCCAATAGATAAGAATGCTTGAAATCAGACATTAACCTAACTATAGATGGAATGTAAGGTGCTTCAACCTAGCTTTATACATAAATGTTCTGAGAATATGCTTGACCATTGAGAAAATTCTATATTATATATGAGTATCTGGTTTCATTCAGCCTATCACTGCATAAAAAATTAGACCACATGCCATTTTAAGTGACTCTTCAAGTGGTAGGTATAGGAAGGCGAGGAACATGTGGAACATTTGTGGCATGAATGTTTAGTAGAGTTCAATCTCTTCAGTTCATTCGGGAGGTGAACCTCAATAGTTTAACTATTTGAATCTCTAAAACAATATTTAGGTATGCCCATCACCTAAAAAAATGTGCTGACATTGTAAAAAGATAGAGTATATCTAGCAGATTTTCCATAGATCCATGATGTTGGGTCTTCATAGGGGTAAATGAAAGGAATGGTCTTTGAACTAGGAATCCAATATGGATTCACAGTAGACGAAGCATAATTTTTAGATGATAGTTAGTTAGAGATAAGGTAATTAATAATATACATGATGTGTATATTCAGTGTTTATGTTTCCAACAGATTGTGGTATAGGACCATCCACTATTGTTGGTATTATTTTTATCACATCCACTCTATCTACATCTTTATTTGATATTGGCGATTCCCATTTTTCTCATTTTCACAAGTATTTGTTGGAATTGAGATACAATTCATGTTATACTCTATGTTAATCTCCTTTAATACATCTTGGGGCATGAGATTAGACTGTCTACACAGATTCATAGAGTGTCCAAAAGTCACCATCCTCTACGGACATCTGTGGGAATTCATGATTTTATAGATGGTAAAATTCTATGGGATTCTCAAAATGGACTGGATGGACATCTTCCGAGTTCAAATTGATTGATATCATAAATTTTTGTGTTTTTCATTGATAAATGGTGATAATTTTTTGTTATTGGAGAGTTTTAAATGGGACTAGTCATATTTAGAGCAGACCTAGGTTTTCTCAAGATGATCATAGTATAGATGGGTTTCCTGTTTCTTTTAGTAGGATTTGTGTCTGCATAATAATATTTTATAATAGTTGTGGATCTGTATTAGGAAATAATTTTAAATAAATTAATTGGATTCTCCCCTAATAGAGGAGGATAATTTCAGATATATTTACTAATAGGTGAACAACCAATTTTGATACCCCCATATCATATTTATTGAGCCGAGATGAATTACATCAAATAATAGTTATATGTCTTGGATAGAAATTGATTTATAATACCTAGTTTTTAATTGAAAGGGGAACCTATTTTTTCAATATGGTTGATGTTAGTATAAATTTATATATTGATTATTTGAAATTCAATAATGTGATTTTGAATAATCCATATTCATTGCCCAGGATTGATGATATTTTTTATTATCTACAGTGATCCCAGTGGCTCTTCATGATGGATCATCGATCAAGAAATCAACAATTGTGAGTTAGAAATGATGCCATTCTAAAGATGGTGTTGCAGAAAAGGTGTAGATTGTATGAGTACATGGTAATTTGTCTCAAGTAGTAAATCATGATGAACTTGTTCATTTCCATCATGAAAAAATATCCCACTAATTCTGGGACTCATTCATTATTTTTTTCATCAATGATATTCTCATCTAATTTCCGAAACAAGATCAATATTTTAGGAACATATAGATACTACAAAGTACACTTTGAGAACCGTTTCTTCTTTTCATGATATCAATGTGTGACTTATATAATCAGGAGGTGAGGTTCCTTTGAGATTTTCTATGTAATACTAGTATATCTGAATACCTGGATAAATTTGAGGCTTTTATGTCCTATACATGTCCCCATAATGAGTTTTAGATTAAGTGTTTTTAGGTATTAATAGGATATTAACAATAATTTATTTATTAATTCTCCTGACAATCATCTCCAATGAAATTATATAAAATAATGGAGTGAAATTTAAGTTGTTATTCCAATGTGAAAGGAGTTCCATGATTTAGTAAAATGATTCAAGACAAATCCAATACTAACAATCCTTGATCCTCTAATTAGTTATGAAGTTTCATGTAATCTAAAATTTTATGGTATGGGAGTAGTGCTAATATTGATGGAGCACATAGTATCTTATGGGTCACGTCATCTAAAACCCCATGAGAGGAACATCCATATACATGAATTGGATTTGGAAGTCTTTTTCCACACTCTAATGTTTTGGAAACAATATCTATTTGGTGAGATATTATTTGTTTGTATAGACTATAAAGACATTCTCTATATCATCAAATAGAGGTACCTAAATCTGGGCCAGAGGCACTAGGTATAGTATAGGACAATTCATTATTTTGATATGATGTACGCACCTAGAAAATTAACATAATTACGGATTATCTTAACTATAATACATAGGCTTGGTATAATCCTAGCGAGAGTCCCATAGATGAGTAGTGGTGATTAATTAACTTATTAGTGTATTATAGTATAGATGTTGTTGAGGACTATGGTTTTATGACTTTTTCTCCCATGGTAATTGCATCTTCTCATGTAGACTGGGTGAATACAGGTCAAGAATCATAAATAGATTGTGTTTTTATAAGGGAGTATCTATATGAGGGTGACATAGTACATGAATAGTCATTAGGTGAAAACAAATTGATCATGGTATATGTGAGAGTGTTAGTATCAAATTCAATTAGAGAGGAAACAATGATATATTTTCACACCTCAATATGGTAAGTACAACACGATGGAACCATGATGTATCATGACATCAGGTGGTATTTGTGGTGGCTAGGTATGACGAGAGAAATTTCTAGTTTCAACTCCCAATGAAATACATGATAGAGTGTAATTTATGAGCACTAACATTCTGACAGAATTTTTCATCCCCTTCCAATACCTATGTTGATGTGGGATGAATTAATGATGGACATTGTGATGGAATTACCGAGGACCCTGTGGAGTTATGATTTATTTACTATGATTTTCAACTAGCTAATGATGTATCCTCACATCTTATTGATTAGATGGACTAAAATTGTAGAGGACTGAGAAATGATCTATGTCTGACACATCATATTCCAAAAAGGGTCTCTCCTGATAATTGTTTTAGATATAGATGCATGTTTTATATCAATCTTTTGTAAGTGATTGAAAAAAGACTTAGGGACTCAGTTGAGATTGAGTTGATGTACCATCCTCAGACTGACAGATAGTCCAAGTGGACTATAAACTTATTGGAGGATATTTTTTCAGCTTGCATGATAGACTTTGGTGGAACATGGGATAATCAGATATCCTTGATTGAATTCGTATACAATAATAGTTTCCAGGATGTGATTCTGATGAAACCTTATGAGGAACATTATGAGATTTTATTTCACTCACCACTCTTTTGGAAGAAGGTGGGTGAGGAAGCAGTTATTGACCACAATATGGTTTATGAGAAAACTGAGAGACTTTAGCTAATGTAGCATAGTTTGATCACCACTCAGAGAGGATATAGATCTTATGCTAAATGTAGAAGGATACACATAGATTATTCTCATGGAATCAAGTCTTCTTGAGAGTGAATCCTTGGTTATGGAACATACCAATTTGGAAGTAGGTAAATATTGTACCATGTTTTGTTGGACCCTTGAGGTCCCATCACAAATAGGGGTAGTGGTGTACTTTCTAGACCCCCTTCTCACTATCGATGTATGCATGGTGTGTTTCATGCATCACATCTTCAAAGGTACACTTCCAACCATGATAATGTTATTGATTACGATGGAATTGATCAGTTTAATAATTCACCTACTAAGGTGTGTCTGGTAAAGAATAAAGATCATTTATAGAATGTGTTGCATTGAAAGGGAGTTCCACTAGTCTAAATTTTGTGGAATCATGGATAAATCTGTGAGGAGATTTTAGAGTGTGAGTTTAATGGTCATACTCAGTGGAATATGTTATCTAAGAAGGACAATTAATGACACTTCTCAAGGATGATAATTTGATAGAGGGGAATACTTTTAATATCGTGAATTTTTTATAGAAAATAATAACGTCATTGATATTTAATTTGTTGTATTTTTATGTGAGGAAATTAAATATACAATGAAAATTTATTTATAAATTTTTTAAAGGCATTGGGTAATGGTAAATGAATTGTTATCTCCTTTGAATATTCTATAAAATATTTTTAGAGCTAGAAGTTGATATTATATCAGTTTTCGAGGTCTGTAGAGCCTTCATATAGATGAAATAAAAATATTAAAAATATTTTATTATAGATGCGTGGTTATTTTCCAATGTAATTTAATATCTCTCAAACAGTGTGTTTTGAGAAACATTTGAGTCTAAACATAGGTCCATGAGGGGGGGTGTGGGTTTCCATACCTATGTCATTAAAGTTTTTCATGTCGATAGATTGGAAACATTGAACATGAGGATAAATCTTTAAATATTTTTCTTTTTATATTTGTTAAATTATTTGAATATCTCTCAAAGGGTGCATCATAGAAGAAATATAATACTATCATTCAGTTTAGGATGTAGGGTTTACCTTTAGTGAGATATAAATTTTTTGTGTGTAGGTTATTTGGGAATATCACACACATGGTTAGTTTATCTATATTTTTATTATATTATATTTCAAAAAATAATTTAATGTCTACCAAATGGTGTGTCGTAAGAGAAATACATCCCAACTGAAATGTCTAAGATGTGGGTTTTACACTATATGAGACATGGATATTGTGTTCATTGTCCATTTGGTCAAATCTCCCTCTTTGTTAATGTATTTGATATTATTTATTTCATATTTATTTATTAAAAAATTATTATTGTTCTTCTTCTCCTTCAAATTCCTCCACCATTTTAATGCATGGTTTAAATCAAAACTATCATTTTTAATTGTTTTGTTACTGTTCCAATCACCACTTAGTTAATTGGGTGAATTAAAACCCTCTAATATTACTTTTTAGTTGAAATAGTGAATTAAATTTGATGATTAATTTTATGGTTAACGAACGGTACACTTCTCAGAGTTCTAAATAGACAAACCATTTGTTTTTTGTTTTGGTTAATTCAGTTCAATCATAGGAGCTTTGTTTTTCTGTGAATGTGTTTAGTGAATGTTTCTTCCTCATTTGTGATTTTATTCTCCATAGGTGGTGACTCTTTATGCATTTCTTCCGTGTGTGGAACCTATAAGGTGAGTTTTTATGTTTTTATTTTATTTTATTTTTCACCATTTACCTTATGCTAATACTATGGGGGGAAAGAGAAAAGAAATTGAATTTTAATTCCAAAGGATAAAATCTATGTCGTTGTAAAAGATAATCCACTAAATTATAAATATATAAAATATTAAATTATCAAAAGATAATTTATGAAAAATATTTTCATGAAATAAATATCAATGGATAATTTAATAAACATCTCAAATGATATCTAATTGAAATTATAGAAGTTATCTACAATGAATTATCAAGTGATAATTTTTTCAATATTATAAAAATATAAAATATTGAATTACTAAATTATTATTTTAGAAAAAAAACTATACTAGAAGAATTATCAAGGGATAAATATTAATAAATAATTAATGGATAATTTGGAAAATAAAATATCATTTTATAATTATAAATGAATAATTTTATTGAAATATCATTTGGAGGTAATTATAAAAATTATCTATTTTTATTTCTATGTGAATTATTATAAGAATAAGGTATCAAATTATCAACGGATGATTATGAAATTTTCAATGATAGATTTTGGTATTTTGAAAGAATTATTATATGGAATAACACATTTGTTCACAAAATTATTTATGAATATAAATTATTGAATGTGTTTCTATAGTTATTCTTGAGGAGAATATTGTGAGGCCTTAAATTGTCCTAAAATGATATTTTAGTAATTTTCCAAGAGTGAGGATTTATTATCGAATGTGTTATTTTATTTCCTTCTAATATAAATAAATATATTTTTTGTTCGAGGAACCCTTGGCATACATTGATCATTGATGTCCGTATGACTTTAATAATAAGACTCACAATAATGTGTTCATGACTTATTGATTTTTTGTAATAGCTATTGAACCACTTATGGTGGTCTGTATTTCAGGCTAACATCGACAATGTTGAGGAAGGAAGTTACTTACCTTGACGTGTCTTAATTTATGTATGCCTCCAAGATGATTATTTATGATGAAATTATTTACAATATTATTCTTTCCATGAGTAATATTGTCATATATTTTAGTAATGATTGATGTTTTCACAATATATTATGTTTCTACTATAAACTCATGATGATGTAATGTTCCTTATTTTTATGTTTAATCTATGGTATATAATACTATGTCTATGGATATTGTGTTGGAACTTGATAATGGTGGACTGTTGTCTAATTGACATCTCTTGGTGGGGGAGTGTGTGTGATGCTTTCAATAAAGATGATGATATATTCCATCACAGAGTATGGGGAATGACATCCTTGATGCATGGCCTAAGGTAGTGAATTAGGGTAATAATATTCTGGTTTCCACACTTATGGGACATGCAGGCTTGGTCACCTAACTAATGGCATGACGACAATGTGACAGATTTTTTAGCATGACCTGAGAAATGAGTCTAGATTTTGATCAATTATCTAGTCTATGACATCATGCCATTATATAAATGAGATATCGATTTTGAGATTATTATTGGTCCATTCTATAACTAACACTTAGATATCAATTATGAGCACCATGTGTGGTTCCATTTGGAGAAGTATTTTATGTTACATGTTTTCTTCCATTCCCCTTGAGACATTCCATGAATATCATTCCATAAAAAAGATTAATTAGGTATGGATAAGAGTTTTGTGGTGTCATAGTTAGTGAACTACCACATGGTTTTTTATTGTGTGTTTATGATTCCTACATTTATTATTATTAAGAAATACACTTGTTATACATAGCACAATAGGTGAGGATGCATTAGTGGTTTCTTACTGAATCATGTACCCATTTCCTACTTATTAATTTTTGATGCACATGTAGATTTTATGAGAGTCCAAATGAAGGAAAAAATCCATGTAGTAGATTGTTGAGTAGTGGTCATAAATATGGTGTTGGATGATGATGAGATATGATGGATATGCAGTCATTATTTTATCTCTTTTACATACTCTAGACAAGCATATCACACAAAGAGCTATTTAGTTATGTTATTAATGTCATATTTAGTTTTCAGTATTGAAAAAAATTATTTATTTATTCTCTTATAAGTATTATTTATTATCTTGTTGGATGATAAGATACATAGGGTATAGTATCCCCACTATAGTACATAGACCCCCACTACTAGTCAGAACCCTCATGAGTATGAGGGGAAAGCATGAGGTCGTGTACATTATGGCTCAGACCTGGTTGTTTAGTTCAGGATTATACAATTATGAAATTTATTATAAGTTATATTAAAAATGTTAAATCCTTTATAGTTTTTTTCTCTTCCATGAGAGTCATATTCCTTGTATTTTCCTGGTTTCCTCTACTTCTTGGTGATCAATTTATCTTCTTTTTCAAAATAGATTCTTCTTCTTCTTCTTCCATAGGTCAGTGGCTTCATCATGTTCAAATTTTTTTCATCTAATCATAGTTAGACTAGGATCTTTGTCAGGTTTGCATCATAATTTTTATTCCATTCATTATTTTTTATCATCCTCATAATGGTATATTCATCAAATTATAGTAGGATTCAGATATTTTTTAGATTAGGATCTTCTTATGATATCATTTTCTATTTTGTCTGATATGTTTTGTTTAATCATTGTTTGATTGGGATCATCATCATGTTCAATTCAACTTCATCGGATTTGGATATGTTTCGTCTATGTGGTTCCATATGTCTTTATGGAGTTGAGATATGATTTCTTAGATTGGTTCCTTCATTAGATCTATATTTTTTATTCATCATGATTTTCATATCATAGACTTCAACTACAATTTTGGCTCTACCACATATATTTTATCAAGAATTGTTAGCCTACATGAAGCAATGAAGCTCTTTTGTTGTAAATTTAATGGTCTTTATAATCCATTAAAAATTAGTTCACTCTCTTTAAGTGCTCAAAATACTATATATATGATGTTTCCTAGTGTGAGAAAATAATAGAAACAAGGGACATTCTTGGTGTTTTATCTATATTGGGTCCTCAATGTAGTTTTCTAGTTTCCATATTTGGCCATGCAAGTGGATTATGCTTTATTTTGAAAGAGGATATCGTTTTTAAAAACAAAACCGACTCTCATAATAATATATTGGCTTGCATTCAGTATAAGTGAATTGTGGAATGTTTCTTCATGGGATTCTTTGGATGGACTATTCATATAGATAAATGAAAATTTTAGTAATTTATTTGGTTTGTGACGAAGAATATTTACGAACCATTATTACTTTGGGGGACCTCAATGAAATCCTTTTCCTATGAGAAATGGATACATTTATTTTAGGCCTCCATCTATTATGGATGAGTTCCAGGATGTTTTGAGGACAATGTGGTTGTCAAATTTTGGATTCAAACAAACTCTATTCACTTGGTGTTAGTGAAAGTCATAGAGAACCATGATATTTGGATGTATTGATAAAATTATGGGTTCCTGTCATTGGATCAATATTTTTTCATCGTTCCTGGTCTCCCATAATTATTCTATTTCTTTAGGAAAAATTCATATTGTTCTCACCACAAAATGATGTGGGTTACATGTTTGAAATAGATGTATTTTCAGGTTTTAAAACTTGTTTTTATAGAAGGAAAACTGTGATGTCCTAGTCTCATAATCATGTAATTCCTGTAATGCTTATTACTATTCAAAAATTGGAAAATTTCACGTTGGTCTTATGAAATGAAGGATCTCTAAATTTAATATTTTTTTATTTTTAGATTGAATATATTAATAATAATTAAAAAGTTTGTTATTATCTCCCTACTATGACTTTTATGATCCCATGGGTTTTGTCACATGAAAATATCATTAGAGACAAATATTATAAATAAAGATAGTTTCTGGTTTAAATAGGTAAGGAAACCACACCTTAATAAAGGATAACCCAATACATTATATTTCTATATGAAATCTTCATAAATTTGTAGGAACAACTTTAGTTCAAAATTGGAGATGTCTGATAGAGGAATGAATAGCAAGGACAATGAAATCCAAGATATGGTTTCGAGATTTGTTCATGATCTGTAATATTCTTTGGGGTCTTCTATTTTAAATAAGGTTTGAAACTCTATATCCTAATTTATAAAATATTCTATGAATATTGATTTTATATATGACATCATGTTTGTGCTGGATATATCGACACTTTCACAAAAACAAGCCACCAAGGCCCCCAACCAAGTTATATTTAATGCATTTTTTATGATGTTTTGAAATTTGTTGGGCAAGATATTACATAACTGATGAAAGAAATATGGAAAGGTTAGGCTTGATTCAATTCAATTAAAGAACCCATGATTACCTTGATTCCCAATGTGAAAAATCTATTTAGATTTTTGGAATTCATGACTATTAGTTTTGATAATGTGAGTTATAATATTTTTCAAAAAATTATTGTAAATCGTTATAGAATTTTGTTTCCTTCCATTATTTACAAAAATAAATGTTCATTTATTCCCAAATAAATAATTTATAATAATACCATAGTTTCCCATGAATTATTTCACCCAATGAAGACCCTATCTATCTAAAAGAAGTGTGATGGGAGGAAAATGGACATTACTAAAGCATATGATAGAGTTTAATTGAGTTTTTGTTACTAGTAGGATGTGATTTTGTAACCAATGGGTTGATTTCATTATGCGGTGTGTTTCCTCAATTTCATTCAAGATTATGGTTAATTTATATCTTACCAATATTTTTATTCATTAGCACACAATTTGTTAGGGACAACATAATTCCATGTACATTTTTATACTTTTAGAGGATGTTTTCTAAAATCCTATGATAGATCTAGCATAATATAAATTGATTCATAGTGAAAATGTATATCTAACCATCCACATATCAATCATTTATAATTTTTAGATGAGAACCTACTCTTTTATAAAGACACATTAGAGGATATTTGTTCAATTAATATAATTCTTTTCCATATATGAAACAACTTCAATCCATTTGGTTAAATTTTTTAAATCTACGATCTCCTTTAGAAATTTCTTGTATCCCTCCATGAAAGATTATATAAACAGTTATATTTTCATATAAGTGGTATGGTTTTCAGTTGATAAAATAAAGAGGTATTCTATTTTATTATTAACATAATTTATAATAAAATACAAATATGGTTTGTTTGGGGTGTTCCTAAAGGGGGAAAAGGGATTCTATTCAAGGTAGTTTCCAAATCTAACCCCTCTTATGTTATTTCCAATTTTCATCTCCCAGGTAAAATTATTGAATAGTTACATTCTCTATAGGAATAATTGTTTTGGGGATATCATGATGGAAATAGAAAGTCCAACTAGGTGGCGTAAAATATGTTATGTGTACCAAAGGCATGAGGGGGTTTTGGCATCATGAAATTGACCTCCTTTAATGATTATTTTCCGGCTAATCAAGGTTTTCACCATTTAAATTTTATAAATCCTTGAGTGACAAGTTTATTTTTATAATTTTTTTTCCTTATAAATATTATTTTAATGCATTTCTGGTTCCAAAAAATAGTTTTTTTCTAGAGAAGATAATGAGGCACATATATTCATTTGAACAACGGTCTCTATTAGATAATTGGGGATGAATAAAGGGTTGATATTCGATGTGACCCTTAGAATTGTTATCACTATTTCATAAGAGAAACATCAATACCTATTCCAGAATTGGAATATACCAAGGATCAAGATATTTTTAATGATAATCATGATTGATTGTGTTTTGAAAATTTTGACCCTTGGTTTAATGATTGAGACTGTGATATTATACACCTATTTTGGTTGTAGAGGGATAAGATCATTTTTGATGGAGTAAGTATAAATTTGGTTCTTAATCATTCAAATCATGCTACAGGATCACTCTTGAATTCCATCACTCTTTGGTGTCTCAAACTAGAATGTTATTTTTAGAGTTTTAAATCCCACCTATAATATGGTTTCTTATGGGAATATTTTTTTTGGGATCCTCCCACCAGATTGTTTCTACTCAATCAACTATTAATGAGTGTACCTTTGAACATCCATTACACCTATGAAATTTGGTACGCTTAAAATGTGATTTTAAATTGTCCTCTAACTAGGGGTGTTTACTTGGAATGATTTATGGGATAATTATCATGTGGTCATTGATTGTTCTTTGGGTTTACTAATAAATCAGGTGTAGTGGGTCTCCTATCTCCTTGTTATAATAGATTGTGACCTTTTATCGATTTTGTGGATGATTTGGATTTTTGATATAATATCTTTTTTGAATAGGTTGATTGACCAAACCATTATTGTGATGATCTAGGAGGTGGATTATAAATTTTGGAAGGGGTATATTGCATTTTTTGAACTTTATATATAGATAACTTTTGGCTTCTTTCTATAAATTATACACTAATTCATTCATATATGATTATTGTTAGGATTTATGTGACTTTATTACATTAATAAATAATCATAGGTTCTAGTATCATTGGTGTTTTTTTTGTAAAATATGTTATCACTATACTTGATTCATTCATACAGGTTAATTGATATTTTTTAGTTCATAATCACCACATAATTATCTATGAAATGTCATAACAATATGGCTGTGATTTAATTATATTGACTAAGCAGTTAGAATCGTTGCTACCCATTGACATTATTTTTTATGATTTGTTAGTCGGGTTTATCATTCTATATAATAATATGTGTGTTTTATATTTTCCTATTTGTTTATCAAACAGAATTTTATTTTTTTGTTCATTTTTTCTTTTTCAATTTTTTTTAAAAATTTAACGTCAATATATAGGCTAGAAAAGTTATGACATTACCAATTTTGGATGTATTCAGGAATACAATTGAATATAAATTATAAACTATATAATTTGGAATAACTAATAGACTCTTTGAATGCATATTGTAAATAATCCCAATGGTATGAATGTACAAAGGTGACTAGTAATTCAGGGTAGAAAAATGTTCATTTAAATTAAAAAAACGGAATGTTGATAATCATTTGGTTTTTATTTGTAATTTTAATATCCAATATCAATGAGCATTTTTATTATTTTTTTCACTTTCAATTAAAAATTTTCCTTAATATTTCGATTTTAATAAATATTTTTTTAGTTAAAAATATTACAAAAATATTAACACACAATCCACATTAGTCTAGAACACATGGTTTTAAATAAATCAATAAAATTTATAAAAAATAATTTATTATACAATAAAAAAGTATTTATAAAAAAATATTTTGTTTTTTGGATGGAAATAATCAATCTCATGTATCATTTTCAATATTAAATTAATTTATATTTAAAAATATATAAATATGGTTATTTTTTGGATATCAATTATTAAACTTAATATACAAAACCAGTAAAATATTTTCAGTAATTATCTAAATAAAATTAATAATGACCTAATCCCATTTTAATGTAACTACTTAGTAATTTTATTTCTGGTTTTTGGTTTACCACCAATTTTCCTACCCCTAAAAATAAATACAAGTTATTTTTAGTGGATTTTTATTTTAACTCAATTTAATTAATAATATGTCTGGAAAAGGAAGCTGGAAGTGAATAAAATTTAAAATTTTCTTATAGAAGATTGTTTTATGAAATTTTTAATGAAATTGTTTTTTACTATTATTAACTAATCATCAAAATATTTATATGTATCAGTCACCTCATGTTCATTTTTTGTTTAGTCCATGAGGATTCCAATATGAGGCCTTCTTAAATTACTCGGTGCATTATTACTTTCATTTGATAGTTTATTATATTTAACGTTTTTTGTATAACATAAGAATAAAAATCAATTAATGTTGGGATAAAATCCCCAATTAATGTTGATCTTTTGAAAAACATCTCACAAACGCCATGGTTGAATGTTCAATAATTGACAGAACATCACAATTCTATTAATGAAATGTCACCACCTCATAGATCTTCAACCAAATATGCATTAATATTGCACCATCTTGCAACACCTGAAGTATTTATCAATATCGTGATCTTTCCATTGTGATTTACCACTTATCAATAACCGGGACATTCCACCATATCACCACTACTTGGAAGACTTTTGATACATGGACATGATCATTGACTGTGTCACTACTGAACTATACCAATTATATGACGATGCGTCGAACGTGATATCACTGATGTGGTATCCCCTTTATTGATCTTGAGATATGACATCTTGAACATATTTCAATAGACCTCTCCACATGTACATAATAATTATGTCTTCTTCATCAGGTCACATTGGCCACCGCAAATGTAGAAACCTCATACTAGTTTACTCTTGTCAGCTATATTGTGTTGGAACTAATTTAAAATATATTTTTTCATCCTATTATATAGTCAGTAAGTCTATATCTCCAGTAAATGTAGACATAATTAATTATCCCATCCATTAAAATCAAGAATAACACTCCATTAATGTTGGCATAAAATCCCCAATTAATGTTGATATTAATATATCCATTAATAATTTTCTCTCTCATCAATAAAATTGATGAATTCCAATAATCACCCACTTTAGAAAATGAAGGGAAAACATACAACAAACTAATTTTGAAATAAAATTGTGTTGTATTTCACCAACCATCATCATCTATTAAAAATATGACGATACCCTTTTCAACTTTTGATAAAAATATTTGTACTCCCTACAAAAATAAAACCAAACACCAAAATCATTGTCAAGTTTGTATATGCATTTTCGTATAGAACAAAAATAGAACCAAAAACACCAGGCCACTCCATAATAGTGTTCACCACCTAATTGTGGAGCACCTGAAAAATCATATTTTCCCCTACTTAAAATCCATCGAGTAGCTTTTTCATTACCTCTCCCGGCCAGCATTAATTTCCAATTCATATTTTTATTCATGCATGCATTTATAGTCCTCTTAAAGCCATCCATAATTCCCATATAAAATTGTAAGTATGAACCATCACCTTTGATACCACTTTTTTGGGGAATTTAAATTCTAGGGAGAAATTTCATACAAAATATTTGAAAACACAAATAAAATAATGATGTGATGTAAAGTATTATAAAGAAATTAGCACGTATGATTTTTAATGTCAAAAAACCCTCCCACGTAAAGGATTAAAAATCCAAATTGGAATTCAAATAATTATCCACTATGAATCAGAGTATAAAAATAATCCATGTAATTACTAAAATTTAATTAGAAATGAGAGATCCTAGAAAACATGTATGAAAACAACAAATTGATATTCCTCTACCTTGTTTTTGAAAATCATCTCACCAAATCCATGCTCAGAAGATTAATTTTTGAAAGAAAGTCACCCATTTTCAGAGAAATATTAGTACATCAGATAAATTCATTTGAACATACATTATTCTTGCACCATCTTGTGATAGTAGAACAATTTCTCTATCTCATGATATCACCAAAATTATGTACCATTGTTCAATAATCGGGACAGGCCTCCAGATCACCGCTATCAGAAAACTTTTCGATAGATCAACTAGATCATTGATTTTTTCACTTCTTTTCCACACTTATTAAACCCTGAAGCATCGTACATGCTTCCTATGATTCGGTAGTCCTATTTCACTCGGTGGACTCTAGCTTGAACATCTATCCCATAACCTACCAACACATACAAAATAATTTCATCATCGTCATCGTGTCATGCAGGCCACTGAAAATGAAAAACTTTCATCCCAATTCTATCATTCTAGCTACATCATGTTGTATCCCCTTTATGAATATGTTACTATATGCTATTATATAGTCACCAAGTCCAAATCTCTAATAAATATGGTTAATGTTTATTATTCCATCCATTAATATTTGGAATAATAGAACATTAATTTTTTGATAATATCCCCAATTAATGTTGAGATAAAACCCTCCATTAATAATTTTCTATCTCATAAATAAATGTGTTGAATCCCAAAAATATCCATCTTTTTCAAATCAATGATGATAAAACATTAAAAAATCTCATATCAAAAGTAAATAGGTTGGTATTTCAATAACCATTATCATCTGTAGAAAATATCAGGACACCCTTTTGGTCTTCAGTCTAAAATACCAGCTCTCCATAAAAAAAGAATACAAAATGATGTAATATTCATTGAATATATATCATCGCTATCCTACAAAATAATACCAGAACTAATAGAATTAGGCTCCAATATTATATTTATCTCCACCCAATCTAGAGAACCCATAAAAGTAAATTTCTCCCCTACTCAAAATTCCTCGAGTAGCTTGTGCATAACCTCTCTCAACCTACTTTGATTTCTAAACCGTATACATCTTCAAGAACACATCAACAATAATCCCATAAAATTAAATAATTCACACCTAAAATTGAACAAAAATCCCTTCACCACTGATAGAAATTTTAGACATAATCTTGATTCTATGTATAAATTGATTGAAAAATATTTGTGACTAACCTGAAGAAATATGGTAGCGAATGAAATCATAATAATGAAATCAAAAAACATGATTTTTAATGGAAAAAACCCTTCTATATTAAGGATTAAAAAAATTGGGGAAATCCAGGAAATATCCAAAATGAATCAAAGAACAAATATAATACGAGTAATTCCTGAACTTGAATAATGTATGAGATAGCATTGAAATATTATGTGAAAAACACACCTCGATACTTCTATACATTCCCTCTATAAAATATCTCACCAATACCATTCTAAAATGATCAATTTGGGATAAAATGTCACTCTTATATAAATAAAATGTCACTACCTCAAAGATCTTTATCTAAACATGTGTCAGTCTTACACCATCTTGTGACAGAGGAAGAATTTATCTCTCAAATGATTTCTACATCATGATGTATTTTCGATAAATAACAGGTATACGCCACCTGATCCCCACAATCAAGAATACATTCAGTACACAAATGTGACAATTGATTATTTCACTACATCTCTGCACCTATTAAACATCAATGATCTGCACATGTTACCACTGATGCGATAGCCCCCTTCTAGATCTCATTAGAAGACATCTTGAACAACATTCCAAGAATCTATCCACACATACAAGATAATTGGGTTCCTTCTCCCCAACTACATCATCGAAGAACCCATTCAAAATATGATATGGGATCCTCTTATATAGACACCAATTTAATATCTCCAATAAATTTGGTCAACATTATTATTCTAACCACTAATACCAAGAATAACACTCATTAATGTTGGGAGAAAATCCCCAATTTAATGTTGATATAAATATTTCCATTAAAATTTTCTCTCTCATCAATAAAAATAATGAGTCTAATAAAAAATTCCCATGACCGTGTCATGAGTACCCTGGGAGAAAACCTTCAGAGACAATAAACTCCCAACAATGGAAAGGACTACTTATCATGACATTAAACTCCCGAGAAAGTGATGGAGAATCTCAAGTGCAATCTCATTTTGTAATGGATCTCCCCATGAAGAATCCTTGGGCATTATACCATAGGCTAGGTCTTTTTAAGCGGTGCACCTTTCCATCAACTCCATGATATCACATGTTTGAATTAAAATCATTAAATATATATCTATAACGTAATAATCAAGAGGCATTTTCCATCATTTTAAATATATATATATATAATAATATTTGTATCCTTTATTATTTTCATATCAAATAGATGTATAAAATATACACAATATATTAAATGGACTACTACCATAACATTACAATCCTATATGTTCTGATCCATCCCCCATGCATTGATCCTAGCACTATGAAAAATGAAGAGTTAGACGTGGTTTGTTTCTACTCTTGAATGTATAAACCATCACAACATTTTTTTATGTGTTTATATAAATAACTTCATGTTTCATAATCATCAATAATTTAGTGAAAAGTTTTATTGTTTAGAAGATTTTTTTATCTGTGTCATTTTTTGTAAACATTGGAGATGTTTTTAATCAGCAAGTGGTAGTTTTTTCTATATAATAATAACAAAAAAAAAGTTGGTAATTAACATAATAACTGCTAAAGTACATAGTGGTGGTTTATTTTTGTAGATGTTCCAAACCCCCCCCCCCCCAATAAGTAGAAAAAAAATTGGTTTGGTTGGTTATCAAAAACCTCTAATAAAGTGTTTAAAATTCATTTATTCAAGAAAATTATTTAATAAAATAGAATATTCATATAAAAAACACATTCAAAATATAAACTAAACCATATATACATAATAAAATATTCAAACATACACAATCAAACATAGATAATAATAAATCCACAATAATTTGTATAAAACCAACAGTTAACTCATATCCTCAGTAACCAACATATATATATATATATAATAGGTACACAAACCACTATAAATTAATGGCTAATACGTCAATCCCAAGACCTATACTGCATCCATCTACCTCTATATCAATGACAATCATTGTGAAACTGAACACATCATTTAATCAATTGGAGAAAAAAGTATTATAGAAATCAGAAATGAATATAAAAAATTAGAATTATACAAGAATCATTTATAATAGATAACCAAAACATATAACCAACGAACCATCATAACTACCTTCTTAACAATTACATTTATCAAAATGGTCATCCCAATTCCTTATATTGGGATATTTAACCTACAATAAAAATATAATATTTAACAAAATAAATACGAATGAGAATAGACACGAAATCTATTAAGAATTATGAACACAATAGTTGTTATATTTATAATCAAATATAATATATTTTAATAAAAAATTATTATTCCATGCCTAACACATTGAAAAAAAACATTCCTATTTATTTTATGATTCAACATTTGAAAATGAAAATGGGGTAGTGTATAACATTCCAATAAATTTTGAAATCGACAGGAAATTTGATTGAAATTACTCAGTAATCATATTTTAATGAATCATTTATGGAAAAATTCATTATATTTAAAAAACATTCATTGGTACTTATCCCATGATTTCACAACAATCTAAGGAATTTTTCTTCGTTTATGAACATTGCGTGCACATTTTACTATTTTGAAACACTAAATATACATTTACATCCATCATAACAAAATTGTTACTATGATAAAAATGGTTTCAGTTCTAACATTTTATAAATAAATCTGCGATCATTTTCCCTTGATTTTAAGGCCATATGATGTTATTATAATGTTTTTTACCTTGTAACACAAGTTTTAAAATTAAATCATAACTTTTCAAATGAATTATTGATTCTTTCCAAGCAAAAAACACATTATATGGTCACTTTTTTACTCATACATGAAAAAAATAATTCAGAAGTTGTTTTCCCATTATTTCAAATAAATCTGAGCTCATTTTATATTGTTTTTAATGTTATAATAATGTTTTAGTGTTTTATAATACTATAAACAATTTTAGGGGAATCCCATAAAAATACTAACATAGATTAAAGTGGTTTAATTTCCTAGATTTAATATATCAATATACGTTCATTTACAAATGATTTCATGGCCATCTTATGTCATTACCATGGTTTTCACCCATGAAAACATGTTTTTGAATGATTTGGTGTCTTTTAAAACTGCTTATTGAGTCATTCTAATCCTACTACACATCAAATGGATGTTTGGTCTACTCTTACACATCAAAAATAATTCAACAATGTTTTCCCATTATTTTACTTCTATATGAGGTATTTTTCTATGGTTTTGACAGTTACACCCATGTTATTATATTTTAAATCAATAAAAACACATTTATAGGCATCTCAGGCACACTATTACTCAGATGGACATAGAATTTGTTCCACAATTTCAAAATAAACTTATGTCCATTTAAGATGATTTCACAGCCACCTGACATTATTTCCTTTGTTTGGGCCATCTGGAACATGTTTTTAATGTCTTTTGTATCTTTAAAAACTAATTATTTAACCATCAAAGCGCACTATGAATATGATAGATGTGTTTTTGCTTATAAAATTCCAAAATAATCCCACAATGGTTTTCCCATTATTTCATTCTAATTTGATGTCTTTTCTTTTGGTTTTGATCATTACAAACATGTTTTTGTGTTTTAAATCACTAAAAATTAATTTGCAGGCATCAAAGAGAAACTATAACATAATTTGATATAACATTAGTTCAAATATTTTATAAATCAATCTATAATTTGATTTCCTGTTATTTCATGGCAATCTGATTACATTTTTAGCAATTTGAAACCCTAAAATACGTTTTCATGTCTTTAGTATCTTTTTAAAATGCTTATTAAGTCATTTTGATCACACGGGACATTGAATAAAGATGCTTTCAACTCATACACATCAAAAATAATTCTATTGTGGTTTCCCCATGATTTTTTTCTAATATGATATCTTTTTATATGGTTCTCATAGTTATATGAATGTTTTCATGATTTAATGCAGTAAAAACACATCTATGGGAATGCTAAGAAAACAATATATTTATTTAACATGGTTTCACTCCATAAATTTAAAAACCCCATAAACAATAATTTTACATTGATTTAATGGATAAATGATACCTTTTACTCTATTTTGACTTCATAAAAAACATTTTTTAAGGCATTAGTATCTTTTAAAAATATATATTGAGTCATTATGAGCTAAATAAATTTAATATGGATGTGTTGTCTACTATTACACATCTTAGATAATTCAAAGGTGAGTTTACCATTATTTCACATCAATCCGAGAATGTTTTATGGTTTTAACCATTAAATGCTCTTATTAGTGTTTTAGAACACTAAATTTTTTTTCTAGGAATCAATAAAAAATCGTAACATGGATTTATGTTTCTTCAATTCCTATATTTTAAAATTAAATCTATATTCATTATCCTATTATTATTTTCTATCGATCATTTTTTCATTGTTTTAACCATCTAAAATAAGTTTTTATAAGCATTGGTATTTCTTAAAACTATTAATTCTTATATTTTGAGCACACCATGCATAAAATTGATGTATTATAATATATTATAAATCAAAAAACATTAAATAGATGTTTTCCAATGATTTAATGTAAATATTAATTATTTTTATATGGATTTTACCATTACACATGGGTTTTATTGTTTTAATACACTAAAAATGTGTTTACAGGCATCCCAACCAACCCGTAACTCAAATTGACAATGATTTAGTTCCAAAATTTCAAAAATAAATATATGGTAGTTTTCTTATGATTTCATACCAATTTGAAGCTATTTTTTATATTGATCCCCTAACATAAGATTTTAAAGGAATTTGTTTCTTTTTCAACTGCTTGTTGAGTTATTCTGAGCACACTGCATGTCGAACAGACATGTTACCATATTTTATGTTCCAAAAACATTTGGATGGTTTTTTTAACAATTTAACATTATTATAATGTTTTTTATATTTTTCTCACTATTAAATGAATGTTTTAGTTTTTTAAAATGTTAGAGATGAATTTATGAGCATATCAAAAAAACTATTACACATATTGAGTTGGTGTCAGTTTACACATTTCAAAAAAAAATCTACAATAATTATTCTATGATTTCACATTCATATCACACCTTTTTCATGGATTTTACCCACTAATGCATATTTTTAAAAGTTCAAGAATCTAATAAAATTGTTTATTAATTCAAACCATGTAAACCAACTATTAGACAGACATGTTGTCTACTTTTAAATTTAAAAAATAATTAAATTTTGATTTCCCAATGATTTCATTCCAATGAGAGATATTTTACTTTTTTTGACTGTTACATACACTTTTTAGAGATTTCACACATTTAAAACACATTTAATGGAATCATGGGATAAACTGTAACTTTAATTTATGATTTTTTGTTCATATATTTCATAAATCAATCTATGTTTATTTTCCTATAATTTTCAATCCATTAAAATCCATTTCCATGATTTCTATTCCATACCCCATGTGATTAAAAGATTTTTTATCTTTTAAAATAGTTGATCGAATCATTCCAATCACATCACGTGGTAGATAGAAAATTCATACTGTATTTATATAGTTATTTTTAAAATTTTATTTAATTCATAGAAGCCTTAAATTTATGAAGATGCTTGAATTCACCCCACCAAGATTTTATTCAAGGGAAAATATTAGAGATGATATCTCAAATAAAAAATCATTGAGTGTTGTGTGCCACTATATGTGTTCATTGAAAAGGTTTTATTCATCTATGGTGTTTTGAATTTACCTACACATGATAAGAGATAAGACTAGAAATTCCCTTTAAAATTGATTTATATATACTATAAAATATAGAAACTAATTAATTTTATATTTCCTATTGCCACATATCCAGATTTTTCCAACGAAAATCTTGTTCTTCATTTTTTCTTTAAACCATTAAATTTTACTTTTTTCTTCTCAATCAATATAACTATTAAACCCCCCACTAGTTATAGAAATAATTGATGAAGATTCCCTAGCAATGAAATCTGATTGAGTAGGCCCAGAACCCATACCTTATTCATTCTCAGGATTCTCCTTCCCTAAAACAATTACAACTCCATCCTTCTATGAAACTGATGATGATTGTAACAATTCTACATCACATGCATATTGAATGTTAACAAATTAATACGATAATATTAACTACGTTTTTCTTAAAAAACTGCATAGTACTATCTATTTATATAAATTAAATTATTATTCATTGTCACTTCATAACTATAAAAACATAATAATGAAAAAATCATAAAAACAATCCTTAAATAAAATTAATTGTGTCCAACTACATGGATCATACAACACTGATGGAGGCAATTGGCACTGTTTGATCCATGTAGCACACCCCATTGAACAAGGTTTAAGGATTGTTTGTTGTTATAATTTTTTTTCATTATTATGATTTTATATTAATTATATAATGTTAAAAAATTATGAAAAGTACTTACTTCAACTTCTCATGTATGTTCATTAACAAAACTGTTATCGAGTTTTCAATGAACATTAAGACACTTCTCAATATATAAAATTGATTGATATAATTCATTATCCATTATAAAATAAGTATAGAAGTTAGAAAAAAACATTGATTAATAATAAAATGATAAAATTAATAATATATAAAATACCACTAAAATTGTTATTTTTTAGAAGAACTCTGACATGTAGAGATATGTGTAATGACATGTTTCTCATGATTCACAATATTTTTCTTATAATTCTTAAAAAAATAATAACTCCACTAAATATTATAGTCCCTTTTTTGTCATTAGGATTGTATATAATATGTAATTTCATCATGATATGTATCTATGTTAGTAACTACAAAAAAGATCTAAATTTTTTAAGAAATTTCTCTAGGAATAATCTAATTAGATTTTCTAGAGATCAGAGATATTTCATAAAACTACTGTAAAAATATCCATTTATTATCACTCCATTTCTTATGTAGATGATTCATAAGAACATATTATCCATAAACAATGGACTTGCTCCAATCTAGACTAGGGTTTTCATGAAGGTTTAAAAAAAAGAAAAATGTTTTGAGTTTCATGAATGGAAATGAGTTTCATGAAAGGATATGAGTTTCATGAAAGAGTGATGTATCATGAAAATGATTAATTTTAATGAATGTGGTGTAATGGTTTCATGAAAGCATTATGTTTTGTGACATGGAAAGTGATTGGAATTTATTGAATACCTTTCCAAAGGAGATATTCCATGAAAACTAGTTAAACAAGGAAGGTGAATCTTGTTTATTAGTGATTTTCACAACCTATTTGTTATTTAGTACTGTGTAGATAAATGGGAACTAAGCATTGAATGAATTGTCAAAATGTGATGTCCTGTATTGGAATGTGATACAAAAATTATTCCCACCTAAAGCAGTTATCAAATAGAGGGGTAAATGGATGTGAACCTTGTGTAATAGTGATCCAAAACATAAATCATATCATTTCAAGAATCTTGGAATGGAATGACTTTATTCAAATAATTATACCTACAATACAGGTGAATATTAATAGATTTTGGGACTTCAATATGACATTTGTGTATTCTTCATCAAAAAATCTTGTTGTAGGTAAACTAGGTAAAATTATTGTTTCATTTGGGGTTTCTTTTATTATATTCTGAATAACTATAATCAATGCATTAATATGGATAGATCATAGATATTATCTAAATAAGGATTTAATATGTTCCCTAGTTAATTGGATCATCACATAATATGTTGACATAAGGATGGCCCTACTAACAAGTGACATCAAGATTAGTTTGGATTATGAGATTTTCATAGGTACATGGGGAAACATGAACGAGTTTCACACCTTAATTCACCCCCAGGGAATCACTCACTAAATTTTTCTATGGGTCTAACACATTAATTAAAATTAATCTTAATTTCTAAGGACCATTGCACATGCTTGCAGGCAGAAATATCTGATGACATATAATCATGTTGACTTCCTTATAGATGATTTGTTCTCTTAATCACCCATATTAGAGACTACTAAGTATGAACTTCATGAGATAATGTTACATATTACTATAAGTACTAAAATTTAATTTTTAATATAATATATTCCCCATCATCAAATTTTATCTAACCATTTTACAAGGTTTTAATAATATCATTCTGGAATATCAATGTTTCTATCATTGTAGGGATGTGTCATACAAATTTAATATGAAAGATACTCTAGAACATTTTTATATTAAATTCATGTAGAACTATTAATTATATATAATAATATAATAAAATTAATATTCACTTATCTAATTTTACATTTAATATAACACATAAGAAATTGTTTATGTAACACCAACAAAAACTCCTTCATCCTCATCTATTTCTTAAGAAAAACTATGTAAGAAATTTCTAATTGAAATTATTTCTATGAACCTATCTGTATGATAGATTTTATTCCTCAAACCCTCTATATGATACTCTATTTTATGATATATTCTTCATCTGATAGCCTGAGACTTGTATTAGTTTTCCTCATATCCTCTATCTGATAACACGTTTTCTTATATGTTTTTTTGACTAGTATCCTCAGTCTAGTAATACTTTTTTTGGTATCCTCTTTATCATAAAACTTCATCCATTTCTAAAATGTATGGTGGTTCCATAAAATATCATACTCATGGTATTATTTTGAAACCTCACATCTTCATCAATTAACATGGAAGAAACAACTTGTGAAATATCTTCAAAGTGAACCTCCTCCTATTTACGTAGGTTTCATATGTTCAAAAATCAATAGAGGAACATGAAAATCAAACTAAAAATTTCTACACAAATTCTGAATATAATCATGAAACAATTATTCTATTGACTATATTCAAACATCCAAAATTACTTGTTTCAACTAAATTCATCAAGAATTTCCATGAAAATCTTCATAAATCCTTTTTCAAACATCCTGAAATATTTGAAAGACTCATGATCATCATCTCATTGTTATTGAATCAACAAAAATCCATATTTGAATCATCTCAAATATTGTCTTCACAAACACTCTGTAAATACCCGTAAAACATTATCTAGAACACTTCTGTAGGATTTCATATTTATTGTAATGTTTCATTCGATAAAACATTATAGGAAATTAACCATCCCATAATTATCAATATATTTATTTTATTTGAAGAAATTGTTTTACTCGAAGCTATATAAATAGATTAGAATTAATGTTCTAATTCCTTTTCCAGGAACTCTCTATCTGATGAGATTTAAAATGATGATCTAGTGGAATCACACCCTTTCTCTCTTTAGTGAACTCACTCTAAAACCATTGTCTGATAACTCTGTTTTAATTATTTATTCTGTAAACATTTTCTAAAAATCTCAATTGTTTAGTGAACATAGAATCTTTCCTCTAACTGAGGAACCCACATCAAATATTCTTTAATTGGACCCTAACTAGAGGCAATATCCTGATTTAGTTTTTTGAAAATCACTTTCTAATGAAATAATGAATTCATTTTAAGAAACATTTAGTTCCATACATAGTATAATATTCATATAATGATCTGTATCATCTAAAAAATATAGTCTATTCGTCATTTATTCCTTTTTTTGGTATACATCATTTAGAAACATTATAAATAATACTCAACATTTTCATGTGATTTATATATTAATAAAAAAATAAAACCCAAACAAATCCTCCTTGATTTTTAAAATATAGGAAAAAAGTATTCATCAATATAAGGAAATATAACTACTATAGAATTTGTTTTTTTAGAACTATAATTTTTTTATCATTTCTGAAAATTAATTTATGTTCAAAGTTTTGTTAAAAGGTGGTAACCTTTAGCCATGCTAAGAAAGTACTGAAAAACGGACCCTTTGTCAATGCTAAACATAAGTGCTAATAAAGGAAACCTTTTATCGGAGAATTTTCAAGCACTAATAAAGGATCCTATTAACTTCACATATATTTTTGGTGATAACTGATTTATTTTTCATCCATTTTTAGCACCGATAAAATAAAATAAAATAAATGTTTAATATTTCAATGCTCACAACCCCCTTTTTTCAGAGCTCAATCTCCCTTTTATCAATGTTTAATACCCAAACCTCAAACTCCTATTAAAGTGAAATTTCCTCCCATTACCCATTTATTAATTCTCGATCCTCCTTTATCTACAATCTTCCCAACCAATGATCAGCCACAAATACCGAGATTCGATCCTAGAACCCACTCATTCAAAGGGAAGGCCCTTATAACTACTCAATATATATTTTTCATCTTTATTTAAACATATATATATATATATTATAGATTATTTATATATATGTATTTTTTAATGAACATTTTATTTATATATTTCTTTCTATTATTATATGTAATTATTTAATTCTTTGTAATTACATTTTCAAAAAATGTTAATATATTTACATATGTTTACATAGATACTTTTTAATTTACATTTTTTTGTTTTCCTATTTTTTATTATTTACAAATAATTGTAGATTTAAATATAAATTTATTTATGGTATTTATTAAAAACATATTTATGGAATATAGATTTATTTGTGTGTGTGTTTGTGAATTTTTTTTATGCATGTGTGTGCATGTTTATTATTATGTATTTTATTAGGAGTGTGTGTGTGTGTGTTTCCATATATATGATTATATATATTTATTCTTTTCAATATTTTGACCATTTTATAAGGAATAATACATATGTATACACGCCAACAATCAAACTAAACTGTAGACTGTATTATTTTTCCATTGATATGTTGATATATTTATATATATGAAATTATATTTTTCATTATATATATTGGTTTTAATATATATATATATATATATATATATATATATATTAATATTAATATATATTTATATATGTTAAATTATATAAATAATATATATCTTCTTTATTATTACTTGACACATCTATCGTAGGGTGTGCAAAATGTTTCAATTTTTTTCCAAATTCAAAAATGTCGATGACCATGGTTTTCTCACTTGAGGAGCTCCATAGCCCCTCACTAAGCAATTCCTAAGTCACTTGTTGTCTTTTTTACGTTCATATTATTTTATGAAAAAAATTAAGATAGGGGAAGGAGAATATAATTAAAAACTGAACATCACTTCCAAATTCTATGAAAAATAGAATGAATGATGTTATAGAAGAAAGGAAATTTTCTCGAGAGACTTATCTACAGAGAACCTTTATAATATTTTTGTACATATACTTAATGAACAAACTCCATAAAATTTCTAGACACCACATTCTACCATTGTTTTGAATGTATAGTACACTCAACAATCTATGTGAACATCATAAAACTACCTCTTAACAGATGAAGAATTGTTGTAGAATAAGAAGTTATTCTTTATATGATCGTAGTGAGGATTACATCCACCCAAAATCATCCTCTTATTGTCCTAATAAAAATTTAAATTTTATACTTGGATTAAACACTATATTACTCCCATACGATATTCCTCATTTCACATAATCATTATTATCTCTATACGAGTTCACAGTCAAGAATAGGATTTATGTACTGAGAGAGATAAATAATTTAGGAACGCATTATTTGAATATTCATTTGAGGTATCATGAAAAATAATTAATACTAAAAACTATAGTAGAAAATTAAATAATAGTTTCATGATAATTTCATAGTGAAGTTGTTTATCCACATTTGTCTTCATGGAACCATGGTATTTATAGGTACAAAACCATCCATGATTTGGTCTTCAAATCAATAAATATCTTCCTCAAATTCCTAAAGTTTTTTATCGTTGAATTTTTTCAACATTTCCTCTTTTAATTACATGAAATTATCTCTATTAAATGACCCTTTAATTATCTATAATATATCTTACATATCATTGACTTTCCGATATTTCCTTATCTTCACCCATGGCGATATAGATAGTTAATTTTACGTCATCATCCTTTTTATACAAATTATTTTACCTATGAGCAATTTTAATCATCAGTATCCCCATGTCACACATGCATTGAATGAGGTGTCCCATCCTAATATTTACTCTATTTTTAAACCATGTATCACATGTAAAAGTTATGAGGTTTCCTAACCTAACTTGTTCGTTGGATGGATCTTCAATATGGAATAATAAGCCATTTGAGTGGGTCCTTTGATATTGGGATTCCAATTTCAACAATAGGGAAAGGCATGAATGTTTATAATTATTCTTGTACGTATGGCCTCAGTAATCCTCGATATGATTGGAAGGAAACTCATGTGGTCTATTCTCAATGACTATTTGTACAACACAATCCTAACTATATGGAGGGATTTTCAATTTATCATATGATATCCTCTTTGTTTATGAATCCATGATGTCCATGGGATATCAACATGGAGATCATGCTATTTCAAACTATTCTCATTTATCTCTAGTGGTTTCTGATATCATCATTATTTTTACATTATAGTTACCAGATAAATCCCATTTGATGATAAGTATAGAGATTTATATGATCATGTTTTTATTCCATGCTCCCAAAGAATGATGAAAGGTGGGGGGAGAAACACAGTCATTATTTCATATAGGAAGTTTGTTTAAGAAAATTACCCCTACCACACCTCCAATTCTATCAAATAGATGTCTATCGGATCTCTCACATGACACAAAGAAGATATCTTATCTTGAATTGATGATCCTAGAAGTGTCCACAGAACCTCATTTTATAGGCATGGTAGGAGGTTTCATGATTGAAACAACTCACACATATCCCACACAAATCCCCACCTACCTTTAGTAATGGAAGCCTATGCATTCAACATGTGTAGAATCTAATATTGTAGAAGCAAATGGGGTGGTGGGGTAGGTTCACAAACCACCTCCCATGGAAGCTAGAAAAAAACCATCATTTATCCCCTATCTTCTACAATCCAGTAGAATGTATGAAAATTTCATTATTCTCCTAAGAAACCATAGTTGATAACATATCTATTGAGTTATCCATTTTATGGATCTTCACAAATCTCAATTTCTATTGATTGATCACCTCGCACCTCCAGTGATAATGAATGTCAATGTTAATTGTCCAGGAATGGTACAATGAGTTCTTTCTCTATTACAAAGAACTTAGACAACATCAATGAACCTTTTACTTCTTCTGGCTAAATTTTTTATCCTAGATAAAGTTATTTTTCCAAAACAACAGTTTTCTATCTTACAAAGTAGAAATGTATTATACTTCTATTATAGAAAATGTGACACACTATTCAACCATTAATTACATGATACAACTCCTCCTATAAAACCATATACGTATACTCATGTAGTATTTTTAATATCAAGATATCCAGCTAAACCTTTATCTATATAACCCTCCAACAATGGGTTATCTCCCTTGTTGCACAAACTTGACTTTGATGTACCATTAAGATACATCATTATCCATTTTACTACATTAGTATGATTCTTTCCATTATTGTGGAGATATCATATAATGATTCATAATTATAGGATAATGACTTGGCTCAAACTCATC
Source organism: Viscum album (assembly GCA_963277665.1). Taxonomy (NCBI): domain Eukaryota; kingdom Viridiplantae; phylum Streptophyta; class Magnoliopsida; order Santalales; family Viscaceae; genus Viscum; species Viscum album. The sequence goes on along the minus strand of OY728134.1, from coordinate 408,279,482 downwards.
ATATCATACATCAGGCGTCTATCTTCAAAGGATTATGGTTTCAACTTTACCTCCTCGATTTCAATCCAGGATAAAAGATATTAACTCTTTTTAAACATCAATTACTCAGGAAGAATAATTATCATTATTTTTGATTCTTCCATATTAAAAAGTTTCATAACATTTTCAACATACTTCTCCACAGATATTCATAATTTCATCCTATTTAATTAATGAATGATCTAAAACGCAAAAAAGATGTTGAGCTTCTATAAGACCCATCATATCAAAAGACATAGATAACTCCTTAAAAAAGATGATCTTTTCTACAATATTCCCAGTGTTCAATATGTCATCAACATAATGTAGATGAGAGAAAGTGTTACCATCGCATAATCACTGTATGTAAACAAATTTGTCTTCTTGTGTTGACTTATAACCATGACTAAACAAGAATGAGTAATACTCTTGTACCACTATTTTGGAGATGTTTTAGTCTCAATAAGTTCTTAATAAATTTTTAGATATGTATTTCTTACCCAAATAAATCAAATCCATTATTATGATTCATATATATCTCATCTGAAAAATTAGTGTATAGAAATTATATCATTGCATCAATCTATTCATGATCCATGACCATGCTAGCCACAAATCTAAAAATGACTCAGATTGAATCCAAATTCACCACAGGTGAAAATATCCCTCCAAATTCAAATTATTTCTCATGAAGTAATATAATTTTTACTAATAAATATTTGTTTTATTCTTACATTTTTTCATCCTTCTTTATCTTGAAAACTGATTTTTTTAATTTCCTTCTTACATTTTTATAGTTCCACAAAATCATATGTCTGGGTCTTCATCACACACTTGATCACATCCTCTATTCCATGCATCCACATGATTTTTTTGGATGAGACACTACTCCCTGGTATTATTATCACTCCACGTCATCATCCAGTAACTGGTTCTTCGATTCAATAAAATTTATTTTTGGAAACCCTCATTGTTAAGATTAGAAACCCTATAAAATTTTAGGTTTTGGATGCATACCATCACCTAGATCCTATTATTGTTCTATAATATCTTATAGAGAGGATTGAGTGTCCCTTATTAATATCATCTTCCCCTACCTCCTGGTCTTCTATTGATGATTCTTCTTCCACCTCTTCCACATCATTGAAAATTGGTGTTGATATATGTGTTAGATTATGAATTGATTCCTTGAAAATTTTCCTTCATGTCATTCTAGGGTTTGGAATGTCCCTGATCATTTATTTTCCAAGTAACATGACATCTCTTATTATGATCACCTTTTACTATTTTGGGTCCGAAATCTTGTATTTAATCTCCTCATCTCTATAATAGATAAATATTCATTGAGTATGTTTTCTTTAATTGATTATTCCTACGCTCTATGGAAACATGTGGAAATTTCCAACAAAAAATTCTCATAAATGAGAGTGAATGTGGTATTTAATAGACCATCTATTTTATGGAATCTTAAAATTCAGCATGATCAATGGTGATCTGTTGATGTGGTTTCTTGAAACATAAAAAACATCTTCCAAGACTAATTTATGACGATTATCCAAACTCATCAAACATATAAACGTCTTCATGATGTTTTTGTTTTTTCATTCCATAGGTACATTATGTTGTGGGGAGTATGAGACAATCCTCACATGTTGGATGATCTGAATCCTACAATAGGAAACAAATTCCCTGGATATGTACTCTCATCCATTATCTTAATGAATACACTTCACCTTCCTTCTAGTTTCATGCTCCACTATAGCATGGAACATTTTGAAGTATATTGGTGCTTGATCCTTATCCCACCATAAGAACACCCACATCCTTTGATATTACTTATCAATATAGCATAGAAAATATTTTTTACCTCATAGAGAATCAACATTCATGGATTCACATAAATCATGGTGCACCAAATCTAGCTACTATGATATCCTTAATAAAGAATTTTTTTAATGAGATATTATGATTATTCTCACGCAAGAAGTATTTATGGGGATTGGGTTATGTATCCTTATCAACACTGATGAACTTCTTATTCATCAGGGTAGATAACCTTATTCACCCATGTGGTTGAGTATCCTATGCCACATATTTTATAATGTCACTCCTTCAACTTTTTTGTGGTTTTCATCACATATGTTCAAATGAATTTTTAAAAAATACATTATATGTGTCCTCTATTGATGATGTTGGCTCATTTTTTTACCTTCCATGATTTATTTCTATAGATGTTGTCATATCCTTGTCAGTCATTAGCTGTTCATGATAACAAGATAATCCAATTTATTAGAACATGTCGAACATCATTTAGGGTGATTATGTACCAAGGATCATCTTGAATCGTATGTAACCCATAACAATAAACTCCACTGAACTATAATTTCCCAAGTTAAATTCACAGATGTCAACAATTTGATATGTTAATAAATACATATGATGCAGTTTGATGTGGGATGATGATGTATTATCGACCACCCATTATCTATAATGGATTGATGTGTGAAAGAAACTCCCTCCCATATCTTTTTAGGAAAGTATAAATTCTATGGCGACACTCACATGTTTTTATTATTTTATTATTTTTCAGTTGCTATTTTGATCTTTTCTTATAGAAGCTTTCAAAAAGTCTTATTCATGTGTCCTTCCACTTCATAATGTTATAATTTTTGTTTTGGCCTCCATACATATTTGGACCAGCTTATACTCTTTTATCGGCCTCTACATTATAGACCTCAACCTCATCCTTATTATCTCCCTCGCTTCTCTAGGATTTGAGCTTATGTCTGGTTAAAACAATCATCGTTCATTTGTGTCTCCTAATTCGAAAGGGAATCTTTTTCCAGTATAATGGTACGTTTTCCTTTGTTTGCTGATTTTTAGAGTTAGATGAAAAATGTATCCCAACAATCAGAAATTATGAATATAAGGTGCCTTTCCTGATCTTCATCAGTTAGAGACTTACTTGAAACCACCATTTTATTTAACAAGATTTGGAACACTCTAGTGTATTTGGATATAGAGTTTCCACTTTGTAATAAAATATTAATCAACCTCTTAAACAATTGGATATTTTTTAGAGTGGTCATTGATAGGTATATATAATCCAACATCATCAATAGTTGGTACATGCAGGTATCTTTAGAATCAATGTGGTAAACCCTGTGATTGATCCACTGGCTAATATTCTTGATTGTCTTTTTATTCAAATTCATCCACTTTTCTATATTAGAGTCATCTTGGTCGAATCCCTTTATCTCTTTGGGATAAAAAATTTCAAAAAATTGAGAGAACAATTGTGGCTTTAATGATCGAAAATGTGGGAATCGACTCTTGGATCATCAAAATTGGAAACCAATTGATCAATATATCACCATGTTAGTGTTAACATCCATGAGAGAATGATTATGCAACACTAATGAGGCACACGAAAACAAATTCATGAATCTTTCTAGAAATTGCATTGGCACAAAATAAAATACCACCTTCTCTAACAATGCGTTATTGAATAACATAAAAATTAGTTGTGTATTGGGAGCTCATTTGTTCTCTACTTTTAGACATCATTCGAACCATTAGAATTGGATCAACATGAATATATAAAATATTCCTTCAAAACATGATTTTGGTAAACACTTATTATTTGCTTAGAAAAAAAATCTCAACTTCATGCCACCATTTCATGAAAAATGGCATTGATTCCACTTTTCTGATTCACTGATAACAAAGATAGGTAAAGGGAGGGAGAGAAATATATATTTTTATCATGAATAGATGTTACAAAAGACCCATACCACACCCATTTTCCTTCAAATAAATCTCTCTTGGTTCTATAATTTGGTACAATTTAGCTCTATTATCATTAATTTATGATACTATAAGGCTCCCTATACCCTCCTTTTATAATTATTATAGGAGTTGTATAGTTTAACACAAATCAAACCAATCCCCTAAAAAACTCCACCTAACTTCAATCATAGCCACACGCACATTCAACATGTGCATCGAAAAATATTTAATCAACAAAGGGGATGGAGGGGTGGGGGAACAAGCCACCTACCTTGATTGATGGAAAAAAAATCATATCACCATATCTAGTGATGATTCATGAATTCCTAAAACTTTTTATGTGGTGGAAAAGGTGATAGTTATAGTAGAAATGTTCCATGTAAGTAAATATATAGTTTTCAATTGGATAGAATGGTCACAACTGGCTGTAGAGGGAGACTGTGGCTGCTATTGGTAGTGACACCAATGGTAGTAAGCAATGGAAACTAGTGGTAATAGAAACATGAAATGGTTGAGTGAATCGAAATTGGAAATTCTATCAAGTACCTGTGCACCCCAAGTGGTATCATGTGATGGTTGGAGGAATTGGGTGTCATAGTTGATGGTAGAACATGCTGATACGACCTAGTAGTAGATGATGACAGCAGTGCTCCCTTATACATATCAAGACCATTATCACAAAACATAAAGAGAAAAAACATATTTGAGAAAATAAATATTATGTTTCAATACATATTTAGTATAAAATAAATCATATTTATGAAAATATATTTTATATATAAAAATAAAAAAAATTATAAATATTTTATTTTTAATCATTTATATTTATTATGAAGGTATCCTTTTATCAATTCAATGAAAAACGGTGACAATTGGGTCCATTAACAGTTCAAAAAAAGCACTGATATAGGAAATTAAAAATACTTATAATGGGGGCCTTTATAAATGATAAATAGGCACTAAAAAAGTCATTATTTCTTTGGATTATTATAGCACTCATAATGACATCATTTATCTATGTATTTAGTTAGTACAAATAAAATTACATGCTTTATCATTGTTATTTTCTTAACAATGATAAAAGTTATCGAGTAATGAGCATGAATATGTTGTGTGGGAGTGGGTATACTTTATAAACACAATATAGAAGTGTTTATAATTTTTTTCCATGAAAAGGATATGGTGGTGAGGGAAACAAGATATAAGGTGAAGTAACTAAGATAAAAAAGAGTGGTGAGAATGCTAGATGGCCAGTGTAAAAAAACAGTGTTTTGGAGTATATTATTTAGTGTTGGTTTCCACAACAAATGATAAAAGTTTTATTTTTATTTATTTAGTGGCACTTTTGGAAAACCACTACTAATTAAAAATTTTTTATTTAGTGATTGTTCAATTTGCAGTGGTTTAAACACCCCACTAAATAATAAGTTGTCGTTTTTATTATTATTTTTGAACAAATAATATTCTAAAAAATGTATTTATTTGGTTGATTTATAATTATATATTTCTTATTGTTTATATATTATTGTTTGTATTACTTCTTTTGTTGTTTTTGTTGTTGTTCTTGTTCTTGTTATTATTTTTATTATTATTCATTATGAAATATTTATTATTTACATTTATTTTATGTGTATTTACAATTATTTGTTTAAAAATTTAAATAATTAAGATTGGTTGATCAAATTTTTTTAATTTCTTATTTTTTATTTTTATCTATTTTCTAATTATTATTTACTAATTAATAATTAATAATTATTTTTAAATATATTTATTTATATTATATATTTTTTTGTGCATGTTGGTGTGTATGTGTGTGTTATGGGGTATATATATAAATAATTATATGTATATAAAGATATATATTAATGCATATTTATAAATTATATATCATATATTGTATATTATATATTTGAAAATATTTATATATATTATGCTGTAATATATGAGTGTGTGTGTGTGTATTTATATATCTTTATATCGGTGTTATTATAATTTGTAATTTTTATATATAATTATCTTCAACTATATATATTTGTGTGTATTCATATATATTTATGTATATTTATATACAATTATATATATTTATGGATATTTATTGTATTCATATACATTATAAATATATATATGTATTTATATTCATATTCATATTTATATATATTTATAGTATTTTTTATTTATATTTATTTATATATATTATATGGGTATACATATAATCTTATATTTTATAATATGTATAAATATGTATATTATATATTTTTATGAAAATTTATTTAGGTTAATAAATTTTTATAGCGATTTGTAACCATAAATGAATATTTATATACAAAAATATATATTATGTAAATAAATATAGAAATATATTTATTTGAAAATATATAATAAATAATAAATTAATAAAAAAACAGTCGCTATATATTAAGTGGTGATTTTATCCACTGATACATAAATATTGTTGAAAAAATACTATAAAAATATTACCAACATGTAAATACATGACGCATTTAGAAAGAATCACAAATCATTTATCTGTGGCTTAAATCACCACTAAATGTTTAAAAACATACCATTAATATTTTACATACATGTAATTGGAATTTCATGTTTTTCTAGAGAAATGAAGGACAACGATATATAAAAAAATCATGGAATGCATGACACGGCTGAATGGATGAATAGAATGTTTATGGAAAGAATATAGATCCTGAAATTGCATTAAATATATAAATTTTTTGTTATATCTTATAAAGTCCATTGATTTTTATTTTTAATTATCCAAATATCTAAACCTTTTTAATTATGTAATTATCCCTTTTATATATTTCTTCAAATGTATACTATAGATTTCTTTGAAAAAACATTATTTTTATTTTGTACCTATTCCCATTAATGTTATTTTTTCAAAAAATCATATAATGATTTTTTATTTCTTCAGTTTATTCATTCACAACAATTATTTTACATTGTTTTATGTCTTTTGGGATGTATATAAAATACACTCAAACCCCATTCAAGGATACCTTAATATTTATGGTTTTACATTTTTTAATGTGAATATAACTCCCCAAATAGCCACTATAAATCTCACCTTCAATGTTATTCTATAATCTAAATGCAGAATCTTTATCTTATATTTAGTTTCACACTCCACCATAGTGTGGAACATCATGAATTAGTCAATTATTTTATCCTTCAAAAGAAAAAATTGAACCTCCATGCCCTTTTAGATGCATCATTATTAAAGGATATGAAATAGTTGTTTCCACCCTAGGAATCCACCACCATGGGTTGGAATACATCAGTGTGATCCAAATCAATTAACTCAAATCTCCTTGAAAATAGTATTCAATAAGACTATAAGCTACTAACCATGTAGTTATTATTTCGATGGATAATGTGATGCATCATTTTCAACACTAATGTACTTCTTATTAATTATAGAAAATAACCTACTATCACATATGTGGTCGAGTATCCTATGCCCAATAATTTATGACGTCTGTCCTTCCACCATGTGGAGCATTCATAAACATATATTTACTAGATTCTTTTACAAACATACCACGTATGTTCCCTCATGTAATGATGATGGATCAAGTTTTCATCATCCATGATCCTTGTTAAATACATTTTCATAGCCTTTTCAGTTAAAGTCTAGTCCTTATAATAGTTTATTCCAAAGGATTAGAACATGTCATACATAATTTATGGTGATTGTGTATCTTACAATCACCAATAACTGGATATCACCAATTCCAACAATATCCACGAAACTCAAATTCCCTATTTGACTACACTAAAGTCACTATTTTGATATGTCAAGAAATACTCACAATTTAGAGTGATGTGGAATGGTGATTCGGTATCGACCATCCATTTTGTGTCTTGGCATTATGTGTGAAAGAAAGTCTCTTATTTATCTTTTAAGAAAAGCACAAATTCCTTAATGATAATCTCATGTGCATCCTCATGTCTTGTTTGACTATTACTACCTTTTCCTTTTTCTTAGTGAAAATATCAGGAGTTCTTATCCATATGTCCCACTATGACAAAATGGTAGCATTTTTATTTTGGCCTTCTACTATCTATGGGCCATCCTCTACTTTTTCTTCATCCTCTATTTATTAACCCTCAAACAACTCCTTTTTATCTCCCTCGCTTATCTAGGATCATAGAATGAATCTAGTTTTATATTACATCCTTCCTTCAGGCATCCTCACTGAATAGTTATTACTCTATGATTTATGTAGTAATATTTCCTCTACAAACATTGTTTCTTAGTGAGGTGACAAGAAATCCCAACGATCAAGAAGTATCCATAGTATGTTTTTCTACAAATCATCACTTGTTAGAGTCATTCATGTATCCACTAATTGATTCACCTATCTATGGAACTCACTACTATGTCTAGATATTGATTTTATCCATTTGAATTGAATATCCATCAATTTTTTTAATAAGATTATCTTTTTTTGAGAAGAAATTTATTTCTACATATTATCTAAATCCATAAATACTGTTTACATACTTGTCTCTTAAGCCACATGGTGTTTGATGTTGTGATAAATCTACAAGTATTTTTCTTTGGTCATATTCTTATTTACATTTTTCCAATCTGCATAATGTGTGGAATTTGGGTTGACTCACATATTTTAAATGTGTTCAATAAAAATAATTATCATTAAGGAGATCATCCATTTGACACTTAATAGAAAACTAGTTCAAATAATTCAACATGATCATCTCTCATATGGATAGTCATTCTATTGATTTTAAAAAAAAATTGTTATGATTTTGGATAAATTGATTATATCATTGCATTAGAAATAGACGTAAATTATGGAATCGACTCTTTGTCCATTGAAATAAGACATAGGTTGATAAATATATGGACAAATAGGTTTCAATGGTTAAGATTGACTAATAATGTGGCAGTGATGTCATGCACAAGAGAAGCTAATGAGAACCCACAAAAAAATACCCTTGTAATGGAATATTACCATCTTATATGGAAAAGAGTTAATATAGAACCCAAACAATGATCAAACATTGACTAAGATGGGGGATCTCATTTTAGCCCTATTTTTGATGTTTTTTTCACCAGTTGAATTGACTCAACCAAAACATTTATAATCTCTCTTGGAAACAAGATTTTGAGAAACATGAATTTTATAGCCACTATAAAATACCAATATTCGCTGTTTTTTCACTACAAATGGTTCTGATACCCCATGTTGTGATTCACTAGTCTTTAAAGGAGATGAATGGAGGGATAAAAGAATATGTTATTTTAGTAATAAAATTGTTACAAAAGACCCCTCCCACACATTGTGTGATACAACATCTACTCTGAAGCATAGGTCCTTTGAGGGAATTTCTGAATCTCTCAAATATTTATACCAGTAAATCATGGGGAAGGGGAAAACAACCTTTATTGAAGCTACTCAATGCATTATATAAGAAAATATTATGGAATATATTCATTATAATATTTCCCACATTTAATTTCATGTTATGGGATTCCCTTGGAGTCTTCCAGAGCTTAGAAAATGACTCATTGATATATGGGGTTTCGATGTTTGGAAACTCACTACAATGGGGACAGTATGATTTCACATTTTATTCTTGAATTTAGTTATGAAGTAATGATCATGGGGGTTTGGTCTTATGAATTTGAAGATTGGGGTCCATCATATTCAATATTGGGATCTTGAATTTAATCCTGTGACTGAAAAAAATTCAAGAACACAAATAAAGGATAATTTTCATGGAATAATATGGTTTCATTGGCATCCACAAATATTATGGGAAGTTTCCACAACTACCGTTGTTCCAATTAAGATGGATAGGGAAATAGAGATGTAAATATATGGCCATTTTACCCAACTACATATAGAGGTTGATCTCACTTCCCCTTTGATCAAAATAGTTATAATCTATTCAAATTAAAATGTTTTTTATTTCTCCATTGAATTTATAAATGTAACTGATTTTTGAAAAGGTTTTCACAAAATTGGTCATGTATTTTAAGTCCACCTACAATTAAATTAGCCTTATAAGAATCACTAATGACCAGATTTGGGGAAAAGAGGACTAAATTCAAAATTTGATAGATGAACTCCCTCATAGATTATTTAATCTAATGAAGAACCATGATATAAATATCATTATCTTCTTTAACAACCATTGGAGAGTACCACTGGACTTAGATATCTCCCAAGAAATACCTTCATGTAGCTAGGGTTGTACAAACAACTCAAACAAAACATTGTTGAATCCAAAAGCAAGATCTAGATAGCTCTCACGCATGAAGCATCAAGTGTTAAAAGAATATTGAGGATCACATCAATATCTTCCAATAACCATACATAATCCACTAACACCATATCACCACTTGAAATTTTGTATTAAGATTCATGATTTTTAAGATGGGGATTGAGATCATGGAAGTTTCCACATACAACACTCCAAATGGATTATGGGTACGCACAAAAACTAGACAATCCTTTCCATTTATTCATGCGGGTAAAAAATATAATACCTGAAGAATCTCAATTCACACCTAAAAACCAATCAATTCCCATAAAATGTAGTAAACATGTCCAAAACTAACAATCTAATAATTAAGCATAATTATTCACAAAAACCTAATTTTCTTTTTAAATGAACATTTTCACAAAAGAATCCTGAAATCTATTTCTACTGATTCATCTTTCAAAAATCAAGCTAACACAAATTAAGAAAAACAACCTTTGTGGAACACAATCACAAATTACTCAAATAGGTAATGTTACAAAAACATCCTTTTAAAAACAAAATTTGTTTGAAAACCAAGAATCTATATAATTAACATTGAAATTCATTTCAATTTTTTATAACATATTCCAAATTTATTTGCAAAAAAATATCCTATTGATTATGAAATGATTTAAAACTTTTTTTGTGTCATTTATATGGATACCCTCATAATCATGTTTTAATTATCCTATCAACAAAAAACAATAAAAAAAAATTAAATTTTATAATTTTTTTAAATATAAGATAAGTGACTCATCCAATTTATTCATAAAACCATATTTTGATAATAATTTTTTTTAAAAAATATTGGTAATTCTGAATATTTTGGTCTTAAAAACAAAGTACTAAAAGAACCACAGAACCCTTCAAAAAAAATTCACAATATTCACATACAAAAGGGTATAAAACTCTCCACGATCCACCGACTACATGTGGAAATTACATTACGAGAAGTGAAGAATTGTTTTGAATGTGAAAAACTCAACCTGGGATAAAAAAATTGATGGGTATGGTTTGGATTAATGTATTGTTAAATTTTTCTACAACAATGCATCACACTCTTTAAAAGAGGCATACCTAACCACATATGCACCACACATTTCCCAATATTTTCATACTAACTGTGCAACTGAGATGTTATTAAATTTCCATCCCAAAACAAAGGAATGACAGCCAATATCACTTACACACTCAAAGGGTTTAGAAAACCTCAATTCATATACATATCTGTCCCATTAACATAAAAAATCATAATCTTAATTCCAAATCCAATCATCCCATTAAATATTTAGTCTTTTGATGAGAAATACCTAGCTATTCTCTCACCATTCATACCACCCATGTTCCGAAATCATATTCTTCTATCAACCAAGATATCCCTAGATAATAAGGGAAACTAAATAATATTATCCTCTTACAAAAGGAATCCAAAAACAATCTTTGATAACATTTTCTAGCTATCCAATATGGGATAAAATCAATCATAGAACCCACCCCATCCCACCCAAAGGTCCCAATGAAATTCCTAAAGGCAACAATCTAGAAACTAGTTACTGGGAAACACAAGAAACCATTTTTGAATGATTTCTCCCAAACACGACATAAATGATTAAGGAATAAATAATGATAAAAAATAAATAATTACGCCAAACAAGTCATAACCAACTAAACTAATCCGAATCATTTATATAAAAATAAACAGAAAAACTATCCATAAAAACTGGATACAATAAACAATAAAAGATATATATTCAACCAAAAATAAAAAATTATATACCAACTCAAGTCTAGCTAGAGATAATTTCCAGAAAACCAACAATTTCTCACCACAACCCACGTCACCCCATGTTGGCCTCAAATAATGAATAGTGGATAAAAATATGATCCTAGAACATAAAATTTATATACATGAGTTAACAATCTCTATATCTCACAACAACCCAACAAACTTGTTAAATATGTTTCATAAGTAAATTCATAAAATCTAGTTTGCATGTAAACTGTAATTTTTACATATTCACATATAACTTTTAAAAAAACAAAAAAAACATATTTCTATTTCATAACATTTATATTTTTTTTCCAAAACTATACAATTCTTTGAAAATATTCCCAGAAGAAAATGATATTTCAAATCGACACACCCATTCACATTTCTAATAAAATGTTATTATATTTTTTGAAATAAAAATTATCACTTCAAGATATATAACCTGTTGATTCCATCACAAAACAAAAAAAAAACCATTATAAATTCTACTTCAAAAACCAAAAAATATTATTGAATTTAAAAACATGTTTACAAAACATCTTTTAATTTTTTTTTCTAATGGAAATGACCCAACACATACATGGGTCAAGCATAACAAAACCGGTACCATCCACCACATAAGATTTATATCAAATATAAACAAGGAGATGTTCTATATCAATTAATATAGGGAAAAAATACAAATCAGCACTAGATTATAATCCCCTTAACCATATAAAAAGCCTGAAATTGAAAGTTTCATTGGGTCTATTCTATTGTTAAATAACATATAAATCACCTGTCTACATAATAATTTACTTACTCATTAACCACCTACCAACATACTCTAATGATCAAACTATAAGTCATATAAATATAATACAAAATCCTCATAGTGATAACTAACCCCTACCATACCTTTTTAATAGCATGAATTGATGGCCCCTAGTGACATGTGAACCGATTAGAATAATAGACAATATCCACCATTTATTACTAGGGCTCTAACAACCAAAAAGGATGTAATGAATAAGAACATTATTTCCAAGTCTTATACACAAGGCATAATTATATACAACCTTCATACCTAGTGCACAATAATGAATATCCTCATATAATAAATTCCCCCAAGGAATAATAAAACACATTACCACAAAAGTTGGGAAATAAGAATCTCATAGAGATAGATAACCCACACAAGGGAAATGAAATGATTCATAGAGTGATCGAGAAACCACACATGGGGTAATCCAACTAAGTGGAATTCCAAGGGTTCATTTCACAATAACCATTTTAAAACTAATGTTTTAATTTATAATTTTACACCAAACATGTATTTAGATCACAACCCCTTTCAAATATCATAAAATTACATTCCATAAACTCTTTGGAAAATTATGGAAATGAAACGCCATTTAAAAACATCATAAAGTCACCCTCCCACAAGGGTTTATTAATTGAACTAAAAATGAAGTGCTAAAACATTCATTTTTATCAATCAAATTCTAAAAGAACCATTAATTCATTTTTTACACGGGTTAAAACACACAAAAATTTCAAATAAACATTTTAAATACCTTAATGAACTCTTAAAAAATAAATTTGAGGAAGAAACACAATTTAATTCAAATCACAATTAAAAATATATTTTTCATGAATATAAAAACCAAAAACAAAATAAAATCCAACACACATCATTAAAACCATATAAAATTTCCCCTTGGGAATTTCACAAAATCATAGCACTTCTAAATATTCCATCTCAAACACAAAAAAAATAATTTCAATGAGAATCCATTTTTGTTGAGATCCAAAAATGAAATGGGCTTTAAAACATCATAAGGGTATAGTATATAATCATAAATTCAACAAAAAGTCAATTAGAAAGCTCAATAACACATTGAATCCCTAAATGAAACAATTTGATATATATTTACATAAGGAACATTAGAAAACCAAGTTAAAATATGTCACCAAGAACACCTAAAGAGATATAAATGGAATCTATAAACCTTGTCACCTAAAACACTAACAATAGATCCACTAAAAACACTAAAACCATCTAAAATAGTTCTAGGGTTCATAAGGGATCCAATTTATAGAGAGGAGATAGAGAGGATGGATGAAAAGGTTATGAAAGTATTAAATAGCTCAAAACATCTTTTAAATCAATAAAAATAAAAAAGATATCAATGTCAATGGGGGATGGAGTTCTTCTATGTGACCCAAAGTGTCGGATGACATGAATGGAGGGGAAGAAGAGTAAAACCCCTCTTAATTTGAAGAGGGATAAAGTGTAACTTCCCAAAAAAAATATACACATGCGTAGGCCGCATAGTTTGGCCATAGGGTTTTCGAAATCATCTTCCAAACATGTGTTGGCCACAACCTAGGCCGTACCCCACACACAGTTCACCATGGACACTACATAGTTAGAAAAACAGTGTTCTAACCATGTTTTTTAAACTATAAAAAACAAAATATACATAAATTTACCAAAACATGCACAAGTTATGTGCCACGCCATTGACCCACAAAGTATCATGAACTTTTTATCTTGTGGGGTTACATGGTATAAACAAAACAGTTCACAACCCATACTAACAATCGTTGCATAATTCTAAATGAAATGATAACGATCCATAGGATAGGTGTTAGCATAGTTGTTATCTAACTGTTTTTCTTAACAATGAATAGTAAGGAACCTCTATTAATTTCCATGATCCAAGCCTAACCCCTATTGGAAATGAAACCACACCTTATCCTCATAAAATAATACAAAAAATGCATAGTGACACTGTGGGTGTCACAAACTCCCAACCATTTCATTTTCATCCCTAAAATGTCCACAGTCAAAAAGAAGGGAAATAGAAAATAGAATATTGAATAAGAACTCACAAATAGTATAACACCCTAATATTTCATGATATTTTTTCCTTTTAATGAAATTCAATAGCTTACATTGCTCGCAGCACCGAGTTTGAGCACACTATAATCTATCAAACTGGTCATTTAGAAAGTTCATATGAATATTATTTAACACAATATTAAATTTATAAATTTTAATTTTTCTAAAATAGGATTCATTTTTGAAATCATAATAACAACATTATCTTAGGATGTGTTTTTGATATTTTTTAAAAAATATTCATTTAATGATGAATAGGGAAATATACTACATTGTATTTAAAAAATGAAATTTTAAATTAAATAATTATTGTAAAATAAATTGTATTTTTAAAGATAAAATATATAACAAAATATATATTAATAAAATTTATTTAATTGGAATTTTTTAATAAAATCAGATAAAAACATACAGAACATTTAAACGTCTCTTTTACCCACATTTTAGCCACATTGGAATTCCACATAATTTATCAACTTCTCTGAGTTGAATTATGACGAAATGACATAAAAGGCAATAATTAGTATAACATTTAGTGTCTAATATAATCAAACTAGATTTTTTGAACTGTAACTTTAGTAAACTTTTATTTATTTATCACAATTATGGTTAAATCATGCAATTAAAGGTAAAAATTATATTATAATATTTAAACATTAACCTAACACTGGTCATAATTTCATTTGATAAGTGGTATTTGACCAAAATCAACCTTAGGATGAAATTATGGTCCTTTTTTGGTCACGTGGTTAAGAATAATACTTTTATCATATTTTATTTAAAGATATGTAAAAAATGTCAAAATCATAATTTTAATTACTAATAATTTTTAAATATAGGGTCATACATAAAATAAAATCGATTATAAATTTTCAAAGGAAAGATAATAAATTTATCTTCATCATGATATTTTTTTAATTTTTGAATGATAAATAAGTTAATTGATATCTTGTATAATAATGATATAGAAATTGTTTAATTAACTAAAATATCAAATAATAGTTATTAAAAATTTTAAAAAAATATTTTGAAATGTTTTATGTCTATGTGCTTTTTATGGATTACTATGAAATGTTATGGATGAGTTAATGTAGTTTTTTCTAAGGAATCGAGGTGTTATTATTAATTGTAAGTGTCAAGTAATAAATAGTTTCAAAATTGACATAAATGAGATTGATTAAAAGATAAAAAATTCATAAAACTGTGCTTTTTAAAAAAAAACTTTGATAATGTTAAATAATTCATTATTGATCCCATTGGGGTTATTTTTTTGATTTATTTTTACTATATTAACCTTATTGTTTAAAAAGACAAGTTATCACAGTAAGAGTTTAATTTTTTAACAATGGATTAAAGCCAAAATATAAGGTTACTTTTATGATATAAATATGTCAAAAATTCATTGGTTGAAATTATTTCTACCAAAACTCAATTAATATTGTAAATTACTCACTTTGGATTTGTTTTAAATGAGAAATACATTTAAAATAAAATAATATTTTTGGAGTTTCCCAAACTGACCCCCCATCTCTTATAGAAGAGAATCTATATTTCTAATTTATTCAAACCTCTAAAGACATTTTTCATGGAAAACACCAATCCATTTCACTGTTAAAATTCCCTAAATTCATCCTAGAATCCATACTTTGGGAATAAATTAATGATTTTATTAGTGATATTTCATTTATGCCAACATCATTTGTTGAATCTTATGTTTGATTGAGGTTGTTCTATTATGATATCATTTTCCATATTTCCTTGATTATTCTAGGATTTAGTTTAACTATTGATATGATATTTTGATACCATTCATAGTTTATGGTTTTAGGATTCACATTTCTTAAGCTATTTTTAATATGAATGTTTTTGTTGGTTATGTTTCATCCCATTAATAAGAGGAATTTATTGGACTTATTATGTGACGATTAGGGCCCATTATAGCCCCTTGATTCATCAGTAAGTCCCATGATAAAAATCATACATGGACTTATCTGAGGCCTTGGCCATTTATTTTCATACAAGGATTTGGCATAGGCCAACCATTTATTTTTTTACGCCTTAGACGAGTCATCAACTGTATGTTTCAGATGTCTGGAATTATTAATTCCCATATTATGAGAGAAGTTATTGATATTAATTGTGATAATTTGACTTCAATAATATCCATGTGAATTTTTATATGGTAGTATTTGATTTATCTTCACATATTATGCTCAAGATTTGTTTAAAATGATAGTGTTTCTATTTGTTGCCTTACCTTTATGTTTTATGAATATTTTTGATATATTTTTTTACCTTTACTGAGCTAATATGATCACCCATTTCTTATGTTTTATTTTCCTAGGATTTCTAGAAGTATATTATGACTGATATTTTGGGTTGATCTAGGAGAATAATGGGGTTCTCAAAGGATTATTTATGTTGTATTTTATGTTTTGAATTATAATGTAATCTTAATGTATGTAATCTATTTTCCAAAACTGATAAAATGATATGCCCTTTGGGATTTTATTCCCTGTTATCATTTCAATGTATTAAAATAATTCACCAGATCTAGGCTTCATGGGTCGGGGTGTGATAGTTGCTATCAAAAGAAGTTTAGTAACCGCCATAGAAATTATATTTAGAAAACATAAATTTGGGAACATAACCCTAATATATACATGGAGTATAATTATGGAAGGAAATCATCTAATGTTGGTATGCTAGTGATTATGTGTGTATTCCTAGAAATACATCCCTGTCTAGATACTATAAGTGGATATGGTTTTGGCATAGATGTATCTTGGGTTGAAAGCTCTGATAAGGTGTTATGGGCCTAAGTCGTGGTAACATGGTGCAAGAAAACAGGCCTTACTACACACCTTGTTTGACACTCATAGAGGATATTATTAGGATAATTAAAATTTAATTTGGAAACCATTATAACGTATTTAAAAGTAAATATTTCCTCAATGAAGCCCTTTTTATGATTTTGAGACTACATATGCATAACTCTTCAATTTATGTTAAGAATTGTTTTAGTTTTTTTATTTTACGTTACGATATGATCTATCTTTGTGTATTTCGTCATTTATAAATGGTTTCTAGAATAAGAAATATAAACATCACTAAACACATGATCCAAATAGTAAGAAGGATGATATCTTTCTTTGTCTCAATCCATTATTTCAATGTGAAAAGGTCTCATAAGAAGTCTAATCACATGAGGAAATAATATTAATTGATAATAGGATGGGTAATGGGTACCTTATGTATTTTTTCATTGGAGGGTAGCATGATAATAAAAGGGTATCTATGAAAATTTTGGATTAAGGGAAGTAGGGAGACGTTTATTTTCCTGCATGTGATAATTGTTGAAAGAAACACCTAAGTTCCTACTTGAGATGAAAATGAAGTTTCTTCAAGCATGGAGAAAAAGGCCACCTTGATCATTATTTCAAGGGAAGAAATAAATTTTCTAGTAATAAATGCTTCAACTATAAGGATATGGGGTATTAAGCAAGATAATTCCCAAATATTAAAAGGAATATTACCCAAATATAGGCTAATAGATCACAGTCAATGTTAGGGTACTAACAAAAAATGAAGATAAATGTTTAATGTTCTTATGTTGGGATTTAACAATTATTCCATTTCAGTTTTTCATAAATGATGTAATGGTTATATGGATTATGGAAATAAATAAGGATTTTATTGTAGTAATTTTTCTCCAAGGGTTTGGAGGTATGGATGTTTTCATTAAGGTTTAAATGTTGATCAAATATTTGGAATGTGTCAATACGGGCTACGTTACATTGTTTTGAAATTCTGATGCTACGATTGATTTTGGAAATTTAGAGACCTTTTTAGATCGTTATTTTGGACATAAGTATTTTTTAAAAGTCTTATTGTTGGAAGGGAGTATGTTAAACATTTGATATTATTATTTGAGTTTAATGTATAATTTATTAGATACTTTGGGATAACCTTTTGCGATTGAGTAAATAATTAAAGGATGAAGGAAATACATTATGGATATATTATTTATAAAATGTTCTTCAGGTGTGAAAAATTCATTTTGAACATTCATTTTTAGGTGCAAGGGATGAATTGAAAATAGATCAAAACACAACCAAAGGATGACATTATGCTTATGATAGGGAATGAAATCAATTAAGTGATTATCTAAATAGTAAAATAATCCATCATCTCTAGGTAAAGGATATTAAAACCAAAAATCCTAACTGGTACTTTTTTTAATGAATCAAATGGTCCCTTAGATCATCATAGGTTTATACCTTTGGGGACCTCAATTTTTCCATCGATTGTTCTCTTCTTTGTGATTGATGATCTCAATCACTCCCTATAAATATTTAAATATTTTATCTATACATGTATCTCTACATTCAAAAATTGTTCTTCTATTCTAAATACTAATTTGGTGGTGACCTACAAATTTCCCTTTCCCTCTTATTAAGATCATATTTTATTAACCCTATTTTTTTATGGATTTTCCTAAATAGTATTTTGTAGTATTAAAATTTCATTTTCAATGTGAAAATTCACATTGAGATAAAACAATTTATTGATGTCTGAGAGATTTTAACACCCAAATATTTCATGGTATGTTATATTTTTAATGAAATTCAATAGCTTTTGTTGCATGTAACATCGAGTTTGAGTGCATCATGATCTATCAAACTAGCCATTTAAAGTTTTTATGTATAGTAATAACCCCATTTTGAAATTTAATTTTTTTTAATAGACATAATTTTTTAATTTCAAATATCAAACATAGATTATAGTGATTTTTAGTATTTTTTTGAAAAGTTTCATTTTTTATGAATAGTGAAATATGCTGCATTTTAGTTAAAAACTAACATTATTGTATAAATAATTAGAACACATTTATTGGATTTTTAAAAATAAAATATTTTAATAAAATATATTTATATATATATTAATCCAATGTTGGTTATTGTCTACATTTAATATTAAAATTTGATATAAAAACTTACTGAACATTTAAACATCTCTTTTACCTGCCTTCTCGCCACATTCGCAATAAACTTAATTTAGACACTATTGGGAGTTTAATTTTGAAAAATTAACATATATAGTTGCAATTATTATGATATTTGGAGTCTAATAGAATCAAATTAATTTTTTTGTGAAATGTAATTTTTGTAAATTTTTATTTATTTACCACTGTTAAGGGTAAATCATGTAATTAAAAGTAAAAATAATATTATAATATATTAAAGTTACCATAAAAAATTTCCTAATTTCAATGGATAAGTGTAATTTGACCAAAATCAACCATATAAATAAATTATTATTCTTTTTTAATTCACATCGGTAAGAATAAGGCATTTATTTTATTTTCTAAAAGATATGTTAAAAATGTTATACTCAAAATTTTAAAAACTAATTTATTTTTACTATATGGTTATACAAAAGATAAGTTAAAATATAATTATTAATTTAAAAAATAATAAATTTATCTTCGTAATGATGTTTTTTTAATTTTTAGTGAATAAATATGTTAATTAAGGATTGTATAATAATGATGTACTAATTGTTTAGTTGATGGAAAGATGAAATACATGATATAAAAAATATTAAAACAAATATCATTTGATACATTTTATTCCATAAATTATTTTATCGATGAATATGACATTTTATGGATGAGTAAATTAATTTTTTAAGGAATAAAGTTGTGACGATTTATTAAAAAATTAATGTAAGAAATTGTTTCAAAATTGAAATAAATAGGATTTTAAAATAAATGAAATTTATTAAATCGTGAATAATTCATAAAAACAATATTTTGTCCAAAATCCAAGTATAATGTTAAATATTTCATTAAAGGTCCAATTGGGGTTCATTTATCATTTTATAGTTACTAAATTGAACATATAGTGTAAAAATTCATTATCAATTCAAATAAAATCCATCTTAATGACAAAAAATCAAAAATAATTAATTTTATTGAAAAAGTTCCCATTGAAACTTAAGGCTCAAGATAAGTAATATCTAGCTAGACTCTCCTGGCCTTAACATTAAAGTAATTATAATTTTAGTCTCCTCACTAGTAAGAAATCCCCAAATCATAATGGAAACTCGTGATTCATAGTTTCTTACAAGAAGAAACACAAGACCTTCTCTAATACAATTTTATAACAAAACAAATTGGGTTGTCATCTGAACCGACAATAAAATCATCCCACGATAAGTTCGCAATGGAATTCTTAATTCCCATAGGCTAGAAACTAGTTCCTAGGAATAAAATGATTCCATTTGTAAATGATTTATTCCAAAATAAAATATAAAAAGATAGAAGAATAAATAATGAACCAAATTAAAGAAACATTCCAAATATGTCAAAATCAACTACACATATCCATACCAATTGCATAAAAATATATCAAAATACTTTCCATAAATATAAGAATACCAGAATTTATTATAGATATAAATTGATCCAAAAAACAACAAACCACCTCAAACTGAGCCAATGACCATCTCTATGTAACAAACATATACTCACCACTACAAAACTAACCCCTAATCGACTCCAAATAATGATGAACAAATCAAACTAGGATCCTGGAACTTGAAATATATTGGAATGAGATTAAAATCTTTGTAGGTCACCAAAACCCACTAAATCTATGAAATAAGATTCATAATCAAATTCAATAATTCATGTTTGAAATGAAAAATGATGGTAAAATTTTTCAGATATAACTATTATGGAAACAAAAAATACATAATTCTCATTCAAAAAAATAATTATAGAATTCTAAAACTGAATACAATGCTTTGAAAATGTTCCCCTACCTAGTCCATTTCAAATCCACCCACCCATTCACATTTCATAATTGTTGAAAAATTTGTATTTTAAATGAAAATAATCATTTTAAAACATCCAACCAGTTGATGGCATCTAAAAGACCACCTATTAATAAATCATGTTCAAGAACAAAAAAAGGGTCCTTAATTTAAAAATAGTTTTTCTTAAACATCTTTGAAAACTAATATTCCCAATAGTAAATGACCCAATAAACAAACGGGCTAAGCACAATAAAATAGGAACCATATTAGGAACAACGAATATATCAATTATAAATAAGAATATGTTCAATATTAAAGAATGTAATGGAAATGATACAAATGATCACTACATTAAAATCCCTTCAATACAATAACCAACAAATCAATTGAGTATGTCATGGGATATGCCATTTGGATTCTTAACATGCGAAGCACCAATCCATATAAAAATATACCAACTCACAATCTAGAAATTCACCTAAACTAAATTTCAAACCATAATTCATCTAACCAGTCAATACATGCCTCATTATAATAAAGAAAGTATCCTATACCTTGTAACTAGATTGAATAGATGGACACTAATAGTGTTTGAACTGACTATCATAATATGCTTGATCAACCACTTAGTCCCCGAGTTCCGAAGACCAGAAAGGAAGTGAGGAATTAGAACATGCAATCCATGTCTAACAGAAATAGAATAATCATAGATAACCCTCAACCCTAACACCCAAAATGAATCACCCAATATAGAAAATTTAACCATGGAACAATCATGAAGATTCCCTCACAATGGAATAAAAAAAATCTCATAGAGATCGATAACCCACACAAGGGAAACCAAAACCAATATATTATAATAAAGCACCCAAATCATGGATAATTAAATCATGGGAAAATCATGGAATTCTTTTCACATTAACCATTTTAAAACCAATGTTCCAACTAGTCCTTTAACATAAAAACATGTGTTGGTATTCCTAGCCATTTCACATTTCATAAAATGGCATTCCAAACACTGTTTATAGAATTTTAAATATCACACACCATTTAAAGTCATTTAAAATCATCCCTCCAACATGGTTCTTATTCTATTAAATAAAAAACATGCAATAAGACAATTATTTATATAAAAAACATTTCAAAAGAGCTATTAAGATGTTTTTACAAGAGGTAGGACACACAAACATTTCAAATCACTATTTTAAATCAATAAATAATCCTTTTTATAAATAACTTTGAGGTATGTCAAAACACAAATTAAAATTTATTTCTCAATCATTGAAAACAAAACCTAAATCAACATCTAACTCACACAATGAAAAACATTTCAAAAATACCCTCGAGCATTTCACAAATCCCCTCACGAATTTCAAAAAATATCATCACTTCTAAATATTCTATAGAAAACCTAAAAACTTGGAATCTTAAAGTAAACCCATTTATACAAAGATCAAAACACAAAAAAAAATTTAAGAAGGAAAAATAGTAAAAAAATATAATATTAATTTTAATAAAAATTAATTTATAATCAACAAGAACAAATTCAATTCCAAAATTCAACAACTGAATCGAAACACCTACTTGGAAAAAGGAAAAACCATGCCAAAAAGTTTCACCTTCAAAGGAAGACACACCCATGGGGATAAAAATAGATTCTAAAAACACTAAACACTAAAACTCCCAACACCCTATCGACACAAAATGATAAAATCATCCAAAATAAGTCTATAATTCCTGGGGGAAACAATATCAATGGGAGAATAGAGAAGAAAGGGGAAAATTGTTAAAGATAGAAAGAAATACCTCCAAACCAATTTAAAATCACCAAATGTAAGGAAACGATCAAAGAAAAAGGTTGTTGACACACCTTTATGGTCTCCAAATAGTTGGATTACATGAATGAGGGAGTGGAGGGGTGAAACCCCTCATATTTCGAAGAGGGAAAAGTAAAAAACTAAATGATATGTATTTAAACTTAAAAAGTCAAATATTTAGTAATAAATGGTTTAAAAATAATTAAAAATTAATATTTATTTAGAATAGTTACTAATTAGTTTATATATGAATTTAGTAAAATATTATATTAAATCCATTTCCTTTGTCAATTTGAAAAATATCAAATGGTTTTTTTATATATAATTTAATTTCACACACACAGATACATAATTATTGCAATTTTACATTGAAACAAACACATAAACACAAAAAATATTTATAGAATTTATTCAATATTTAATATTCATTTTGTATTTCTATTATTAACATAATATATTTAATATATTATGTTTCTAAATGGTAAACTTTATTCATTTGTTATATTTTTTTATTAATATATACTATTTATTTTCTTTTTAATATATCTTATAATTTATTCATTGTTAAAAATATTTATTTTATAATCAAATGAGCTGGGGGAAGTTCCTATTTTTTAAAATCCATAATAGAAAATTTAAAATGTAAGGTGTCAAAAAAATCAAGGTTTCCCACATAAAAATGACATGAACAAAAAATCTGCAAACAATATTTTTCATAACCTCAAAGCGAAGTCTTTTAATGTGATTCCCTCCCCCCCACCAATTAATCCATCCACTTACACTGTCTCATTCTATAGAATTCCTACCTAGTCTCTAAGTATTCTAATGTTTCCAAGAACCATCAAATATACTAGAATCCTCAAAATCATTCTCTCCTTCATCAGTGACTCTGTATTTGTCCTTATAGCTCTCTTCCTGGGTGGATTTTGAATCAACCTTATTTGAGGAATTTTGAGACACCATGTCCTGGAAAACATTTTCCGAAGGGGTAACCTATTATCCTTTTATGTGCTCAAATAATTATCTCCTTTTTGCTCTGAGTTAACATTAGTGAAATGATCAAAAAATTCTTCCTAGGAGTCTATGTCTTGCTCCTTCCATCCTGATGTACCTAGAAAAGCCCTATTAAAATTTATAGTATCCTTTGCCTCTAATTTTTATTTTCACTTACAAGGTTTCAAAACCATATCCTCATTCCAAATGTGCTGATCAACATGAGTATGTACTTCCAATTCCAAACTAACATGGACATCCTTATCATGTTCCTAAGGAAATCCGTCATTATCCCAATTTCGAGAGGTCTTTAAAAAAAATTTGAATTGTCTGAGATAACACATTTGACTTGGAAAAAGCCTTACATGTTTGTAATATTGTACACCGAAATTCCAAGCTATCAGTCCACTAAAACCATTTTTTATTAGGATGTGATTGAGAAAAGGAACCTATCTTATAGAAAACCTATGAATTGTCTTATGAGAGTGTTCCGAATATCGTGGATCAAACATCAAATCTAGGTAGACACCTTCTATCCTGCACATCACACATAGAATTTTTGGAATGAATTTTCTCTTGTGAACTTTCATTTTCACCAGTGCACTACCCATGTGATCACTCCTGCTCTTACTAATAATGTTTTCCACTAGTAACTTTCACATTGTCTTATAAACCTTCCACAACATAAACTTGAAAAATTCATTTCCCTACATCTACAACCTTAATATTATTTGGATTTTCTCCCTTATCATAATACAACTTATGAGCACATTTACATTTATTTGAATCACTCCTTTTAAATTAACAGAAATAGAAAACCACATCCCTGGCATAGCTTTATATATTTTTTCAAATGCAGTAGAATCTCACACAAAAGGTTGGTATTCTTTTATTTGAAATATTAAAAGTTAAATCATCATCTAATGTAGATAGTAATACCTTGTTTATAGGAGCGGAGAAAGGATCAAATTCAAAAATGATTTCGGGATATTTCCAAAGATGAGTCAATTATGTAGCTATATAAATTTTTAGGGGAATACAAACCACATAATAATTAACAAACATCATTTTTTGGTGACAATGAATATAATTTATTTCAATTATTTTAATCTATATTAGATTTCTCAATTTTACTAATCTTCCCCAACATCGTACATATTGATCCATCTATCTCTAAAATAATCCATCCTAAATACATCTGGGCAAGAAATAACAACATGCACAATGCACATCACATCATTATAACATCCCATTTCAGATCACTATATATAAAAAACAAGTAGTTTTTGAATTCCACCACATTCCATGTGACATGTATCATTAGACACAAATTATAACCCAATCCATTACAATTCATACAATGAGTAAGGTAACACAATCCATCAAAACCTATACATGTCATACCTATAAAATTTCATGGGATAATATATCCACAAAGACATGTGTCTGAAATAATCAAAGAACATCAAAACAAAAAACACACATATACAAGTAAACTAATAGTTGTGCATATCAGAAAAAGTAACTACCAAGGGAAGAGTGTGGTCTAGAGTCGGTAGTCATCCATCTATCCTACCACTAGGATGTTTAGAAAACCACCCTCCTAGTCACCCTAACCAACATGGATGGGGTAGAGTTTGAAATCCTAAAATATACATGATATAATATATCTCACAACCACACTCTCATAATAACATAGTCTTAAACTCAATTATATCTAACTCCACCTAGAATTTTGGATGTCATTATTATGATCATGTATTCTATAACCACACAATCATTTTAAAGAGTAACAACAATTAGTTTTTACTTTTAATCATTTCCTTCTATTAATTAGTTTATTAGCAATTAAATAAACGATTCTCATTATTAAAAATTACATTACATTAGTCATCAGAGTGTATTAAATTTCCTTTAGGCTTAATCCAAACTAATTCCATAGTTTCTCAAGATTAACAACCTTTTAGAATTTTCATTCCAATAACACCAACACTGGGGGTTAAGAATTACTTATTAATTATTATCATCATTTAATAAACCATGTTTTCTAAGAAATAATACAAAGATACCACAAGGAGGGAAAATAAAACTCAGCACTTCCAGTTGCCTCAATCATTGGGGAATATAATGAAGATAAAATAAGCAACCCGTCAATCAACCATTAAATAGATTTAGAAGTGATCATCCTAGTTCTTTGAATCATATCAATAAGTATTCCATTCTTGAACCCATTTCATAATCATTGATTCCATGCCTGACATAGATATAAATTTCTCAATGAATCTCTCTATCATAGGAATCAACTACTACCACATCATATTGGTATCCCCACCATACCTCACCATTGTAATCCAGAGATCACATCACAGGTGGGCCTATTTTCCCCATATCAAATCATATAGTGAATCTCACATCCTGAGATCATCACAAAATATATCTGAAACAACAAGAACACCAGACAAGGAAATATAGAACCTAAAATAGGGAACCCATCTTCTATAAATAAACAATGTATCTTGACATCATACTCATGGAACACATCCTTCTCAAGTATATTGAAAAATTAGGCCTTAGAAATTATCTTCATGATACAACCTATTTATATTCAGTTATTAATTAACCAATTCATTATTCTTAGTTTTCAAATATGGGAAACATAATACTTCAATATATAACAAACTAAAAAAATTATTAAACAATTAATTTAATCATGTTTCCTTGTACACAATATAGTTTAAAAAACATAATTAATTACAATTAATTATCAAGTGTTTAATTATTTCTTCCAAAAATCATTTACATGATTCATATTATTTATCAAATTCCATAAAACACGAAATTACATATTTAATTAATCATGCATTATCCGATCAATTTGATAATCATCAAATTATAAAAAACATAGGATTCAATAATATTTCCTTTTTTTATTCTCTAGATGATTAATTAATGAAATAATTCTGATTTTTTGTTCATTTCCATATTTTATCAAGAATATAATTCTAACAAATATTGTAACCAAACATTTTAACAAGCATAGTGTATATATAACACTATATTGTAAAATAAGAGGAATTCCATTATCTCTGTAGAAAGTAACAAAAAATGATTGTAATATAATTTCTTATTAATATGGTTTAATATTTATCAGGTAAATTCCACTAACACCCAATGGGATAAACTATGATATCTTTATTATTTAATGTAAATAAATTGGTGAAGAAAAAAAAACCCCTATATCAATGGTGTTAATGTTCTTCACATGATAACCAATCCACATCATAGATCCTGATCACCTCTCCTACAAGAAGATGGATCATGCAAATAAATCCATTCCAAAACCACACTATAAAACAACCAAGAAAAAATTGATAGAATGATAGAGGGAGACCTCCATCACATAGTAATAAGAAGTATGAGAGATCAGATCCAATAATTATGATAGAAAGGGTATAATATACCTCATATCACTATGATCAAAGATAGAAGGAAAAGAATTGATACACATTGAAGGGATTGTAAAAAAATGGGGGGACTTCCATTGGACTCTAGGTTGTGGGAAAAAATCATAGGGTTTTTGGAAAACCTAAGGTAATATAACTTTTAATGGTGCATTGCAGAACACTATTTCATGTTATGAAACCCTTTCATGTTTTATATATCCTGGGATTTTAGTTTCACAAAAAAAATGCATTTCCTCAAACAATTTAACCAATAAAAAATTCATGTCATGAGACACCCCATGATCTAGCCTCACAAAATGTTGTTATTTTCACAATCATAATGTGAAACACTTACACATTTCTTATTCTCCCAACATCTATGTTGGAGCAGCATGACACCTCAAGACATTCTCTTGGCCTCCTCCGAGAACCATGGATTTCAAAAACACACAAAAGGGGTTGAATATTTGGATTTCTGACATTAAATTAGATACCTATAAAAAACTCTCATCCTTAAGAATCCAAAACCAAACCCATATGTAAAATGAAAAGGGTTTCATCGAAACAACCACCCCATGAGATACATCTCAAGGATCTCACTAGCATAGGAGCCTTACCACCTTATTGAGAGAAAACATGTTCAAAACCACTCAAAAGAAACTACAAACTCCTAAACACTCTCTCAATGAAGATACACATTAAAAAATATTAAGGTTAATAATGAAACAAGAGGGAAACAATCTTATAAAACTAAATGGTCAACATCACTAAAATAAACAATGTTTTAAAAGAATAGAAAATTAAAAAAGCACATGGTACTAAGTATAAAACCATGACTCATAGCCCTAGGTACTCTCCTACACACCATCATGATTCCCTAAGACATGAACTAATGGAATAATATTCCAAAAAAACACTTTTCTTGGTAGTTTTGGATCTCTATAAGAAGCTCCTTGAAGGTCGATTCATTTCAATCATTGATCTCTCCCTAGTTGATTACATGAGAGTCATTATAAAGTTAATTTCATGTCTAAAACTAGTGAAAAAACACCATGTATTTATCTAAATTTTGAGGGAATTTCTATTCGATACACCATATATCCAACACAAGAAAACACCTAGAAATGTCCAAAAAACTGTAGAAAAATATTACTTCCATTACAAAAACATCAATTCCCATGACAAGGAGTCACCATTAGGAACATGAGATATCTAACATTGAACTCCATAGACCTCATCCTATGATTATAATATGAATTATAATGATATTATACTACCTTCATCATCTCATTAATTACATATATCATATCTATACTATTATGTACATGTTCTGGCCTTAGAATTG
Source organism: Viscum album (assembly GCA_963277665.1). Classification (NCBI taxonomy): domain Eukaryota; kingdom Viridiplantae; phylum Streptophyta; class Magnoliopsida; order Santalales; family Viscaceae; genus Viscum; species Viscum album. The sequence continues at coordinate 408,250,303 of OY728134.1, read as the reverse complement.
TTGACTCTCCAACTCTGGTCCACCAAAACTGATAACAACAAGGTTATACATAATATTTTTCAAATAATACTTTACCAATGGTCTATTGAAAACTATTACTATAAGAAAACATGACGAATGGTAGGTTCCTAAACAACTAATAATCAATCATCAGTAAACAAGAGTGTAACAAGTCATCAAGAGTTTGGATGGTCTGCAATGTCTGACTATCCATTTTTAGATAAAAAGCAGTGCCAAGGAATAAATGAGATGTAAAAGAATTAAGGAGACCTCTCTTCACCCTACAAATAGAAAGTGGACCCTGATCAGTGATGATATTCCACATTACTACATAAGGTTTTTCCACCACCTCTAGATATTTCCTTTATAAAACCTATTCTAAGCATGACATTCTAATTTTTATAAAGTAAGTCAATTTCCTAAAATGATTCCAAATCACCCATATAGCATCATAGAATACCGAATATCGAGATAAAATAATAACTATGTCCATATAGATGTCACCCCACTTCCACTGGGGAACATCTAACCATTGGAGAAAAGAATCATGAACTCAGTGCTTGGACTTCACCTTCTGTAGAGAAAACATTAAGAAATAAAAATTGCAACCACATGTTTCTATACTGGTCACCGTAACAGACCTATCAGGGCATGGTACATCTTTTCATCTGTGCGATATAACGGAAATGTGAGATATGGATTATATAGTGAACCATATCATGCATTACTATGGGAATGAAAATCCTTACACAGAAAAATACTCAAAGTTGTACATCCTCAATCCAATATTAAGGGGAATTGATAAAAAAACTCTATACCTCCATACCACCACCTTATAATGCTTTATTTTAAACTCCACCACCTACTTCACCATATATGAATGCAACACCAATGTGAAAAGGCAGCCTCTGACTCTAACCTATACCATAACTAGATGCACCCCTGATAGTTCTTCCATAACTCTCCAAGAACCTCTAGATTCATACATGATATCATTATGTGAAATCCTTAACGGCGTATCTAATACAACATTTACCTTTCTTGGTGTATATTAAATCATAAAGTCACAATCTTGTAATAATTCTATCCACTAACAATAATTCAAGTCAATGTCGCTATGGGAAAAGGCATACCTGAAGATCATAAAGTAGTAAAAACCAAGAAATTATCACTATTGAGGTAATGTCACCACAACTTCAAAATAAAATTCTCCCAAATCAAAAACATTGGTGTAATAATTACATTAATGTGGATATATCTACTAAAACTAATAAGAAACAATTGTTAACTACTTCATCCGAAAATATATAGAGTGAGAATGTGAATCAGAATAGAAAAAATCAAACAGAACTCCTTCAATAAGAAAATAATGCACTTGGTCATTTCTCAACATCCTCTTTAAGTAATCGAGGGAAACCTAACACTGGTTGGTAAACAGGAATGCCTAATGCATATAGGTCAAGGTTGTCAAAGGATTCACAACCCAATATAAATCATTTTTAAACCTCCTATAATATATTTCATGTCTGTGGAAACTCCACACCTCTACCACTATCTTAGGGGTTGTCTAAGAAAAAATTACTCCTAAATTCAAAGGATCCTTAGGTACTCCCTACCAAGAAACAACATGACCAATGAAATAAACTTCATGATCATAGAACTCACAAATTGAAAAATTCATGATCATATTCTCCGGAAGAATATCTCCCAAAACAGTAGGAAAAATATTATTCCTCAACCCCATTAAAAGTGATAGGGAATTTTACACACCTAATGATATCATAGATAACATTTTATTTCCTTGATGAAAATGTAATGTTGTCTTTTAAATATCTTCACTCTTCACATGCATCTGGTGATATCCTATACACAAATCAATTTTTAAGAACCAACATGATCCCTCCATATGATGGAATAAATAATCTATATATAGAATAGAATAGTGGTTCTTCTTTGACACATGGTTCAGGTGATGTTAATCGATATAGAGACATAATCTGCCAACAACATTCTTTATAAAAATATCGGTGCACATCAACATGGAACACAAGAAAAATAAAAAAAATCACTACAATAGGTCATTGATCTATACTCATATATCTCTAAACTCATAAGGTTACATATTAGGAAGATACATCATGATAAGAGACATGAATATATGTAGCTTGACCCCAAAATCAATCTCCCATCATGGGGGGTAACACTATACCCACCAATAGAAATACATTAGGGTCCTCTTCTACAACCCTAGGAAACACCTACTAAACCTCTAAAAAACTCAACATTAGGTCATCCATTAATGAGGAGAAGTATGTAACAAACATCTAAACCATATGAGGGTATCTCTCAATAAAAGAATATTGATGGACCTCTATCGGCATGATAGAACACAACATGTCTACTAAAGAAAGACATGATAGCTTACACTAGATATTTCCAATCTCTAATGAGGATGATGTCATATGACTCTATTCGTAAACATAGGAATATATCTACGAGTGGGGATGCCCCAACAGTATCTCAGAGTCTCTACATACTTCATACACATCAGCTCAACATGAAACTGGCATATTCACCTCCAAGATAACTAGAAGTCTCTCATCCTCATGTCTTAAAGCATAGATAGGGGTTGGTTATATAAATAAGTGTTTGAATCCTAAATCAGAAAAACATCATTGACCTAGGTAGAAAACAATTAAAGTGTACTAAAAATGATGTCTGTCTCTCTTTCCACGGTCAATACTAAAGTATGATGCTGACCACAACCTACTCCATAGCCTCTCTTATCATTCAGATGACCATCTCTAAGGAAACACTATGAAATATGAGGATGAGGATAATCTCAATGATGAACTATTATTCCTCCTCTTTGTTGATTTCAATGATATAACACCTATATACTACTCTCATGGATACTACTAAATCAATGGTGGAACCTGAAGTGTTACACCTAGTGCGCACTAACTGCTCAGAAATTTCCATCACTCTCTCCACTAATGACCTAAACCCCTAAAAGAAAAACATGAGTATGATCCATTGTCATAGGTTCAAGTCCCACTTCCCTAGGAGAAATGTGATGATATGGTCTAAGACCTACACTTTGTTGATCAAATTCTCTTATATCTAGATTTCTAAGAACCCCATAACATAACTCTACTTTGTGAGGAATCTCATCGATGAACCATTCACGATGATCCAGTTGGGAATGTGCCCTCTAAATAACCTATGCTCTCAAAAGAACGTCATGAAATATCTTGATCATAAATAGGGAAACCTGGAACTACATATCTGAATGAAAATTCTCCTTAAAATTCTTAGATCTGTCCTCATTATCTAGAAAGGGGTCTATGTCATATTTAAGAAACGCCTTAAATGGATCAAAATCTCTCGCATATTGGAACTCCCCTATCGAAGGGTATTCAGATCTTGGTGACTGACCACCCTCATAGTCAAATAATGGAACACTTCTAGGAAGTTGTCCTGAAACTACTTCCATGAGGCAACCAAATTTGCATGACCCCCAAATGAAGTAGAACCACAACTTTCTCACTTCTCTTCAAAACATATTCACTACCAAGGAATCTTAGTGTGCCTTCTTAGAATAGATCAAACTGAAATCTATCTCAACAACATCCAACCTATATTTTATGTTTGAATCTAAAATACAACTGCATAATCTTGTGCTAAAACTATCAGAGTATTCTCCTCCAATTATCATCATTGTCGACGTGCACTCTGCAATGATATTCTAGAATATCATATTGAATATATTTGGTGTGACCCACATGAGGATGTTGACATAGATTAATTACTACACAAAAATTAACAATTAGAGATCCTAAACCTAGAATATGAAATTATTAAAATTGATAAATTATTTTTTATTATCTTATTAAGGATGAAACCAATCCCGAGGTTTACCCAATTTAAACATAGGTACAAAGAAGAATGATGCATGATCCTTTCATAAGTCTCTTCCATGAAACCTGTATCAGTCAGTTTAGTAGGCATAGTAAAAATAAAGGTTCATTCATTAGATATTATTGGGACCCAAATACTATTTTCTGGTCAAGCCTCATGCATTTATATTTTTTAATAAACATTCATAACATTGATTCTCTACCTACCCATGAAACCTCAAATATTCCTAACATTAAAATCCATCTAATCACTCAACCTGAACCATTAATACAACTATATCATGACCCACTATCCTAAATATGTTTCCCTTGTAAGTTGGGAATGAGATATGTTAATAGTTGACTTCTCGACTCCCACCTCAAGTAGGACCATGTTTGGCTATTAGAAATAAATGTATAATAAACATACTAATGGGATGAAGTACCATCCAAGATAACATACAGAAGATAGATAAGACAAATACACCAATAAAAACCTTCCCTTATATATATATATATCCCCAGTGAAAACATTCAATTCCATACCGTATTATAATAACTAAAAGGAAACTTACAAGTACCAAAATGGTAAATATGTAAGTAACCACGCATCCCAAACATATCCTTCCAGACCACAATCTATTAATATCCATTCTGATATCAAACCATCTTTTGTTAACTTAAAAAAATGGTTATATATCATTAGGTTGAGAATAGTATACTCTATAAGAACACCCTAGAGCCTCTCAAGCAAAAGATAAAGAAAGAATTATAAATCCCAATGAACATCAGTTAAGCTAAATAATCACCTAAATAGCTATACTATGTTCCCCACCTCACCATGACTCACTATTACCATATATCACAAATATTAGAGCATATAATATAATAAATAGACATGGTGGGTACCTTCCCACTACTTTCCTATAGGTTTGTTACTCTTCCATACCATTGCATGTTCTGATCCATCACTCTACAAAATAATCAAGCCTAAAGAGACGTAGTCAAGGAATCAAAACATGTACCTCATGTACCACATCACCACATAATCCCATATCAAAACACTACATATAATAACTGAGTAATTTTTGAGACCACTATAACATGTATAAAAATTATCATACATCAATTATTAAAACATTAAGCATTATAGCCCGTACATCAAGTAATGTACCACAACCCATTGCTAACTATAAATGTCATACATATTATAATCATTTAGATAAAATAGTTAGTAATACATGTTTGTGAAATAAGAACAATCCATCACACCCATATACAGACATATATGGGGAATTTAAATATCATGCATACCATAATACATAAATAATAAGAGAAGAGAGTGGGACCAGAGGGGCTAGTAATCCATCCATCCTCCCACCTGGATGTTGGGAAAGACACTCTCCTAGATTCCCATGGGTGTACGTTTCCCTTACTAACTTTGTTGGGTAACATAATAAATCACAGAATATACATTATATAATATATCTCACCACCATACTATAGCTATAACATAGTCTTATAATCAACTACATCTAAATTATCTCAAATTCATGACCACCACACTACTAAGACTAGATATAATATAGGAATGAAAGATATTTAAAGATCTACAATAATCAATTATTTCAATTTTACCATTTCCTTCAATTAATTAATTAATTATCCATTAAATTGAGCATTAACTTTATTCCATGTTATATTACATTAATAATCATAATAATGTAAATACCCTCCGAAAATAACCCTAACCATGTCCACGGTTCCTCAATATTAACATATTTTTCAAATTTTCATTTTATCCAAACCAACCTCATGGGTTAAGAATTATTTATTCATTATTAGAATCAATCCATAAACCATGTTCTCTAGAAAAACCATCCTATGATACCAATAATAGGAAACATGAAACCTAGCACATCGAACTGCCTCAGGTTGTGGGGAAATGGATGATAATAAAACAACAAACCCAAACTTCAACCATTAAACAAATATATATGCGATCATTTGATCTCTAAATTTCAAATTAAAAGGTAAGCCCACATTTGACCCATTCAATCAACTTTGGTTCCATCCCCATACCCCACATGCATTTACCGATGCATCTCACTATCACATGCCTCAAATATTGCCACATCATCCAGGCCTCCCCACCCCACATCACATTAGCCATCCCAAGATAATCCATCACAAGTTCATATCACATATGGGACTCCCCACCCCACATTACATCACATAGTTAATATCACATCCAAATAATGTCAAAAAATTAAAAGGAAAATAAAATCACATCTAAAAATGTAATATAGTCCCAAAAAATGAATTCATCATTTAAACATAATTGATCTCTCCCAGCACCATACTCAATGGAGTCGTCCTTCTAAATCAGTTAAGTAACAAAATCCTAAACAATCAACTTTATCAAAAAAATATTTATTTATTCCATCCTATATAAACAAATTCATCATTCTCGGTTTCAAATGATGGGAATCCTAAAACATAAATCTATAAAAATCTAATAAATTGATTAAATTAATAACTTAATTTTTTTTCATAACATGAATTCCACTTTCAAAAAACTTATTGAATTAAAATCAATTAACATGCATTTAATTATAATCATCAAAAAAATTTAATACTCTTCAAATAGTTTATCAAATTTCACTAATACACGGAATTACATATATAACTAAACACGCATACTTGAATCAATTTGATCGTCATAAAATTAAAATAAACTTTGGACTCTATAAAATTACCTCATCATTCTCTACCCTATTAATTATCAATTAATTTTGGATTTATGTTCTTCTCCATTCTCCCTCAAGAACAACAAGCTTATCCCAAGCATTACCAAACATTCTAACAATCATATCCTAGATATCACACTATCTAGAGAAATAAGAGACAAACTGTTATCATAGTAGAATGCAACGATAAAAAATGAAATCCAGTTTTTTATTAATTTAGTTCAATATTTATTATGATAATTCCATAGAAAACCTTAGGGATAATCAATATTAACTTTCTAAATTGTATATAATTAAATAATAGAATAAATGAATCCATGTTGTCAAAGGATTCAACATTTTTCACATCACAATTGACCAACTTTGCAGTTCTTGATCACCCCTCCCACAAGAATCTACATCTCTCCATGGATTCCACACCAAAACCTCACCAAAAAAGCATACCAGAAAACTATGTTATAGTGATATAGGGATACAACCATTCTATCGAAAGAAGAATTATGGGATACATGATTTAATAAATATGAGAGATTAGATAGAACGAATCTTAGATAACCACTGATCCAAGATATATGGAAAATAATTTAGCCTAGTCAAAGGTATTTCAAGATTACAAGAGGTTGATCCAATGGCGACATTGGGTGTGGAAGAAAACTATAGGGTTTGAGAGAAACATGATGCATTGTAGATATTAATGGTACATTGCACAATACATTTTCACGGTTTGAAACCCCTTGATGTCATCTAAATGTCATGATTTATGTTTTTACCAAAAACAATTCACCTCAAACATTTAAACCCTAATATAATTCATGTCATGAGGCACCCTATGATCTAGACACACACAAGTTGTGAATCACACATTTATGACGTGAAACACCAACACGTTGTGAATTATCCTTGCTTCCATTTTTTCATCCAAATAGATCTAGACCTACTCTAGGACTATTATGAGGACCACATGATTGGGATACATGTAATGGTCAGACTAGATGGATCTATGATCATACATGATTCATGAAAATATGGGTTTTAGTCCCCTTTATAACAATCAAAACCAGACCATCCTCCTTTATAGAAGAAAAACTTCATCAATTAACATCTTCCATAACCATGATTCCTCCACATGAAACTAAAGGATCCTTCACAACCACTTTCAAGGAATGCTACCAAGCTGAATCACCACATATCAGAATAACAAGACCGATTTAATTAGGAGAATCTATACCTAAAGAAAATCTATAATCATCACACCTATCATTTTCTAGAGAGAACTTCCAGAACACCATCCTCATTTTCAATTTTAGTTTTGTTTTTAATATTTTTTTTAATATATTCATTTTAAATTTTTATTCATTTAATATTATAGTTATTTTATCTATTTCCAATATTTATTTGTACATGTTTATTCAATACTATTTAATATTTTTAATATGGTTGTAATTTATATAAATAAAATTATTTCATTATCATTTTAACAAATATTCATTTTTATTATTTTTAATAATCTATATAATTAATAACATTTATTAATTTTTTTATATTTTTTTAATTTATAATTTTTATTAAATAAATTTCACTATTTTATATCATTCATGTGTTTATTATTATTTAATATTATTTATTCACAAAAAATGTTAATTATTTTTTTACTTTTTTATAATTTATTCAGTTTTAATACATATTCATCTACTGATTTTTAATTTATTCATATGTGATATTTATTTATATGTATTAATTCATTAAAATTAAGTTTTTTTCATACTGTTGAATTATACATAACTAATATTTATTTATATTAATTTTAATATATATTCGTTATTATTTTTTAATAATTTATTTAATTAATATATATTATTCATTTATTAATATTTTTTGATATCTATTCATTTTTAACTATTAAATTTCACTAATAATAACATTGATGAATTTATAATTATTTATTCACCAATAATTCTAATTAATTTTTCACCTCTTTTATAATATATTCATTTTAATATATATTTGTTAAATAATTTGGTAATTTCATTTACATAGTTTTTATCAATTCTTAAGAAAAGTGATGATAAAATATGGTTTTATAAAAGCTAAAAAAACACTGATAAAACCCATATTTATAAGTGAAAAATTTTTTGTGTAGGAAAGACCGGTTTTATCACAATTTTTTATATTAGTTCTGAGAGAACTTATCTTTATCATTATTTATTGGAATGAATTGATAAAATCCTCTCCAGTATTTTAAAATATACTATAATAGAACCTCACTCGATCATGTTATTCAATCTCTTCTGAAACTCAACCTCAAGCATTGCTTCTGAGTAACTTCTTAGATGGATCAACCCCCAAAAAATCAATGGTATCGGAATCTTTCTACTTTCTTTTAGTTGATTATTATTTATTTTATTTCATTATTTCATCATCCTATGATATTAGATCTCCAAAAAACTATTCAAATCCTCCAACTAAATAATAATTTTCAACGTGTGTTGATAATTTTTTTTAAAAGATCCAAGGGATTTTCAAATTATATATGTAGGGAATCCTATGAAAAATTGGTAATTAACAAGGTTTGATTCCCAAAATTTATTGATGGTACTTTGTTTGGCCCTAATTTCAAAGGGGTTTGGATGATCATTTTTTGTTTTTTTTGTTTTTCAAGTCATTGAGTGGACATTCAATTACATATTAACCAATTTAAGTAGTTAAAGAATCTTATAAAATCATTGAATCTCAGTAACCAATATTTTATTAAACTATAATGAAAATTCATATTAATTTCAGGTAAAACTACTCTAAATCCATGTGGTGGATTCTGGAATGTTATTTTTGATATAAAAAATATTTTTCATTTATAAATTGAAATAAATAATATGGATTTTCAAAAATATTTGAATTAAAATTTGAAAAATAGTTAACTTCTTGGTAACACCCTCAGAACTATTTTGATAGGCTAAATTTTATCAATATATCACAATAAAATAACTTTTTCTTAATAATTTAATATAGTTATATATTTTTCCTCTCAAAGTGATCTATAATAGAGTTATTTTTAATTTAAAAGATTAATTTATTTAGAATTGATATAATTTAATTTATTGAAATAATAGATATATATATATATATATGACTCAAAATGGGGATTTTTATTGGAAAATGTGTGTGAAAAAAGTCAGTTTTGATAAATCAAAAACAAGTGAAAGTGTGATATATTGTTGAAAGGGGGATAATTTATTTTTTGAGAAAATAAACATCTTGATTTAAAGTATTTACTTTACTGTTGTTAAAACTATGAGGTTACTATTTTGAATAGTCCAAAATATTTATTTCAATAATTAAATTTCAGTACACAATAAAAAATTATAAATAAATCACTAATATGGATAAAATCAATGTGATTATTTTCCATAATCTCCATGATAATTATTTCTCATTCAATAATATTTATTCGATAATCAATAATCGTCGATGAGAATTGTTCAATAGAATTTTAATTATTCCCACAACCTCAATTGAATGTTAAAATATTTAAATATTATGTAAGTAATTGAAATAATTTTTATTTGGATTAGAATTATTAGAATATAAATCAACATGAAATAAAATTTTAATCAATCATATTCAAATAAATAAATTGAAGAGAAAAAAACAATTAAATTATTGAAGAATAAACAATAAAAGAAAAACAATTATTCAACTAAATTTAATAATTCCAAAAATAAATAATATAAATCTACCTAAAATATAGCTGAATATTTCACTGATGCTCTCCCATGATTAGGTCACCAGAGGTTTTTCTAGACATGTAAAATACTAAATTCTATCTATTTTTTCATTGGATTATTTTCATTACTTCATTGTGTTTCCAATGTGAGTATAACTATTATTCTAGGAAAATAACACAACTTTATTGAAGTTTCAATAACATTATCTTTTTTTTTTATGATTTTATACTATTATAAAATATAGTCTTTATATATTTAAATGTAAATATGTTTATACATAGGAATATTCACAATTATATATTTACACTCAAATTAAAATTCTCTATTTAAATTTCATTGAAAATATATAATATTCGGATACCTTATGTGTATTTGATTTTTTGTGTGAAATATTAATGTTGTTAAACATATTTGGATGGATATGATTCGATAATGGATGTATTCTAATTATAGGATAAATATGTATAGTAATGTAGTTAAAGAGTTTATTAAGATTGCAGTTGATCATGAATTCGACCCTTATCGAATCATTTATCCTGTTTACTTTGTTGTTATTCTAAAAGAATTCTTTTAGAAGTGTTGGAAGGACAATTTAATTATCATTGAACAGATCAAATCTATGATTTTTTTGGATAAACATTGTGAAATAAATTAATATACATACTAACATGGATGATACTATGACTTATGGATCATTTGATATATATACTAATGTTAATGACGAATGAGTTTATATGGAAGAAATAAAAATGATATTTGAAGATGGACTTGATGATTTTTCAACCATTTTTTTAGAATTTTAATAGTCTGAAAAATTACCATTATTTAAAGGATGTATGACATATACAACATATTCAGTTTTACTGAAGTTATATTATTTTAATACAGAAGTGGATGGACAAAAACCATCTTTACAGAACTACTTGGCCTCCTGAATGATATGATTCCACATGAAAATGAGTTTCCTAGTAAAAGATATAATTCTAAAATAATACAATGTTCAATTTGTATGATATCAAAAAAAATAAAAGTTTTTCTAAGTGATTGTATATTATTTCTTAGGAACCATGAATCACAATGAAAATTCCTCATGTATGGTGCCACTTGATACAATAGAGATGAATCATGTACTTTAAAATTTATATTGTACATTAATATAATTTTATTATTTAGATGAATATATAGAGGTTAGGAAGTCACATGAAAATTTACATTTTACAAAAACACAGTAATTTAATTTAGTTGACTACATTACCTATAAGACTTTCCTAAGTGGATGATAATTGATTAGTCGTATCATGAATTTTAAAATGAGATGAGAAACCTCTGTCTTTCATTATCTAAATATGGAATGATCCATTGGGTATAAGAAATTTTATGTATAGTACATGGCTAGTTATTTTGGTAAATAATATCCTTTCACTGTGGTTAAGAATAAATTGAAAATAATTTTTGTTGTATTCTGATATTTTAAGACCAAAAGAACAGTTCATAATAGAATCATGGCCCATGAAATTATTTTATATATCAGATCCTGTAAATAAAAATTGGTCAATTTTTATATTGGGGACTAATATAAATGCTGGGTCAGATGAAAATCTAAATAGGTATGACCCTTTTATTGGGAGATAAAAATCATTTCATGGAATTCCAAATGTAGATAGTGTCTTGTACATTATAGGGAACTATAAGAAGGGGATTGGAATACTTAATAGATGATCTATTTGTGTATAAACACATTATAAAGAAAGAAACATGGAAAACTTTCATTAGTCAACGAGATGAGGAATAATTTAGAGTTCATCTAAATTGATAATATTTTATATGAAATTATTTATTTTATCAACTTTGATTGAACATTTTAAATTTATTAAAGAACAATGGAGTGTCGAAAATAAGTATCATACATGGAAACCAATGCACTGCTACTATAATGAAAGTATGGGTATTCTTAAATTGAAAAAGAATATTTATATTAAAACAAAATTAATTTATTTATATTATATGATACCACATATGTTGTATTTTTTATATGTAAATTGAAAAATCAGAATCCCAAGAAATTTCCATCCCACATCATTTACAATATATGAAGGCATGTGTCAATAACTGGGGAAAATGAGTACATAAAAATAAATAAGAAATATGGGAATCATATATATGTATGAAATAATAATAATTTTTTTATGATTTATAATAGTATTATATAAAAATTAAGATTTATAGTCATTCTTGATATATGGTTTATACCAATAAATCGGCACCAAATATATGTGAAGAAAACTAATTTCACTAGCATTGAAGAAACCATGAAAATATGTAATGTAAGAGGTGTAGGTTTTTTTTGGGTCACCTCAAGAATATTTTATGAAGTCAAATAATCAAGGTGATACATAGGAAAAGACGAAAGGATTTTAGGCATAAATAGATGATTTAAAATGTATTATTGTCTTATCTACTTTGGAAAACTAATATATGTGAAAGGATCAATGATTATTAGTAGTAGAACAATGATCAATAAAAAAAGTTCCACCTGACCCACTAGATTTTAGGAAATATATTCACCTCATCAACCTTCCTTACCCAAGGTAATCAATTTATTTCAAACCACATCTATCTAAATTTGAATAAAAAACTACAAACAAATTTCTATTTCTATAATTCTATAGGATGAAATTGTATTTTATTTATATCTACTATAAGGCACCCATCACCTTGGTGTTAGTGGAAACGATGTAAAATATCCAAGGAGATATTCCAAACAACAAAAAACCCCCACTATATCACATGGGAGTGGGGATTTAAGTAGTTCCTGAGCCGTGTGCTAGGTTGGCTATCCCTCTTGATGATTTGGTTGTCAAAATGTTTGATGATGCTATTGGAAATTTTATATCAAAGTTCTTTAATATTATAAATATAAATGAAGATAATTTGGTCAGTCCATTAGTATTTTTTTCAAATGAAAAAAGACTAATATTTTAGGAAAAGTTTCTTAAAATGAGGTATGGTATTATAGATAAACACAATGAATAGAAAACAGATGGTCATATCAAGATAATCGAGGGGATCTAATAAGAAATCAAATGACCCTTCTATGAGAACCATCACCCCACCTATTCGACTAACACATTTATTAACATTCAATATTTATATTGATACAACATTCAATGATGAAAATGTGTACAACATTGTATATGAAGAATAAATATTTTGTGAGGCCATTACAGACTCAATTGGCCTCAAGAGAGTAAATGAAATTTTCATGTATGAATGGTTGAGATTATCAGTTTTGAATACATACATGAGATATTTATTTATTTATTTATTGAAATAAGTGGTCTACTATATTCATTATAGATAATGAATATTCATATTTTCTATTGAATTATATATTATCAAACTATAAATGGAAAATATTATGAATAGAAATTTGGGATCACCAATCTTACTATCATTTCAACAATGAAAGTTCATTTTGAAATGGAAGAAATGGAATGAAAAAACTATGAATGAAATTTAAAACAAAAATAAAACATGACAGACTCCTATTAAATTTTATAACAAAGGGTTAAAACTCTAAAATCTAATGATATAAAATGTATTTTTATTTTTTAATTACGCACATATTTTTATATTTTAGGGAGTGCTGGATTATCATCACATTCAATTTTGGATACCGTAAATGTTTATTTTTTAGATCAAAATAATGGATTTACAAAACATCAACCACACATTATTTCTATTGTGAAATTTTTATGGATTTCAATCAATATTCTATAGAAAAACATCATATTATAAATTTTAGTTTTTGTTTTAATAAGAATATTTTTATGACAGGTTAATATATAAGTGTATTCTAAATCATGGTATGAGGTCAGTGAATATACATAATAAACCTATATATTTCTTTCAAATGGTGAAAAATTAAGTTATATATACTATGATTTTTATCAATCAAAATATATTTCAAAATGATTTACTTTTCTGTCCAATGTCTTCGAATTTTTTTATCAAAATTAAAAATAATGAGTGTTTATATTATGTTAGTGAAATTATAATCGATTTCATTCCATCAAAAAAAATGAATCCACAAATTTCTTTTTATGAAGGTAATTAAAATTTCATTTAGAATAATTTTTAATCATTTTTTTCTAAATTATCTGTGTACTACATGGATTTCCAATAATCTATATTCTCAAAAGTATAAATATATTTCTTTAGATATGATTAGGAAGATTTTGTGATGTTAGAATGGGATTGAACATTATGTTGATGTGATTACCTATTGTTATATTTTTCTAATTTTATATAGATCAATATGAGTTTCCTCACATCAATCAGACACAAGATTTGGATAGTATGACTCAATGTGCATAATTTCATAATTTTAGAAAATGGTCCAAAATTAAATTCAAATGTGTAATAATCAATCTCATGTCAATATGATACATGACATGTCTGGTATGAATAAAATTCTACATTTTCATATTAAAAATGACGCATTTACTCTAAAACACGTGTCACATGGCCAAAACCAAGAAAAATATATCATATTATGTTGACACATTAAGAGAATTATCCATAATTAAATCGTGATATCGGAATTTATCACATGTGAATCTAAAACATGAAATGACTAGTAGGATTACATGTTCTTATTCACATTATAAAAGTAAAATTTTCTATAAAAAAGAATCACATATCGAAAACCAATAAAAAAAGATTAGATTTTATGAATACTTTAGGAAAATAATCTATAATTCAATTTTTATGTGTAGGTATTGACCTCATGTCAATCTAGAACATGACATTCCTAGTAAGGAATAAAGTGATTGTTTTCAATATAAATGTTTCATTTTAGTCAAAAACAAGATTCATATAGGAATAAACAATAAAATTATATTTAATTGTATTAATACTTTAGGATAACTCTCCATAATTTATTTTTGATATGTAATAATTTACCACACATCAATCCAACTCATGATGTTGTTGATATGATTCAAAGTGCATGTTTTTACATTTATGGGGTCATTTTTATCTAAAACATACATCACATAAAGAAAATGAGTAAAGGATCAAGGACATTCTTTATATTTTTGGATAATGATTCGTAATTTTTATATTATCTGGAGGAGTTAACTGCACATCAATCTGACATACGATGTGTCCATAAAGATATAAAGTGTGTGGTCTCAATATAAGAGTTTCATTTTAGTCTCAAATATGATTCACATGTTCAAAACTATGAAAAATATGTATTATTTTTATTAGAAATTATTATAATGATAAATAATTAATTTTTGGTGTGTATGGATTCTCCTCACGTCAATCTGACACACGATGTGGCTGGTATGACTGATACTGCTTATTTTAAATATAAAAGTGTAATTTTAATTGAAAATGCATAACACATTTTAAATACTATGAAAATGAGCATGTATTATTTTCAAAAATTTAGTTAAATGATATATAATTTATTATTGATGTGCAAAAAAATGACAACACGTCATTCTAACACCAATGGTGTCTGTAAGATAGAAGGAACATGTTTTCACATTAAAAAATGTTCATTTTACTCTAAAAACACATCAAATAACATAAACTAGGGTAATGAGATCAGGTTATCTTGATAAATTTATAAAATAATAATTAATTTATTTATAATGTGTATGAATATACCTCACATTAATTCAACACACGATGTTCCTAGTAATACTCCAAGGGCATGTTCAAAAAAAATGTCATTTTTGTCTAAAACATAATTTAGATATCCACAACAAATAAAACAATTTCATATGATCTTGATAATTTAGAAAAATGAAAAATAATTCATTTTTGAGGTGTAGAAATTGATTTTCGGTAAATCTGACACATTATGTGACCAAACTGAATCAAAGTGTGCGATTCACCTGAAAAAAGTGTCATTTTCCTCTAAAACATATGTTTCTTAGCAAAAAATTAATATAATGACCTTGGAATATCTCAATATTTTTTAAAAATGGTCCATAATTCTTTTTTATGTGTAGGAATTACCCATATAGAAATCCGACACATGAATTGTCTAGTATTACTTCAAGTGTGTGTTCACAATAAAAAATGTCATTATACTTTAAGAGTTCATATTAATAAAATTGAGTAAAAAAGCAAAAGTTGTCTTAACAATTTAGTAAAATTATCCCAAATTAATTTATAATGTGTAAGTATATACCAAGCATTAGGACACACATTGTGGGTGGTATGACACAAAGTGAATGTTTTCTATTAAAAAGTGACATATTCCAATAAAATAAGACTTACATAGCCAAAACAAATTAGAGGAGCTCAAATCATCTTTATACATTCAATAAATGATCCATAATTAATATTTGATATTTATTAATCTACCACACATCAATTTCATAGTTTATGAGTCATATATGACTATACATCCATGTTTTCATTTTAAAAATGACATTTTCCTCCAAAAAATGTGTCACGTAGATGTAGATGACTTAAAAGGAATGAAAAAACATTATTTTTTTAATAATTATACATAATTATTTTTCATTGTGTATGATTTTACTTCTACTTAATCTGACACTTGATGTACCATGTATGGAATAATTAAATGGTGTCATTTTACTCTAAAACACGCATCACAAAGTCAAAAATCAAAAAAAAATAGGTTCATTTATATAAATAATTTAAGAAAATTATCAATAATTAATTTGTGAAAAATATGGATTTACCGTATATAATATTGACCAATGATGTGACTGGTATACCAAATATTGCATGCATGGTATAAAAATGACATCATATGCTAAAACATGATTCACATATCCAAAACAAATAAAACGTGATTTGAATGTCATCGTAATTTATAGGATAGATCCATAATTTGTTGTCGAAATATTTTAATATAACAGCAGTCAATATGAAGCATGATGTGGATGGTAGGACTCATAGTACATGGTTTTATGTTAAATGTTTAATTTTGAACCAAAACCCGCTTCACGTAGCCAAAATCGATCAAACAAGTATTGACTATCACTATACATTAGGAAAAATATCCAAAAGTTGTTTTTGAAATGTAGTAATCGACCTCACCTCAAATTGAGTAATGATGTGTCTGGTAAGTCTCCAAATGTATATTCACAGTAAAAAAATATAATTTAAGTCTAAAACATGATTCACATAGTCAATACTAGGGAAATGATCCTTGATTGTACTGATAATTTATGAAAAAAAATACCTAATATATTTTTGAAAACTACGAATTGAATGCATATAAAACAAATGCATGATGTGTCTTATATGACTCCAAGTGTATGTTTTCACCTTAAAATATTCATTTTACCCCATGACATGCACCATATAGCCAAAATTAATTAAATGAGCACATATTATCTTGATACTTTAGGTCATTAATCACTAATTAATTTGTGATGTATAGGAATCAACAACATGTTAATTTAACATATGATGTCATCAATTGGGCTCCAATTTCATGTTCATAATAAAAATTGACATTTTAGCCTAAAAAGGTATTTACATAGCCAAAACTGATGGAATGAGCTTGAAATGTATTTACATAAGGTTTTTTCATCTTCTATCATGGGACACCACTCAAGAAATAAAATTATAGTAAACTTTCAAGTTCAGGGACATGACCCCATGACGATCCCCTCACCCGCAAAACTTTCCACTCCACCACAAATGGAAGGGCTTGGAATGTCTTTATTATTTATTAAAATATTGAATAATTAATTTTATTATATGTAGGAATTGATTGTGCATCAATTCTACATACAATATTGACAATATGACTCAAATTTCACATTTTCACATTAAAAAAGAATCATTTTACTCTAAAAAAGATTCATCTAAACAAAACTAGAAAAGATTCATTAATTGTATTGATTAACTAGGAAATTAATCCATATTTCATTTGTGATGTGTAGAATTTGATCTCATGTCAATCCAAAATAAGGTGTGGATAATAAGACTCAAAATTCTTATTTTCAATATATTTGTGTCTTTTTAGTGTAAAACAAGATTCAATTAGCCAAAACCGAGAAAAAATACATTATTATCTTGATAATTTAGGATGGGAATCCACAATTAATTTGTGATATGTACGAATCAACCATATGTAACTTTAACACTTGATGATGTTGGTAGGACTCAAAGTAGATGTTATCACATTAAAAGGTACCATTTTAGTCTATAACATTATTCACATAGTGAAAATTAAGAAATATAGCTTGAATTGTCAAGATACTATTGGAAAATGGTATATCATTCATTTTAAGGATTATAAATCAACCACACATCAACCTAACACATGATGTTGTTAGTTTGACTCAAATTGTGTGTTTTCACATTAAAAGTATCGTTTAACTCTAAAACACACATCAAATGGCCAAAATCTCATAAACGAGATCATACTATGTTGATAAATTAGGAAAATTATGTATAATTATTTTTCGGCATATAGGAATCAACAAAACATCAATATGAGACATAATGTTCTTGATATGACTTTAAGATTGTGTTTTCAATATAGAAGTTTCATTCTTGTCTAAATCACTTGTCACATAGCCAAAATGAAGATTTTTTTGAATGTCATGAATCTTTAGGACAATGATACATAATTCATTTGTGGTTTGTAGGAATTGACCACAAAATAAATCGACCAATGATGTTGCATGTATGACTCCTAGTGTGTGTTTTCAATGTAAAAGTTTCACTTTAGTTTAAAATGAAAATCACATTCTCAAACCCTATTTAAAAAGATTGGTTTTATCATCCTTAGGACAATGACCCATATTTTAAAAATGAGCCTCATGAAGAATGAATGGGGACCCTCATTTGAAGTTGAAAACCATGTTCGTGTATTTTGTGAAAGCAATAAAAACTAATAACATAATTAATATTATTAACTATATCAATACCTAAAATTAGAATTAACTAATTAATATATTAAATAATTAAAAATATGATTACTAGTAAATAATATTATTAAAATGTTATTAACTAATGATATAATTATTAATAACAATTTAAAAAATTAATATAATTACAATCTAATAATGTCATTAATATATTTCATAATTAACAATCTAATTTATGTATATTGTTAATTAACAGTGTAAATAATAATTCATAAGATAATTATTAATTAATTGTATAATTAATAAATAATTATAAAATTAACAATATAATAATTTATAAGATAATAAATGGTATATGTGATAATGTAATAAATATATTCAGTAAATAACTACATAAAATATCATATGTGGATTATATAATATTATTTTTTTTAATTACATTTTCTAAAACAATAAAAATATTTTATTATAGGAGAACACTTTTATATATATATTAATCACTGGAAGAAGTTTTCCACAAGTGTTTTGTTTATATATATTTTGTTGTATTTTGTTGTTTCTAATTATAAATATAGCACCACTATAAATATTTTGTACGAAAACATTTAAATGAAAGTTTTTAATTGAAATGATGGGGAAATATAATATTTTTATTCTAGTTGTTCTTAATTGAAATATTTATGATTTTTTCTAGGCTTTTTGATCTATTCTTTTCTCTTAGGGTTGTTGTCGCGCTTCAACCTTGAAGCATTTGTATGGCCTTTATCATTACTATCAAAATAACTAATAAATAAAAATTATTAGTGATAAATGAATCATTGATAAAAGCCATATTTATTAGTGGTAAAATAAATATATGATAAATAATGTATTCTTTTTGGGTGATTAGATTTCTATCACTTTTTAGCAATAACAATTGCTATTTCTAACACTGACCTTAGCCTTATTATAGTAGTTTAAGGAGGATGATGAGGAGAGTGATAATGAATACCATTGTGATCAACAATGCATATATCAATATCTATAATTATTATATCTATATATGTAATATGTTTCACATTTTATTCACTCTCACTCTCTCTAATATTTGTCTTCACTGAGTTTATATAATACCTTCTATTTCCTTGTTTCGCAAATGGATGATTCTGACCAAGATGACTCCCATCACCCAATAGAGCCCTCAACAAAAATTATTAACAACCAAAATGATATATATTTACTCATTAGTTAACATTTTTTAAATAAATGATAATGTATATATATTTGGAAATATTACTATCAGTTTTAATAAAGTTGTAAACCAATCAAAACTATCTTTAGTTATATTGAAAATGGTAAATCCACGAGTGTTTTTTATAAGCTAATAGATTCCTATCTTGAGGGTTTTCCTAGTTTAATCAACCTCTTTTTGATCAATTCCTTTGTTTTTATTAGTTTCAATCTCATTTGATTTTGTTTTTTCATCATGTTCATCAGCTTCATCTTGTGGAAGATAATGTCGCATCACCATGGTTCATCGGATATAAATATGTTTATTTGGGTTTATCAGACCTACTTCAATTAGTTCATATCCACATTATCAGATTATTTGCTTTATCTGCTTCATCCGGTTAGTGGATTCATTGGGTTCATATTTTTTCCTTCAATCATAGTTAGATTGGGATATTTTTCACATTTTGATTATAATTTTGGATCTATATCTTATTCGTAAGATTTTCATCAAAGTGGGATCATTATAAAATTATTTTAGGATTTGAATCTTTTTCAGATTGGGATATTCTTCTAATATCATTATCTATTTTTTCAGATATGTTTCTTTAAATCATAGTCAGATTGGTACATTCATTGGGTTTAGATGAACATCATCAGATTGGGATCTTTTTCTTTCGATTTTTTCTTTTGGCATCATTGAGTTTAGATGTGCATTTTCAAATTAATGGCTTCATTTTTCAATGGGTTTGGATTCATCAGGGACTTCAAATCATGCACAATTTGTTCAGTAATTTTTTCTACTAAAAATACTACCCAGATATGGTTTTATAGTATGAAATAATATTTTATTAAATGTACAGGGTTATTTTGGTCTCTAATATGGGTCTTTAATGTATTTTTCTAGTTGGGAAACCAGTTCAGGCATGTTTCTTATTCTTTATTTTGAAATATGATATGGTTGCTAAAATTAATAATTACTCCCAAAATCATATTAATTCTTCAATTCAATAAGATAGAATAGAATAATGGTTATTCATGTGATTATATGGATGGAACAATCATATTGATAAATGAAAATTTTGGGAGTGAATAATGTGTGTGAGAAATGACATATTTGGACCTTTACTAGTGCAGGTGGGGAGGGGCTTCAATAAAATAATTTTCTAAAGAGAAAAGATACGGGGGTGGTTTCTGTTATCCATTTATTATGGAAGAGTCCAATATGTTTTTAAGATTATGTGGTTGTATAATTTTGGCTTCAAACGATATCTATTCAGTTTTTTCCTGGGAAGGAGAAGAGTACCAGGATAACAAAATGAATTGATAAATTTATGGGTTCTTATCATGGGATATATATTTTCCTTTTTTATGTCTCCCATCATTACCATAGTTCTTCGAACATCATTCTTAGTGTTTTCACCCTGAGTGAACATGGTATAATTATTAAAAATAAAAGTTTTTTAGGTTAGAAATGAGCTGGACAAAGAGGGAACAATATGAGTGAATGGATTTGTCAGTATGGAATTCTATTAATGTAAAATATTTTACTAAAATTTGAAAGGTGAATGTTAGTCATAAGTAGTGAATTAGCTCTAAATTTATTAATTTTTATTTTAATACAAAACATATTGAGAATAATGTAAAGGTGTGCTAATTTATCCCTACATTGAATTTTATGATCTCATGGATTTTTAATCATGAAAAAGAATTGTAAAAGTATCTTAGAAATAAAAAGAGGTTCTAATTCATATGGGTGAGGGAATCACACATTAATAAATGAGGCCATAATACATAATATCTATCATAAGGCGTCAAAATGAAATTTAAAGAAGTTTATTTTATAATCGGAGAGGCACGAAAGAGGAATCACTTTCTCAAAGAGTACAATCCAGAATATTATTTTGAGATTCATTCATGAATTATACTCTTTTGGGGAATCTTTTATTATTATTGATGTTTCCTCCTGTATCTTCAATGTTGACATATTCTATGAATACTGATCATATAAATGAAATTATTTATGAGGAGTTCATCTCATCTTTTTCAGAAATATGTTCCACTGAGGCCCATGGACCTGTTGGATTTCATTCCCTTTTCTTCATGTAGTTTGATATATTGTGGGGCATAATATCACACAACTGATGAAATAATTATGGAATAGTAAGGATAACTTTAATTCAAATAATGAAACCAAGATCTCCCTAATTCACAAAGGGTAAAACAATTCATTATTTTTAGAAATTTTCGTATTAATTTTTTCAATATGACTATTAATAATAGATCTAAAATTCTGTCTAACTGTCTTTTTTGTTTTTTGCATTACGTTATTTATGAAAATCAAAGTGCTTTTGGTCCCAAATGGATCATATCGGATAATACCATAATTTACCATGTTATTTTTCACTCAATCAAGAATCTCTCTATCTAAAAGTGATGTTATGACCTCAAAATTAGACATGACTAAATAAAATGATTAAATGGAATATTCCTTTTTTTATTTTTTTTCATTTGAAGGATGAGATTTTTAACCAATGGGTGGATGTTATTATTCAGGTTGTTTCCTTAATATCCTTCAAGATCTATTTTAATATAAATCATTCCCAAATCATTATTTCATTACACAATCTTTTTCAGGGAGATATACTATCCTGATACCAATTTATCCCTATGGATGTTTTTTTCTCTAATCATATCATAGGTCTAACAAATATTAAACAAATTGGTGGTGAAAAATTATATCAACACAACCACTATCTCACATTTACATCTTGCATATAAAAATCAATTATTTTATCAATCCACTTTGTTGGAATGCCATCTAATGAAAAATATTTTTTTGATATATGATACATAATTGGGACATTATGTTAACATATCTAAATCATAGATCTCCTTTATAATTGGTATTTTTCATTCTAGGAATGATAGTTAGAATGGTGATTCTATCATCCACGTGGTGGATAAACACCAATAATAGCATGGCCTTCCTATGGTTTTTGGAATATCAATATATGAGATATTATTTTATATTGTAGATATAATTGACAAGAATATTTAGATATGGTCTAGCAAGGGTTTTTGAAATGAATAGAAATAGATTATTTCTAAGGTAGTTCCCATTCCATCGCCACTCATGTCATGGTCTACTTTTTATTTACGATGTATTCTTATGATTTAGTTATATTCTTGATTGTAAGCCTTTTGGCAGGGATGTAATAAAGGCAAAAATATATCCCACTCAGTGGCATGGGATAAGTTATTTCTTCCAAAGGTATTTGGGGGATTCAACTTCATGAAATTGAGATACTTTAATGATTTTTTTATTACTAAGAACTTTTAGAACATTTTTCAAAACCCTAATTCCATGATTTACTCTATTATTTTTTATAATAATAATCCTTATTCATTTTTTTAATGCATGCATGGATCCATGTCCATGTTTTTTATGGAGATGTTTATGAAGACCACATTTTATTTTGAATAACGGTTTTTATTAGATAATTGTTAATGGATAGAGGATTTATATTTGGAGTGACCCTTGGATTTTTATCACAATAGCATAAGTGAGACATCCCCAACTTTTTGAAGATTGGATAATTCCAAGGTTTGAGATATTTTTAATGATAATTTGG
Organism: Viscum album; assembly: GCA_963277665.1. Classification (NCBI taxonomy): domain Eukaryota; kingdom Viridiplantae; phylum Streptophyta; class Magnoliopsida; order Santalales; family Viscaceae; genus Viscum; species Viscum album. Next base: position 408,226,209 of record OY728134.1, on the reverse strand, counting down.
ATAGATTGTGTTTCGATAAGGTTGACTTATGATTTATCAATAGGGTCAGTGATATTATTATTAGTATAATTATTCCATTAGGGGAAGGCTAATGCCATTTTATCTAGATTAAGGATACATTTGGTTCATATTCTATCAATTTAGGCTATATTATCTCTCTTTAATTCCCTCAACATTTTTGTCTCAAGCTTGGAAGTTCCTTTAGAAGTTTATAATCCCTCCTAAAATAGGTATTTTTTGTAGTATGTTTGTCATGGGAACCTCCCCAAAATATAGTTTTAATTTAGTTGACGTTCAATGAGTGACCCTTTATGCTACATTAGATTCTATGAAATCAAATCACCTTAACATGAAACTTTGAATTTTATAAAATTTAGGTGTTTTTAATTGCAATGTTTCATAGGAGAAGTCTCAGGTGGTTATTTATTCTTCTTTTGATTTACTATATAATCTGGTCTAGAAGGTCTACTCACTCCCTATTGAAATGTTTTGTGTTATCTTATCATTTTCATAGATTATTTTTGTTCATTAAAATAATCTCCTTTTCAAATAGTTTTATTGGAAAATCCCTTTTTTGTTATCTCGTGCATATAAACTGGTATGAAAATGGAACTCAAAAACATGTTTGTGGGCCTATTATAGATAGAGATCTATATAATGGTATTTACCGTCCCCCCAAATGCCTAGAATTTTTAATGTTAATATTAATGCAACATTGTATGGAAACAATTAGTTGGGTGTTCTTATGGTTGCAAAAGATCGTCATGGCTTGGTTACCAAAGACCTCCATAAATCATTTTTCACTAATTGAATACATTTATGTATTGGGGCCCATAATATTCTATTGGGTTTGATGTTTTATTTTTTGGATGTTTGGAATAAATTATTTCTTAAATATGATTTACAGGTTTTTATTCATTCTATTTTTAAACAAGTTGAATGTTTGTTATTGTTGGATTAATTTTCATGATGATTTTAGCATTTATGGATTGATTATCCTTGTGAATTGTTTTTGATGAGAAAGGAATTTAGATGGTCATAATTTAAAATATGAATTATATTTCTATAACCGGAGAAGATAATTATAATTAGAAAACAATAATGGTCCGCTATAACTACTAGATCTATAACACTTGATGCCCTAAAACCTCATCCCCTCCTCTAAATTCATTATTTTTTTATCAATAAATCAATCTCGACCATCACCTTCATCGAATAAGAGTTATGATGTCTTTTCATTGATTTATGACTTGTATTAGTTTAGATATTTTTTAAGTAGTCCTACATTTGAATCCATTTGGAAATTATTGTGATGTATAGTATAAGGTCCACCGATTTCACGGTGGATCTCCTAGATTCTAGAAATTTCCTCAACTTCATTTGTGGAATATTATTTTACCATTATTGAATACAACAGTATAAGGGAATGCTGGGAGATAGATTGCATCTCGAGAGGTCGTCCTTAAATTTGACAATGAATTATCCTAGATTACTATCCTTTGTTTTTTTACTTCTCCTTACATCCATGTTTACTTATTTATCTTCATGGGATGATCAAGGAGTTAGATTATAAATTTTTGAAGGTGTATATGTTTTTTTAACTCTCACTATAGATAATTTTTGGGTTATTTATATGCTTCATACACTAATTTATTCATATGTGTTATTTTTTAGAATTTTTATTATATTGTTTCATTATTATCCACTACATAATTGGCTTTCAAAATGACCATAAAAGGAATTTATGAGTTTTTAATTTTTTTTGATCTATGCACCATTAAAAGTGGTAAAATTTTATTAGTGCTCATATATCATAGGTAAATAGTGTCCATTAATAGTAATTCTTTTAGTGATAATAAAAGTCATACTACTATAGTGTGTGTTTAAAACTATATCACACTACAATAGCAAATACACCTATATATATATATATATGAAAAAGTCATAATTTAATTTAAATAAAAATTATATAAAAATACGAGAAAAAATATTATATTGTTGAAATTTCAACCATTGTTTATTTAAATACATTTACAAGTACAACCATAAAATTTTTAAAAAACAAATATGTCATTATCTTCAACACCTAGACCTATCTTAAATAATTATGATCTTGGTTTCATTTTCCAAACAAACCACCCCGTCTCAAGAAAAATAATCCACCTATATAAGAAAAAATTCATATTCTATTAATACTAAAATGAAATAAAATAATCCTAAATATAAAACAATAAAATAATCGAATTTTAATTTTAAATAAAATGAAACACTTGGGGTCATAATGGTCACACTGTGTGTTAGATTGAGGTGCAGATGTATCCTATACAAAAAAAACGCATATGGATCATTTTCCTAAAGCATCAAGACCATATGAATGTGTTTTATTGGTTTTGAGTATGTTATATTTTTTTAATAAAATGTAAATTTAACCTGAAAGCAAACACACTTAGTTATAATAGTCACATAATATGTAATTTTGTCATGAGAATGATTCCCACATGCCACAAATGACGTATGAATAATTTTCTAAATTATAAAAAAAAATTGAGCATGTTTTCTCACTTTTTAATGACAAACACACATTTTGAAATAAAATAATAATTTTAAATTGATAACAGACACTTGATTCATATTGGGAACACCATATATCAGATTTAGGTGCGGCTAATTTCTACATGTCATATATAGATTTTGGAATATTTTACTAATGTATCGAAAAATCCAAATATTGTTTCTTGGTATTTAGTATTTCATCTTTCATTTTATCTGAAATGTAAATTTTAAAACAATAGACACACCTGGAGTCATACCAGTCACATTGTGTGTTGGATTGAGGTTCAGATGACTTTTACACATAAAAAATGACTCAAGGATCATTTTCCTAAGGAATCAAAAAAATATGAATGTATTTTATTAGTTTTGAGAATCTCACAGGTCTTTTTTACTAAACATTCAACTTAAAATGAAAACACACACTTTGAGACATAATAATCAAATCGTGTGTTTGTTTTATGTGATACTGATTCCTACATGTCAAAAATGACTTATGAATCCTTTTTTTAATGTATCAAAACAATATGATACTATTTTCTAAAATATTTATTACTGAAACATGTTTTAAATTAAAATATCTATTTTAAACTAATAATAGACACATTGAGTCACACAAAGAACATTGTGTATCATATTGAGGTGAAACTAATTTTAATATATAAAAAATTATTATGGACCATTTTCCTAAAGTGTAAAAGAATATGAATACATTGACAAACTTTTGAGTTAGTGACATGTGTTTTGAACTTAAATTAAAATTTTTTATAAAAAAGAAACACATGGATTCATACCAGTCACATCGTGCATCGAATTGAGGCGATGATGATTCATACACATCACAAATTATATAATGGTAATTTTTAATGTATGAAGACAATATAAATGTGTTAGATTTGTTTTGATTACATTATGTTTATTTTTCACTAAAAAAATCTTAAATAGAAAATACTCACATTGAATCATACTACTGACATTGTGTGTCGGTTTCACTTGATAATTATTCCAAAAAATCAAAAATAAATGTTGAATTATTTTCATTAAGTATCAAGAAAATCTGATATATTTTTCTTGGTTGTAAGTTAGTTACACATGTTTTTAACTAAAATTTCAATTTTAAATAGATAACTAACACTTTGAGTCATACTAAGAACATTGTGTATTAGATTGAGGTTCAACTAATTCTAACATAGAACAAATGTATTATATATAATTTTCCAAATGTATCAATACAATACCTAAATGTTTACTTGGTTTTTTGTATGTGTTGTTTTTTTGAACTAAAATTAAAATTTTTATTTGAAAAATATATTTGTAGTTATACCGGTGACACTATGCATCATAATGATTTGAAACATACTTATACATGTCAAAAATGACATAAGGATCTTTTTCCAAAAGTATCAAAATAATCATAAGGGGTTTTTTCATTTTTGATTATGCCACATTACTTTTTTACTAAAATGTCAACATAAACTAAAAACATACACATTCACTCATACAGGTCGCAACATGTTTTAGTTTAACATTAAACTGATCCCAACACATTACTAATGGATTATAAATAATTGTAAAAATATATCAATACAATCTGAATGTGTTTGATTTTTACACATTATTTAAACTATAATGTTGATTTTAAACACATAAAATACACTATGAGTCATATTGGGAACACATGGAATCAGATTGAGGTGTGTATAATGTCTTCGTTTCAGGTGTAGCCCAAAGGTTCCCCGTACCCGGATGGTCACATGTCCCCAAATGCATTTCCCCGAATGTCAGATGCTGCTGACTAGTAGTGAGGGCCTTGGGTGTGATAGTGGGGAAACTATTCTCTCATTGGTAGAGCATGCATTGTTGAATAAAAAATAATAAACCATAGCATAAGGAAAAATCCATACAATATGTAAACAATGGAAGACTAAAAGTAAATAACAACTAGAGCACAAATATAATGATAAATGTCACATATGTCTAAGAAAGAGACCAAAAAATTCACTCTACTTGAAATATAATACTAAACCAAAGTATAAAATAAAACAAATAAACTCCAATAGCATCCTAAGCCTCAGCATGGTCCCATTCTCTTTAGCTCCACAGAAATCAAGTACCTGATGAAGTAGGGTGCTTGAACTTATCTATACCTACAACCATATAATCTTTTTGGGTCAAAAAGCATGACCCAAACATGGTGTGAGACATATCCTAGTAGATAACCACCACAAGATATGTTCCTAACTGTTAGTGAGTATATATAGTAGGTAATAATGGAAATGCAGTAAGAAACTAGAAGTATACAAAAGTAACCTAATCCTAAAGTTTCCATTTACATTCATTAGAATTTAATATTCAACATTTAATATAGTATCAGAAATAGGTAACATAGAAGAAAACCTAATAAGACCGAATCGAATCATGTGCTTTGGCTTGGCAGATGCATCACAAATATTCAATATTCATTTTAACCCTCTGGGTAAGTCACACAGTCTAACCCCTAGCTATGTAATGAAATAAAAGGGAAAGACACTCTAAGGAAGTAGTCACCATCAATTTCCCCTATGGTCTTTCCAGAATAACTAGAGACTCTATGGGGAAGCACTCAACGTTAATTACCCCAGTGGTCTGGTTACATAAACTATAGATACTCTGATGGACCACTCACCATCAATCCCCCCATGTGGTCTTAAAGTGTAAAATATAACATACACTCGGAGGAATAATACAATGTCAATACCATCTTTGGTCTAACTACACTAGTTTCTCATAGCCCTGTGCAATTCAATCATGCATATATGATATCAATCATCCCAAATAAATATCAACTTCTAAATGGCTAAGAAAATACAAATCATATCACAATAATTTGACAACCAACTAACTGCAATGCATTTTATTCTATCAAGAATGGCAAGGAAACATCGTCTACCGCATTCGTAACCTAGACCGAACAGTCCTAAACATTCATACAAGGAAACACACCATTGGGGTGTTCCTTAAATATTCTACATCATATAATACCACAACAACAAACCCTTAATCCAATAATCAATCTAAACCAGATAAAAAAAAGGTTTAATTTCCTTAACCTGAATTTCCCAAAACATGGGTAATTAACACTTTTGAATATGAACTCAAATACCAACAAAGAAAGGAATCTATCCACCTACCTCGATATTATATGAAGAATACTATCAAGCGTCGGCTCTTGAATCGGATTTCAACATTGTAGATCAACAAAAGGGACAAAAATGTTCATCCGTGAATAACTCAAGAAAGAGGAGAAAACATGAAGAGAGGTTTAATAAGAAGTAATAACTCATCGAGTCGATTCTAACGCACCTACCAGAGTTCGGACCGTACCACGGAGGGAGAAAAAATGTCTTAGACAAGATTTTTCGCTCTTGGTCACTCTTGGTTAAACCATGGACAGAATAAGATGAAACACGACATTAGACATGACCCCAGTCCAATTAGTCAATTAAATGAAAAATACATGACATGTATGGTAAATGAAGACAACATGTATTTTCCTCAACTGGCCCCTGGTTTAGGCAGTCTTCAGGTCACCATACATGGTCATGTACGCAGGTTTTACATTGCCAGTACATGGCTTCACGTGGAAACCTGGTGCATAGTTTGTACTCCAAAGTACACTATGTGTAGTTATAAAATATCCAAAATATCCCCTTCTTCTCAAAAACACCAAAAATAAAGATCTATACCTGAAATAAATATCCTATTTCTTAAACATTTCCCACCTTAAAAAAATTCATCCCCAAATTTCTCTAACAAGGTAGTGAAGAATAATTCTCAAACAGCTTCAGCCACTGCGATCACACATTGGCCTCCCTCTTCCAAGTCTCATCCTAGACTCTCCCATTATACCATAGCCCCCATACAAGTGGAATAGACTGGACATAGAGAACCTTCGTGCTGCAATCAACAATCTGGATAGGATGCTCCTCGAATGATGCATCCACCTCAAAATCAACATCCATACTTTGAAAAACATGAGACGGGTTTGAGAAGTAATGGTGTAGCTGAGAAACATGGAATATTTCATGCATATCATGGTACCTCTGAGGTAACTGTAACCGATAGATAACTGGACCAACTCTCTCTAAAACCTCAAACTTCCCTACATATATTTGTGAAATCATTCCTTGTCTCTTGATCCTATTATGTCCCAACCTCATTGTGACACATAAGAAAACCTGATCTCCGACCTTGAACTCCAGAGGTTATAATCATCGATCAGCATAAGACTTCTATCATGACTAGGCAGTAGACATCCTATTCCGAATCAACTCCACCTACTCAGTGGTCTCCTAGACAAGATGAGTTCCCAACATAACTTCCACTCTTACCTCTAACCAACATAGGGGTTATCGGCATGTCCTCGCCTAGAAATCATCATATGGTTCCATTTTAATAGTTTCATAAAAACTATTATTGTTGGAATTATTTACCATACTAATGTGCTTCTCTCAAGAACCTCCAAAATATAGGTCGCATGCACAAATCATGTCCTCCAACACCTGAATCGTATGGTCAGACTGGCCATCTGTCAGGGGATAGTAAGATGTACTCATAAATACTTGTCTACCCAAAGCCTTCTGTATCCCTTTCCATAATCATGAAGTAAATCAAATGTCCTGGTCTGAAATGACACTGTAAGGAACCACATGAAAATGTACTATCTCTTGGATTTATATCCTTCCATAATAATCAACACTAAATGTCTAATTGATTGGTAGAAAGTTTGAAAATTTTGTGAGTCTTTCAACGACAACCCAAACTGCATCATTAAATAAAGGAGACCTCAATAAACCTATCAATAAATCTATCACAACATCATTCCACATCAACATGAGAATGGTTAACTACTATAAAATCCTTTTTGGTCGCTAATGATATGCCTTCACCTGATGGCAGGTGTAACATCTCATAATAAAACCAACCATATCCCTATTCATACTTGGCCACGAATACTGACAGTGCAAATCTCTTTACATTATGGAAACACCATTACATACTTCCCAACTACAGAATGAAAATCCAAAATTAGCTCCTCGTGTATGTCTAATGTCACAAATACAGGTCCATGAAAGTGCAAGATATTATCATCACCTATGGTCCGCCCAGGAGTAGGGTCCTCTCCTGACACACTCTTTCGTAGGACTAGGCCATTACAATCTAATATTTGCCTCATTCACAATTGATCAAGTAGACCAAAGGTAAAAAACTTGATAAGAACGAAACGCCTTCCCTTGTATGTTGTGCCCCTCCAAATACATTTCATAGAATAGATCCAGGAGCTTCCACTCACTACTGGCCTCTTGAATTTCATGTATCTAAGTCAACCTACTCAATGGATCAGCCACTACATTTCCTTTCACAAGCATGTTGGAAAACTCAATGTCAAAATCCTAAAGGAACTCAACCCACCTTCACTTTCTCAAATTTAGGTCACACTACGTAAATATGTACTTGAGAATTTTGTGGTCAATGTACACCAAAAAAATGCTTTCCTAAAAGGTAATGTCTCCAACAATGCAAAGCATGAACAATTGCCGCCAACTTGAGATCGTGTGTCAGGTAATTACTCTCATGTGTCCTCACTTGCTGAGACCCATATAGAATGACTCCTTCCACCAGAACACGCACTACTCCCATCCTAATACCTGGTGCATCGTAGAATATGGTGTAACTCTTGCTCGGATCAGGAAAAACTTATATCGGTGCTGATGTCAACCTCTCGTTCAGCTCTTAAAAGATTGAGTCACAAGAATCTATCAACAAGAACATTGCACACTTCTTAGACAAACCACTCCATGGTGCTTCAACAAGTGATAATTCCTTTATAAAACGTCTGTAGTAACCACCCAACCATAAATTTTTTTACCTCAAATACATTCTTTAGATTCTCCCATGAAACTACTGCTCTCACTTTATCTGGGTCTAAAAATACTCTTGTCTCGGAAATAACATGACCTAAGAAGTGAATCTGGTCCATCATAAAGTGTCATTTTGATATCATAGCATATAACTGATTCTCACTCTGTGTACACAAAATGATCGATAGATGTGTGGCACGGTCATGTCAAGTGTGAGAGTACACCAAGATATCATCCATGAAAATAACCACAATGGGGTCCATGAATGGATGGAACACTTGGTTCATCAGCACCATGAAAACTGCAGGTGCATCCATGAGATCGAACGACATAAGCTCATACTCATATAGACCATACCTACTTTGAATGGCTTTAAGAGGTATATCTGATGGTCTAACACACAACTGATGATAACAAATTCTCAAGTCAATCTCAGAGAACACCAATGATCCTAGAAGATAATAAAAGATATTATCAATCCTTGTTATGTGATATTGGTTCTTGACCTTTAACTGCTTCAGATTTCGATTATCCACACAAAGTCTGAGGGTACCATTTGCCTTCATTGCAAAAAGGATAGGTGAACCCCACGAAGAAGTACTGGGTCGTATGAATCCCTTTTCTTGTAACTCCTATAACTACTTCTTGAGCTCATGTAACTCTAGTATATTCATCATATAAGGAGGAATGGACATTGGTGCGTCCCCTAGAAAAATATCAATAGAAAAGTATTACTATTTATTAGGAGGAAAACATGAAAAGATTTCTAGAAAGATATCCATGAAATGATCGAACACTAGAGGAATGTTCATTTTTGAAGTCCCCTGGTCATCCAGATATAAACTAGAAATCTGGGCTATAACACATCTCAACCAGTGATGCTCGGATCCATCTCTACTCTTCTAGAGATCCCATTTTCCATTATTTAGAAACAATCTACAATCTAGTAATGTGAAACTCACCCTATTGTGATAATAATTGACAACATCCTAGAAGGGAACTAACCATTAAATTCCAAGAATAAAGTCATAGCTCATCATCTCAAAGTCATAAATGTCTCATAAGAACTGAAACCCACCAAGCTCAAGAGAGAACTCCATGAAATAACATACAATAGCCGTTCTAATCCCCAATGGTGTTTCCAGCATCATGATTTCAGAAAAAGTGAAGATACTGAGGCCCAGGGTTTCCACAACATGCATAAATAGAGATCTATGGGAAACCCCTATGTCGAAAAGAGAATAACCTAAAACTAATGGAACTAGAATCATACCTTTTACCGTATAGGGTCTGGGATCCTACCCCTGTTGGATCTACTCCAGCACAAAAGCCTAACCTGTGCTACAACCTTGTGGAGTTGTTTGATATCCTCGAGCTGATCCACCCTACGGCTGTCAACAAATATATGTTTTTCCATTGTAGCCATGACCACCAACTCATCCGGAACATCCTGAGGAACGCCATCCCCCAGACAGATGTGGAACTAGTGGTCCTACTCCAATATGAGGAGTTGAAACAGATCATCGCTCACTAGCTGTTAGAATGAGGGCATTGTTGAAACACTGATGATGTCCCATCTTTCAGCAAGATCAGCACTCAACTAGGTCTCTCGAGCACTACGATTTCTTATGTCCGCCCATACCACAATGGTAGAAAACCACCTAGATACCTGAAGGAAAATCCCACCCACTCGGATCTCCATGTGTAGACTCCCTACAATGCTTCCTGCAATTAATCGAAAAGGTACCATCTCTGGATACTGAACTACCTTGGCCCAAAGCAATATAATCCCTATGGTTGCACCCGGTGATCTGTTCCTAGTTGACTATAGATGAAATGGAAGTCAATGTGAAGATGTTCACCTAAGATTAGATTTCATGCTCGAGACCATACTCAAACTTCATCACTAGAAATAACTCATCACAACCAAAATGGGTGTGAAGAGTTATAGATAGTTGAATCATGATGAGTACACCATGACTGGGTGTGTAACCTACTCAAAACTCATGAACTCTTGGTCTCGGTCAAACCTCAAGGTCTCCGGGTAGAATTTGTCAACGATGGTCCACTGGAACACATCCCAAGCCCTAACCCGCTAGCATGCCACCTTTTATAACACATCCCACCATCTGTTGGAAGAATCACATAGCATGTATGTATTGATATTTACCCTACTCTCTAGAGGAGTCTCAAGAAGCACAATGATAGATGACATGAATTCCAAATATGACTCTACAGGCTAAGGTCCTCCATCCCCTGAGAATTTGAGAGGATGTTGTTGCTGAAAAAGCCATGTTAGTTGTACCATAGACAGGGAAGGATGCAGTGCTCCCTCTATGGTTCGCATCATCCTCAGGAATCCTTTTCGAAACTATGATTCATAACCTATCTCTGTAATGATGTTTGGTGTCGTGAAGGGAAAGACGAGAGGTTGTATTGGTAGTCCATGATCTACCATTTCTGGTGTCTAATCATTGCCCTATATCTAGCGTACAATCGAAGGACATCTCAGTGGAAAGAATCTATAAGCTCAAGAACACACCTCAGCACAATATTAAAGAAACAAAATATTTTAAGTGTAAAACGGAACTGATAAGAAAACTCATTCAAGATGTACAAAATAGAGTTACACGACATATATACACCCTACATGACAGGTTACCTAAAACCATTACACGGGCTTGTACTTCTGCCAACCCTGGCCGTGTAACAACCCATACACATGGTGTGTCCCTCCTATGGCACATTTATTACTTCAATTTTTACTCCTTAATGAGTTCCTTTATATGTATAAAACACACGGTTCTCTTAGAACAAAACTACATGGCTTGTATATGCTAGAAAAAAATAGTACTAGAAGGATTTCACTAACTCATGTCGTCAGTGACACGACTGGATACACATATCACCAAAATTCGACCTGTATGACTAGTACACAATGTGTTCACAAAAATGTTTTACAACCCATGTATCTTCCCATACAGTTGGTCACATGGTAAATGGATACACAACATGTAGAAAAGGTACATGACATGTACTTAAGAAAAACATTTTCAATCCAAAATAGAAGGATACATAGTCTGTATTCATCATCACACACCGTGTATTTAGGGATTTTCTAGATAGTAAGCCTCAGAAACTACTCTGGATCCCTGTAAAAACACTGAAACAATCATTAAAGGGCAAAATTCCGATATGTGGGGCCTCATACCTCTCTAGAATCAAATCGTGGCATCATATTCATGTATATCACAATTTATAACAGTGTAATAAATCACATGATCCACCAAATTCCAATCCATGAGGAAACATAACACCTCCGGGACCAATGTTTGGTGCCCATTCAAATGATATTTTATATTTTCCAACACCTTATCAGAATAGCAGGTATTCTATCACATAATTTAACAAAACAACATGCATATCTAACACAACAGATATCACAACCATATGCAATTATGAATGCACCATAAATAACAAGAAAAAATGCACAACATGTGATCTCTAGAAAGTGACTATATGATGCATGAGATGGAATACCTTCATCTCATAGGGATGCTACAGAAATATTACCTTAATGATATAAATCATAACATCTAAAATCATTTGAACCACCCAATAGTGTAATCAAATCACCTGTACAAATTAAAAAACCTGAAAATTGCAATAATCGAGGTAAATTGGATTTTCCCTATACATAGGTAAACTAATCCCAGGAAAAGCTTATTAACAACTACATATTACTTCACATCACTATCTATAGGCTCTAAACATAATGAAAAATTAGAAAATAACTTCTTTGCTACCTATTTGTAATGTATCGGTTTCGGGTGCCACCCAAAAGTGCCCCTTACCCGATTAGTCACATGGCCTCAAGCACATTTCCTTGAATGCCTGAGGCTTCCGAATAATAGCAAGGGCCTTGGGTTTGAAAGAAGAGAAATTATGCCCTCAATCTTAGAGAATGCATAGAAGAATAACAAACAATAAACAATACCATAAGAAAAATATCATACAATAAGTAAATAGTGGAATACTGAATGTAAATAACAACTGGAGCACATATATAATGATGCATGTCACATATGTATAGGAAAGAAACCAAAAATAACAATAATGGAAATATAGTGCTAAACCAAAGTACAAAACATAACAAATATGATCCACCAACATCACTACCTTAGTTTGGTCCAATGTTATCCAGCTCCACAATAATCAAGTACTTTATAAGGAAGGGCGCTTTCCATTATCTATACCTGAAACCATATAATATGTTCCGGTCAAAAGCATGACCCAAAGAGGGTCTGTTGTTAATCCCTATAGGCAACCATCAAATGATATGTTCCTAACTATCAATGAGTATATCTAGTAGGTGATAATGTAAAAGAAGCAAGAAACTAGGATTACACAAAAGAAACAAAATACTAAAGTTTCTATTTACATTCATTATCATTTAATATTTATCATTTAATCAAGTATCACAAACAGGGGTCTCAGAAGACTACCTAACAGGACAGAATCCAAGCATGTGACTTGGCTTAGATGACGTGTCAAAAACATTCAATATTCATGTTTACCCAATGGGTAGCTCACACAGTCTAACCCCACTTTCCAAGTAATGAAATAAAAAGGTAAAGACACTCTGAAGAAGCACTCTCTGTTAATTCCCCCTAAATAATTTCCAGAATAACTCCTGACTCTCAAGATAAACACTCAGAATCAATTCCCCCTGTGTAAATTTAACATAAACTATAGACACTCTGAGGGAGCACTCACCAATAATCCCCCAGGTTGTCTTGAATTGTGAAATATAACAGACACTCTGAGAATCCACAAAATGTTAATAAATCAGGGTACCCAGACTAAAAACTCAGTTTTGGAGGCCTTCTAGGCCTCATTTGGCCTCGAAAATCCCTTGCTCAAGGACCCTTCCTGGTCACAGTGACGTAGATCTCGTCACACGCTTCGATTGGATATGTGGTAGAGCTCAAACGGACACCCTAATTAAAAGTTATGGTCGTTTGAAGTTTGAGTTGCGTTTTCAACATATTTTGTATATTTTTTTAAATTTTTTTGTCTTCAAATTGTTATTAAATGAATATTACTCAATAATAATTATAAAATTATTAATTAAAAATATTTCTTAATTTTTTAAGAATCTATTTGCACTAAATATATGTCACGGCCTGTCCTCAGGGCCCGTGTCGTGACTACCCCAAGCCCGCCTTCCATAGGCCAGGGGCTAGCGACTAGCACCAAGGCGTAATTCCTGGTAAAAAGAAAGGGGAACACATTGCCTTTGTAAAGTAAACAAACACAATAGAGCAAGCAAGCAGAAGAATTAAAAACTAAGTATAAACTGGGTACAACTGTAAGTGCTGAAAAGTAAGTGGGCCAGAATACAAACCCAAACTGAAATTAAAGTACAACTGGAAAGGGAAAACAACAACTGAAAGTAAAGCCACAGCCTTGAGCCTTCCACTGGAAGTCCCACCTGAAGGGTGGGTATAGATAGCCTCCACATATCCTCGGGTCCAGCCGTCCGCTCCGAGTACGTCCCGCCCAGTGTTCCACCTCCAGGTACCATCCAGCTCCGCCAACCTCAACCACGATCAGCGATGTCCGTCGTCTGCAACCAACACAACGTAGTGCGGGCATAGCCCGTGAAGGGGTGAGTATATGATACTCAGTAGGGACCCCAAGACCACCGAAGGTCTCCCAGAATCCAAAAAGGATAATCCACAAAGGAAAGATATAATCACAAAGTAACATCTGACACTACTTAGGTATATGACCATACATATACCTACGTCACCAATTCTCGTTTGGCTCCAACTCCCGAGCTCAAGTACAACCCAGTCCACATAGGAAATCACAAACCAACCCACACAGGAAAGCAAAACGTAATCCACATAGGATAGCACAACACTGTCCACATAGGAAAGAAAAACATAATCCACACAGGATAGCACAACACAATCAACATAGGAAAGCAAAAGGTAATCCACACAGGATATCACAACACAAGATTCAACTCACACAAGTATACTTATTCATATGATGATATATATGGTCAGATATAGCCACTGATTTATCTAAGTCATCAGACCCACGAAGGATCGATAGGTACTAACCCCCGTAATGACCCACAAAGGATCTGACCCACACATGATCGACAGGTAAATAACCCCCACAATGACCCACAAAGGATCTGCCCACACAGGATAGATAGGTAACTAACCCCCGCAATGACCCACAAACGATCTGATCCACACAGGATCGATAGGTAACTAACCCCCACAATGACCCACACAGGATCAGACCCACACAGGATCTGTAGGCGCTGGCCCACACCGGACCGTTGAGCACTGACCCACACAGGATTGGACCCACAAAGGATCGGTAACACTGATCCACGTAGGATCACTGAGTGTTGTAGTCGTCACCGTCGAATCCACTAAGGATCTCTGTACAGTCGTCGTCGTCGTCGTCGTAGTCGTAGCCAGATCTAGGGTTCCCGCACACAACAAGCTCATTTCGGGAGGATCCTTTCCTCAATTCAAAGGGATGGACACATCAACCGTCCCAAAGACCAGGGATGATGTAACATAACGTTTCGTTCAACGTCTTATGGGAAAACCAAGAAAAACGTGCCCAAGTCCCCGAGAACAAGATGACCAAACCAATTCCCAAAGTACACGGCGTGCAGATATACGATACACTCCAATTCATCTGACCCCGGGTACTTCCCGTGTGTTACGGCCCATGTCGCAGGGCTGGTCATGTAAAAAGTAAGTACATGGCGTGTGGTATGGTTACACGTCATGTCTTCTATCCACGAGTACTATCTATGTTCCACAACTCGTGTCGAAGGGCTGTTTGTGTAAAAAGTATGTACAGGGTGTGTGGTATGGTTACACACCGTGGCCAAATATCTAGGTCGGCTCTGTGTATGATGGTCGTGCCTGGTCGTGTGGTGGAGTACATGCCCGGGTACTCAATTCCATGGCTGTGTATCCCCGGATTACACTTCGAGTCCCACGAAGCGGCTTCTGCTATTTTTCGTAGAGATTACACACCGTGTGGTCGGGGTCACATGCCGTGTGTTACTTGTCTAAACCTGAAACTCAAGTCGCAGTACACCCACACTACATGGCGTGTTTGTAAGTGGAAAACGCCGTGTATTCTGGAATTTTCCCGAACCGAGGCCTCTGGCCAGCGCGCCTCCCGTGTTGTCCGTTCTTCATTCTAAAGGTCCGCTCATCACGAAACATCGGACACTATGTTGCCCCGATGTCCCGTAATCGTCTCCGGTGTTTTCGGGCCTCCATTCGGCTCCAAAATCACGATTTTATTCACTCGCTCAAAGAACGGTCAAGGGATGGTCCCTCCTATTCCGGTTTAATCTGTCGCCCACTATCGTCGTCACACCTTTGCTAGGACATAATGATGTTGGATATTGAATTGGGATCATTGCATCACACAATGAACTAGCATTGTTCCGATGTTCATCACCCATGAAGAACACGATGATCCCACCAAACATTCAAAAAAATGGAGGAGGGATCGGGCCGTGTTCGTTTGGCCCGGTCCTTCCACGTTAGTTTGGTAGAAAGAGGGTCAAGATAAAAAAAGGACGGAATAAAAAACATTTATCAAATAAAAACACACCCCTACATCGACGTTGTCGTCGAATGTGAGTTCCTCGTGGAATTAACCGTCGCGGAAGAAGAGGATCGTCGCATCGCGGAAGTCGTGTCCCGGAAGAAGAGTCGTTGTCATCGTGGTACACAGTGTTGCGTAGGAAAACTCTGAGGGTTTGGTGTTCTTCATCGTAGATCGGTGCGTTCATCACGTTCTTCGCATTCTTCACGTTCTCCGATTACAGATATTTGGCCGAGGCGGAAAGTTATCTCCATGCTTCATCGGACCATTCTAGGTCCTCAGCAGAATTGGCAAGGTGGCTTATGGCCTGGCTCTAACACCTCAGTTGCACCGGGTGCACGACATCTTCCACGTATCCCAGCTGAGGAGATACCTGTACGACCTGATGCATATCATTGACCATGGGGAGTTGGATGTTGATGATAAGGCGACTTTTGCAGAGGTCCCGGTGGAGATTGAGGATCGACAGGAGCGGGTCCTACATGGACGTCTGATTCCTCTAGTGTGCCTCAGATGGCAGCACGAGAACCTCTATGAGAGCACTTGGGAGCGGGAGGCTCAGATGTGTGCTCAGTACCCACTTTGTTTCCCTAGTTTATGATGTATCATTAAAGGTACGTAAATCCCTGAGGTGGGAGTGATGTAAAGACCTGTAAAATTCAAGGAAATTTTTTTATTAATTTTCTTTGGAATTTTACAAGAAAGCAGTTTCTGACGGCACCTAATTCTGAGGCCCGTTGTGACCAGAATCTTTTTACGAAGATTAGCTCGGGTACGTTCAGTGAACGAACGAGCGGGCTTTTCTATCTTTTGAACCGGTGCTCGGAATCGAATTCTGAGGGCACCGAGGGAACCGCAGCGCCGATAATTGCTTAGAAAAACCCACTCGTTCATTCACTGAATGTACCCGAGCTAAACTTCGTAAAAAGATTCCGGGGACACCGGGCCTCGGAATTAGGTGCCGTCAGAAACTGCTTTCTTGTAAAATTCCAAAGAAAATTAATAAAAAAAATTCCTTGAATTTTATGGGTCTTTACATCACTCCCACCTCAGGGATTTACGTACCTGTAAAGATACATCATAAACTAGGGAAACAAAGTGGGTACTGAGAACACATCTGAGCCTCCTGCTCCCAAGTGCTCTCATAGAGGTTCTCGTGCTTCCATCTGATGCACACTAGAGGAATCGAGCGTCAATGTAGAACCCGCTACTGTCGATCCTCAATCTCCACCGGGACCTCTGCAAAAGTCGCTTTATCATCAACATACAACTCCCCATGGTCAATGATATGCATCGGGTCGTGCAGGTATCTCCTCAGCTGGGATACGTGGAAGACGTCGTGCACCCGGTGCAACTGAGGTGTTAGAGCCAGGCGATAAGCCACCTTGCCAATTCTGCTGAGGACCTAGAATGGTCCGATGAAGCATGGACATAACTTTCCGCCTCGGCCAAATATCTGTAATCCACATCGAGGTGAGACCCGAAAAAAGATGTGGTTTCCATCCTCGAACTCTAGTGGCCTCCTCCTCTTATCATCATAAGACTTCTGCAGGCTCTGGGCTATCCTCATATGCTCCTGGATGACCTGGACCTTCTCCGTCGTGGCCTGGACCATGTCCGGTCCCACAAGTGCTGACTCCCCAGGGTTTATCCAGCACAGAAGAGATCTGCAAGGTCGGCCGTACAACGCCTCGTTTGGTGCCATCCAGATGGTGGAGTGGTAGCTGTTGTTGTACGAAAACTCCACCATGGGTAGGTGGTCCTCCTAGCTGTGACCAAAGTCTAGAACACATGCGCGGGCATGTGCTCGAGATTCTGAATGGTCCTCTCCGTCTGACCATCTGTCTGAGGGTGAAAGGCGGTGCTTAGATGTAGATGCGTCCCGAACGCCTCCTACAACCCCTTCCAAAACCGGGAAGTAATGTGAGCATCTCGATCAGAGACGATAGATGATGGAACACTGTGAAGCCGTACAATCTCCTGAACATAGAGACGTCCCACGATCTCCACTGAGCCCTGCTCTCTGATGGATAAGAAGTGTGCCGACTTGGTGAGTTGGTCGACAATCACCCAAATGGAGTCATGACTTCTGGAAGTGCGTGGAAGCCCAGTCATGAAGTCCATAGATAAGCTGTCCCACTTCCACTCAGGTACCTCTAAGGGTTGTACCAAGCCTACTGGTACCTGGTGCTCCACCTTCACTTACTGGCAGGTGAGGCATTGAGAAACGAACTCTACCACAACCTTCGTTATTCCCAGCCACCAGTGCAGTCGTCTGAGATCCTGGTACATCTTCGCCACTCTAGGATGTACCGCCAAAAGTGAAGTGTGAAACTCTCTCAGCACATCCTCCCGTAAAGCAACTGGAACCAAGGTACGTCCTCTGAAAATGACGTTGTGCTCTCCTCCCATGGAGAATCCATCAGGTTCCTGTCCTGAGGTTATTTGTGCACGCCACGTCTCACAGTCAACGTCCCCACACTGTGACTCTCTAACCCGCTGCAGTAGTGTAGGAGTGACTATGAGTGACTGAAGGAAGGTTGCTCCATCTCTATCAACGAAGGATATATGCAAAGCGGCTAGCTGCTCTGTCACCTCCTCAGGTAGCTGAATGCCCGTCCTCCTGCTGAGGGCATCAGCTACTATGTTCCCCTTCCCAGGAGTATTGACTATCTCAATGTCATAGTCCTGGATGAACTCGAGCCATCGCCGTTGTCTCAGGTTCAGGTCCTTCTGAGAGAAGATGTACCTGAGGCTCTGATGGTCAGAAAAGACTGTAAAGCGCTTTCCCATCAGATAGTGTCGCCATGTCTTCAGAGCGAAGACCACTGTTGCTAAATCCAGGTCAAAGATAGCATAGTTCTGCTCATGCGGCCTCAACTGACGTGATCCATAGGTGATCACTGCCTACTCCTGCATCAAGACACACCTGAGTCGGGTCCCTGATGCATCACAGTAGACTACGTACCCTACTCCACCCTCTGACAACCTCAAGATAGGTGCACTGGTCAATCTCTGCCTTAGCTCCTGGAAGCTCTGATGACATCTGTCTAACCACACAAAGGGTTTCCCCTTCTTTTTCAAAGCTGAGAGTGGTTCCGAAACTCTGGAAAAGTCTGGCACAAATCTCTGATAGTATCAAGCTAGTACCAAGAAACTTCGCACCTCTATCACACTCCTGGGTGGCTCCCAAGATAGCACTGCCTCGATCTTCACAGGATCCGGCGCAAATCCCGCCTCAATGATGACGTGTCCCATGACGTAGACCTCACGTATCCAGAACTGACACTTCGAGAGATTTCCATAAAGCTAGTTCTCTCGGAGTGTGTCTAGTACAACCCGTAAGTGGTAGGCGTGCTCCTCCTCAGTCGTCTTGTATATCAAAATGTCGTCGATGAAGACCAAGGTATGGCTGAATGATCCTATTCATGAGACCCATGAACACGGCTGGAGCATTGGATATGCCAAATGGCATAACCAAGAACTCATATTGGCCATACCGACATCTGAAGGCCGTCTTCAGCATGTCCTTATCCCGAACTCTGAGCTGATGATAGCCTGACCTGAGGTCTATCTTTGAGAACCACCATGGTCCCGTGAGCTGATCGACGAGGTCATCAATCCTTGGTAGTGGATAATTGTTCCTCACTGTCACCTGGTTCAGGCGATGATAGTCGACACAATGTCTCATGCTCCCGTCCGCCTTCTTGGCGAACAATATCGGGGAATCCCAGGGTGAAACACTGGGTCGGATGAAACCCTTTCCATGCAAGTCCTCCAACTGTACCCGTAGTTCCCGAAGCTCGTTATGTTCCATTCGATATGCTGGGGTAGATATCGGGGTTGTCCCGGGGTATAGGTCAATATAAAAGTCTACCTCTCTGCGGGGAGGTATCCCTGGGACGTCATCGGGGAAAACGTCTGCATACTGATCCACCACTACAGGAAAACTAGGAGTATGTACGTCAACTACTCCTAGGATGAGGCTAGGAAACTAATGAGTGGTGGGTTTTCCTCTCCTCTGCGAGAGTCCATCCTGTGCTGCGAAGGCTCCCTTCTCGCCGGTGAAGGTGAACCTGCACTAGTCGGTGCGTACACATCGCACCTTGTGCCTAATACAGTCAATTTGAGCATGGACTGTGGATAACCAATCCATGCCCAATATGACGTCATAAGGCCTCAATGCCGCTACAAGAAGATCTCAGCCGAAGCTCTTGCCTCCTAGAGTAAGCTCACACTGCCGGCACCAGTGCGTAATCATCGAGTCTGGTCCCGTTGGAGTCTCTAGCTGTAAGGATCGAGCCAAAGGCTCTGTCGGAATCTCCGAGCTCCGAACAAGGGCAGCGGCTATGAAACAATGACTCGCTCTTGTGTCTATAAGAACTGCAGCAAGGGTGGAATAGACACATATAGTACCTCCAATCATCTTGGGCGTGACGTGGTCATAGGCCTCCGCTTCCTGGAGCTGTGCCTGTCTCTGCCCGCCAGCTCCCTGTGGTTAGGGTGGACCTCCTGGTGGGGGTGTTGGTGGTAGAGCCTCAAAGTGTCGCCCACCACCTGCTGTTCGGCCAGCTCCTCTACCTCATCTGCCTACTCCCTGCGGACCGCCACGGTCGAACCTCTACCTCTGCCTGGGTGGCCCCTCAACCATCTGATACTCCTCGGCACGGTGGGTCGGGCAGTCACGGGCCATGTGGCGCTGCCCGCCACATGTGTAGCACTGTCTTCCTCTCGAATTACTGGCTCCACGCTATGTGACCTACACTACTGAGCTAGTGTCCTGAGGTCGTCTGCTTGAGG
This sequence comes from Viscum album, assembly GCA_963277665.1. Taxonomy (NCBI): domain Eukaryota; kingdom Viridiplantae; phylum Streptophyta; class Magnoliopsida; order Santalales; family Viscaceae; genus Viscum; species Viscum album. The sequence goes on along the minus strand of OY728134.1, from coordinate 408,205,294 downwards.
GTCTGGTCTGCCTGGACCCATGAGTCATCTGTCTACTACCTGCTGCAGAAGACTCTGCTATGTGCCGCCCCGCGGTAGGCCTCTCTGCTGAAGTAGGCTCAGCAAGGAAGCTCTCGATCAAAAGGGCTCGCTCCAGCACTCCTTCCTGGGTCGGAATACTGAGGGAGATTAGTGATGCCCTGATCTCCTGCCTCAATCCCTGGTCTATGGTCCAGGCCCGGAAGAATGGGTCTCGTACAATGTCTATCGAGTAGCACGAGAGATCAGTAAATCTCGCCGAGTACTGGGCGACCATCAAGCTACCTTGTCGCAGCTGAAGAAGCTCATGGATGCGCACCGCACGGAGGGTGGATGGGATGAACTCCGAGCGGAAGAGGCTCTCAAAGTCCATCTAGAGGAGAGATACCTCATCGTGCACCTGGAGCATCGAACTCCACCATCTGTCTGCTGCCGCGTGCATGAGACTCACTGTGAGGATCACCATGAGGTCTGCTGGTGTCCTCACTAACCTGAAAACCTATACAACTGCCTCCAACCAGTCCTCGGCTTTCTGGGGGTCCCTTTCCCCGCGGAACCTGGGCGGTCGCTGGCACTGAAACATGTACAGTGCACTAAGGCGACGTGCATCGTCTGCGGTCGGGGCTGGTAGCATCGGTGGCTCGGCGGGTAGGGGTACCACCGGTGCCTCTCCTGTCAAAGGGCCCTGTTCCGAGGCCTCGTCGCTCAGTGGGCTGTCGTCACGCACAACTCTCGAAACCCTAGCTGGCTGCCGTCGTGGGGCCATCCTGAAAATAAACAGGTGCGCCACAATCAAACAATATACCTGATGAGATGACATAACGAAATCACAAAGAAAACTTGAAACACACAAGAAATCAATGTTTTCGTGCATTAAGTCGGAAATCAGATGGCAGGGTCCTAGTGTACGGATACGTTGGCCGACGCACCAACACTAGCCTCCCTAGACTGATAACCACACTCAATAATCAAAACACTATTGCTTCTCATAGAAAAAGATCAGTGTCCTGAGTTCTGCGGTTGAACCTAACTCCTCTAATACCAATTTGTCATGACCCATCCTCGGGGCCCGTGTCATGACTACCCCAAGCACGCCTTCCATAGTACAGGGGCTGGAGACTAGAACCAAGGCGTAATTCCCGGTAAAAAGAAAGGGGAAGGCATTTCCTTTGTAAAGTAAACAAACACAATAGATCAAGAAAGAAAAAGGAGTAAACACTGAGTATAAACTGGGTAGGACAGTAAGTGCTGAAAAGTAAGTGGGCCAGAATACAAACCCAAATTGAAAGTAAAGTACAATTGGAAAGGGAAAATAGAAACTGAATGTAAAGCCACAGCCTCAAGCCTTCCACTGGAAGTCCCACCTAAATGGTGGGTATAGATAGCCTCCACAACTCCTCAGGTCCAGCCGTCCGCTCCGAGTACGTCCCGCCTAGTGGTCCACCTCTAGGTACCGTCCTGATCCGCCAACCTCAACCACGATCAGCGATGTCCGTCGTCTGTAACCAACACAACGTAGTACGGGCATAGCCCGTGCAGGGGTGAGTATAAGATACTCAGTAGGGACCCCGAGACCCCCGAAGGACTCCCAGAATCCACAAAAGTATAATCCACAATGAAAATATACAATCACGACGTAACATCCGAAACTACTTAGGTATATGCCCATACAAATACATAAGTCACCAATTCTGGTTCAGCTCAAACTACCGAGCTCAAGTACAACCCAGTCCACACAGGAATTCACAACGTAGTCCACATAGGAAAGAAAAATGTAATCCACACATGATAGCACAACACAATCCACATAGGAAAGCAAAATGTAATCCACACAGGATAACACTGCACAATCCACATAGGAAAGAAAAACGTAATCCACACAGGATAACACAACACAAGATTCTTCTCACACATGTATACTTCTTCGTATGATGATAGAGATGATCAGATATAGCCACTGATTTATCTAAGTCGTCGGACCCACAAAGGATCAATAGGTAATAACCCCCGCAATGACCCACAAAGGATCTGACCCACACAGGATCGATAGGTAACTAACCCCCGTAATGACCCACAAAGGATCTAACCCACACAGGATTGATAGGTGACTAACCCCCGCAATGACCCACAAAGGATCTGAACCACACAGGATCGATAGGTAACAAACCCCCACAATGACCCACACAGGATCAGACCCACACAGGATCCATAGGCGTTGGCCCACACAGGATCGGTAGCACTAATCCACCTAGGATCGCTAAGTGCTGTAGTAGTCGTCGTCGAAGCCACTGAGGATCTCTGTACTGTCGTCTTCGTCATAGTCGCAGCCATCTCTAGGATTCCCGCACACAACAAGCTCGTTTCGGGAGGATCCTATCCTCGAGTCAAATGGATGGACACATCAAACGTCACGAAGACCAGTGATGATGTATTCTAACATTTTGTTCCACTTATTAAGGGAAAACCAAGAAAAACGTGCCCAAGTCACCAAGAACAAGACGACCAAACCAATTCCAAAAGTACACAGCGTGTAGATATAGGATACACGCCGTGTCATCTGACACCTGGTACTACCTGTGTGTTACGGCCCATGTCACAGGGCTGGTCATGTAAAAAGTAAGTACATGGCGTGTGGTATGGTGACACGCCGTGTCTTCTGTCCACTGGTACAGTCCGTGTTCGACAGCCCGTGTTGATGGGCTATTCATGTAAAATGTATGCACCCGGCGTGTGGTATGGTGACACGCCGTGGCCAAATATCTGGGTCAGCTCCATGTATACTGGACGTGCCTGGTCGTGTGGTGGAGTACATGCCAGTGTACTCAATTCCATGGTCGTGTATCCTCGGATTAGACGCCGAGTCCTGTGAAGCTTCTTCTGCTATTTTTCGTAGAGATTACACACCGTGTGTCCAGGGTCACACGCCATGTGTTACTTGTCTAAACCCGAAACTCAAGCCGCAGTACACCGAAACTACACGGCGTGTTCGTAAGTGGAACACGCCGTGTGTTCTTGAATTTTCCTGAACCTACGCCTCCGGCCAGCACACCTCCCTTGCTGTCCGTTCTTTGTTCTAACGGTCCGCTCATCACAAAACTTCAGACACTATGTTGCCTCGATGTCCCGTAATCGTCTCTGGTGTTTTCAGGCCACCGATTGGCTCCGAAATCACGATTTTATTCACCTGCTCGAAGAATGGTCAAGGGATGGTCCCTCTAGTTCTGGTTTGATCCATTTCCCACTATCGTCGTCGCACCTTTGATAGGGCGTCATGATGTTGGATATTCAATTGGGATCATTGCGTCGCACAACGAACTAGCATCATTCCAGTGTTCGTCACCCATGAAGAACACGAAGATCCCACCAAAAATTCACAAAAACAGTGGAGGGATCGGGCCATGTTCATTTTTCCCAGTCCTTCCACGTTAGTTTGGTAGAAAGAGGGTCAAGATAAACAAAGGAAGGAAGAAACGGCATTGCTCAAATAAAAACACACCCCTACCTCAGCGTTGTCATCGAACGTGAGTTCATCGCGGAAGGGGCGTCACAGAAGAAGTGTCGTTGTCGTCGCGGTACATGTCGTTGTGTAGGAAAACTCTGAGGATTTGGCGTTCTTCATCAGAGATCGGTGTGTTCTTCGCGTTCCTTGCATTCTTCGACGAAGGAGGATGAAGATCTTCAAGCCTTAGAGCTTTCTCCAAATCCTCTCAGACAAGAAACCCCCCAATAAAAAAAGTGTTGGTCTTATTTTATTTCCTATGCCAACGTTTTGGAAACCGTAAAAAGAATCAAACAATTAATTGAATTAATTGCAACGCTTAAACATCCCAATTAATAGGGGTATTTAATATTTAATTAAACGCATGGGTTGACTATATTTAAAATGGGGTTTTTGCAGGTGCGTTACTTAGAGGGAAAGAAACGGTGGGGCTCGTGTAGGCCCCACCTCACAAATATCCTACCAAGCGGGGAGGGGGGGGGGGGGTCCCACCTTATCTACTTAACCTAGGTTAAGCCTCTTTAAGCAAAATAAAATAAATTTTCGCACCACTTTTATTTTATTTCTTAACTTAACCCCAAAAAATTAAAAACCACACCCGAGAAAACGCAATTCCAGAAAAGGTGTTTCTAAGCAATTATCGGCGCTGCAGTTCCATCGGTGCCCTTAGAATTCGATTCCAAGCACCGGTTGAAAAGTTAGAAAAACCCACTCATTCGTTCACTGAACGTACCCGAGCTAAACTTCGGAAAAATATTTCGGGCACACCAGGCCTCGGAATTAGGTGCCGTTAGAAAGCGCGTTCTTGTAAAATTCTAAAGAAAATTAATAAAAAAATTCCCTTGAATTTTACGGGTCTTTACAATATCTTATATATTAAGTATATAATGTGTAAATGTACATTTATACTTATCTAAAATATAATTTAAAATTATATATTATATTTATATATCTATATATCTATATATATATATATTAATATATTAATATTTTTTAAAATTGTTTTTGAAGTCGACCCTTTATCAGCGCTTTTAAAAAAATCGATGATAAAGCCCCCCCCCCCTCGTATCATTGCTTCTAAACAAGAGCTGATAAAGTGGGTCCCTTTATCAGCACTTTTTCATTATCTCTGATAAGGGGGGGGGGCACTGTGAAAAACTGTTTTTGTGGTAGTGCTAACTACACCATGATCTCATAGCCCTGTGAAATTAAATCATGCATATATAATATAATGTAACCCAAAGTAATATCAAATACCAAATTGACAAAACATTCGAATGCATATCATAAGAATTTTACAAGAAGCTTATGGAAATCAGTTCAATCCTAACAAGAAAGGAAAGGAAGAAATGTCTGCCTTATACGTAACCTTGACCAAAGGGTCCTAAACATTCAAAAAAGGAAATGCGCCAATGGGGTGTTCATTGAACATGAAATTTCACATAATTCCACAACAAAAAACCCTTCATCCAACAATCCATCTAAGGCACATAAAAAAGAGTTTAATTTTCTTAACCATAAATTCCTGAAACATTGGTAATCGACACTTTGGCATATGAACTTAAATACAAACAACGAAAAGCACCAAAACACCTACCTCAAAATTGTACGAATAACACTCTCGAACATCAGCCCTTGAATTGGAATATAATTTCATAGATCTACAAAAGGTTAAAAAACATTAAACCATTAATATCTCAAGAAAGTGGAGAAAATAGGAAGAGAGGTTCAAGAAGAAGGAATGACTCACCGTGCTGATTCCAATGCAACCTCTGGAGTATAGATCGGACCATGGATAGAGAAATTGTGACTTATAGAATATTTGTCTCTCTCAATCACAGCTAGATGATCCAAGTCCAGAATAAGATGAAACAGTAGATTAGACACGACCACAGTCTGATTAGTTAATTAAAAGAAAAAGTACAATTCGTGTACTGTTAAATAACAACCCATGTATTTGACTCATCTGACCCCCACTTTAGGCGGTCTCCAGGTCCCCTTACATGACAATGTACTCGGCGATTACACGGAAACCTAGTACAGGACAAGTAATCCTAAGTACATGATGTGTACTTATAAAATTTACAAAATATCCCCATATTTTAAAAACCACCTGAAAATAAGATCCATACTTGAAATGATGATCTGTGTTCTTATAGTGGGCTAATTTATAGCCATTAAAAATAAATTATGAACCAATTTCCAAATGTAACAAAACAATATGAATGTTTGTTATTTTTTGAGTATGTGACATGTTGTTTGATATAAATTTTAAATTTTAAATAAAAAGGCACACATTGAATCATACTGGTCACACTATGTGTCAGATTGAGGTGCGTATGTTTCGAATACATCATAAATTACTTAAGGATTTTTTCCTAATATTTGAAAATAATTTGAAATAATTTTTATATTTTTGAGTATTTCATGTGTCATTTTTTATTATAATGTAAATTTTCAATAAAAGAATAGCCTTTGTGTCATAACTGTCACATCGTTTGTTGGATTGTTTTGAAAATGATTCCCTCACATCACAAAGGACTTATGATTTTTTTCCTAAACTATTAGAACAATTAAATTTTGTTTTTTTTCTAATGAGTAACACATGTTTTTAACTAAAATATTAATTTTTAACTTGAAACTTACATTTTGGGTCATTATGGGCATACAGTGTATCAGATTGGGCTACAGAAAAATTATACACATCAAAAATGACATATGGATCATTATCATAAAGTATAAAAACTCTATTAATTTTTAAACATAGTTTTGATTACCTGTCCTCTATTTTAAACTAAAATGAAAATTTTAAACTGAAAACACATAGTTTGAGTCATATTGGACACAACGTGTATCAAATTTTGGTGTGTTTGATTCTTATAGATCAGAAATGAATTATGGATTAATTTAAAAAATTATTAAAATAATCTGAATTTTTCATCTTGATTTTGATTGTGTGAATGTTTTTTTATTGTCAATTATAACCATAAAACATAAACATCGAGTCATACTGAGAAAATTGGGTAGGGAATTGAGGTTCATTTGATTGAGGTATGGCGGATTCCTACACCATTATAGATAATGTTCATGATATATATTTTGGGAAGTCATAACTTTCCATTCATCTATTTAAAAATTCCTCAGCAGATGCACCCATATGATTCACTTCATATTTCAGGTAGGTTGGGGTTTACTCTTCCATATAAAAGGAACATGTTCTCTATTTTCAAAAAAATTATAAAATAGTTGAAAGCAATTATTGACTTCCAAAAAGATCAATCAAAAATGAAAATAATTATAAGATATAAATAATAATGAAATTCACTAAAAATAGTATATAAAATGATGAGAAAAACAAACTAAATAAGTATTAGTAATTCAACATTTCATGATGTTTTTATACATTATTGACCAGTTTCCCTATCAATATTTTATTTGTTTCAGCTTAAAATTCCAATATCTTATTATAAAGAGGAACTTTGAACATGTTAATAGCTCTTTTATACTAGATAGAACATGTATTGGATTGAGGTGCAACTAATTACTACACATCACAAATGAATTTTTAAATCTATTATTATTTTAAAAAACAATCTGAATGCGTTTTATTAATTTTGATCATGTAATGTTTTTTATGAACTAAAATGTCAAATTTAAACTAAAATCATAAACTACGGATCATACTGGGCTTACCATATATCAGATTGTGGTGGGTTTTATTCCTATACATCACACAATTTAATTTTATTCTGTAATTTATTTAGCATTTGGGGTTGTCTAATAAAATATTTTTTTTAAATTGGAATGTTGATTGCATTGCAGCATAAATTGAAAAGTAGATCATCATGAGTGACTCATCCTTAGTGAGTGCATGCTCATAGTACATGGTTGAATTTTCCTTGTTGATTAATTCATTTATTTAATATCACTAATAAATAATAAAAAAATTAATTATAAGATAAAAAATAAAAAGAAACTAATAAAAAAGGAAGACACAATGTTGATATAATTATATAAATAAGTAGAAGGAAGTAAACTTTTTTAGATGTATGTATATATTATAACTCCTAGTATGCTACCAATTAATTTATAAACAAAAAAATTTCATCTTATGAATAAGATGGATGCCAAGAGTCCTAGTATTATTGAAAAAATATAAATAAAAAGTGATTAATAAATATATTAAATAAAATTGTAATTATCATCAAAAATAAATTTTTAGGGATGATAGTTTATTAATTGTATACGATATAATTCATAAATTTTCAAACATAATAACCACAATATTTATTATTAATTTATTTTGGATGATGCAAAAACAATGAGAAAAACAACTATTTTTTTAATTTTTTTTAAAGTGAAATATTATTATATATACTCTAATTATTATCTAATTGTAGAAGTTGATCTGCTGCTTATGCTAATGGATAATCCTCATTACAGGATTTTGATGATATTTAAAAATCACCCTATAGAAATATACTTTTCATTAATGTTGGGTCAGAGAGTGATGGCAAGAGGGGGGATGAATTACCTTTGTAAAATAATTAGCAACTTAAAAACAATTTATAAATGCAGCGGAAATAAAAAGGGGAAATACACAATTTGATAATGGAGTTCGGCTTAAACCAAAGCCTACGTCTCCGCTCCCAACTCAACCGTTGAGAGATTTATACTTCAGCTTTATTTTTAATGGTTGTAGCAAGAAACCCACTAGCCGTTTTAAGGTAGGCTAGATCACCTTCGTACAGCTTGCTTTTTTATTATGGTTGTAGCAAGAAACCCAAAATGAAAGTGAGGAAGAAAAGGATGGTTTGTTTTAATACAAACCCAATGAAGAACTAAACAATTGAAATAAATAAATTATAACAAACTAGAGGAAGCCTTGAGCGCCAAGAGTGTGAGAGTAGTTGACGTAGAGGCAGCCCAAGCTTCAAGGATGGAAATGGATCACAAGTAGCCTTAGAGATTTGTCGTTAGAGCTTCAAGGGATCAAAATATCATTCAAATGTATCGGGTGTATGTTCCAGGCATCCATCCTCATCTATTTATAGGAGAAATATCCCCAAATACTTCAATATGGCCGTTGGAGGGCTTTCGGAGCCGTTGGGGGTCAAGTTGGAAAGTCTAGTCAAAGCCCAACGACTAGTTTGACTGGGCTTACCGGCTGACCGGTGCTTAGCCCCCGGCTGGCCGGTGCTCCAGACAGAAGGCAGATCTTTCTGTCTGGGTTCCACCAGCTGGCCGGTGCTGGGACACCGACTGGCCGGTGATTCAGACACCGGTTGGCCGGTGGCACCTGGCAGTGGGCAAGGCCAACTGTCTGGTTCAACCGACTGGCCGATGGTCAGGCACCGGCTGTCCGGTGGAACCTGGCAGAGAGCATTGCTTCTACCAGAGACCACCGGCTGGCCGGTGGTAATCCACCGGTTGGCCGGTGGACTCAGAGAGTCCTTTTCCAGTCTTCTTGGGCCAACTCTTTGGCAACCTTTTTCCTATCATCAAAAAAACTTGAAAACAAGTTAGAACACGATGAGAGTGATTTTGATCATTAAAATCCAAGAGAGAGGGGTACAACAATCTCCCCCTATTTTGATGATCACAATCACAAATGATAAAGCTTTTAAAAAGGATATGCCAAGTAAAAAATAAATAAGAAACTTGGACATGGAAAATTTTAGAGATCATACAAGAATTTCATAGATGTATCATGTATTGAAAATTATATTAATCTTGAAAGGATTGAAATAAAGAGAATGGTTCATTTTGAAATTGTAACCATAGGTCATTTAAAAGAAACAACTGAAATCAATAACTTAAAAAGTGCACTTAAAAAGAGCACTTAATTAAATGAAATTAGTAACTATGTAATAGAGAGTTTTTCTCCCCCTTTGGGATTATCAAAATAGGAGGAAAAGTATGAAAGAAAATTAGAAAAACAATAATAAGGAAGTAAGCAAGCCAAAAAGAGTCAAATATTTAACAGTGCTCATTGACGAATCATTCCTAACTCCCCCTTAATAAAATCAAAACGTTCAACCGGGAGCGGTTTGGTAAAAATATCAGCTAATTGGAAATCAGTTGAAATGAAGTCCAAAGTGATATCCCCTTTTTGAAAATGGTCATGAAGGAAATTATGCCTTAAATCTATATGCTTTGTCCTAGAATGTTGTATTCGATTCTTAGAAATACTAATGGCACTAGTGTTGTCACACCGTATAGGGACATGATCGTAGGAAAGGCCATAATCCAAGAGAGTGTGCTGCATCCAAATAATTTGGGCACAACAATTACCAGCTGCTACGTACTCGGCCTCGGCAGTAGAAAGAGCAACACAGTTTTGCTTTTTTCTACTCCATGAAACAAGGGACTTGCCTAGCAGATGACAGGTTCCGCTAGTACTCTTACGATCTAATTGACATCCGCCAAAATCAGCATCCGAAGATGAAGAAAGTTCGAAAGAAGTATTAGAGGGATAAAACAAACCAATGTTTTTGGATCCTTTTAAATACTTAAAAATTCTTTTGACCGATTTAAAATGAGATTCTTTGGGATTGGCTTGAAAACGAGCACAAAGGAAAACACTGAACATGATGTCAGGACGGGTCGCAGTTAGGTAAATTAGACTCCCGATCATACTTCTATAAATCTTGTTATCCACCGGTTTCCCGGCTTCATCTAACGTAAGTTTACAAGAAGTACTCATGGGGGTACTAATTTCCTTTACTTGATCCATACCAAAACGACATAAAAGTTCGTTTGTGTATTTTCCTTGGCTTAGAAAAATACCATTTGAATTTTGAAAGATTTGAAAACCAAGAAAAATTTTAATTCCCCCATAAAGCTCATTTCAAATTCTATTCTCATTAAATCTGAAAAATCAGTACAAAGTGATTCTTTGGTTGAACCAAAGATAACGTCATCAACGTAAATTTGGACAATTAAAAGATCTTTGGAAGTGTGTTTTAAAAATAGGGTACAATCAGCTTGACCCATTTTAAAATCATTTTCTAAAAGAAATTTTGTTAACCGCTCATACCAAGCCCGAGGGGCTTATTTTAAGCCATATAGAGCCTTGGTTAACTTAAAAACATGATTTGTAAATTTTGGATCTTCAAAACCGGGGGGCTGTTAAACAAAGATGTTTTCTGAAATAAAACCATTTAAAAAATCACTTTTAACATCATTTGAAAAAGTTTGAAATTTAAGTGAGCGGCGAATGCCAACAAGATCCTAATGGATTCCAATCTAGCAACGGGCGCAAAGGTTTCACCATTGTCAATTCTTTCTTCTTGATTATAGCCCTTAGCTACTAGGCGAGCCTTGTTCCGGGTTATATTTCCTTGATCATCAAGTTTGTTCCTAAAAACCCATTTAGTGACAATAATTGGATGATCATTAGGTCTTTCAACAAGAGTCCAAACATCATTTCAAGAGAATTGATTTAGTTCCTCTTGCATTGCAAGAACCCAATTATCATCATTAATGGCATCATTAATGGTTTGAGGCTCTAGTTGGGAAAGAAAGGATTGATGTTCAACCTTGTTGAGGATTGATCTTCTAGTTTGAGTACTGGCTTGAAGATCACCTATAACATTTTCTAAAGGATGGTCTCTAGAAGGTTTCCAAACCTTAGGCAAGGTGGAAGATAAAGAAGATGAAGAGGGTTCTTGATGGTCATCCTCCTTGGGAGGAGAATAGGAATCATTCAAATGAAGCTTATCAAGCTTATCTTTAACATCTTCAATGACCGGGTGAGGTTTTGGAAGAGTTTCATCAAATTTGACATGAGATGATTCTTCGATGGTTTTTAAACGTTTATTGAAGACACGATAGGCTTTTCTTGAGTTGGAGTACCCAAGAAAAATACCTTCATCGGATTTTGCATCAAATTTCCCTAGGTTATCTTTTGTGTTAAGGATAAAGCATTTACAACCAAACACTTTAAAATAACCAACTTTGGGCAATTTTCCTTTCCAAAGTTCATAGGGGGTTTTCTTAAGAAGGGGTCTTACAAGGACTCTATTGATAGTATAACAAGCAGTGTTTACCGCCTTGGCCCATAAAAATTGAGGGAGGTTGAATTCACTAAGGAGGGTTCGAGCAATTTCTTGGAGAGTTCGGTTTCTCCTTTAAACCACTCCATTTTGTTGTGGAGTCCTAGGGGCAGAGAAGGTGTGATTGTATCCTTGAGAGGAACACAATTCATCGAATTATTTGTTCTCGAATTCACCTCCATGGTCACTACAGAGCGATATAATTTTATATCCTTTTTCGTTTTCTACTTTCCTAGAGAATTTCAAAAAGGTTCTACAAGCATCATTTTTATGAGCTAAAAAGAAAACCCAAGTGAAACGAGAAAAGTCATCTACTAGGACAAAGGTATAGGATTTTCCACCTAGACTTGCTATAGGGGTAGGAAAAAAAAGATCAAGATGAAGGAGCTCAAGAGATTTTGAAGTGGACACTTCCTTCTTAGATTTGAAAGAAGATTTGTGTTGCTTGCCAAGTTGGCATGGCTCACAAATCAAATCATTCTTAAACTTATGTTTAGGAAGGTCACGGATGAGCTTGTTCTTATTAAGCTTTAGAAGTGAATGAGAGCTACAATGCCCCAACCTTCTATGCCAAAGCCAAGACTCATTGTCAAGAGCAGTTAAACATTTAACATTTTGGCTAGCTAAAGACTTTAAATCAATAATGTAAACATTTTGAAAACGGGAAGCAGAAAATATCAATTTGTTTTGAAAATCAAACACATTGCATAAATCATTTTGAAAATTCACCGAAAAACCACTATCACAAAGTTGACTAATGCTAATTAAATTATGTTTTAAACCTTTAACAAATAAAACATCTTTAATTAAGGAGGTTCTACCAAAACCAATGGTACCTAGTCCTTTATTTATAGAGGGGGAACCCTCATATGGTCGTTCGGGGTCTTCGGAGCCGTTGGAAAAGTCTTCGGAGCCGTTGGGAGCAGGCTGGTCAAAGCCCAACAGCTAGTTTGACTGGCTCCACCGGCTGACCGGTGCTTGGCCACCGGTTGGCTGGTGCTTTGGAAAATGGAGAGGCCTTCTGCCCAGGCACCACCGGCTGGCCGGTGAGGAGGTCACCGGGTGGCCGGTGGTGAGACAGTAGGTGTCCCTTCTGTCTGGGTTCCACCGGATGGCCGGTGATGGGACACCGGTTGGCCGGTGGTCATCCACCGGTTGGCCGGTGGACTGAAATCAGTCCACTTTTGCCTTCTGGCTTTCTTGGCCAAATTCCTTAGCAACCTGAAATCATGCCTATCATCCAAAAACACTTAAAACACGATTAGATAAAAAAGAGAGTGATTGTGATCATGAAAATTAAACCACGAGGTGTACGAGAGGTACAACAATCTCCCCCTATTTTGATGATCACAATCACCAAAACAAGAAATGTAAAAGACTGAAATGAAAGGCATGCTTTAAAGGATAAAGAAAAGCATGAGAGAAATATTTTTCCCCCAATCAACCAAGAATTTCTCCCCCTTTTTGATTATCAAAATAACACGGGGCATAAAACTTGATTGAGGGAAATGATTGAAAAACAAGATAGAGATTTTAAACCAATTGAAATTTTTGAAATTTGAATTGAAAGTTTTGAATTGAAAGTTTTGAAAATAAAGCAAAAAGGCTTAAACGATCCTAACTCCCCCTAAATAAAAACAACAAATCACCGGGGAGAGGATTTTAGAACCGAGACAAATTTTGGTCCGGAGAGACTCGCTAAAAGGGATTTTTCAATCCATACTTGTCTAGTGGTGGTTCTTCTCCTAAGAAATTCATCATTAAAGGAAATGTTTTTGGGCCTTCCATACCGGGCATTTTTGCAATCGCACTCATAAATTAAGTGCCCGGGTTTTTTACAATAGTTGCAAAATTTATATTGGGAGCTCCCCCTTACAAAAATAGTAGAAGCGTGGGAAGAGGAAGCTTGCTTGGAATAGCCAAGCCCTTGGGTGGTTCTAGATATGCATTGGGAACCAAGGAGCTTTGAAAGGTTATGTTCACCTTTGGTGAACTTAGCTAGGGATTACCTTAAATCCTTGATTGTTAATTCCATAGAATCGACATCTGGATGGTTTTGGATCTTGAGGGACAACTCCTCCTTTTCTTTGAGAAGTTGTTCCTTTTCGGAAGAAAGTTTTTTGAAATTCTTTTTTAAAGCAATAAATTTGGAAGAAAGTTCATGAAAGCCTTACTCTAATTGATCTCTCGCATATTGGAGATCCTCATAAGATAAATGATTGAAAGAATTTGAAGAAATAGAGGATGAGGAGTCGGAAGAGGATACCTCATGAAATGCCATTAGGCATTTTTACCGTTGTCACTTGAGGAGGAGGAGGAGGAGGATGTGGAGCTATCACTCCATGTGGCCTTGAATGCCTTCTTCTTTTCCTTTTGCTTGGCCTTTTTCTTGTTGAGTGGAAAATTGGGCTTGTAATGGCCTTTCTTTCCACACCCGTAACATGTTACCTCGGGCTCGGATTTTTTGTTGGGTTGAGCCTTGCGGGATTTCTTCTTCTTGTGCTTCTTCATGAATTTGTGCATTTTGCGGGCAAGATTCTCCATTTCTGAATCGCCGCTTGAAGAGGAAGACGATGAGGAGGAGGAGCTTTCTTCTTTTTGAACTTTGAAGGCGATGTTCTTTGGAGTTTTGATGAGGTTGCCTTCCTTTTCAGCTTGCCTCCTCATGGTGATCTCGTAGGTCATGAGGGATCTGATGAGCTCTTCGACAGGCATGTTCTTGATGTCTTTTGCTTCTTGGATTGCCATGAATTTCGGTGCCCATGTGCTTGGTAAGATCCAAAGGATCTTCTTGACCATCGTTTCTGCAGAAACATCATCTCCAATATATTTTCTTCCATTGCAAACGTCAGTAAAATGAGTAAACATATCAGTAATTGATTTATGTGGGTGTATGGTGAAACTTTCAAAATCTTGGCGATACATGTCCAATCGAGTATCCTTAACTTTGTTGGTCCCCTGATGGGTAACCTCCAAAAGTTTCCAGATTTCATGAGATGAAGTGCATGTGGAAACTCGATTGAATTCATTACGATTAAGGCTGCAATGAAGAGCGTTCATGGCTTTGCCATCAAGCTCGAAATTTTTAATATCGGCTTGAGTCCATTTGGATTCATCGGGAGAAGAAAGAGAATAACCATGCATGACAATTTTATAAATAGGATAACCTATACTTCTAAGAAAAGTAGACATGCGGTTTTTCCCATAGGTATAGTCGGTTCCATCAAAAAAAGGAGCACGACCCAATGAATAACCTTCGGGGGCGAAAGAAGATGAAGCCATCACAATGGATCTTGAATTTGAAACCGGTGAAGGTATTACTCAAATTTTTCCTCTGATACCAAATGTTGGGTCGGAGAGTGATGGCAAGAGGGGGGGTGAATTGACTTTTAAAAAATAATTAACAATTTAAAAAACAAAGTTAAAGCGCAGCGGAAATAAAAGAGGCAAGACACAAAATTGATAATGGAGTTCGGCCTAAATCCCAAGCCTACATCTCCGCTCCCAACTCAACCGTTGAGAGATCTATACGACAGCTTGCTTTTTAATGATTGTATCAAGAAACCCACTAGACTTTAAGGTAGCCTAGAAACCTATTACAGCTTGCTTTTTATTGGTTGTAGCAAGAAACCCACTAGCCTTCTTACAGGTGAAGGCTAGCTCACCTATGACTCAAGTATTTTAAAGGGAAGACTTGACTAACCTCTTCACACCTTGAAGGTGGTGTGAAAGCCCAAACAAAGAGAGGATGAGAGAAAGAGGGGTTTGTATGCACAAACTCAAAATAAAGCTCAAAATGATAAAACGATAAAAACCATAAAGAGGAGAAGTCTTGGGCGGCAATGGATTGATTGGTGATGATGAAGGGCGCTCCCAAGCTTTTATGGTGGTGCTCCTTGGATGTGGAAGTGAGTTGGAGCAGGTGGGGATCCTTGAAGGAATGCGCCGGAGGTTCGCCAAATGATTGAAAAATGTTCCCGTGGTCTTTCTTTGGCTTTGTTATTATTCCACTATTGTTATGGGGCTTCCTAGTCATTTATTTATAGAGGGGGAACCCTCATATGTCTGTTCGGGGTCTTTGGAGCCATTGGAAAAGTCTTCGGAGCCATTGGGAGCAGGCTGGTCAAAGCCCAACGGCTAGTTTGACTGGCTCCACTGGTTGACCGGTGCTTGGCCACCGGTTGGCCGGTGCTTTGGAAAATGGAGAGGCCTTCTGCCCAGGCACCACCGGCTGGCTGGTGAGGAGGCCACCGGTTGGCCGGTGGTGAGACAGTAGGTGTCCCTTCTGTCTGGGTTCCACCGGCTGGCCGGTGATGGGACACCGGTTGGCCGGTGGTCTGGATAGAGGGGATGCCTTCTGTCAAGATTCCACCGGCAGGCCGGTGGTCATCCACCGGTTGGTCGGTGGACTGAAATCAGTCCACTTTTGCCTTCTGGATTTCTTGGCCCAATTCCTTGGCAACCTGAAATCATGCCTATCATCCAAAAACACTTAAAACACGATTAGATAAAAAAGAGAGTGATTGTGATCATGAAAATTAAACCACGAGGGGTACGAGAGGTACAACAATTAAAACATAATTTAAAATGAATAAATTAAATATTCTTTTTAAATGTTTACTGTAGTTTATTAAAAATTCCAAAATTTCATAATGTGTGGTATGTTTTAGGGTTATCCATTCACTGAATCTAGAAAAAAATATCTAGAGCATCCATATTGATTACAATGAGTATCCAATGAATTATAAAACAAGAATATGTATTTAAATTAATGAAAATAAATATTATATGATTAAATAGATTTTTTTACCTCAACATCAAGAGTAATAAGAAGATGTTGTTATCTAGAAGTTTTCTTTCAATCTTTACACCCTATTTTTCCAATATTGATTCATATTTATTTGTATCCAAATAGATTCTTCTGTAGAAGTTATGTGAGGACTAATGAGTCCAATTTTATATTAACAAGGTTTTCACTTCAAATAGTATTGATATATATTCCTAAGACAATGATGAATAGTATTTCATAATAACTAACATAGTAGATAAACTATTCAGAAAACAAATAATGAGAACAAAAATAATGTATAAATTTACAACTGAAAATCCATAACATTCATGAGAGAGGATTTCATTTAAATTCTCAATAGAAAGATATTCTATAATGGCCTCTTAACACATCTATTCTTCAAAATATATTATAGTCATATCAATACATGATGGAGTTTTATCTACATAAACCTTTATTATCTGTAAGAATGGATGTTGAATGTAATGGATAAAGGAACTCTTTGAATATATTTTTGATTGGTCAGTTGATCCATTAGATTTTTTGGATTCAACCTTCCATTTCACCCCATACGTTTTTCAGTTTCTAATTATTTTCATCATTTCAACCCTTTTATCATTAATTGGTAATCATTTTTCCTCAAAAATAAATTGGAATGGTATACCCTCTTATTGATATTTATTTTTACAACATCAAATTATCATTCTATGAGTGTTACAATATTGTTGTTTTACTATATGAATATCTAAACCATAAATTGGAACATGTCACTTAGTGCTTGGCGCATGATCTATGTGAATCTCTACTATTGAAAAACCTATTGGATGTTTTTTTGTTATGTAGAATATATCCTTAGATAATGTACACGGTTCCCCTTGTAACAAGGTGATATGAAGGTGTTGATTGTTATAAATCAAAATCATTTTCACCCTATATAATATCAGTACATGAAATTTATATTTGACTATCAGTTTCAAATTTAATAAAAAAATTATGACAATATTGATTTCCTCTTATAAGGATACCCGACGAGGGGAATGGGTCACCTCCATGTTGGTGGGGGGTATCTACATATAGTGGTTTTTTCACTGTTGTTTAATATATTTGGTTCTTTCCCATACTATCTACTAATATATCAAACATTAAATTAATATTTTCTTTTATAGTAGCTAATTATTCTTATACATCTTCAATTTTCTTATCTTTCTCATCCATTTCATTTTTTTTCAAAATATGTTCAGGGTGACACCCCAAAACCTGCACCTATGATGTGACCATATTGTTCTACCTACTTCATAGCCAATTATAGTTATAGTTTATTGGGTACAGATGATGATTATTCTTATGTCTAAGTGGGATTAAAAATGTCATTAAATAAGTAATCATTGTTATGTCATACCAATTTAATGGAAAACAAATATTTATTATTTTATACTTATACATGCTTAACACACTTATTGCGTGATTTCAACTATTATTTTCCATTATTTATTTACACATTCTTCCTTCCATAGAACACGATGCGAGATGGAAATGGATTTGAATTTCAATTCATCATTAAGCATATAAAAAAATAAACATAATTATGTTTTTATTTCAATTCATATAAAAGTATTAATAATGATATAAAATACCAACTATTTTTTTCTAATTGATGTGTACCCTATCCTTGATTTAAAGTCAGGGTATGTTGATTTTTCTTCACATTGCTTATTTTCATCACAAATTTGTTTTTTCCTAAAATGAATATTCATAATCAAATTTGTTAAGACATGTATTAAAAGATAATGTATTATATGATAAAAATATACCAGAGAATATGTCTCCATATGATGACCTATAAACACATCCCATAGTTGTTGGTTTATCTAGTGTGCATACATATGTGGTTGGGGTACGTATATTTTCCATTTGGAATCTTTGATATGATAATTCACAACAATATTTTGAAAGCCTCAATGAACCTTTACACTGATCATAATAAAATTATTTTGGATTAATCTATAATAAATAAACTCAAAAAGGGTTAATGAAGTATAAATCAATGCTTCATTAGTTTTGTTTCTAGTAAAATAATGAAATTATATCATATTCTCTTCCAAAATTTGTTCCATGATCTTGTGAAAAATATTTTTCAATGAATCTTCATCAATCGTCATGTGTATTTGAGTGGGGATCACAATGTTACTAATGAACATGGACTTGTTTGGATATCCTCACAATCTCTATTCCATCTAACTTCAATGTTTATAGCATTGTTTATCACATTAATAAATTTTTAAAACACCATCACACTTCTGTGATCCTATTTTTTTGGAAATTGGTTGTTCACTATTTACTACTTTCTCAACTTCAACATCATCTATATATTGTTCATCTAGATTGGTAGCACTAGAATGTGAAAAAGGTTGTTGTTCCTCTACAATGTGAGAATCGTCGTATTGATAAACCTTTTTATCCTCATGGTTATGAGAATTAGAATGTATATCAATAATTATCAATATAAGTGGATGGACATTGAATTTAGATTATGTAAATGCAGTAGTGGAAAAATATTAATATGAGGTAATTTAATGTGTATTAAAAATATATATAACTTGGTTAAGGAACCATTTTTTTAATGGTTGAAGGTAACCCTCTTTCGAGTAACCAAATCCCAACATTATGGTGTCCTCAGATATATAAGTCCACATCTACATTGCGACCACCGAAAAATGACTGTGACTTCCCAATGAAAGAGTCATCCTCAGTTGAATTGACATCTAACACTTCAATGGTTTTGGTCAGTAATAAAATAGTTAACCACATTCAATTTGAAGGATTTGAATTAAAAAAATACTAGTACTACTTATGACACTATTATAAATAGTTCATTTTTGTATCCTACCTTAATGAAAACCTCTTTCACGAATCTCAATTCATCTATTTTAATGAGAATCATGTTATCAACCCAATTACTTTAAAAAATAATCAATTATAAAATTTTAAAATCCAACACCCATATTTTTTTGATGATGAAAAATTATGATATATTAACATAAATTTCTACTGGAAATTTGTACATTTGTAAAGGGGTATTTTTCACTACTCACCATCGCAAATGGTTTTCCCATGGTTTTTAAAAAAACCCTATTATAGGGGGGGTCCCATCGCAAAAGGACTTTTCACAAAAGACTTGAAAAAATGTTGAATATGATAATATAAATAATAAAATAATATTAGAAAATAATAATAATATTAATATTAAAAATAAAATTATTATATTATAATTAATAATAAAATTTTATTAATATTAATAATATAATAATATAAATATTATTAAAATAAGAATAAAATTATAAAATAATAAAAGTATATTATTAATATAATAGTAATATAATTATTAATATTAAATAAATATTAATAATATTAATAAAATAATAAAAAATTAGAAAATAAAAAAAATATATGAAAAAACAATTGAAACAAAATAATCAGTAATAAAAAATAAAAAAAAAGTAATTAAAAATTTATATAAATTAATAAAATATTAACAAATTAAATTAATAATAGAAAATTAAATATTCACAATAAAATAAAATGCACACTATGTAGTAATGTAAATAGTTGATATCAAAAAAATTACATTTAAATGCTTTGTCATAAATAAAATACATCAATAAGAGGGAGGATCTTCGAGAGGAGCTAGTTAAGATGGTGGAGGCAACTATATCCCTAAACCATGAGTCAGATATCACATGTACTCCATTTTCTCTTCTAGTTGTTTCCATCAATGCATCTACTCCTACATCTCCTCATGCCCCCTGTGTATACTCTCAAAAACATCACTCTATGATCATAGCTACTACTGATATTGTGAAGTAGATGATGATGACTCTCCATGAACTCCTCTCGGGATGGATGCTCACATCACAATGGAACCATATAACTCCTAGGTGTTAATAGAGCACTGATACCAACTACTCTGCCTTTCTTGAAGGCATACTGGGTCGCCTAAATCCATGCTGCCTAATCAATCCTGGGGGAAGCAGATTGAGCACTAGTTTTAGCCTGACTCTCACTCTGGGTTTGAGACGTCATAGACTCATATGAATCCTTCAATAGAAATTTAAAATTAAAATAGTTAAAATATAATTTGTAGTTAATTTTAAAAGTAAAAAATAAATTATACTAACCACAATCTAGCATAGATAATCACATATAATCTCTCCAGTGACCATATCTCTATACACCCTCTTATAAATATCATACTCTATAAAATCAGGTTGTTCAATTACCTATATGAATATAAAATATACCATTTACATTTAATGTTGTAAAAATTATTTTAAAAAAAAGCACATAACAAAAGTTTTATATTCGTAATGAATGTATGACTACTTGTTCGATGTGTCACCTCCTTCCTCCTTTAGGGGTTTTAACCTATTAATGATATCCTTTAAAAATGACCACCCAACTAGTGTTTGAATAATCTATCCCAACCCTAGGATGAAATGTAATCTGGTCGGTGGACATGAAAAGACCGATCAAACTCTGTCAGTCTTACTTTTATCATTGTTTTCCTTCTCAAATTTTGCAAACGCTGATGGAAATAATCACACATAAACCCCACCCCTGCCTTCCATATAGCAATACACAATTTATCCCTGATGGGCTACTATAAACCCTTTAAATAATTTATAATACCATGTTATTAATTAAATAAGATTAGAGAAAATATTATTTATTTATGTTCATATAATGATCAAACAAGCTCTGCTGAACATCAATGGTAATATGATCACATATGGCCCATGCATTAAAAAAATTATTTCCCAATAAAGCGCTCCCTTGTCCAATGGATAATGTGTAATACTATGAAAAAAGAACAAATAATTAGAGAATTATTCTATAAATAAATTAACTAAATCTAACTAAAATACACAGCTAAACATACCACTACATGCATGGATTGAAGCCAAGACATGAACGCCGCTCAGGGATAATGTCATGAATCATCAAGTGTAGAAGACCACACCCACTCCGAGTACCCCCTGAACCACCTTCAGTCGATGGGTAGATGATCTAACATCATGCTCATCAAAAGGTAGATCACCCTCATACAACTGATGAAACAAATACTCATCCATATGAAACATGAAATGATTTTTGATAGTAAATAGTTGAAAACACCTTATATATATATGTGTGTGATTATAACTGACATTTAACTATCTTAATCTTCATCCTCATCATCATCTTCATATCTGATGATGTCAATGCATTCATATTTCTCCTCAACATCATCAATTTTTACATGTGTTTTAATTTCATCATCTCTTGTGATTTCAAAATTAATTTTTAACATCATTAACATTATCTTCATCATTGAGCCTTAACTCTGGGGTATCATCCATGTTATTTGTGTCTCTTCATAAAAAAGGTATATTTGGAGAAGTCTCTTAGAAAATATCAGTTCCTTGCACTTAGGTGGAACCACATTCACTTTGAGTAAACCGATTTTCTTGAGATTTAATTTTAATTATGATCCTCCAATCACCCAACTCTCTTATAGTAGCATAATTATTTTCGTAATAAATTTTATGTTCTTCATGATCCAATAAGAAAGGTTTATTTACCATAAAAAATACTTTTATATTTAATATCATTGATTCCATGGATCGAATGGACATGGAATCCTATCTATGTATCCAACCATTAACATTTAAACAATGTTATGAAATTTTGTCCTAGATAACACACTTCAATAATTACTTCTATCATGTCGTACAAGTCAAATTCAGTTTCTCTATAATGTCTTCTTCTTAAAAAACACCACCATTAATTTTTTTTATTCCCCATACGCACATGTATGAAATCAGAAACCATACACTACATATACATTATAAGATCTAACCTTTTTGGATGGTTGGTTACCCAATACAGACAATCAATTATATATTTTATCAGCATGTAGAGATTCCTGATTTTTTGTAAAATATTTATCCATATAACAAGTAATAAATTAATTTTATATGTAAAAACATAAATAATTTATGTTAACTATTTTTGAAAAAAGTAGGAAATTATTTTCCACTGTTCTTCAAGAGAAACTGTAGTAATTTGTGAATGTTTTTACTTTATATTTTTACCATATTACCATATAATAAAATAAAATTACTTTACTACAACAAATTATATATAATTTGTGATAGGAGAACTCACAGTACAAATGGTGTCATTTTTTCATAGTTTTTGTAGAACATATGTATGAGATTTGTGATTTTCATCATATGAAATCCATCGTTCTTAAACTCCACCGAAGTCTAGTTAGGGCTGATTAATTTGGTGCTCCTTTATTCATTAGAATTTCCATCGTTATCGCTAATGTGGTTGTGTTTTTAGGGATATTCACATTGAAAATATTTAGAGCATAGAAAAGAAATTTCCTCTACTAAATAATCTCTTGAAATTGAGCCTTTAATTGATGCTTTGTTATGTATTTTTTTCGTCAATTTCTGCATGAATCTCTTGAATGAGTACATACAAAGAAATTGTACTAAACCTCCACATTTTATGACATGTGTAAAATTTAATATCAAATGTTCAATTGAGTCATATAAATTAAGTGGGAAGTTTTTTCTAGTTTATATAAAATCAAAATAATATCTTCTTACAGTCTACTAAGTGAATCGTAGTCTGTTTTCACGACAAAAATGTCTTGAAAAAAAGTTATATTTCTGTTTTTGTATCCCAAATCATATATTTCAACAAACCACTTATTCAAATTAGTACAATTCATTCCATTACAACATGAAATTCAAGACATTTTGATTCGGTAATATTACCATTTATTACACATCTTCCCAAATTGGAATCATAGCCATTTGGAAGTCTAAAATCAATAATCCACTACCAAAATAGTAATAAATTTTCATTGGATAGTGTATAAGAAGCTTTTTTATTCATTAACATATGTGATCTGACATTTTCAATGATTCATATTATGGTCTCCTGCAAATTTGGGCAAGATATTAACGTGCCTTTACATTATTGTTGGTCTTACCTGCTGTATCCAAAAATGTATAAAACAAATTGTCAAAATAGTTCTTCTTAATATGCATGACATGAAACAAGTGACCAAACAAAAAATCAGATAAATATACCTAATCCTAAAAAATTCTCAATTTTATCAAATTTTATTCTTTCCCAAAGCTATCAATTTTCTGTTCGGTTATTGTTAGTCCAAATGTGATGGGAGGTAATATAGATTCCATTAATTTTAACTATGTACCGGAGATCATTGTTGGATGTTGATATCTTTCAATTATTCCTTTTCTGAAATGAAATTTTTTCCTCTAAAAAGGATGATCTGTTGGAAGGAATCTGTAATGATAGTCGAAAAAATTATGTTTTTTCCATTAACAATCATAAATGATTTGTTGTATCTCATACAATACGAACATGATTTTGGACCACGTGTACTCTAGACAAATATCATTACATATTCTAGGAATTCTCTAATTTCCCATGTCAATGTACCATTCGGTAGGAAACATTGTTTCGCATCACAATCATATGTACTGAAACAATAACTCTATAATTAATTTAACTCATCAATCAATGGTTTCAAATAAACATCAATATTCTTTTTCAGCTGTCTTAAAATTAATAAGTTCAAAAATATATATGGATCCTTCATCAACATCCAAGGAATAAAATCACACAAATTTATAAATATAGTCCAACATGAATGATGACTATTGTAAGAACCAAATGGATAGAAACCATGAGTAGAAAGATCCAATCATATGTTTCAATATTCTAAAGAAAAATGTGGAGGCAGTTGGTCAAAATCATTCCATTAATCACCACCAGAGGGATGATTTATTCTTTTACCTCTTAAAATATTGGTTTGGTTCCATGACATCAATGTCGTTCTGTTCTGACCAATAAATAAACGCTGCAATCTTGGTGTTAGTGAGAAATATCTCAACAGTTTTACATGAATCATTCCAGACATCCTTTGTTGATACTATTTATTCCTTGATTAAAAACATGTGGGAATACTATCTAACAAATAATTTTCACCATAATATTAGCTTCCATCATTTGAACATGAATGAATCTTCTAACAATGAAGACCCATATTACGAACCAACGTCTTGCTCTTATAAAAATTTGTCGGCAACACATTTCCATCAGGTAACAGTGTTTTAACGAAAGAGAATATCTGATCAAAATACATATTTGACATCCAATTATCTGATTGAATATCCATAAATTTTTCAACCACATCAAAATTTCTTATCTTGCAACCAGCATAGAAGTTATCCTTAGCATATCTCAACAACTCAAAAAATTGAGATGGTTCCAACTTAGAAGTTAAATCAATATCATCCCGAGTTTTAGTTTTATTGGAAAGATGGACCCGCCACATCATTTACTAAAATTTTAAACCACCCTGGATCTAGAATTAAATTATTAGAATCTTCTATAGAACTGCATTCACCATATTGATATCAAAAAACATAATCTGCTTGAAAACCAAAACTCAATTGAAGAACCCCAATGTTGGAAAATTTTCCAAATGTCCTCATAGCTCATTTTTTACATGGACACATAATGGTCCCTTATGAAATAAATTTTGTTTTGGATTAAGAAAATGATAAGAAATCTTCAACTCCCTCAATATATATAGGATTTAAACTAGAACTGTTTGGATTCCAACAAATATTTATCCAAACGTGATCATTTAATAATGACATTATTCAACTTCCTTGTTCCATATTTCTCAGAGAAATAGAAAATAATAATTTTTTTTAATAATTTGATATAATTAAAACACTATCCAAAAAATATAAGATAATGAATATCACTTTTATAGAAATTTATAATAATTTCGCTTATTTCATAGTTATTTATTGCAATTTTTTAAAAATTTATACTAATCTACCCTAAATTATAATATTATATAAAAATTCACACTAATTAATATTAATTATAGCTAATTTATACTAATCACCACTAATTATAGGTAACATAATTTGCAGTGGATTTGAGGATGCCCTTTTGCCTGACATATCATCTCCTTGCAACATTCTCCAACTGAAATCACTATAAAAAATCTGCTCTGATGTACACATATCCATTTTTGTATACATGAGAATGCAGATTAGTGAGGCCTCTCCTCCTTACTATATATTATCATGCATACAAAATTGATACCCATATATCAAAATAAGTTTTTTATAGTGATTTTAGTCGAATAAAATTGAAAGGACATGTACCATCAGGTAAAAGATCCAGTTTTTCCCAACTGCTGCTTTCCTTCTAACTTTTTGTTACTAAAATTAGTTGGATAAATTTGGTTTGACATACATAAGTCCATTCTCATGCATAAGAAAATGAATATTTGTACATGGGAGCATATTTTTCATAGTGATTTCGATGGGTGAATGATGCAAGGAGATGAGTTGTTGAGGAAAAGGAATTCCACCAATCTACTGGAAATTATCCCAATTTATTTACAATTTCTTCCA
The DNA here is from genome assembly GCA_963277665.1 of Viscum album. Taxonomy (NCBI): domain Eukaryota; kingdom Viridiplantae; phylum Streptophyta; class Magnoliopsida; order Santalales; family Viscaceae; genus Viscum; species Viscum album. The sequence continues at coordinate 408,179,410 of OY728134.1, read as the reverse complement.
AAATTTATTACTATTTACTACTATTAATATTTTATTACTAATTACCACTAAATATTATTAAGAATTAATAATTGATACTAATTATTACTAATTAGTACTAAATACTAATTATTATTACTAATGATTTCTAATTATTTCTAATTATAATAATTTATTGTAAATTATTTCCAATTATTACAAATTATTGCTAATTATTACAAATTATTGGACGTTATTACCAATTATTGAGATTTATTCTTCATTATTACTAACTATTGCTAATTATTACAAATTATTTATAATTATTAATAATTATTTCTAATTATTTTTAATTACTACTAATTATTTCTCATTACTACTAATTATTGCAAATTATTAGAATTTATTGCTAATATTACATTTTATTCCTAATTATTAGAATTTATTACAAATTATCTCTAATTATTGATAATTATTTGTAATTATTTATAATTATTAAAATTTATTTCTAATTATTACAATTTATTACTTATTATTACAATTTATTAATAATAATTAATATTAATTTCTATTTACTACTAATTATTACTAATTATAACAATTAATTTCTAATTATTACAATTTATTACTAATTATTACTATTTATTAATAATTATTACTAATTAGTATTTATTTTTTCTATTTTTTAATTACAACTAGTTATTACTAATTTTTATAATTTATTTCTAAATATTACAATTTATTACTAATTATTACTTATTATAACTATTTATTACAAATTATTACTATTTTTTCTTAATTTTTGCAAATTATAAATAATTTTTGATAATTATATCTAATTATTGCTAAATATTTCTATTTATTATCAATTATTGCTAATTATTTCAAATTATTACTAATTATTTCTAATTACAACTAATTACTGCTAATTAATATTATTTACTACTAATTACGGGTAATTATTAATAATTAATACAAATTATAACTAATTATTACCAATTATTCCTAATTATTTCTAATTATAGATAATTATTACAAATCTTTTGAAAATTATTGCCCATGTTTTCAAATTATTACTATTTATTACAATTTATTACAAATTATTGGAAATTATTGCTCTATATTGGTAATTATTTCTAATTATTACTAATTATCGATAATTATTGCTAATTATTTGTAATTATTACTAATTATTAAAATTAATTACTAATTTATATCTAATTATTAAAATTCAATACTAATTATTACAATTTATTACTAATTATAACAATTTATTACAAATTTGTGAAATTTTTTGCAATTTTTTATAAATATTGAATTTTATTACAATTTGATGTAATTTATTACAATTTATTACTAATTATTTCAATTTATTTCAATTTACTGCTAGTTGCTACAATTTACTGATAATTACTTCTATTTAATGCTAATTACTAGTAATTACTGCTATTTATTACCAATTACTTCTAATTACCGCTATTTATTGCAATATTTTGTTATTTATAGCTAATTATTCCTATTTATTTCTATTTATTGATATTTATGGCTAATTATTACAAATTTATTACAATTTATTACTAATTATTACAATTTATTACTAATTATTACAATTTATTACTTATTATTATAATTTATTACTAATTATTACAATCTATTAATAATTACTACAACTTATTTCTAATTATTACAATTTATTTCTAATTATTACAATTTAGTATCAATTATTTCTATTTATTACTAATTATTTCAATTTATTAAAAAATATTACTATTTATTACTAGTTATTGCAATTTATTATAATTTATTACTAATTTTTACTAATTTTTACTAATTATAACAACTTATTAATAATTCTTCTAATTAATACTATTTATTACTAAATAATAATAATAAATAAATAACTATAAATTAAAATTAACTTATACTAATAATAATCACACGTAATCTACTATAAAAATAAATAAATACAAATAAAACTATCTAATTTTAATTTAATTGAACTACAACTAATTAACAATAATTATATCTAATAAAAATATAATAATGTAACTAAAAATTAATAGAAATAGATAGATACCTTAAAACTGAATCATTAAAATGATAAAAGCTGCGAATATTGCACCGATTTAAAACTATAATCTTTGGAAAATTTTGAGAGAGAAATGTATGTAGAGAGAGAGAGGTATTGAAAGAAGTGAAATAAGAGATAAAATGGATGGGGGTTATATATAGGTAATATTAGATGCGATTGTACTACTTACGTTGGGACCTGTCGCAAAAGTCAACTAGTCGACATACTATTTATTAGAGGAGATAAATCATGTTGTAAATAATGAAAACTGCAACAGAGAATTTGCGACGGGCCTAAAAGCCCATCCCAAATACCCTTCACTTAGTTTATTACGCATCATGTGCCTAGCCTTTTCTGATTAGAACCATCTCCCCATCATAAATAGCTAATTATTTGTGACATGAAGAGGTCCACATCATTAAAAGACCCTCCCAGTGGACTATTTACAATGAGACACTTCCCCATCACAAATGACCCATCACAAATGGTCATTTTTTCTATAGTATATACATGGTACCAAATACATGCATCACTTTAGGTACATGTGTAATTTCACTATTTTTCATGGTACTACATTCATCATGTTCATTTTTATAAACACATGTAACCATTTATTACATAACAATTTTTAGATAATAAATGAACACTTAGTCATACGACTATCCATCAAAGTCGTTTTAAAATTGAATAAATATTTTTAGTTGAATCCTTATAAATAGACTCAAAGTAATCCTATAAAATATGGATTAAGTGTATTTGATAACAATCCTTCAACCCTTCAATGCCTAATAATTACTTTTTGGTATTGTACATATCAAACAACATCAAAATTGTTATGAAAAACACTATATCAAGGCTTACGCTACAATGTAATAGTAATTGTGACAACATATATTCTAGAATTTTCATATCCCACAAACCACCAGGTGTGCTGAGATTTTAGTAGACTAATTCTTTCATTATCAGATAGGTAGTTTGTACATAATTGAACTGCTTCCTCAACGACATATCACTCCCCAATAAAACCTTATCACTAACTTTGATTTTTGACAAACCCTTTCAAAATCATAATATATTGTTCAATGGGGTACATCAATCTATAATGTAGAAGTCCACATTGTCGAATCCCACTTACCAAATGAACCATCATGTGAACCATCCTACTAAAGAATTTCATTAAGAATAAAATCACCAATTAAAATAATATGATAGTAATCTACATTTCCATAGTTGGAAATTTCTTCAGGTCTATAACTTTGAATCATAGAGTTTTGAAAATAATTGAGCTTGGTTAATGTATTATAGACATTCTTGGGAAAATTCAATGAAAAGATACAAGACTTAGATATTTCTTTAAAACATGAATGTCATGTAACTCTTAGCCCTTTAACATTGAATCAATCATTTATAGGATATTCATGATATTTTATGAATACACCTCTTAAACCATTACATCATTCAAGATGATGAAAAATTGATATCTCATCTCCATGAAGTGAGTGTATGCAGGCAGAGGATGACAATCTCATTTTTCACTCTTCACTTGCACAAACTCTTCTTATATCCCCATGTCAATCATGTCTAACCTAGCCATAATTTGATCATTTGTTTTCCATGATCATTTTGTAATGTTCCAATAAAACTATCACATATGTTTTTTCCACATGATAAACATCAATAAAATTATTCACATAGATACAAATCCCATTTGGTAATTCAACAGAAAACTGATCACTTTTTCTAACCAGTTTTTGTATGCTTTTCCAAAAAAGGTTTACCAAAAGTAGTGTCCATAAATTTTACTTCCTAAAAAATGGATCACCTATTAGTGGATATAGTTTTATAAATTTTTTTGAATGCTCATCAAATGATTTCATCTAATATTACTTCTTATGTCTCTAGGAAATAAATTTGTGACATCCTAGAAATAGATTATCCAAAGGATATTTAATCCAAATTGACTATGTCCCTTGTTCACAAATGGGACACCCTCAAGTTCCATTAATTTTATATCTTGAAAAAATTCCATAAGGAGGAAATTATTTTATATTACATTAAAACATGAATCTTATGGTGAAATATTCATTTTCACAAGCATCATATAACATAACACATGAATCCCACTATATTTCAAAATAATCAATTAATAGAGCCAAATAAAAATCAATATCATTATATATTTGTTTTGTTCCAGATATAATATTTGAAAAATAAATATATATTTTTATTGATAATCATGGTGGGATTTTATAATTTTCGACATAAACTACCATGTATTATGAATGCTACATTGAATAAAATGACTCACTCCATATATAGATAGCATCTGAAGAAGGTTTCCCAGCATGTTTCTTAAATTTGGAAGCTCATGATCATTTCATATCCATTGAGGATAATATGATTGGTGATGAATTTTCACATAATTATTTCTTTTATATGTCTTCCATGTTAATTTTTTATTAGTCACCTCACTTCTATATAAGCATATAATCCTTGGAATGATTGGAATATATAATGAAAACTTTATAGTACCTAATCTATTTTTCATGGGTCGAGAATCACTAACCTTTTAGGAGTTTTTATGTGATTTGTGGTCCTTGAGATACAATATAAAGTTGTTTGGACATTCATGTATTCTTTTAGAGATCATACCAATTGAACATAGAATCTATTTAGTGTCATATGTTTAGAGAGGAAACTCATTATCTTTTCGGAGCATATCATTAATGAGAGAAAGTAGATTAGTATGATTAGTGTCACTCTGTAGCTATAAATATTCTAAATTATATAACTTCTTATGGATTAAAATGCTCTATATTTAGTAAAACAAGCATACAACGGTGTCCTTGAAAAACTCTACAACTTCACAATTTTTTCCAATCACAAAGTTCACCACCAACCATCATTTTCCTTTCCACAAAACCAAATACTTCAACGTCCACTTCTATAATCAAATCCTTCATACATTCTTAATCATGTTTCAGTATTGTAATCATATCAGATGTTCCATAAAAAACAATGTTTTCCCATTTAGTAGTTATATTAACTTTTACAACCTATTTACTCCATCATTAATTGCGTCAATCAATTATTTGATAGATCAAGTGTTATTTCTACTCATCCATGCTAATTATTCTTTAATAACAACAACACAAACATGAAAAAATTATTTGAGAATGGTTATATGAATTATCTTTGGAAAACATGATGAAATATTTCACTACATCCATATAGTCTTATGTATTATGTTTAGAATACATCCATTTTCGATTCATATTTTTCCTATTTGATTATGTAATATATTTTATAAAATAAATAAATACACATAAATTATGGGCTTAAAACCCATAAAATTCTACTATTATAATATCATTTATGTTATATGGGGACATTTTTATTAAATTATAAGAGTTGAATTATTGATATTTGGATTGTTTATAGTTTTGTAAATCTTTGTTGGTATTATATGTGTGATATATATAAATTTTCCAAGAATCTAAATAAATATTAATCTTTCAAGAAATGAAAATATCTCACATCGGATTAATTTGAGGATATATAATTTGATTAAATACAAATAAAAAATCCAAAAATGGTAGTGAGTGTATGAAATCAATAAGAGGAAGAAGTTTGTGTTTATTCATTTCATTAAATGATATGTAGTGGGAGAGGTGGGGGTTTATTAGCATGATTATTAGGAAACAAAATTGACCTTTTTTGAGATGATGAAAATGTTTACACGACCCAATTACATGGTCTTAAGAACCCAACATTTTAAGATACTCATATGTTTAAATAAAATGAAAAACATGTATCGAGCTATGGTGCCCATGTTCCATTATGATTTTTTGGAGTTCTCATTTTATCGAATTTTCCATTAAATATCTCATTACAAGTAATTAAATTCACTAAACACCTCATTCCACTTCAAAAAATTACATTTCATATTTCAACATAAAAAATTAAAATCCCAAGAAGTATAAAAAACATTAAATCTCATCGTTACAAAGATTTAAAAAATTAAATGACCTTTTGTAAGTCATGGAATGAATGTAAAACAAGACAAATGTTGCATTGTTATTTGAAGGGTCTATAAATTTTTGAAAATAGCATTGGGAGAATAATGTTTTTAATAACAATATTTATAAAACAAGTTCAAGAGATAGATTTTGAGTTTTTAAACCACCCTTTTCCTTACACGTGTCTGTATTTAAATATATTGATACCACTCATCTCATTGAACTTATTCTTCCAAAATTGTTTGAATATGTTTAATAATGTATCTATATTATATATATCTAGACATCCATTATTTCCATCATTAAAATGAAATTTAAAAAAGATTTTGTTCTTCTAAATGTTAAAGAATTATATAAATCTACAATCATTTTCATAAACTAAAAATTCCATTGAGATTACATTAAAAACATTTAAATTACTTCAATTAACTTTTATTTTTAGATAATAATGAGAAATATGAAAAAAAATTAACTGGTGTTACATATATAGAAAGTAGTGTGGAAGGATGAAGTTAAAAAACATTGGAAAAGACAACAATGAAAATGCCCAATATGTTGGATTGATTTTGTTATATATTGGAGATGGAGTAATGAAATATCTTGAGTCAACATATTCATAATTTTTTTTGTTGTAAATAGATTGAACATGTGTTCCAGTCAAACTATTAGAGAAAATGAAAAAAACATACCATGGGGTTTGAAAGCTTCAATTCGTCTGAGAATTTTGAGGGCGAGTGATGGAAAAGATTCTATTCTATGAGAGCTTGAATAAAATGATGATATAGAACTCTGTTAGGGTTATATTTAAATGATTGGGAAGGTATTGGTTAGTGATTTTAATTTTTTTTAGAAAAATAGGTTTTGTCAAAGTTAAAATACTAAGCACTGATAAAGCCAATCTTTTTTAGCACTAATAAAGCATTGATAAAAAACATCTATATCTGCACTAAGATTGATGAACCAATAAAGATATGTTTTATCACTGCTTTTTTTAATACTGATAAAGATAAAGATTTAATAGTTGAATTTATATAATTTTAAATTTTAAATGAGTATAATTATAAATTAATATAAATATAAATAAATATAAACAAATATTTATATAATTTTAAATATATTTAATGAATTGTAAATATGTATTTGAAAATATAATTATAAATAAAGAAAAATTAATATAATTATAAAAAATTATTATTTTTATAATTAAAAATGTATTTAATAAATTTTGAATTGGTATTTATAAATATAATTATAGATATATATTTATAATTTTTATTATAAATATATATATTTAGAAATATTTGTATGTAGTTATAAATTTATTAATATAATTATATACATTTATATAATTATATATAATTATATAATTATATATATTTATTAATGTATATATATATAATTATGAATATAATAAAAATAATTATTATTTAAATATACCAGGAATGGGGTGAACTCTTGATTAAAATCCATGGTCATGATAAATTTGTTTCAAAAAAGTGAAAATACACAATTAGAGAATATGGGGGGATGCAATGTTAAAATTTGGAACAAAAAAACCAATGAAAATAAAATATCATTTGATAATCACTTTATTTTCTATTTTCTTCCCCATACATGGGAGCCACCCTAACTTCTTAGATCCTTATATCTATTCCAGTACTTGGGAGCCTACCATGTTTTGTCCTGATTATCTATACCCGATGATTTCTCTTCCTCAACATGAGGTCTAATGCCTCTAGTGAAATCATTTTTGAATTTCAAAACACATCCATATTGATTTGAGGCATTATAATTTATATAATAATTGTTCCACTCCTTAATTTTATCAATACTTGATTATTTTCCTACAAAATGTTCATAATCATTTCCAAATTTAACATGGAAAAAATCCATCTTATCCCAATGTTTTAAAATATCAATCAAACTAAATCTATTTTTCTAGGGTTGAGTTTATTACATCTGTTTCACATTCCCCAGTTTATGAATTCCCTTCAAGTGTACCACCAGTAATTAGCATGCCCACTATATCCATAGGACCATCTTATTTATCTTATACTACACCCTTCTTTGCGCTAAGAAATCTTCATCATCCACTCCCAGCCCACATGGGTCTATCTTCAATGGGGTAAAATCCCCAAAAGATATGATAGAACTACATTTTTCCAAGCCAAAGAAGTTGTGTTCTGCCCCATATTGAAGGATGAACTAGATTTACTATATGATTCTAGCTGAAAACCATCCTCCAAAACTATGATTTTCATCCCTATAGAGGAGGGGTCATAATTTAACCCTTCATATCACTATAGGAAGAAACAGATTTAGACGCAGTTTTTTGCAGCTGTTTTGAAAATATCCACCAAATTATTCCCTAATAAAATAGGGGATATTTTTAGTGGTGGATTTTAAAACCATACTTAAAAGTTATCTAATTTGTTTTTTTATTTTTTTCGAAAATAAATCTAAATTTATTTATAGAGGTGGTTTTTTAAAAAACCACCAATAAACTAAAGGGAAAATTTTAAAAAATAAAATATATATTTAGTTTTTTATTTCTTATTAACCATCTTATATAGTTTATTATTTATAATTTTAATTATTTATAAGGTGTTAATTATTAAATATTTAAATTTATAAGTTAATAATAATTTGAAATTTAAAACAAATCTTCAATAAGATATGAATCAAAATTTGAAATCAAATGACAATAACTTTTGATCCAGGAGGAAATTTTTGATCCAAAAATAATCAACTTGAAGCTTATTAAATGACATAAAACCAAATAATATTTAATTTTTTTAATAATTAATAGAATAATATTTAATATAGTTTTAATAAAAGAAGTAAATGAAACTAGAACATCAATTGACCATATCTTTTGATCTGGGTGTACGTTTGGTCTCTACCACAAATCAAATAAAATAATTCAATGATATATACACTATAAAAATTAAGGGGACCCTGATCTCTATTTTTCAAGGTTAAAAGCAGCCCAAAATTCCTCTAAAACTATTTTTTTAGTTAGGGTATCCAAATTTTTTAAAATTTGATGGAATTTCAACCTCATTTAAGGGGGCCTTATTTTTTTCAATCATGACTGAATTTATTCCTAGTGATTACATTCACATTGATATTATGGTTTTATATTTTTAAATTTTTTTCCAATTTAATTTTATTTATAATTAAATATATGAAAATTTTATATATTTACTTAGAATAAATCACTTGTATAAAAACATATTTACATATAAATGTATTATTTAACTTATAAACCATATTGAAATAAATATTTTCCATTCATTTAAATTAAAATAAATAATTTTATGTTTTGTTTACCTTATAAAAATGCATTAATTTTTATATATATACCTATATAAGTAATATTTATATATAAACTTGTGCTTCTCCATAAAAAAATCTATATTTATGTGTAAATTATAATATATGAACATATATATATATATGTAAATATTTGTGTTTTTTTAGTAATATAAATATGTAATTTTTTATCAATAATATTCCCTGTATGCATCATATAAAAATGTATTTTTATATAAATATGTCATTATCATTAAATATATTATATAAATGAAAGTACAAGAAAACAATATGAATATATATGTGTGTACACATATATAAATAATTTTACTATCTACATTTGCATGTGTGTTGATAAAGAGATATATATTTATAATTATATTCTAATATGTGTAAATAAATATTTATTTATAATATATTTAAATAAATTTATGTATATATATATCACACACATTGGATGTGATTTCATCTTCGTTAAATAGTGTTTTCATATTCTTTTTATGTATTTTATGTTTTAATTCCACTGATTTAAATTCATATAGATTTGATGGTGTAAAATTTATTGTGCTTTCCCCTCTTGGTAATTTATTATCAATTATATATATATATATATTGATAAATATTTCTGTATATTTATATACATTTGTAAATAATTATACATATGCAAGTTTATATATTTCTATATTATATATCCTTAAATATATATAGAGCGACATTTATATTTACTTGTTTTATATAAATATAAATATATATACTAATATTAAAATACAATTAAATATCCTTGAGTGTTTATATATATTAGTCTAATATAAATGTGTGTTTATAAAAAGATGTGTATATTTATTTATGTATATATATTTATAGATATTTATATCCATTTATTATTTTATTGTCATATTATTTATTATTTATTTTTTAATGTTAATTTTTATTCATTTATTATTAATTTATAAATAATTTATTATTTATTAATTTCCAATTTATTGTAATTTTATTGTAATTTTATTTTTATTTTTTTATTTGTTTTTTATTCATTTTTATTATTTATTTATTCATTAATTTTTAATTTTTAATTCTTAATTTACTATTTACTATTTATTATTTATTTATTATTTATTATTAATATGATCTTTTATTATATTTCATTTTCATTTTCTTATTTTCTTATTTTCTTATTTGTATATTTTTAATTTTTATATTATTTAATGATTTATTAATGATTTATTATTTTTTTATTATGTATACATTAATTATTTATTTTTTAATTTATTATTATTTTATTATTAATTTAATATTGTTGAATTATTAATTTATTATTACTCTTTATTTTCTATTTATTTATTTTTCGTTATTATTTAATTATTTATTTAATTATTTATTTATTTATCATTTATTTATTTTTTTTAATATTTTTTATTATTTTTACATCAATATATATATATATAATTCTATTAAATTCTATTTATTTACCACATGAAGAGCTTACTGTGGTGGTAAAGCCTTTGGCGAATAAGTAAGCAGTAAGGGGTTAAAATCTCACCCAACACAGAATTTATATATATGACATATGTGTGCTTATGCATGTGCATGTTCATGTGTATAGAAATAAATAATAAATATTAATTAATTTATTAATTAATTATGACAATTTAAAAATTATAATATAATAAAATAATGAAAATATTAATTATGAAAATTTAAAATATTTTTTTAAAAAAAAATTAAAATAAATTAAAAATAATATTTTTTAAAAAATCTATGCAATTTAATTTCATCATGGTTTATAATGCCTCAACATCGTTCTCTGACAGTTCTTGAAAGACAGCAGTAAATAAATGCAGATATAAGATTTAGCCGCGGTTTTGCAAAACCATCGCCAAACAATTTAGTTGTGGTTTAAACCACCTCTAAATGAAAAAAACTGCCACTATACACCTATTTTGATGCAGTGTATGGTTATCATATTTCAAAATGCATCTTATGCTTTCTATCAATTTTGAAGGCCATGGGTTGCTCCAGAAAAAGTCTCTCATCAGCTTCTATTTGTGGATCAATTTCATCATTAGTCTTACTATCTCCCTAAGAATGGCCATCCCCACCATCAGATCCTATAATTTAAACAAAATTGATGGGGAACACATCATCAACCAAACTTTCACAGAATTGTGCATAGCCATCAAGCATATTGTTTTGTTGCATCAGAGCAAACCAAGCCCATGACAGATCCTTTAAGAGTCTCCTTGCTCTTTCATGGATTATAATTCACATTCAATCATGAAAAAGAATATTATTTCGCATCTTCCCTGGATCACTACATACCATAACAAGATAAATCAAATACAATAGGTGAATCCATAATGAAATATGTCACTCTGGTAACTTGATTTGGATGTTCAAAAGCTGGTGGCCACTTGTTCTCTTTAAAAGCACCAGGAGAAGAAATCCTACCTGAATCTTAGTGAGGCCCCTTCTTTTTACACAAACCACATATAGTAGCCCGGTAACCATTCTTCTTTATATTTTTAATAGTTTGACGGACCGAAAAAATGAGGGAATCATGTCATATTTAATATGAATGCACATTTTATCATATAATTTAGAAAGAATAACATAATCAATTAATACAGTACAAATATCAACCTCAACTAGGTTCTGAGAAAATGTCCATGATATTACTATTTTTGTGGATTTGTCTATTTTTACGGGCATCCCCACAACATAGACAATGTCAAAGAGAAATCATTAATTCCACAAAATATAGTACATGCTAAGAATTATAATCCATACCTGGACACGGTTTTTCTTGAGACAGAAAGGGATAAAGAGATAATCCCATTCCCAAATTGAAATCCTACTTAGTTTCAATGCGATAGAATTAAAACTCCATACCCACCTCTTCATATCCTATAATGTAAAAGAAATTGAAAAAATCATCTTCCAATCGGAATAAATCTCTAATATGAGAAACCCCATATATCCGCAAGTTTCTTCCTTAGATCGTTTTCCCTCAAGGGCACCTCACCCATATGAAAAATCAGGTGACAAATGATTGTGTGTTGGAAGATCGTGAGTCTTTTATTAATGTTCAATATGTTGTTAATGTTGCAGACCTAAATTCTACTAGTGGCCAGTGTTATGCACTAGGTGGAAAACACCTTGGGAAATCCAACCTTGAATCCCTTCCAGGTGATTCTATTGCATGGAATGTTAGTAAATCCTCTCCTCATGTTCTTGCAGGTAGTGAAAGGATGGTTTCTGGGAAAACAACCACTCCAGTGCAGCAGATGCACCATTGACATGATGGTGAGTATGATTTCGATAAGGATCATTCTACTCAAGAGGTTGTTAAATTAATATTATTCATGGAGGACATACAGGATACTTCTTTTCAAGGAAAAAAGAAACCAAAAGATTGCAGCTGACTCTTGTATCCATGCTAAACCAGCTAAGGGTTCTTTGAGTAGGGGTAATTCTCCTGGTTTCCATCTCTTGTGCTACTAATTCGGTTTTGGATAAGAAGTAGAAGGCTCATGGTGTATCATGAGTTACTATAGATGATGGCATGAATGAATAGGGAAGGGGTAGTAAGGCATGGGGTGATGTTGTGAAAGAGACCTCTGATATCTAGAGTCCCACTTTCTCCTAGATTCAAAAAAATCTTCCTTAAAAACATGAGTTTTGTAGACATCATATAGAGGTCCAATTTGAAGGACATATTTTGGGAGGAATTTTGAAATCCATATAGTGTTTTGGGTACTGACGGACAAGAAGCTAACAAGTCAGGTATAGAGGGATCATGTCTGTTTGAATATCTATACCCATCAAATGACGATGAGAATGGGATGAAACCCAAAATAATGAGGGGAGTTTACCACCTAAGAGGTATGGGAGGTGTTTGTTCACATAGGTGACTCTATTGTTTCTAAAGTGGTTTGGAACTTTCTTTCACTCCCCTTTCTCTCATGTACTTTGTGGCTTTTGTTTTCTACAAATTCATGAACCATGAGATTTTCCCATGATTCATGCTATTTGGGAATATTTATATGATTATATATATATATATATATTTATTTATTTATATAATTGTATATATATTAATATATTAATATATTTAATTATAAATATAATATATATATTTATTATTTGGATATATTTTTAAATTTTTTAAAATTATATGTATGTATATATAATTATATTCAATTATAATTTTACATAAATACAATAAATTTGTTTATATAATTATAAATATATTTTTATAATTACATATATTTATATGAATATATATATTCAAATAATTTTATATATTTATATAATTATATATTTATTATTTAAATTTTTTTAAATAATTTTCTAACTATTTAAATCTAAATTTATTTATTTATAATATTATAATAAAATAAAAAATTAAATGTATTTATAATTTTATAATTAACTATTTTGTTTTGAAAGGTACTAAATATCATTCAAATAGATTGTTTATATAAATTTTAGAAAAATTTTAAATGTTACAACTTAATAAAAAACGAATAAGTATTATTCATATAAATTGCAAACATAGTGATAGTATTATTCATACACATGTACACATGTTATATATATATATATGCACATCCCATGTACATGCACACATATACGTACACATACATACATATACACACATACAAGATCTAAATATTCACATATGAAAAAACAGACACACACAACATAATTCATACACAAATATGCACATAGAAATTAATTAAAATAGATATATAATCCAAAATCACATAATAACAATACATCAATAACAACCCTGAAAATATGAACTATAAGGACATATCCTTAAACCTAATTTATTCTATTGACTTTTGACAATAATTTATTTTATTTCATTTCCAATGATCTATTAGGTCTATAGTTTTAATGAAATAGGAAAAACTCTTACATAATAAACTCATACATTATAAGTCGATACTTATACCTAGTATCCATTTTCTTCATCAAACGTATCCCTTTTAAAATTAAACATGATTTCTTTTCAAGACATGTCTTCAATACTTTAATCATGGCATATTCATTATCCTTACCAATCGTAAGACATATAAAAAACATTTTAAAACACGGGATGAGCACAAAAGTATAGTAAGAGACATAATGAAAATAAACCATTAATCCAGTGAAAACATGAAAACACATTAAATTTTTTTATTAAGAACTCATTAGGAGTCATTAAAAATTCACATAGGTGATGTTGGACCCTCGATGATATTTTAGTTTTCATAATCACCAATTATTTTAATATACAGATTCTACTATTTCATGCAATTTTAATATCGCTATGTGAATAAATTTTGTCATACAGCAACATATACATTAATAAGTCAATTTCTTATAAGTCATGAATCAATATGTTTAGAAGTGAATTTTTACATATACTTTGATTAACAATTCATCTTGTAATGGTGTATTCAAGACATAATATTCTTAATCTTTTTCGGATTCCCTGACACCAAAGTTCGACAAACTGAAGTCGACATACCGAAACTGAAGAATGACTCACCGAAGTTCGATAGACCGAAGTATGACACACCGAATTATGACTGACCCAAGTATGACAGACAGAATTTGACACACTAAAGATGAAACACCAATGATGATAGACCGATGTTATCAAACTGAAGCCAACACACCCAAGATGACTCACCAATTGATATAAATAACTGCTTCCATCTTATTAATTCATATTTATTTTTAACGATCATATGTTGAAAAATTAATGTTTCTGACATTCTTTAATGTTGTTTGTAGGAGTATCCATAGACAAGTACATGCTACATGCACATGTGAAGGTATTTATGTCTAGAGGATCATGGGGTATAAAATTTCCTCATCATTCACGTTAAATAAACGACAGTAGTAGTACATGCTGACACATAGACTGTGCAAATATGAAAAGAGAAGAACTAAGTGCATGAGATCACATGAAGACTGTAACAAGCTACCTTCTCCAAAAAGGACTTCAGTATACATCGAAACTTAAAAGAGATGAAACCTTTCACTCTCTAAAGTTGGATTAAAAAAACTGTGATACTCTGTTCGGATGAAAACTTCGAGAAGAAGACTCAAATACAATATTATCATCATTAATTGAGTCTAGAGCCTTACTTCACAACACACATTGATTTCTTAACTATATTCTCATCCTTAACCCTGTTGTGTTTTATACTTTCAATTTGATTAGTGTGTATATTTATTTGTATAACACACACTGTCTCCTAAGCATAACTAGAGGATATCAAACTACCCTCATACTCAATCTCTTATTACATTTTACATTCCCATTTAGAACTGTGGTAGAGGTTTGAGGACCTGGACAACCTGTATGCTGTTGTTGTTTCTTTCTTACATAGAACTGTGGTAGAGGTCTGAGGACCTGGACAGTCTGAGTACTGTTGTAGACCCCAATCCATGGTGTAGATCAATGTCTTATATAAAATATTTGAGAGGAGTAACTCTCAGCTTGAGACTGAAACTCTTGGTTAAAACTGTTGTGCGTCTTATTTTAGTTTAAACTATTTTCAATATTCCACTACAAATAAATTTGAAATGAAAATCTATTTTTAAGTAACTCTAATAGTTGAACTAGCTAGTGTTTGTAATTATTATTATCCAGTATATTAGTTTCAAAAGATAACATAATCTTTATATGAAGTTAACTGAGAAATAATAAATTTTTGAGAAACTAATTGAAAACTTATAATCCTCATAAATTCACTATATTTTAACTTCTTTGTTAAATTTGGAGTTATTAATAGAAATATTTTAATTAGAAATTTTTAATAGGAACTAAATTTCCCCCACCCCTCTTGATTTTCCACTCCGACCAACATTTGGTATCAGCGGTAGTAGATAATGTTTTTCCAAAACACACTATTTGTGAAAAGTTTTCAACTATGATTTCAGTTGTATCTTAGAGAACTTAAAATTTTTGTTAATTCAATTTTTTTATATATACCATTTAAAACATTGTTAGTATGGATAACATATTAAAAGGTGTAGGTACCAATAGGACACCCTTCTTTAATGGTGTCAATTATGCCCAATGGAAAAAATAAAATTTCATTTAGAAAGTATGGGATTCGACATCTGGACTGCTCTAGAGACTTGTTATAAGATTCCATAAGCTGTTAGAACTACTTTGGATGAACCTATGAAAGATACATACAATAATAATTGTAAAACAATTAATTCCCTGTATTATGATTTAGGAGATGAAAAATTTAATTGAATATATTCTTTAAGAATACTTTTGAAATGTGGGATACTTTGGTTGTTTCCCATGAGGGAACAACCAATGTTAAGGAAATGAGAATAAATACATACACTATTAAGTATGATAATTTTAAAATGAAATCCGATGAATCTATTTCGGATATGTATCTCAGGTTTAATGAGATAGTTAATACAATGAGTTCACTGGGAAAAGAAGTTCTAGCAAAAGAGAAAATCACGAGGATACTGAGATACCTACCTGAGAGAAAGAGAGGAACCTATGTCTCTATATGAGAATCAAGTGACTTTTTCAAGCTACCTGTCACGGAAATTATTAGAAAATTGATGAAGTATGAACAAGAGCTAAAGGTAAAAAGAGTGTAAGATGATGAACCCAAGAAGAAGTCTGTGGCATATAAGTCGACTGCTTCAAAGAGACAGGACAAAGAGAATGTTCAAATAACTGAAGAAAGCTCAACTAGAGAAAATTCTGACTCAGTCAGGGATGAAGAGATGACTCAGATAGCCAGGAGATTCATGAAATTCTATAGAAAGAAGAAAATATTTATAAAATATGATTATAAGAGTATGTATAGTCGATAAGGAAATTGGAAGAAGGACTGGAGGAAAACTGATAAAAATGATGGAATAGTTTAATATGAGTGCAAAAGAAAAGGGCATGTCAAAGATGACTGTCCAAAACTAAAATTTAAGAAAAAGTATGACTATAAGGATAAAAAATAGATGAAATCCATGAAAAATACATGGAGTGATTCCGAAGATAGATCAGGTGGATCTGAAGCATCTTATTCTGAAGAAAAAAATCATGCCAACATGTGTTTCATGACTGAAACATCTAAGGAAACACTTAATTCCACTATGCAGAATGATTATTATTCTGGGAATAAAATTGATTCAAATAATAATGATAATATGTCGAAAGATTATTTATTTGAATACTGTAATATGTTAGAAGATACGTGTAATTTGCTGAAATATATGTACACATCATTAATGAAACAGTACGCCTTGACTAGTACTGTTAAATCTGATCTTAGTATAGAAAATGAAAATAATGATCAACAGTTAGTGGAGAATACTAAACATAAATTGTATAATGAGAAACATAGAGAATACTTAGTGAAGTTCACAAATGGAATGAATACCCTAACTCAAAAGCTTGGAAAACAAGTTGCACCAAAGTATACTACTGGATTAGGATGCCAACCTAGACAGATAATGATTGTTAAAAATAAATTAATTCCAAAATCTAAATAGTATGTTGATAGTTCAAATTCTTGAAAGTCGTATGCTTCATATAGATATTCAAATTCTTACATTCCAAACAAAGTTTATTTATCAAAATCTTTTAAATCTGATAATTATTGGATACCCATTACACAAATATGGGAGCCTAAATATTTACTTGGTAACCTTTCTGGACCAAAGAAAATCCGGGTACCAAAATTATCTTCTGTCTAAATAGATTTTATAGGAAACATGCTTTAAAAGTTCATGTACAATGATTTTGTACTTTGAAAGTGGATGTCCAAGGAATATGATAGGATACAACTCATGCTTTATGAGCATAATCATTGTTGATGGAGGACATGTCACCTTTGGGAATTGCTCAAAAGGAAAAATCAACGGCTTAGGCCAGATTGGTAACACTGATTCAATTTTAATTTCTAAAGTAATATTTGTTGATGGACTAAAATACAATCTGTTAAGTATTTATCAGTTGTGTGATGATGGATTCAATGTAAAATTAGAAATTATTCATGTAATGTTTTTAACTCTAAAAATGTTTTGGTATTTTCTTCATTAAGAAATGAGAATGTATATGTTGTATATTTGAATTATTTAGCTAAACAAAATTTTACTTTTTAAAATTCTTTTCATAAAGAATAATGGCTATGGCATAGAATATTAGGACATTGAAATGTTCATTCACTCAGGAAACCGACTAGGAAAGGTTCAGTTAGTGACCTGCCAACCTAGAATTCCCACAAGATAATGTTTTTAATTCTTGTCAATAGGTAAAACAACATAATGTTTCCAGAAAATAAAATAATGAAGTTTCAACTTCTCAACCTCTCGAGTTGGTTTACATGGATTTGTTTCGACCATCTAGAATTTCTAGCATAAATGGGAAGCATTAAGTTTATGTTCTTGTAGATGAATTTTCTAGATATTCTTGGTTATACATTCTATCTCACAATAGTGAAGCTTGTTATTATTTCATTAAATTCTCCATGTCTGTAGAAAACATAATTGGACTTATAATTAAGACCTTGAGAAGTGATCATGGCTGTGAGTTTGAAAATCAGGTGTTTGATTCCTGTTGTTCACACAATGGCTATAGTCACAATTTCTCTACATCTAGAACACCTCAACAAAATGGATTCATAGAAAGAAGAAATAGAGCACTTCAAGAAATTTCATGAACTATGCTTAATGAATATGATCTACCTTTTTACTTTTGGGCTAAAGATATCAATACATCTTGTTATACCATTAATAGAGTTTTGATTAGAACTGTTCTTAAGAAGACCCCTTATGAACTTTGGAACAATATGAAGCCTATGGTTATTTACTTTGGAGTTTTTTGTTGGAATCTCTTCATCCTCAATACAAATGTTATTCTTGATAAGTTTTCATCCAAAAGAGATGAAGGAATCTTTCTAGATTATTATAAATCTGGAAAAGCATGTAGAGTATTTAATAAGACAACCAAATGTGTGGAAGAATCTATACACATCAAATTTTATGAAACTAATATAAATGAACCTAAGACCCCTCTCAAAAATCATGAAGAAGATATGTCAATTCTAAACCATAACGACAAAAACAGTGAGCCTATTATTAAGACAACCATTTCTGGAAATTTTCGACAACCAATTTTTGTTGAACCCGAATCTGTAAATGAAGACGAAATTTCTAGCCCTACCTTTTAGAGACTAACTAGGTCCCTTAAAGACCATCCTTTAGATGTTGTAGTAGGATATTTAGATAGAGGATCTCAAACTGGTTCTTCTATAAGAAATATGGTTTAACATCAAGATTTTATTTCATAGTTAGAACCTAAAAATATCATTGATTCTATCAATGATGAATTTTGGGTGATGGATATGCAAGAAGAACTAAATCAAATTGAAAGAAACAATTTCTGGGAATTAGTAGACAGACCTAAGGACACATTGCCCATAGGCACTAAATGGGGTTTTAGGAATAATGTTGATGAGTATGGAAATATAGTTAGAAACAAAGCTAGGTCAGTTGTACAAGGATATAGTCAATAAAAAGGAATAGACTATGAGGAAACCATTGCACCTGTAGCTTTGTTAGAAGCTATTAGGATTCTACATGCTTATGCTCCTCATCTGAATATCAAGATATATCAAATGGATGTTAAAATTTCTTTTCTAAATGGTTTTATAATTGAAGATGTTATTTGTTAAACAACCACCTGGATTTATTAATCCTGGTTTTCCAAAACAAATTTTTAATCATTCTGAAGATTTTTATGGTATAAAATAAGCTCCATGATCTTGGTATGATAGACTTAGTAATTTTATTGTCTCAAAATTTTTTATTAAAGGGATTGAGTATCCATCTATTTTTATCAAAAGGATTTCCAAAGTTGTTTTGATAGTACAAATCTATGTTGATGATATTATTTTGGATCTTCTAAAAATAAATTATTTATTGATTTTTCAATGAGTTTGCAAAGAGAATTTTAAATGATTTTAATGGGAGAACTCAAATATTTTTTGGATTTAAAGTCTCTCAAAATAAAAATGGTATTATTTTAAATCAAAGTAAATATACAAAGGATATTTTAAAACGTTTTGGTTTGGATAGTAATAAGGAAAGTGATACACCTATTATTACCACGTAAATTGGATGTAGATAAAACTGTGAAACCAGTGGATCAAACCAATTATAGAGGTATGACTGGGAGTTTACTTTATCTTACTATAATTTGACTTGATATTATGTTTAGTGTGTGTTTGTGTGCAAGATTTCAAGCTAATCCAAAAGTGTAACACTTTCTTGCTGTTAAAAGGATATTCATATATCTTAAACATACTACTAATATAGGATTAATTTATCCAAAAGTAAAATCATTCCATTTAATAAGTCATTCAAATGCTGATTTTGCAGGATGCAAGTTAGATAGAAAGTGAACTTCTGGAACATGTCCTATTCTAGGTAAATCCTAAGTATGGTGGTGTAGTAAAAAGTATAATTCTGTTGCATTTTCTACTTCTGAAGAAAAGTACATAGCTGCTGGTAGCTGATGTGCACAAATATTGTGGATGAAACACACTCTATTGGACTATGGATGTCAATTTAGACTTGTATCCATTAACCGTGACAACACTGGTGATATTAACATATTTAAGAATCTAATATCTCATTCTAGAACAAAGCATATTGAAGTAAGACATTACTTTTTGGGAGATAATTATCAAAAAGGTGATATAACTATTGAGTTTATTGGGACAGAAAATCAGCTTGCTAATATATTCACTAAACCCATAAATTATGAGATAATGAATAACATCAGACAATAACTTGGAATGATAAATCAGTAGGAGATCTATATAAAACCGATTTTTATGAAACTGATCATTATAAAACCGATCTTTATGAAAATGATCTTTATAAAACAGATCTTTATAAAACAGATCTTTTTGAAATCGATCTTTAAAAAATCGATATTGGTGAAACCTATCATTATAAAACCGATCTATGGGAACCCCATCTTTATAAAATAGATCTTTCTAAAATGGATATTTATAAAATGGATCTTTATAAAATGGATCGTTGTGAAATCGATCTTTATAAATCCTATCTTTGTGAAACAGATCTTTATAAAACCGATCTTTGTGGAACTGATCAATATTAAAACGATCTTTATGAACCCAATCTTCGTGAAACTGATTTTTGTGAAACTGATATTCGTGAAACCGATTTTTGTGAAATGGATTTTTTTAAAAAATGATTCCTTGACACCAATATATTTATGGGCTATTTTGTAAATTCTATATCCTTTAAGTGAAACAATGTTGTTTATCTATTTGAACATGTTGCGTTTAAATTTTATGTTTTCTGATTTACAATCCGTAAATGATATATTATTTCTAATCCATCCCGACCATTCACCTTTTTTCTTAGTCGTAAATCCTTCTACAATTAGTCACCCTCTCTCTTAACTCTCGACCTCTCGACATAGTTAGAATCCAAAGCTTCTCTATGGAAGGGACCAAGAGATCCATGGAAGAACCTCAAAAATCACCTCCCACTAAATGTAAAAAATTGTGAGTTCAGTGGGACTGGGAAACCGAGCATAAAAAGTCAAGTATTTATAGATAAAAAGGAAGTGTCTTGTGAGTGGATTCTATCAAGAAAATATTTTCTACTAAAGGTACTAGAATCTCAATGGTGGCTCAGTTGGTATACCAACAATGAAAGTCCCTATTATCCCCAGCTAGTGCATGAGTTTTACCAGCATTTGATTATATCACTGGATGAAGCCGACGTAGAAAAGATGAGATCTATAGAAAAGGGAAAGCAAGTTGTTTTCACTTTGAAGGAATTATCAAAATGCTTGAAGGTACCTCATGATGGTGTATATGCTGACTATCCTGGTAATATTCCAATTAAATCAAATTTATTTTCATATGAAGATGTTATGAAAGAGTTGACTGGAAATGATGAATCTAGAAGAATTGTTTCAAATGAATTTGATGGAGAATTGAGATTTTTTTTAGTTCATACATGATCAAATTTTCCAAAGGAAATGAGATTTCTCGGCTGTGAAATATCAGGATGTCTTCTTGATATCATTGTTGAAAGATAGAACGATGGTGAATCTATGCAGATATCTCATGGTATGTATTTATGATTTGATTAAGCCATCTTTGAAGGCTACATGCTTATACTATCCAAGAATGATTTCTTCCTTGTTGGAAAAATTATACTGTGTAGAAGATGGAGATGAAATGATACCTGCCTATAGTGGTTTTTTCCTTCAAAAATACATTTGTAAAAGGATGAAAATATTCTGTAACCCCTGGAAAAAATGTTGGGTAGGAGATGTAGAATGGATGTTTGAGGAGTTCAATCTGGTTGACCATCCTTCTAGACCAAAGGTCCAAGTTGATCCACGTCTTAAAAAAGGATAAGTTCCTGTCTATTCTGATGAGGAAGATGAGGCTGAAATGCCTAGGGTAGAAGGGTCTCTTTTTGATGATAGGAGTGATCCTGATATTGCAGAAATTCCCATGAATATGAATTATAGACCTGCTAGTCCACCTATGTAATTTTCCTCGACAAAAACTATTCTAGGTGATGAAGAAGAGGAAGAAACAGAAGTTACTGGAGTGGAAGGTTATGTTAGAAAATAACATGAGGAATATAATGATGATGATGATGATGATAATGATGATGATGGTGATAATGGTGATAAAGGAGGAAGTTTTGAGCATGTGAGTGACTCTCTAAAAGTGGGAAAACAAGTGGTTGACAGATCCATGAAGAATCTGTTCATGGAGATGGTGATGGAATTGAGCCTACTGATCAACAGGCTGATGATCAATGATATGATGGACATGAGGACAGATCACTCCATCACAATTCTGAAAACCAAGAGATCATTCAGGAATTGAATTACATTATGGATACTGGCCAGGAAGAAAAAGATGTAGTTCCACTACCTCAAATTAGGGAAGTACCTAGGGAAGTTGAAATTGCTGGAGCTCAGACAGAACCTGAAGTTTGGATGGTTCCTATCCTCAGACAAGGTGTTACGGCCAAAGAACAAGTTGAAGAAATTGATCATATTGATGTTATTGCGGAGCCTCAGGGAAGAAGTGTGTGAATTTATACTATTGGGCCAAATGATTAGACCTATGCTTGAGAGTGGAATGGTAATCTTGGCTATATACTTTTCGGTTTAGATTATGACTCAGATGAGGAAATGGTTCCTCCTCCTCCTGTTCCTCAAGCCCATTATGATTCTGATCCATTTTCATATGTTCCTCTAGCTGATCCTCCACCTCCACAACTTATTACTCAGTCAGTGCCCAGTGACTATGTCACCAAGGATGATTTGGAAAAGATTAAGAATGAGATTTTTGAGTCTGTGATCGCTTCAGTTGGATCCATAAATAAAGCTTCCACCTCAATATGTATCTCAGATTCTAATTCAACAAATATTGCAAGAATTGTGATTCAGGAGATTCAACCAAATATTGTTACTACAGTAGAAACCATTATTTGAAACAATACTTTTCTGTGAGAGAAAGTACAAAATATGAGCAATGATCTGAATTCATTGAAATCTGACTTCAATAACTCTTTTTGTGGTGTTCTGGAAGTTCTTAGGAACTTGGTAATGCGTCTACTTAGTGTAGATTTGAAGAAGTTAAAAGAAGAGCTCGAAAAATGTTAACTGGCCCATCCAGTTCCAGGAGTGGATGAAGTGTTGCTGCTGAAGTAGAGTCTCTCAAGGCTGAGATGAGAGAGGAGATTCAAAAACTCCAGAGGGTTTCAAATAAGGTAACCCTTGATAAAGTACATAAAAATACTGATCTTGTATACAATATAGTCATACAGTGCACAAATGAAGCATCTAAAGCTCAGAAAGAAATTTGAGAAAAAGTGGATAAGTATTTTACTAAGATATATTCCAGGCATGACCGCATCAATAGTTTCATGTTTCTAGCAGAAAATTTTCATATTCCCCTAGTCACAGAATCATTCAAAAGCCATGTTCTCCAATTGAAAGGTTTTACACCTTTACAGAGTAAATTAGTTGAGAATAAGGATGACTTTGAGAAGGTAATGTAATATGGAGTAGAAATCATTAATGACTTCATCAAACTGCTGAATCCTTATATGAATGTCCAGGCCGAGGCTATTGTGGTCTCTCCAACTGCCTCAATTGGTACTTCCCCTCGGCCTCCTGCTCCAATGACTATCGCTCATGCTCTTACTCAGATTCATCCAATCATTACTGAGCAGTATCCATGTCGTGTGTTGTCAGAGAGAATGCCTACCCTTTCATCTACTGTTGTAGAGGACTGAGGCTTGACTTACATGTACATTACATTTCTTTTGTAGAATACTTAATATATAACAAAAACATACACATAAGGACCATAATAGTTTAGTGTTTTTGGAAACTCGGAATATAATCTTCTAATCGTGGTGAAAGATCATCAACATCTCCTACAATGATCTTCCCCTTTTTTCTTACCTAAAACTTCTATTTAAATCTTATGTAAAAGAAA
This sequence comes from Viscum album, assembly GCA_963277665.1. Lineage (NCBI taxonomy): Eukaryota > Viridiplantae > Streptophyta > Magnoliopsida > Santalales > Viscaceae > Viscum > Viscum album. Next base: position 408,154,493 of record OY728134.1, on the reverse strand, counting down.
ACATATAAAAGATGAGATCAAATTCTCAGTAAGGGTAATCATTGAGAAAATAAAACAAATCATATAAATTTGAACTAAAAAAACATGACTATAATGTTTAAATATCAAGATCCTGAGCAATGACATAAAAAATGGTCGTACATAAGACAAAGGAAATAAAGAAACATTAATCATGATAAAATAGAATGGGAATAAAACATGTAATTGTGGAAACCATTAAGTACATGTTATTACTTCCATAGTAACCAAGGTATTACTTCCAAGACCATCTTAGTGGACAAAGTCCCTTTCTAAATCGAGTTCACTCCTCATTTCAGTCCTATAACACTGAACCGGATTAACATGCCATTCCAGCCAGGTCTATCTCATGAGATATAAATCTTTACCCAATGCATTGTATGGATATATAGGTCACACATATCTCCAAATGAAATCATTCTTTCATGTGCCGCAACATAAACATAAATCATTCATCATAACCCAAAGAATAAAGTGGGTTTCATAAACATCATCACATCTTCACATAATCCATATAAAAAGGGATATCATTTCATCATAAGAGAAGTGAAACAATGTAAATCATAGAGACATTATACTTGAAACATATACATATGAAATAATGTCATCTTATATGGAAAATGGTTTTGATAGAACACTTGAGATAAATTCTTCAAGAAAATAACATTTCTTATTCAAAATCATTTTCTTTTCACAAAATGCCATGAAATTTTAAATGAAAAGGATTTTGTTTAAAATAGTCATGAAATCTTGTAGAGGAAGCTTCATGAAAATGAGGTGTTTTTAAACAGTAAAAATCCATTAAAGCCGTATAAGTTAAAAAAGAAATCTCCTCGTACTTTTGTCGAAAAAGTCAAAAAGTACCTCATAAATTAAAAAAAAAGATTCCTTAAATACCATGCAATAAAAGACAAAAATGGGTAAAAAGGACTTTAAGCATTCATGAAACCATTTTTATAAACAAGGAACATGGATGATAAATATAACCCCAGTGAATACTTACGAATAAACAATCTCGGATAAAAATGAGATTGGAAAAGTTATCCCTTACCTTAGGTCTGATATGCTTCGTACGTATCCAAAATTCCTGTATAATGATTTAAATAATGAAATTGAATTATTAATGAATCATATTCATTGTTTTGATATCATATATGGTAAACTTATGACTTTATATTACCCGTTCTTTTGTAAATTCATGTTAAAGTAGTGATTTGGGTAAAATCGTTACATTTATTTTCCGTGTTTTGACTTGTAATTATCAATATGATTACATAGATCATGATTACTTAATTACATAATTTAAAACATGATTTATATATAATAAATATTCAGAATATAAATATATATAATAGATTGATAAAGGGAGAGAAATACACCGTTCATAGAGACGCTAGGTCGTACATACGCAGGAACGCTGTTATCGTTTCCTTATTGAGTTGAATGGAATTAAGTATATGATATATATATATATATCTAGTAGAATTATTATTTCATATATTTCATTATTACTTATTATATATACTTTATAATCATTCTTGAATTGTTATCATGGAAAATGAATCTCATCGCGTCGTGGAGACGGTAATCCGTACGTATGCATGAGCGATGATATCGTTCCCATATTTATTGAATGGAATTAGAGTGGATGATATAATATCTTAAAATTAGTATGATGTTATAATAACCATATATATTTTGTCTTTACACCATTATACCCATCCAAGTAAGGTGGTGGTGGAAAAATAGATTACACCACGGCGTGGAGACGGTATTCCGTACGTACGCACGCGCGGTGATTTCATTTTCCGTAGGATGGATAGAAGGTGAAATAGGGTTTTTTTTATATTTATAATTACATATCAGTATATAAGTAATACATAAGTTATTACATTATAATGAAACAACTAATGAAGAGGATGTAGAAGAAGAAATAATCTTGAAAGAATTGATAATAGATATTACCTCTTATTCGACACGCCTCTTTGAAACCTCCCCATAGGGAACTAAGATTGGTCTTTGAAGTAGACCAGGACCTCAAGGATGTTTCTAGGGAAGTTTAAAAGATAAATTTTCAGGGTTTTCTAAGCTTGAAGGCTCAAAGTGGTGTGAGGAGGAGAGCGAGGAGGTTCCCTTTTATAAGGGAGGAGAGGGGCACCTTTGGAAAGTGTGAAAATATTATTTTGTTATAAACATATCTTCGATTTTAAAGGGTCCAAAAATCATTAAAAATGAAGATACGATGAATCATGGTCGAAATAAAATCATCCAATCTTAATTGGACATGTTTGGAAAATATTTTAATCATTATAATCTTATTTATTTAAATCATTTATTATGAAGGTAAATACTGCATCATTATTGTGTCATAAATAATTTAATTTAATTGATGTCGAATAATTATAAAAAAAATATCATCATGTAGGAAATATTTTTAGATTTACAATGATTATTTATTGTTGAAAATATAATTTATATATACCCTTAAAAAATTAATTACGAAAAGATTTTTGTTAATGTCAATGTTGTCTTTACATTAAATTAATTAATCCAAATTGTCATTATCACTCCCAAGTGGCTCAATGGGGTCCCAAAATCGACCTAAGGAGGCCCATGGTCGGCCAATACTCATCCAATAAGTTTAGAACAACCGTTAAGGTAATTTGGAATTATTATAATATTCTTTTAACCTTAAATTACCTTATTTACCTTTAACCGCAGTAAATAAAAGTCAAAAGTTACTATTCACCAAAAATTATTTTCATCTTATTGAACCACATTTCACTTCATGATAACAACCATGTATGTAGGATTTTTGAAATTCAATTCACATAAGTGGTAAATTTTCATTTAAATGAATGATTCAGTTTTTTTACAACCACTAAGTGGTTTTAGTATTCATCGAAAATTGATGTTTTTCATAAAAATACCAAAAAATCAGCCTAAGCTATATTTGATATTCCAAATTCAAAAATTATGTCAATTCTTCCAAATTAAAAACATAGTAGTGGGAATAATTAATTTTAAAATTAATTCCTGTTATCAAAACAAATAGCGTGTGTTTAAGAAACGATAACTATCAAAAAATCATCACTTGTTTATTTCCAATTTCAATGTGAAATTAATTTCAATGACCAACATTGAATTAAATGGTAAAGATATATTCTAATTACACTTTAAAACCAATTAAAAAGATAATATAACCATATAAATTATTGTGATGAAAATAGTGGGTTTTAATTAAAATATAGCTTGTTGTTACTATTCATTAAAATATAAAAGTTATTAGAATAATATGAAAAATTTATCAAAAGTAAAGTTTTCTATATTGATTCTATAGATGAATTTTATATTTTCAAATTGGGATTATATACATGTCTAAAAACATATTTAAGGTGGGTGCGCCATCAAAATGCGGAAAAACTGTATTTTCTAAAAAATACTTATTTTACCCGAAAAATTTATTTTGTTCTCATATCATGTTCTAGAAAATGAGTAAGATTAAAAATAATGTTATAAGATTCAAAATGTAGTTAATACTATTCATAACAGCTAGTCCATAATAATATTATTACCATATGTCGTTGTTTAGTGAAATCTGGTATTGCATACAACACACGCTATCGAAGAAGGTCGCGATTGCGTGTAATGCAAGCCAAGTAAATGTTGCGTGTTGTCCAAGACTCCTCCATTGTTTCTTATAACAGAATCAAACCATATTTCATTTATACGCATATATATTAATACATACACTCAATATTGCAAAGAATAACTACTATCAAACGAACCTGAAATTATGTGTAACACAATCCAAGAATACTGTTGCGTATACTGCAAGCTAATACAGTGTTGCGTATAGTGCAAGATAATCTTGGTGTAGCGTACAACAGAAGACATCAATGAAATTAAAAAGAATAATTCTCATAAAATTTCGGGTTGTTACATTCTACCACCATTAAAAGGAATTTCGCCCTTGAAATTTGTTGGGGTTATAAATGGTTTACTACATGAATGTTTCTTTCATAGAAACCCACATCGTAAAAAGGAATACTAAAACTTACTTTTAAAAAAATTGAACGTTAGAAACAAAATGGATAACCAAAGTAACTCATCACTTGGGTTCCCACATAGTAGATCATAGGTGAAAATATGGATATGGAAGAGAACTCTAACCATCAAGTTCTAATGGAGAGTTGTAGAGAACATGGCTATAAAAAATCCAACAATCACAAAGCCATAAATTTGTGATGATCTAAGGTACCATCTGATTCATCAGATATGAGGGCACTAGGACAAAATTTTTGGTTTTCAAGATCATTTCCCTATTTTAGAAGTTTTGAAAGAAATTCTTACTTGATTTTGGTACAATCTCATCATTGTTCATGTCTTGAACAATTTCCGCTTCATCTCTTAAATAAATGATGTTGAATTTGTTTTCCATGAAGTGTTAGTGGATCATGCGATAAAGTTATAGGTCATTCCATCTGTCTCAAACATAAGGTTAGAAAAAGTTATCGAATATACATAAGTCCTTCTATGGTGAGGTTAATCGTATACGATTCCAAAAATGAACTCATACTTCCTCTATCATACAACATAATAATATAAAACCAGTTTCTACTAACTAGGGACTTCTTGTAGGCTAGTGGTAGGTGATAAAGGCCTGTCGTAGTTCAGTTGTCGGTTCGATTCCCATAGCCTTGTTTGACACAACGGGTTGTCACCCGTCCTGCAGGTTGTTCTTTTTCTAAAATTACATCATTATGACATTCCATCAATAATATTGAAAACAGTTCTACCCTTAAACAATACTAACTTATGTCCAACATAATCCATTCCAAATCTTTAGGCTTATCCAAAATACTTATGTCCATTCTTGTAGTATAAAGGAAACAATTACTAGAAATGTCATCTATCGATAATGTGAATTCCTTCATTTCCCCCCATATATCATAAGATATATCTTGTTGTTGGTCATATTCCAAACATGTGAATACCTTAATAATGTTTTCTATTTAAAAATGAATACCCATTGAACCTTAGTTAAAACATGAATGCTATCAAAAGTTAACTATTTCCACATACCAAAATCCCAAAATTTCTATATACTCAAACCATGATAACACATTGTCCTTATATCAGTCATGAGCTCATGAATACTATTAAACATTTCATGTTATCCTTATCCCTTCATTATGCCCACATCATCTGCTTTCCAAAATCACTTTTCATGGTTACCAGTACCATAAAATTATTGAAAACCACAATAGACTAATACAAAAATATTCCAATATACCATAAAAGTACCTCAGTAACATTATTCTTGAATTCCAATACACAAACACATCAATCCATTCTATTCAATGATTTTCATGGAATAAATCCTTCCTTGATTTAGAAGTAACATCTTAGGTCAGGGCATTGAGTTGGGTAACGCCCATGTTCTCTGCAGAGAAGACATTGGACTCAATAATAGTCTATCACTCTATGACCCTTTTCTCCACACAGATAACATCTTCCCCTCCATTTGAGGTATCACTCAAGGTTCTTCTTCCCTTTTTTAGAAATCTCAATCTTCCTTTCTCTATGCTCCTCACCATGCGATCATGCATAAAATTCCATCTTCCTCTTATTTTATGACTTATGAATACCACCAAAGTTCACTTTGTTAATCACATATCCTGATGACTGATTAAGCATAATCACAATATCTTTCCCTCTAGGCATTAAAAATTTTTGTTCATCACAGTCACCAATTTGACCATCGGAATCGACGTTAACTAGATTTCTTCACATTCCCTCCATTGACTAAAACCAGAAACCATAGTGTAAGAAATAGTTAAAATAACGAGGAACCACATAATCATTAAGAGTCACTTATGGGATGTCTAAATTATCAAAAATTCATTAATCCATGACACCTTAGGTTCACCCTAGGTTTTTCATGGTCATTAACATAATTCTAGTACTCTAACCTATACGTATACTTAACTTTAGGGACATCCCTAGACATAGCTTAGAAATATCTTTAGGGATTTCTCTAAAGATTTCAAATCCTAATTTCCAAAGGTTAACTAATCCTTTCCACTAATACAAACTGTTGAGGCCCGAGGCTTGACGTACATGTACATTACATTTCATTTCCGGAATTCTTAATACATAACAAAAACAGACACACAAGGACCGTAATAGTTTAGTGTCTTTGAAGACTCGAAATATAATCTTCTAATCATGGTGAAATATCTCCAACATATCCCATAAAGATCATCCCCTTTTGTTTTCTTACCTAAAACATTTCTTTAAATCCTGGGGAAAATAAAATATATAAAAGGTGAGCTCAAATGCTCAGTAAGGGTAAGCATGGATAAAATAAAACAAATCATATACATTTGAACTAAGAAAACACGATCATAATGTTTAAACATCAAGATCATGAGCAATGACATAAAAAATGGTAGTACGTAAGATGTAGATCATAAAGAAACATTAATCATGGTAAAATAAAATGGTAATAAAACATGTAATTGTGGCAACCATTAACACATTTTATGATTTCCATAGTTGCCAAGGCATTACTGCCAAGACCATCTTAGTGGAAAATGTCCCTTTCTGAATCGAGTTCACTCCTCGTTTCAATCCTGTAACACTAAACAAGATTAACTTACAGTTCCATCTAGGTCTATCTCATGAGATATAAATCTTTACCCAATGCATTGGAGGGATGTATAAGTCCCATCCATCTCATAATGAAATCATTCTTATGTGTTCCACAACATAAAAATAAATCATTCATCATAACCCAAAGAATAAAGTGGGTTTCATAAACATCATCCAATCATCACATAATCCATCTAAAACAAATGGATATCATTTCATCGTAATAGAAGTGAAACAATGTAAATCATTGAGACATTATACATGAAATATACACATATGAAATAATTTCATCTTAGATAGAAAATGGTTTTGATAAAAACACATAAGATGAATTCTTGAGGAAAATAACCTTTCTTATTCAAAATGATTTTCTTTTCACAAAATTCCATTTAATTTTAAATAAAAATGATTTTGTTGAAAATAGTCATGAAATATTGTAGAGTAAGCTTCATGAAAATGAGGTTTTTTAAAAAAGTAAAAATCCATTCATGCCGTATAAGTTAAAAAAACATTCTTCTCGTACTTTTTTCAGAAAAGTAAAAAAGTACCTCATAACGTAAACAAAAGAAAGATTCCTTACATACCATGTAGTAAATTTCAAAAATGGGTAAAAAGGAATTTTACCATTCATGAAACCATTTTTATAAACTAGGAAACTAGATGATAAATATAACCCCAGTGAATACTTACGAATAAACAATCTCGGATAAAAATGAGATTGGAAAAGTTATCCCTTACCATAGGTCCGATATGCTTCGTACGTATCCGAACGTCCATTATAATGATTTAAATAATGTAATTGAATTATTACAGAATCATATTCATTGTTATGATATCATATATGGTTCACTTATGACTTTATATTACCCGTTCTTTTGTAAATTCATGTTAATTTAGCAGTTTGGGTAAAATTGTTTCATTTATCATCCGTGTTTTGACTTGTAATTATCAATATGATTACATAGATAATGATTACTTAATTCAAGAATTTAAAAAAGTATTTATATATCACATATATTCAGAATATACATATATATAATATATTGATAAAGGGAGAGAAATACACCGTTCATAGAGACGATAGGTTGTATGTACGCATGAACGCTGTTTTCGTTTCCTTATTGAATTGAATGGAATTAAGTAGATGAAATACATATATATATACATAAATGAAGTAGAATTTATATTTCATATATTTCATGATTACTTATTATATGTAATTTATAATCATTCTTGAATTTTTCTCCTGGAATATAAATCTCATCGCGTCGTGGAGACGGTAATCCGTATGTACGCACGAGCGAAGATATCGTTACCATATTTATTGAATTGAATTAGAGTGGATGATATAATATCTTAGAATCAGCATGATGTTATAATAACCATATATAGTTATTATTTACACCATTATACTCATCCAAGTAATGTGGTGGTGGAAAAACAGATTACACCACGACTTGGAGACGGTATTCTGTACGTACACACCCGTGGGGATTTCATTTTCCGTAGGATTGATAGAGGGTGAAATTGGGTTGTTTCATATTTATAATAACATATAAGTATATAAGTAATACTGATTTTATTACTTTATAATGAAACAACTAATGAAGAGGAAGTATAAGAAGAAAGAAACAAGAAAGAATCGGTAACAGATATTACCTCTTCTTCGACACGCCTCTTTGAAACCTCCTCTTAGAGAACTAAGATTGGTCTTTGAAGTAGAACAGGACCTTTAGGGTGTTTCTAGGGAAGTGGAGAAGATAAATTGGCAGGGTTTGGCCGATCTTGAAGGCTCAAAGTGGTGTGAGGATGAGAGGTAGGAGGTTCCCTTTTATAAGGGAGGATAGGGGAACCTTTAGAAAGTGTCAAAATATTATTTTATTATAAACTTATCTTAGGTTTCTAAAGGTCCAAAAACCATTAAAGATGAAGATAAGATGACTCATGGTCGAAATAAAATAATCCAATCAGAATTGGAATTTTTTGGAAAACATTTTAATAATTATAATCTTATTTATTTAAATCATTTATTAATGAGGTAAATACTGCATCATTATTGTGTCATAAATATTTTAATTTATTTTATGTCTAAAAATTATTAAAAAATATCATCATGTAGGAAATATTTTTAGCTTTATAATTAATATTTATTGTAGAAAATATAATTTATATATCCCCTTATAAAAATTAATTACTAAAATATTTTTGTTAATGTCAATTTTGTCTTTACAATAAATTATTAATGCAAATTGTCATTATCACTCCCAAGTGGCTCAATGGGGTCCCAAAATCGACCCAAAAATGCCCATGGTCGGCCACTAATCCTCAAATAAGTTTAGGACATGTGTTAAGGTATTTTGGAATTATTATAATATTCTTTTAATCTTGAATTATCTTATTTACCTTTAACTACAGTAAATAAAAGTCAAAAGTTACTATTCACCAAAAATTATTTTCATCTTATTGAACCACATTTTACTTCTTGATAACAACCATGTTTGTCAGATTTTTGAAATTAAATTCGCAGAAGTGGTAAAATTTCATTTAAATGAATGATTCAGTTTTTTAACTACCACTAAGTGGTTTCACTATTCATCAAAAATTGATGTTTTTTAGAAAAATACAAAATATTCAGCCAAAGCTATATTTGATATTTCAAATTCAAAAATGATGTCCATTTTTTCAAATTAAAAACATAGAAGTGGCATTAATTAATTTTAAAATTAATTCCCATTATCAAAACAATATACGTGTTTTTAAGAAACAATAACTATCAAATGATCATCACCTGTTTATATCCAATTTCAAAGTGAAATTAATTCCAATTACCAAAATTGGATTAAATGGTAAAAATATATTCTAAATAAACTTTAAAACCAATTATAAAGATAATATATCTATATAAATTATTGTGATGAAAAAAGTTGTTTTTAATTAAAATATAGCGTGTTTTCACTATTCATTAAAATATGAATGTTATCAGAATAATATGAAAAATTTATCCAAAGTAAATTTTTATATATCTATTTCAAAGAAAAATTTTATTTTGTCAAATTGGACTTATATACATGTCAAAAACTAGATTTAATGTGGGTGCGCAATCAAAAGGCCACAAAACTGCATTTTTTGAAAAATAATTATTTTACTCGAAATATTTATTTTCTTCTCATACCATGTTATATAAAATGTGTAAGAAGAATAATAATGTTATAAAATTCAAAATTTAGTTAATAATATTCATAACGGGTAGTCCATAATAATATTATAACCATATGTCGTCGCTTAGTGAACCTGTTATTGCGTACAACACACGCTGTCGAGGAAGGTCGTGATTGCGTGTAATGCAAGCCATGTCAAAGTTGCGTGTAGTGAAAGACTCCTCCATTGTTTCAAATAACATAGTCAAACCATATTTCACTTATACTCATATATATATATATATACACTCAATGTTGCATAGAATAACTACCATCAGTCGAACTTGAAATTGTGTGCAACACAATCCAAGAATAGTGTTGCGTATACTGCAAACTAATACGGTGTTGCGTATAACGCTAGATAATCATGGTGTAGCGTACAACACAAGACATCAATGAAATTAAAAAGAATAATTCTCATAAAATCTCGCGTTGTTACAACTGTTCCTATATGTTTTGTGGTGCCTGGTGTTGTAATCAGATCACCTCCATCCTATTCGACTCCCAACCCTTGTTCTTCCACATTGGATCCTTCAGACAAAGCAAAGTTCCTCTGCATCCCAAGCCTTAGTGATGGATTGTTTATTTTTGATAGGAATTTGGTCTTTTTTGTTTATCTTGTACTCTAATGACATTGACTGAAAAATTTTATGTTGTCTTTCATTTCTCTTATATACCCTTACTGCATTTCTCTTTTTGTTAATCCCAAAAGGGGGAGAAATTAAGGATGGAATACAATTTAAATATGGCACATACTCTCCTTAATCAATTTTGTGAGAGGGAGATTTGTTTTAAATAAATTATATGTCACATATATCTATGTCAATCTATCTATATTCTATATATATTTGCATGTGTGACGTAATTTGTGATTATCCAAAAGGGGGAGATTGATGGAACCTCCACGATAATGTAGTTTTCATAATCACAAATTATTTCAATATACAGATTCTACTCATTCACACAATTTTAATATCATTATGTGAATCAATTTTCTCGTATAGCATCATATACATTAATAAATAAATTCCTTGTAAGTCATGAATCAATATGTTTCGAAGTTTATTTTTACATATAAATTTATTAAAAGTTGTCCTTGTAATGATATATGCTAGACAGACTCTTCATAATATTTTTTGGATTCTATGACACCAATGTTCAACAAACCGAAGTCGACAGACCGAAACCGAAGAATTACTCACCAATGTTTGGAATACAGAAGTTGACACACCAATGTATGAGAGACCGAAGAATTACTAACCGAAGTAGACACACTGAAGACAACACACTGATGATAATAGACCGATGTTATCAAACCAGAGCCGACACACCGAAGATGACTCACTAGTTGATATAAATAACTATTTCCTTTTTATTAATTAAAATTTATCTCTAACAGTCATATGAATAAAAATTATTGTTACTAACACTATATAATGTTGTCTGTAGGAGTATCTATTGACAAGTAGGAGGTACAAGAATGTGAGATGATCGTTATGTCTAAAGGATCATGGAATATAAAAGGACCTCATCTTTCACATTAATGACATGATAGTAGCAGTACATGCTGACACACAAACTGTGTGAATACAAAAAGAGAAGAACTAAGTGCTTGAGATAAGAAGAATACTGTAACAAGCTACCTTCTCCAAAAAGGACTTCAGTATTCATCGAGAATTAAAAGATATGAACCATTTTACTCCCTAAAGCTGGATTAGAGAAAATGTGATACTCTGTTCTAAATACAACTTCGAGAAGAAGACTCAAATACCATATTCTCAACATTCATTAAGTCTAGAGCCGTACTTCACAACACACAAAGATTTCTTAACTCTATTCTTATCCTTAACTCTGTTGTGTTTTATAATTTCTATTTGAGCAGTGTTTATATTTATTTTTATAACACTTATAGTCTCCTGAGAAAATCTGGAGGATATCAAACTATCCGGAAACTCAATCTCTTATTAACATTTTCTTTCCCACATAGAACTGTGGTAGAGGTCTGAGGACCTTGACAGCCTGTGTGCTGTTGTTGTTGCTTTCCCACGTAGAAATGTGGTAGTGGTCTGAGGACCTGGACAGTCTGAGTAATATTGTAACCCCAGATCCAGGGTGTGGATCAATGTTTTAAATAACGTTTTTGGGAGGACTATGTCTCAGCTTGAGACTGAACCTCTTGGTTAAAACCATTGTGCATCTTATTTTAGATTAAACTATTTTCAATATTACGCTGCTAATTACATTGAAATTCAAATCTATTTTTAATTAACTCTGATAGTTGAACTAACATGTTAATTATTGTTATCCAGTATGTTTGTTTAAAAAGCTAACTTAATCTCCAAATTATGTTAACTGAGAAATGAAATGTCTTTGAGAAACTAATTGAACACTTATAATCATTATAAATTCACTATATTTTAACTTGTTTGTTAAATTGGGGGGTTTAATAGATATCTTTTAATCAGATAGTTTTAATAGAAACTCAGTTCACCCCCCTGCCCCCTCTTGAGTATCTACTCTAACCAACATGCACCTAAGGACATAATTACCATATCTCTCTTAGAATCACCCTCAAAAATAAAAAAACCATATAGTTGTCATCTGAATTAAGAATAACTAATTAATTTGAGATTAATAATGGGGCTCACCCACCGTATAATCTATATTGGGATCCCCCAACATTCATGAGCTATAATGGTGATCAACCATTCATAAAATCTATATAACACTCACCTATTAAAGTGTCAATCACTAACAAATAAAACTTTCAATTTTTAAAATTTCACTCATAAAATTTCATTTCCATTCCTAAGATAAACAATCTATTTTCAAAAACCAATTCAACACATTTATAAAAGTTATTTTTATATCATAGTGTCCCTTTCCATAATGAAAATATTAAATGAAGTTTGAGAATTAATATTTTAAAATATTTAAGTCTATATAAATAAATCCATAAAACCATTTTTAAAACATGGACAAGAATAATAAATAATTTGGAGAATAAATATTTAAAACACTTAAATGATGTTTTAGGTAAAGAGTACAGTTATACTTGAGAAAAACATGAATACAAATCATTAAATAATAACATTAAAAAACAGTAAATATCATGAGAATGTAGTAATTCAAGATATGACTTCTGAAAATGATCATATATAAAACCTATAGGAATATAAAGGTGCATGACATCATGATGTGCTTCAATTAATGGAGATTAAGATGAAGTCCCTTACATTGAGTCTGAACCCTCACATCACATATTTATATTACTAAATAATAATACCAGTTTAATTTATAATTTCTTTTGAACCTTTTTCTTGTTTATTATTCCTTATATATCACTCATTTATAACCATGTTATAAAAATTACATAATTATTTAAGATCATATTTGTTGTTTTGTCGATATTCAGTACTTGAGATGAAAATTAACTTGGTATGATGTCAATAGTCTATGTGGTCATAATTCCATGATATAAATAATAAAATTTAATACATAATAATCATATTTATATATCATTTATACTTTTAAATCAAACCAATTATTTATGATATGAAAAATGAACAATGTTATAATCATGGAGGCATTAGGTCGTAGTTATGCAAGAGTAAAGTTTTTTTTTGATCATTATAAAAAGAACGTAAGTAGTATTTTATATTTACGTAATGATAATAATATAATTTATATCATATTAATCATTTAAATATACTTATATATATCAAACAAGTGATTTAGTGAATAAATACGGACGAATTCAGTTCAGGGAGGTGATAGTTAACACGTACACAGGAATGAGGTTATCATTAGTATGTTCATGGAAGGTAACAAAAAAAATTAATATATTAATATATTATATTTATAAATATATCATTAATATATTTTATGAATATTAATTCCTCCATTATAATTAGTCTTTTATGATAGTGATGAAAAAATGAACTATATCGGTTCGCAGGGCACTAGTCCACTATACACACTAATAAAAATTAAATTTCCATTTGGTTAGATTAGAGATGGATCCAGGTAATGATATTATCATAATAACACCTAAGTTTATTTAGGATATTGGATTTATTATCTCATCATGGTTGGGGAATATTTAAATTAATAGGAGAAGAAATAAATTTGAAATACTTAAATAAAAACAATACCTCTTCTTCATTTGATCGCCTTTGAAAAACACCTTAACACCTCTAAGAAGAATTTTATTCCTAATATAATGTCTCAAGAATGCATGGAGGTGATCTAGGAAGGGGTTTAGGTAGATATTGGTTAATCAAGATGGGTTTTATGTCAATGGAATAGTGATAAAGAGATCCATTTTATATGAGAGGGGAGGGGAACTCTTTGAATTATCAAAATTATTATATTAATATATATTAAATTTCTCTTCCAAATGGTTCCAAAATAAATTTTTCAGAAGATATGATAACTATGGGTCAAATATTAATCATACAATTAAAATTATCCATGTTATGAATTTTTTTGTCCTTATCTTTTTGTTTTAACCATTATTTTACCAATTTTTACCTTACCATAATATCATGCTATTTAAATTTGGTGGTTCAATGTAAATATCATTACATGTAAACCAAACAAAAAAAGTGTCTTTTATGAAAAATTATGAATTATACTAAAAAATTTAAAGAATCGTATTTTTTTATTATTTTTATAACTTTTAATAAAATATTTTATATTTTAAAATGCCAAATGTTAATTTTTACACTATTCCTTAGTTGAATTTTAAAAAATATTATAAAATTATGAAAAGTTAGAATAAAATCCTTTAAATAAAATCCAACATGTACAATATATCCATATAATTCTTGTATGGAATTAATTATCTCAAATAACATATATTTTTATATTTATAATATCAATAATTTGATCCATTTATTAATTATGAAATTACTACAACATCATTCTGTGACTATTTTGTTTAATTGTTTGTTTCCTAAATTTAATAAATAAATTACCATGTTGTTGATAACAATTTTATATTTCTAAATTATATTTATAGTCGAAGATATCACTTATATAACCCCATGTTAAAATTCTTACATTTATGAAAGACATGATTATGGTATCTCGGTCTTTATTTTAAATAAAATGTTTATAAGTGTCATAATCACTCCCAAGTGGCATAAAAATAACACAATTTAGGCATAAGTATTGTAGTTTTCTATAATTAATAAAAAAATAAGATTAATACAATAATTATGATAGTATTATATTATTATAATATTATCTTTTACCTTTAATTACCCAATTTATCTTTAACCACGGTAATTTAAAAATTACTAAAGTTACTGCTAATAATTTTCAAAAATAAAAACGACCAATTTAAATAATTAGGAACTTATTATTCCAAATATGGAATCCATTTTTTCAAATTCAAAATACAGAATTGGCAGAAATTAATATAAAATTTAATATCCCTGACAGAATAAGAAAACATGTTTTTTAAGTAAAATGTTCAAAAGTTCACATAGTTTTTAAATCCAATTTTATTTCAAAATTGATTCCAATGAAAAAAATTAGGTTAAATGATAAAACATATTCTAAATATATTTTAAATCCAATTAAATGGAAAATCTATCAATTTAAATAATTTAGTCGAAAAAATAGTTTGGAGTTAAAAAATAATATTTTTCACTGTTAATTAAAATATGAATTTTATTAAAAAAATAGAAACAATTTCCCCAAAGTAAATTTTTCAGTTTTTATTACAAATAATAAGATTATATTTCAACTATAACTTATAAATTTGTTATTAAATATATTTAAAATGGTTTCGCCATCAAAAGGCGGTAAAACTGCATTTATAGAAAAACATGTATTTTGTTTCTAAAATTGTATTTGTTCTGATATAATGTCTATAAAATACATTAGATGAATTTTAAACATTATATTAAATTAATATTTCAATAATATAATCCAATAAAATGATTTTATTATTTTATATACACAATTATTCAGATTTAAATATTTTTTCACAAATATATATCCTTTATATTCAATTGGTTTTTAGTTTCATTTCAAGTGAATTTGGAAACCAATGAATCATTATATAAACATGTGTAAACCATAATTTCATAATTTATTTAGCATTTTTCATTTCCTCCATTCTAGTAGCTATATTATAACTACTTTATTATGTAATAATATTTAGTTGTTTGTTTATGCTCGATGTAGTTTGTCAAGTACACTATCCAACATTGTGGTTCCCTTAAAAACATGGGACGTTACATTATACCCCCCACACTTTTGTAAATTGTTTCCTAAAATTTTTAATTTGAGGCTAGTAACTAAGGTATGAATTTTCAAAATACTTTTATTGCATTCCCACATCAGAAAAATGATTAATAAAACTTCCACCCTAAGCGAAAGAAAGGAAAGTACAACGGTCACATAAGATAACACATATTAGGATTACAAGTAGGAAAAATGTATATGGAAGAAAAATTAACCATCATGATGTGATGTATAGTGATTGAAAAAATAATCAAGAGAACGTTAATGATAAAAAACATAGTTTTATGATTAATTAAAAGGTCATTGATTTTTTAGTATCAAAAGTAAATAGATAGAATATTTGTTTTAAGATCCTTTTCCTTGAGTTGATGAATTTATTTACCTTTTAGAAAAACAACATAACTAAATATAATTACATGAAAACTATATATTCATAATTTAATCCTATTCCAAAAAATTAATCTTTTTCTCCAAACAATGAGTATTTAAGATGACTTGGTCACACCTGAAGAACTAGAATCAACTTATAGAAAGTAACTTAATATACAAAATATGATATATATATTTATCACATCTTTATAAATTAACAAACACCAAAAGTATTGTACTTGATATGTTAATTCTCAAAAAGAATAAACTATTGTATGATGAAAACTACTTTTAATCTCAAAAATTCAATAGTATTACCCATGTTCTAATTAGACCATTCAACAAACAATTTTACTTAAAATGAATTAAAATATAACAAACTAATATTGATACCCAAAATCATTAGGATATTAAAACATAGTCCTCAAAGATAAATTTTAACATTTATCTCCAAATATCATCAATTACTATTGAATTCTTACACAAAAATTAATTGTCATAATATCTTAATGTTATTCTTACTATTTAAATTAATAAATTGTATCACCATAAGTCCATTGTAGATTTTTCCTAAATATAATTCAACATATATTCCTCAAATAAAATTCCTTTGTATTCTATTTACCTTGATTGTATTATATTCCCAAAATAGTAAATATCTTATGCAATAACATTATTCCCTTTATTTATGAAATCATTTTCCAATCCAATGGTTATCAATTTGATAAAATATTTGTCTCCCAAGTAAAATAATTTCTAATCTATAAATTGATATTAATTTAAATAATAATTCATACTAAATAGGTTTGTCATGTAAGCCAGTGGTATGTGATAAATCCTTTTTCATACTTCAGTTATGGGTTTGATTACGACAACCATGTGTGATGAAATGGGTTGTCACGATTCCTATACATTTTACCCATTTCAGAAACTATATAATTATTATAAAATTCAGAAACAAAATAGCCTAAAAAATGACCATAACTTGTTTTAAAATCAAATGTTATCTCATACAATTCATTTTTCATCTAAAAATAGTAATAACCCATAACTACCTTAAAAATGAATGTCTCCAAAAATAATGTTAGTCACCAAGAAATTTCATAACATAAGCCTCAAAAGAGTTTCTGAGAAATTAAAAATTAGGACGAAACATAGACATATAAACTCATGATAATATATATATACCTCATAAGAATATGTTGCAACTGCCAATGTTGTATAAACCCTACTCCGATACCAACTATAAGGACATGACCTTAAACATAATTTATTCAGTGACTTTTTACTATAATTTATTTTCTATTATTCCCAATGATATTTTAGGTCTATAGTTTTAAAGAATTAATAAAAACTCTAACATAGTAAACTCATACATGAAAAGTGAATACTTATACTTAGTATCTAGTTTCTTCACCAAAGGAAACCATTTTAAAATGAAACATGATTTCTTTTCAAGACACGTGTTAAATACATTCATCATGGTATCTTTTTTGTCCTTACCAATATTATGACCTCTATTTTAAAAATAAAATGTATGAGAATTATGTCTCTGTAAGGGACATAAATATTGTAAATCGTTAGTCAAATGAAAAAAATGAAAACTCATTAAAACAATTTCCTAAAAATACATCATTAAGCATAGAAAATCCTTGTAGGTTTATTGGGACATAATTACTATATCACCCTTCGAATCACCCTTACAAATGGATTAACCAGACAGTTGAATTTACACCTATGGAATACCCAATGCATTGGATTTCTATAATGGGGATCACCCTTTGAATAATCTATATCTAGATAACCTCTAATTCATAATATATAATGGGGGTCAACCCTTGTTATAAGATATATTGGGCTCACCCACTAGCTATAATGGGGATCAACCATTCGTATAAGCTATATTGGGCTCACCCATTAAATTTTCAGGTACCCAAAAAGAATATACATCGGTTAATTTATAATTTTTTTAGAACGGTTTTAAATTTCATTATTCCTTTTACATTGAATATTTAATACCATGTTATAAATATTACATAATTATTTAATTTCATATCAATTGTTTTGTTGATATTCGTTACATGATTTGAAAATGAACTTGGCATAATATGAATAGTACATGTTGTCATAAGTACATAATCTTAATAATAACATTCAAGACATTACAATCACTTTTATACAAAAATTTTATTTTTAAATCAATCCATTTATTTATGGTTTGGAAAATGAACAACGCTAAAACCATGGAGACGGTAGGTCGTACGTACGCATGAGTAACATTTTCTGTTTTTCAGTGGTAGTTATGGAAAGAATGTAAGTACAATTTTATCTTTCCAGAATTATCATAACATAACAAAAATTATATAAATCAATTAAATATACTTATATATATCATACAAGTTATGTAGTGAATAAAAAAATCACATCACTTCATGGAGGTGATTATTCACACATACGAACTAATGACGTTATCTTTTTAATGTTCATGGAATGTAAGAATATAATTGATATTTATTATTTTATAATGATAAATATGACATAAAAATCAATTAATAACATTAATTCCACCATTATAATTATTCTTTAAAGATAGTGATGAAAAATATACTTTATCGTTTGGTGAGGTTGAAGTCGGCCATACAGATGAACTCAAAGTTCATTTCCCATTTGATGAAATTTGTGGCGGATTCAGGTGATGATATTAACAAAATAATATCTTAGAGTATTGGGATAATGGAGTTATTATATCACCTTGGTTGGAATATATTTAAAGTATGTTCAAGAAGAAATAAAATATAAATTCGTAAATAAAAATAATACCTCTTCTTCAGTTGATATCCTTTGAAGAAGACATTTACACCTCTAAGTTCGTTGTTATGCCTAATATAAGGCCTCAAGAATGTGTGTATGTATTCAATTAAAGTTTTTTGTTTGATATTTTACAAACCAAAATTTCTTTAATTGTATTTATTAAATAAGAATAATGACTTTTTATAGAATAGTGGAGGGCTACTCTTGGAATTAATAAGAGTATTAAATTAATATAAATTCCTTTTTTATTCCAAATAGTCCCAAACTAATTTATTTATAATATAAGATTATATGGGGTCTAAATACCATCATAAAATTAAAATTAGAAAAATTTGTAGTGATTTTTAATTCTTATCTTTTTAAACCTTTATTTTACCATTTTTAATCTTACTGTGATATCATGTTATTTTCACTTTGTGGGTTGATGTAATTACCATAACATGTCAAAAGACCAAAAAAATATTATTTAATTCATTTTATGACTTATACTAACCATTTGGTTCAATATTATATTTTTATAAATTTTATATCCTTTGAAAAAATATTTTATATATTAAAATACCATGAATATCAATTATTAAACTATTCAATAGTTTACATTTAAAACATGTAATAAAAGAAAGTTATGTTTTAAAAAACTCCATAAAATGATCACCAAAATGTCATATATAAATATAAAATTTTTGTATGTCATTAATTATGTAAAATAATATTTATTTTAATTTTTACAATATCATTTATTTTATTCCTTCATTAATTGAGAAATTACATTGTTTTGTGTCTCTGTTTAATTTAATCATTTTTTTCATAAAAATTATAAAATAATTACCATGCTATTAGAAATACTTTTATATTTTTACATAATATTTATAGTAGAGGATATCACTTATATAATCCTATGTTAAAATTGTTATTGCAATGAATGACTTGATTATGACATATTGTTATTTATTTAAAATAAAATGTTAATAAGTCTCATAATCACAACATAGTGGCTTTTAATGGAAAAATTTTAGACCCAAGGGTTTTAATGGTTGAAAATAGCTCATCCAATAATATTAGGAGAATTTATAGGTTAGTTCTATATTATTATAATATTAATTTTTCCTTTAATTAGCTGATTCACCATTTACCGTGGTAATAAAAATAATTACTAATGTAACTATTCATAATGAAAATGGGACCAATTTTTTTAATTTGGACATTATGATTAAAATTATGGAATCCAATTTTCCAAATTCAAAACACATAATTGGATGAAATTAATTATATATTATTCTCATTAATGGAATATGAAAACTAGGGTTTTAAGTAAAACATTCAAAAGTTCGCAGAGTTTCTATATCCAATTTTTTATAAAATTGATTTCAATAAACACAATTGGATTAAATTATAAATAAATAATCAAAATATACTTTACCACCAATTAAAATTGTTATATAACAATGTGAATAATTTATATGGAAAAACAGTTTGGAGTTAAAACATAGTATTTTTCATGATCCCTTAAAATATGAATTTTATCTGAAAAATACCAAACATTAATACAATGTATAATTTGATGTCCTGATTCCAAATAGGAAGTTTATTTTTTTCAAAAATAACTAGTAAAATTTTCAAAAACTTGATATAAAATTATTTTTCCATCAAAATGTTGTAAAATTGCATTTTTAGAAAAATAATCATTTTATATAGTAATTTGTATCTATTCTTATATAATGTCAAAAAATACATAATATTTATTTTAAAAATTATATTGAATTAATATTTCATTAATATAATCTAACAAGGGTGATTGGATTATTTTAAAAACACAATTAGTCACATTTAAATAATTTTTTCATAAAAATGAATCTTTAATTTTCAATTGGGTTTTAGTTTCAATTCAAGTCACTTTTTAAAGAAATGAATCCTTATATAAAAATTTGCAAACCATAATTTGTTAATTCAGTTAAAACTTTTCATTCCCTCAATTATAACAACTAGGTTAAAACCATTATATTAAAAAATAATATTTAGTTGTTTGTTGAAGATCGATGTGGCATATCATGTATGCTATCAAACATTGTGCTTTCATTTAAAAAGATGGGATGTTACAAAAACATAAAAGGATAAATGTGGATTTGCATTCAAACTAGGTGAATCTTTGGTTTCTAGAGCTAACCTGATTATAACTACATAGTTTGGCATGATTATCATGGTTTAGTGATTTTGATGGGTGACCTTCTTGGATGTTTTTGGTGTGTGAGTGTGTGTGATTGAAAAAAAACACCAGAATAACATGGGCTGTCTTTTGGGTACAGTTATTAGCATGATCGTCGATCCTGGTGAGTAATAGCTGATGGTGTGCTCAGAAGGAAACCAAGGTATTACAAGATACCCATGATGTCAGATGACTAGGTTAATATCCCTTGGAAGGTCGGATCATGAGAAATTGTTTTTATTTATATGTTTATTTAAATTATTTATATATATTTATTTTAATATATTTATTTTAATATATTAATTTTATATTAATTATTTAAAATATTTTTCTAATTTAATATTTATAAATAAACTTTAATTTTTTAAATTTAAAATTCTAATTATTTATATTTTTAAAATTTATTGTTATGTGTTTTTATTAGTGATAAGAATAATAATGATAAAGATGAAAATTTATAAATGCTAAAAAATGCACTCAAAAAGGGAACACCTTTATCAGTGCTGATACCAGTCACTATTATCAACACTTTTAGATTGCATCGATATAATATACCCATTTATCCACACATTAGATCAAAAATTGATAAAAGATAGATGAATATTTCACTTGAGATCTCCCATTTTTAGCTCACCAGAGTTTTATCCAGACATTGACACACAATGAATTCTATCTATATTTTTATTGAAACTTTGGATTTTATTTTTTCCTTCTGTTTCCAATGTGAGCATGAATTTGTTATTAGTAAAATAATCAAATTTCATATAACTTTCAATAACTTCCCTTTTTCTTTTAAATGTTCCATACTTATTTAAAACATAGTCTTTATAAATTTACGGAAAAATATATTTAGACACAAAAATGTACATAATTATATATTTAAAATCAAATTATGATTCTTTTTTACATATTAATGTATGTATACATTATATGGATACCATATGTTTATTTATTTATTTTTATACGAAATAATTTTTTTTAACATAATAGGATGAATAAAAATTGAAAATGGATGGATCCTAATTTTATGATAACGGAGTATGAGGATTGAGTTAATGATATCATCATGTTTAAAATAGATCATTCATTTGAAACAATTGAAATCCTTTATTCATATTTACATTTTTTTTATTCAAGATGAATTTAACCATAAGTGTTTGAAGAAAATTTGATTCATCATAGAATAGATTGAAGCCATAAAATATGGACTAAACATTGTAGAAAACTAAATGTACATTCTGATTGGGATGATATTGAATTTGATAAATCATTTGATATAAGTAATTATTTAAATTAATAATGAGTTCTTATGGAAGAGAAAAATGTAAATTGAAGACAAACTTCATGATTTCCAAACCTATTCGAGATGTTAAATAGATGTTCAATGTGACCATTGTTTACCATTTTTATCAAATATATATCATTATTAGTTGTTTTGAATCTATATAATTTTAAATATGGAATTTTATGGGGATACACCATCATTACCGAACTATTTTTTCTCCTAAAAGACATGATACTAGAAGAAAATGAGCTTCCACATCGAAAATATAATATTAATATAATTCTATATTATATGGGTATGATATCTGAAAAAATAAATGTTTGTATATGTGATTGTATATTGTTTCACAAGGTCTGTGAATCAGTCTAAAAATATCATAAATGTCATGTGTCTTTATAAAATAATAATTAATGAAGTCCTTTATATGTGAATGGTACTTTCAAATCATTCTATTGTATATAAGACTTCAAGGATGTCAGGAAACCACTAAAAAATTGGCAAGGTACGCAAATACAGGAAATGATGATGGAAAAATAGGTTAGCTAGAAGACTCTCCATAATGGAATAAAATTGATTATTAGTATTCTGAATTTTTAAATAGAATGAGAATCCTTTATCATGTATTATATATATATGGAACAAATCCTTTCGGTGTAAAAATTAATACTCCCAGTACATGGAATGTTATGTTGGTAAATTAAATTTTTTTATAGTTGTTATACAAGAACAAAAAATACATTATGTTGTATTTTATTAAATATAGACCAAAACAACCCAACAATGTTATTGATGTCTATTTGGATCCAATGTTTTATGAATTTAAATTTATGTGGGATACATGTGCTACATTTTATAATTATCATATATGTGATGAATTCACATTGAGATGCATGTTTTTTTGGATGATAAATG
The DNA here is from genome assembly GCA_963277665.1 of Viscum album. Taxonomy (NCBI): domain Eukaryota; kingdom Viridiplantae; phylum Streptophyta; class Magnoliopsida; order Santalales; family Viscaceae; genus Viscum; species Viscum album. The sequence goes on along the minus strand of OY728134.1, from coordinate 408,130,783 downwards.
AATTTATTTATTATGGAAATTTATCAATATGTATAATTAATGGAATATTTGGACGTTCTATTAGGGATGTTGGTATACACTTGGTTATGATGGATCATTCCTTAAGGATATCGTTTTTAAGAAATCACAAAATTTTACCCTGAAAACTAAATTCCTATCTTGGAAGAAATAATTCGATGAAAATAAATAAAAAAAGAACTACACCATCTCCACTAAGAGGTGACCAATGGTTCATGAAATTAAAATATATAGACATTATTTTTAGTAAATCTGTTCCATAAAAGATAACAAAATCAGGATGAAAAAACTGACCTAGTTTATTGAATTACAATTCTAGAATTATTTTTTCGTCTTACATTTTGTTGATTTAAATCTTTTAGAAGACAATGTATTTGATATTGATTTTGAAACATAAAAAATATATAATATAATGAAATATAGAAATAAAGATAGTTGGATATTATTTACATGGGGATAAAGGAAGAGTTGGCACCAGAAAAGGTGAAAGATTAACTTTTCATCCTCCAACATCTTATACTATATCCAATCAAAAGGGATATCAGTTTTTTTAACATTATAAATTATTTAATGTTTCTATATATATTTAATCAGATATAAGAAATATCATATAAATGACTAAATTTATGTTAAATGGTCTATAATCACATGATTTTCATTTTTTGATGCAATATATAATTATTGTATCTTTAAATTTCATTCTACCTTAAAATGTATAAAAAAAATTAGATTATTTTTTTCTTTTTGAAATACATATGTTGTAATTTTTTACACTAAGTGATCTTTTGAGTCATGAATATGGAGTTTTTTTTCATATTATGTGAATTTGAGATGTTTTTAACACCTTCATTCTTTGATATAATGTTCCAATTGATGGTTCATGTGGTAAAATAGATTCAAATATGTGTGTGTGTATATTACAGATAGATATAACCCATTTAATGGTATATAGAGATTTTGAAAGGGTAAATTAAGAATCAAAGTGGTCCAGAATTTTGTATTGAGGAGAGATATATTGTTGAAGAAGATATTGAATTTGGAAACAATTACCAATAAGATATTGATAGCATTATTATCTCAACGTCTCATCATAGTGGATACCTTTTGGGAGAAGTGATTTTTATGTGATGTTTTTACAATTACTATTATAGAGAATGAGAAATCTCTCCTTTACATTTTACATAATATTTCACAAGATGTTTATATAACTTAAATTCCAAATATTAATTATTATATATTTGAATTCTATAAGGTATGAAAGATACATAAAAAATAAAAATAATTAACAGCTTATAAGATAATCCTTTGATTATATTTATAATGAGTTATCCAAAAATATTGACTCAACTATTGAATGAATTTGAGGGATATCTAGAGGACCAAGTGTTAATTTATTATATTATAAAAGTTTTTTAATTAATGGTTATATGTTCTATTCAAAATAATAATATGAATATGGTACGATGAAAAATAGTCTTTTATGCTTGTAATGGTGGAAATTAATATATCCACTCCAAGGGATAGATATCAGATTTATGTAAATACTTCATACATCAGTATTATAAAGAATTATAAAAGATGGATTATACAACATTTCGAGTGATGATTTTCCATTGAAAATGGGTTTACAATAAGAGTGTATTTTAAGTCAATAAAACGATTTGTTTTAAGGAGAATTTTAGTGTGTAATAAAATAAAGATGAATTTTTCATAATGGAATCATTGGTGGTGCATGTATAACCTGTCAGAGAACCTATAAATATAAATTTGATGATTTCTATATTGGTTAATAATACAACATGAGGTTCAGAATAAAATCCAATTGGGGATGATCATTTCACTGGGAAATATAATTAATATCTGGAGGTCCCAATATAGATAATGTATTTTTTGTTAGAGGGAATAAAAATAAGGGATTTGGATACTAAATAAAGGATTTAAATACCATTAATCATTAAAACAAATTGTGATTTCGATGAATAGTTTTTAGTCTTTTTAATATATGATTGTATATTTGTTACCCACTTAATTTATGTAATCTAAATTAGAGAATTATCTACTCATATAGATAATGAACTCTCCACAATCTAATGTTACCATTCCCTAGGAAATACAAAATATCATTTCTTAAATAGAGAAATTTCTTGGGGGTTAACATCACATGGATCAAAAACTAGAGAGGTGTAGTGTCGTTATGTTAACAATGTCTATTAGATTATAAGAAATTCCTTAAAATTCAAGGTTTGATGGATTCAATGTGTCAACCAGTTGACCCGAATAATTCAATGTTCATTAGTAACATTGAGGTCACAACATTAATGAATGTGTTGAATAATATAAATATTTTCCATAATGTGTTTTGTAAATTAAGGAAAATCATTTGGAAATATATTATAGTAATTTTAATATATATTTTCTCTATTTCACTAAAAAAACTATAATTATAGTTATATTAATTTTTCATTATTCAATAATTTTATTTTATTTTGTAGGTTTTCCCTAAGAAATATGTATTAATTGTTACTAGAAAATCTCATATAGCCTTTTAGGCACTTTTCATATAGCGATATCTTAGGTATACTGATTGGAAAGTAAACCCGTACCCACCAACTATGCATGACCAAATTATAAATAAAAAAATGGATATTTTTCATTAGTCACCATGATGAGGAATCATTTTGGGTGTAATGCAATTGATAATATTATACTTGAAATTATTTATTTTTTCCATATTGATAAAAAAAATTTAATTTATGATACAAAAAACGAGTGATAAAAATATGCAGTGTTCCTCAAAACCAATTTAGCCCCACCATAGAACATGATGGGGTATGATTCAATTTAAAAATAATGGTATGTACTTTAAATCTATATTAAATGTGTTATGATTTAAGAACTAAAATAGGGTCCTTTCTTATATATAGATTAATGAATGAGAATCTAAAGCGATTTCTACCCATCATCATATTCTAAGGAAGGAGACTCATATAAATAAAGATGGAAAACTGGTAGATGAAAAATAATAAGCAGCATGTGAATCATGTGCAAGTAATAAATAATCATCATTTTTTATTCTTTATAATAATATTATAAAAATATATATTTATGATATTATATTTTTAAATGGGTCATGCCCATGATTCAACACCCGCTATATTCAAATAAAAACTACTTCAATAGAATCGTTGAAACTATGATGATACTTCATATTAATGGTGAAAGTTTCGAGGTGGAACCTCAAGCATATTTTGAGAATACAAAGTAATAGGGAGATACCTAGGAAATAATAGAAGTCTTGTAGGAAAAAATAATTTATTTAAAATGTATTATTGGTTAGTATGGTATTGTAATCCAGTATATATGAAAGTATCAAAGAGAAATCATAGATAAACAATAATTAGTACATGAAAATCCTTATGAACCAACTATCTTTGAGGTTATCCATTCAACTCAACCACATAATTTAACTGAGACAGTTTATTTATGTCATATAACATTCCTCTAGATTAGAATAAAAAACTACAAATTACCTTCTATCACTATAATTATATAGGTTTAAATTTTATGTGATTTACATCTACCAACACCCACCCATCGCCTTGGTGTGAGGGGAAATATGTACAATATCCATGGAACTATTCCACACATAAAAAGAATCCATAAGATCAAATGAAATTGTGGATTGATGTATCTCACAATTCTAGTGTCCGGTGGCCAGTTTTTAGGGTAATATAGATTTCAACATGGTATATGGTTATGTTGAAACATATATAGTATAGTTTTTTAATCTTATAATAATAAATAGAGTTAGTGAGGTGTGTCCATTTTAATTTTTTTCTAATGAAAACATTTAATAGTTGATGAAAAATTTCTAAAATGAGGTATGGTATTAATAGGAAGGCTCAGCCGGAGACAAAGTCCCTGACCATTTATTAAATTAAAATATAAATACACAAATAAAACAACACAAGCCATGAAAATAGCTACATATCATAGAATTCATGCTCATCCCCATAACCATGATCCATTGCTTCATCTATAGTAGCTGAATCCCACTCTATGCTGTCATATTGTGCCAGGGCCTTGACATACTTCCTTCGGAGATTTAACATTTCCAAAAATAGGAATTCCTCATAAGACTGCATTCCTTTTCCCTTGCTCATGGAGGACCTTGTACTCATCGGCTTTGGCATAAAAGAGTCATCCTTCCTTTGCTTCCTCCTTGGTGGAGCAACCCCATCTTTCTCATTCTCCGACACATTCTTCTTCGCTCCCAGAACAATCTCACTATAAGAGAGTCTGGTCATCCCACTATTGTTCTCTGTTTCACTATCTGAAAGATTCCCCCATTTTCCAGAGACGTGAACTTCTTGGAAGCCATTATTTACTCCTCTCTCTTTCTCAAAATGACTATTAGTATCAATCACTTCAAGATATTTCATGTTTTCCTCACACTGAGAGATATGAGGATCAACAGAAGGCTACCCCTCCCTTGTATCTTCTAGTTAACCTCTTGTGCTAGTGACAAAATCCTACAAGACACCACCTTTAGTCATCTATGGACCTTCCAGCATTAGGGGAAGCTCCCCAGATTCCAGATTCTCAAACCGATTGTAGGTCACAGGGGTACCCATATTCTAGGAACCCAAAGCCAAATTGGACAAAGACTCCTGAGGAATAGGAACCAACTGCAGATAGCATACCCCATCTGTTGCGGTTTGGGACTCACCACCAAGGTCACCTCTTAACCTTCCAAAAATATACAGCAAAATTGGGTTCAAAGACACCTCCCATGCCTTCATACTACAACCAGGACTTGGAATAATAGCAGTAAGACATTACGTCATCTTGCTCTCCAAATTCCCATCAGAAATATCCTTAACAAGTGCCAAATCGGTGCAGGAAGCCTCCAAATGAGCTCCCTTCCCAGAAGAATCTCTAGCATTCGAACACATCACAGTTTCCATAGGAGAACTCAGATCCCCATTCACAATCCCAGACCCAACTAGAGTCATCCCAAATCCATGCTTCACAATTGACTGAGGTATCCTCTCATCCACACCAAGATCACGACCACCACTACACTGCGCCTCCACCACTCGAGAGAAAACACCCACCATGGAACTGTAGAAAATGGCGTACAGGAGCCCAAGCCATCGACATCATACATAGAACATCATATATGATTCAAAGAAAACCTTCTGTATCCAGCGGAATACCTTCCCATCGGTAATCTAGACACAACACAAAGGCGTCTTGGCGACGACAACCTCAATGCAGATCCATGGGAAAATTGGGTGAGCCATAGACTTAGTCCATTGATCCAAGCATAAATACCTCCCAATCATATTTCCAATGGCACATAGAATATAGGAATTTTAAAATGAAAGTGGAAGACCAGAGAGACTTACCCAAGTTGCAACTGAAGAAGGATCCTGCCGCATATGAAAATAAAGTCTCCACTAGAATAAAAAGATGAAAGATTCACCACACCTCTGAGGAGACCTGGACAAAGCGGAAACCAAATCTTCCTTTGAGCCAAAACACACCATTATGTGTATTCTATCAAGAAACCCGAGGACTGCTTGCTCCTTAAGAATCCATGAATCAGAGAAAAACTATGAAAACACTTCAACTGAGGGTTGATGAGGAAGAAATGGAGCCACCAAGGTATATTTGAATAGATCCTCAGTGCTATTAATCTCTTTCTAAAGAAGAGATAACTGTGGTGCCTCTCAAAATAGATCTGGGAATTTTGGTGAATTAGAAATCCTAGGGAAGGGCAGAGAATGGTCAAAAGATGGGGCATCCTTCCCAGACGCCGACGAACACAAGACTCCCACCTCTAATTGGAAGGGGGGAGCAGGACCCAACGACATGGATCTAGGGCATCAGTGGTACAACTAGTGCGACGATGAGAGCATCTTGTAGCTGATCCATCATGAGGTATGGTATTACATATGTACAAAAAAATGGGTAAGAGATGTCCACATCAAAAAAATCCACCGGATCAATCAAGAAATGAAAAAGGTACCTTTCAAGATCACCATCAACCCTCAAGTTCCTCTACCACATTTTCTTTCATTTTATGTTTATGCAGATACAATATTAAAATATTGTAATGTTTCATATATTGAATGTGAAGATAAAATATTTAGTTATTAAATTTTAGTTGCAATTGGCCTTGAGAGAATAAATGAAATTTTCAATTCAGAATGGCAGGGTGTCTCAGTTTTTGAATTCATACATGAGGTACATTTTCAGTATTTTTATTTTCAAAAAATGATCTACTATGTTTATCACAGTTAGTATGTATTAAAATTTTCTATAGTAACATATATTAATGCATTATAAATGGAAATTCCTATGTATCAAAATTTATAATCACTAATACTATGATAATTTCTATATTAGAAGTTTATATGGAAAATAATAATATTTAATAAAATAACAATGAATTACAGTTTAAAAAAATAGACGACAGACACCTCATGATTCCTAAAATATAGGGGAAAAACTCATCAATTTAATCATATAAAATAACTAACTTTTTCATTACTTATTTTTTTAATTACTTAGGATGTAAAATATTTTCATCATTTTAACTTTGGTTACCCTGAATTTTTATTCTTCGGATCCAACAAATGGATTTCTAAAATATCAATCACACATATGTCTATTGTGATTTTTCAATACATTGAAATCAACATTATCTAGATGAAAATTAGATTATAAATTTTAATTTTTGTATTTATGGGAATGTTTTATGATATGGTGATCTATAAATATCCTCTAAATCATGGTTTGAGGTTGGTGACTCAAAATAATAATCCTAGCTATTTCATCAAATGGATTCTAATTAAGTTATATATAGTAATATCTTCAACTATGAAAAAAATTTAAAAAAATTTAACTATATTTTTCAATGATTTTATAGTATTTTAGAAATAATAAAAACTACGACTGAGAATATTATGTTTTTCAATTTATAAATGATATTTTATTCCATCAACAAACTAGTATCCTTGTATCTATATTTAAACAGGTAATAGAAATTCTATTTTTAATATTTACTAATATTATTTTTTTCAATATTTTCTTAGTACTACCATGATTTTTGATAATCTACAAACTCAAAATAAGAAATATTTTTTTAGAGATCTGTGGGAAGAGTATATGGTGTTATAATGTTTATGGAATCTTAACGAGGTTATTAATAATTGTTTTTATATTTATTTCTACAAAGATCATTATGAGTTTCACATACATCAATATGACACATAATATGGCTAGTATGAAACAATGTTTGTATTTTCAATATAAAATTGTTTCTTTATTTTAAAAAAACATCACATTATAAAATTAAATAAAATGTGCCCATATTATTTTCAAAAATTATGAAACCAATCAATATTTCATTTGAGATATGTAAGAATTGGTTGCATGTCAATCTGATTCATGATGCATTAATTATGACCCAAATTGCATGTTTTAATATTTGAAAAGAGTAATTATACTCTAAAATACGTGTCGCAAAGCCAAAAAAAAGGAAAAAGAAATAATATTCTCGTGACACATTAAGTAAATTATCCATAATTTATTTTTGATATTGGAAATGAAAACATGTAAATCTTATAAATGATGTGATCGGTAGGATTTCAAGTGCATGTATTCACATTTAAAATGTTTCATTCTTCTAAAAAAATGTCACATTTCCAAAGTCATGAAAAAGATAAAATTATCTCAATAATTTAGAGAAAACATACATAATTAAATTTTTATGTGTGGAATCAACTACATTTAAATTTGACACCCAACTTGTCTAGTTAGACTCAATGTGCTTATTATTAACATAAAAATATCATTTTAGTGTAAAATGAGATTAACATAGGAAAAAACAAGAAAAATATCACATAATTCTTAGATACATTTTGATAACTATCCATAATTCATTTTCATCTAGTATGATTTTACTTCATATCAATCTAACACATTATATGTTTGGTATGACTCAACGTGTCTGTTTTCATATTTAATGATTCATTTTACTCCAAAACAAGCATCACATTGAAAATACAAAGTAAAATAACATTCATTTTATTGATACTATATGATAAAAATACATAATTAATTTATGATGTGTAGGAATTTACTACACATTAATATGGCACATGATGTGGTATGTATGACTTAAAGTACATGTTTTCAATATACATGTGTCATTTTTGTCTAAAAAATTCATCACATAGCCAAAAAAAGAGCTCCAATTGTCTTCAAACTTTATTAAAATGATATGTTATTAAATTGTGGTGTGTTGGGATATATCACATGTCTATTTCACAAATAATGTGTCCAGTATAAGTCAAAGTGTATGTTTTCATTATAAAAGGTCATTTTAGTTTAAATTTTTGATCAAATTTTATAAACCAATAAAATGAATATGTATTTTTCAAAAACATTAGTAAAATGATCCATAATTTATTTTGATATGTAAGAATAAACCACATGTCATTCCAATACACAATGTGGATGGTATGAATCCAAGTGAACACTTTCTCAATAAAAAAGTGTCATTTTCCTCGAAATCATGATTTAAAAAAGCCAAAAACAAAGAAAATGAGATCATATTATCTTTATACATTTGAAAAAAAATCTATAATTAATTTTTTTGGGAATTAATATACTCTACATTAATTCAACACACAATGTTCTCATTATTACTACAAGTTCATGTTCACAACAAAAAAATTTAGTTTAGTCTTAATCGTGATTCAGATAGAAAAAGAACAATAAAAACATATTTTATTATCTTCATACATTATTAAAATGATCCATTATTCATTTTTTATATTTAGGAACCGACCAGACAATAATTGGACACATTATGTGGCTAGAATGACTCAAAGTTCATGTTTTCCCAAGATAAAAGTTTCATTATCCATTAAAAATGTTCCACATAGACAAAAAAAGACCACGAGCTTGGATTGACCTAATACTATTATAAAATAACACATAATTGATTTTTTATGTGTAGGAATCGATCGTATGTCAATCTAACACATGATGTGTTAGGTATGACTTCAAGAGGGTGTTCACAATAATTTTTTTTAGTCTCAAACCCAATTTAGAAGGAAATATTTGAGTAAAAGAGTTCATATTTTCATACTAATTTTTTAAAAAAATATGTAATTTTTTTATAATGTGTATTAATCTACCACACATTATTCTGATACATGTTGTGTCCGGTGTGACTCAAAATGCATGTTTCACATTAAAAGTGTCATTTTCCTCTAAAACATGTTTTTCATACCCAAAACATATAATAAGAGATCATTTTGTATTGATACATTTATAAAATTATTCATAATTTAATTTTTATTTGTATTAACATACTACATATCAATTTGAAATAGGATGTGGGCAGTATGGTTCCAACTGCATGTACATAATAAAAATTATCATTTTATTTTAAAAAGATATTCAGATAGGTAAAACCAAGAAAATGAGCATGAATTTACATGATACATTTGGAAAATGATTCATAATTCAATTTTTACATATATGAATTAACCTCACATTAATCCGAAACATGGTTTTTTTGAAATGGATACATTAAAAATGTGTCATTTTACACTAAAAATCTCATCACATTGCAAAAAATTGATAAAATGAGCTCATTTTGTCATGATAATTTTGGAAAATGATCGATAGTTTATTTTAATGTGTATGAATCTATAGCATGTACAAATGACACATAATGTTCCTAGAATAACATAAAGTCTGAATTCAAAATATAAAATTTCAATTTAATCTAAAACATGATTCAAAAAGCCAGAACTAGAAAGATATATTAAATTATCATGACACTTTATGTGAAAGACCTATAATCTAGTTTTGATGTGTTGTAATAGACCACAAGTCACATTTGCACATGATGTGAATGGAATGACTCAAAATGCATGTTTTTCACATTCAATGTGGCTTTTTTACTTTAAAACAAGCATCTCGTAGACAAAAAATATTCAAATAAGAATACATTTTCTTGATAATTTTGGAAAAAAATAAATAATTCATTTTTGACATGTAGGATTCAACCTCACATCAATTAGACACACAATGTTCCCAACAAGGTTCTAAATGTATGTTTATAATAAAAAATGTAATTTTAGTCTAAAAATGATTCAAATAGCCATAAAAAATAAAAAACTCTTATATTATCTTGATACATTCAAAAACATCTTTCATTTTTTGATGTATAGAAATTTACTGCACATCAACCCAACACACGATCTAGCCGGTATAGATAAATGTGAATGTTTTTATATTACAACTAGGATTCTAATCTAAAATAAATCTGAAATAGCTAAAACCATGAAAATAATCTTGGATTATCTAACTAATTTTGTTCTATAATATATAATACATTTGTGATTTATATGAATCGATTACATCTTAATTTGACACACTATGTCACAGGTAGGACTCTAAGTTCTTGTTTATAATAAAAAAGACATTTTATTTTAAAAATAGATTCACATATCCAAAAATGAGTAAAATATAATGAATTTTATCTAATTAAGATTGATTAAATCCACCACTATGGAACACATCACAATGAAACAAAATTATATAATCATTCATGTCTAGGGACATGACCCCGTGACCAATTGCTCACCCCCAAAACCCTTACCTCCCCACCACCAATGGTTGGGCTTGAATTGTCTGTATAATTTTTGAAAGAAAATAATTATTTTTGGACATATTGGAATTGAACTTGAATGAATCTGATACAAGATGTTGTTGGTATGACTCAATGTGTATATTTTCACATTAAACAATATCATTTTACTCTAAAACATGTGTTACTTTTTTAAATGTTTTGATACATTAAAAAATTATGCATATTTAATTTATTATGATTATAAATAGATCTCTTGTCATTATGAAATACAATGTGGCTGGTTAGACTCAAGGTGCTTTTATTGAACATAAAGTTTCATTTTAGTCCAAAAAAGGACTCACAAATCCAAAACCAAGAATATTGGATCATATTATCTTGATAATTTAGGAAATCAATCCATAATTTATTTGATACATGCGGGAATCAACTACATGTAAATTTGACACATGATGTGGCTGGTAGGGCTCAATGAGCTTATTATCAAATTAAAAGGTGTCATTTTAGTCTAAAACAAGTTTAACATAGACGAAATTGAGAGAAAGACCTTAAATTATATTGATACATTAAGAGAAAAAATACATAATTAATTTTTGAGATAGAGGAATCAACCTCTCATCAATATAATACACAATGTGGTCGATTGTACTCAAAGTGTGTGTTTTTACATTAAATTTGTCGTTTTATAGTAAAAAATGAATCACATATCCAAATTTGACTAAACAAGCTAGATAGTATTAATTCATTAATTAAATGATCTAAAATTATTTTGTGACATGTATGAATTGACTGAACATCAATCTATGAAACTATGTTCTTGATATTATTTAAAGTACATGTTTTCAATATAAAAGTCTCATTTTAACAAAAACACATGTCACAAAGCCAAATCCAAGTAAACGAGTTCTGATTGTCTTTGATATTTGGTAAATTGATTCATACTTCAATTGTTACTTTTAGGAATCAACCACAAATGAATTAATAAATTGATGTTTACTTTTTCATTAAAAGTGCATGTGTTCAATATAAAAGTGAGATTATAGTTTAAAATAGACATCACACACTGAAAACCAAGCAAAAAAACTCGGACATTTTTTCAAACATTAAGAGAATGATCGATATTTATAAAAAAGAGTCTCATAAAGTATGAATTATGACCTCTCTCAGAATATGTGAACCACATTCACGTTTGGTGAGCAAGATATAATAACTAATAACATAATTAATGAAATTAATTATATCAATTACAAAACAAATCAATTTAGTAAAATAATTATAATAAAATTAATATTTTAATTAATAATTAATAAGGTAATTAAAATTTAATTAATTTATGAAAAAATTATTAACAAAAATTTCAGAAATTAAAATAATTAATAACCCACAATATAATTAATATACTCTTTAGTTAAAATTATAATTTATATAGATCCATATATAATAATTTTAATACTAATTCACAATATAAATTTAAAAAAAATTATAATTAATAATTAATATTATAATTAACAATATAATCATTAATAAAATAATTTATAGTATAAATGATAATATCAATGACATATTCTGTAATTGACAATATAATTTATCATATGTGGATTATATAACATTCAAATTTTATTTTTTTTATTTTTTAATACATTGATACTAAAATAGAAATTGGTGTTATTATAAGGGCATGCTTTTCTATAGAGGATAATCATTGGAAAAAACATTGAAAAAGATTTTTTTGTTTATTATGTTGTAATTTTTCTTGACTCATTGTAAATACCACATCAATTTAATCATTTTTTATGAAAACTTTTCAATGTAAATTTGGAATTAAAAAAATGGGACATTTTTATATTTATACTCCAATTTTATTTTAATATAATATTTAATTTTTTATATTCATTCTAAACACCCTTTTATGTTAGGGTGGTTGTAGAGCTTTAGACATTCAACAACCTATATTTACTTTAAAAACACTAATAAAACACTGATAAATAACCTTTATCAATGATAAAAAAACATGCTAAAAATTCTCCTTTTTCAGTGTTAAAATATTTTTTTGATAAGGGCTTCACATTATTATTCGTGGTTAGATTATTAGTCTGTTTAGCACTGACAATATCAATTCCCTGCAATAGCTTTGACCTTATTGTTGTCGTGCAGGTAGGATGGTGAAGAGTATGATGTTGATTTCCATTTTGATCAATTTTTCAAATATCAATATCTATAGTAATTATATTTATATATGTAATATGTTTCACATTTCGATGAATCTCACCCTCTTAAATCTTTCACTTCACCCAGTTTTTGTTGTTCTTTATTTATGCATGTTTCCAACATGGATGATTCTTCCAAAGATAGTGACCATCACCCAATAAAGTCTTCATATAAAATGATTAACTAAATTTTTTTTATTTACTCATTATTTTCCTTTATTATATAAATTATATTGTATTTATAGTATTATATATTATTATCACTTTTAAAAAAATTAATAACAAAACTATGACGTTAATTATAATTTATATTAAAAACGGTAAATCCGTGAAAGTTTTTTTCTCTTCCACATGAGTCCACTTTAAAGGGGTTTGTTTAGTTTCATAAACATATTGGTGATCTATTTATCTATTTATTAAGTTCCATCTATTTATTATCTATTTTTTCTACACTTTCATTAACTTCATATTCTGTAAGACATCAATTATTATTTTGTGTCATCTCTAGGATTCATCAACCATAAATTTGTTTCTTTCGGTTCATCAAATCTGCTGGTTTTAAATATACATTGATAGACTAGCTGTTTCATCTTATTTATTGGGTCAGTGGCTTCATCAAGTTCCAGATTATTTTGTCTGATCATAGATATAATGGGATCACTGTTGAGTTTCAATCATTTTTTTCTTCCATATTTTTTGGATCTTCATTGGATTGGGATATTTATCTATATTTAATAGGATTGGGAAATTTTCGGATTGGGGTCTTCATCTCATTGCTCTATCTATTTTGTCTGATGTGTTTCATCTGATCGAATCAGGATTGGGATCTTCATTTGGTTTATTTTTACATAATTTTGTTGGTATTTTTATTATTTTGGGATTTTCTTCCAGATTTATCGGGTTTAGACATTATTTATCATATAGATGTCCTCATTAGATCAGTGTACTTTGATTTATCAAGGATATAGGATCACAAGAGTCATCTACATTTTTTTCTTTATCTATTCTGGTATATCATGATGTTCGAGCTTGTGTGAAGCAATAAATATGTTCTATTGCAATTTTTGCATTCTCTCCATTCAAAGAAAAATTAGGTGACTCTTTTTTCATTCTCAAAGTACTTCTTGGAAGTGGTTTTCCAAATTGAAATAATTTTGGAAAGAAGGGACATCATTGATGAGGTCTCTTAGTTGGGTTCACAATGTAGTTTTCCCGTTTGGAGACAAGTTCATGCATGTTAATTATAATTTCTTTAGAAAGATGAGTTGGTTAGTAAAATTAAATATTACTCTCAAAATAAAATTACCACTTCCATTCAATAGGATGGAATTTCATAATGATTCTTCACTGAATTCTATATATATAAAAAATATACTGATAAATGAAAAGTTTTTCAATAGTTATGGTTTGTGAGAAATGACATCTATGGAACTTTATTAGTTAGGGGTTTATCAATTTAATCATTTCCCAGAGAGAAAATGAATGGGGTTATTTCAGTATTCCATCTATTATGATAGATTGTTATGATTTTTTGAGTATTAATGAGATGCCTAATTCGGGATTCAAATAATATATATTCACTTGGAATTAGTGTATGTCAAAGAACTCTAGGATTTCTAAAAGACTTGATATAATTATGGGGACTTATCAGTGGATATATATTTCTTCCTTTGTTTAAGGTCTCCCATCATTAACCTATTTTGTAGAACAACTTTCCTATTGTTCTCCCAATGATTTAGGGTGGGATTTATTTTATAAATAGAATTTGTTTCTAATTCTAAAGCATTTTGAAGAAGGAGAAAGACTTTGATTGTATTGTTTGGTCATTATGTTGTTGCTATAATGCCAATTGTTATTCTGAAATTCTAATGGCGGATGATGGTCTTATGCTATGAAGTAGCTCTAATGATTGATAATTTTGATAATTTTGATTTGGATAATGAATATATTGAGAAGAATATAATGTTTTGTTTTCCACTACCTAAATTTAATTATATGATCTCGTTTATTTTTTCTCTTGAAAATGAATTAGAAACAAATAATAGATATAATTAGAGTTATTGGTTCATATGGGTGAGGGAACAACAAACCAATTTAGGAGACCATAATACATTTTATTTATATAAAAATTATTCATCAAGATGAACGAAGAACATTATTTTTAAATTTGATAGGCTTGAAGAATGATTCACTAGCAAGGGGAGTGAAATATAGGATATAATTTTGATATTCTGACAAGATCTTTAATCTTATGGGAATATTTTATTTCTACTATGGTTGCCTCTTATATCTCTCCAGATTTGACATATTCTATGAATACTAATCTTATAAAGTGAATTGTTGATGAGGATTTTAGCTCATCTCTTTCACAAATACATGACACATTGACCCTTATACTAGTTGGATTTCATGCCATTTTTATCAAAAAATTTCACATATTGGTGGGCCTCATATCACACATCTCATTAAATAAATACGAAAAGGTATTAATTACATCTATTAAATTAAATAAACAATGGACACCCTAATTCCAAAAGTGAAAAACCATTCTAGAGTTTCAAAATTTAGGCTAATTTGACTATTCAATGAGACATATCATATTTTATAAAAAATTATTTTCAATAGAATTAGAATTTTGTTTCCAACAATTATTTCTAAAAATTAAATTTTTATATTTTACAAATAGCTCATATCTGATAATATCATTGTTCCCCATGAGATTTTACACTGAATAAATAAATTTTCTCTCTCAAAGTGGTGTGATGGACTAAAAATTTTACATGTATAAATCATATGATAATGTCAAATAGATCGTTTTTTTCATGACAGGATGTGACTTTGTGGTAAATGGGTGGATTTAATTATGTCGTGTGTTCCCTTGTATTCTTTCAAGATCAAGGTTAATTGTAATCTTAACCAGATCATTATTCCTTCTAATAGTGTTTATTATAGAGATCCTTTTTTCTTGTACAAGTTTATCCTTTTGGATGTTGTTTCCTCTAATATTATCAAAATCTCTGCAAAAAATAAACTAATTCTTGGCTTAAAACGATTTTGACATATCACTTATCTTCTATTTAATATCTATAGATGATATCATATTATTTATTAATCCACTTTTTAGGAACATCATTCCATCAAAATTATTTTTCCCATATATTAAATATATTTGGTTTATTCAGTTAACATATCTAAATAAGAGATCTCATTTAGCAGCAACATATTTCCTTCATTGAATGATGAGTTTCATGGTTCTTATTTCATTCAAGTTGAGGATAATCAAAAATAAATAAATCTTATAAATTTTATTGTTTTTGGAAGATCCAAGAAATATTTATTTTCTATTATTTTTGATATAACTGATATTGAAATTTTTATATGGTTAACTATGAGAGTTTTTATGGAATGGAAATATATTTTAGTCATGGAAGTTTCCAAAACAACCCCACTTATGTTATGCATGTTTTTCAACTCATAGATATTCTTATTGATTAGCTACCTTTTGGTTGGAAGCCTTTTGGTTGGTATTTCATGATGGAAGAATTAAATGTCACTAGGTTTCATGGGATAAGTTATGTTCACCAAATGCTCGTGGGGGATTTGTCTTCATGAAATTGAGCTCTTTCAATACTTATTTTCTTACTAGGAAGAGTTGGAACCTTTTACAAAACCCTAATTCCCATATTTTCAAAATTATTTTTCCAAATTCACAATCTTATTCTGATTTTTTAATTCATTCTTGAGTCCATGGACAAGTTTTTTTTAGATATGTTTATGAGACTCACCATGGCTTTAGAATAATGGTCTCTACTGGAAAATTAGTAATGACGAGAGGGTTAATATTTGGAATGACCCTTATATTTTTTATCATTACAACTTAAGGTAGACATCACCATCTATTCTAGGATTGGATAATTCCAAGGATCAACATATTTTTTATTGATAATTAAGATGGATAGTGTTTCAATAAGGTTATTTCTCTATTTAACAATTGGGACCATGATATTATTCTTAGTATACCTATTAAGGATAGAACATGATCAGATAATTTATTCTAGAGTAAGGAAATAGTTGGTTAATAATCTATTAAATCATTCTAGAAGGACTCTCTTGAATTACCACCCTCTTTAGTATCTTAACCTTGAATGTTCATTTAAATGTTTTCATTCCTTCATAAAAACATGTATTTTGGTGGGAAATTAGTCTTGGGATCCTCTCCATAAGGGTGTATATGGTTAATTGAATTTATATGAGTGAAAATTTATATTTTATTTTCTCATATGAAATTAAATTCAATTAACCTGTAATTTTGAATTTACCTTGATCCTGGGGTGTTTAATTGGAAAGTTTTGAAGGAGAAGCCCCATGTTTCCATTGATTCTTTTTTTTAATTTACTATCTAATATATTTTAGTGAGTCTCTTCAATCCCTATTGAAATAATTTTTTATTGTTTCTTAGTTTCTTGAATGATTTGGGTTTATCAAAATGAGAGCCTCTTAAAATATGATTATTGGAAAATCCATTTTTGTAATGCTTGAGGAGGTGGATAGAAATTTTTTTAAGGGGTTCATGGATATTGTTTGAACTGTCAATGTAATATTTTTTGGTACATTCATTGCTTCATACAGTTATCCATTCATATGTGTTTATTTTCAGGATTTATGTCATTTAATTTCATAATTATAGAATCATAGGTTCCAGTTTCATTGATATTTTATAGAGAAATGTTTTATCTCTATAGATGATTGTTGGGAAAAAATCTCTCAATGTAACAATGAATTATTTTATTAGTGGGTTGTGTTTTTTTGAAAAATAGGGTTTCAAGGATGAGTAGTGGATTTCGAAAGATATGATTTACAAGATGTGTTGAAAAAGATCCAGGAAAAATAAATCAATTCCCTAGAGGTTGTGCAAAAAGATCGTAAATAAGGTGGCACTGAATCTTACTTATCAACCCAATGTGATGTCAAATTGGAGTTTCCACACTCGGGGGGGGGGGGGATTGTTGCATACAAGGAAGTGGGTGGGTGAAAATATTGAGGGAATGGTTGGAAATCTCTATAAATAAGAGGCTACACCCTCAATTTAGTAGCTCAACAAATATAGGGAATCTGGGATCTAAATTTCAAAAAAGAGGGAGTTGAGTGAAAGAAGGGAGTTGTGTGTAATAATAATGTTATACACAAGAGGTTTTCCATGAAAAAATCTAAATGTTGCACATGAGGTATAAATTTTGTGTGAATGGTTGGTGTTTCCCAGTAGATCTATAGTAAATGTTTATTATCTATTGGATGGATGTGGAACATAAAGATACACTGAATGAGGGGTAAAACATATAGATTCAAAAATTAAAAGGAAGATCTTTTGAAGAAGTTGTGGTCCCACTTTAGTTGAGAGAGTAGTTATCTTTCAATTTGTGATTGGTTGTATACTATAAGGGATAGTGATTCCACTATGAACATTGTAAATATTAGTGTTCTTTTAGTAGATTTGAACATCGATAGATTGTTATTGTATACTCTTTGGACATATCCCTGTGAGGGAAAACAAAGTAAAATTTTTGTTTCCCATACATGATTTAATTGATTTTCATAAATTTCTATAGGAAAGGGAGAGAAGATTGTTCATTAAAAACAAAACAAGATCAAAAGGGGAAGTTTTTTTAATCTGTCACACCTGGATTCACCACCTTAGAGTATTTGACCTAGTGGGCCTAAAAAGTGGTATTAGAGACAAATGATATTATCTGTGTTTCAATCTCAAAGGATTAAATTGAAGATGTCAATCACAAAAAGATTAATATCTTCAATGGGAATAATTTTATAGTTATGGAAGAATTTCACACAGAAGTACTTCTAATCATTGGGTATAGATGCCTTTATAATAGAGATGCATGGAATTTCATCGAGTGTTGATAGTGGTGCTTTATTAGAAGCTGAACAAAGAGAATTGGATGCTGAATCCAAAAGATTTTATTTTTTGGGATAGAAATATCCAAAGAAATATATATGAAGGCGAAGTCATATAACACATCACATTCCATGTGGAAAAATCAATTGAATATTTATGATGGAGACTCGAAGGTTAGAGAGGAAAAACATTACGTATTGTGGTATATGTATGAATATATGATAATGAACCCAAATGAGTATATTGATGCATTATTTGGCAGAGTGAATGTTGTGGTGGAAGAAATGTGTGGAATTGATGAAATTATTGAATATGTAAATATTTTTAAGTTCTTATTGTGGAGAATTCCACCACAGTTCAATCTGAATGTTTTTTTGTTTGAGGATAATTATATGAAGAAGATGACATCGGAAATATTGTTTAATACTCTTAGCGTATATTAGATGAGGAATGAGGACTTTATGTCTGTGGAAAATGGGATTTCCAAAGAATTGGAATTCAAGGCCATGAAGAAGCTCACTATTGAAGATTTCCAGGAAGAAGAAGAAATAGATGAATTTATTTCATTCCTTTCATCAAATCTACAACGAGGAAAATAAATGTTCAAAGGGAAACTTCTAATAACAAACATTCTATATGGAAAGGTTGGAATTATTGTAATAATGTTCCCATTGATTTTCCCAGAAGATGATGAGGATGAAGTATAAATTACTATGAATAAATCTAAAATCGATGAGATTTGTAATAAATAAGTTTAAGAGAAATTTATTCATGAATAAGAATATTATTTCAAACAAATGTGATAGTTCAAATGAATATGAGGTTGATGAGTTAGAGAACTAAAAAGATCATGGAGAAAATACTATAGTGGGTGTTATTATTAACACACTAAAAAATGAATAATGTGACATTGGTGAAGAAGATGTTCAATGGAGAGTTGATTAGAAAACTTAATTACATTCCTCTCTTATAGACATAGATGATTAGAGAATAAAAATAAAGAAATCCAAGAAAGTGGTTTGTCATGCCAAAATCTATAGGAAGAAGTAGTGAGATGGTAATTATGATCTAATGTAAGAAATTGAAAAAAAATTCATCAATTCCAAACAGTTCATGAATAGGTGATGATTACTAGCTCAATGTTAAGGAATTGAGAAGGGTGGTTGATGTATTGAATAACACATTTAAGAAAAAAATCAAAGACATTGAAAAACATGGAGGATAAGTTATCATATTAATATAAAAATTTAAGGCTCAAGAAAAAATCTTAAATCCCAATATGACATCAAAAAAGTAGATCCCTAAGAAAACAGAAAAGTTGAATGTGCAACATAGAGGTCTATCACAACAGAAGCAACAGTCAAATCAAAAAAATATGACTGTTATAGGTCATGATCAAAAATAGAATGAAATCATGGTTGAAGTATATCAAAAAATATCCACTTCAAGATTTAATATTGATTTGGGTAAGAATTAGAATCTGACGATTCAAAGAACCCATGGGACGACTAGTGGTGTAGAGGTGAAATGTAGGAATGCACCTCACGTCAGTTGTTATTACTGTGGAATGATGGGATAGTCACAAAACAATTTCCATAGAAATGAGATACCAAAGGGAACCAGAAAAAAAGTGGAATCCAAAGAGAGATAAATACACTAGAATATCTTTTGATGGAAATTTTTTTGTCGTAGATTGTTTGGGAACCTGGATAGATATTGTACAAAAACCACGTAGGGGAACGTTCCAATGTAGAACCAAAGTTGTTTCATGAAGCAAAGAAAAGAATCATCTGATGATATGAAAAATAAAAACTGATTTCTAGCTCTACAAGATGATACTGGCTCACAATACTGTGAAGGAGATCATTATTATAAATCAATTTTGAGTTTGAATTAATAAAAATGGATCTGAAAGAAAATATATGAGAAGGTAGTGGTTGCAGAAATTTCCCATAAAGAATCATATTTTTCAGGTGTATTGATCCTAGACAGTGGTCACACATACTATATGAATTGAAATAATAATATTGTTATAGTCATAAAATATAACTAATAATGTTTTTTAAAATTTTTAAATGATAAATACCAGATAATAATTGGCTCAGGAAAGGCTACATTTGGGGGTAATGAAATGAGACGTGTTGATGTATTAGTCGTTGAAAATATCAGTCACAACTTTCCTAGTTCTAGTCTGCAATGTGAATTTATACATGCTATATGATTTACTAAGAATACATGTATCATCAATGGAATATATGGTGCAATTATACACATGGAAAAAGAAAAAAGGGGATTCTATAACTTGAATGTGGAGAAGAAGATATTTGTTTTTCCATATAGGAAGAAAAAATGTTTTGATATAAACATCTTGGTGATCTATTCCAACCATACCTAGAATATCTGGTAAAGTGTGATGTAGCTCATGAACTGCATAAGCTATCATGTGGTCTTACTCATATGTCTGTTGATTTTCAACTCGGGAAGATCATCAGATAGACATACAAGGTATATGAACCAATGTAAACAAGACTGCTTGAATTGGTGCATGAAAATGTCTGTGGACCTATTTCACCGTGATAATTTGATGGGAATAGGTATTACATTATTTTCATTGACAATTTCAATAGTATGTCATGGTTATGTATCATTTTCCACTAGTCCAATGTGTTAAATTTAATAAAACAGTATCAGAGGGAATCTTAAAGGATTATTGGATAACAAATTCTGAAGTTTCGTATATATTATTATTTAGAATTCACAAACAATAACATATAATATTTTCTTTATGAACATAGGATAAGGCATCAAGTTTCAGTAGAAATAAGTCACAAATTAATGGAGTGGTTTAAAGGAGAAATCAGATTATCAACAACATGGCCAGAATGATTAATATTAAAGAAGACCTACAAGTGAAATTCTATAAGGAAACATTATTCACATTAGTCTACATCTGTAATAGGTATCTATTGTGTGTAGCGGAAGGAGAAAATATGTATGAGATGTGGTACAGAAAGAAGAAAATATTGAAATACGTTTGAATATTTGGAATTAATTTCTTTATTATCAATAAAGAAAAATACAAGAAATTTGAGTCATGTGGAGATAAGGGGATATTTCTGGGATACTTAGGAAAATCAAATCATATAAATGGTTTAATAAGAGGATGGGAAAAGTATTCGATAGTAATGATGTCATTATAGTTGAAGATAAACAAAATATTCAATAACATAGTGATTAATTTCCGGATGAATGTGAAAAGGAGGTAATATATACAGTAGTAAAAGAAATGGTGGATACTGATTCAAAAGAAGATACTGATGATGAGGAGGAGGAAGTGATGTCTGTATCTACATAGAAGCCCAAGAGTGGAGATGAAATTTATTGGAAAAATATCATTGGTGATCAAACAGTACTGGATTAAACAAAAAGTATGAAGTAAATACAACTGACATCCTTCATATCTCAGGTAGGCCATAAATGTTTTGATGAAGAAATTGGATATGAATACTGGGTTAAGGCCAAGAATGAAGAGTGATATCAAATTGAGATGTATCAGACTTGGGAGATAGTTTCATTTCCAACATATAAGAATGTCATTGGGATTAAATGACACTTTCACAACAAGATGAACGAAAAAGGAATAATGATTCAAATAAAATAATGACTACCATTCAAAGGGTACTCCCAAATAGAGAGTACTGTTCTTTCTGAGACATTTTTAGCCTTTTCAAGGATATAGACAATCAGACTATTCTTGGACATGGAAAGAGAAAATAAAGTTAAATGTTCTAAAGATAGATTTAAAGTCAAAAATTTTAATGGGGTTTTTGAAGAATAATTTTATATCAATCTGCTAGATGGTTTTATCATTCATGAGGATGAGAAAAAATTGACTAATGAAGGTTCTATATGGGTTTAAGCAAGCACCAAGATCATGGTACTCAAGACTAGATTATTATTTTAGGAACCTCCGTTTTCAACATGGTGGAGTTGATTAATATTTTTATGATAAAATGAAAATAATTAATGAATGATGGTGATGAGTATGTCGATGCCATAATCTTCAATGAATCAGATGAAGCACAATGTAGATAATTTTCTGAATTCATAAAAAGTGAGTTCGAAAAGTCTATGATTAGTGGGATGACATTTTTCCTTAACTTACAAGTGAGAAAAGTAAGGAATGACAAATTAATTTATCAAAATAAATATGACTAGTGAGTTTTAGGATGGTTTGTAATTGACATGTCCAAGGAGATAAATACTTCGGTTTCCACCCTAATGAAACTGTCATGAAATGAGGAAGGAATAACCGTTAATGTTGTATAATATATGAAAATAATTGGATGTATATTGTATTTAACAATAACATGACAAAATATTATTTTTTCCACATGTCATGATGTGTGGTATCAATGAAATCTCAAATAAATCCAAATGCTTGAAGTGAAAAAATTCATTGGTACCTTAAGGCCATTGGGTATTTTGGTTTGATGTATAATGAAAAATATCAACCAGAGTTACTGGGATATAAAAATGCAGATTTGGACATATCAATTGATAATAGAAAATTAACATTATGTGTTACATTATATATTAGTGGAATATGTATTTCTTAGTTAAGAATAAAAAAATATTTCATTTCATTTAGCACATTACAAGTTGAGTATATAGCATCCACTCAAGCATGCACAAAATTATTATGGATGACGAAATAACATGATGACATTGGAGTTGAAGTGAATTCTCTGATAAGAATCGATTTTAGTAATTAAAGTTCTATGATTCATTGAAAAAATCCACTCCATCACTCAATGACCCAACACATTGAAATAATATGTCATTTTATCAAGGAAAATTTCAATCATGAATTTTTGAAGTTGAAGTTTGTGCCCATAGAATTATTGGTTGCTGACATTTTGATAACGACCTTACCCAAATAAGCATTTGAGAGGCATTGAATGGATTTGACAGGTCATTTGACTCACTTCACTAGAAATTGGGTAGATGTGGAACCCCGTCTCCCAGAGGAATGGTGTGATTTTCCCTAATTTACCAATATATTCTTTTTACCCAATTTCCGACTACAAAGGAGTGACCTTTTGGTTCGTTGACGAAGGGGGGGGAAAGTGTGGCTACATACGAGGAGAAAAATTCCACTAAGATAGGGGTAGAATAAGATAGATGGAGGAGATAGATTGGGAGAGAAGTTAATAGGTGGTGTAACATAATGAGAATACTTTGGTGTTATGTGTTATGAAAAAATAGTCTCTACTTAGCATGGACATATTTAAAACTTCCAAAATATGAGAACTGAAGAAATAAATTAGGGGCATTTTTAAATCTAATGATGTTGGAAGTGATCGATCAAATGTTATATATCATGACAGATGAATTTTAAGATTATATTAGTTGAGAGGCTTTAGAATGAATATATTCATTGATTATCATTGCATTAGAATCTTTTTCTCACCCTATAATTTCTCATGTGGGCTAAGAGTGTGTGTAGATAAAATATTATATCTTTATCAGAATCGAAATATAAAAATGGTGGAAGAATACAAATGAATATTTAATTTTTTATCAAAATTTAAATAGTTTTCAATAACCCCAAATGGGGAGATATTTGGGAAAACCCCATCAAGGTATCAATGAAGCATTTTTGGGATGATTGTGTTTGTTGACAAAGAGGTTTTAAATGATGAATTGGGGAGTTATAATGATATTCTTTACCAGATATGTTGATAAAGATCATTGAA
This sequence comes from Viscum album, assembly GCA_963277665.1. Lineage (NCBI taxonomy): Eukaryota > Viridiplantae > Streptophyta > Magnoliopsida > Santalales > Viscaceae > Viscum > Viscum album. The sequence continues at coordinate 408,106,210 of OY728134.1, read as the reverse complement.
AAAGGAATAAATCCTCTCAATGTGGGAAAAAAGATCTTATACAATGTGGTACCATTTCATAGTTTCTGGAAAAATTTTGAGCCTCAAAAGCGGGAGATTGGAGAAATGTGTTTTTAGTAATGGAAGATGCACAAAATAATGATGTAGGTTTGTAAAGTTGAGTGAAAGGAATGTTTCAGGATCAACACATCCAAATATGGAAAAAAAAGAAGTGTGTGAAATATTTGTTTGTATGAAAGGGACTTATGCGCCCAATGAAATGTCAAATCAGGGTTTCAGTGATTGGGGGGGATATTTCATGCAAGGAATTCGGTGGGTGAGAATATTTCACACAGGGTTAAAAATGTCTATATATAATAGGATACCCCCTCATTTTAGTATCATAACACATATGGAGAATCTAGGCTCTAATGTGCGTAAGAAATGGATTTGTGAAATAGATGGGTGATGCAGAGAGTTTCCACAACAAAATGTAAATATTGCACACAAAGCACTAGAGTTGTGTTCTAGACACTCAAAAGGTTTCCCGAAAGATTGCGGTTGACCAAAAGTTTTGTGGTAATGGGGTATTCATCAATTTGATAAAAGGGAAACTTAATGATACACTAAATGAGAGGTAAAAATTTGATTTATGAAATCAAAAGAGGATCTTCTGAAGAAGCAGTGATCACACTTCATTTGATAAGGTATTGAGTTTTTAATTTGTGACTTGTTGTAATGCAGGAGGGACAATGAGTCTTATCCAATCAGTGTGAATACTAGTTCTCTTTTAGTGGATTTTGTACATTGAAACACTACCATTTTATGCTCCTTGGATGTATCCCAATGAGTGAGAAACAAGTAATATTGTTGTGTCTCAATCTAGATTTAATGCTTTCTCATTCATTTCTGTAGTGAAGAGAGAGAAGTACATTTTTTGACAACAGAACAAGATCAAAAGGTTATATTATTTTAATCTTTCATAAACTAATTCATCCCCCCTATAAATGTATTTTAACTATTAGTCCTAACATGGATTCATTCATATATGTCTATTGATGTGATATAGATGACAATCATTGTTGAATTGTCAATGCAATGTCATAAAAATGGATCTAAAGCAATTATATCGACATTGAAAACCTAATCACATTTTAAAAATTAAATTATTCCTGATGAACATGTTAGAGAGGTTTATAATTTTGTATAAAAAAGTGGGTCAACTATATTTTTCCTTGGGTATCACAGAAATAATATTATTTTATTGTGCATGCCTTTTTTCATAATATTTCCCCTAAAATGTAATGTTAATACATAGGCCAAAAGTGGTAATACTTAAACAATGCTAGGAAGAATTGAGGGAGGAGGTCAAATATCCAATGTACATTGTGACAACTGGGTCCCGGTGATAGCACAACCACCCCGCCATAACATGGTTGTCGGGTCCTGGCCCACCGGGTACCACCAGTTGCCCCGCAGACATGTGGGGCCCACCCCAGGGTCCACCCATGTGCCTGAACGGGTCATCTGTCTAATTATTGTCCCCACAGGAGAAAACATGTCCTTTCCAGTGTGCTTTGTCCTCACTCACACACACCATAGGAAACTTCCCAAAAGGTCACCCATCTTGATCACTACTCCAGGCCATGCACCCTTAACTGTGTAGTTCTAATCAGGTCGGCTCCCAAAAAGGAAGGTGCACCTTGTTGACATGATTCATATTATTTAGTCATTTAACCCTTTATCATTTGGGGATGTTACATACACCACACACTTTGGAATAACATATAGATTATTTGAATACATGTTTTCATGAATTCAAATGGTACGATCCTACTAATGTGAATAGTAATTTGGGGTCGATGAAATGCAGTTTCGGTTATAGAAATACAGAAAATAGATAAGCAATTGGGTTTTCAGTTATATTTTTAACAACCGAATTCAATAACCATTTTTTGTTATATATAACATTTCAGTTATAAATTTTCCATAATTGTTCAATTTTTTTTGTATTTTTTTCAGTTAAAGAATAATATAAAAAAATTCACACGCAACCCACATTGGTCAAAAACCCAATATCATAAATAAATCTTTAAATTTTATTAAAAAAGTTATTTTAAGACAAAAATATTTTTATAAAAAAATATATTTTGTTTTTGACACAGTTATAATAAATGTAATATGACATTTTTAATATTTAATTAATAAAAATTTTAAATTTATATAAATCTGTTTATTTTTTTGGTTATTAGTTATTAAAATTATTATTGAAAACCAGTAAAATATTTTTTATAATTAAAAAAAAAATATTTACCTACCAAAACAATTTTTATTATAATCATAAAATATTTTTATATTAGGCTTTTGGTTAACCATTATGTTAGTGACCTATTATCCCACCCTGATAAATAACTACTAATTTTTTATTATTGATTAAAATTTTAACAAATTTAAATATTAATATGTCTGGAAAAGGTTGAATGACGCCATGAAAATTAAAAAAAATTTGTTGATAATAATTTACTGAAATATTTAGTGAATTTTTTATTTAATGTTTCCAAATCATCATCCAAAAATTTTCCAAAATCAATAACATCATGTTCATTTCCAATTTGGACTATTTTGGTTAATGTTTTTTTATAATTTTTTCTGAAACAAATTAAAATTTCTAAGTAAAAATTACTTTTAAAACTCTATATGGAAGGCAGTAGTGGGCATGCATCCTTTCAAGACCCGACCCATTTCCTACAGCTCGATGATATGGAAAAGGTTCATGGGGGTGGCCACCATCAACCAAAAGACAAAGAAAAGGGCAGAAATAGGGTCACGTTCCATTCACATAATTTAAGGGAGAGTGGTGTGTGACCCCATGCCGCCTTTCATTTAATGCACTATGAAAGGGAACCCACCCACCCTTCTCCTGACTTCAAATTTCACTCATATGATGAAATTCAACACCCTCTCAATCAAAAATAAGTCTTATTCATGCACGGTGGATCCAATGGTCTAAAAGAAGTACTAGTTTTTTTATGAATCATCACTAAAAGGAATTTTTTCTTTTTTAATATGAAGTTAATTATTTAGTTAATTGAATTTTATTTAGTTAGTTCAAAATAAGTTATTTATTAAGTAGTTTAGTTATTTATATATATTTTATAAATAATAGTTTTTATTAGTACTCATTTAGTATAGATTAACTAATGAAAAACATTAGATTAAAAAATGATTACATATAATGATTAGATTATCATAATTAACTTAATAATATTATATTATTAAACTTTTATCAAGAAATAATTATTTATGGATTAAGTAATGTTTATCTAATGATTATATAATGTTTAAATAATGATTTAATAATGATTATCTAATTAATAAGTATTGATTAAATAATGATTACGGGATGATTAAGGGATGATTGTGGGATGATTAAGGGATGATGAAGGAATTATTAGCCAATGTTTAGCTAATGGTTAAGAAATGTTTAAATAATTTTTATAAAATATTTAAACAATGGATAACTATTGTTTAACTAATGGTTGAGTAATATTTAATTAATGGTCAAGTAATGAATATTGTCATATTTTATGATATAAGAAGATATTCAAAAAATTTAGCTGCATAACGATTATCTAGTTATCTAGGGAATGAAATCCTTGTCTAGATAAAAAATAGTGGATATCACTCTGGCATAGATGTACATTAGAGTAAAAACTCCAACAAGGTGTTCTAGACCTAACTTAGGTTATCTTGGTGCATCACAATGGGTCTTACTGTTGATCTAGTTTTACTCTCTTAGGGGATATGATTTAGATGATTTATTTTACCTTTATAAACTACTAAAATACCTTTAGGATGATTATAAAGAACAATTAGAAACATTAGTATAATCATTTGGTATATAAGAATATTTTCAAATTTTTATCATAATAATCATATGTTCAACCATTATTCTCAATAGTATTCATTGAATGTTTTGGAAACTGTGGTAAAAATAAGAGAAAACACAAAATAATTTTATTTATCATTTATAAAATGATAACTATGATCATATAATGTGATATTAAGAAGAGAAAACAAAATAAATTACACTTGATTTCTTTTATACAAAAATGAAAAACATTTAAATTTTTCAATAGATCATGGTTTGGATGAGATGAACCTCACATATAACATGAGGTAAAATCCTGCTTTTTTTAATTGGAATATTAATAAAATATTCTAAAGGGATTTACTTCACTTTTGAATTTTTAAATGTTTTTGGAATTCTAATAAAATCTATGATATGTCATTATAAGGCCAAAATATTTTGAAAATTCATATGCTAAGTATATACATCGGGAAAATTTCATTAATATTATAATTGAAAATAATATTGATTTTACCTCACATCTAATGTCAGGATCATCTCATCCAAACCATGTTGTTTTGAAAACATTCAAGGTATTTATCACATGCTTTAAATAATTCAGGTGTTATATAATGTGTTTGTTCTTATCCATTTCCCTTTATATGATTTTAATTTCATTTTATCAACGCTAAATAAACTAATATCATGTTTTCTCTTCTTTTTTACCTTAGTTTGCAAAACATTCTATGACTTATATTCTAGAAAAAATTATATAATGAATCATTAGCCTCATATATTAGTGTATATAAAGTCATTCAAAATTTTTAGTATAATAAATATTATAAGGTCAACCATCATTTCCAATATTAGTTACACTATCAGAATATTCATCAAAAATTATTTTAGACATAGAGAGTCATGTTTTCCTATCTGCATTATTATGGGGAGGTTATTCAAAATAATATATGAGCTTCTAGGGTAAACAACCAACAATAGTGGTTAGTACAACTGATTACATAACCCTGATTGAATCTCAAGATAGAATTCTTGGTTCCTTAAATCTAGGGTCAAATCAAGAGTTAATGTCTATGAGCTGTTAAAATTTTTAATTCTTGGCTTCATTGTGGGATCTATCATTTCTGTTGGTTGTTTATTCACAATGGGTCCAAGAAATAAATTTATTTTCCCAATGGTCATATGGTACCTTGACAGAGTTATATGTTGTTGTTTTGGCCATATAACAAAAAAGTATAATACTATGAAGATGAATACTTAAAAGATAGGTTGAAGAAGTTGTACCTCAAAAAATCGAGGCTAATTTTATATGATTTGGTAGAGGAAAACCTAGATGACCTCCTAGATATAATTTTCAATATGAATTTCGATGAGGATTTTTGTAATGATGGAATAAGTGTTGACAACAATGTTGATGAGGAGGGACTTGTAGATGTTAATGAGGATTTTTTAGAAATCCATTAGTTGTACAACTTCCTCAACCCAAAAATAAATCATCCACATCTCTTTGCATCATGTTAAGAAGAAATGGAATTTTTGCCTTAATTTGACCACAATGTTCTCACACCTACAATTGAGTTTCCTATATTTTTATTAGGAATGTTTAGTGAGCTAGAAAAATCATATATGATAGGAGAAATTTTCTACGAAAATATTCATTAAAAACATGCTATAGATATTACAAATTGAGAGGAACTGTAGATATGTAGTTCATGAATCATGATTAAAAAAATACCTCATATGGTGTGATAAGTATGGAAATTATTCTAGATTCCTCGTGAGAGATATTATAGAAATTTTATTTAGAGGATGAAGAATCATGAAGATTGAGGTTGCTCATATTTCTGTTCACCCGAACCTAAATAAAGATCATACCCCATTAGATTCTTAATATATGTCACCCATTATCATTGAGATTATTAGGAAATGACCATATGTTCTTATATCCTTTGTGCAATAAGGGATACAATAATGTTTCAGTTATAATATTTCTTATAATGAGGTCTAGGTGTGAAAAAAGGAAATGGTGAAGGTCTTTGGTTATTAGGATGATTTGTATCGTGTTTGTCAACAATTTCATTCCATAATGATACACAACAACAAAGATTTATTCCTTATTAATATGAATGAACATATATATAATGATAAATAACTTGATCCATCTCATGTTCAATTTCATTTGTTGTTCAGGGCATTACTCCCTTGTAACAATGCATTTCATTTTAAAAAATAGTTCAGAAATATTGATGGAATATTTCATTATATAAAATAGAGGGGTGTATTGTTGATTATGGAAACCCAGGATAGAAACTTTTCACCACTTTCGCATGAACTATTCATTGTGGATAAGAAAAACTAAAAATCCTAGGGTTGGTTTTTTTCATGTATTAGGATCTATTTCATCAGCATTAAGGGTGTTTGTTTGATATATTATTTTAATCAAAAAATCAATGAGGCAGTCACTACATACCCTAGAATATGGAGACCCCCAAATGAACATCATCGATACTATATCAGACTCATTTCTAGCAACGTGTGGAAAACATTACCTAATAAACCATTGAATAAGGAATTCACATGGGGTAGTTTGACAGTTATTTGTTATTTTTTTACTATTATACCATTAAGATAAATTATTTTATTTATAATATCATCACTTCAATGTATCATATGATCTGAATCTATGGAGTTTTTAGAAATGTATAAAACAAACCCACTAGGAAAAACATGAAGCGTATGATTATTTTATCTAGATTGAAAAAGAAAAAAGGAAATTTTAATATTATACGGGGAGAGGTATGGACACATGACCAAAAACATTTGTGGCGTGCACCAATGGTCCCTTCAAGGGGCTTCAAAATTGTCCATTAATTTCCCTAGTTCAGGAGATATTTTATTAGTGAGTAAATTAATTAGTTGATTTAAGAAAACTATCCTCATACAGGATTAAACAGGGGTCAAATTATGGAAGGAACTTTCAACAAGATATGGAAAAGAACATCTAAAAAGTATCTCGATTTGAAGTTCAAGAGAATTCATAACCCATCTAAAATTACAACGGTAAAAAAATGGTGGTCTAGAAGTGAGGAAATGCCAATGTGGATTCCTCTAGGACTTTCGGTTTTCATGCGCACACATCATCACAACATGAGCCTTTGTGAACTTATCGTGGGAAGTATATGTTGATATACTATACTGGTTAGACACAATTTCTTACTATTATACTAAAATATGGGCACCAATTAGGGAGTATAAATATTTTCTAATTCCTAAAGGCCATCAAATAGTTATACATGATATCAAGAGGTTGTTCAAATGAGGGAGAATGATATCTAATATGATTCAGAAACAGATGGACTAACCTCAAGAATAATGTAAAATTATGAGATTCATTATATGTTATTTGGAAGGTCATAACTGGAAAAGAATCCTTAAAATTACATGATCGAGTTCACAATCCCACTGAAAAATATGTACTTTCTCTTTCGTGATATTATAATATTAAAAATTATATGGTGTTAATATAAGATACTTCATTTTGAAGAATTTTCTCACATCAACAAAAAATTTTACTATAAAATAATAATAATTCTTTAATATTCACACTAATAGGAATATGAACAATGAATTTTAGGTGACATTAAATAATAATCAATATGTCCATGGCTAAACCGTAAATAAAACATGTGAGAAAATAATCAAGAAACATACCATCTTGTGGGAAATGATTAATAAATTAAAAAGAAAACCATTTACTAATAAACTGTTAGATAAAAAATACCAAATGAATATATATATATAACCATATCTTGAAAAACTCCCTTTTACAGGTAAAATAAATTCTCAAAAACACATTGGAAATGTTCTTTGAGAAAAATGAACACATGAACTATTGTTTTTCATAAAAATAACTCCAAAAAACATTGAGAATAACCATGGAATGTCTTAAATTCTACATGGCACAAAATTATTTTTACCATAACGATATATTAACATTTTAAACATATGAATACTTTCATTATTTATTAAATACGGATGGAGGATATTATATTTTTCATTGAGTAGGCTAGGCATGATTACCATGACTTGATATAGGGTGGTGAGGTTCAACTGTTCATGGTGCATCAAGCGAACCATTTTCATCTCACGCTAAATCCACCCGCCATTATACCATACCTTTACTATGACAACTTCTACAACATTGTAGTATCTGATTTCACAATTGTTTACAATAAACTTCTTTCTTCCCTCCTAAAGTGGTGGTGACCAAAGAAACACACATTCCACCAGCCAGATAGAGAGAGATGACTATCACCTTTAAAAAAGTGGTTGTCATTCTCTATCTTCTTATCAAAGGGGAAGCCATTATTTGACCCACCCAAAGATACTAGGATGACCCTGTTAAAATATTTATAGGTGTAGACATTTTGGAAAACCCTAGGGCTACAGACGGTTGGTCGATTTATATGAGCTGTCATGAGGGTCACTTTGTACATTTACCAAATGAAAATGACAAGCATACTATAATGGTTCATGCTTGTGCATATATATTAAAGATCATTAGAGTCACCCTGTGTGATGATCACTCAGGTATTCATGTGAAAAAGATATATATAGGGATGCAAGGAGAATTTTATTATGCTAGTATGTATAGATGGGGATCTGTTTCATTGGATTACACTGACAAAGAATTATGAATGGAATTCCACATATACCACAAGGATCTTGACGGTTGCATCACCCTTCTTTGAATGTTGGTATGGGAGTGAATCCCCTTACTATGTGCTCATCTTTCTTGTTAGCCACATCATATATAAGTGATGCATTACACTCCATGTGGATTCTAGTATAATCACTGGTCTCTAATGGTTTCTATTTCTAGAATAAGCTATTGAATTTTATTTCTTATTATTTATCCCATTCTATGTTGTATTTTATAGTTGGACTTAGAAACACAACATTGTAGGCATTCCAAAACCCTATATGGGTGCATATCATCACAAGTTGGACAAAATTATACCCGGTGAGGTAAATATATAAAATCTATCATTGAATAAAAATTTTAATAATAGAAGTAATTTTTGTATTTAGTAAGAAAGTTTTTTGACAAATCTCACATTTCCTATTATATTTCATGGATTTTATACATGGGCTTATTTTCCCACTTTCCAGCATACTGCACTTCTAGAATTCATGATTCTATAACTATAGTTCCACTCATTCACTTTCATATTATTGAGTGGAAGCATCTTGATAGAGTCAAGAGCCAGTTTGGCTATGATCATACAATTACATTTCTTCTAATATGGACAGGGGAGATTCAAGACTTGAAGTTGATAGGGAAGCAGGATGAGGATTAGCACTGATGGCATGTAGAGTTTCTCTACATCTAGGGAAGATGAGTAGTGCTTCGTATCCAGGGTGTACCTATAGTGTGATTCATTCGTTCAGAGCATTTAGTGTATGAATCATGGTATAAATTAAATCCTATATTATATCTCATTCAACACACCATAGTTCTTCATTATATGGAAAGTCAATAAGTTTCTACTTGTTTATTTATTGTGTTATTTTCTAATTCATTTTGAATCTATTTACATGATACTAGAGTATAATAGATTATCCCCATGTCTTATTAAGAGAATGAGGGAGTTTCAAGCCTGTTGGCGATCCATGCTGCAACGTTGAGGATAATGCCATCTTATCACAAGATTCGTGAGATCATATTCAATTGTACACCCTAGATAGTGGAGTTTTTTTCTTTGAAAAATCCTCCAACAACAACAGATTCTGAGGATCCCCGATAATGATGAAGACTTAGACCATGTCGTCCTACACGTGAGGCCCCACCTGTTGCCCATGCAGTGCTAAGAAATCTAGTATTCTAGCCTCAATTACTTGTGGATGTGCATTAGGTAGCATGGAAACCATCATTCTTGATACGATACCCCTAGTTTTCACTAACTCGGGGTTTTGATAATTCATAACCTATATGGTTTCCCTAGGTGATAGTGGATAGTCCTTCTACAACATTAGTCGGAGAAGGATCAGGTGCTCATTATGTCATCTAGTTGACACATCCTCCCACTAACACACATGCAGATCTTGCAATAGTCAACATTACAGTGTCCAAGGATCAACTATATTTAGGTTATTTTAATCCACCCAATCATGGATATCACCGATATCAATATTGGAGTCCCATTTATAGACCAATATGCAAGAAAAAACTCCCCATAGACATTGATTTTACTTGTTCATGAATTATTATGTGTTGGTTTACATACTTAATAACCATTATTAATGACTTATGTTGGTATGTTTATGTGTTTGTGATGAGTAAAAATTATGAAACTTATGAAATGTTCAAATAGTTTTAGAATGAATTACATAATCAATTAGGAAAATGTATTATGATTCACTGATCAAATCTTGGTGTTGAATACATGTGATAGGAATTCACTGATCATTTGAGAGATAGTATAATTGTTTCACAACACCCTTCTCACGTAAACCTATAGTTGAATAGTTTTTCTAGGAAAATGAAGCATGTTTTATTTTACATAGTACAATAATTGATGAGTTTCTGTGATCTTATTATATCATTATGGGGGTATACTATGAAAATAGTTTCATTTTTATATAACAATTTTCTATATAGTGTGATCATGAAGAAAATATTTGTTATATATACTGCTAAATGTACCAAAATATCTTTTATTAATATTTACGGTTGGGAATCACTCGTATAAGAATTTGTTTCTAATAAACATAACCCTAAATTAGTGAAAGGATTATTTGTTGTCTACCTTGAGTAAAATATGGGATATTATTTCTACAATATAATAGAACACAATGTGTTTTTGGATTAAACTATTATATTTCTTGAGAATGAATATATTAATTGAGTATCCAATGGGATTAATTTTGATCTTGGATATGTTAGGGACCAATATAAAAGGTTATCTTGGTATAGAAGTTGAGTCAGTTCCTTGAAGAGTTATGGAAGAAGAACTAATTTAAGTTAAAAAAAATAATCTAAATTCTCTAGAATAATTCATCAAGAGCCTAGGTTATGTGAATTTACACTAGAAAATGATGATGAAGTAATGTTCATAGATGATAATCCTACAACGTATTGAGAGTACACTGAGAGTTTTAATTATAAGAAATAGTTGAAATCCATAGAATCTAAAATAAACTACATGTAAATAAACTATGTTTGGAACATGGTGGATATATATGAATGGATGATACCTATATGGTTTAAGTGGGGTTTTTATAATAAAAATAATGTGGATAGTATGGTGTTAACCTATAAAAAACACATGGTTGAAAAAGTTATAAAAAATTAATGGCATTGACTATAAAGAAACATTTTCTTCTTTTGTGATGATAAAGTCTATTAATATGATTCTCATAATGACCTATATATCATATACATATTATTAAATTATTATATCTATATAATAATTAAAAAAATATAGGTCCAACATTATTGGGAATTGGGTACATGATATAAACAATAGCATTTTCTTTTATTCCCATCTCCATACATTCTTGTAGACCTCACCATACTCATACTACATAGAATATATTGGAGACATAAATAAAAGAAAGGGTCAGACGTAAATACCATTATGTTTTTCAAATGATAAAATTAGATAATATATCATGATATTTAATAATCATAAAATGGAAACATAAAAGGAATGATTATGAATCATCCCTTAAAAACATTTCATAAGAGTCAAATATCATAAGAGTATGGTAAACATAAGAAAACATAAATTAATGCAAAAACATAAAACATGCCATCGTAATGTATATATTTATAAATAATAATAATTTTTTAGTCATTTAAAAATTAAAAAATTAGTATTTAACTCATATAATTGAATAATAACACCATCTATAAGTGTTTTATAACAATATACATATAAATCATAATATACAAACAAATATGCTTATAAATACAAAAACAAATGTAAATAATTTTTTTTACAGAAAGGTTGTAGGTCCCCTGTCGCCTTTCGATTATGTTAAATGGTGGTAAGGGGTATACCATCTTTCATACACATTTTTTCAAAACAATTTGACCTATTCATTAACTTTTTTCAGAAAACACATAAAAATCATGTTGGTTCCATTCCATGGCCTCCTAATTTTACCTTCTCTATTCATTCATTCATTTCAAAGTTTCATATATTTAATGGTGGTGTTATAACTCATGATAATACAATAGAATGATCTCATTATTATCTACATTTATATGGGATATGTATCTTTTCATAGATGGATCACCGAGTCAGGTATTCCGGCTCAGTGGGATTGTCGAATTATTTGTGTCTCTTCGCATGAAAACATCTAGCCATGATGAAATTCACCCTTTTACAGTGACAAGAAACTCCCATAGTGACAAAAAACTATCAATAGAGTTGGATTAACTTCCCCATGAGAAAACCTTCTATGTTGAAGAACTCCCGAGGATATTACGGATTACTACTCGTGATGCCGAACTCCCCTACATGTGATGGAGAATCTTGTGTATAGTATCTTCCGGCAATCTCTCTCCCCATGATGCTTCCTTAATGGACAGATTTTAGGCAGAAGGTTCTCTAATATAATGATTATGAGGATCTGTACAACATTTATAAATAATAATAGTATTTATATATTTTATTTCCTATATATTAGAAAGATGTTTAAAATACGCACAATGAATTATGTACTCATATGATATCAATACCATCCTAAGAGTTATGATCCAACCCTCTAGTTCTGAACCTACCACTTAAAATAAAAAAGGAGTTAGCTTAGGTTTTTTTCTAGTCATGGAATTTTAAACCACCACTACATTGTTTAGTGGTAGTTACATTAAATTATATGCAATTCACAGTCATCAATCATTTAGCGGCAATTTTTATTTTTTATCGTTGGTTTTCATTTGTATCATTTTGTGGGTACTTATCAATAGTTTTTTTAAATGGACATAATAGATCAGAATTATAGTGTAATAATTGATAATATTTTACCATACAATAGAAACTAAGAACCATCAAGTCTGACATTTAAAGAATATCATAGAAAATAATTGTAAACATCTGTCCAACTACGATCATCTATCACCTACAATATAAGAAGAATTTTTAGTAAATTAAATATTAAGGGGAACTTTCACATAATATATTCAGATTTTTTTCACATAATAATGGTTATTTGGTTAATATAAAATTCCATTTGAACATAAAATAAATAATATACCATTCATAACATTTTAAAAACCTAAAAATCATTATTTAAGATATGATTCAATAATTGGAACTGAAATGGAATAAGTATTAAACAATTTAATAAATCTTTAAAGTGAGTTGTGATGTTCTTGAAATTACTCAATGAAAAAATTTCAAATAAAATGATATGAAAACATTTTTTATATTTAAAAAAATTTAAGAGTGGATTTTTCAATATTTAATGTCATTACGAAGTCATTCTCTATGGTTTTGACCATTACAAAATCATTTTAGTGTTTTAAAATACTAAATATGTGGTTAATGGAATACGAGGATTTAAATAACAAGGAATAACATTTTGAAAGTTACAAAATTTTAAATATAAATATACTGTCATTTTCTTATGATTTCATGGACATCTAATGTCATTTCTTTTGTTCTTAAGCTCGTGAAAAACGTTTTCCAATATTTGGGTATATTTTAAAAAAAATTATTGAGTCATTTCGAGCAAATCGAATGTCGGATGGATGTGTTTTCTACTGGTAGAGTCCATAAAATAATTTAGTGGAGGTTATCCCATGATTTTAGATCAATCTAAAAAAAATATTTGGTATGGACCACTACACACACGTTTTAGTGTTTTAAAACACTAATAATACCATTATGGTAATCCTAAAGAAATTGTAACTCAGATTGAAGTGGTGTCAGTTTCTACATTTTTGAATAGAATCTACAATACTTTCACGATGGTATCACACCTATCTAATTTAGTTACCTTGGTTTTGACCCATAAAACATGTTTTTAAATGAATCAGTGTCATCTATGAATGATTATCGAGTCATTCTTATCCCACCTCACGTCGAATGGATGTGTTGTTTGCTTATACAAATTAAATAAAATTCAATAGTGGTTTTATAAGGATTAAAAATAAATATGAGATATATTTATATGGTTTTTACTATTTCACCAACTTGTGAGTGTTTTAAAAAACTGTATTTGTCTTTACGGATATCTCAGCCAAACCATAACTCAGATTGACATGGTGTTAGTTCATAAGTTTCAAAATTAAATTTATTAGATTTTTCAAATTATTTCTTGGTTTATTGATGTTTTTTCCTTGATTAGACCATCTAGAACCTATTTGTAAGGCTTTGGTATCTTTAATAACTATTTATTGAGTCATTCTGAGCACACAACACATCATATGTATGTGTTTTCTGATTCCACAATAAAAATAGTTCAACAATGGTTATCGTAGGATTCTATGTTAATCTGAGGTCATCTGATATGTTTTTTTACTATTACACCCATGTTTTGGTGTTTTAAAACACTAAAAGTATGTTTATGGAAATCCCGAACAACCCATAACTCAAACTATTATGATATCAGCTAATTTATTTTAAAAACTCACTCTATAGGTATTTTTCTATGATTTCATGGAATTTCATCATATTTAGTATGGTTTCAACTCCCATACACACATTGTTTAAGGCTTTAGTAAATTTTAAAAGTTCATTTTAGTCATTTTGAGTATAATTCATATTGAACATACTTGTTTTCTACTTTTAGAAGAAAAACATTATTTAATGGTAGTTTTCTTATGATATCATGCTAATATATGGTCATTTTCTATGGGTTGACCATAACATACATGTTTTAAGGTTTTAAAACACTAAAAATGTGTTTATGGGCATTCTGGGAAGACAAAAACATGGATCAACATTTTTTGAGTTATAAAATTTTATAAAAAAATACATGGACATTATCTTATGATATCATGGCTATCTAACATCTCATCCTTTGTTTCGGCCCCCTAGCACATGTATTTAAGGCTTTAGACACTTTTAATGTTGCTTATTGAGTTATTCTAAGCACACCACATATCAAATGAATGTGTTGTCCGCACATACATATCCATAATAATTTAACAGTGTTTTTCCCATGATTTCACATAAATATGAGGATGGTATCTATTATTTTATAGTTACATGCATAGTTTAATGTTCTAAAGAACTATAAACAAATTTACCTGAATCCCATAAAATCCATAACTCAGATTGATGTAATGTATGTTCTTATGATTAAAAAATGTATATATGGTATTTTTATTATTATTTCATGTCCATCCAACATTGTTATCTTGATATTGACCCCCTAAAACATGTATTTAAAGGCATTAATATATTTTTTAACTTATTATCGAGTCATTACAAGAAAAACACATATCAAATGGATTTTTTCTCCACTCATATACATCACATTAAATTAAACTGTGATTTTCCCATTATTTCTGGTTAATTTTAGGTTGTTTTCTATGGTATTGACCACTAAAAAAAATTTAGTGTCTTAAAACACTAGAAATGTTTTTTTGGGTATCCCAACAATAATATAACTAATATTGACATTGATTCATTCCCTATAATTCAAAAATCAATATACATTCATGGAATTAAGATTTCACATCCATCCACTACTGGAAAATGACAATATTTCCACAATTTTTGAAAAAATCATCGGTATATGGCACCCAAGTACCCATGGTTTTCCCAAAAACATAGGTATATGAATTAGATTGAAACATATACTGATGGTTTTGGAAAACCATGGGTATTAGTTGGTAATTGTCACCTATACCCATTCATTTTCAAGAACCGTGCCTATAGGTCAAACATATACCCACGGTTTTTCAAAACCAAGGATATAGGGGTTTTTTCAAAACTTGTGAAAACTGTTTGGCAAAAACCATGGGTATTGGTCTTTCACATACCCAATATTTTCCAAAACCATGGTTATAGCTTTCCAGTATAAAGTCATGGAAAAAATATCCATGGGATAATATATTTTCGTGAGAACACATATTGCTATGGTTTTCAACATATAGCCACAGGTTAGATAAATGTATATAAGTAAATATATATTTATATACACATAAGATGAGTAGTTTTTAGGTGCATGAATTGTATATAGGAAGTCCAAGGATCGAAACCTACATCCAAAAAATTTTTAAAACCTATTCCCACATTTTTGAATCCGTAGGTATATAATTTTCAATATGTGGGTATATCTTATTGCTATAAATGGTTCTAAAAACTATGGGTATACCCTATACCCATTGTTTTTTGGGACATACCCATAGTTCAAAATGTTGGTTATAATTTTCTTTTCCATTTGTGATATGACACTACTTCATTGGTTTTTACCCCCTAACACATGTTTTTTAAAGGATTTTTTATCTTTTGAAATTGCTTACTGTATTATTTGTAGCACACCACATGCCATAAGGGAATGTTTTCATATATTATGTGTAAAATATATTTCAACAGTATCATTACCATGATTTTAAATCAATATGAGGATCTTTTCTTAGGGTTTGATCGTTACATGCATGCTTTAGTTTTTTAAAACACTAAAAATGTGTTTACGTGCATTCAACCCAAACCATAACATGGATTGATGTGGTGTCAGTTTTCACAATTAAAAAATAAATATTTAATAAATATACTATATTTAAATAGTTATATGAAACCATTATCTTGTTTTTGACACTCTAAAATGTGTTTTAGAGGATTCAGTCTCATATAAAATTGCTTAATCAGCCATTTCAAGCACACTACATTTGGGATGGACATCTTATTAGCTCGTAAATATAAGAAATAATTAAATAGTGATTTTTAAAAGATTTAACACTAATATGAGATCTTTTTATATAATTATTTCTGTTACATTCATGTTTTATTATTTTGAAATACTAAAAACACATTTACGGGCATCATGAGAAAACTGCAACTCAAATTGATGTGGTATAAATTCCTATATTTCAAAAATAAATATTTTTTAATTTTAATCTATTTTCAAATCCATATAAAACATTTTCATTTTATTTTTCCCCTAATAAATGTTTTTAAAAGATTTCTTATCTATTGAAACAATATATTAAATCATTTTGGGAACACCACACATAGGATGGAAATCTCATATGGTTTCTATCAATATAATTTTAAATGTTTCATTCTATTCATGTTGGATTTATGTTTATAAATATTCCTTAATTTAGTTCCGTTCCAAGATTGTTTTCAGTAGAAGATATATGAGATTGAAACTATAATAAATAACCTTTGAGTGTTGTGGGATACTGTATGTGTTATTTGAATATGTGTTAATGATATATAGAATTTAGAATTTAACTCAATAGGATGAGACGTGATATAAAAAACTTCCTTGTGTTTTGTGTTTACCATCATAAAAAATATAGAAACTAAATAAATTTCCATAGTCATCCCCTACTAATAATGTGTTTTATTTTAAGGATCTGGTTCTTTTAGTTTTTATTTTGTCATTGAAATTTATATTCCTACTTCTTGATCAACTAAATTACTCAAACAACCAAATGGGCATAGTAATAAAAAATGACTACACCCTACCAATGATAGTTTATGGAGTAAGGAAAAAACCCATCACCCATACACACTTGAGTTTGTCTTTCCCAAAAACAATTCTGACTACATCATTCTAAGAAACTAATGATGACTCTGAAGGTTTCACATAATAGGATTCTTGAACTTTAACCAATTTATACAATAATTGGAATATTATTTTTTAAATATTGAAAAATCATAATATTATCCAATAAATTCAATTCATTACTAGTAAAATATATCTCATTACAAAAAAAATAAATAAAATAAATTATAACATCAAAAAATCATTAAACCCAATTTGTTAGGTCCAACTACATGAATCAAACAAAACTAATAGAGGTAATTGGCACCGTTTGATCTATATATTTGACCCCATATAACTAGTTTTAAGGCTTGTTTACTATTATATATTTTTAGTTATTATTTTTATATTAATGAAATAACATTAAATAATAATGAAAAATAAATAATTTAATTCCTTGTATAGGTTCAATAAAATAACTATCATCGAGTTTTCTATGAACATTAATCAACTTCTCTATCAAACAAGTAGACTGACCTAATTCGTTATCCTTAATAAAAAATATACAAAAGTTTAAAAATATTTACTAATAATAAAATAATAATATATAAAATACAAATAAGTTTTTTTTTCTTGAAAAACATTGAGACCTACCAAAATGAGTAATGAATTGTTTCTCACGATCCCAATATTATTTTAAAAAATTCTATAAAATTACATTACTAATTAAACTCAAAACGTTATTAGGTTTAAATTATTTATAAAGAAAAAAATATGAAATTAACTAATGAGATGAATCTCTATTAACATCTACAAACACCATCCACTATTTTCGAGAAACAAATTTATTCACATTCTCATACATTTTTCATGATCTCAGAGATGTGTCATTAATCTCATGTCATAATCTACCTTTAAAATATCTCCATTCCATCAATGAAGGATTCACATGAATATATGTTCATTGATGAAAGGACTTTTTTCATTATAACCATGTTGTTTCAAGAGAGTTTATAAAGCTTCATGAACGGTTTTTAATATCATGAATGACTGTGAGTTTCACAAAAGTGGGAAGTATCATGAACAAGTGGAATATTTTTTGAAATTGGTGAAATTGTTTTGTGAAAGTGTTAATTTTTTAATACAGAATGTGATTGGAACTAATTTTAGACCATGAAAAAGGTGATATTCAATGAGGACTATTTTAATAAAGAACGAGAAGCTACTGCATTGGTGAAATTCACAACTAGTTTCTGAAATTTATTGGTGAAGTTAAATGCGAACTAATCCATGAATAAAATATTAGATAATGAAGATGTGTATTAGCCTATGAGCCAAAAAGAATTATTAACTGAATTAGTTAACAATGGGAGAAGAAAAATTTAGTAAACCTTGGGGGGTAGAGAGACAAACACTAATTCTTGTAAAGGTTATGATCTTGGTGAAGAAACAACACAACTAAATCATAATATCAAAATGAGTAGAAATATTTAGTGTATTTTGGCACACTGACACAAAATCGGTGTGTTCTCCTTGGACGTAGACCAAGGTGGGTAAATTAAATAAAATTATTCTGACTTCTGAGCTTTCTTGTCTAATGTTCTGTAGGATGACAATTAATTCATGGGGATTGATAAATCATTGATCTTATAGATATAAGTATTTTATAATCCCTCAATTTAATTGGATCACTACTTAATAGGTGAACTCAAGAGATACCCAACTAACAGATGAGGTCAAGATCAGTTATGGTAGTGAGTGTTTCATATGGACGTGGGGAAAAGGGAATGAGTTTCACATCCTGATTCACCCCCCACACAACATCTCTCACAGAATTACCATATGGGTCCAACACATGAATTATTAATAATATAATTGTCTAATGAACAGTAAATATGATTTAGAACAAGAATATCCAATTACACATAAACACGTGGAGTTTCTACAAGAAAATATATTCTCGTAATCCCCCATCATGGAAACAACTAACTACGAACATCATGAGATAAATACTCATATGATAACAGGTAATGAGGATTTATTTTTATTATATTATGTTCCCCATAATTGAATGTTATCTAACCATATACAAAGGTTCTATTAATATCTATATGAAATTTTATGGTTCTCATTTTAATGGGGAACTACTTTTACCTTTTAATGTGTCAAATCGATAGAACATTATTATATTAGTTTCCTGAAGACCTATTAATGATATGGAAAAACATATTTAAATTTTAATAAAATTATTTTTTTAAACATGTTATATAATTCACAAAAAATATGTTTTGTAACACAAACTCCAAAAACAATTTTTTCTCTATCCTCATTAATTTCTGCACAATAATGAGTATGAACTTTTTGATTGAACATATTTTCAAAACCTATATGTTTGATAGAATATATATTTGGTAACCTAAAATTGGTACCCCATTTTAGATACTCTATTCAACTAATATATTCTTCTTCAATTAACCTCAAATTATTTCTAGTTTATATGGAATGACCTTTTTGGTAATACATCATCTGATAGGTTCTCCATTTAGAAGACTCGGTCTGGTAACACAATGTCTAGTTTCCTATTTCTTTTACCACATCATGCATTTTTAATATGTCTAATGATTTAATAAAATATAACTCTTAAGGTATTATTATTATACCTCACATTTTCTAAAATTAATCTGCAATAAACAACTTGAGAAAATTTGACACAGTTCACTTTCCCCAAAAATATAGGTAGCGTAGGTCTAAAAATAAAGGGAGGAATGTGAACATCCAACTAAAATTTCTAATCAGACATTGAATATCAGTTTGAAAACCTTATTCCTTTTACTAACTTCAAAATATTTATAATATTAGATCAACCAACATTATGAATACTTTCATGAAACCTCATCTTCAATCATTCTTCAAACTTCTTAGAATCCTGGAAAAAATCACTATCTTTATTTCATGAGTATTGACTCATTGAATGTATATAATATCATTATAACTAATAATTTCAATAAAATTAATCTATAAATAACCTTAAACCATTATTAAAAAATTCCTATATTGGACCCCATGAATCTCGTAATGCTTCGTTCAATACAGTATTGTTATAACTTCACTATCCTATAACACTCTATATGTTTTCTTGATCTGATGAATTCATGTCAATATAACATATGAACATAGTATATAAATATATTTCTAATGAATTTTATTTGAACCCGTTGTTTTCTGAAATTTAAAAATTTTATCCAGTGGACTCACAACCTTTTCTCTACCTGTTGAACTCAGTCTGAAACCTATGTTTGATATCTCTATTCTCATTCTTCATCTGGAGAGCTTGGTATGAAAAACTCAAATGTTCAGTGAACATACAAACTTTAATATGTTTATGGAACACAAAACTATTCATCATCAAGAGGAGTTTTTCAAAAGGTCACCGCCTATTTTAGTTTGGATATATAAACTCTATACGATGGAATAATGATTTCATTCAAACAAACATTTGGTCTCATCATCTATATGATATTATTAATTATTTCTACTAAATTTGACTATCAAAGTCCATTAATCCTTTATTTATCTATCTGATACACTCTTTTTTGAAACATTATAAATAATACTCAACATTTTCAAGGGATTTTTAAAATTAAAATTACATACAACACACATTAATCTTCTCTTAATGTTCAAATATAAGATAATGCCACTTGGTCTCATTGTGAGGAAAGTTCACTACACAAGAATGGGATTTTATCAGTGCTAAAAATTATATTGTTCAATTCTATAAAATCATTGATATTCAATGTCAAAATAAAAGCACATCACCTTTATTAGAATTAAAAATATGCTGGCAATGTCATCCTTTATAAGTACTAAACAAAGCACTGATAAAAGCGCCATTTTATAAGTATTTTTTCTAGCATTGATAAACGAAGCCTTTTATCAGTGATTTTTTTTATTGGTAAAGTGGTCATTTATCATCCCATTTTAGTAGTAAAAAAACTAAATAAAATAATTTTTTTATTCTTTTAGGGATCAAACCCACACTTTTATCAGTGCTCGAGTCCCCCTTTTATCCAAGGTCGGTCACCTATGCCCATCTTTCAATTCACATAAAATGATCTTAAATTTCTACTTTTATCAGTGCTTGAAACCCTCTTCATCCACCCTCCTCTCAACCCCTTCTTAGAAATATGCTCCAACATTTAATCCATCTACCCACTCCTACAATGTGAAGGCCCTTATAAGAGCTCCATCATTTTTTCATCAATATTTTATAATATATCTATTTATTTATAAATGATTCTACATATTTTTTTATAGGTTTTATGAAATGAAAATTTTGTTTATATATTTTGATTTATTATTATATATAATTGTATAATTTTTTAAAATACATTTATAATATATATATTTATATATATTCATAGATTTAAATATATTTATAAATATTTATATATTTAAATATATTTAAATATGTTTATATTTTTTTATATTTACATATAATATTAAATTAAAATTAAAATATTTATAAAATATTTATAATATGAATATTTATTTAAAATTATTTTATGTTAGTGTGTAAATATATATATATATATATATGTATTTCTCTATCTTTATATATATGTGTGTGTGAGTGTGCATGTGTATTTTTATGGGTTTATTTTTGTGTGTCACATATATGATTTTATATTTATTTTAATACATATTTGTTGTAATTTATAATGATGTATACATATATAGATACACAAACAATCACACATAGCACTAGACTAAATTATTTTACATTCCATATGTACATATATTTATATATATGTACAAAAAATTTGAAATATATATACATGTTCTAATATATATATATATATTATTTATTTACATACATTAAAGTATATAAATAAATGTATGCCTCTTTTATTATTACTTGGCACACCTATCGTAGAGTGTTAAAAAAGATACAATTATTCTCATGTGCAACATAATGGCTAACTAGCATTCTCTAACTTGAGAAGAACGACAATATATCACTCACCAATTCATAGTTCACATATTTTCATTTTTATGTTTCAATTATTTTATGAAAAAAATAAATATGGGGGAAGGGGAATAATATAAAAAACTAAAAAAGTCAAGAAAATTCCATGGAAAATAGAATGAATGATATTAGAGAAGAAAGGAAAATATCCACATAGATTCATCCATGGAGAACATTTATCATCTCATTTTATATCTAATTACTAAAAAAACTCCATCATATATATAAAAACCTTCTTCTACAACAGTTGTGAATGTATAATGCACTAAAGAATCTCCTTATACATCATACATCTACCTCCTCAAAAGAGATAGAATGGGTCTAGAATGAGAAGTTGATATTTAGAAGACCATGGTGATATAGTTGGAGTTAATGGCTATATCAACTGTTCAAAACTATTTGTATATGATGGAAAACCATTTTTATAGCTTATAAAAATGGTTTTCATAACTATTATCTATTTTCCTCTTGGTATATCCCAATAAATTTTTTTTAAAGAACTATTGGTATAGGGGTAATTGAATTTTAGATATACCAATGGTTTTGAGAGAGCCTTTCACATACCTCTGTACCAATGGTTTGAATCCATTGGTATATACCTATTACAATAGTTTAAAATGTAGGTATAGTTATATAACAATGGTTATATATGAACTATTGGTATTTCTATATACCAACTATTTTGAAACTGTTTGTATCGATCCCCTATTTCCATGAGATGTAGCACCCCAACCATGCCCAAAAAACCACCCCAACCACTAAAAACTACAACCTTTCCCAAACAACCACCAAAACTTGCCAAAAATCATTGAAGCATCCCACCATAATCAATTACATGCAAAAAAACATCACCAAACAATATATAAACAATGATAACACCAAAAACCAATTAATTCATACAACTAGTGATAACACACATTAAAAACATCACATATATTCATTCAGAACAATTAATCAATCATTAAATTCCATAAATATCTATAAACAATGTAAAGGATCAAAATTAACCTTATTATGATTACCACCACCTTGACCATCACCATCATCACTGTCATCCTCACCACCATCCTTGATGTAATCATTATCATCATCCTCAACATCATCCTCATTTTCATCATTTCCATCATCCTCACCTTCATACTCTCCATCGTGATTTCTAGGAACATATTCATCTTAATCACCATTAGGACCACTTCCTATTGTACTATATAACATACACATTTCCAACATATATTCATCACAAGACACAATGATATTTGTTTGAAGTGATGGACACAGGACTTCTATATATTTCATAAATTCATCATTGGTCCTTTGAATCTGTTCACCCTATTGTGTGACAATTTTTTGGGCCTCTCCTACCAAGACATGATCCTGTGCTATCCATCCATTTGATTTTTCCAACATGATGGTACTGAAATTTTCACCTGAAGGTAGACTATATTTAGTTAGGATAATATTATTCCCTAGTTAGTAGTGTACTCTTCAATGGTGTTCATTTACCAAAACCTAACGTAAGTGAACATTTGGCCCCATGTTATAAGCATCCTACTAATGAAGGGTCTCTAAAGAACACTATTAAAAAAATGGTATATTTTATTTTATAAAAAATATTAAAATTTGAAACCAACAATGTAAAACATACAATCTGCTACTGTGTCGGTTCATTTACCACACTTCCAATTTTCTTCTTTCTTCTTTTGAATTTTTTTTCTCAAGGCACACATCCATAAATATTAAAAACACACTCTTATGTGACATTCAATGTATAAACCCTTAATTAAAAATATGTTATTAATATTGAATTTCAAAACAAAAATAAAATGGATATAATCCATTATGAAATCTGATTTTCTAAAATGATTAAGTAAATCGTGCTTCAAAATATGAGTTGGTTAAAAAAATTATATAACAATTTGAGAGAATTTAGAATATTATTAAATAATTATTTGACAAATTAACATGATGTGGAACTTAAGGATTCTTGTTTTTATATGTCATTTCCATGAATATAAGGGAAATGTAATTAGAGAATAACGGAAATGGGATTCTTTTATTGTAAAAAATATTCAATATTAAATAAATGAATAATATTGTAAAATAAAAACGTATAATTTATGCTAGATGTGTGCCTAATTTTTTTCCTATGATACAATGATTTTATTTTTAAGGGGTTCAAATAGAGAAATTAATGTAAACTTTTTCATTGATGGATATTGAGGATAATATATAGTAAATATTGGAGTTTTTTTTTAAAATATTACATTTAAGAATTTGATTTATTTTTTATTGTTGTAAATAATCTTAATGTTTAATTAGGATGAGAGTACATAAGGTAATATTGATTTTTATACATGTTTTTAAAATTCATATTTACATGGAAATTTTTTTTTTCTTCTTTTTAATTCAATTTGGTTATATATGATTTAATTAAATTTAATTTTGTTCATAGATATTCAATTTCTATTATTGACGTCCAAATTTCATTATGTTTTGATTATTCTATTCATATTAATTTAGTTTTATTCAATATGGAAATTTTTTTATTTGGATTCACCTATATGTTTTATAAATTTTCATTACAATATGATTTATTTTGATCATCCCTCATATGATTAAGTTTGGTATATGGTAATTTATAATAATTTAGTGAAGTTATATTTCATTTTATTTATTTCAATTCAATTCAATTCAAATTTACTTTTTTTAGTGTGATTTGATTCATTTTTTTATAAATTTTTTAAATATTATTTGGAATATATGATCTTGGTTTTCTTCCTTCATTATTGTTTTTTAGTTTAATAGGTACTCAGTATTGGTTAATTTCGGTCTAGTTAATTTATTTGTATCCAATTTCTCTTGATTAAACTTATGATAGTTTTATTTTATTTTCATTATATAACATTGATTATTTTTTTATTTTTAGTTAAATTTAATTTATTATTAATATAATCTATTTATTTGGTTCAATTTGGGTTGGGTTTTATAGGTATATTTTGTTTGATTAAATTAAATTAAATTCTATTCTCATTGAATTTTTTTTCTATTAATTTGATTTTTTTGGTTTGTTTGGGGTCAATTTTTCTCAAATTAGTTTATTTTTGTTGGTTTCTATTTTATTCACTTTTTATTGGTCAATATTTTTTACAGTTTATTGGGGTTGGTTTTTTATGTTAGGTTTGGGTTAGTTTCTATCGGTTTTATTTGTGGATAATACATTCACTTCAAACTAGTGGATAGAGTAATGTCATACACTACTTATATTTTTGATAGTTCTATTGATTAATAAAAAATTTCCATGTTTGTGTTATATTCTGTTACGAGTAATTTTTTGTATGAATGTTTTTCAATAATTTTATATTATGAAATTTTTCTTGGAAATTTAGATAAAGATATTCCTGAAGTAAATTTTAGTTAGAATAATTTTTCTAGAAAGTGTTCATTCAGAAGGTTCTTTTTTAGGTGAATGAATAAGTTGTGT
Organism: Viscum album; assembly: GCA_963277665.1. Lineage (NCBI taxonomy): Eukaryota > Viridiplantae > Streptophyta > Magnoliopsida > Santalales > Viscaceae > Viscum > Viscum album. Next base: position 408,080,182 of record OY728134.1, on the reverse strand, counting down.
GTTTTGGATGTTTTTTGTAACAATTGTATAGAATTTACATGTTTTGAGAAGAAAGTATTGGAAACTAAATGTTTTAGAGTTATTTTGGATGGTATGTTTAATGATTTTTAGATATGCATGGGATGATTTGAAGATGGGAAAATATGGATAATAGGGGTTACAATCTCGAGGAATTGGATTAGTAGGTTTTAGGTATTTTGAAAATCCTTAATACATAAAACTAACCACTAAAATACATAAGGGTGGTCTAGTACAATATATAAAGGTTACAAAATTTTCAGATTTTTTCACTATTGTGATATGTAATGGTAATTAGGACAATGCATAAAATTTATTCAAAACAACATATAAAGGTGATCTATATTCTTAATACGGTAGAATTAGAAAAGTCATACACATAAGGGTATATATGGGATCATATGTTTAATTTGATATGAACATTAACTTTGGAAAATTAATCCATTCAATGTGACATTTAGTGGTACACTAAAGTGATATGACGGATTCAAATTGTTCCAATCGAACAAAGTGTGAGAAAAATGGAATGTCCATAATAATAATGGTAACTATGAAACACTTTGAAAATTGGAAGATTGATTCACTATAATAAAATACAAATGAGTAAAATGAAGCATAAATAAGAGTAACTATATCAGATAAACTAACACATAAAGTTATATTCGTTTATCAAATATAAAATAATATTTATACTATATATAGCCATAAATTTTATGACAGAGTAATGTCCTATATTTAAATTTATTAATCAATGTTTTGATTATTATAAAACTGAATTTTATTATTTTTATTACTAAATGGTTACTATATAGTTATATCATTTATAGAGGAACAATAACATTCATACTAAGGTTTATGTTCATCTTACTGGTTGGATTATGTGCACTTTCTTTACTGTTAGATTATATTTTAGAAAATTCTATAAGAGAAACTTATTTTCACAATAAATAATATGTATTCATTAATTGAACTCTAATTAAAAGTTTTTTTATTTACCTTTTCATATAACAGTATTATTTAAAACATTCTATTTCATGATTCATTCAGATATTTGCAATAATTCCCATTGTTTCTTCAAAAAATTAAAAAAGGAACAACAAGAAGCAAATCTGAGATTATTTTTAACCTTCATGAGAGGAAACCAAATGTAAATATATCACTAAATTCTAAGTGGATAAAAATTGAATAAAAATTCACATAAAATCTCTACCATTCTTCTAATAAAGTAGAAAATAAGAAATAATTTTAGGGGGTAAAAAATTATGAGAATCCAAAAACAGTTTTTTATATAAAATGTTTACTAATATAAAAAATATTATAAGAATTATAACCAATTAAATCATAATCTAAAATAATATCCAACATTTATTAAAATTATGACGAGTCAAAGAAAACCTCTAAAGATTGCTTTAAATAACATAAAGAATAATTTGAAAACCATGAGAACTGAATGAATTTTATTGAAATTTATTTAAAAATTCAGCTAGATCATATTTTCAAAAATGAAAAATTAAATTATATAAAAACCAGGGTTTCAAATATTAGATATGTGAAATAATAAAACAACACTTATCCTAGAGATGGGAGTTTGATGCTACCCACCCATGTAATGTCTTTGGGGTAATTTATTTATTATTTCATGTTTCATAGTGGTGGATGAAACCAATTATTATTATTTTTTATTTGATTATTATCCATCAACATATAATGGACTCATATGATTTCCAACTGAAGAAATTTTTTCCCTTAATTTAGTTCAATTAAAAAATTATAAACGATCGGCATTCCTATTTCTTCTCCTGGTTCAACATCATACACCACTCCAAAGTGTGGATGTATTTCAAAGCATCAAGGTATTTTTATTTCTTCATATCTGTTCCAAAAAAATATTTTTTAATAATACAATACTGAGTATTAATTAAAATAATATTAATTCACATTAAAAAAACACAAATATTATTAGAAACTTGAACTCAGTAGTGATCCCATAAGCCAACATTTCCCTGATAATATGCTACTCGACAACCATTCATTATTGGTTTGGTCTCTAGTTTTGAATCAAATATAGTATACCATCCAATATTTAAATCATACTTATATTCGCTCCACATCTCTCATAAATCCCTATGTTATGTTTTCCCCATAGCCTCATAATCAAGAAAATTATAAGGAAGCTGACACCAAAATATTAATTCATCTAATAAAAATAATAATATAACATTAAATCTAATGAAGTTTCTTACAAATATTTGTGGCCAAGCATTATACATTACATCATTGGGATGGTGTTTCTAGGAGAGTGGCCTACTAGGAATGATGTCAGAGTATTTGGAAAGAATCTCCATATAACTTCTACATTCTCTATATATTTTCAAATTATTTTATTTTTTTCATTGTACACTACCATTAATTGTGTGCATCGATTCCACATAGCATGATGGCATGTATTCCCATGTATCCTAGTGGTATATCTAGCTAAATAATAAATAAAAAATATAATATCACTAAATCTCATAATGAAGATAACTTATGATAAAAACATTACTAGGGTTCTATAAAAATGCCTGAGGTATTATGATCAATGAGTTCAATGGTATCTCTAATTTATGGTGGAATTTCAACCTTATCTTAGGGATAATGGGACCTGATATCCTCTCTAGAGGCACATAATGTGTTATAGTATATGTAAAATGAGCATGAATGTAGAAGTTTGTGGGGAAAGAAGTATAAGAAAAATAATATGTCATAAATGACTATAAAAAATGCATAATATGGATGGGGAATATAAGCTCTCATAAAATAATGGAATGGTAGAATAGAAGAATTAGATGATAGTGGTAGAGAAAACATAGGTAGCTTTAATATCCTAGGTGTTTCTAACAACATTTTGATATTGGAAGGTGTGATAGAAGGTATGTTAGAGGAAGGGGAATGGTGTGATCAGGTACATCGAGTGGTGCACGTAGCTCTAGTACCCCCCCTCATTTCTTCTATTTGGGAACTGATACCACTAATATACTCAGAGAATTATGGTAGCAAAGGCGGTGGATCCTGGTAAAAAAAATTAAAAAATTAATCAAATGACATAATATGTTTTGATATGTCTACTTAAAATAAAATTCATTCAACATGAACCAAAGAAGGGAGATCCATCTCTATTATTTGGAAGTTATTGTCTACCTTCATCTTCTTTCATATATCATCAATGTTTTTTATTTACTACATTTGAAAACATGTGTGGAATTAATTAGAAATCTATAACTAATGTGTAATCTAAACAATAAAAAAGATGATATATGATTTAATTAAGGAATACCAATTGTCAACAAAACAATAGATACAAAGTTATATAACAAAATAATTTTATATTTTCTAGTAAGAATATTAAAAAATGAATGACGTGCTATAGAAAAATAAATATATTGAAATTAGCATGTTTAGCATGTGTATGATATTGTTTTATTCAATTTTCAATTTCATACAATTCTATTTTTTTCATTTGGTTTCTTTTTGTCCATTGATAAGTTTATTTGCCCATTTTTATTTTTCTCAGGTTATTTGGTTCATATTTTGGTTAAGTAAATTTTTCCAATTTTTTGTTTGGTTATTATTTTCATCGGTTCTGATATTAAAATTAATTATCTTAATATGTTTCAATTCAATTCATCTTAATTTTTGTTCCAATTTAATTGTTTCAAATTTTTTGTTTAATTTGTATCTAATAAAGTTCAATTAAATACAACCTAATGCATCACAATGAATATTAAAACTAGTATATATTACCAATACACATAAAGTTCATGATGGATACAAAATATTTGTAATCAATTGAAAGGAAATTTGAATTTTACAAACCTTAACAACTCATGTCGATCTATATTAAAATAAATGAGAACACATATGGATGATTCTATATATTTACCACCATACCATTATGTTCACAATACACTCTTACAATTGAAATATATGTTCAATTATATGTAATAAATTTTTCTGGACTAATGAGAGTAGGGATGATGTCAATTACATCATCACTATCATAAAAAATATGTCTTGGGATTACTTCAATAATGAATCCAAATTCACTTTGTGGGTGATCTTTCATGTATAAAACATGTTTTTTCATTGATGAAAATATATAAGGACTATCATTAGATAGATTGAGAGTCATATAAATAACTCAAAATTTATAATCATAAATATTTTTTCCATGCCTTGTCATCGAATCAAACCACATTTAATTCATTATCACGACTCAGCCATGAGGTAATAATCCAATATTAGTCTATCCTTAATGAATACATAATGAGATAAATTTTTATATCATGGTTTACTATCTGGTTCCCTGGTATAATGGTATTTTTGGTAGTTACCATAACACCATAATGTTGCATTATCTTGTTCATTTCTCATTCAATTATAATAAATTAGTACCCATTGATCATAATTGATTTTCATTCATGAAACACAAAATTAGCACCCAAATCCAAAGATCTTATTTCATGATAGAGATAATTATTAGGTAAAATAAATACATGGTATATAAATTAATATTAAATTAAAAAAATATTAATTTTAGTTATTTATTATATTAATATTTATACATTCAATTTCATGAAGGAAGAAAACTATTTTCTATAGAATGTTTCTCCCCTTCTCAAAGATAATGAATGATGCTTTCTATTTATCATTTTTTTTTCTATTCCCTATTTGAAAATATAATTTATTAATAGATATGTAAAATTACATGAAATGAAATGAAATATACATGTTCAATTTACTTACATGATGTAGTCATAAAACAAATAACATTTAAAAAAACTTATTCCATCTTCCATCTCCTGCTCATCAAGACATAATGTGTTCAATGTATATGATATGATAATTTCCCATGTTTGAGGAGGTGATGGAAAACTAGGTTGAAATTTTTAATTCTATTCTTCTTCAGTAATCATTGGTTTTTCCTTCTCAATTTCACATCAAAAATGTACATTGAATAGTAATCCATACATTCTTGAGCCTTGTAACCTTACACGATAGAACCTTCAGGAAGATTCCAATTTTGGATATAAGATAATGGTGTACAATTTTAATTTAGTTGTATACATATAATGAAAAGTAATAGGTCCTCCATGAAATATTTCAGATGGATAAAGTATAGTTATATGTATCATTCATTTGAAAATTTATGGTGGAAATATTTTCTCTAACTCACATAAAATTAATTGTGCCTTTGGAAACATTTTTTTTCAACAATGACATGGAAAAATTTCTTATCATAAAAAATATATATAAAAATGTAAAAAATTATTAAATAACATACTTACATTATTTTATATATGTTGGTATAATTATAATGTAATAAACTCATGTAAAAGGATTTAATAATCATGAATTGTCATATATTTTAGCATCAACTCTATTCTATTATCTTATTTTCATATGTTTCTTGAATACACATCAGGAACAATAATTTTCTCTATTACATCCAGAAATTGTATTTTTTATAAATTTGTTGTCACATAATAAGAAACCATAAAATTCAATTTATTTACAATAATACAAAAAGGATGTAATTCTGGTCAGATAACACAATCTACCATGTCACGCTAAGATTATAAATCAATTTTTTTCATTACCTTTACATTTTGATGTATTGAAAGAAACATTTCACATATTCTTTTCAATGTGAATTACATCTATGAAATGGCATAAAAAATTGGTTGACCAATAATGAAACTAAAAGAATATAATTTTTGCCTTTCAATCGTAACTAGTTTTAGTAGTAACATTCATCCTCTTTCTAGATTTTATTTTTCCCTTACCAAATTAAAAAATGAAATATTGAGATTCATTAAGTAAATCAATTCTAGACATATGGTGAGGTGGAGTGTTATTCTCCATGCTATTTTCAAACTATCAATGTTTATTACTATTTGGATGATCCATTAAGAAGAATCATTGATGTAAATATTTACTGAAACTATAATGATATTTATGTCTTTTTGAACATTTATTCTTAATAAAAATTGGATATGATAGTTTTCACTTCAGGACCCATTCATACATCATTTCATAAATAGGATAATCATTTATCATCCACATAAACACAACAAAAATCTGAAATACATCTGTTGAATGTGAATCATATGTGCATATACCCACATTCCAAAGGTATTTTAACTCATTTGTTAAAGGTTTAATGTATATGTATATATCATTAACATGATAATAAGGTCCAGATAAGTGTATATTCAAGAATTTGAATGGTATTTTTCATATATATTCCTTGAGGAAAAAGATAAATGTGTATGAAACTTTTCCATGTGGCGTGTGAAGTAAGCATCTGCCCAAATTGATTAAAACCGTCACATGATAAACCCAACCTCACATTACATACACCTACAAGAAAATCCGGATATCGAGAATAAAATATATTCCATGAAAATCCATATGGAGAATGGATGAACTAATAACTTCACTTTTATCTCTTGGTATCATTCCATTATATTTTTTATAGATATTTCATTAGATGTGAAAAGATTTTAGAGTTTTGGAATTAATGGAATGTTCCACATAACATTCATTGGAACACAGTATGGTGTTCCATAATAATTTCACTACTATTAGGATGTGATACATTTTATACAATCATTTCATTTATAAGTTTCCTCCGAAAATAATATACAATATTTTTGGAAAACATTAATTTTATTTTTAAAAAATTAAGTTCCTTAATTAACTTACAAGAAATATAATGGTTTCAGTGAATATTTTATTTATTTGAAAGTATGTATTTAGCAATGGAATAGGTATAATATATGGATGTATTAAAAATTCCATGCATGATTTTCCCAATAAATAGTCAGATTAAAAATTTCATATTTTACATTTTCACACATTGCTGATATATTAGATTCATGGAAGCATCATTATATTTTTTTCACCCTATTAACATTATCATTTTCATTACATGAATCATGTGGGCTGATATTGATTTCTTCACGGTTCAACAACGTTTTCTTCAAATAATGATGAGTAAATAGAAACTAATCATGTAATAAATTCTCCATTCCAATCGACTCATTCAGATCATGAACATTTTTAGTATTAATTCTCTCCTCATTGTGACGAAATACATAGTAGTTTGTTTGAAAGCCATAGTTTATAATGTGTTAGATAACTTATTCATGAAATAACCAAGGTTTAACAATACAATTATAATAGGTTTAGTGTGTATGAATTATATCTGAAGAATTATTAAATGAATAATATAAAAACATCAAACTTGTTTTGATAATTAATTATGATCTAATTAGTTTTATACATTCAGATTATATCAATTATGAAAAAAAATGTTATGTTTCAATTTTTAAATATAATGAAATAATATTGAAGTTAAATAAAAAATATATTTAATGAAATGAGAACGGTTCAATGTTTATGAAACCAAATCAATCACAACAGCCTATTTGTGAATCATAATAAAAAATCTTATACAATACTATATATATAACAAAATACTATGAATATAAAACCACAATATTTAATTCCATTATATCAATGACTAATAACTATACATACTACTACTCAAAATGGTTTTTATAATTGTTGTTTTTATTTTTCACTTGTTTAGTTCAATTATTAAATAATGTTATTATTATTCTATAAAATCTTTTATAAATAATTTTTATTTCTATGTAACAAACTTTTGTAACCAACATAAATTATAAACCATTGTTTGATAATGTTGTAATTAGTGGTTTCTCATATTTTAGGATGTTATAGTTAATCCTTCCTCGACATGAGATCAATGCAATAATGTTGATTCTAAAAATATTTAAAGAATGCTTATTCGTTGGATTTATATGAGTAATTAACCATCAATGGATGTGAAATTATATTAATGATAGTTTTTAGGAAATTATATTTTAGATGCCTAACCCTGTAGAATTTTTCTTCAGTGGTTTCCAATTGTATGGTTGATGATGACTCTAAATTTTTATGATGTTATGTGGAGAATGTGTGGGTTGATGTAGTGAATTATAGAATGTTTCCAATGGGGTGGGAGTGCATAAGGGAGACATTTTCATGAGTTGGAGATCCAAGTTTGAAAAGGAGTGCTATTGAATTTTAAATAGGAATGATATTGAATTTAATGTCTCTAAGTATGGTTCAAATTTATTTTTTAGTTTGGTTCCAATCAATTCTATTTTATTTGGATTGGTGTTATTTTATATGGATTGGTTAAATTTGGTATAATTTGGTTCAATTCATGTTTGGTCAGTTTTTTGAGGCACCACAATTAAATTATTCAAAAAACATAAATAAATTTCATATTTTTTCATTATATAACTAAATCCAAAAATAACATATATATTCTGAAAATTAATTTAAAAATAATTTTGGAAATCTTATTTAGGATCATAATATTTTAAAAAACACACACATTGAGGAATATTTCATGTAGGCATAAATACTAAGTTTGATTTATGGAAAAAAATGAAAAATCAATATTCCTGAATGGCCTCAAATTATTTCCAAATTTCCACTAGTATGTACTCCTAACATTCAACGAAAAATCTCACTCATATATTTGATTACTTTTGAATAATTTAACATCCCTTATAACATGACATTAAACTATAAACAGATTGATCAAATTCCATTTTAGGTTTCTTTTCATGTCACAAAGTCATCATATATTATATCTATATTGTACATAGAATCCCAAACAATACAATAATAACACAATAAAATGGAATATCATGAATCTTCCACTAACTTAAATCAGACTACCACATTCTGTATTTGTGTTCCCTATTAATAGGGGGCTAGATACTTGATCCTATAGTTTAGTTTTATCCATAGGAAAAAATTTAACAGTTTATAATGGCATTCAAGATAAATGATTAATTTTATTAAGCTTCAGAAATGATATATCTGTATCTAAATAATTTATTAAAATAAAGTATTCACCTATATTATTGGGGGATCACAATAATCAGTGAAAATTTTTTGATGAAAAAATAAATATATATCCCATAAAAATATGACAAAAATAATCTCAACATAAAATGGAAAAATATACCATTTAAATTTTGTAATATTTTTATCCACAAACATTTTAAAACTAGAACGACATAATGATATGCCAAAAACTCCACCCATTAATTCCATCAACTAGAACTATATGTATTAATAAAGTAAAAACCATGAGCAAAATTTACCACAACCCAGGAATCATCTCTATAATAATTATTTAATACATTCTTGTACATAAAATTATATATTTGAAACTATGTAAACATAAAATTTACATGCAAGGCATTATTGTGAAAATAAAAATGAAACCACCAACAATTCCTCTATCACAATACTTTAAAAATATGTTTTTTATTTAATATAATATTTACTTGAATCATAAAATATTAGATGAGTAACACCCAAATCGAATAAAATTGGAATAAATTAAATGAAACCAAATAGAACAAAAATGAAGAAAACCCAGTTACAAAGAAATAATCCAAATTAAAATGAATGAACCCAAACTCAACCAAACCGGTCTGTACTAACCCAAAAAAACTCGAACTAAAAATAAAATGAACTAAATAAAACCATATTTTTTAGGATAAAAAGAAAGTAAATTTGTAAAAAATAAATAATCCACAATGGAGTTTTAGAACTAGATGAAAAATGAAAATTATGGTTTGTAGAATACCTGAAGCATTTATAAGTCACATATTTGATATTCAAGAAGATTTTAATTAAACCTAGAGAATAGGAGAGATCTCCATAGGTATCAAAGATACTAGAACATTGTACAATTCTTCAAGGGTTCTGTAGATGAGATCTAGATTGGAGGAGGGGAACCCACATCAGTGTGTATTATGGAAGGTTTATCCAAATAGGTTTTTCAAAATTTTGTATAGCTTCCTCTATACCAATGATTTTAAAAAAAATTGGTTGAGATTAACCTTTCCCAATGGTTTTTAAAAAAATTTGTTATTGGATTAATATAAACAGAATATCCCAATGGTTTTTTTGAACCATTTAGATTGGTACAGATATAACAATGGTTTATCTGTTGGTATAGAAGGTTGGGTATAACACACCATTCCGAAATTGTTAGTATTAAAACCACCCAAATTAATAATTGTATTATACTAATGAAAATATAAATCATTTACATTGGTTCAACACCATATTACTCGATTGGGATATTCATTAGTCCACTTTTTCATAATCATGAGTATAAGAGTTCATAGTGGAGAATAGAAGAGAGATAGAGGTGGAGAGAGAAAGTGTGTGTGTGTTTTTATGTGAGGGAGATAGAGATAAATAATGGAGTAACACTTTATTTGAATATGCATGTGAGGATTCATTTGAAAGAATTTTAACTAAAAACAACAACTGAAAATAAATCAATAGGTGTATCATTATTTTTTAATGATGTTGCTGATCCACCTTCATCTGCATTGCACTATTTTATTTATAGGCGTTGAACCCTTCAAAATTTTCTCTTCTAATCAAAAAATCTCATCTCAAAATTCCAAAAAAATATCTTTGAAATATGCTAATGATTCCTCTTTTAATTCCATGAAAAGACCTCTATTAAATTATCCTTTAATTATCCATGAGAGTAAGTGTGACTATGAAATTATCATATTTCATTATCTTCACATAGGGTTATATCATGATTTAATTCAACTTCCTCCTCCTTTTTAGATAAATTCATTTTTGCATGATGTATTGGATTCATCACTATCGTCAGATCACATGTGCAATGAATGTGGTTCCCACACCCATGCTTTACTCTGTTTGTAAACCCTAGCCCACATTTGAAATGGATGAGGTGCCCCAACCTATCTTTTTTCATAGTTGGGGCTTCAACACGACATATAAAGACATTTTAGTATTTTCTTAGATCATGGTAACCCAATGTCTACCATAGGGTGAGGCATGTGTGTTTCTAATTATTTATCCTTTTACGGAATCAGTATGACTAAACATGGGTGGAGGGAAACCCATGTGTTTTCTTTGTAACACATGTTTGTACAACCTGATCAAAACCATATAGAGGTATTTGTTTTCTCTCTTTTGATCTCCACCTTGTTCATGAATTCATATCATCCATGGGATATCAACATGGATATCATGCTTTTTCGATCTAATCTCATTTATACAAGGTGCTTTCAATGGTTGTTTTCAGTATCATCATTATCTGGCCTTAATAGTGGCCAGAATAGGAAAAAAATTCAAGGGGTTTTTAATTTTTTAATTCCATGTGTACAGTGTTTGATATTTTTGGAAATGGGGTAGGCTAGCGACAGATGAATTAGCACATTTAACTTTTCCCCCCATTCGGACACCCCACACCCACCATTTATTAAATATATGTTCTTAATAATTTTCAAAAATAATATATATAGTTGTATAATTATAATTATAACTAAATAAATATATAATTTTACATATTAATGTTAAATATATTAATAAAAATATTTTTAATATATATGTAAATATATATTAATAATTATATCATTGTAAATATATTTATATTATATAATTATAAATATTTATTAATCGAGATAGATTTATAATTATATTTATTATTTATATATATGTTTATGAAAATAAATTCATATTTTTAAATATATATTTAAACCTATAATGGAGAAACCATTGATTAATATCCATTCTCATAGAAATATTATTATTGAAAATGGAATAATAAAGTAGTTAAATTGTAGGGTTGTAAGGCTAACAATGTTTCACAAATAGTTCCACCAAATAAAGTAACAAAATCAATCACTTTCTTTTATACCTACCGCCCCTTCGTGAGCCACCCTAACATCTCAGATACCAACCTATCCTCGACTATTTAGGTGTCCCCAAGAGACATCGTAATAATCCCTTGTATAGAATTCATCTTAATCATCCTGAGGCTCAATATATATATTAGAGTCATCTTATAATCCATCAACAACTTGTTACGGTGAATCTATGAGATCAAAATTACCATTATCTATTGATTTCACCTCATCTTGAATGTTTCCAAACTCCATTTAAAAATTTTCATTACTATTAGTTCTGCGTAAGTTTAAATGAAAATAAAATTTATTAATACTAGGTGTAGTGTCCAAAAAGGAAATGAAACCCTCCATGATGGACTCCTTCCCTTCTATTGGACCAGCTTCATAAGTAATTGACATGGTATCCTTCCCATCCTTCACCGCCTTTACATTAGATTCATCATTAAGCACATGCTCATTCTTATGAACTTCAGAAGAAGTTTGGTATTTTTTAGGAGTGAACAAATGAAATCCATATGCATCCATAACTTTAGAATTCCCTTTCCTCTTTCTATTAATGAGAATGTCATTCCACAAGCCAGGATCCACTCCACATTCGACAGCAGATTCACGGTCAGACTAATCAAGGGAAAACTTCTTCTGCACAACAAAATAAGTTTTCTTTCAAAGAGTGTATTTAAAATAAATATTACATTATGTCACCACCACCTCCTCTTCAACTGCATGATCAGCCAATAATGACCTCGAATCTGGAGTTGACTCGCAACCAACTACCTAGAAACCTCCAACACTTGTTGGTTCATAGGAAAATAAGTGAGGGCATTGAAACCAGCAATTTTCCCATGCATTCAATACATCATCTACCCTGTAATTCATGCCCCACTAGAACACCATCACTATAGTAATTATATGGAGTGTCAGATTTATTAGGCTTCCTTCTATAGTCTCTCACCAAATTCCCTCTCCAAAAGGAGGCCTCACATTTAATTGACCTCGAATAATTCACCATATAGTGTACAACATCATTAAAAGACATAAAAACAGTGACATTTTATCAAAATCATTTTTTAGATTATTATCATTAGTGGAAGTAGAAAAAATAACTTTGTAAATCAAAGTAAAAATATGTTCAATTTTGACCAACACCATAGAAAAGTGCCCATACTTGACTAATTCAGTTTCCCTATCCATTCAAATTGGGACTCCCCCTACAGAAGCTATATCAAGAAGGGATTTTGGATGCCATAAAACAAATTAAAATCAGTAAATATTGATCCAAACCCATGTAAATATTTTCTAATAGAAAAGGGATCAAAGACCAGTGATCACTCATGAATATGAAGGGATCCCAGTTTAAGATACAGAGATCCATAAACCCATGCCTTCTATAATAAATAATTGGAAGGGAACATGTAATAAAAAACCCAAAACCAATCGAGATGCAACACCAATTAGTGATACCCAAAATTGATGATACATGATTAACCAAATCCTCCTAGTGATAGGGCTTCTCTCCCTTTGGATGAAAAATCAGTGCAATAAAAGATAATTTTCACTCACATAATCCTTCAAAAATCACTTCAAAATTAGGGAACACATGAGTAGCTGATCCATTCTTGATGATTACTCCCAAAGATAAGTCTCTAAAGGAAGCAACATTTTGGGAATCCGTATCCCTAAAATCTGATTCAAATCCCTTATGGAGAGGTTCTAAATCATCTGCATGAGGAACCACACCCTTGAAATGAAGACTCAAAATGAGAATTAGGTTCTCAAAATTCATCATCTCATTCTTTATATCTAGAATTCAAGACATCGACACAACCCTACATATATATTTATAATTAATTTTATTAATAATTTTAAACATATATTTATATAAATAAATTTATATATAATGATAAAAATATTTTAAAAGTATATATAAAAATATTTTAATAATTATAATTTTATAAAAATATTTATATTTATTTATAATTTTATTTAGAAATATATTTATAATTATATAATTATAAATCAATAATTATATATCTATGTTTAAATAGTAATAAATATATATTAATTTATAAATAAATTTATAATTTTTTTAAACATATAATATATTATAATTAAATATTTATAAATATAAATTTTTTATAGAAAAATATAGTTATAAATATAAACATAATTATAAATAAATTAATATATTTATAATTATAAACACATATAATTATAATTATATATTTATAAAAATGAATATATATATATAATTACAAATCCATATATTTCAATATATATGTATCTTTATATAATATTATTATATACACAAATCAATAATTATAAATATATAAAAATAAATAAATAAATATAAATATTTTTAAATATATTCTTTAAATTCAATCACTATAAATAAATATTTATATTTATAAATCTATCTCTATGAATAAATAAATATAAATATAATTATATATAATTGTAAAACTAAATTTATCAAAATAGATAGATGGTGGGATGCTGCAGGTGATTCACCCTCTCTATTTCAATGATGTCTAGGTATGACGATAGTGAAGTTCTTCTATCCCAAGTGATTTTTCAATCTGAATGATGTTTTTATATGTCTGATCCAGTAGGTTAACCCCAATATTGTCTAAGATGATGCACCTCCAGCTATGGATTTAGTGGAGAAATCTATTCCTAGTGCCTAGAGAGATCTCACCCTTAAAGTCCATCACTTTTTCTCTTATATTTGGGATGATCTTTCCCCTCCACGCATTTGAGCTAACCGAAACAAATCCCTATTTTTTGTTGATTCTAGATCAGAATTTATGGAAGAATGACTTGATTAATGAAAATTCTCTATTCCTATGTGGTTGGTTATCCTATAAAAGGAAAATACTAGGAATATAAAAGAATTGAGGATTCAGTTTTCTCGTGTTTAGGGTTTCATTGGTTTGCGCATTGTCTCAATCAGTAAGATTTTTTTCACATCATCTTCTCGTCGAATAAATACCAGGCCAAAGCCTAGAGTTTTGGTAATGTATCTCTTAGGCTAGGGTTTATCAAATTTCATGATAGGGATCAACTTTTTGATCTGATGTAGGATAGTAAGTCGGCGTCACAAATTTGGATCTCTGTCATGACCCCCTCCCCACTATGTGTACCCTCCTTGAACGACAATGTGAGAAAAGAGATAATGACCCTTGTGTCCTGCCTCAAGTAGGCCCCAGGTTGGCAACTAGCCACAAGGTTATCACAATCATACATATGGGAGGAATTACCCTCTAGGAGAACACACATCCAAGAGGGAGATAAGATAGACACCAATCAACCCCAACTCAGACATGACTGTAAAATAGAATCCCAATTACATATATGTAATTCCATGAAAAACAACTACAATTCAAAATTGAAAAACTGAATATACGTCGTGAAAGTAAAATGACTAGGACCATGAAGCCCAAATATCTCTTGAAGAACCCCAAGCTAGTAGTAACCAACATGATATCCATCCTTATCCAGGTGACGTAAAAAACCTTTGATATAACGTATAACAATATACTCAATAAAATCCTATCTATAGAGTAATGAAATAATGCTAAAGAATAGTAAACAACAAGTGAAAAAAACTCATCACCTCTATAGGTATACTATGTTCCCAGCCTCCCCAAGGATACCTTCACCATGTATCACATACAAGAGTAAATAATATAATAATAATATCAAGGGTCCCCTGCTTCCACTTCCCCACTATATTTCTATTTTCCCCAACGTTGCACGTCCTAAGCCATCTCTCTCAAAAAAAGAGGGCCCGATGAAACTTGGGTGAGCACCACAACAGGCACCTCATGAAAAACAAATATTTCATGTTGACACTTGGGTGAGGCACCACACCATACACAAATCCAGATGGAACTGGTTAGTTTTTGAGAGCCACTATAGCATGCACAATGTGAACCATTCATCATGTATTATACCTCAAGCCATTACAGTTCACATACCGAGTAAGCATAATAATGCTATCACAGCCTATACACATTATACATTTAATAACCCATGAAAACTACATCCAAAGTATATTTGTGTAAAAAAAACAAGCCATCATAACCGTATACACATATATATATGGAAAACTAACCACTATGCATACCGGCATAATTAATTACCGAGAGAAGAGAGAGGGGACAAATGGGGAAGTCAACCATTCATCCACCCACCGAGATATTGGGGAAAACATCACTAGGGCATAGAATCCTTAGGGTTTCAAGTACCCTAAGTAATAAAGTGGGGTAAAATATAGAACCTAAAAAATCACATGATTTATAATATCTCCCTACCACATTAGGTCAAAACTAGTATTAGAAATCAGCGTAGCTAACATCACTCAGACTCTCAGCTGTCACTGCTAAGACTATATATCCTATAAGAACATAACCATTTAAACAAATTCATTAAAATTACTTCATTACCTTTTTATCAGCTTCACTTTAAATTTAATTAATTCTTCAAACATTAATTAACAATTAAATAACCATTCACAAGATCCACATTTCATTTCATTAGCATCAAAATAAAGCTCCACACCCTTTGTGCATAACCAAACCAAAACCACAGCTTCTCAAAAGAACCACCTTGACATTTCATCCTAGAAACATCCAACCCCATGGATTCATCATCATTTATTGAAACATTTATTAAAAACATTATTACATTCCATAATTCTATGCCACATAGAAAAGAAAAACTAAACTATCAAACATAAGGGGCTCAACCCGATGAGTATATAGACTTCCCATCAAGTGTTTTCCACGTATATCATGAGCATAGACACATCCATCCCCGAGAAGAAAAACAAGGAAATCTTGTGGCATACCCTGTGTGTATTTGCCTATTTTGGAAGGAGGATTAGATGGACTAACAGCCTCAAGTAGTGTGGAAAGTAATGCAGATAAAAAAAGAAAGAGATTCAGCAAGAAACCATTTTCACATAAATGGGTAATCCGAGCCACAACCCATTATACCCCCTAGTGTCATCTCTAAGACCCACACGCCTGAATCGATGCATCTTGCCACTCTAGGAATCAAATTCTATGAAAACCACTGTGCCTCCATACCCCACAAATCACAATATCCTCTTAGCCATATCCAAACCAGTCTCAAAACACTACACAAGCAACAGGAATGCAAACAACAAGAAAATGAGATCATGGACCTATAGAAGGCATCCATTTGTCACACACAACGATAAATCACATCTGTAAAACACAAGGCACTCAACCTTCCAGGCTTTAGGGTAACTCAGAACCCCATAAGGAATTATCCTTTAACACCCTACCCGTTTGTTATTCCATATTTAATTAACCGATTCATTTTCTGTAGGTTTCAACTATGGGAGACCTGAAATGAAAGCTATAATATCTACCAAAAATTAATTAATTAATTAACTTGAAAAGCCTTTAAACAACAAGCATCAATATTATTTTGGTTTATTAACCATCTTAGTTAACCATTCACATATGCATCAATTTTATATACATAAAATTAAAATAACAACTGGATTCATTTACTTTCCTCTTTATCTTTATCCAATTAATTATCAATTAATTCAGACTTTATGTTTTTTACAACTTTACATAAAGAAAAATCATTCTAAACAAACAAGAAATAGATATAAACACTATCTTTAAAATCAAGAGGTGAACCATTATCAAGGTGAAAAGTAACAACATGCGATCAAACCGATTCTTTTAATCCAGTTCATATAATTATTAGGTAAATTCCATTGGAATACAAAGGATAAATCATGCTAACTCTAAAATTGCACATGAATGATTATATAAGCAGCAATTCTCATACCTCAAAAGTTTTCTGGCATTATTTTATCAAGAATGATCCACACAATGAATCATGATTTCTTCTCCATGTGAAAAATTCATCCACCCGAGGATGCCGTGACACAACCTCACAAACTAGGAGCCAAGAAGAAACCATTAGAACCCTAGTGATCAAGAACCATAACATAGAAATGAGAAATAAGAGAATAATGATTGAATAAATCCAAATAAATGAGGTAGATATTACCTTGGATTGAAGGTAGATTGAAAGGGCTCTGAAGGGGTTGGTTGGGTCACTAGGGATGAGAGGAAAGGATGCCTCAACCATAGGGTTTGAAAAACCCAATTTGATGTTATGTTATTAAAACACCCAGCGATTTGTCCATACATGACATGTACTTCCCCATCACATTGTGTACAGTATTGAGTTCGACTTATGCTGAAAAAACTATCACCTTAATGATTATTTTATTATTCTAAAACCCAAATGGTCCACATTGTTTAGTCCTTGGTCATGTCTTGTACCTCATCTCTTCTCGCAATAATCTATGACAGATCTCCTCCAAAATTCTTCTAAGCCATCAATAAGCACCTCAGTCTCGAAAACTCGCAAATGGTCAATCACTGTAGATCCAGTCCCTTACATCAGATACCTCTAAAAAATCTTTTGTTGAGATTTTGAAACCAATTTGAAGTGAAAGGTGAAAAGGGGTCGCCCAAACAACCACCTAGTGAGATACCTCTCAAGGCTCCCACTACCATAGGAGCGAAACCTCTTCATCAATGGAACAATACGAAACCATGTGACAACCACCAAAAGCTCCCAATCACTCTCTCGGGGGAGATACCTTTCAAAATAGAGAAATAAAAAATAAGAAACAAGAGGAATCCATCTCATAACAAGAAAAGTCTACAACCACAAAATGAAAAACATTACAAGGAAGGAGCTAAAAATTGAACAAATCAGGGTACTGAATTATTTTTTGTAACTTACGTTCCTAGGTACTCTCCTTAACATCACCATGCCACCACAAGACATGAATTAAGGGTATAGAATGCCCATGAAAAAACTTCTCCTTGAGGTCCAAAATCACTACATGCCACTCCTCTAATGTTTCATCATTGTCAACATTGATATCTCCCCATTATATGACATAAGAGTCATCATTAATATAATGAAAGTGATGTGAAACATGAAAAACAACATGTATCTAGATCATATATGGGGGAAGTGCTAACCAATATGCACAACTCCAAAATGATCCAACACCAAAAAATCCCAAAAAATATGGGAGAAAGATTACACCCAAGACCAAACCTACACTACCCATGATAGGGAGTCCCCTTTAGAAATATGTGATGCCCAAAATCAAACTCTAGAGGACTCCGTCTATGATTATCATAGTACTTCTGATGATCCTTTGATGCCTTTATCCACTCAAGAATCCATTGAACAATATCTTTCATGTTATGAACTAGTTCCCTCTAGAGAATGGCTGACTCACCAACCCTGGTTCATCATAACAAAGATTGTAATGGTCAACCATACCGGGATTCCAACGGTCCCATACCGATTTTGGATTGGAAAATATTATTTAAAAAAAACTCCACTATGGTAATGTGCCGCATAAACGATCCTCGAAAATCATGGACACAAGAACACATCATGTCTTCAATTGTCTGGATGAGACGCTCTATCTGACCATACATATGTAGATGAAAAGTATTATAATGGAATAGCTGATATCCAAAAGTATGTTGGACACCGCTTCACACTTTATAGGTAAAACATGAATCTTAATCGGAAATGATCAACTTTGGGACTCTGTGGAGTGTCACCACGTCCTCCAAATACTTTCTCGATAGAACCTCTACTATGCTTGACTCCATGATTACAATGAAGTGGGATGATTTCATAAAATGACCCACTACCACCCATATAGCTTCATAGCCTCCCTGAGCTTGAGGAAAATCAGTAACAATGTCCAGTGTGATGTCCTGTCACTTCCACTGAAGAAAATATGATAGCTGGATCATACCACCAAGAACCTGGTGCTTGACCTTCACATTATGGCAGACCAAACATCATGAAACAAAATTGTAAATTGCAAGCTTCAACCTAGGCCCCCAAAACTAACACCTCATAGCTTGATACATATTCTTTACACCATGATGTACCACTAAATAAGAACTATGTAACTCCATGAGGACCATCCCCCGCATTACCAAGGGAATAAAAATCATTCCATAAAACAAAAATCTATCTTATTCGTCCTCAGACCAACTATCACGGGCCTCACCAAAAAGGTCTCAGTCTCTCCAGACCTCCACCTCACGATCCCCAACTGGGAATCTTCTACCTAATAAACCAAAGATAACTTCACTATCATCTAGAAAATAAAACCTTTTCCCCCAACTTCTCCCATATCCAGATGTAATTCTAATAGTTCTTCCATCACTCTCAAGAAAACACCATATTCACGCATTGCATCACCATGTGACTTCCTACTCAGCACATCATCTATAACATTAACCTTACTAGGTGTGTATGAAATTTCAAAATCGTAATCCTATAAGAAATATATTCAGTGACACTGTCTCATGTTCATCTTAGGTTTTTTGAAAGCATACCTCAGGTTCTTTTGATCGGTGAAAACCACAAATCATGGGCTGATGTGGTAATGTGTCCAAAAAATCAGAGAAAACCCCACTACCACCAACTAAAGATCATGTGTGGAATAGTTATGTTTATGGGGATGAAACAATCAATAACCATAAGAAACGACTAATCATTTCTGCATTAGAATCATGCGAAGCAATCCAGAAAACATGAAACTGAACTCCCTATATTAGCATCCAGAGAATCAGATCATTAACCAACTTCTCCATTAGATGCACGATGCTTTCCTGACACTGATCAGTCTACATGAATGAATAATTATTCCTGGTCAATACTATCAGAGGAGTTGAAACCCAAGAGAAATCGGCTACGAACCTCCTATAATATACTACAATACCAAGGAAATTTGAACCTCCATCACTGTCTTGGGGGCCTCCCAAGACACAAATAATTATGTCATTGATGTGTCCATAGATACTCCCAATTAGGACATCACGTTACCTAATAAATATATTTATCCATACCAAAATTCTCACTTTGGAAACTTTCCAAACAACTTCTCTCTGTGAAGAACTCCAAAAATGGCATGCATATGCTCTGCATGCTCCTCCTCAGATGTGGAGTACACAAGGATGTTGTCAATGAAAACCACAAATAACATATTCAATAACTCACAAAAGACATCATTCATTAACCCCATGAACAAAAATAGATCATTTGTCACAAAAAATAGTATCACCAAGAACTCGAAATGCCCATGATGATAACAAAAAGAAGTATTCATAATATGCACATCCTTTAAACGCAACTAATGATACCCTAATCACTAATTGATCTTCAAAAACCAACTTTCACTCTTCAATTGATCGAAGAGATCATCAATCTATGTAATATTAGAGTGGTTCATCACTGTCACTTTCTTCAAGCGATGAGAATTGACATAGAACGGCAAAATGACATCTGCCTTATTCTCAAAAAAACTGGAGAACCACATGGGGACACACTCAGATGAACAAAACTACACCTAAATAGGCCATTGAGCTATATACTCATCTCTCAAAACCCATAAGTCTACATATTATACATTTACATCAAGATAGGAGACACGTCTGACAGCAGCTCGATCCTGAACTCAATATCCCGTTGAGGGGGTAACACTAAAACCTCTTCTGGAAAGACATTTGGATAATATTCAACAACCATTGGAATCATTGACTACGGAACCTCTGATGATATCAACATAAGCTCTTCCATCACAGATGACAAAGAAGGAACACCACTCTAACCCATCTGTGGGTATCAATTACCAACCGACACTGATAGCTCTCCATCAGCATCAATGAACACCACAAACCTCTAGAAGCAATCCACAATAGACTATACTAAATAAAAAAAATATAAGATGAAGATTAAATGATATGGTTGTATTTATAAATATAGGAAATCTTCCCAAGTGCTGTTCTACCCTAGTACTATGTCGTTGTCTCTGCGTACTTCAATCAAGTCATCTCGACCTATAACTGGCATAGTCGATGCCAAGGGAACTAGAAGTCTCTCTAAGTCAAGTACCACAGCATGGAAAAGGTCATTTTATATGAAGTAGTGTGTCTATATTGGGTCAAAAAAGGCATACATATAAGTAGAAAACAAGTAAAGGGTACCTCGAACAATGTCTGGATTGCCTGGTAGTAGAAATGTTAAAGCATGAAGCTGACCAAAACCTGCTCCATGTACTCTCTGACGCTGATGATGACCACCACCATAGCCATGCTATACTCTCTAAGGATGGGAAGAATCCCAGGGCTGTACTCTACCTACCTCATCTTCTCTCTACTGATCAAAAACTGGTGCATCCTGTTGCTACTGCCTCAGATGAAATTGCCTCAATGGAGGAACCTGAAGTGGAACACACAATGTACTCTAACTACTCTAATATTTCAGTCACTCTCACAATATATGAACTCAACATACACAAGAAAAACATGTTTATGATCTATTGGAATTGTTATGAGAACTTACACCTCTGGAGAAACGAGATACTGGGGGCATGGACCTACCCCCGACCAAATGGATACTTTTCTTCCCTAAAAAATGGGAAGCCCTGACATCTTATCTATTCCATGAGGAATCCCGATGAATCCCATCTCATTATGATCTTGTTCTATATAACATTATTTCAATGACCTCTTCATTCATCATCACCTCAAGATATTTCGTCAGCATAAATGGGGTGACCTAGTGCTAGATCTCTGGGCACAATGCCTCCTTAAAATGCCTCACCTGGGCCTCCTCATCAAGAAATAGGTCAGAAGCATATTTTCCGAGGTTACTGAAATATATCCCAAACTCTCGCACCCTAATGATTCCCTACTAAATTGTATGTAGATTCTATCAACTTTCTTCCTTCACAGTCGAAGAAACAAACTCGGCTATGAACTTCTCTCGAAACATCTCCCATGAGACTGTAGACTCCTCGTGATCCCAATGGAACAAGAACCACAACTACCTCATTTACCGTTACAGCATCATCACAACCAATGAAAACCAATGATCCTTCTAAGCATGGATCAAACTGAAAGCTATCTCAACCTCCTACAGCCAAAATTCTATGACTACATCTGAAATTGATCCCTCATACTTCTATAGAATACAGCACTGAAACTCGTAGAGTGTCCTCCTCTATGTGTCATCGTCGTGAATGACTACTTTGTGGTGAACTACTGGTACATCTTGTTGTACATCTTCTGGTTGAACCTAATGAGGATGTCGACCTAGATCCAAGCTTGCAAAAGAACATGCAGGTAAAGATTATAAACATGTAATATGGAAAACATTAACATTAATTAGTTGTTTTCTTTTATTAATTTTATGTTAACTGATCCCATGTTCTATTCATTCAAACACATGTATACAAGATTATGAGGCATGATCCTTTACATGGATTCTAACCTGAAATAGGTATCACCTCATTTTGTTGTCATTGTAAACTGAAAGGTCTGTGCATCAAATCACATGGGGCCCTAAATACCTATGTCTAAGTCAGTCTCTAGGGTTTATAGTGCTTTCTAAACATAGTTTACACTGTTAACCTACCAACTGATGCAACCCCACTAATTCCTAACACCAAACTCAATCCTATCCATCAACCAGACCTTTGATACAACTCTATCATGACTTCCTCCCCATAAATGGAACCCCTCCTAGGCCTGTGATGTGAGAAGATAGATAATGACCCCCCGAGTCCCACCTCTAATAGGCCCCAAGTTGGTGACTAACACTGTTGGTATAATAATCACACAGATGGGAGGCATTACCCTCTAAGAGAAAACATGTGAAAGAGAGATATAAGATAGATAGAAATCAATCCCTACTTAAACTTCAATTAAAAAAACCAATGTACACATATACAATGTCATGAAAAACAACTATAACTCAAATTCGAAAAACTGCAAGTACAAAAAAAAATGTAAGACGATAGTGACCACAAAGCCCAAACAGATCCTACAAAATCCTAGTATAGCTGTAACCATCAAGATCTCCAACCTGCACCATGCGACCGGAAGAAAACAATTGATATAACGTTGGGTGATTATAATATTACACTTAGTAGGATCCTCCCATGCAAGAGAAAAGAAATCATGGTAATGAAAAGTGAACAACAAGTGAAACTAAATCGTCACCTAAATAGGTATACTTTGTTCCCAACCTCACCATGGATACTCTCACCATGTATCACATGCCAAAGTATATAATATAAAAAGAATATCAAGGGTACATCCCTACCACTTCCTCACTGGTTTTCCGCATTGCCCCAATGTTGCACGTCCTAAGCCATCTCCCTCTAAAAATGCTAGCCCAAAGACACCATGGTGAGAACCACAAAATGCACCTTGAGAAACAAAAAACATGACCATAAACACCTCGGTGAAGCACAACACCATCCTCACAACAAAAAAAACAAAGTAATTTTTGGGAGCCAACATAACCCACGCAATGTGTGTCCTACATCATGTATTATACTCCAATCCATAATAGACCATATGCCAAGTAAGGATCCTCAATACATCCCAACATATACACGTTATACCTATAGTAACCCAAGGAAACTACATCTAAAATATATGTGTTTGAAATAACCATAATCCATTACAATCCTCTACACACATATATAGGTAAAACTAACTACCTGTATATTAGCACAAATAACTATGAAGATAAAAGAGTGGGGACAATGGGGGAAGTCATCCATCCATCCTATGGTGACCAAACAGTTCTTACATTAGTTTGAAATAATTTTAATGATAAAAAACAAAAAAACTACACAATTAGGATCAAAATGTTTAGTGTCTTGGAAAAACTAGGACCACACACAACCTTTACGTCATAAAGAAAAAACATTTATTGAATTCCATCTTCTTTAGCTTCTTATAGGATCTTGAATTCACCTTAATACAAGAAGTCACATGAAGATATACATCAAAAAGGGGAGTGTTAAAAGCCTAGTAAGAGGATATATAAGTGCATGAAACAATATAACAAGGGTTTATCATAACATCATCATCATAA
Organism: Viscum album; assembly: GCA_963277665.1. NCBI lineage: Eukaryota > Viridiplantae > Streptophyta > Magnoliopsida > Santalales > Viscaceae > Viscum > Viscum album. The sequence goes on along the minus strand of OY728134.1, from coordinate 408,055,352 downwards.
AAATTAGGAGAGGGATAATTAATTAGAGGCATGGATTGTGGCAATGCATAAAAATAAAACATCATGTCTTTGTGGTCAACTACCCAACATAGTTGTGAACAAATAATGCATCACGTTCACAGATCAATTAACTTTAAATCTTGAGATTAATAACTTTATCCAATGTATTGGAGTTTTTTAAATTCTGGGTGCACCCGTTTCATTCACGCATTCATATTGTGCTATATAATTATTGGTGCACCTGTCACATCATGACATTTACATTATCATGAATGACCCATTGAAAATATGTCAATGATGAACATAAAATAACCCATGGAAAGAAATGGGTTTAATATTATAAATAATACAACCATAAACATTTTTTCTCCAAAATAAATATGGAATATCATTCTTATCATAAAACCATTAACCATGAGTAAAGAGTGAAACTGTCTTCAAAAAGTAAAAGGGATGTGTTTATTTGAAAAAAATATTAATTTTCAAAACATTGGGTGTTTCATAAAATAAATTAGTGAACATTTATATACCAAAAATTGTATGATAATGATGAATAGATGATTTTTAATTCTTATCCATGCATAAAATGGGTCAAAGAAGGAAAACCCAATGAATGGGAGTTGGGTTCGAGAATATTTTCTTACCTAGTATCCAAACGATTTCATCACATTAATTTACTATATAATCATAATTTATTAATTAATTAGAAATTAAATAACCCTTTAATACCTTAATTTTATTCATTATGGATTTATTAAGTTACTACATGGGTCTTTGGATGAGTTATATTGTTTCTGTTCATTGTATGGGAGTGCTCATTTTCATTTTTTTCATGAACAGTTCACTTGAAGTCATGGATGGATATTTTTATAAAAAGTTTATAATAACCAGAATTATTAATAAATAATATTAGATACATTATATAGGTATTAATGATGATTTTTTTTATATACCATGTGGATGAATCATTAGATATAATTTTATTGATAAACATTTGGATTAATTTGGCGGTTTTGATCACAATGAACTTGTTTGTTTTATTATTTTATATCAAGAACTTATAAGGATTAAATAAAATTAAATACAATAAAATAAAAATATTATTATATTTTTCAACCATTAAAAATGTTTCATGATCATTGTAGAATATGGAAATGGAAATTATAAACCCATTGTCCTTGAATGTGATAAATCAACACATCTTAGACAATGTTTTCATTTTTTGTATAAAAGGAGAGGGGAGGATAGTTTATGATAAACTATACCATTTGAATAATATAATTCTAGTTAATTTCTGTTATTGGAGTTATCATACCATTCGGTTGAAGGAAGGTGAGTAAAGAAAAAAAGAAAAGAAAAGAACTAGAAATAAAATAAATGAACTGGAGAGAAGAATTTACCTCTTGTGTTTATCTCTTTTCAGAGTCTCTGTAGGGAAGAGGTTTTTGTTTTTTATTATACCTAGTGATCATGGACATGAGGGAGGGGATTGGGAAGATATTTTGGGATAAGTTCTAAAAGGATTTGATCTTGATAGGTGTGAAGTAATGAGGGTGTGAGGGGTGGTATTTATAGTGGAGGGGAGAGGGGTTTTCTCAATATTATATTCATTAATTGATTATTTCACCAAAAGTCAGTAAATAATAATGATTACATGACCAATAATATTAATTAGTGAATGTGATTTCAATATTTAGGTACATACATCACTCATGTTGTTAAGACTATTCTATTTATATTATAATGTATTTATACAGTATGTTAATGTATTTTAGTATTCTGCAGAAAATTCAGGTATTTCAGAAAAATCTCAAAAATTCACCCTAATTATTTTTAAATGTGTAGAATAAAAAAATAAACTCCATTTTGTGAAAATAATTTTATAAATATGATTAATTAAAGTTTTAATTAAAATCAAAATTTACATGAAAAATACAGATTTTAAAATTAAAACTGATTCTATGATACTTTAAAAACATACATAAGGTCTTATAAAATAATATTTAATCCAAAAGACATAGAAATGTTAATTTACAAAAACATTTTAGGAAAATACTTTTTTTTATAATTAATTAATTATAATTTTATGACTTACAAAAATACCAATACTTTTACAATGATCATATTGACACTTATAAAATCCCTAAGTTTTATTTAATCCTTCATGGGAGAGGTTATGAATATTTTGGATGATTTTTTATTCATGAGGGTCATTTTACTATTCATAAGGGTAGGTTACTATTTGAAAAAAAAATAAGTTTTCATATCAGGATCCAAACATCTTACTAATCAGAACCATGTATGTCAGATTTTCAAAATTCAAAACACGAAAGTGGAAAATTTATGTTTAAAGGTCACATAGTAGTTCATTCAATAATGATGTGGGATTTGTTTTCCTAATGTGATTTTATATGATTATTACATTAATACAAGAAGGGATAAATTGCATTGATAAAATTTTGGGTCGTTACATTCTTCCCCACTTTTAAAATTTCTCCCTTGAAATTTCATTTTATATAAATAGGCGAGGTTACTTCTCCTTAATCGCATCATTTGGTTCCCAAGTTTTCTTCATACTTATGTTTCCTCTACAAAAATTTTACAAGGTGTGCTGTATTTTTGTGTAAAACTTTATCTCTCCAGTCCATAATCATTAATGGATGCTCCTCATAAGAGAGATCATCTTCCAGTCATACCACCTCAGAGTTCAGTACATGGGAGGGATCTGGTATATACTTCTTTAGATGTGATATCTGAAACACATCATTATCTTGAGCCATATTATATAGAAGATCAAGTTGATAGGCCACAACTCCTATGTGGTCAAGGATAGTAAAGGGGACAATGTACATTGGGCTTAGATTCCCCTTCATTCCAAACTACATGACTCTATTCCATGATGATATTCAAAGGTATACATTATCTCCTACTTCAATCTCTAAATCCCTTAAATATTTTTTCATATAGCACTTTTGAAACTTTGAGTAGATTTTATAAGTTACTGGATGTCTTGAACCTTCTCATTCATCTCTTGTACTTGATCAGGTCAATATTGCATTCGTTCTTGAACATCAACCCAAAAAATTGGATTTCTACAACTCTTTCCATACCAAACATCATATGGATCCATCTGGATACTAGAGTAGAAGATATTATTTAATGTGAACATAACAAATGGGAGATGTTGATCCCATCCACCTTTTCATTTTAAAGATCGGGCTCTTAGCATGTCTTCTAGTGTTTTGATATTCCATTCAGATTATCCCTGAGTTTAGGGGTGATAGTCCATGAAAAAATTTAATATAGTACTATAATAATGTTTACGAGTCCTCCAATATTTAGATGGGAACCTTGGATCATGATTAGGGATAATCAATAGGGGAATACCAAGAAGTCTCACCACTTCCTTCACATATATCTTTGCAAGTTGTTCAAGAGATAGATCTTCCTAGATAGTGATAAAATGGGATGTCTTGATGAGTCAGCCAACCATTACCCATATCACATTATTACCCTTGGACGTATTTAGGAGACCCGTGACAAAGTCCATAGTGACATTCTACTGTTTCTGTGTGGGTATAGGCAATGGTTGCATCATCCCTTTGTACATTCCTTTCTTTTCTTTAACTTGCTGACATACCAAGAACCATGAGATATATTCCTTAATCTCCTTATTCATGTTATCCCACCAGAAGTGTTATTATAGATCTTCGTATATCTTGGAGCTACTTGGATTTATAAAGAATGCTGATCTATGTGCATTGTCCAATAGCTCCCTCTTTATCTCGGGAGATGAAGGCACCCAAAGAAACTTTCCAAAATGAATCACACCATCATCATCGATATTGAACTCTTATTGTTTCTCTTCCTTTACTTCATTCACCTTATTTTGTATCTCCAGATCATCCCTTTATACCTCTCTAATATTCTATTGGATTGATGGTAGTGCAATCTTTTGGGAAGGGTAAGATGTATCCCCTTCCATAAGGATTTTCAAATCCATCCTTTGCATATCCAAAAAGATTGGGTCTTTCTCATCCATAAAATGGATAGAGAATGAGGTTCGTTTCTGTTTAGAGCATCATATTCCTTGTTCTCCTTTCCAATATGATAGTGAATAACGAAATTTTAGTCCTTGATTAGCTCTAATCATCTCTTTTGATGCATGTTGATCTCATTTTGTGTGAATATAAGATTTCTGCTCTTGTGGTCGGTGTATATGTCACAATTTTCACCATAAAGGTAGAACAACAATATTTTCAAGGAAAAATCATGGCGGCTAGCTCAACATCATGCGTATAGTAATTCTGATCATTGATCTTCAACTTTTGTGAGGAGTAGGATATCACATTGTTATTTTGCATGAGTAAAAAACCATATTATTTATTTGAATAATCATTTTATATAACAAAAAATTATCTAATTATTAGTAATGAAAGTACAGGTGCAGTGATCAACCTTCTTTATAACTACATGAAGCTTCCCTCGCATTATTTTGTCTAGAAATACTTTGCCCCTTTCCTTGTTAACATTGTTACAAGAATGAAAATAGGGAGAAATTTCTCAAAAAATATTGGTAGTACCCAGATAATCAAGGAAAACTATGGATTTTTGTGAAATTGGAGGGTCTAGTCCATTCCTCAATCACCTTTGTTTTTTAAGGGTTCACATAAATTCCCTCACTTGTGATCACATGTCCTAAGAAAATGACTTGCTTCATCAAAAATTCACACTTTATGGACATAGCATAAACCTTATAAATTCTTAATGTTGTAAACATAAGTCTTACATGTTCTTTATGTTCCTCCATGATCTTGGAGTAGATGATAATATCATTGATAAAAATTACTACAAATTTGTTCAGGTAATGTCTGAAAACTCTATTCATAAAATACATTAAGATTGCAAGAGAATTAGTAAGTCCAAAGGGAATCTCTGGAAACTCATAGTACATATACCTTGTATGGAAGGTAATATTCTAAATATCTTCCCTCTTCACCTTTAGCAAATTCTATCATGAATGAGGATCCTCATTTGAAAAGTATTGAGCTCCTCTTAACTAATCGAACAAGTCATCAATCCTTGGAAGAGAATAATTTTTCTTTATGTTGATCTTGTGGATTTTCTAATGATCGATAAACAACTACATTGTTCCTTCATTATTCTTCACAAAGATAACTGGTGCACCCAAAGGTTATACACTATGGAATATTACCATTTGTCCAAATTCTCTTATAACTACATTTTTAAATCCTCCAGTTCGATAAGAGCCACACTATAGGGACATTTTGAGATAGGATTACCTCCGAGTATGAGTTCTATGGAAAACATTACCTCACAATCTGGGAGAAGTTTGGATAACTCTTCAAGAAATACATCACCTTTTTCCCTCATGATTGGAATTATTACTCGGTTAACAATTTCCTTTGACTCAACCATTTGAGCGTGGTATGCCTCTTAATTTGGAATCAGCACCCACATCATTGAAAGACCTTTAAAATGAGATTCATGATCTTCCATTCATTTGTAGGGGAGAATGAGATGCTTCAGAATATGAAAATATATTTCATTTTCCCAATAGTTTATATGTTTCTTATATAACGAGAGCTAATCCATTCCCATTATAGAATCAAATTCCACCATGGTAAGTATTAAAAGATTCACTGGAATTATATTCCCACATATGCCACTAGGAGAAGATTCAATCACTTGGGTTGTAGTGATTTCAGTGAATGGTGTTTTTAAAAATATTTCTACTTCATGGTTTCAGGGATATTATTTCATAGTTCTAGGACATTGGATGGTATAACAGAATGCAAAAAACCATTATCAAATATGAATTTCGTCATTTTTGATTGAATAGTATGTGTACCTTGTATAACTTCATTATCTTGCTCCACTTCAGCACAAGTGATGGAGTAAGCCTTCCCTTTTATCCTTTGGATTTTATGGCTGCTGACGCAGATTACCCTCAAGGACTCAAGGTTTAGTGTAGTGATTTTCATAGTGTCCTTTTTCCATGTAGTAATAGAATTGGACTCTGGGTGGTTTTCTCCTTTCTTCCAATACATTCCTTCTCATGTCCTTTTGACACTCTTGAGCATGGTGGCCTTCTTTCCCACAATTGAATCATTTCCCCATCCATTTAAGGTAGTTCCAATGGTGAATTTTCCAACATTTTTTCATGTGGTTGTTTGAGTTTTCTTCACACATTTATTATTAGATCCTTCATCTTGAAAATCCATATTTAAATTCTTATCACCATATCCATGGGACCATTCTCCAAACTCTATCTCCAAATTGACGTTACTCTAGAAAACATATTTATAATTCCCAAATTCATGAATTCCAAGATCCTTTTGAAGGTGTGTTTTTAAACCACTAAAGAATGCACAATTTTGTTATCACGGTTGATAACAAAACTCGATGCATACCTTGAAGCCTTTTGACATATTATTCTTAGTTTATAAGAAGTGCTACTTCCTTTTTCTTGAGATCTATGAATTATATCTCAATATTTGTACAAAGATTTCATGGGGTTTACTTTTAAAAAAACATGATCTTAAAGTCTTCCCATTCCATCCCTTCAATTTCAACTCTTGGATTGGTGTTATTAATCAAATCCCACCATTGATCGGACTCACCATCTAGAAGATAATCTACTCAAAATAACTTTTTTTGAATAAAAATAACTTTTAGTGATGAGTGAGAACTTCACAAACATCCACCATTTCAAATTTCAATCACCATAACAAAAAAAAGCAGGACAACAATATAGTACACCATGAAATTCACGTTAAAAAAACTATTTCAAAGGTAACAAACATAAAAATCATCATGGGCCATGGGTATCCTCATGCACACCATACGCAACAGTCCCCATAATTATTGAACAAATCCCATATCCAGAACAAGAAATATTATCTCCATAGAGTTGACCATCTTTTCTACAACTAGTGGATCAGAAGATCCACTAAACGTCGGTGGTTTTTACCGCTTAAAACACACGATATCCAGTTGCTCCATCTTTGGTGAAGGAGGGCGTTCCTCATTTTTTGAGGTTATTATTCATAAACTAAGATAGTTTGGTAAGCATCTCCGTAATATTTTAAACTCTTCCTCCTAAAGAAATGGGGTTGTCGTTATGGAAATTGTTTCATTGGCCCTCTTATAGGTTGTTGGCATAGTTTCTGTTGGTTCCCACTATTTTATAAAATAGAAAAGGTTTGAACAAAAAATAATTCAAAAAATCCTTGATAACTTATCCATTAGTGAAATCTATAGTAAAATCATATCTTATGGGATCCTTATTTTTAACAAGGATTCTTGTGTGAATATTTGTACTTAGTCTTGTACTAATGGTTTTCTATAGGATTCACTAATCCAAATTCCCAAATTAACTAAATCTTTCCTCTAACACCAACTATAAAGACCCTACTTTCCTTAAATTAGTTTGACATCATTTTTATGATAATCAACATAAAAAAATAAGACAAAGAGGTTCTAAATATTTACTTTCTTGGGAAAACTAGGACTATACATAACATTTACAACATAAAGCATAAAAATTTACATAATTCCTTCTTATCTGCCTTCTTATTGGATCTTGACTTCTCCATAGTACATAAAGTCTCCTGAAGATAAACATAAAAAATGGGTGAGCTAAAATCCCAGTAAGGGGATAGATAAGAACACGAAACAATATAATATGGGGTGGGAATAACATCATCATCATAAAAATCATGAGAGGGGTCATTAGGTAAAGGCATGGATTGTGGAAATGCATAAAAATAAAACATCTTGAATTAGTGGTCAACTACCACATATAGTTGGGAACAAATATGACATCATGTCCATGCATCATTTCAATATAACTAATTTGAATAATTACTTTACCCGTTGCAATGGAGTGTTATATAATTCTGGGTTCACCCACCACATTCGAACTTTCATATTGTGCTGTATAATTCTGAGCGCACCTATCACATCCTAACATTTATATTATCATGCATGACACATATAATTTTTATCAAACCTGTACATTAAATAACCCAAGGAAACAAATGGGTTTCACATCATATAGAATACATTCATAAACATTTAGCTCCCAAAATAATGAGGAATATCATTGTTGACATAGCCCCATTAACCATGAGTGAAGAGTGAAACACTCTTCAAAATGTAAAAAATAATGTGTTTATTTGAAAGAACAGTTCTTTTGGAAAATATTTTATTTTTCATAAATTCATTTAGAGAACATTTATATCATTGAAAAAGAAATATAATAGAGAATAAATTATTTTTAAGGCATAGACATACTGAAAATGGGACAAAGAGGGAAAACAAAATGAAAGAGAGTTGGGTTCAAAAATTTCCCCTTACCTTGTATCTGAATGATTTATTCAAATTAATGTCTTGTATAATACATTATATTCATTAATTAGAAATCAAATGACCATTATATAAATTAATTCTATTAATTATGGATTTATTAAGTTCCATTATGGTTCTTTGGATGAGATATAGTATTTACGTTTAATGTTTGGGTGTATTTATTTTCTTTGTTTTCATGAATGGATCACTTGTATTCATGGATGGAAGTTTGTATAAAATGTGGATAACAAAAATATTTGTTAATAAAATATATTAGGGACATTCTAGAGATATTAATTAAAAACTTTTTATATACCATGAGGACAAATCTTTAGATCGAATTTAATGCTAAACGCTTGGATTAATTTACCGGTTTTGATCACAAGGAACTTTTTTGTATCGTTATTTTACATAATGAATGTATAAGTTTTACAATACATTAAATAAGATAAAAAAATGATATAATGATCTGGTTCAAGCATTAAAATGGTTTCATGACCTATATATAAGATGTTAATGGAAATAAAAAACCATTCATCCTTGAATCTGATAAATAAACACATCTCGGACGGTGTTGTCATTTATTGTCTTAAAATAAGGGGAGGACAGATTATGATAAAATATACAATTATCATAATATAATTACCATAAATGTATAATACGTGAGTTTTAATACCATTTTAATGAAGGGATGTGAAGAAATGAAAAATTAAAGAAATTAACATGAAATAAAATAAAAAAATCGGAAAGAGGAATTTACATCTTGAGTTTATCTCATTTAATAGCCACTTTAGGGAATAGGTTTTGGTGTTTTTATCAGACCAAGTGCTACTGGACGTGGGGGAGGGTATAGGAAAGATCTTTTGGCAGAATTTGGACATGTCTTGAATCATGATAGGTGTGATGTAATGAGTATGTGAGGGGTGGTAATTATATTGGAGGGGAGATGGGTTTTGTCAATATTATATTCATTAATTTATTATTTCTCCAAAAAATAAGAAATAGTGATGATTAAATTCCCAAAAATCTTAATTAGTGAATGTGAGTTCATGATTTTAGTGCTTACATCACACATGATGTTAGGAATAGTTGATTTAGATTATAATGTATTTAAACGGTAAGTTAATGTATATTACTATTCACAAAATAATCAATTATTTCATAAAAATTCCAGTAAATAACCCTATAAATTTTTTGATGCGTAGAATAAAAAAATAAACTCCATTTTTTTAAAATGATTTTCTAAATATGAATATTTTAAATTATAATTAAAAACAAGATTTACTTTAAAAATACTAATTTTAAAATGAAAATTGATTCAATAATTCATTCAAAAATTACATGAGGTCTTATATAATTATCTGAAAAATTGAAGAAATATAATTGTTAATTAATGAACACATTTTAGGAAAATAATTTTCCTTTTAAATTAATTAATTAATTTTAATTAATTATTAATGACGTAAAAAAATACCAATACTTTTACTATGGTTATATTGTCACTTATAAGATGGTTAAATTTTTTTAATCATTCATTGGTGATGTTACTATTATTTTAGACAATTTACTATTTACAATGGTCATAAAAATATTCATAAGGATAGGTTACTATTCGTAAGGGTAGGTTACCATTCACAAAAAAAAATAAGTTCTTCCTTTCAGAATCCAAACATCTTACTGATCACAACCGTTTATGTCAGATTTTCAAAATTCTAAACACCGAAGTGGAAAATTGATGTCTAAAGGTCGCAAAATTGTTCATTTAATCATGATGTGGAATTGTGTCTCCAAAAGTTATTTTATATGATTATAAAATTACTACAATAATGTATAAATTTCATGGATAATAGTTTGGTTCATTGCACATCCTCCCACCAGGAGTTTGGGGAAAACACCCCCTAGGGCTCAGAATCCCTGAGGGGTCAGTCACCCAAACTGATAGGGTGGGGTAGCGTATAGAAACACAAAAATTACAAGATATAAAATATCCTACAACCATGCTGTGGGAAAACCTAGTATTAGACACAACAACAACTAACATCTCTCAAACTCCCAGCTACCACTGTTTAGTCTAGATATCATATAAGCACGAAACCATTTAAACCGCTTTATTAATTTTTTTCATTACATTTTGATCTTTTTAACATTACATTTAATTAATTCATTAACCATTAATTAATAATTAATTGACCATTTCATGGTCCACATTTCAATTCAAATGCATCACGACAAAGCTTCACGACCTTCAGGAATAACAGAACCAAAACCAAAACATCTCAAAAATACCTCCTAGGCATTGCATCCCAGAAATCTCCAACCACATGGTTTTATCATCATTTATTTAAAAATTTATTAACATAATTTTAACATTCCATATTTCCCTTCAATCTAGAAATGAAAAACTAAGATACCAAACACAAGGTGTTTAACACGATGAGTAGATGGACAACCTGTTGAGTCTTTTCCACCTATAGTAGCAACATAATCCCATCCATCCCGAAGAATCTATACATAGGAAACACATGGAATACCACGCACATATTCAACTCCTTTAAAAGGAGGGTAATCGGGACTAACTGCCTCAATATGTGGGGAAATTAAACCAGATAAACAAGCTTGAGATTCATCATTCAACCAGTTTCACATCAATGGGTAAGCCCAACTTCAACCTTTTCCTTCCTCATTGGTGTCCTCCTTGACACCCACACACATGAACAGATGCATCTCACCACTATAGGCTTCAACTGATCCGATAAACACTAGGACTCCTTGCACCACATACCACAACAGCCTCCCATGCTCAACAATCATAGGCTCACAACACAACACAAGTAGCAAGAAAGCTAACAACAAGCAATCAGGCTCTAAGCCCCAAACAAGGCATCCAAGCTTCACATGCAATGTCCACTCACCACTCCAAAGCACAAAAAACTCAACCTTCCTTTAAATAGAGTAAATTAGAATCCCACAAGGCATTATCCTTTAAAAACAACCTATTCATTATTCAATCTTGAATTAATTGATTCATTATTAGTAGGATCCAACTACAAGAAACCTAAACTACAAGCTATCATAACTACCACAAATTAATTAAACCATTAACTGGACATTCCATTAAAAATTATGAATCAACATGCTTTTGTTTTATTAAAAAACTTCGTTAACCATGCACAACTGCATCAATTTGATTATCATCAAAATTACAACAACAACCAGATTCATTTACATTCCCCATTATCTATAGTTAATTAATTATCAATTACATCCATATTTTTTTCTGTACCAATTTAAATCAAGAATAAACATACTAAACAATAAAGCCATAGATATCATACTATCTTTCAAATCAAGTGGAAAACCATTGTCACAGTGCAATGCAAAAACATTCAATCAAACCAATTCTTTTAATCTAGTTCAAATAATTATTATGTCAATTTCCATTGAAATCCAAAGGATAAACCATGATAACTCTACAATTTATAATGCATTATTAGAGAAGTATTTAATATCATACCTCAAATGGTCTTGGATGTTATTTTCTTGAGAATGTTCCATGAAATGGATCATGGTAGCTTCTCCCTACGATAATTTCATCCACTCGAGGATGCCTCAACATAAACGCACCTAAAAAAAATCAATAAGAATCCATTATAAACATAGAGATCAAGCACTAGAGCATAGAAATGTCAATAAAAACCAAATAACGGAGGTATATCTTACCTTGGATCGGAGACAGATCAAAGAAGGATTGCCAAGATTGATACTTGTCAAAGGAATCTCTAAAATTCTCTAGAGTGGTTGATAAGGTCATTTGGGACGAGAGGAAAGAAAGCCTCATCCATAGGGTTTGAAAAACCTGTGTGGCTGATATGTTTATAAAACACCTAGTGGTTGGTCTGTACCTGATGTGTACTTCCCCGTCATATCATGTACTACCTTGAGTTCGACATACACTAAAAAACCCATCACCTCATCACCTATTTTATTTTTCTAAACCTCGAATGGTACACATACTATAGGCCTTTGTCATGCTATGTACCCCCTCTACACCAATATTTCTATGACCAAACTCATCCATACTTCCTCTAAGCCATCTCCATGCACCTAAGTATTTGAAATTATTCAAAGGGATGATCAATGTGGATCCGAGAACTTAAAATAAGAATATGTTATCTCAGATGGTTCTTCTTCCACCCACATAGCTTGTGGTATGTTGCCTCTAGGATTGGGGTTCCCATTATATTTGAGAAGGAGGTAGAACGTGTGAGGTATGACCATTTTGCAATAATTTCAGTTGAAGTTTATGTTTCATCAATGTTTAATAAAAATTCTTTTATTGGTGTAATCTAAATTGCATATTGAATTATCAATTGAATATTAGAGGGTTTCTGATCTATGTTTTAATTTCAAATAAATTTTCCATGTTTCTGATAAATGTTGTAGGAGTCTTCTTTGTTCTATATGATATAACCATGGACACTCATCTTATAATTTCAGGTCCAAGAAAAAAGGGGATTCAGCTCCAACTTTAGGGAAACAGATCAAAAAACCTTCTATAGGGATGTTGGTGAAACATCATATGTTATAGTCCTTGTGATGGGCTAGACATGGATGTGTGTGGTGGAGAAATCCAATTTTAATGGTGGGATCAAATTAATTTTTCAAATTTAAGGCTAGTGTAGGGAGATATATGTTCTTCATGGAGGTGGTGATGCATATCAGAATTTATTACACTCACATAGCTCTAATGTGTTGGAGTAGATCGCTAAGGAATCAGATGATAAAATATGTCAAAGTAAGAGGAATAAGCATCTTGTGGACTATTTTTCTCATCCATGGAATGTTTCCACATTTTTATCTTGATGGTTCTTCTATCATCAAGGATGTTGTGGGTACTGATAATCATGTAATGCCCAAGACGTAGGCTTGATATGTCTCATAGATTGATTCAAGCCACATGTAGGATGATGAGGTTTTGGTTACTAAATATGCATCACTACGGGCAGTGGTTGCTACGACCTCTAAGGAGGGAGGATTTGAAACTCTTTATAAAGTATTTACATTGAGGATATTTCATTGGATTAATCTAGTAAAATATAAGAGTTGGATGATAAATTCTACTAACTTGTCAGTAATATAAAAGTCAACTTAGGAAAGGGGGTGGACATGGATAAAAAAAAGATCGTCTTGAAGAGGAAGTATGTGACCATGTTATTTGTGTTTCACTCGTTCGGAAGACAACCGATGGGGTCCGATCTCCCAATGGATTTTGGTTTCTATAGAAACAATTTCACATTCTTTGACATTATTATCATATTCATTAGTAGGGATGTATTTAGGGAAGAATTTGACAACACCACACCTTTTCAACATGATCTTGATATCAATGACACTGGAGGTCAGGACTCTGATATTCATAATGAGATGTCATTGAGAATGTATGATCAAGACACTAATTATAAGGCTTCTAAACAGTTAAAGTGAGGTAGATTTTTGGGATCTCATGGTGGGTCTCAATGAGGTGGCAGACATAATAGAAGATGACTATTGATTGACCCTTTACTATTAGTGGTTCTGTATGTTCCACTTTTATGCATTTCACATTTTCCTTATGTACCTTCTTTTTTAATAATTATTGGGACCAAGTGTTTTAAATCATTGGTCTCACCATTCCAATTATATTTATGAAAATAATTTTATATTTATAAATATTTTTTTATAATTTATTATATATTTAATAATATTTATATATATAATGATATATATATATTTTTAAATATTGATTTATAAATATATAATTATAAACATATTTATAAATATAATAATAAATAAATATAAATATTTTTATGAATATTTTTTATAATTTATTATATGTTTAATAATAAAATAAATATATATATATAGATATATAAATATTTATTTTTAATATATAATTATAATCATATTTCTAAATATAATAAGATATAAATATAAATATATTTATAAAAATATAATTATCAAAATATATTTATATAAACATTTAAAATATATTTATAATTATATAGAAATTTATTTATATAAATATATATTTACAATTATAAATAATTATAATTATAAATATATAAACATTTATATATATATATATATTATAAATATATATAATTAAAAATATACATTTCTAAATACGATTTTATTTACCTATATATATATATAATTTCAAATCTATCTCTATAAAAAAATATTAATAACTATATAATATAAATGTATTCGTAATTTTATAATTATTAAAATACATTTATATGTACATTTAAACTATATTTATAAATATTTTTCACATTAAAATATAAATTTATATATTTATAATTATATATATATATATATATATTGTATTTATTTATAATTCATAATAATAATAATTACAATAATGTTTAAAAATAATAATAAATGGTGGTTGTGGGGGCGAGGTGTTCGAATGGGGAAAAAGATCAATTGTCTTATTAGGTTAACTCAATGCGCAAATTCATATCGCACTAATGTACCCTATTTCCCAAAATATCAGAACCCAAATCCCATAAAATAAAAAAAACCCTGCTAATATTTTTCATTCTGAATCGAGCCCCTTCGATTGAGAGTATGGATTTATAGAGGATCAGGAGCTCTAATTATGATTCATGAATTCCATGGATGTGATGGTAGTGGTAGAAAGGTGTCACGGTAGCATATATATAATTTCTAGTAGGCAGTTATCGGTAGTGACTCCAATGGTAGTAGGAAATATAGTGGTTGTAAAAGAGGTGGGAAATGGTAGCGATAATCTGTAATGGCTAGTGGTTTCAAAGAGCAGTGACACATCCCATGTGGTAGCATTCGATGGTGGGAGGGACCAATGTTCACAGGTGATGGTGGAACACTGGGCACTACCACAAATACATATTTACACAACACAACCCTTTATCAGTGCTAAAAAAAGGATGACAAAAGAGGTTCAATTATCATCACAAGAAAAGCGCTAATAAAATGTGCTTTTAACAATGCTACAGAAGGGATGTTAAAAATACCCCTTTATCAACTTTTTTAGAAATGATAAAGGTAATCCCTTTATCATTAGCTTTTAACATTGTTAAAGGGACCCCATTTATCAACACTTTTGTTAGTAGCCCTGCTAAGGGGCGTCTTTATTAGCAAAATGTCTCTAGCAATAATAGTGTCTATTTCTAAAAATATATATTTCATTAAAAAAAATATTTATATATTTATATATTTATATTGATAAAAATATAATATATATTTCTTAAATATTTTTTAGATAAGGATAAATTGGTATTAACTCAAAATATATATGATATTTAGTGAAAATGGATAAAAAATAATTAAGTAAAATAATTTTAATTACTAATTTTTAATTATTATTTATTAATATCTATTTAATAACAATTCAACACTAAAAAATAAAAATAAAAAGAAAATAACTAAAATAATTTGAAAATGTAACCAAAAGTTCAAAAAAATGATTAGGGTGTCTGTTTGGGATCTACCATGTATCAAATTGACGTCTGTTGTGATCTCCACACCCCTTTTGATAGAGGCAAACCACCTTCACATTCTTAGAGGCCAAAAATTGACTAGAAGACCTTCAAAACTGAGTTTTTTTTTTGGGGTACCCCAATTTTTTAACATTCAATTGATTTTAATCCTTATTTAAGGGGGACTTCTTGACCTTTTTTCATATGGTACTGAATTTATTCCTCGGGATTACATTCATATTGATACTATGGATTTAAAATTTGAACATTTTTCATAATGTACCATTATTTATAATCAAATATATAACTATATAAACATATTTTCTATATATTTACACATAAAAATTCAATTTTATGAATTAATAATTAGACATATTTAGATATAAAATATATTTCAAAACATATAAACATTTTCTAAATGAAAAACAATATCTATTTTATTTAGAATAAAAATCAATGAATATATATATACATATACAATTAAGGTATATATAATGTTTATATATATAAATATATTTCTGTCTGTATTGAAAAACACACACATATATATATATATATATCTACATATTATAAAATGCACATATAAATATTAATATATAATATATGAAGATAAATATAAATATGTATAATTATTTTTATAGATTCACACAGACATATATATGTTTGTATGTATTTATAAACACACAAACACGCAAAAAATAAATATTATACATATATTTATATATTTATATATATATATAATTAAAAAAATTAAATAGATAAAAATGAAATGAAATATATATAAATATAAATATATATCATAATTTAAAGAACAAAATGATATGGGTGGGTGGGAAATGCATGAGATTTTGAGGGGGGAGGTCTCAAATTAAAATCTCAACAAAGGTAGGGGCACACATGTGTAGGATGAGGTAGTGCATAGTGCTCTTGGAGGGGGGGATTGGGATTCCTATCACTATTAAAGGGAGTGTGAGTGGATATACAAGTTATTTTAAATGGGTAAGGGCGAGCAATGATAAAAGGGGTTGGTCTTCCCTCCAAATTTGCAGAATAACTTTCATTTTTAAAAATTTATTTTTTTGAGTATTAGTATGAATTTTTAGAATTGATGAAAGGGATCTTTTGTAAGACAAAAAAATAGATAAATGATATTTTTTTCATCACTTTTGTTTAGAGTTTCTAAAAGGTTCATTAATTGGCATTTTTTGTTAGCACTGATATAACGATCCCACTTCAAATAGTGCTTTGATTATCAGCACTATTTTTGCACTACAAATGCCCTTCTGCACAATTTTAAAGGCCATATCTATAGTAGTGGAAGTACAACATGGATGTAGCTAAAAATATGTGTTCTCCCCTATACATCGTATGGACGATATCTCACAGACATCCCTAGTTTCATCACTACAATACAACAATGGTCATGAACTCCCTTTCCCTTGGAAAGTGTGAATAATACACTCATCAAACCCATAGCACATCAGTTATGTGCTATGGAGTCCTCTTCTTCATTATGTTGGATACGCACTATGAAGTAACAAACATCACGGTTATAGTGGATCAGTCCCTGGTACACATCACAATCTCACTTGACTCGCCAACTTACCCGACCTAGTAAGCTTCGGCATACCTTTTGTGTGCACATGTGTGGGATCTACCTCCCATTCTCCTCTCCCCTCTCGAAATGGTTGGATTCCCATAAGGTCTGCTAGTTCATATTCATGGGGATTGTGGATGAGCTACAACACTCACACTATTTAGTTATTTAATGTTAATATATTTTTCATGTAAAATTTATGACCATCAGTACTCACACAAAAAAATATATATTCACAAGTACATACATATCAAAACATTTTTATATGGAAAATTAAATGGATTTTTATTATTTTAGATAAAATGAAAAACTATTTTTTATTTATATATGATTTAAATATTTATAAATATTCTTTATATATAATTACGATTAAATATTTTTTTACAATATTAGTTTTTTACATATAATTATGTAAAATATTTATATTTATATGTATATATGTATATTGAAAGGAAATGTGTGCCTTTTATTAAAATATTAGAAAAAGAAACATCACACAAGTTTGGACGAAAATAATCAAATCATTAATTGATCCCGAAAGGCCTACAAAGAGGTATGAAAATGGTCAACGTGATTAACATCAATACCAATATAGGAAAACTAAAATGATGATAGATTAGAATACATAAACATTATGTTTTCCGAAATAGATCCAAAAAACATGAAGAGCCCCTTCACCTCAAACCAAAGTGTTGACGATAATTTGAAAATAAGATATTGTCCAAAATAACCTCACAATATGAAACTAATACCTAAGAAAAAATTAACCTACTTTGAAAATGGACTAGAAGATCCTCTCAAATGTAGAAAAAATACAATAGAATGTTTAAAAACCGTGGTATCCAAACTAAAATATCAGTTTTATAGGGATTCCATATAATTTTTTAGAAATAAAATACATTTATGGTGTTGTAAAGTGTTTTATTTCAATACATATCTTCTAAAAGTGTTTTGAAAATTCAAAAAATCCCTACTATTATTTGGAAAAGTTTGTTAAGTGTTTATGATTTTATTCATCATATGATATGCTCTAAAGTATTTATCTCACACAATCACATTATGTTATGAAGAACAAGGAATATCATTATTTATTTATAAATAGAAACATCAAAATATGATTTTATATTATGATATCTGACAAAAATCACTCAATAAATACATCAATATAGAAATGGAAATATAGTAGTAATTTATTATTTTTAGGAATACAAATAGTCAGAAGAAACTGAAAAGAAGTGAATTTTTCTATCGGTAACATTTTCTCTTAAAATATAAATTTATCTTAGGGAATGTCAAAGACTGATTATCTTACATAGACAAATATCTTTATCTTATGAAAAACATATCTGATGGTGAATAGTATGATCATATGATATCCTTATAAGATTTTATGGTAAATAATGTCTTCATTATACATTCTAATCTCGCGATATGTCATTTTATACCTTTTGAGTACATTAAA
This sequence comes from Viscum album, assembly GCA_963277665.1. Lineage (NCBI taxonomy): Eukaryota > Viridiplantae > Streptophyta > Magnoliopsida > Santalales > Viscaceae > Viscum > Viscum album. Next base: position 408,036,418 of record OY728134.1, on the reverse strand, counting down.
AAAATGTAATATTGTCAATGTAATGAATGATTGGTCAGCACAAGACATTCCATGAATAGAAAATATCCGAGTGTAAGAAAATATTTGATTCTATGGTCATAAAAGTATTTCCATATTTGGAAGAAAGTAATACATAATATGCTTATCCTATCATATAAGGTGCTCTATATTGATCAATAAACTATTATAACTAACCCTTTCTCATGTTCAAAATAGTATATATAAGGAATAGTTGGAAACAACAATATATGGATGTATGTGTGGAACAAAGAATTTGAAGGGAACAAAATAGGGTTTCCCCTTTCAAATATCAGAGATATATACATATTGAAAATCAATATTTCATATGAAAAGTTAATTAACATCATATTTTGCACTAAATATCATCCTGATATATTTTCAATGTTTATATTTTCTCAGGATGAATCTGCATCTACTATCAGTTGTCACTTGAAAATGTGTTCTGTGAAATTTTCTGAAATCCTGTATAATTTCTCCTCTGCTTTCACTCTGTGTATTAGTGTGGTTAATACAGAGGATATATCCTATAAAGGGAAAGCCTGGTAGAAAGCTCTTAAACCATTTTATTAAGTAACAACTTCTTGTACTCAGCTGGGAGCCCCCAGTAAATGGGTTATTTAGTGAAAATCAAAATGATCACGAAGTAGAGTGTTTATGTAGTACACTAGGGGATTTATATTTCCCAAACCACTATAATCCTGTGTATTACATTTTCTTTCATAATTTTTAAAATTTCTGCAACAAATATTCTGAAGAAAGAAAAAAGGATTTTCATACGTCAAAGATGGTTGTCTATATATCAAAGAATATTTTACAAACTCAATTCTCCCTCCCTCTTGAGTTACTCAGACTGTTATTATCTAGGAAAAAAATAGTATCATAATATGTTACTTTTGAGTTCACAACTATCAAAATATGATGTTCAAATATATATTTTCCAAATGGATACTATGGTTGATAACATAGAAGTTATCTCAATGATTATATCTATGTAGTTTAATGGTGAAACTATGGTTTTTTGAAAGTGTGCATGGTCATTTATCTGAAGAATCTTGATCAAAAGTATATCTCAAAGTAGTTAATTCCAATGAAATTCCAAAAATAGTACCTAAAAAATGGGGTTCTACAGTTCAATAAAACTATGATCTAAATTCCTAAGCAACGAATGTTATTATATGCAAGTTATGATAGGATGAGTTTAACCAGATCTTTCAATGTCAGACAACAGCTTAAATGTGGACTACTATAGTAGTATCATATGTATGTACTAACAATGTGATGGATATCAGATATAATACAACCAAGCTTATGTTAGATACATTCATAAAGACTAAAGGCGATAATATTACTCAACTAAATAGAGAATTCACTAAGATCATGAATAACACTGCTTTTTTAGGAACACATATCACTAAGCCTAAAAAGGATTTAAAATATCTTATAGTATTTCCACAAAAGTGTAGTGGAATGTCATGTACTTTTATACAATCTGATGATGTAAAATATTTCCAGATAAAATATATCATTGGAACTCTTTCGATGAATGATGTTGAGATAAAAATTGAAAATGAGGATCCCAGAATAATCAAAAAGAAAAATGCTTCCTTGAAATCCTCTACATAAAAATATTAAAAAAATATAATAAATGATAAATTTTCTGAATGATTATAAGAATAATACTTCTCAAGAAATGTCGAATCAAATTATTATATTTCTCATTTTTCCTGAAAGATAAAAATATTATAACACAAAATATAAGGATTCCAAAGACAATTCTATAATAATAGAAAGCAATGAGATAAATATAATGTGTTAAGATGTTATGAATGAAAAAATGTAATATTGAACAAGCCTATTTATATAAGAATCAAATATGAAAAAAGACCTAAACTAAATATTTCATGAAGATGGAATATAAGAATCCACATAGATCTATGAAGGATATATGGAGTTCATCTGCAGATTCTAGCGATTGCACATCATCAAAATTAGAAGCTGAAGATACAAATAAAAAGGACAACATGTACATTATGGAACAATTGTATGAGGTACATTCTATCCACTATTCTGTGAATGATTTATAAAATCTATATTTATCATAAAAATAATTAAATTAATACTTCACTATATTGAAAATCAAGCAGGAAAACCATAAAATAAAATAAATCTCTTAAAAAATCCCATAATAAATTATCAAGTGAAGAAGGAAATCCGAATCATCAGATTTCAGAACAAAAAATCATCTAGAAAAAATACTATTTGAATGCTATGAATGTAAAAAAATTGAAAACCTTCAGATGGAAAATCTAAAACATTAAAAATGTGGAATTAATTTCTAGAAAAGTAGAAGACAATTTAAAAGAAAATATTTGTAAAAATCAACCTAGAATAAAAAAAATTATAATCTTAATCAAAGTCTAAAAATAAAATTTTTACAGAAAATCATTTTCCGTATTAAAAAAATAAATATCTCCATCAAGTCATTTTTTTTATTATAGCATACATTGAAATTATTAAAATATTTGTTATTTAAAAAATCCTCAAATCGGTGGACTTAAAATTTTCATTATATGATAATAATTTTTAAAACAAACTGTAAAGGTATCTAGACAATAGAAGTAACTATAGATGCCTAAATCATTTATAGCCAACACATCCAAACCCAAAAGAATTTGGTTACAAAATAATTCTGTAATTTAAATTTTTTTTATAGGAAACTATCAATATAAATAGAAATGGAAAATGATTCATAGATAGTATCCATTTAAGAAATATGAGTGGATAATACTCCAGTTTTCATTGTTTATCCAAAGAATATGGAGGATATGTCTAATTTGGAGGCAACCCAAAAGGGAAAATAGTTGTCATTGGATTAGATGGAAAAAAATATCATACTTATTAACAAATTACTTTAAATTAAAGTCTTGATGTGCAACCGGATATGTATTTCTCAAATTTATAATGATAGTTATTTAGTTGAATTTTAAAATAATTCCTACATAGTTTTTAATGATAAATGTCTCAAATTTAAGGCATGTAGAAAATAAAATTATTACACATTAGATCTTAATTTATTGTGTAAACAAAATGTAAATTTCTTAAATAATGAAGTTGAAGAATCATGGATTTGGAATAGATGGTTTGGACTTTACAATGTCTATACCATGAGTAAATTTTCTAAAAAATATTTTATTTTTAACTTTCCTTCTTTTAAATTTACCCAAAAGAAGTTATGTGATTCATGTAAAATGGGTGAGAAATATAAGTGATATTTTAACTCACTTAAATATGTTTCTACTTCTAAACATCATGAACTTGTCGACATGGATTTGTTCGGATTAAATAGAACTACAATTATTGATGGTAAGTCTTTTTTGATGCATTAGTTTAGGGTTTCTGAAATATTTAAAAGTGTTTTCTTTTTATGATAAAAATTCAATCCTGTTATATGTTTATTTACTTTTGTATACTTGTGGAAAATGAAAAAGATTTTGAAATTATTTTCTTTTATATGTAATCATGGATATAAGTTAAAGAATCATAAATTTCATTCATACATAACTATGTATGGAATTAAACATACATTCTCTACACCCAGGACTCCTCAACATAATTGTGTTATCAAAAGGAGAAATAGGAATTTGTAATCAATTTCCAGGACTATGTTATATGAATATAACATGCCCACACATTTTTGGGATAGAGATATTAACAAACGTGTTATATAATTAATAGAGTACTCATAATACATATTGTATATAAAACACCCTAAGAGTTATGGAATAAAACAAAACCAAAGGTAGGAAACATCAAAGTATTTATATGTAAGGTTTACATCTTCAACACTAAGGTTAATCTTTTAAAGTTCTATACAAAGTCTGATAAAGGTTTCTTACTAAGATATTATACAAATTCCAAATCATATAGAATTTTTAACAAAAGGTCAAGTATTGTTGAATAATCACCACATGTGAAATTATATGAAAGTTATCACTTCAATCACAAAATGATTCAAATTGATGATCAAAAGAACTCAGTAAATGATATGAGACCTAAACCTTTCTTTCTTGAAAATAAGGACGATGATTTGGAGTTTGACTAAATTAAATAAAATCTAGTAACGAATGACACAATAGATACCGAAAGTGTGTTTCCTAGAACTCATACAAACTATTAAGATGATCATATAGAAATAGTTATAGGAAATCTAGATCAAGGAGTAAGAACAAGAAGAAATTTAGGAATCCTAGTATACTTCTATCTCTTTTTATCCCCATTATAACATAAACTAGTAGAAGAAGCCTCATTAGAATAATTATACCATTTTTCACTACACGAAGAACTAATTAAATTTAAAATGAATAATGTATGTGAATCATTTGAAAGACCCTTGAGCCATCTAATAATTGGAACAAAATGGTATTTTAGAAATAAGAAAGTTGAACATTGTGTAATAACTAGAAATAATGATAGATTGGTTGCCAAAGGATACAATCATCAAGAATCAAATGATTATGAGGAAATCTATTCTCCTATATCTAGATTAGAAGACATTAGAATTCATCTATCATATGTATCATATATGGTTTTATAATTAGATCTTATGGACGTAAAATATGCCTTTTTAAATTGGTCTTTAGCAGATGATGTTTATGTAGAAGAAACTACTGGTTTTAAAGATCCTCACTTTCAAAATTCTTTTTTTAAAATTACCAAAGCCTTATATGGACTTAACTAAGATCTGAGGGTGTGGTATGAATTATTAAGATCATTTAATCTATCAAATGGTTTTACAGTAGGAATTGAAGATCTGATCTAATTTATGAAAACTTAATTTTTCGATATTTTATAGGAACAAATATATGTATATGATGTTATTTTCATATCAACTAATCATAATATTTGTATTGATTTTTCAAAACATATGAAAATTTAATTTGAAATGAGAAGGAGGGGAGAACTAATTTGTTTTATAGGATTTCATGTTTATCATAATGATTTTAAAAATGTTAGAAATCATAAAAAATACATACTTCAATTTATTAAGAAGTTTGGTCTTGAAAATATTAAGACATAATCACCTCTTATGAGCTCCAATATAAAACAAGATTATGATTAAACTATAAATCAAGTTGACAAAATGTTTTTAGTTGAATCATTGGATATTTTTTATACCTTATTGAATGTTGATCAGATCTTATGAATTCAATATTTCATTGTGTAATATTTTAATCTAATAAAGAATAATTACATTTAAATGTTGTGATATGAATTTTATTAAATTTAAAAGGAATCAAAACTCTTTGTATTCTTTTTTTTCAAAATCCTTCAGTTCTAATTTAATTTTATACTTAGTTGATAACTTTACTAGATGTAGATTAGATTGAAAAAAAACCTCCATAACCTATCATTTTCAGGGTGTATATATATATATTATGTCTTGGTTAATTAAAAAGTAACATTCTATAGAATTTTCAAGTAAAAAATATGAATATATTTCTATTGGGAGTTATAGTTCATAGTTACTATGGATTAAATACACTTTAATCAATAAAAAATTTACTTTTAATTCTTATAAAAATAGATTTAATGACACTGTTGTTTTTAATTGAAGAGAAAATCAGATAAACCATTTGAGAACATAGAATACAGACTTAAGTCATCATTTCATAAAATGTCATGCACAAAAATTATATATCTCTTTAGATTTTTTTTCATAGAAAAATAATTTTTAAATATGTTTACTAAAACCTTATCTGCTGAAATATTTTATTTTATTAAATCCTAATTAGATATTTTTATTTTTGTGAATTAATATTTTATATTAATTCAGTAGTAAGCATTCTATTTGATTTATTTAGATTTTTATTTTCACCACCATTTAAATTAATAGTCGGATCCCATAGGCCATGTAACATATATATTATAATAATTACTCTGACATTACTATGTGACCCCTCGTTTATCACATATAAAAAGTGGGAGAATGTGTATAAACTCAACACAAAAAACTACTCTCAACCCCATTCAACCATTATTTATTTTATCCTTAAACCCCTTCTACCCTAGACCTTTTGACCTTAAAACACATAATTCTTCTACAAAAGGAAACAACCAATGGAGTTGATGGTGGTTCATCTCATAGAATGAAACAATTGAAGATATCAAGAAAAGTGTAAACCGGTAGAGACATCGATTTCTCATGTTTAGAAAAAACTGCTAAGCTCTTGAAAAAAGTTTCTAAATCATCAAGGTTGGGAATATGTTTTTTATGATATTCCAACCCTTATAGTTTTTATGAAATAAACTTGTGAGTTCTACAAGTCTTCAAATTTTTTCTTCGATAAATATGATGACTCATCCTCTAAATTAGTCAATGAAAAATAGATATCCCATACATCAATCGAGCTTGCTAAAATGTTGAAATCTACTCATTAAGGTTACAAATTATTTTACAACTCTATATCTTCTATAGATGTTGATACTACTAGGGAAATCATGAAATCACTATTTGGAACTGATGTTGTGGAGAAGAGGACAAGACCCTAGAACCAGAAAAGAATCTTTTGGTGTAGTTCATCAAATGTGGAATTTCCCAATGAAATGGTGAGTTAGAAAAAATAAATTTTCAAGATGGCAATTTTCTTTATCTCTTTATGCATGAAAAATCTAACATCATAGCATGATATATCTTTAGATATATGTGCCTTGTTTATAATAACTCGCTAAATTTTTTTCCGTATGGATGAAACATTACTCAAATCTTTCAAAATGCTGAAGTTTTCTTGGATGATAATGGTGATAATAAATTTCATTTTTTAATTAATCTCAATCCAAGTGTTTTAGGAAAAATTTGTTCACCTTTGGATTTCTTTATGAAAATGTTGATGTGATATAGATCAATGTCTAAAATGTACCTAATTAGATTTAAGGGAGTGTTCAATTCTAGAAAAAACACTAATAGTTATCAAAATATCATCTCATCAGTTTGAGACAACAAAAAGTTTTGATGAAGAATTAGAACCAATATGTTTGAGTTGGAGTATAGATATTGGTATTCTTTCATGATCTCAATATATTCATTAGGAAAAAAAACATCCAGTCTTTACCTCTCCACCACTTCAAAATAAAAATTATAGGATAACAATAGCTATTACCTGTATTCTTTCCATTGGTTAAGACAAGTCTATCTATGTAAGGATAAGATTATCTCCACTTTTAGTTCCCTCTCAACCTCATGTTATGGAAATAATGGATGAATAAAGAGATATAAAAACTAATTAATAAAAATTGATAAAAGGAAATAACATATTATATGCTATAGAAAATCTACCTGTTCAATAAGATAATACACAAGTTCGCAAATAAATAGATACCCTTGTTCTTAAAGGTACCTAGAATAAAGAAGGACCAAGATTTGAAAGAACCATTTGAATGTTATCCTCTAATGTTGAGATTCTAAAAGTTCACATTTTTTGTGTACCATGTTATGAAAGATACATTTTTGAATATATTTCCTCTATGTATGATGTTAATGAAATTACGTTTTTGGTTCAATCCAATTAAAAAATTTCTAAAATGACCTGCTAATGAAATTGTTTTCAATTGGGATGTTCAATCGCAAATCATAGTAGTGTCGCAAGCAGCTGACTCTACCACTACATCTATTTATTCACTTCGGTGTGATGTCATGAAAATAGAATAATTTAATATTTTTATAAATCAATTTAAAATGATATTGGATGATTTCTAGTAGCGATTGAATAATATTTTGGATGTCTTGATAAATCAACACATGTGTTAAGTACTTTGACTCAAAAATGAATTTTTAAATATATGTAAAACTTCTTGAAAGTGTAAAATGGCACAAGTTTTTTCACTACCCATCTAGGAAAGATAAAGTGATATTTTATGAATTACTCTACCAAGAATGAAAATAAAATTGACAATATATACACAATAGTAATGAAAAACCTTAATAAATTATTGATAGATGATGATAAAGTTGATATTGATTATTTTGAAGAATCCATTTACCTAGTTGAACCCTAAAAAGAAAAGGCAATTATGAATACCACGGTGATGTTAGAAAATTATGTAGAAGTTTTGAAGAATCTAATATCTAGTTGGGAAAATAAAGTTCATCTCTAGAACATTATTGGTAATTTATATCAAAGGATGTGGAATGGATTTAAATTTATTATATAATTCTAAAAAAAATAACATAATAAGACTAATTTATGTGTATGTGGATGTAATAATTCATATTCAAGGAAGAAGTTTGCCTGAACCTCAAATATCCAATAAATATTTGTTTATCTCTCAATACCTAAAGGACTTCTTTGATTCGTTAGTGGATCAATCGTGGGAAAAAAAATGGGTTGACATAATCACATATTTTTTCTAACATAATAATCTCTTTAAACTACCCTTTAAATGTTTTAAAAACTTTGATAGAGAGAGAGAGAGTAGCCATGTACCTACAACATTTAATCAACACCCGTTAGGGTGGGTCGCAATGATAGTACTAGTCTTGTTGCTTCCTCACCCACATAAGAAGATGTTGAAGGTAAAAAACATAACTTTACACTAAATGTGTCTTTATTATCACACAATAAACCCCTATCGTTCATGAAACCACCCACTGAAAAATGTTTATAGTTATCAAGTTGATACTTATTCCTCTGGAAGATTTTGATGTCACATTTTATAGTGGTTGGGTATTTCAAAAATATTTGAATTATGCCAATGTTATATATGGAATTTTAAAAAATTAAATCATTTTTAATCATCTTCATTAGTAAACACTAACTTTTTTGAATTTTAATGATAACTTAATTTATGTTTGTACTAAATTTACAATCTTAAATATCTTATGATATAGTTATTGTTGTTTAAGTCATTATTTTTTAGAATGTTTCAATTTTAAGATCCTTATAAATGTTATAGTATTTAAATATATCATTATGAACTTCTATTTATAACAACATATGATTATTACATATTATATTTGTTCAAAAAAAAATTTCCTTCATACATTTCTTTTTGACATCATAAAAAGGGGGAGAATAAAATAACAAAACTCACTTGTATTACAAAATTATTTCTTATTTTAAAGGAATCAATTTTTTTAGTAAAATAAAAAGGTACCCCTTTATAAAAACATTTAAATATGAATTAATAAATATGTATTTTTCCATCACATGGGTTTTTTGATAATCAAAAGGGGGAGATTGTTGAAAAGTGTATAATTCTAATACATATTCATTCTATGTGTTTGGATGATTCACAAAATGCATAATCTTCTTCTGAAAAGATTGTTAGGTGTTTGAAAAAGTATTTTTTGTATGAAATGTGATTATGTATTTAACTTACACAAGAACATTATCATAAGAAGAAAAAGGGAAATGTTTAGTTATTGAGAAATTGAAATGACAACATAAGATTTTATCTTATGATATTTGACTAATTCACTAAACCAAGACATAAAGCTGGAAATAAAAATATGAATGGACATTTTCTTTTAAGGAATACTCATAGTCCAATGAAGCTGAACAGAAGTAAATATTTCATCAGTAACATAATATCAGAAGATAGAAAATTATCGTACGGAACATTGAAGACTGATTATCTTATGTAAAAAAATATATTTGACTTATGGAAAAGATATTCAACGATGAATGGTGTAAGAACCAGGGTTTTGGGAGTGGGTCAAAATCCCAACCCAATTTTAATTTTTTACTTGTTTCTAATAAAACTAGAGAAATTGGGCAGTTTCTGGAAAATTCTAGATTACACACCATGTACCCTTTCCCATGTGAGAAGTCCATACATGGCGTGTAGTTTTGTTGGTGGGGTATAATTTTTTTAGTGACTACACGACATGTACTATTTGTACACACTATTTAGAGGGGCCGTGTATGGTGATACACATTGTGAGTTGGGGATGTTAGCTCGGTAGAGAGTACACACCGTGTACCCCTTAGGTATATGTCGTGTAGTCATTTGTCAAGTTCTCGATGAATTATCAACAGTTGTATGAACAGTTAAACGATACATGATGTGTAGACCTAAATTCCACATCGTGAACTTTTTTTTGTTAAGACGGGCATTAGCCTAGTTTTGAGGTGGAAACCCAAACCCTCGATGGGTTTGAGTTGGGAGAGCTGACCGGAGAACGTTTTTGCTCTCGATCATCTATATGAACATAGTTTTAATTGATGTCGGGTACGATGGAACCCCATCGGTAATTCCTTCATTCCACTTGATCTGTTCTTCTTGATTTCTGTTCTTGGACGAGTTATAGGGGTTTCAGTGGTTTTGATTCTTTTGTAGATATACCACATTTTAGACCAAATTCGATATTTTTATTAGACGACTATCATCATATGAGTCTCAATTAGATGGTTCATACCTCTTTTTTGTGTTTTCACAAACTTTGGGGTGCTGCGGCCTTCGGCGCGTTTTCGGGTATATTGAGCGTGAACCTATTTTTTCTGTAATTTCTTATTTAATTGTTATCTGACCTATGGGGTGCCTTTGGGTATTCCTTGTTACTTGTATTGTTTGAGAGGTTCCAGGCGAGTGTTCATTGATCATTGGGGCATTTTGGTCGGGGAATGATGAGATAGTTATAATTGAATTGTATTATTTTAAACTCTTGAGTTTAGTTATTAAACATTGATATAAATTGTTAGAGGCTTTAAATACCTATGTGATGGTATGAGATAGCACTTTATTTGTGCAATTCAACTATTTAGATTTTATAGCATGTTTATGTGTTCTATTTATATATGTTATATATGTAATTTTTGAATTGATTATCTGGGATCCTTTGGGTTGTGTTGGGCATGGCCCGAATATTCTTAAGTGATGCTGATCACAAGTTAGGTTTGGCTCGGGTTACGTTGGGTTGTTCTGACTACGGGATTGGGTGTCATGGATGTCGGCTTGGGGCTGGGTGATTGTTAGGATAAGAATGGAATGGGATTCTGGGATGGTGAGACCATCAGACCTAAGGGGCATGGTCACAGGGACATGAGGTATCAGATGTGATGTGGCTTGGGTACGATTCTGGTGATTACCGATCACCCAGAACTTTGAGTTGTGTGCACATACAAACACTCCATGATAAAGTGGTTTGGAACACTCTTGTGGGTAGTGGCACCTATTAGTTGCAGTTTAGGTAATTTTTGATTGGGGGTGTTTTTAATAGGAAGCCACGTGGAAGGTGAGGAGCCTTCAGGGGATAGCATTGAGGATCTTAGGATGGGGGAAGAGGCTCTCCATTATTTGAGTGAATACATCATTGTCCCTCCGGTTACATTATTTGAGGGTAGAAATCGTTGTCACTCTGGTTAGATTATTTGAGGGTAGACATCGATGTCCCTCTAGTTACATTATTGGAGGGAAAACATCGCCTCCCATATGGTTACATATTTTAGGATAGGCATCACTGTTTTTTTGGGTTACTATTTCTTGTGCATACCATCGGGATTATGGTACTTGAGACATGCAGTGTTTCAGGAACATGTTGTCAGGTCACATGAAGGATATTCTGATGTTGGTCGAAGAAGGTGACACTCCATGGTGCCTACAGAGCACTGGTGGAGTTTGTGTTTGGTTTTCTGCATCGTACTATTTACTATTTTTCTTATAAAATCATTCTTTCTTAAACACTTATATTAGGTACGTACCATTGGGTGGTATCCTATTGAGATTCATCTCACATGCTACACGGGCCCTTCGAGACGCGTGTCAACTTTAGGGATCTAAGTGTATGGTGGAGGCGAGCTTCAGGAGGTGGACTGCATTAGCTGTTGCATGGAGTTGGTATGGACCTTGAGGTCTTGCCTAGCTAGAGTTACTTTGTTTTGGTTCTTCCCTGTATCTTCATGCTTACATTTTTTGTTGCTATAGTTTGTTATTCATAGGCACCGTTTATATATGGACATGTACGACCTACTTTGGAAGAAGGTTTTGTTTTTTAGTAGCAGTTTCCAATGATCATCATAATGTTGTGTTTACTTTACACTGTTGTTGTTTATTTATTGCTTCTAATATTTATCGATATAGAATGTGCTTCTACTCTTCGGGTCTGGTTCGAGTTTTCTGAGATGTTTATTCCGTTGTATTCTTATTTTTTACTCGGCCATGTACCATTATTATTATCCAAGAGGGTATAGCCTCCCCAATATACCTTTAAGACCCTCACTACAAGTCTCCAGCCTTTTGTGTTTGGGGAGGTGTTCCTAATGTAGTAACACCCGACCCGTTTAACACTGTTTAGGTGGTTTTTCGGGTCCAGGTCGGTACAAATGGTATGATCAGCCGATATCATTCAAAGAGATTATGGTGGAAAATGTCATTATTATTCTCGATAAAATCATGATAAGTCCATCTATACCTTTTGAGTACATCAAATGTAGATCATCAATTTAAGGAAAGATCAGTCTATAAAAGACTTTACGTGAATATAAAATCTTATAGAGTGAGAAAATCTCTTACACAATGGTCAAATAAACCATTCCATATTTTGAAGAAATGATACATACTCTTCATAACCTTTCATATCAAGATCACTGAATAGATCACTCGAACATTATAAATATCCTTTTCTCAAGTTCAAAACAACATATATAATCAATTGTTGTTCAAAATAATATATGGATGTCTGTGTGGAATAAAAAATGTGAAGTGAAAAAAATAAGGTTTCCCATATTAAATAATGAAGATCTGAACTTATTGAAAATCCATACATCATGTGTTAATCTTTTATTCTCCATCTATTTCATGAAGATAATCCCAAGCTATGCTTAAATCTTGCCTTTTCTCAGGATGAATCTTCATATACTTCTAGTTACTGCTTCAAATTGTGTGGTGCAAAAGTTTCTCAAATCACATATCTTTTATAATATTTTTGAAATCTATGAATGAGTGTGGTTATGAATGATGATTGGTCTTGTAAAGGAATGTCCTAGATGAATGCTCTTAGACCTTTGTATTAAGTTAAATAATCTTGTACATAGTGGGGAGACCCCAGTAAAATGGTTGTTTATTGAAAACTATAAAGCTTGTGGAGAATATGGTTGGTGGAGGGGACTATGAAATGTAGGTTTCATTAACCACTATAAACCTCTCTGTTCAATTTCATTTCTGCATGTTTTAAATTTCCATTGATTATATTACCTAGAATGAAAATTGGTTGTGCATTCTTCGAAGAGGGTGGTCTGTATTAGAAATTATATTTTATGAAATCAATTCACCCCTCTTGATTTATTTCGTCAACCATTATTTGGAAAATAGATTGGAGTTCCCCTATGTATTGAAAATGTAGAGATCCTCCCAATATTCAACTTGATATCTTATAATGCCGAGATTAACATCATGATAGAAAGTTACAACTATTGGATGTTCATGCCATGTCTTCAACTTACCATAAGATATTAATTAAATCAGTAATTTTTTCTATTTGGAAATTGTTACTAAATAAATATTTCATAATAATAATTTAAAATTTAAAAATTAATATTATTTTTTTTAAATCATTTTCCCTAAGTATATTATTTATTAAGTGTAAAAACATATTTAGTATTATATAAATCATATTTGGGGAAATATTATATATATATATATATATATCAATAAAAATATATTTACATGATAAAATGTTTTTTTAAATAATTTTAAATTTTTTATTAAGGCAACCTTTTACCATATTAAATCAAAACCCTGATAAGGGGTTCCATTATCAGTTATATAAAAACACTAATAAAAGCTACAAAAAACATATAATGGAGTTTTTTAAAAATGATAAAAAAACACTAATAAAATTAAGCCTTTATCAATGCTTTTGTATCACTTAAAAAGTCCCTGATTATCAATGCTTTCAGTTAGTGATAATATATGCACCCACATTATCTATCCATTATTTTTAGCAATGTTAAATGGTGGCACATTATGTTCATGACTATGTTGTATTGGTGTGGGTATACTTCCTAAATCATTAGTTCGAAGTGTTTGTATTTTTCTGGGAAAAGATATAATGGGGTGAGAAATAAGATATAAGGTGAAACATCTAGGATTTGAAATATTAGCGAGTATTCTGGAAGGACATTGAAAAAATATTGTTAGCGGTATCTTATTTAGCGACCGTTTTCAAAATCAGTGCTAAATTTTTAATTGTTATGTATTTAGCGAGAGTTTTAAAAAACAGTCCCTAATTCGGGATGGATTTATTTGTGTGGATTGTTTTGAAATGGTTTAAATCCTTGATAAATAATAAGTTTTCATGTATAAGTTTCATTTTTTTGTAATTTTTTAAAAATGTTTTGATTTTATTAATTTATAAAATAAATTAATTAATATTATTGTTGTTTTTTTATTATTGATGTTATTATTATTATTATGCATGATGTATTATGTATTAATATTTATTATTTAATAATTATTTTTTATTTTTTATTTATGATTTTAAATAATTAATAATTTTTAAATAACAATTAATATTTAATGATTTTAAATTATTTTTTAATTGGAAATTATTAATTATTATTTTTAAATTATTTTAAAATATATTAATTTATATTTTATATACTTATATACATTTAAATACGTTATGCGAGTATATATATATATAATTATTTGTGTATATATATATTCATGCATATTTATATATTATATATTGTATATTGTATGTCATATATTGTATATCATATATTTGTTTATATTTATATATATTGTGTAGAAATATATATATATTTATGCGTGTGTGTATTTATTTATCTTTATATGGGTTTATATATATATATATATTACATTTTTATATAATTAACTTCAATTATATACACATGTGTATTTATATATATTAATGTATCTTTATTTATAATATTATATATTTATTGTATTTATTGTATTTATTGTATTTATATATATTTATTTATATTTATATAATTTAATATTTATATATATTATGTCGGTATATAAATTTATTTGTTTCTATATATATTTATGCATATTTATAAGATTTATTAATAATTATATATTTATATATATAAGTCATTATATATATTTAAGTTAATCTATTTATATTTTTATATATTTATATGAAATTATATATATTTAGCTATATTAATATATATTAACATATATTTATGTTAATTTTCAATTATATTTATTTATATATAAAATTGTGTATATATATACTATTATATATATATATATATATTATTTATGAAAATTTATTTATGTTAATTTATATTCATAGATATGTATATCTATTTTTAAATATTTATGTATATTCTTATATATTATGTGGATATATATATATATACATATGTCTATTTGTAATTATATAATAAATAATAATTTTTTTAATAAATAATAAATAGTCTATAAATATTTAGTGATGGTTTAAACTACCAATAAATAAAAAACCATTGCATAAAAACGTTGTGAATATATTCCCAACACACAAATAAATGACGCAATTAGAAAGGGTTAGACATCATTTATGAATGGTTTAGATCACCTCTAAATGAAAATATGCCACTGTTAAACCCTTTTTTATTTTTGGGTCGATTTTTGGCAATATCATGTACCCAAAGGGATTACTATATGAAAACATAGTTCCTAGAATGCATGAGATGGTTAAAAGGATAAATTGAACATCAACGAAAATAATATTGAGGTTGCAACTGAAGGAACTATGAAATTATTATTATTATTATTTATATGTTCAATTCATTTTAATATTTTAATAATCTTAATATCTTAACATTTTTATTCATTGAATTTTTCCTTTATTAAATTCTTAATGATTTATAATATATATTTCTTCTGAAATGTTTTTATTTTTTACATTTTTACCTATTCCCATTAATATTTTTCCCCAAATTTATTCATCTAAATGTTTTTATCTTTTTTTATCTTTTTTTCATTTACGTAACTTTTTTCGCGTTGATTTATATCTTTTTGTATACATATTAAATATACTCAAAATTTAGTCTAGGTGAGTTCATATTTATTGAGATATTTTTTTTAATATGAGCGTAAGACCGCCAAACTCCACTATAAATAGCACTGCAAACACTCTAACTGAAACCTCATTCAAGGATATTTAGGGATGATGCCTAGAAAATTGGGAAGGATGAGGAAGAAACAAAGGATGAAGAAGGTTCATAGTAGTGTGTTTTGGGCTGTGTTGGGAGGTATTCTGCCTTGTTCCTCACTATAGCGCAATAATGGTCAGGGAAAACATTTCCCTTGTATAAGCCATCTTCATCAGAATATAATGCTCATCAGTCATCACCTCGAGATTTCAAGGTCTATCATAGTATTTTGAGGCCTAATGTTGCTTTTTTTATTTAATAATATCTTGGGAAATGAAATATAGGGTGGAATTTGGTAACCGGTTGCTGTAGTTAGGCGGTGTTGAGAATGGTAGTGTTGCTGCAGAAATATCTAAGGTGGGGATATGAGAAATATAAGTGAAGTGGTTCCATTTTGGAAAGATAGAATATCACCTTTGGAAAACCTTTCCCACATCAGTTATATGATGCAGATGCAAATTATTTATTATGTTTTCTATTTTTTTATAGCTAAAATTGCTATGGTATTGGGGGACTGGTGATTGCAATAGTTTATAGACACTCAAGTGTCATGTTGATATTCATGACATAGTGAGATTTATCTTATCCTCTCTACATGCTTCACATATATATATAATTTGGGAATTAATTATAAATAACCACACTATACAAAAAATGTTAATATTTGAAAACTACTAATCCCCGGAAAATTCAAGAGAATATAAAAAAATGTTAGCATCACAGTAGAAAATTTAGTTTTAGAGTCCTTCAAAACTTTTCTACCGTCAAAATAGATGAATGGGGGTTCGTGTGGGTCATTAAAATATATGGAACTTCATAAGATTAAAATTTATATATCATGGAGTCTAAATAGACAACTAAATCAAAATTTATCATAGCTTGATGTTCAACTAATGTACTCAACTTATATTAAGATATAAATTAATTTATTATTTTTTTATATAAACATAATTTTATTAAGTAACTATTACATAATTCTAATTTTCAAATTACTTATTAATACGAAATTAAAATTAATTAAATAATTTTTTTTCTTTATTTTAATTTTTACCAATTACTATCAATGTTTTTTACAAAAAAATCATATAGGTATTTTTCTTTTTTCTTTTTTCATTCACATCACCTTTTTGAATGTTTTTATATGTTTTTGTGGTTTATATTAAATACAATAAAATTCCATATAAATAACTATTCTTATTTTTGTATTTATATTTTTTAATATAAGTGTAACAACCCCAAATGCCATTACAAATAGAATGACCAACACTACGACAAAAACCACCTTAAAGTCTTCGTTTGGAAAGATCTAAGTAAAATATTAATGGTGTGGAAGAAAAGAAGTTGAGGAAGGTTCATAGTTTTGGGTTGGGAGACTAAAGTTGAAACCATCATGCCTTGATACATTGGTGATCATTCTTTGGAGGAAGATATATTGCCCACCCCACTACCAAGACTCTCATGTAGTCCATCTTTGTGGATCCATTTTCCCTAACACTGATGATATTTTTAGTCCTCCCCTAGTCCTCCTACACTAGTCCATAGTGTTCATCATGATCTAGTGTTGATTAATTTCCCCTGATATTCCTATCATATGAAGGGTCTTCCAAATTCAATGCCAAACATTCCCTTGGTCATTGGAAACTGAATTGAAGAGGGAAACCACATTCCTTCTACACTCCCCTCCTCCCTCATCCCTCAATATATTTTTTATCCCATAGAAGAGGCCGGTGTAACCCCTATGAGATTAGATGTCTTCCACTTATCCTCATCTATCATTTCAAAACAACCACATAAGATTCCCATACTAATCCTTCCTCCTCACCCATTCTTTGTTGCCTCCATCACTGATTATGTATAGATGTGCTAATGATCACCTCTCTTGGCCACCCAATAGTGCTATGATTCACACTATCTAAGATCAGTCAAACCACATCCCATAACCATCCAAAACTATCAATATATCATATTTTTTGGGACCTCAATATACTATTATAGTAGTGCCTCTCTCCATCTCCCATTGGAAACTACCACCACCTATTCCTACTATAAGAAATTTTATATTTACTTTTTTTATAATTTTTTTATGTTTTTTATTTTTTATGTCTTGGATTTCTATT
The DNA here is from genome assembly GCA_963277665.1 of Viscum album. Taxonomy (NCBI): domain Eukaryota; kingdom Viridiplantae; phylum Streptophyta; class Magnoliopsida; order Santalales; family Viscaceae; genus Viscum; species Viscum album. The sequence goes on along the minus strand of OY728134.1, from coordinate 408,018,171 downwards.
AATAACTTATTTTAATATTTTAGATATTATTTTTATTTTAAATTGATTGTCAATTCATCCTTTCAATGGATATTTACAATCTACATTGGTTATCATCATCTCAAAACTATATTTCATTAAATATATAATTATTTTATTTATATATATTGTTTGTTTAATGGTTAATTGTTTAAGAAAACATCCATTCATTAAATTTTGATTTAAATGGTATATTTATTCTTTTATTTTTAAACAACATTTAATCTTCCATTCAATCAATATGTTTTTTCATGATGTTTTTTATATTTTCACTTTTTATTTTTTTAAATTATTATTGAAAATGAATTTGTAAACCCTAAAATTATATCTACCTAAATTATATAGTTTTGATAGAAAATAAATTGCATTTGAATACAAAAAAAAATTTAGTTAATTAATAAAAAATAAATCTTCTCATTTATTTTTTAAAAATACATATTGTTTAAAATTAAAAGCAATTTATAATAAAATATACTAGAATGTTTATGCTATAATTTTTTTTTAAATATTTTATAAGATCAATTTATAAAAAAAAATATATGAATTTATTTTAATATTATGAATGAAATAAAATTTATGAATTATTAGTCTATAAAATAAAATTATGAAATGTTTTTAAATTTCAATCCGGAATTTAAAATTACATATTTTGCTACCAGAGTTTGTTCTTTTAGATAAATATGTTTACAAATTTGGACTTGTTTAATGTACATTTGTTTTATTCTTCTATTTTTATTTATTAAAACATTTTTACTTATATTTATTGTTTTATTTTTCAATATAATTATGAAAAACATCCATTAAATATTAAAATTCTATAAAAACAATTAGTTCAAATACATTTTTCATTAATTTCAAAATATGACTATTTTGTCAAACCATTACAGTGGAATAAGATACCATTGACAAAGAAAATATTTCCCATTATTTTAATATTATTTAAAATGTTTTTAATCCAAAAAAGTGTTATTTTAACATAACTTTCAAAATATTAGGTTTTTGAATCATTTTTAGCTTAATTGATAAAATATCCCATTTTTAGATTTTAAAGGTTTTAATTTATTTCAAATTTTTGCATGTAAAATTTAATATATTGATATAAATTAAATAAGTATTATTTTATATTTTTATATGTTCTGTGGGATTTATTTCATTCTTCTGGATGAAAAGCTCAATCCGCCATTTGATGGTCCAAATCTAGCTCACAACTCTAGCCTTGAAAATGGTGGATTGATCAGGAAAAGGATATTTTTGAGACCTTATCCCATAAACTACTACACCAATTGGAGATTATATTTAACCTGGATCAAGATCAAATCCAGATAAACAACATTAATTATGGTTTACATGAGTGATTCATCCCTTTTCAATGCTATAAATGCATTGTAACTCACTACATTTTCATAAGAATGGTTAGTTAGGGTTGAATAAATTCCCATAGTAATTTGGGTATATCTATCACCACACATATCCAATAAAGTACATATTTTGGGGTTCTATGGAGAATATAGATAATAACAACTTTAAATATGTAAATGTTTCCAAATTAAGTCATTTATAGTGCTTTCACATTCATACATTGGGTGAAAATATTTTGTGCCAAAAATACATCCCCATTTCCTATAAAAATGTATTTCTTCCATTAAATGAGATAGAAACATAAAGATAGCCTTTGTTGTCCATTTTCAATATTTTAATATTTGATTTTATTTTATTTTTATCATGTGATTTCATTTCATATTGTAAATTAACGGCTCTCGTTCCTCTCTTATTATTTCTCTATTTTGTTTTCATTCTCTATTTTCTTCTTTACTGAAAACTTTTATGCTCATGATAATGAGTAGATAACCCATGGATGTTCATGGGGGAGTAATCTAGTGATGTACCCATGTATTTGAAAATCATTCATGATGTTTCCTATTTTCTTAGAGTTATTATTATAGGGATCATACTTGAAAGGCATTCTTTTTGTCATTAGTTGCCACCCGAGATTTAACTTTCTCTTATGCAATACTTTCAATCGATTGAAGAGGTGGATGTGCAGTCTCTCGTTAATTAGTAAGAGTATTGTATATTCACAAACATATTTAGGCGATTATGTTCACACATAATATAAATAATGTTTTTAGAATATTATATACTAATATATAGATGATGAATGTTTACTCGAGGTGAATCTCTTCAGAATGTCTCCCATCTTCTTAAGATCATTTTCTTTTAATTTATTTTGTTTTCATTAAATTTTAATTTTTATTTATTTTTCATTGGTAAACCAATATTTATATTAATTTTATTTTTTAAATACAATTTTATTTAAAATGTGAATTATAAGTAGTGAGTGATTCGATACAAATGCCCCTCAAGGTATCGACCTATGTCAGCCCCTATTCCGCATTTAGTTATAAATTTTTTTGAGAGAATGAATGAAAACCCTTAATCAAAATGGATCCATCTGAGGGGTGCCCATTTTTCTAAACTCATAATAATTATTCCAAATTCTTAAATATGTTTCCTTTAATTTTAGAAAAACAGAAAAAAAGTCATAAATTTTATAAACACTAAAAAAATTTGTTCTTTATGATGTCTTTCAATTCAAACTATTATGGATGGTCTAACCCATATCAGGTTCTAGAAGATTTCTAAATTGATCATGATTTTATATTTCAAAGTATATGTGATTTAGTTTAAAAATTAAATATCCAAATAGAATGGATTATTGAATACAAACATGTATGTCAATAGATACCTAAGCCAAAACCTGAACCTGAACCAAAACCAAGATGATTGGTGGAAGAGATTTCACCATTCATTTTTATGTAAAATTACTTGAGGTGGGTGATAAGGATATAATAATGAAATTAATAACATAATATTTCTCTCATCCATTTCTCTAGGTACTCCTGGAATTCCACATACAAGATAATAAACTTAGGGGAGATCAATAATCTTTTAAAGAATCGTTGAATAAATTTGTTGATAATGAACTAAAACATGATCTTCTAATTAATAATAATAAATAATAAATAAATCTATAACCATTTAATGATGTGGAATATAATTTGGAATATAAACCACTTGATATTGAGTTTTTAATGGCCTTTCATGAAGAGTTCAGTTTCTAAGTTGACATACTTGAAAAGCCTAATTTCATTATTGATTTGTTATGTTTTAATATAATTCACATTGAATTGTTTTCTAATATCTATTTTTCTAAAATCACTGATAAAACACAAATCGAGTCCATGGATGTTAAGGAATATACCACCCATGTGGTGGTGATCGAGGAAGAAGATATGGATGAGATGTTTGTGGTGCAAATACGTTTTCTACAACTACTTGCATACCATATGAAGGAGGACCCCACATAAGTCAACAAAGAGCACTTATATCTTATTTTCCTTCCCACTCCAGAACTCATAATCCATATTTATACATTCTTATTAGTCAGGATTTATATTACCTTCTTATGGGGTTCTCTACATTCAGTGTTTACTCATGAACAATGGAAAAAGCCACTTGTGGTAGTTCATCTCAAAGAAACTACACCCTCTTTCTAACTGTTGATAGTCCACTGCAACTCTTTGACTAGAGGCCGTAAAAATATAACACCCACTTGGGAATAATGCTATGTATTTTACAATTTATTTACACTTTATATTTTTTTCATTACTTTACTTATATTTAGTCTATTTTAGACGGAGTTTTAATGTTGTAACATCTAAGAGCTTAACTCAAGGATTCCACTAAAAAATAAATCAGGCTGGGTCTTTCATTTTAATTATTTGATTGCTGTATAATTTATATTCTATGAGGAAATTCATCTTTATATAAATTGGGCTAAAAATAGGGTACTAAGTTGTATCATTATAGAGAGAGATTTTACATTGTTTTAGGAATTTTTTGTGTGATTTCATTTAATTTTTCTTTCAACTTTTTATATTTTCCATGCTTTTATTTTTCATTTTTTGTGTATTTTTAGGTGTCTTTAGCTGAATTTGAATATTTTGGAAAATTAAATCCATATTGAAAATTTTTCCATATTTCTTGATTTTAATGTTTGAGAATTTAAATTATTACTGAATCAAATTTATTTCATGGTTCATAATCTTTTCATTTGACGAGGATTAATTGATTGTGAATCTCATGTAGACTAGTGTTGTCCAAATTGAATATCATACACAACATAAGAGGTTTATAAACCATTTTGACATCTTATTTTCATTTCAATTTTTCTTGAGAGTCTTGAGACATGTTGTCTGATCATAAAAAGGTTGTTTTTCTCTTACTCAATGCTTTTGTAGTTCACAGAATGTGTTATTAATCAATTAGTCTCCACATTCAATGCTCATTTTATATTGAACTATAATTTTGGTCTTACTTTTCATCTGACAATTTTTAATCCCCTATTACCCATGAAATAACTTGTTAATAAGAAATATCATAAGCCATGTATCCCATTACAACATGCTCTAGATGTTAAATGAATGATTATCATTGAACTCAAGTGTGGGGGATGGAGATGATGAGTTGAATTTTTCTTCCATGAAGAATATGTTTGAGCTAAATTAAACGTGTTTCCATTTTTATTTATGATTTGGTGGATGAAATTTCATGATGGAAATATGGATGGGCAGCCCAAAATATCATAACAAATAAAGGCTGAGTGTTCACCATTATTTTAATATCAAAATATACATCTCTTTTCGTTAAAAATATGATTTAGAAGAGAAATATATATATATCTGAATTTAGGCAGAAACAATGCTTCAATTGGAGGAAATAGGGAATAAATTCTTTGATATATAAATTATATGTGTTAATTTCAAGTAAAATAGGAGTTTGGAGGTAAATTATTTTTGATATGACTGTGAAGCACACTATTCTTAATCTAAAATGATTTTATTCATTTATTTCACTTTAGAGGTTAATCCTCCTCATTTTTCATCTAGTGTTTTTACTTTTAAAACCAGCCGAACCTTATCCTAAGAACAACATATAAAAAATTCCTCATTATTGGAACATTTTTAACTTTTTTAAGTGGTGATACTAGGAATATTTTAAGCCTATGAAGAGCACACATGATCATGAGAATGAGAAAAAATCCACTTTGAAAATCATCTACTAATGAGAGAAATATTTTTTGGGGAGGTATGTATAGTATGCATGTATGGATTACCATGATATTGAATGGATTCATAATATATTTTATGGGTTATGAAATATGTATTCATGTAGGAGTAATGATAATTTCTTTGATATTATAATTGGTTTATGTTGTCATTTATTCTTTGTGATGTTGGTTTTGACCGTGGTATATGATGATTGTCTAGGAGTGAAATAATTATGTTAAGGGGAATTGATAGAAAAATATTTAAAATTATTTTATTCTGAATTTATAGGTTTTTATTCACTAAAATAGGTTAATTGGGGATAATTTTCACATTTTATGTTTATCAATTATTTTTTATCTTAATTACCTATTTTGGATTTTAAATGTTTTAATTTATTTCAATGTTTTGACCATTTAATATTCTATACTAATCAAAATTGAAAACATATTATTTTATTCGATATTATGTTCTGTGGGATTCATTTTATTCTGCATGGGACAAAGCTCAAACAACCATTTTAAGGTGCAAATCAAAATCAAAATTCTGGCCTCAAAAACATTGCATATATGTGGATAATTTTATTGTTGGGAACACATCAGATAAATGAATAAAGAAAGTTATCTCAAAGTAAATATGTAGGAATAATGAATATATTGGAAAAACATTTATCATTGTTTCAACTCCTAAATACTTCATTTTAAAGGTAATTAATTCATAGTAACTCACTGTATAGGAATGCGAACAATAATCCATGGCCGAATAAACTTTCAGGGTAAAATGAATATATCACTCATCAAACGTGGCCAAGGAAACTAAAATATAGTGGGTAGATATAGGATTAATAGGTGAATAATATTCAAGAATAAAAAATTTAATAATTCTTCTATTAAACATGTCTACCATGAACCTGAATGTGTATAATGATTTTGGATCCAAAAATTCCACCTCTCTCGCCTATAAAAGTGTGTCCCTTCTTCATTCCAATGTGTTAGCAATAGAAGGGTAGGATTTGTTGGCTATTTTAAGGTAGATTTTTGTTTTGTTTATTTATTATTGTATTATGAATTATTATTATATTTTTGTGTTCTTCATCATCTCATTCTCTCATTAATGTTATAGTCTATGTTTCCAACACACATTCTTCTCTATTGCATTATATTATACTCATAATCATGAGAAACTAACCCAAGGAAGTTACCAGTGGATCAACACAGTGTTGAACCCAAGTCCTTGAAAATTCATTCATATTTTTTCTTATTTTCTTCGAGTTTGAATGAGGGGTATCTCAGTGGGAAATGATACTTTATGCCTCCAATAGCCACTCTAGGCATGGATTCTTCCTTCTGCAATATTTTACCTCGATTAAGGAGATGGATGTGTGGAATCTTGATGATCTTTGAGTGTAAAATATATTCAATACATGAATAGGAAAGGATTTTCATTAATACGACAGATCATGTCAATTGATTTCATTGGAAACTAAAAAATAGATGGTGAGGAGTCACTTTGGATAATATTTCGGGAGGATTGTCTTTCTATCTAACCTCATTGTTTTGGCATTTATTTTGTCTACATTGTAAATTACATATTAACTTTTCTATATCTAGAATTATCATTTCTCAAAGCTAAATTTACATTAATTTTATTTCATAAGAAATATAAAAAAATTATAAGTTGTGAGTGCATGATCGTAAAGGATCCTCAAGAGAATGAACTAGGTCTAACCCTGTACCGCACTTAATTGTAAATTATTTTTTGAGATCACAAAAAATATTTATAACTATGTACAACACATGGGATATCCTACGTCTTTTTTAGGAGCTATTGCGGCCAATAACTCACTAATTTTAATTCCCTTTTACAATATTTTTTGTACTTATTAAAAAATATAAAAAGAGGTCTCAGAATACAATACAAAAATTAAATATGAAAATTAAATGCAAATAGAATGCATGAAAAAAATTATGTCAGGAAGAAAGGAGACATTCTTGATAGAATCACCCCGAGTGAACCTTCATCGTCACTTTACTAGTATTTAATTTACATAATTAACACACTCTATCATTTTTGTAAAAATCATCTTATGTATATGGTTGTAAATATACAGTAGTTTCAATGATTTCCGAAAGACCCCACATCCACCACCTCGATAGAGGGAAAATAGTGCACAAGTGAAAGTTAAACCTTAGGTGTCATGTTGAGACACAAAGGTGCCTTTCCCAATAAGAGCCCCCGAAGTATAACTCGGTGAAAATAAAAAACATTAAGAATTAATTTGGAAGTACTTCGGTTCTTCATTGGATTACTCCCCTCAGAAAATCCTCGAGTTATCTACTCATGATCATAAGAATAATAGTTCACAGTGAATAAGAAAACGAGGGACAAAAACAAAAGAGAAATGATTAATTGATGAAGGAGAAAAATTAAATTCAATTATAAAATAAAATTATATAATGGAAATAAAATAAAAAACAATACTAAACCACATAAAATGGCCAACAAAGGCTACCCCTAAGATTCTAACCCCTTTTAAATAAATAAGAAACACTCTTTTATCAGAAAAATATGTGAAAATGTGGGCTGAAAGATGTTCTTCCCAAATCGTCCACATGGTATGCATATTAAATGAATGAATTTGAGAATTATTCATTCTTCAAATTTTTTCCTATATCTCTCCTATATTAGAATAATTTTATTAGCTTTTGTGGAAACTTAATGAATGTGTTATGGACGATTCAATCTGAAAATTTATTCTACATATGATGGCAATGTGTATTCCCATGCATCGGGTTAGAACACTTTTATGGACTTGTAAATGAAGGAATTACACTAGTACATCTTAATAAATGTTGTTCCACTAGATGTACTCTTCATGAAGGTAGAGTTTTCAATTATTATTATTTTGGGTCCTTTATGAGATTTAGTCCAAAAAATAAAATTTACAAGAACTGTGCATAGATTTGGAGGCATGTCATGTGATCTAGATTAGAGCATTCATATGATGGATTTAGCATTTGATCTTGAAGGATAAAATGAATAACATCAAATATAGAAAACAAAAAATTAATAATTTTTCAATTTTCATCATTATAAAAATTGTTATGTATGAAAAATTGACAAAAATTAAAATTGTTAAAATCCAAAATATATAATTTTAGTAACTGAACTAAAAATTTATTCAAAAACATTAAAACTGATAATTTCACATAAAATAACAAATTGATGGGATTAAAAACATTAAAATTCATAATAAAATAATTTAAAATATTTTCTATGTCTATTCCCCCACACTTAAACATTACACTCCTATGCAATCATCTTATACTATTGTCAAACCAAAATTCCAAAAGCCTAAATGAAAAAACAAGTTAATTATCTTATCAAGGAAAATGTCATGCCTTTTATAAGGGTAACAATTCCTTGAATCCTCAAAACTCAAAAAAAATACATTCAATCTCAGGATAATCATCACATTCATGTCATACTTTCCTCCATATAAAAATATTACCCTCTCTACACGAGGATCTCCAAATAACTTTTTCTTTTGGAATTTCACACATGGAATTTTCCATATCAATTATATATTTCATCCCTATTTCACCTTTTTAAATCATTATTTTATCTTAAATTATGATCTTGATTTCTCTTCAGATTCATGTTTTCGATGAAAAGAGAGGAATATTTTTATATTCAACAATTGGTGAACACCCATCCCATATTTTTAATGATATTTTGGGAAATATATCTATATATACATTATAAAATATATTACTGACCAAAAAAATAAATTTGTTAATATATTCAATTCAGCTCAAATATATTCTTCTAGAAAGAAAAGAACATCTCATATTCTCTTTCCCTCACACATGAGTTCAACAATAATCATGCATTTAACCTATAGAGTAGGTTGAAAAGTAATAAATTCCTTTTAATGTGGCTTCCTAAAAAGGTATTTCATGGATAATAGGAGATTAATAAAGTTCAAATGAAAATATAGGTCAAAATAAGAGTTGAATGCAAAAAGTGATTTCAAAATGTTGCCCCAATAAAACATAACACATTCTATGAACTCTATCAACATTGAAAATGGGGAAAACAAAAATTTCAAGATCACCCAACATGTATTAAGTATCATAATAAAAAATAAATTTATGATTAGGTCAAATAGGTTATAAAACCTCTTAGGTTGGGAAATGTATTTAATTTGGATAGTACTACTGCACATGAGTTTCACAATCAATCAAACTTCTTCAAATGAAAAGATCATAAATCAAGAAAAAAATCCATTCAATATTAATTTAATTCATCAATAACTCAAATAAATAAATGATAAAAAATAAAAAGTTGGTTTGAATTATCAAATGTATTTAATTAAGGTTGTGTATCCTAAAAACACACCAAAAAGAAAAAATATGAAAATATGAAAAATTTAGAAAGAGACAAGAAAAAAAATGATATCACATAAAAAATTCCTAATAGCATAGTAAAATCCCCCCTCTAACACTTAGTCAATTTACAACCCTCTTTTATGCTCAAATTAGATTAAGAAAATCTCACATATAGAATTTATATTGTGAAGAAAATAATATAAATAAAAAAAACACACAACTTGATTTATTTTTCAATAGAAGCCTTGAGTGAAGCTCTATGATGCTTCCACATTAAAATAACAAAGAATAAATGAGAATACATCTGAAAAATAAAAAAAAAGAAAGAGAAAAAGAAAATAAAATGGATAATTATCGGTTCGACCCACACGCCAGGAAATTTTTTTACATCCCATAGTCACACAGTTGAAATAGATTATCACCAATAAAAAGGTTGGTGTGATTTCAGTGGGATGAACAGCCACAAGTGTCTTTTCCTTGTGTCCATGACTAAAAATAGAAATTAGAGAACCTGAATGAAGATAATATAATTCTCAAATCCCAAAAAATAATAATGATTAAATTTGTGTCTTAGAGTGGGTTAGAAAATAAAATTGGGGTGGTCCTTGTTAACTTCATAGTGTCCTCCTGCACATGGTATCCAAATTTTTGTAGGTGATGTAGCCGCTCTACCCCAAACTTCTCTAACACTTCTTCCTCGATCATAACCACATGGGTGGTCTCTTCTATAACATCCATGGCCTAGATCAATTAAGATGCAATATAAATTTTAGGAAAAGAGAAGTCCAAAAATAATTCATCAAGAACATGAATAAAACTTTTCAAATCAATAAATAAATATTCTTTTTCAAGTATGTCATGTTGAAAATTTATCTCTTACAAAAATACAATTGGAAACTCAATCTCAATAGGTGAATCATCCTTATTATCATCCAATGAATGACAGTGGTATAAAGGTAATGATTTTTCATTTTCAAGGATGGGAAGATCATGTTGCAAGTTATCTTCAACAAAGTGATTTAGGTATTCTTCTGAAAATTATTGATATCCCAGAAGTTCATAATTTGGAATGTGTACTTCCAAAACCTCCTCGAGAAATGGGTGAGTGTGTGAGGATGTTATTAATTCCTTTAGAAACTACTTCTCAGTTAACACAGGTTATTTAACATAAAAAATTATTGGTGAAAATTTTTCTTCCACTCATCCAGGTTCTGGTTCTGGCTCAGGTTTCTCTTGACACTTATGTACATATTCAGAAATAAAATTCATTTGGATCACAAATTTTTTGCAGTAAATAAATAATCCTATGAAACATAGCATCAATATCATTTTATAATTCTTCTGGAATCTTAGGTTGGATAATCCATGCATAATAGATTGAATTTAAGGGCATCATGAATGAATATATTTTTTAGTGTTTTTGATATATATGTGTTTTTTTTAAATTAAAGTAAAATTATTTACAAAATTTGAATTAAATTAGTCAGTAAAAAACAGTTGGATCCCAAGAAATGGTGGATACTTGATGAAGTGATGTAGTAATTGATCTGAAAAATATTTACATGTATGTTCAGCAAAGGGCCAGACCTAGGTTGTTCTCTTGAAGAGCTGTTGTGTCCCATCACTAACTACTTGTAATTAAATATTTTTATATTTTTTTTATTTATAAAATAAAATTAATATAATTGTAGGTTATTGAAATAAATAAAAAATTAAATGTGTGAATTTAATGAAAATAGAATGAATGCAAACAATATGATGTTAGGATGAATGGATTCATTCTTGAGAGAATCACCTTGAGTGAACCTTCATCATATCATTATTAGTCAGGAATTTACATAATGAACACACTCCATCATATGGGTGCACATCCTCCTCTTCATATGGTTATAAATATACAATACACTCTATGATCATTGAGAGACCGCATATCCAACTCCTCGATATAAAGAAATTAGTATAGAAGAAAAAGATAAACCTCTAGTGGAAAGTAGAGACACAAAGTATCTTTTCACACTAAGATCCCCTAGTAATAATTCTAATAACACAAGAAACATTAAAAAATAATTTTCAAATACATGGGTTCATGAGTGGATTACTCCCCCAGGAACATCCTTGTGTTAGCTGATCATGATCATGAGTAGCTAACCTGAGGAAGTTCTCATGGGAGTAATCCAGTGATGGATGTGAGTCTTTGAAAATTAATTATTAATGTTTCTTATTTTTGTCGAGTTATTTCTAAGGGGGTCGTAGTATGAAAGCCACCATTATGTCTCCACTTTCCACTAAACGTTTATCTTTCACTTATATAATATTTCCCCTTGATTGAGGATGTGGAATTTTGGTCTCTCATAGATCATTGAGGGTACTGAATTTTCACAAATATATTTAGAGAATTAGGTCTATGCAAAAGATGGAGAGTGTTCATTATGAAAATTTTGGACTAATAAATATATTATGAAGGTTCACTTAGTGTGATTCTATTTGGAATTTCTCTTTTATTCCTAACATCATTTTTTTAATTTATTTTATTTGTATTACATTTTCATAATTAATTTTACTTCCATTGTCAAACCATTATTACTGTTAATTTTTTTTATAAAAAAAATTAAATAAATTGAATTAGAAGTAGTTTGTTATTGGATGCAATAAATCATCAATAAAATGACCAAGTTCATCCCCTATGATTCACTTAGTTATAAATAGTTTTGAGAGTGCGCACAAAAATGCTTCATCAAACTGGAACCATTTACAGGGAAACATGTTTTATTCGTTATATGTTTTTTTTTTCAAATTTTGTATATAATATTCATTTATTTGAAAAAAACACAAAAAAACCATAAATTTCATCAGCACAAAAAAATATGGTATCAAGATGTGTTTCTATTTAGACTATTATGATAGGACTGATCAATATCAAGTTCCAGAAGAAATTTACAAGGATCTTGTTGCTATGTTTCGAAGGATTAGTAATGTATTGTAATCATTTGAGTTCCAAATACAATGGATTTTTTTAATACGTACATTCATGTCAAGAAAAACCCAATCAAGAACCTGAACTAGAACCAGAACCATAACGAGTGGTGGATGAGGTTTCACCAATCATTTTTTATGTTAAAGAACCTGAGGTAGGTGAAAAAGAGTTACTAATTGAATTAATACCATCTTCCTACAGTCCACTATTTTGTGAGGATTTCCTATAAGTACACATGAATACTGATGAACTTATGGGATATAATTTTTTTTTGATGAATACTAGAATGATTTTGTTGACGATAACCTGCAACATGATCTTCCAATTCTTTATAATGAAAAATCAGTAGCTCATTATGCCTCTATTGATTTGGAAGATAATGATGAATACGAAACCCTTGATATTGAGTTTCCAATGTCATTTCCTATAGAGATAAATATCCATGATTACATACATTAAAGGATGGATTTTTTATTAATTCATTATGTTTTAATCATTTTTAAGTTGAATTGTTTTCTAACTTCTCTTTTTCTAAAATTGATGATATAACGCAAATGGAGAATTAATTTAATGTTATGTAATATACCCATCAACAGGTGGTGATCAATTAATAAGTTATTGAGTATATTCTGGTGTTGTGAATAACTTTTCTATAACAAATTTCATAGAATATAAAGGAGGACACCACTGAAGTCTATAGGAAGAACCCCTATCTTTTTTACCTCCCACTATAGACCTCAAATTAAATCTTTGGCCTTTCTTAGGAGTTGGGAAATATATTATCTTCTATGGGGTTCTCAAACTTTTGTGTTTAGTCATGGATACTATAAAAAGTTCCATGTGATGGATCATCATAATGAAACCGCAACCACCTTCTGATTGGGGATAGTCTACTACAACGGCTTTACTAGTAGTAGTAAGAATCTAGCAACCACATGGGGGTAAAACCATTAATTGTCCCTATTATTTAATCTTTCTATTTTTTTTGCATTACTTTAATTTTGTTTTAACATTTCTTTCTTGTATTTTTAACATTATATATGAAAAGAGATTTACAAAAGACTACCAATGATAAATAATCTTGGTTGTGTCTTCCGTTTTCATTATTTTTTGCTACCCAATTTAAATTCAATGATAAATTGATTCCAGATTTAATTTGAGATAAAAATATGATATTAAATGGAATTATTTTTGGGAGTTATTTCAACTTGTTTTTTGGTATTTTTTGTGTTCATTCATTTCATTACTTATTCCTATTTCAGAATTTTTTGTGTTTTCCTCCATCATTTTTTTTCTTTTTAGGTTTCTTGATCTCAATTCAATACATTGGAAAATTCCATCCATCATGGTATTATTTCTATATTTCATAATTATAATATCTGAGAATTTATGTTATGGTTGAATTGATTTTTGTTCATGGTTTCCAATCATTTAATTTGATGAAGTTTGATTGATTGTGAAACTCATGAGAACTAGTACTGACCAAATTGAATATCTTTCCCAACCCAAGAGGTTTCTAAATTTTTTTGACAGATTATTTCCATTTATATTTTTCATTATAGTCTTGAGGCATGTTGTGTGATCATAAATATTTAATTTTTATTTACTTAAAGGCTGTTAGAGTTCATGGAATGTGTAATGTGTGATTGAGGCACCAATTTGAAAGTTGGTTTTACATTAAACTCTATTTTTTTAGATTCCTTTTCATCTGAACTTTATTAATCCTCTAGTAGCCATGAAATAACTTTTTAAGAAGCAAAACTATAGGAAATATATCCTTTCACAAACTTTTATTTATGTTAAATTCATGATTTTAGTGGAACTCAAGTGTGGGGGAGGGAGAAGATGAGATGTACTATTCTTTAATGAATTTTATATTTGAGATAAATTGACTATGTTTGCATATTTTTTTCTTCCTGGGTGAATGAAATTTCATGATTAAAATATATATGGGTGGCCCAAAATATTATTAAAAATTTTGGATGGGTTTTCACCAATATTTTAAGATCAAATGCTTCCTCTATTTTCCTAAAAAATATGATTCTAAATAGAAATATAGATCTAAATTCAAGCTGAAACAGTTCTATGACTTGGAAAAATAGTGAAGAGATTCATTGATATAGAAATTAAAAGTTTAAAATTCCCAAATAAATATTTTTTTGGAGTTGAATCATTTTTGAGCTGATTAAGGAGCACATTATTTGTCGAAAAAACTGTTTTCATGCATTTTCATAATGTTAGACCCTATCCAACTTCATTTATACATAGATTTTTTAAAATTTAAAACCAAAAAACCCTCATCCTAAGAACAAAACATGAAAATTTCCTCATTTTTGGAACATTTTTCACACATTTATGTTGAAATACTTGGAGGATAGTAAGCCTATAGAGATCATACATGTTCTTGAGGATGAGAAAAACTCCACATTATGAATACTTGAATGATGAGAGAAATATTTTTCCATGGAGGTAGGTACAACCTGCAACTGAGGATTAACATATTATTGAATGGATTCATATTATATTTTTAGGTGTTTGGAAATTTTATCTATTAAGGAGGCACGATAATTCATTTGATATGATAATTGAGATATGTTGTTATTTATGCTTTGAAAAGTTTTTTTGACAAAGGTATGTAATGATTTCCCATGTGTGCAATTTTTATGTGTGGGATAATTCATAGAAAAATATTTCAAATTATTTTATTCTGAATGTCAGTTTTTTAATCCAAAAAATATGTCCATTTATGTAAATTTGTCACATTTTATTCTTTTGAACCATTTTATGAGTTTAATTGGAAAATGGACAATTTTTGTATTTTAAATGTGTTAATTTATTTCTATGATTGAACAATAAATTTTTATTTACAATTAAAAATTGAAGATTTATTATTTATCAGATCTTATATTCAATGTTCTTAATTTTATTCATCATGGACCAAAGTCGAATCCACTATTTGAAGGCCCAAATCCATCTCATAAATCAGGCCAAAAAAAATTACGCATAGATCAAGTGAATTTTATTATTGGGACTATATCATATAAATGGCCAAACAAAATTATCTAACATTAATTTTTTTGACATAATATATCTGTATGGAGAGATTTTATTAATGTTTCCATGTCTAAATAATTCATTTTCAATGCCATTAATTTTTGGGAACTCGTTGCATTGGAATATGAACAATCATCCTAGGAAGAATAAATTTCAGCATAAAATGGCTATATATCTCTTAAAACATGGCCAAGGAGGATTAAATTTTGTCGATAGATAGGGGATTTATATGTGAAAAACATTTCATAATACCACTTTTCATAATTCTTCAATTAAATATGTCTACCATGCACATGAATTTGGATGATGATTTTGGAGCCCAAAATTACTCCACTTTTTCCTATAAAATAGTGTCCCTTCATCTTTCCAAAGTGTTTGAAACATATGGATTTCATTTTTTCCCATTTTTTGTAGTTTTTTCTTTAATTTTTTTAATATAATTATGAATTATTAGTATATTTTAGTATTTTTATTCCAATAATTCTATCATTGTTTTTATCTTTTCTGGTTCCTTCTCTAATTGTTCTCCATTATGGTGTCTAATACTCATTATCATAAGAATATAACCTAAGTAAGTTTCCTATGGAAAAAAATAGTATTGAACCCAATTCATTTCACATTCATTCATATTTTTTCATATTTTCTAAGAGTTTAGATGAGGGGTTTATTATTGTGAAAGGATCCCTTCAGTCTCCACTTTCCTCCTATGGCCTAACTTCTTCTTTCTAAAATATTTCCCCTTGATTGAGTAGGTGGATGTGTGGTATCTCCATGATCATTGAGTGTACCATATATTCAAAACATGCCCACAAAAGGATGTTTATGCATATGATGGATCATGTTTATTAATTTTATCTGAAATGTAAAAAAGGGATAATGAAGGTTCAATTTAATTATTCTTCAGGGAGGATATACCTTTCGTCTAACATTATTTTTCTTGTACTCATTTTATTTGCATTATTAATAACATATAAACTTTTATTTATAATGAATTATCATATTTCAAAGATAAATTTCTATTCATTTTACTTAATAATTAAAAAATAGAATTATAAGTAGAGAGTACTTGACCACAAAGGCTCTTCAAGTGAACGAACTAGGTCTTACCCTGTTCTACACATAGTTATAAATATTTTTTTACATAATAAATGATAATATTTAATACAATTTGTAGCACAGGGGGTGACCTAGGTATCTCTCTTGAGGAGATCTTGTGGTTAATCAATAACCACTTCTAATTAAATTTTTTTACATTTTTTTACTATTTATTAAAAAATTAACAAAAATATATTTTTGATAATATAGTACAAATAATAAAAATTAAAATTAAATGAAAATTTAATGCATGAAAATAAAATAATTCTAGGATGAAAGGAGATATTCTTGAGAGAATCACCTCGAGTGAACCCTCATCCTCTCATTACTAG
This sequence comes from Viscum album, assembly GCA_963277665.1. Classification (NCBI taxonomy): domain Eukaryota; kingdom Viridiplantae; phylum Streptophyta; class Magnoliopsida; order Santalales; family Viscaceae; genus Viscum; species Viscum album. The sequence goes on along the minus strand of OY728134.1, from coordinate 408,001,199 downwards.
TCTTCAATTTACTCAATGAACACAATAAATTGTATGCATAAATATTCACGTATGCACATGGTTTTAAATATACAGTACTCTCAACTATTACCCATATATCACACATCAACCTCATCGATCAAGGGAAAATATTGTACAAGCAACAAGTTAACATCATGTGGTAATTGGAGACAAAAATACTACTTTCCCACTAAAATACCATATAAATAAATCTATGAAAATAAGCAAAAATAATGAATGAATTTTCAAAGACATGGGTTCATCACAGGATTACACCCCTGGGTTCATTCTCTGGTTATATACTCATGATTATATGAATAAGAGTTCATAATGAAGAAGAAAATAGGGGAACACAATATAATAGATAAAGTATAATAGATAATGTAAAACACTTAAATTAAAAAATTAAACACAATTATAAAATGAAAATAAAATAAAATAAATGAATAAACTATAAATAATGGTAAAAAATGGTGACTCATACGTTTCCAACCCTTTGTAATGAAGAGAAAATACAGTTTTATAAGAAAACGAGGTGAAAATGTTATCTCTAAAAAGTTTTTCCAAAATTGACTATATTGTAAGAATAGTAACTTGCTGAATTAGAAAATAAATACTTCTAAAAGTTTTTTCAAATATATCTCCCCTACCAGAACAAAAAAAAATTACCTTCAGTGTAATCTTAATGAATGTGTTATGGCCGATTTACTTTGGAAATTTATTCCACACTAGCTGATTGTTTGTATTTCAATGCATCTAGTTACCAAAAATTTGTGGTCTTATAAATTAAGGAATAAAACCATGAAATCTTATTGAATGTTGTTCTATAGGATTCCCTCTTCTTTAAGGAATATTTTTAGCTAATTTTATTTTTCTATTTATGAGATATGTGCCCAACTATAAAATTCTCCAGATTTATGCACAATTTTTGTAGTCTGTCATGTGAGATGGATTCATGATTTCAAATGAAGGATCGTGCTTTTGATTCTAGAGGAAAAAATGAATAACATCAAACATATAATCTTATTAAATATTATTTTTTCAATTTTTATAATTACTACAAATATTATGGACTAAACATCTAATTAAATTAAAACTGTGATAATAAAAAAAAGTCATTTTAGCAATTGAGGAAAAAAATGATTTTAAAACATTAAATGTGACAATTTACAATAAAATAACACATTTATGGGATTAAAAACAATAATATTAACAAAAAAATAATCTTAAATATTTTTTATTTCAATTCCCCCACACTTAAACATCACACTCCATGGAAATCATCTTATACCACGGTCAAAAAAAACATTACAGAACATAAATGACAATAGAACTCAATTATAAGATCAAGGAAAATTTCATGTCTCATATATGGATAAAAATTCCCTAAATCCCTACTAATCATAAAAATCCATTCAATATCATGTTAATCCTCACATGAATTTTGTACTTACCTCCCCCAAAAAATATATATCTCTTCACTCAAGGATATAAAAATAACACTTTTTTAGAAGTTCAAACATGGAAATTTCATCATCAAAAATAAATTTCATCCTTCTTTTCCCCACATGAAGCATTGTTTCTGATTTAATTGTTGATTTGGATTAATCTTTATAATATTGTTTTTGAGGAAAATAGAGGCAACTTTTATCTTTAAGAAATAGTCACCACCCAATCCATATTTGAAATGATATATTGGGCGTTCCATCCATCTTTATGTCAGGACATATATAACATCCAAAAATAAATAAATATGGAAACACTTTCAATTAATCTCAATTTTATTCATATAGAATGAAAAACACATTTCGTATTCTCCCTCCCCTATATAAACAATAATCATTCATTTAACTTCTTAATCATGTTGGAAAGAAATAAATAAATTGTAATGTGTCTTCCTAAGAAGGTATTTAGTAACTACTAGGGTCTTGATAATTTTTATATGAAAAGATAGTTCAAAATAAAATTTGAACTAAAAACTTTCATTCAAATTGGTGGATCAATCATATTTAATACATTCAATGAACCTTAACAGATTTCAAAAATAGAAAAACAATAGGTTCTGGATGACACAACATGTCCCAAGACTCAATAAAAAGATGAACTTAAAAAATAATCAAAAAAGTTTAGAAACCTTTCTGGATTGGAAAGATATTCAATTTGGATAGTACTTATACACTTGTATTTTATAATCAAGAAAACTCCTTCAAATGAAAAGATGAAAAATCAATAATCAAATTCCATTCAACATTCGTTTAATTACTCAAAAATTAAAATCAATAAATATTCCAAAATATACAAGTTTTTATTCTCAATGTATTCAATTCAACTAAAGAATCCTAAAAACAAATCAATAAAATAAAAAAAGAAAAAGAAAAAAAACTCCATAAAAATACTTGAAAAATAAAATGAAAATACACAAAATTAATAAAAACATGTAGAAATACCTCCCCCATAACTTATTCTATTTACTATACTCTTTTCAGCGCACATAATATTAATAAAATGTCACAAGTAAAATTTATATTTTGTAGAAAATAAAATAAATAAAATGAAAGACACAACCTTATTTGTTTTTCAGCGGCATCCTTGGTTTAAGCTCCTAAAAGATTCGACATTAAAACTATAAGGAAAAATATAAAGGCATAAAAATAATAATGAAAAATAAATAGAAAATAGATAAAAAAGGGATAAATCATGGTTTGACACCCCAATAAAGTGTTAGGTTTTTGCTGCCCCTTGTCATGCAGTTGATGTGGATTATCCCTAAGAAACTTTTTGTTGTGGTTTCTTTGAGATGATCCACCACATGTTACGTTTCCCAATTTCCATGAGTGATCATTTAAAGTAGAGAAACTGAACATGATAAAATAATTACCATCCCCCAAAAAGAATAATGATATAATTTGATTCTTATAGTGGGTGGGAAAATAATATTGGGGTGGCCCCTGGTAACTTATGTGGCGTCCTCCTCTATATGGTTTCCAAATTACTATAGAGGATGTACTCGCACTATCATCAGCTTCTACAGCTCCTCCTCATTAATCACCACCACATTGGTGATCTATTCCTTATCATACAAGTCCCACACCATTTTTGTTCCATTTTAAATTTTATAAAAAGTGATGCCATAAAAAAGTTCACTTTAAATAAGAAAAAAAGATGAAAATTCAATAAAGAAATATTCTATTTCATGTGTGTCATCATGGAAATTTATATCTATAAGAAAGATCATTAGAATAACAATCTCAACAGGTTCATCTTCATCATTATCTTACAAATAAAGATATTGGTATATAGAAAATGATTTTTCATTATCATGTATAAGAAGATCATGTTATAGGTTATCTTAAAGAAGTTGATTTCAGGATTCTTTTAAAAATTGTTCATCTCCCATATGTTAATCAACTTGCATGTGTACTTCCAGGACCTCCTCAAGAAATTTTTGAGTGTGGGATTATGTTTTTAATTCCTTTATAATAGCTTACCCACCCTCCTTAGGTTCTTTATCATAATGATAGGTGAAATATCTTACACCACTGAACCCGGTTCTGGTTCATGTTCAGGTTAGGGCTTGGGTTTCTCTTGACATGCATGTACATATTTAGTAATATATTATATTTTCCTCTCTAATTTTTCCTCTACATCAATTATAATTCAAAACATATCTTCACGATCATTATAAAATTTTTCTAGAACCATAGATTGTCTAGTAAATGCACAAAAGTTGGAATTTAATGGCATCATGAACAAAGATGTGTTTTTAAGTGTTTTTGAAATTTTTTATTTTTTGGGATTTTTTAAATGAAAGGAAAATTATTTAAAAATATTTAATAAAAGAGTTAGTGAAGAACAATTGGATCCCAAAAAATGGAACCAATTTTATGTAGCATTGTTGTGCATTCTCTCAAAAATATTTACAACTATGTGCATCAAAGGGGATGACCAAGGCCATTTTCTTGGGGATTTATTCCATCCAATAAAAAACTACTTCTAATTCAATTTATTTATTTATTTTATATTTAAAATAAAATTAATATTAATAGTGGTTTGATAATTTAATACAAAAATTAAATATCCAAATGCAATGGAAATAGTGTGACTGCAAACAAAATGATGATAGGAAGAAAGGAGATATTCACAACAAAATCACACTAAGTGAATCTTAATTGTCCATTTATTAGTAAAAAACTTTACATAATTAACACACGTTATATTTTGTGTGAAAATAATCCTCATTGTGTGCTTGTGAATATATGATACTCTCAATGATCATTGAGAGATCGCACATCCACCTCCTCAATCGAGGGAAAGTATTTCAGAAGCAAAATTAAACCATTGGTAGCAAGTGGAGACTCAAAATAAAAATTCCTTCTACTACACCCTAGGAATAAATATATGAAAATAATAAATAATAAAAATTAATTTTCAAAGACTTAGGTTCATGACTAGATTACACCCCAAAGAACGTCCTCAGGTTAGCTGCTTGTTATCCTAAGTAGCTAACCCGAGAATGTTCTCGGGGGAGTAATGCAATGATAAACCCAAGTCATTGAAAATTCAATGTTAATATTTCGTATTTTGATAGAGTTATGTTTAGGATTATCTTAGTGGGAAAGGAACCTTTGTATCTCCACTTCCCACACGAGGTTTTTCTTTTTCTTCTACACAATTTTTTCTCGATCTAGGAGGTGGATGGGTGGTCTCTCCACGATCATTGAGAGTAAAATATATTCACAACCATATGAAGAAGTATATTTTCACAAATACATTATAGTGGGTTTATTATGTGAATCTGAGACTAATAAAGAGACAATTAAGGGTCACTGGTGGTGATTCTCTTAGAAATGTCCCCTTTCTTCTTAACATCATTTTGTTTGTATTCAATCTATTTCCATTGCATTTGATTATTTATTTTTTGAATTGAAATATAAATCCTATATTTCTAGTAATATTATTAAATAAATACAAAAAAATATTTTAAAAAAGTGAATTAGAATTATTGAGAGATTGACCACAACAGCTCTTCAAGAGGATAATCTAGGTTAGCCACTATGGTGTAATTAATAATAATTTTTTTTGAGAGTGCACATGACAAAACTTCAAATAATTTAGGATTAACATGAGATTGAATGGATTCATATGAATTTTGGGGTGTTAGGAAATTTTGATCCATGTTAAACGCGTGATATTTTTCTTTTATATGATAATTGAGTTGTGTTTTCATTTATACATTGAGAATTTGTCTTGACCTTGGTATAAAAAGATATCCCAAGAGTGCAATGCTTATATTCAGTTGAATTGATAGAGAAAATTTTTTCAATTATTTTATTCTGAATTTCTGTGTTATTAATCCCACCATGATTTAATTTTAAGGGAAATTGAGTAAATTTAGGTTTTTGAAGTATTTTTTTTCTTATTTGATAAAATGCAATATTTTTGGGTTTTAACTATTTTAATTTATTACATTGTTTCGAAAATAATTTTTTTACTAACAGAAATTGAATAATTTTTCTTTTATAGGTTACAATTTTATATGGGATTCATTTCATTCAATTGGATCAATAGATAAATCAATCATGTTAGGGCTGAAATGTAGCACACAAGTCCAGCCTCAAAATCTATGCATAGATCTAGAAAATTAATTTGATAGGCTTGTATCCCATAAAATGATGCACCAATGGATCTTATATTTATCTTGGAGAAATAGTTAATCTATTGGAACATCTTTAAGTAATTTTTTCTTGCATTAATTCCTAATTTTCAAGGACATAAATTCTTTGGAAATCTCTAAATTAGAATATGAAAAACCTTTCGAGGAAGAATAAATTATTAATGTAATTTGGATATATATATCACACAAAACATATCCATTGAAGTAAATAAATTTGTGGGTCAATAGAGGAAATATAGGAGAAAAACATTAAATATATAACACTTTCTAAATTTTTTCATTTAATAGGGATTCTACGTGCATACATTTAGTTTATAGATTTGAAGCCAAACATTTCTCCACTTTGACAACAAAAATTTACTCCTTCTTTTCATAGGGTTGGGAAATTAGGGGTATCCATTTTTTTAGATTTTATATAGTTTAGTATTTTATTTTTATTTATTTTATTTTTCTCCGGTAATTACATTTCATATTTTAATTAAAGTGTCTCCCATTCTCTATTACTATTTGTCTCTTATGTTTTCTTCCCCCATTTTATTCTACATCATGAAATCTTATGATAATGATCATGAGTATATAACATGATATGGTTTCCAAGGGAGTAATCCACTAACAAAACCTTGTCCTTAAAAATTAATTCTTAATTATTCTTATTTTCTTAGAGTAATTTGTTGTGGGATCCTAGTGGGAAAGACACCTTTGTGTCTTAACTGGCCACATGTGGTTTAGCTTTTGGTTCTACAATATTTTCCCTCGATCAAGGATGTGGATGTGTGGTCTCTTTGATATCATTGAGAATACAATATATTCACAACCATATGAATATGATTATGGTCATGTATATGATGATGTCTATTAAATATATAAATTTGATATTAATAAAGAAATGATGAAGGTTTACTCTTGTTGATTATATTAGGAATGTCCCCTTTCTTATTAACATCATTTTTTGCATTGAATTTTCATATTTAATTTTTTTATTGAATTATAAAACCAATATTTATGTTAATATTATTTTAAAAATAAAAAATATAAAAAAGTTATTTATGATTAGTTACTGACTGGCCACAATAGCACATCAGGAGAATGACATATGTCCACCCCTATACTGTACATAGTTATAAATATTATTTAGAAAACACTAAAAAATGTTTCATCAACCATTCATGTGGCTTAGTTACCTTCTTATATTTTTTCAAGTCATCAATATATGATTTATACAATGCAATTCGGACCACATTTCTTTAATTGTCGATTTCTTATACTTAAAAAATGTAAAGGGGAAATATTTTTAAGGTTAGTCTTTAGAAACAACATATTCTAGGATATACCTTCCATTAATAAAAAGAATAATAGTAGTGGTGGTGGTGGATGTGGTAACAAAAACAATGACAAAAAAACAAAAAAAACATACTTGTTGATAATTCAGGATGTTATCTAATTTATATATATATAATTATACATTATTATCATGTATTATAAATTTTGAGTGCCACAAGTTTTCATTATATATATGTATATAATGTCAATATCAAATATATATAGGTTATATGAATAAATTTTATTTCAGAATAGGTATATATATTTTGATCACACATCTCTAATAGAAGAACAAAAAAAGAATTACAAATATCATGAAAATGATATAACAATAATAATAATATTTTTTTATGCATTATAAAATAAAAATAAACTAAAAAAATTAAAATCCCAACACCATTTTGAGGGGAAGATAAAGGGTTCATTTGTTCTATTGTGAGTTGGTTTTTATTCTATTTGACATGGAGTTGTTTCAGTAAGCGAAGGCATTATTTCTTCACCTTTTAACTAAAAAACATAATTGTTTAACATTTTTTTATATGAAAATAATAAAATCCAAAAATCCTACTGATTATGGATTTTCATGACATTATTGATGATAGTGGCCAACTATGTCAAAAACAGATTAACAAATAACTCTACCAAGAAAAAGATTTTTATTATAAGTAAATTTTTCTCACATTAGCCAACAAAAATAGTAAAATATATATATATATATACAGGATAGAGGGTGTTAGTGATCACACAAGTAGTCGATGAACCCATTTACATCTTGATAGATCTTTGTTGAGGTGGAACATTGATTTATATTTTCGTACAGAATCAATTATTTGACGGTTGAACTTATGGAATATGGTTCTCCAGCATGAGAGGGTGTGCACAATGTTGTGGAAGAACAGAAAGTAGAGAGGCACTTCCATGAGCCTCATTTTGAATAACACCATCTGGAATCCAATGGAAACCAATATAATGTCTACATTGCAATGTCGTATGTGGAAAACTTCAAATGATGTGTAATATTTGATTTAGGGTGAGGAGGATTCAGTGGGGGTGAAAGGGGAAACTCATAATCGGTATATGAGCATAGAACCATGATGATATCCTGAAGTTGGCTTAGTGGACCCAACTTCTATTGGAGAACAATGATGTTGGGGGAACTTATAACTCACTGTGGTGTTATATGACGTACTCCTCCAAAACATAAACCATTATATATTAAATGTTCCCTTAACATCATTCTTCTCTAGTAGATGTTGGATTTACTAAACCTACTTATTGTTATCATTGGGGTTGAAAAGATAATGTACTAAGGATAGGTTTCACATTTCATCACCCCCTAGAACATACTCATCCTAACTCTATTATTCCTCATAATTCAATGGTTTCCATGAACTATATGAAATAGTTCTATTAAGGTTGTTTGCATCAGAGTTATGGAGGTTTTAATCAAACCCAGTATCCTAGTAGTAACTCTACTTTATAGTCATCCATCCACGATCATCAACATCTTGTCCTTAAAACCATCTTCCACAAGATCATGCAGCAAAAAATGATCATTGGAGGACATGTAGTATCAACATAACACCACAAACCAATTCCTCCAAATTGTGTACACAGACATCAACATTCCATGAGAATTATGAAACTCTATACCATATTAAATTATTATTATTTGTGTCTTTGTTGATGAAATAATGGTTTAATATTTTGAAAATTATTTTCTATGATGGGGTTCTTTTTAATCATCTTTTAATCACCACACTTTTCCACGTTAATCAATAATATGATGAACATCAATAATTGGTAATTTTTTTATATTCAATATTGTCAAATATAAAAGTGAAGCAATAGTATCTTTTTTAAAATGAAAAACATAAAACCCCCACTTTTGGCAATAACTCTATGTCCAATTGAATAAAAAACCAACATACAAAAAATATGAGGAACTCTTTATTTACCCATAAATATGGTTATGACCATTTAATTTATTATGTTATTTATGTTTTATAAATTATATAATAAAAATAATAATGATATTAATAATAATAATTAATTATCATCAAAACTTTTATTATTTTTTATATTCATTTTATATAGACCATATATATATAAATATATATTTATTATTAAATAAATTTTACTAATATAAAATATATATTTTAGATGTTATCACTATTATATATATACATGAACCCTTGGATCAAATCCAATTGAAGGTGAATTTCTATGATCTTATAGAAATTACCATTGTGGACACTATAGAAATTAATGCAGCTAAAAAACTATTCAACTGATTTCGGCCTAGAGGAAACATATTTGGGCCTTTAGGACACATGACCTTTAGTTTACCATAGGCCTTTGTTCCACTATGCCTTCATGGAAATCAGGTTGTTCGGATTTTGGATTTCAGTGCACATGGTCTTTATACCATGATGCAATAATGTTTGACCACATGGGAGAAGACCCTAGAAATGGAATCTAAAATTGAAATCACCAAATAAAAGCTAATTGGAATGGAATAATGAGAGTGTGTGACTACCACCATTATTACAAGGTAATGTGATGTGGGAAAATAATTTCCATTGATGAAGAAGATGTTTGAGAAGGGTAATTCTAATGTATTCAGGCCTTTGGGCCTTTGGGTCATGTACTAGTCACTATCCCTTTTGTCTAATGTGTCATGTAAGGGTTCTACCTCAACCAACATAGAAAGAGAATTATGAAAAAAAAAATCTAAATGTCCTTTGGGTTAGGTTGACCACCATAATAACTTATTGTAACACCCCAAGTAAGTAATGAATAATAGATATTTTTATCTATGTCTATTAATGAATTAGATAGTGTTTTAGAGGCTTAAAATGATAATAAATCCAATCTTAAGCATGGAATACACTAATATTTTTAAAAGATTGTTTTACTACCTTTTGATGGAAAAACATTTATTAAATCTATCTTTTGACAATTTTATAAGATATTTTTGTCAAAATAAACATATTCTTTATGATTGGGACATCAAAATTTACTATGTGTGAATTTTTGGTATTTTTCCGATAAAGTTCATTTTTTAATGAATAGTGAAAAATGTTGTATTTTAATTCAAAACCTCTTTTTATTCTAATTTATTTATATGATTAGATTATCTTTTGAATTGTTTTTTAAGTGAAATTAGAATATATTTTTACCATTTAATCCAATGGTGGTCATTGGAATCAATTTCACTTTGAAATTGGACTTAAACTGGTGTCAATCTTTTGATAATTATTGTTTCATAAAAACACGCTATTTGTCATGACAGTGGAAATTAATTTTTAAATTAATTAATGTAACATATATGATTTGAATTTTACAAAATAGACATCATTTTTTAATTCGGAATATCAAATATAGCTTAGGGTGAAGTTTTGGTATTTTTCTGAAAAACTTCAATTTTTGATGAATAGTGAAACCACTAAGTGGTAGATAAAAAAGATGATTTTTCATTTAAATGAAACTTTTCCACTTCTGTGTTTTGATTTCCAAAAATCCTACATACATGGTTTTCATTAAGAAGTAAAATGTGGTTCAATTAGATTAAAATAATTTTTTGGTGAATATTAACTTTTATGTTCTTAATCGCGATTAGAGGTAATTAGAGTAGTTTAAGGTAAAAATAATGTTCTAATAATATGAGATGAGCTTTACACATGTCATACCCTCATTGGATGTGTCATGGCCGACCAAGACAATCCATGGGTCAACTTGGGGACCCCATGGAGCCACTTTGGTTGGGAAATGACATAAATAACGTTTTATTTAATGTAAAAGTAAAAATGACACAAACATGAAATGTTTTACTAAAGAAAACTTTACATGGAGTTATGCAAGTCATATTTTTGACTATAAATATTAATAGGAAATCTTATAATATTTCCTACATCATGATATTTTTTTTTATAATTTTTGAACTTTAAATATATTAAATTATTTATGACATCATGATGATGCAGCGATTACCTCATTAATAATGGATTTAAATAAAATGAAAAGATAATGTAAAATATATGACCTACACATGTACAAATACTATTGGATGGGTATATGTATAACCCTTATCACTTTATCGTCGAATTATTTTAATGTGGGGCCTTTTGAATCCGAAAATCATTTTAAAATAAAGTAATATTCCTTTACATTCCGAGAGTGCCCCTCCTCTAATCTTATAAAAGGCCCCCACCTCTACCTCCTTACCAACACTTCCAAAGCCCTTGGCTCAGCGAAAACCTGCCCATTTTGTCTCTCCAATTCCCTCTCTTACTATTTGAAGCCTCACGTTGGGCATAAGTCTTCCCAAGGAAGCCTTTGAGCTCAAACCAAAGGGAGTTACCCGATTTTATGGTAATGTCTTCACTTGAGTCCTTTTGTTTTATTTTGATTCTCCAACCCCCTAAACTCTTTTTATTCATTTCTTTTATAACAACTCCAGTATATTAAATATAATAGTATGTTGTTATAAGAAGGATTCGAGATACACTTACACACACCTACATCTAATGGTTAAAGAACATACTGTTTCCGTGGATGGTGAATTTCTGCCACCCGAAACGATGATTGTTCAACATTCTTTTAACACCTTAAAAGGTGGCCATTAAGATGACACTATATTTATATATGATATATTATATGTTTATTTTTTCTGTAAGCTTATGTATTTTTCATTTTGGGCATACCTTTATGGTTTCCATTATGGGTAAACGTGATATCCTCATTTAAGGAAGTGCGGACTACCGCCCCATCAAAGTGATTTGATTCGTTAATAACATATGTGTGATGTATAAAGGATGGAGTTATGATATTATATATGATATTACACTGGAATTATAATATATCTTTATATCATTATTATTCCATTCTATAAAATACGAAATAGAAATGAAAGTAGCGTTCATGCGTACGTACGGTTTACCGTCTCCATGAACGGTGCGTTTCATTTCTTACCTCTAAATGATTATGTAATATTATAAATTCATGTGTGTAATGGATATATATGAAATATATTATATCTACATCATGAATACCATTCTGGATATAATGGATACATGAACAACTTGTGATTATAAAGGGTTTATTTTTTACTCAAGTACCAATGATCGTTAAAACGACCGTTATTAACTTAAATAATTACATAGTGTTCATGACATGTCAATAAGTAATATAAAAGGAATAATTAACTTGAAAAAGGTTCTTAAACAAGTAGAAATTAACTCATGTTTGTTATTCAGGAGATTAAAGAACGACCGAGTCAAGTCGGACCCGAGGTATGGGACTTCGTCTCAATCTCCTTTCATTGAGGTATATTTTATTTTATACACAACCTTCTTTATACGGTGTATAAACCCCTTTGACTTTTACGTTTATTCAAAAGGAATCTTTTTTATACGATGCATTTACTAAATGACAAAAGGTAATGTTTTTGTCGTATGTATGCGGCGAGAATGACTTCTCCACCGCCGTGACCATTATTTGAGTTCCGGCTTCCTCTACAAGCCATACCTTTTTTTAAAAAATAAAAATAAATACCATGTTTTACTTTTATTTTATTTTGGTATTGAAAATGGTTTTCATAATGTTTTTATATCAAGGTGTTGTATTGATATCTTGTTATTGAAAGGTGGAAATTTTATGTTTCCTTTATGCATGTTTTATGTGATACGATTATGTTGAGGTTCATGGGAATTATTATGAAGACGGGTGGTTCCGTGATAAACTAAGGGCAGGTTAGCTCGATATAGTTCTCCAATGCATTGTGTAACGTGAAGGAGTGAAACGTTAAGGTTTCACCGAAGAGATTTAGGGAATATACTGTGATGGGTATTCCAAACATAACCAAGAGGGTTACTCCCTATGTAAGAATGTTATGAATGCCTCAAGTTACCTTTATGTCTTATTATTTTCATGATTTATTCATGATTTGATGAGGTATGTTAAAGTGATTATGTTTTATGAGTAAAGTATGATTTCATTGATTCTTATGTATACATGTACTCATGTTTCCTTTCCATATTTTTATATCCCTTACTAATATTTTTATGCTCATCCCATGTTTTTTTGAAATGTTTTTCACTGGTCAAGGGAAAGGTACATGATATGATGATAGTTTCAAGGAAGTGTTAAGAAGGAAGCCATGTTTTATTTTAAATATGTTCCGTTGATGGAAAAAAATTAATACTATCTTTATGTAACCACTTTGTTTAAATGTGGAATGTAATGCAGGATTAATGATCTAATTATCTAAAACTCTAAACCTGAAAAGATCCTCGATGTGTAATCTTGTAATAACTCATGATTAAGTAAGGTTTAAGGCTGGGGATTTATATTTGGTATCAGAGGTTGGTTTAGATAACTTTAGGAGTTATAATTCTATTAAATTATTATCCAAAAATATTTTTTTCTAAATGACATAGAATTTGAAGATTACCATGTTTCTTCATCTAAGACATGTTTGTTTAGAATGGTTTTCCGCAGAGGAAATAGGGAAGCAATGCTAGGAAGTCATACAGAAGGAAATAACCTTCCGAATCAGCATCCCGAGATGGTCGGAATTGAAACTGAATAGTTTGTTGCAGTAATGGCGTAGTTGACTCAAGCGATAAATGGTGGTGGTATCCATGCACGAGATCAGCCAGATCAACCGTAGAGGAACATGTCAGTGGTGGAACATTTCATGAGACAACATCCCCCATCATTCAGAGGATCATCTGACCATGTGTTAGCTGAAGGGTGGATTAAAGCACAGGAAAAGATTTTTGATTTCATGGGGTGTTCAGACAATCAAAAGTTTAGTCTTGCTATTTACCGTTTGGAGGGTGAAGCAGATCAGTGGTGGTCGATGGTTAAAAATATCAGGGACGCTGATGAGATTGATGCTCTTGACTGGGATGAATTCAAAGGTATGTTTCTTGAGAAGTATTTTCCTAAGGGTGTTTGACTTAGGATGGAAAATCAATTCTTGGAATTGAGGGTAGAAGAAGACTCAGTGGCTGCCTATGAAGAAAGGTTCACTCGATTGGAAAGGTATGCTCCAAATTTTATCTGAGACCTTAATAGTAAAATCAATCATTTTTACTTAGGATTAAATCCAAAATATCGAATGGAATTAGCTTCTCGTGAGTTTAAAAGTTATGAAAATATTGTTCGATGTGCTGAGAAGTTGGAAATGGAGTTTTCTGATGACCAAGTGTTCAATAACAACCAGTAGAAGAAGAGACCGAGGTGGCAGGAGAAAGGGGAGAATTCTTCAAAAAAGTCTGATGTTAAGAAAACTAAGTTTCTAGTTTGTGATAAATGTGGGAAAAGGCATGTTGGGGAATGTCTTTTGAATTCTGTAAAGTGCTACTGATGCGGTAATATGGGACATAAGGCTCGTGATTGCACTGAAAAAGAGCAAGGTGATGGTAAGACCAAATTTGATTTATAGTTAGTGAAATATTTTAAGTGCAATGAGATGGGTCACTATGCAAACGAGTGTCCGACAAAGAACTTGAGTGACAGGAAGCAGTTAGAATACAATTAGAAAGGGGTGGTGAAATCCTTTGCAACTACTTCAGCAAATGTCGGGCCAACAAATGAAGTTGTATCAGGTACCTTGTTTGATTTTTCAGATTATGCCAGTGTGTTGTTTGATTCGTGGTCCACACATTCTTTCATCTCTGAAACCTTTTCTAGTAAAATGGGAATACCATCCCAAGAAATGACTCCTGAACATGTGGTAAAAACACCTGGGGGAAATGTTGAGGCAAAAAGAATTTATAACACTCTTCCTATCCTTATCCGTGGAAAGAACTTACTTGAGAACCTTATTGTTTTACCTCTAGTAGAGTTTGATGTTATCCTGGGTATGGATTGGCTCTCTATTTACCATGCTAAGATTGTCTGTAAAGCTAAAGAAGTTTCTTTTTAGAAAGGCTTTCAATTTGTGTACAAGAATTAACCATTACTGTTGATAACATATCAAGAGGACGAGAAACTTGTAAAAGATGGAAATGAATGTTACCTTGCACATATTGTTGAAAACAAGGGAACTGTTCAGATTGATGATGTGTCAGTGGTAAATGATTATCCTGATGTTTTTCCTGATGAGTTTCCTGGAATAATACCAGATTTGGAAGTTTAATTTACTGTTGACTTAGTTTCTGATGCTATGCCAATTTCGAATCCCCCTTATCGAATGGCTCAAATTGAACTTTTAGAGTTGAAGGAGCAATTGCAAGATTTATTAGAGAAAGGTTTCATTCGACCTAGCACATCACCATGGGGTGATCCTATTTTATTTGTTAAAAAAAAGATGGTTCTATGAGACTTTGCATTGATTATAGATCCTTGAATAACATCACTATTAAGAACAAATATCCTTTGCCTCATATTGATGATTTGTTTGATCAGCTACATGGAGCTCAGTTTTTTTCAAATATTGACCTGAGATCGGGGTACCATCAGGTGAAGGTAAAGGAAGTAGATGTTCCGAAGACTGCGTTTCGTAGAAGATATGGCCATTATGAATTTGTGGTAATGCCTTTTGGGCTAACCAATGCACCTGTTGTATTCATGGACTTAATGAATATAATTTTCCATGAGTTCTTGGATATGTTTGTGGTGGTTTTCATTGATGATATTTTGGTGTTTTCTAAAAGTAAAGAGGAGCATGAAAGACATTTAAGGGATATTTTTCAATCCTTAAAAGAATAGAAATTTTATGGGAAATTCAACAAGTGTGAGTTTTGGTTGCAACAAATTTCTTTCCTTGGTAACATTGTTTCTAAAGATGGGATAACCGTTGATCCTGCAAAAACAAAGGTTGTTGAAGAATGGCCAGACCCACAAATGTAATAGAGATTCATAGTTTCTTTGGTTTGGAAGGATATTACCGAAGGTTTGTTAGTAATTTTTCGTGGTTATCTAGTACAATGACTAAGCTAACTCAGAAGGGTGTTAAGTTTATCTAGACAAAAGAATGTGATGATTTTTTTCAGGAACTGAAAAGAAGATTGGTGAATGCTCCGGTTTTGGCACTACCTTCCAGGAATGGTGAGTTTGTTATATAAAGTGATTCTTTATTGAAAGAACTTGGTTGCGTCCTAATGTAGAATGATCAGGTAATTGTTTATGCTTCATAAAAGTTGAAAACTCAAGAGGTAAATTACCCTACACATGATTTGGAATTATCTACTGTTGTTTTCGCTTTAAAAATTTGGAGGCATCATTTGTATGGAGTAAAGTGTGAAATATATACTGATCACAAAAGGTTAACGTATATATTTACTCAGAAAGAGTTAAACATGAGACAGAGGAGATGGCTGGAATTAATCATGTATTATAATTGTAAAATTCATTACCATCCAGGAAAAGCAAATAAAGTGGCTGATGCTTTGAGTCGAAAAAGTAATGATTCATTGGCAATGTTGTGTTTGGAACATGATCCTTTGGTTATGTATTTGATGCACTTTTGCATAGAAGTTGTTGGTGTAGGACGATCTTCTGTTTTTTTTTCAGGTATCAGTGAGATCATCTCTATCAGACAGAATCAAGAAAGCACAGAAGCAAGACAGTGAGTTGCAGAAAAAGGTAGAGCTGGTTCAGAAGGGTAAGTTGCCTGAATTCAACATTGATATTGATTGTGTTTTGAGATTTGGGAAGAGATTGTGTGTGCCTTGTGATTCACAGTTGAAGAGAGAGTTGTTATGTGAATCTCATAGTTCTCCGTTTTTAGTTCATCCTGGAAGTACTAAGATGTACAGGGATATGCGGGAGTATTACTGGTGGGATGGAATGAAAAGAGATATTTTTGATTTTACTATGAAGTGTTTGACATGGTAATAGGTTAAAGCAGAGTGGTAGTTACCGAAAGGGATGATTAAGCCTTTACCAGTGCCAGAGTGGAAATGGGAGAATATATCCATGGACTTCGTTGTGGGATTGCCGAAGACCCCTTGAGATAATAATTCAATCTGGGTTATTATTGATCGCTTGACTAAATCTTCTCATTTCCTTGATATACGAGATACTTTTTCCCTAGATCAACTTTCCTGTTTTTATCTTAAAGAGATAGTCAGGTTACAGGGAGTTCCTCTCTCCATTGTATCTGACCGTGATCCCGGGTTCACTTCTAACTTTTGGAAAGGCCTTCAGAAGTCGTTGGGTACTGAATTAAATTTTAGTACAGCTTTTCATCCTCAATCAGATGGGCAGTCAGAATGAACAATTCAGACCTTGGAGGATATGCTACGAGATTGTTCGATGGATTATCAGGGAAGTTGGGACCAACATCTTTCTTTTTTTTAGTTTTCATATAATAACAGTTTTCATTCCAGTATACAGATGGCACCATTTCAGGCATTATATGGGTCGCGGTGTCGAACTCCAGATTTTTGAGATAAAGTGGGTAAAAGAAAGCTGATGGGACCAGAATTGGTAGAATATTTGGTAGAAAAAGTTTAGCTAATACAGAAACACATGAGAACATCTCAGAGCAGGCAGAAGAGTTATGCAGATAACTGGAGGAAGGATCTCTCTTTTGAGGTAGGTGATCATGTTTTTCTCAAAGTCTCACCATGGAAAAGTGTGATGAGATTTGGTAAGAAAGGAAATCTGAGTCCAAGGTTCATTGGACCATATGAAATTATAGAGAGAGTTGGATCAGTTGCTTACCGAGTGGCTTTACCTCCGAGTTTATCTCAAGTACACAATTTTTTCATGTTTCGATGTTGAGAAAGTATATGCCAGATCCATCTCATGTTTTGAGTCCAGAGGTAGTTTAGCTAGAAGACAACCTATCTTATGAGGAACAACCTGTCCAGATTCATGACCACAGAGAGCAAGTGTTATAGAATAAGGTGATTCATCAGGTAAAGGTTTTGTGAAAAAAACCACATGATTGAAGAGGCACCATGGGAATCTGAAAATGCGATGAGGGATAAATACCCCCACTTATTCGATAAGTAAATAAATTGCGGGGATGCAATTTTCTAAAGGGGGGAAGGATGTAACATCCCAAGTAAGTAATGAACAATAGATATTTTTATCTATGTATATTAATGAATTAGATAGTGTTTTAGAGGCTTAAAATGATAATAAATCCAATCTTAATCATGGAATACACTAATATTTTTAAAAGATTGTTTTACTGCCTTTTGATGGCAAACCATTTTTTAAATCTATCTATTGAAAATTTTATAAGCTATGTTTTTCAAAATAAACATATTCTTTATGATTGGGGCATCAAAATTTACTTTGTGTGAATTTTTGGTATTTTTCCGAAAAAGTTCATTTTTTAATGAATAGTGAAAAATGTTGTATTTTAATTCAAAACCAATTTTTAATCTAATTTATTTATATGATTAGATTATCTTTTGAATTTTTTTTGAAATGAAATTAGAATATATTTTTACCATGTAATCCAATGGTGGTCATTGGAATCAATTTCACTTTGAAATTGGACTTAAGCTGGTGTCCATCTTTTGATACATATTGTTTCATAACAACACGCTATTTGTCATGATAGCGGAAATTAATTATTAAATTAATTAATGTAACTTATATGATTTGAATTTTTCAAAATAGACATCATTTTTGAATTTGTAATATCAAATATAGCTTAGGGTGATGTTTTGGTATTTTTCTGAAAATCATCAATTTTTGATGAATAGTGAAACCACCAAGTGGTAGTTAAAGAAACTGATTTCTTGTTTAAATGAAACTTTGCCACTTCTGTGTTTTGATTTTCAAAAATCCTACATACATGGTTGTCATTAAGAAGTAAAATGTGGTTCAATGAGATTAAAATAATTTTTTGGTGAATAGTAACTTTTAAGTTCTTAATCGCGATTAGAGATAATTAGTGTAGTTTAAGGTAAAAATAATATTTTAATAATATGAGATGAGCTTGACACATGTGCTACACTCATTTTATGTGTCATGGCCGACCATGAAAATCCATGGTTCAACTTGGGGACCCCATGGAGCCACTTTGGTTGGGAAATGACATAAATAACTTTTTATTTAATGTAAAAGTAAAAATGACACAAACATGAGATGTTTTACTAAAACATTTTTTATATGGGTTTATACAAGTCATATTTTTTACTATAAATATTCATTATAAAGATAAAATGATTTCCTACATCATGATATTTTTTATAATTTTTATACTTTAAATATATTAAATTATAAATGACATCATGATGATGCAGCAATTACCTCATTAATAAAGGATTTAAATAAAATGAAAAGATAATGTAAAATCTATAACCTACACATGTCCAAAACCTATTGGATGTGTATATATAGAACACTTATCACCTAATACTATAATTATATCAATGTGGGACCTTTTGAATCCGAAAATCATTTTAAAATAAAGAAACATTTCATTAATTTCCAAGAGTGCCCCTCCTCTCCTCTTATAAAAGGCCCCCACCTCTACCTCCTTACCCACACTTCCAAAGCCTTTTTCTCGGCCATCCCCTTCCCATTTTGTCTCTCCACTTCCCTATATTACTCCTTGAAGCCTCACATTGGACAGAAGTCATCCCAAGGAAGCCTTTGAGCTCAAACCAAAGGGAGTTACCCGATTTTAAGGTAATGTCTTCACTTGAGTCCTTTTGTTTTATTTTTCTTCTCCAACCCCCTAAACTCTTTTTATTCATTTCTTTTGTAACAACTACAGTATATTAAATATACTACGATGTTGTTATAAGAAGTATTCGAGCTACACTTACACACACCTACATCTAATGGTTAAAGAGCATACTGTTTCCGAGGATGGTGAATTTCTGCCTCCCGAAATGATGATTGTTCAACATTCTTTTAACACCTTCAAAGGTGGCCATTAATATGACACTATATTTATATATGATATATAATATGTTTATTTTTTCCTTAATCTACTGTATTTTTCATTTTGGGCATACCTTTATGGTTTCCATTATGGGTAAACGCGATATCTTCATTTAAAGAAGTGCGGACTACCGCCCCCTCAAAGTGATTTGATTCGTTAATACCATATGTGGGAAGTATAAAGGATGGAGTTATGATATTATATATGATATTAAAATGGAATTATAATATAACTTTATATCATTATGATTCAGTTCTATAAAATACGAAAAAGAAATGAAGGTAGCGTTAATGCGTACGTACGGCTTACCGTCTCCATGAACGATGCATTTCATTTCTTACCTCTAAATGATTATGTAATATTATAAATGCATGAATTTACTGGATATATATGACATATATGATATCTACATCATGAATACCATTCTGTATATAATGTATACATGAACAACTTGTTATTATAAAGGGTTTATTTTTTACTCAAGTACCAATGATCATTAAAACGACCGTTATTAACTTAAATAATTACATAGTGTTCATGACATGGAAATAAGTGATATAAAAGGAATAATGAACTTGAAAAAGGTTCTTAAACAAGTAGAAATTAACTCATGTTTATTATTCAGGATATTAAAGAATGACCGAGTCACGTCGAACCCGAGGTATGGGACTTCGTCTCAATCTCCTTTCATTGAGGCATATTTTGTTTTATACACAACCTTCTTTATACGGTGTATAAAACCCTTTGAATTTTGCTTTTATTAAAAAGGAATATTTTTTATACAAAGTGTTTACTAAACGACAAAAGGGAATGTTTTTTTCAACATATGTGGCGACAACGACTTCTTCGCCGCTGTGACCATTATTTGAGTTTCAGCTTCCTCTACAAGCCATACCTTATTTTTAAAAGAAAAATAAATACCATGTTTTACTTTTATTTTATTTTGGTATTGAAAATGGTTTTCATAATGTTTTTATATCAATGTGTTGTATTTATATCTTGTGATTGAAAGGTGGAAATTTTATGTTTCCTTTATGCATGTTTTATGTGATACGATTATGTTGAGGTTCTTGGGCATTATTATGAAGACGGGTCATTCCATGATAAAATAAGGGAGGGTGAGCCTGATATAGCTCTCCAATGCATTGGGTAATGCGAAGGAGTGAAACGGTATGGTTTCTCTGAAGAGATTTAGGGAATATACTGTGATGGGTATTCCAAATGTAACCAAGAGGGTTCCTCCCTACGTAAGAATGTTATGAATGCCTCAAGTTACCTTTATGTCTTATTATTTCCATGATTTATTCATGATTTGATGAGGTATGTTAAAGTTCTTATGTTTTATGAGTAAAGTATGATTTTATTGATTCTTATGTATACATGTACTCATGTTTCCTTTCTATATTTTTATATCCCTTACTGAGCTTTTTATACTCATCCCAAGTTTTTTTTGAAATGTTTTTCACAGGTCAATGGAAAGGTACATGATATGATGATAGTGTCAAGGAAGTGTCAAGAAAGAATCCATGTTTTATTTTAAATATGTTCTGTTGATGGAAAAAAATAAATACTATCTTTATGTAACCACTTTGTTTAAATGTGGAATGTAAGGAAAGTTTTATGATCTAATTCTCTAAAACACTAAACCTGAAAAGATCCTCAATGTGTAATCTTGTAATAACTCAACATTAAGTAAGGTTTATGGATGGGGCCTTATACTTATAAAACATGATAAAAATTCATAATTATATATTCAATATATAACGTCAATAATTTCTTGAAAGTATGCTTCTTATTGTTTTCAATGTTGAAAAAAACAACCACTTCTGTTACTATTATTTTTGTTATAGTTATTTTTAGTGATGTGCCTATAGGGAATGTATCAGTGGTAATATGCCAACATCATCTCATTTAGGATTCATGTTGGAGTCTCCCTAATATCATTCTTATATGATATATATTCACAAGAAGTAGGGTATGATTAGGGCATTAGAAATGACATGTTGTTAATTAATATATGTAGGATGAATTTATAAATTATATGTTAATGGAAGTAGATATCTTACCACATTGATCAAAATAGAGTGGTCGCATTAAATTCCATGGCCATGGTGTAACAACTAGTTTATTTCAAATTGTCAAATAAGGAATTATGAATAATATTTGTTTATGATATGGGTGTGAAACCTACTTGATGAGATATAATGATAAAGGTATTATATTTCATAGTGTGTTTTCATATGTGGCAATTGAAATTGATACATTGGATTTTTTATATTGGTTTCCTAGACATGTTACTGGATAATAATCATAGTCACTAGGGAAGGGGACAAAATTCGAAGAAGAAATAATCGTAGAGCATTACAAAATAAAAGTGTTTTCATTAATCTAAATTAAATTTACTTAGAAAATTATTATTGGAATAAAATTTATTCTAAATATAGTGGAATAATTTTATTCATGATTAAGGATCACAAAAATTAAATAAATATTGATTCGTAAGGAAATTTTAAATTTAAAATGATATATAATATTTCTTTATTTACTTATTAAATGAATTTTTTTTGTTTTATTTGATTATTCAATAAATACCGAGGACAAGATGACCATGATTGTGTATGGTGGTTAATATAAATTGACAGGATTGTAAAATAATATTTATCATTATGCCAGTTAGCACATGATGTGGAGTAATAAAATCTTATTGTGATAATACATGAAATGATATAAGACATGGGTTTGACATTTTATTATGGGAACTTTTCCAACTAATTAAATTGGAAACCCAAAGAATATGTCAATAAAAAAACCACAAATGAAGATCTTTCTCTTAAATCCTCTCTTTAAATCTCACATCATTTCATGATTGAGAAGGTCATGATAATTTATTCAAGACCAAATAATCCTGAATTTACCAAGAAAAAAAATGCAAGATTATCAATTGATCACATTCACCAGGTGATTCCTTGGTGTCCTTCAGATATCATAAGGGAATGTGTGAATTGCCGTTAGAGGGATTCTACACTTGGGTCCTAATAGCACAATGATGAATTACAAAAATGGGTTTCAAAAAATTAATATCTACTATAGATAAACATATCAAGAATGTGGTATTATTTATTCTGATTAAATAAATTTAATTATAAATTTAATATGAAAACAACAACTCGTTATTTTGATGTCCCTCCTCGTCGATTTTTTTTTGAAAAATCACATTGGGAATGATGTTGATATAATTTAAATTATTTGAACAATATATTAAATCTGACATTTTCCATGTCAACATAAGACTATATAAGAACTTCCACTATGCCCTAAATAATCATGTTTCATCATAGGGGACACCTTTAAAGTTATAATTTTTTATTTTATTATTTATAATTATGTATTTAAAAGTTTAAATTCATTTAAATTATTAATTATTTCATGAGCCTTTTTTGAAATATATTCTTCCTTTTATTTTTTTCTTACTCATATTTCCTTGATCCATTAATAATTAATGATGATCACATATGAAGAACCCATCTAGAGTTTCCATGAATTCTGTCTATATAATACAACATTACAAGGAGTGTAATCACTTGTTATATGTTGTGTATCGTTTATCATTTCCAAAGGACAACCACATGGATCCTATATCATTATTTGACTAGTATATGGAGAGTGGAATAAATAAACCACATGTTGACCATACAGGGTGAAACACAACTTTTCAAGAGTATGGATCATCAAGATAGACTAATCATCATGTACTACACATGTTTTCAATGTGGAAAAAATAGTGTCAAACCACATCATCTTATTAATTCATGTTGTGTATTTATTATAAGACACATACAAAATGAAATCCATTTAACATGAAACATGCATAGTATGCTTCTTAAATTTCTACGAGAAGTACATGTCGAGTCCCTAGGAATGTAATGTGGATATCAATGAAGAGAATTACACACAATGTGGACGGATTGAACACACCATATACTTTACCTATTTATGTGGAAATATTAAATTCAATTAACTAATACATTAAACCTCAAAGACATATGTTCCATGTGGAATTTAATTATCTAGACGCACCATTATTTATGTTTTATATTATATTAAATTCTTAATTAATTCAACATAATATTTAAATCTATGAATAATTATGGTTATTATACACTATGAACTAAAAGTATTAAAATTTACAGGCTATATAATTTTCTTATGATAGGCCTGCAATTAAATTGAATGTACATTCCTTGAAATTATGACACATTTCATGTTCCTAGTATGTCATATGAGTGCATTGTTTATAAATCAAACCATACTAAAAATATTGGACATGTACACATAGAGTTTCTTCCATGTAAAAATTTGTGTAATATTTTATTTAGTTTTAAAATAAAATATTATTAATTTTATTTAATATCTAAATATATTAGAATTTTAGTATTATTAGATGAAATATGATAAAACTGTTATTTGTTTTATAAGTCAATTAATCAACTAAATTCGAGCGTGTTTTTGTATAATAAAAGAATGAACTGAAGTGAATTCAAGCAAGTTCCTTTAAATTCAAAATCATTGCTTGTGTAGGACTGATCATGGTCCTGACCATACCTATATATATGATTCTTTTATTTAATTTAATTTTACAACATGGTTTTCAATTAATTATTCTCAAATTATGTATGATGGTATGTGAGACAACCTTCCCTATTTTATTATGTAGGACATTCATGTCTAAGGTTGTTTTAAGAAATTTCCCTTAACTGGTCCTTTGGTTCCCCTCATGTATGTTTGAGATATAAAATAAAATTAATGAATGGATTTTCAAAATGTTCATGGATTCATCTCAAGATGGAATTGAGGTGTAGTAGGTTCAATGTGGAACTATGATGAAACCAACATGATATATATACTGATATAATGGTGTGATGTTGTAACTCATTCGAAGACTGGAACAAGCTGTTTATTACTAGGTCCATAGATTTATTTATGTCTTCTTAATAAATAAATCATTAGATAAATCCCAAGATAATTTCATTTATCTATTTTAATATTTTTTGACATATGCATGACTTATTTTATGAATGCAAGACCATGATCATAATAAGAAATTAACATAAATAAAAATATAGAATTATAATAAATGGGTTATGTGTAAATGTTTTGAATAAAATTGGTGAATCCCTAAAGGAAAATACACTCTATATTAACAATAAAGGTGAGTGATAAAAAATGAAAATTTTACCCATAATAAATAAAATCATTCAACCTAATTTTAAGACAGACTAATACTTCCATTACATTAAAAGTATTAAAGAAAATAGAGATAATTGTTTGACCAACCCTTAATAGGACACATACTTTTATTATGTATTTATTTTTAATCATTTAGGTTTACACAACCATTTTAAATCAAAAAGAGTAACCCTTGATTAACTTGATGTTACTTGGTGGTAAGTGTTTAATAAATCCTTGTTATGATTTCAATATTATGGAATCCACTCAACATATCAAGGTGATGTAATAATTCTATTGGAAAAGACCATCACACCTAAATAAATTTGAGTAACTGAATGACCACTTTCTTGGGATATGAGATGGGGAATTTGGATTTTTTCTACTAGAATTTCTAAGAAACTAGAAATTTTGATTCTAGTTTTGATGGTTATTGGGAGTTGAAAAAATAGAGGGATAATAAATTAAATTAAATTCATTATGTATCATATAAATTGTAATCAGGTGATTTAATAAAAATATTCTCTTTTAATATTTTATAATAATGGAATATTCATTAACAACATTATCACTATTATAAATTTTAGAGAAATATCATCAAATTACGACAAGAAACATACATTAATGGTTTAGATGAATATAAGTAGTGTTTCACCAAGAATAGAAATATTACACACTTGAATCCCAGCTAACCGACTGGCCTGTTAATAAAGGTGAGTGATTAATAGTTTATTTTCTATGATAAAACAGATGAGTGATAAAGTTGATATTCTGTGATTCAGGATGTTATACATCACTAATGAACCCATGAATTCACATGAATATATGGATTCTTATAGCATAAAAAAATCTATGTAATATATCTATGTAGAGAAAGATATAATCAATTTTTGATATACAATACAGTTTTTAGTGAAGACATGGGGATGGAGAACAAACTAGGCCTCACGTACTCAAACATATTGGAAATATTGAGCACCTATAGGTCATTGGTTTTGAAATAAATTAATAAATTCATAGATATTTCATTATTCAGTCACTTTATCATAGATTATCTTGTTTTATTATTAATCTCAATCTGAAAAAAATTGAAAAGCCTCTTCCTGATCTTTTTACAATACATATCCAACTGATAGAGACACGATTATTTAAAATACATCAATCCTTATAATGAATAAATGGAGAAATACTGGAAAAGTGTTCTAAATCCAAATCTTCTTCGAAATTCCATTTCATGAAGAGAAAGATCAAGGGATAAATAGGGGAACATGAATATATCTATTTAACAAGTGACATGTACGGCCACTGGAAGAAAAATTTCTCTCTGACCAAGATGCTAGGGTAATATTTGAGTGCATTAATTATCAAGTGAATTTTATTCAATTAAAATAATTGTTTATTAAATATATCATTTTGTTCTCACATATGTATTTCAATATTGGATCCATGTAATTCTGGATGACTTAATAAGGGGAGTTATATCTATCAGTAATCAATGAAGTAAGACATTCTCTTATGGCTATTGGAGACACCACCTCACATTGTTAGTGGGAATGATCATCATTCTTCCGTGTTTTTATTATGTTTCTTTAGTTTCTAGAAATATTATTTCTTTATCTAGAATTAATAAATATGGATTTGTTTTCATGCTTTGGGTGAGGAATGTTTCATATGAACAAGTTCATGTTGAAGAGGGAAATTAACCAAACCCCCTTTTAGAAGAAATGGTAAAAGTGAAAAGTATATTGAAGAATTAATTTATACCAACGTATGTGGAGAATTTACAGTTGGTGTAAGGGATGTGTACTCATATTCAATAAATTTTATAGCTGATTTTAGAAGATATGGATATGTCCACTAAATTTGTTATAAGTCAGATTCATTGAAAATATTTATATAATATAAGAATAATGTTGAGAACCATCATGATAAGAAAAATAGTAAAAATTTATTAGAACATAGTGGAGGATATCATTATCAAGTATTCAATGATTATATAGATGAGTGTGGGATTCAATCCCAAATCACTATTATTAAAAAATCAAAATGGAATTGTGTAAGTGAATGGAGGAACTACACCCTATTGAACATGGTGATATTAGTGATGAGTTTTATGAGTGTTCCATTATCCTTCAAGGGATACCCAATACTGAAAGAATAAAATATACTAAATCAAATTTCAACTAAAGTGGAAAAGAAAATTACATAGGAAAATTCATGTGGAAGAAATTGTATGTAGTCAAGTTTACATGTGTATATTTGTGTGCCATTTGTGAATTCCTCTTCTACTGAAAAACATTCACCTTTAGGGAAAATGTGTAACATTATTGGATATCTCAAGTAAGAAAGGATATTACATATACTAACCCTTATAAACATGTAATTATAGAAAGTCGCAACATATTTCTTGGGAGGAAGAACAACATTAAAATATATAGTGTGATTGATGTAGACATTGATGAAGTTTAGGCTCAAGGTAAACAAGTGTTGGCATAAAAATAGATTCCACGAAGCCTCAGAAGTAAAGATGTAGAAAAAACACATGTATTACATGGGATTAAGAGAAAGGATAGTGAATACGAATGGCATGTTATTCTAGTCACAGAAGATAGATAATCATTATTAGTTGATAATAATGATCCTGTAACCTATATGGAGGTATTATGTGGCATAGATGATTTTAAATGGAAAGAAGATATGAATTTTTAAATGGATTCCAGGTACCAAAACCGAGTATACATTTTTCTATATCCTCCAATTTATATAAATTACATTGGTTTTAAATGAGTATTTAAGAATAAAATGGACAAGGATGGAAATTTCCACATATATATTGCATGACTAGTTACATAAGGGTTCAAACAATGTGTAGTCATATACTAGGATGAAACCTTTTCACCAGTTTTTTGGCTAAAATCTATCAGAATTCTACTTTCTATTACACATTACAATGATTTTGTGTATTTTAAAATATATTTCAAAACATCAATCCTTAACAGAGCCATTATGAAGATATCTATATGACACAACATGAAGGGTTTATGTTCCCAAGGATGCCAACATGGTATTAAAATTGAAAATATCCATTTATGGATTAAAGTAATCATCCAGGTCATGGAACATTCTATTTTATATATAGATTATTTAATTTTCTCAATTAAAAAATGAATGTGATCCTTATATCAATAAGTTATTTATTGTGAGTGTGATTGTTTTCATAAAATCTTATTTTTATTTTATAATACTTATTTTGAAATGAAATCTAAGTCTTAAAGTCTATCAAATCATAGTTAAAGAGGAGAAATATTAAGAAAAATCCTTCAGAGAACCCCAAAAGCCATTTCTAAATGCTTATAAGGCCATCCTAGAATCCACCAAATAGAAGACACTTTAGTTCCATCACAGTTTCTTATAGTGTCTTCCATTTAGTAGAAATTATGGATGAGATCAGGATCAAAGACGACAACTTCCAAATGGCGGTCAAAATTGACCATTCCGAGTTGGCCTACAGAGACCATCGTTTGGAAATCACTACATCCTAAACATGAAATAACAATATAGACCATCATATGGATGCCGTATAGGTTTTTTATTTTTTTGAAAATATTCCTAGAAAAATTAAAGAAACAACAATATTTTAAAAAAATATTTCTATAATATCTAAAACCATGGGTACATAAATCTATTTGCAACAACATCCTCCAATATCTCCACCCAACATCGAATAAAACTACATGAAAAAACCAAATAAATCATTTATTACAAAAACAAATAGAAACTAATAAATGAAATTAAATAAAATATTTTAATTAAATTTTATTTCAATATATCAAAGTGATTTGATTTTGAAAATATATAAATAATTTATAATCATTTTTATGAAATTCAAAAATTTGCATTATATTCTTATGATCAGAACATGTGTATTATTTAAATTATACCTACATTCACACATATAAAATAATAATAAGTCATATTTCATGTGATTTTATGTCATTAAGAGATTGTATTCAATGCTTCTGATAATTAAATGAACTTTTTGGGGTTTTATGAAATTAAAAGAATGTTTTCCATCATCCTAGTCCAAAAACACGTCAGAAGGATATATCTTCCACTTAACCACTCCAAATTAACTCCATAGTTGTAGTCATGTAATTTCACATCATTCAGAGGTCATTAAACCGGTTTTGACCTACAGACACACCTTTTTAAAGGGTGTCAAATCATTAAAAACCACATATTCCATTGTTCCACATAGACCGCATATCTGACTGAAATAAATTCTGCTAACACATGTCATGATTAATAATAAAACAAGTGTCATGTGATTTGAAGTCATTCCGAGGATATTTGTTATGTATCTGACTGTTAAATGCCTATTTTGGTGTTTTTTGACACTAAATGTGTGTATTAAATCCTCCTAGGAAAGAACAATCTTATACATACATTCCATCTCCAAGAAGATTTCAAAATTTTCTCTACAGTTTTTTTATCTGATTTTGTGTAATTCTTGGGCAGTTCGGCTGGTTTTAACCCCCGAACACACCTTTTTAGAGGTTGTTAAAATTTCAAGAAGAAAAAATTCAGTGATTCCTATATGTTTGAATGTATTATTGATGTTTTGTACTCTTACATGTTAAGAATAATAGTTTGATGATTTTTCAATGATTTAATGTCATTATGAGTTTTTGTGTAATGGATGTTACTATTAAATAAAGGTTTTTGGTGTTTTATGACACTGAAAGTGTGTTTTTGGTCTTCCATAGAACTATACCTCTAATATTGACAATTTTTCTACTTAAACATGTAAAAATTAATTATTTTGTTGTTTTTTATAATTTTATAGCTTTTGGATTCCATTCAGTTGGTTTTAACACCCGAAAACACATTTTTACAGGGCGTCAAATTTCTACAAACTACACATTTAGTCATTCTTTGAAAAATTCTTGTCCTATTGAAGTTTAATCTTGTATAAAACTTCAAGAATTATAAAAAGATGATTTTTAGTGATTTCATGTCATTCTAAGTTTGTTTTATATTGATACGTCTGTTAAATGATCAATTTGGTGTTTTATGTCATTAAAAATATGTTTTCGTTAATCATGGTCAAATGAAGCCTCCGATTGATATAAAGTATTCTCGAACATTTCGAAATCGGCTCTACGATTGTTTTTATCTGATTTCATGGAATTTAGAGGTTGTTTGGCTGGTTTTTACCACGAGACGCGCCTTTTAAGTGTCATCAAATCTATAAAAGCCACATATTTAATTTTACAATGAAAAATGCACATTTTATTGATGTGTCTTCTACTCTTACGCATTAATAATATTATTTACATGGTTCTATTATGATTTTAAGAATTTCTGTGGCCATTTTCAATTGGTTTGACCATTAAACTACTATTTTGGTGTTTTATGACATGAAAAGTGTGCTTTCTATCATCATAGTAAAGGGAAACCTCTGATTTATGAATCATCTTCTAAAATATTTTAGAATTCATTATATGACTGTTGTCTTCTGATTTCATTGAATTAAGAGGTTGTTTTGTCAGTTTTGACCACCAGATTCACCTTTTTAATGGTTATCAAATCCTTAAAAACCACATATTCAATCATAACATATAGAGAACATTTCAAATCGATGTTTCATATACTCGTACTTGTTCAGAATATTTATAGTACGGTTTTCTATGATTTCAAGCCATTCTAAGGTGATATTTTATGGATTTGACTATTAAACGTGTTTTTTTGTGTTTTATGACTTACAAAGTGCATTTTCAGTTATCCGAGGAAAATCCTCTGTCGATGGATGTTTAATATAAACATTTTTATAAAAATTAATACTAATTTTTTTGGAATTTGATTTCATGGAATTTAGAGGTCATTCAGCCGATTTTAACCCCCCGTATGCACCTTTTTAAATGTTGTCAAATTTCAAAAAACAACATATGTAGTCGTTTCGAGTGGGCCACATGTCTAGGTGACATTCCTCCATCTCTTACACATCATGAATAATAATAAGATGATTTTCCTTTGATTTGAAGTCATTATGAGGTAATATTCTAGGGATATAACTATTAAATACAGATTTTGGTGTTTTATGACACTAAAACTGTATTTTATGTCATCTTGGAAAAATTTCATGTCAAATTGACATTTTCTCTCTAAGAACATTTTAAAAATGAATCTACAATAATTTTCATCTGATTACAT
Source organism: Viscum album (assembly GCA_963277665.1). NCBI lineage: Eukaryota > Viridiplantae > Streptophyta > Magnoliopsida > Santalales > Viscaceae > Viscum > Viscum album. The sequence continues at coordinate 407,969,898 of OY728134.1, read as the reverse complement.
GGCATTTTGAGTTTTTTCGGCTGATTTGACCCCCAAATTCACCTTTTTAAAGGGTGTCAAATCATTTTAAACCGTAAATTTTGTTGTTATATGTAGAACACACGTCTTCAGGACATTTACACAACCCTTAAACATCATAACTAATTATAAGATTGTTTTACAATGATTTAAAGTCTTTCTGAGGTCTTCTGTTTCTATAGATTTGACCATCAAACACTAGTTTGGGTGCCTTATGACACTAAAAGGGTGTTTTCAGTTCTCTTAGGTAAAAACCATAATAGATTGGTGTTTATTCTATAATAACATTTATGAATTCACTCAACAATTGATTTAATTTGATTTCATGCCATTCAAATTCCATTCCTTTGGTTTTGACCCCTTCACACACCATTTTAAAGGGAGTCAAATATTAAAAACAATATATTCAATCATTTTAGGAATACCATGAAACAGATTGATGCATAGTATACCTATACACATAAATAATAATAATAAGAAGGTTTTCTAATAATTTTAGGTCATTCATAGGTCCTTTTCTATTTATTTAATAACTAAATGCTTGTTTTTGTGTATTATGACACTAAAAGTGTGTTTTCAATCATCTTGGGAAAAAACAGCTTCAATTGATGTAATGTCGACTCAAACATTTCAAAATTTATCCGATGATTGTTTTCATCTTATTTTATGGAATTTAGATGTAGTTTGATATGTTCTATTCCCCAGATACACCTTTTTAAATGGCATAAAACCATTAAAAACTGAATATTCAATTGTTATGGGAATACTAGATATCAAATTGATGTTTTTTCTACTCATAAACATAAAAAATAATAATAATATGGTTTTTCTATGATTTAAAGTAATAATGAGGTCATTTTTTATATATCTGACCCTTAAAATCACGTTTAGATATTTTATGACACAACATCTTTGCATTCTATCTTGCTGGTCAAATGAAAACTCATTTGAATGTATTGCCTACTCGACCAGTTCAACATTCAAAAAATAGTTGTTTTCATTTGATTTCATATCCGTCAGAGGTAGTTCCTCTAGTTTTTATCCCTATATGTTTTTAAATTGATTGAAACCTTTAGTAAACATATATTAGGTCATTTTGGGAGGAATGCACCACCAATTGATTTGTATTATACACATACAATCATAAATAATAACTAGATAGGTTTTTTATGATTTCAAGTTATTGAAAGGTTTTTTTCTATACATTTGATTATTAAGCATGTGTTTTTGTGTTCATTGACTCTAAAAGGTAATTTTTTGTCCTCTCTAGAAAACACATTCTTATATTGTTGTCCCATATACCCAACCATTTTAAAATTAACTCTACAATGGTTGTTGTTCTATTTTATATCATTTGGATGTCTTTTTGATGGTTTGACCCCTGAATGCACATTGTTAAAGGACTTCAAACCATTAAAGACTGTATATTAAGCCATTATAAGCATAAATGTGTTCAATTGATGATATTTCTATTCATACAACTAGAAAATAATAATATGGTTATTTTCTTGTGATTTAAGGTAATTAAGAGTTTTTTTCTATATATCCGACCGTTAAACACCCATTTTTGTGTTTTGTGACACTAAAAGTTCATTTTTCATAATACTATACAAAAAAAACTTCTTATTGATGTATCCTCAGCTCTACCATTTCAATATTCTTATTACAGACGTTTTCATCTGATTTGAATACATTTTGATTCCTTTTGTTGGTTTGACCCCAAATTCACCTTTTTAATGGGATTTAAAACATGGAAACCACATATTCTATTGTTTTGGTAATACCACACATTTGATTGATGTGTCGTACACTCATGCATGTCATAAATATTATTAAGTTAGCTTTAAAATGATTTGAAGTCATTCCCATTTTATTTTCGATATATCTATCACTTAATCATTTGTTTTGGTGTTTTATTACACTAAAAGTTGTTTTCTCGGCCTTGCAAAAAAAGTTTGTTTTCCATCATCCATAATAAAACAAATCCTATGATTGACATACTATATTATATACCATTTCACAATTCACTCCACTATTGTGGTTTTAGTGATTCAACAACATTCTGAGTTTGATTATTTCTTTTTGACCACATGTGGTTTTAAATATTTTCAATCATTTAAAAACTATATATTCAATCATTCTGGGAAGACTGAAAATTATATTGACATATTGTCTTCTCATAGACATCAATAATAATAATAATACGGTTTCCTACAATACTAATTTGGGTGGATGTTGAAATATTATAGAATCAAGATCTCTTTTTCAACTAGGAAAATTTTATCTAAGAGAGAGAGAGGGGAGAAATTAATCTATATTGGAATGGTTAATGGATATTAACCATGTTTGTAAATGTTTTTATCTAAAGGTGGATATATACACACAATTTTCTATGTAAAGATTCTATGTATTTTGAGAATAAGTACAAGAAGAATATTCAATGTATTGGGATATGGAGGATGAAAATTTGGAGGATTGGGTTCACATTGATAAACATTTTATAGATTTTTATATAAGGTCATTCAAGGAAGCCGCACTAAAGGAACTCTAAGGATAAGAATTTTCATACACAATATATCATTATTGTAATAGAATGATAATATTTTGCTGATCATATAGTGGATTTCTAGTGAGGTATAGTTTTTGAATATTATATAATACCTAAATGAATATATTTATTTCATCTTCTTCACTTCATCATTGTAATTTAATAATTTGATGACCCAATTTAAGAAAATTTAACTTTAGGCGATGTAATAGGAGTTAAATTATAACATATTAACTATAGTAGGGACTTAGTTATATAATTTTTGAGAGTATACTAAAAAAGAAAAGATACAACCAAATTATAGATTGACAAAACATAATCTTAATAATAAAATTATAAAAATAATCCTTAAAGTGACCTACAATTATACTAATTTGATTATGAGTGAATCGATAGAGTAATCCAAATATGTATTTTTTGTATAGAAAGAGAGGAGATAAATTTAGAATACGAAATATGAAACAATAAATCAAAACCAACACCTCTAATATTTCTTTACTTCATCCTTAAAACTAATGCATTTCTTATGTTCCCATATCTATTTAAATATATCTTTACTATTATTATGATCCATTTTAATTCAATTACATGATACAAACACACCTTATTATATTAAAATCTAAATATATGTGAAATAAATAAGGTAAATAAACTTATTTTTAATGTGAAAATACTTTGGAACTTGATGTTATTGTTTTATAACACCTAGTGTACATTATGAAAAATTTGTAGTTACCATAATATAGTTTTCAAAAAAAAAAAAGAAACACTCCAATCATCTAAAGACTTATCCCACTAATAAAAATACCAATAATCTACTTATCTATTAATGGGAGGATATTATACATATAATGCTACCTAACTGAAAAAATGGAAGGAATATGATGGCTAAAAACCTTTCACTAGACCATGAGACCCCATCATAGTTGATTTATTTAGTATCAATTATGCTTCATAAGTGATGTACTGGTACATGGTTCTAGCTATGATCTCAGATGTGGATAATTGGACTATTTCAAATACATCCCTATATTATGAATGGATTTCCACATGTGAAATGAATAAAATATTGGAGGCTACACATCTCTTAATAAATCATGGGATGATCGATCAAAATGATTACATATAGAAAAAATCATGTTATGGATATGTTAAATACTCTCCATATACAAGGTCTAGATGCTACAATTTTCTAGATATTTGTGAGGAAATCCTTGAATGAAACAATATGAATAATAAGATATAATCATAAGGTATCATAGATAATAAAAAATATATAGAAACATCAGGAAAAAAATATATTCATCCAAAATAAAAATAAAATAAAATATAAGTAATATAATAAATATAGAAATATAAGGCCTAATATATCATCTTTTCAATATACTATATCAAAGGAATCAATGATGCTGTGTTTAATAACACATACCGATGAGCATGAACCCACCGGTTAATGTGCATATCAAACAATATCTATTTTTCAATTGGACCCTCATCATTCATAGAGGGTTTATCTGAAATTGTTTCAACCACATCATTATTTGAATCACAAGAATAAGTGCACTCATCCATAAAATAGCCCGTAGAAGTTGAAGCATCCAGAAGATATTTTTGGTAACATACCATTTCAATGTATTTAAATATATCACTATTAGGTACATCCAACTAAATTACATGGGACTTGCAGTAGTGAATTCACCAGTTAAATTCATTGTCATGAGGATCAATACATCAAAAAATACTATAGAAATAGTTTTTATTGGTTAAATAGTGCAAGAAAATTCTTATCCAACTCTATTTTCAAATCACTCATGTGAAGATTCCTCTAATAGGGCTACTAAAAAACTGAAACTATAATCAACGACTCACCAACCCAGGTTACTAAGAAATCAAAAATTACAATTTGGATTAACTGTTGAGGAAAATTATGATTTTCATGAATTTTCAATTCCAACAATTTCATTCTCAATAAATTTATATTCTTGGAAATATTAGAGAAATATCTATCTAGAACCTTGACTATATTTAAATTTTACATACATGTTTTTTATGATTTTAACTCATTTATTACTATAAAGTAGGCTAGTATGCTAGATTACCATTACCCAACATTAAATGTATTGGTTTTATCAATCCTATTTCTTTAAAATCATGTTAATAATTGAAACTATTATTTTATTTCAACTTGATGCCAAAAATGTTGCACAATTTATTATAAAATACTTTTTTCAATTTGAATCGCATAGAATTTATATCTTAAAATATTTTCTTTCCAATGATGTGTTTAAAAAAATACTCTGCTTCTTCCAATTATGAATGCATTGTCAATTTGTATAAGGTATATAAAGAAATTAGGGATCAAATAAATCCCAAAAATCATAAATTGTATAGATGTTATCTTGATCGTGCTCTGAATGAATTTGAACCCAATGCATTAGTTGTGGTGATGGGTCCCAATCTCTATTCATATAAAATGACAACCTGTCATTTTTGAAACTATGAAGTGAAGGAATAAAAAATCCATGAACAATATATTCCCACTTTATACAGTGATTATTCCATATAGATTTATCACTTTTCTTACAATAAGGGATTGAAAATTCACCTTTTGTATTATAAGTTGATAAGTTAACATATATTGGGAAGTCATTAATTTTCAAAAACATTGAAACCTTGACTCTAAACATTTAATTATAAATTGATCCAAAATTCATTACACCACCTGCATAATATTCTTACTACTCATCAATAAAATGTTGCATAAAAATGTTGATTTTATCACCAATTCCACTTGGTCCATCAATTAGAGATGAAAGTGAAAAAATGGTTGCCTCATACATACCCATGGGAGAGGGTTGTATGGATCTAAACACCACTGGACACATAATATGTGTCTAACCAACCATGGACCTAAATTGGTTAAAACCATTAAATACCAAACCTAGTCAAACATTAAGATCATCGCTAGAAAAGACTGGGTTTCTTTGATCAATCTCATTCCATGTCAAGAAAATTTCAGTGTGATTTAATTTATTAACCCCTTTGTATTGCTATAAATGAAAAGTAATAAATTTATAAAAATTTTCTAACATCAATAATCTCTTTAGACTTAGATTCAGTGAGAAATAATGCATCTTGTTAGGGGAGACTTGTTTCCCTTGAATCAGGACCCTGCTAAGAAGAATCTTTCTACCTTGATTATTCTCATTTTCCTTTCACATGAATGAATACTTAAAAAATCAATTATTGAATTGCAAAGTCTCTTTTTTGAACAAAAAAATTTATTTCAACACACATCAATGATCTAATTTGTAAACCAATAGTCATCAGTAAACTTATGATCTTGATATAATGACTATGGAATCATTCTCTAGTAGGGGTAATTTCATAAATAGTACTAACAACATGTCGAATGAGGTTTCTATCCACAAATTCAAGGACTTTAGGTGTAAATATTTAAATACCAATGAACATTTAATAAATTTAGTGCATCTATGACATAATTCAGTATTAGCCTCATAAATAATTTTAAATAATTTCGATGCATCTCCATCTGTAAAATAATAGATATTACTCCCTCCAACATCATCATTTACAACATTAATATCTTCATGTGGAAATAGAAATATCATATCATTGAGAATTATATTCATTGGACTAACTATTCTCCAATCAACATCCATATGATTTCATTTTCATTAGTGACATGAAATAAACTATTCTCTATGATGTGTCCATGTCTTATAGTTTTTCAAAAAAACCATTCAGAAAAAAAAAAGTTATCTCGCATTATCTTGTTTGAAGAGATATTTTTTTCAAATTTTCTTCATGGAAAACTAATATATGTTAATTTATATCCACTGGTGAAATCCATAAATCTGTTAATCCCATTATAATAATTAACATAAAACCTATCTATCATATCGATCCTGTGAATATCCATAACTATATTTAATGGACAAAAATTGAAATATCTTATTTAAATCCTAAAGAAACTCATATCATTACAACATATGAAGAAATGAAGGCACGATAAGTTGAAAATATTTAAGGATATGAAAAAAAACACTAAGTGATACCAAATAGTTGGTAAAGATAACAAATATAAAAAAATGATATTTGAAAACAAAATTAATAATAATAATGACATTATATTCAACATTGTAAAGAAGACTTCAAATATAATACTATTGATCCAATGAATTATATTGATCCAATAATTTACACCTATATATTATAATGAAATATATTATATAGATTAACTATGGAAATGTGTTCATGCAACTATACAGAAATAAATTATATAAATAAATTGATTCAAATGATAATGAGGTGGAAAACATCAAAAAATAAGTAAATTTTATGGTCTTCCATGAGTAAAACTAAAAAATACATTCAAAACTCAAAGAATCAAATTTTAATTGATAAAAATAAAAATAATTATTGTTTTTTAGTTATTATTGATTTTAAATAACAAAAATTCTCTAAAATTAAAATCAATATATAAAGGTTATTTCTTCAAATAAAAAACAAAAAAACTATCCTAGAATTAACTAAGCAGCCAAACCCAAACTAATGATTAAATCATCATTCAATTCATGAATTAAAATATTAGAGTAGGGGATCAACTCCATTAAACCTCATAATACCTGGATTATATCATCATCGTCAACTAAAAATTTCCAGTATAATTATTTAATATCATATAAAAACAAAATAAAAAAAACCATGTACGTATTATAAAAAGAATCAAATAATTACCTTTGAAAAGTGTCATGGGTCGAGACATGGAATCCAATGGTAAAAAAGATACTTCACCATGTAAGATTCCCAATTTTAGGGGCTTCTATCCATTGTAATTAAAAATATTTCTCTTGCACAAGAGCATCTATTTACAACATAAATACATTGTCTTCTAATTATGGAATTAAGGAAGGTCATGTTGAACAAAAATAAACATAGTTACACATGATGAGATTAATTTGATTGGTTGATAAAATGAAACAGGTTTCTCAAACAAGAAATTTATGAAGTAAAACTAACATTTCAATGTTGAATAATAATTTTTGTGGATATAATTAAAGTAAATAATTGATTTAATTACTAGAATCAGAATTAAAAATCCAGGTCAATCTTAATTCAAAACAGGATTATAAAAAAAAGTTCTTACCTCATACTAATATACTCAACATTATATATTTTCAAGGGAAAAATACCAACATAGAAGAACATATATGGGAAAATTATGTAATTTACTATGTAAGAATATGTATTAATTATTTCTATATAATGTAATAAATAGGATGCTAAAATTAATAATAAAGGATATGTAAGGGTTAAAGGATTTCTAATGAAAGGTAAATAACTTTCAGGAGGTATGTGTAAAGATAATGGAGGATAATCCCAAAGAATAATCTAAAAAAATTTGATGGTATTGTTATGTAAATGTTCAGAGTTCAGGTTGATGGTATCATAGAGGTACTAAGAGTTTACGATTTGAATAAAGGAATGGATTTGACATGATGGAATCATTATGTTATGGAGATACCTGAAATGGAATGTGGTCAAGGATTTCATTTCATAGATTCCTAGTGGGTCCCATACCAAAGGAGTTGATCCAATGTCATAGCCTTATATTTTGAGTAATATAATTTTAAAATATTTTTTGATCTACAGAATCTTTTGGAGTTTGAAATGAGATATATCTCTACAATATTTGGATCTATAGATGATTTCAGATTGCATTGTAGGTGTTTTCACTGCATCATAGGGGTACTCATAATGGTATCTTCAAAGGTAGGGTGTTCATTGTAATGAAATACATGTCTCTATAGTGAAATTGAGTTCACTACAGAATTTCAAATAATAAAATATTTAAACACAAAGTTTATTTCATTTAAGATCATACTCAGGATTATTTTGGGGTATATATGAATTGAATTTGAAGATAGTTTTTTTTGAATAAATTATCAATTATTGTGATAGATAATATTAAACGGAAGAAAAATATATCAATTATTGTATTATCCATTGGATATTTCAAATTAAGAGACTCATATACGATCATCCACTGGAACATTGATTACATGTTTTCAATGTTTTCAAATGTATAATAATAACAAAATGAACAACTCATTTATTAGCGACTAGACTGTGGGTAATGGGGGAGATGGGTTGGATATCCACAATAGGGAATGATAGGGGGATCGATGATGATGGATTGATGGGGGTGGGAGTCCATGACGGTGGATCCCGATAACAGAGGCTTGATAGGGGTAGGAAGGATCAATGGGGACAAAATGGATTGATGTTGTTGATTAATAAGGTAGGAGGGATCCATGGGGGTAGGACATATCAACAAAGTGTGGGAGGGATCAACGCATGTGAGAAGGCTAGATGGAATGGCGTGATGGGGACATGATGGTTTAGTAGTAGCATGATGAAGGAAGACACTTCACAGAGGAAGGGGTGGGCGAGTGGGGTCATGAGGTTATGGGAGGATGAATTATAGGGAATTGAATAAGTATTAATAAGGGAGTTAAAAGGTAGAGTGACCACTAAATGGAGGTGGCTAATAAGGTCTATAGTTACCACCATGTGGTGTTCAAAAAACCCCCTTCTATGAAAAATCAATTTTTTACTTTTGATACTTATCCATGAAGGAAATAGGTGAAGAAATATATATTATTAGGTTCAATATCTTTGAGAATTATTTTTTTATATTAAATTACATCTATTGATAAGATACCAAAGGGATTTAGCACAGAAAAATACAAGAGTGGATGTTGCTAGTGTCATATGATATTCATCTTTTTCGGAAAACGTGTCCTCGGAAATAAGAGGAAATAATAAGGATGGAATGGATTCCATACATTCCAGTGATCATTCAGTCATCTATGATATGTTATATACTAGGCTAGATGTCCTTATTGCCTTATGTGTAGTAGGAATATATCAAGATGAAATAGGTCACATTTGGATGGAAGTTAAGAATATCCTTTTGAATTTGTGATGAATTAAGGATATGTTCCTCAACTGTGGAGGAGATAATGAACCAGTTATCAGAGAAAATATGGATTCCATTTTCCAAACATATAATGGTGGTCTAAAACCAACATTGAGATACATCATCACCCACAATGGAGGTGATGTGTGATGGAATATCTCAATGAAATCTGTGGTTTGAGATTTTATTATAGAGTCTGAATATATTGAGCCTTTTGAGGAAACTAAAGAATCATTTTGGATAAAAAACGTTTTCTATGATCTTGACGTGGTACCTATAATTGAAACCATATCACAATATTTTGGGACAATACTAAAATAGTTAATCATTCAATGGAGTGAAGATCACATTAGTAGATGAAGAACATACGTTAGAGGTACCATATCTTGATGTATTTTTCTCATATATGTGGTGTTTTAATGAGTAGTGTCTCCATTAAATACAATGTGGAGGAACCCATGACTATAGTCTTAAATCATTAGAAACATGATCGTCATGTGAGTTATAGTGGAATGAAAGTCACTAGGAGTTGGCTCTAGTATATGTGGGAGTTTTTTTAGACCCAACTATCTATACTTTGGAATAACTTTATATTCAAAAATTGAATATTAATTAAACATATTATTAAATACTATTAATTTTTATGTGTTATTTTAATGTAATAATTTCCACGAGAATATATACCATTGATAATGGAATATTGGTTCTCTTATATAATGTGAACCTTGAAATCCCATGATGATATTCTTAATCTATGTTCTATGTTTGGATAACAACTATGATGGGTTATGGAGTATGATAACTATTAGTTTTGAGTAATAATATGTAAATAAAACATCAAATCTTGAAGTTATCATTTGGTAATATCCAAGATGATTCATTATTAGAATATATCCATCTATATACATTTCACACATTACACGTGTCATCAAATTTTATTTTCTGCAAGTCTGTGTAATGATGTTGATCATTGATGATTATTATAAATGAATTTCATGACACATGAACTTATATTTACTGACCAAAACCACAAAACCATATGTTTGTGGGAATTAGTTTATGTTGGATGCATCCTAAATGAAATGTTATTAATAAACAAGTCGAGGAAGGATATGTCCCTTATATATTAACAAAATTATATATCACAACCCTTTTATTGAAACAGAACAATCCTATTAAATTCCATGGTCATGGTGTAAGGATAATTTTCTTTTAAATAGTCAATTAATGTTGTATTTATCAAATAGTTTGTTGACATGGGTGTGCAACTTAATTGATAATATATCATAAAAATAGATTATATATCAGACAAAACAATCCCATGTGGTAGTCGACAACACAACATTGACTTCTTTGTTAAAGGTTCCTGGACACGTTGATAGACTGTAATCAAGGAATTTTGTCAAGCCTAGTTAATTCCCATGAGAAAACTCATAGAGTGTCACACATTAGGTGTTTTAAATATTCTAAATTAAATTCTATTATTAATTTAATTATTGAAATAAATATTATTCTCAAGATTGAGGAATACTTTTATTGAGGATTAACAATCACATAAATAAAATAAATATGTTCTTGTAAGGGAATTGTTAAATTAAATATATATATAATATTTATTTATTTATTCAATGAAAAAATTATTTAATTTATTTGGGTTTTCAATAACTATTGAGGAGGAATAGTGGACCATGATTTTGGATGATGATAAATATTAATCTGTAATCTGGTAAAATAATATTTATCATTATGATAGTTAGCACATTCTATGTTATAAATATAATGTTATTATTTAAATACATGGAATTGGGTGAGAAATAAGTTTAAGATTTTGTTATGAGAACCTGTGTAATTAATAAAATTTAAAACCCTAACCATAGGTCAAATAATATCTTATTGGTGCACTCTAAAGAGGTTAAAATAAAAAATCAATGTGAAAAATAGATTTCCATCTAGAACCCTACTCTTACATCTCACTCCCTATGAAAAATGTGAAGATACAATGAATTTAGTCATGACTAATGAAACATTAAGAAATTAATCTGAGAAACAAAAGGTGATTAATCGACTGCGCTAGACCTCGATGATTAAAGGGTTTTTTTTAGACTATAGGAAATTTTTTGGATTATTGTGGTTGGGATTATATACATGGATACTACATGAACATTTGTGGATTAATGAGAATGAGGTTTTACAGTCCACATCTATTATGAAGAAATGTATCAATAACAAGGTATTATTTCTTTAGATTTAATATCATTAATTATAATTTAGTGGTGACGAATATATCCTTTTAGTTTGGCATTCTTTATTGTCAATATCTAATTATAATGTTTTTCATCTTGTCGTTAACATCATATACAACATGAAAATGATCCATCGAATATAACAATTTATAAGTCGATATTATCTTTGATAATAACTTATTTTATGCCTACAATAATCAAAATTCATTTGGAATATATTGTTTAAGGTATTTATATCCCTGGATCCTAAGAAAGTTGAGGTAGTGATGTCTTGGACATGTACCCTGACCATGTTCATGATCAAGGGAATTATGGGTTTATTTGAATACTACCAGCATTTTACCCCTAACATCTCTCATCAAATAGTTCCATTGACTATAATGATGGATAATTGAGTGAGTTTCCATTGTACATATTAGTTTGAAGATTCATTTTGTGAGTCCAATAAGAGGAAATCTATAATTATAGTATAGAAACGTCTCGATCTAGTGCTAGGTAATGTTTTATACAATGATCCATCAGATGTAAATCCAGGAGTGGTGTTGTTGTAGAGGGAGCATATTTTGGATTATGGGACATGAAAGTTGTGACACAATGAGTAGAAATACCTTACTCATGAATTGAACCTATCTACCTTCTTCCATGATCTATAGTTACGAATTCACTATCTCTTCTATTAGAGATTTTTAGTCTAATATAACCACGATATCCCCCATTATATCTTCACATAGTAGGACATGAACCAATTGAATAGGGGATTGGTAGATTATCTGTAAACAATTGAAGTCAATATTTATTATACACTAGGGAAATGTAAATCCATTTTATATTTTTTTGGTTTTAAGATTCCGGTACCTTAGGAGCAGTGTGAGAGGCCTTTAGAGGAGTAGTGGAACTTTATGAGAATTGTAGATGACTAGAGTATGGATGCTTATTAGGATTAGATATTTATGAATTGTGATCCAATAGTGGTCACATATTCCTTTGTAGACAAGGCGAATGACATACATTATTCTGACACTGAGTGTTCTATGGTGTAGGAACAGTTTACAAGTGGCGACACAAAACCAAGGTGCTCATTTGACAGAAATAATGTGATATTTTTTATGTGGGAGATGTGTAGTCTCTACATCCATCATAGATAATTTAATGATATAATTGAATACCTCTATATGGGTAGTACATCATTGGGTGAAACATTTGAACTATGACCTTAAGAGATAGATTTGGATCTAGGGATGATGAATGGACATTGTTGGCTTTGTTTCCTGATTCCTTACCTCCAAGATGATAAAGGCTAAACACTAACATATTTATGATTTTCTCTAGACACTTCCAATTACCATGTGGTAGTTATAGGAAATCCTGATTGAAATTTTAATAGGCGTACTCAAGACCCCGATGTGTTGGAATTATTTAAGGGTGATTTTCAATAAGCTGGATAAGGTTTCAAATTTATTATTGACATGAGAGACTGACTTAGTGGATGATCTATGAAATCTATATAAACAAGAGATCATATTATTACATAGATAGACCGTGAGAATTGTATCTGAAAGACACACACACCCCACATAACACTTTTGACATGGACTACAGAAGGTCCTACAAACTCCTTTAAGGTTTAGTACAATGTTCTATCCTCAGACAGTTGAATATTTTTTTATACTATTCAAATATTAGAAAATATATATACTTCAATATTGAATACCAATATTTGGATGAACACGAGATGAGCATATAATATAGTATATTTCCCTTACAATAATAGTTTTTGAGCATCAATATAGATGATAACTTTGGAATATCATTATGGGAATCCATGTCATTCACCACATTATTGAAACGAGGCTAGTGAGGTAGCTGTTATGACCACCATTTGGGTTCATGCGACCTCAGATAGAGTAAATCTATGTTATAAGTTGTTTATCATCTTAGAGAACGAATATATCATGTATCTACGGTAGGAGGACACCTTTGTGGTTCATTATAGTTGATTAGGATTTATTGATAGTAACTTCTCACATAGTCCATAAATGTATAACATGCCTAGTTTCTTGTTGGACCCATTGAGATAACATAGTGTTTTCGGATAATAACATACTATCTATATTTTCTTTTAAACTATAAACATATACACAATTTGTTTCAAGAATCTCACCTTCATAGGTATGTTCTTGATGATAAGCATGTTATGGACTATGTGGATGCTATGTTGGAGCTAGATTCATCCTATGAGGAGAATCTGATGCATATTATAGACCAGTGAAAGAATGTTTTTCTTGGGGGAACATGTTGGCACATTTCCTTATCCTATAAAGTCATGGATGAATATAAAAGGATATTAGAAAAATGAGTCATATCTTTGAGTTCAATGTCCCGAGTTTTTTAGTAAATAACTCTAGATAAAATTATCAAGGATGAGAAGTCATTACAGGGGGAGAAATGTAATATATTCGGTTTTTAAATGTAAAAAATGACTTTTTTTGTTTTATTTTATATGTAATGCTTCGGTTAATTAATAATTCTCAACATTATTTTTACCCATATGTATGGAATATGACCCATGAAAAGGTAAAAGGATTTTACATACATATTAGAATGATTTATGGTGTTACAAAATGGAAAAAAATATTTTTCAAGGGTTAAGTATGGGTAAAGAGCCACAACCTAAGGATAGAGAGTTTCTTCTAGGTTCTATTTGAAGTTAGCCATATGTTTACAATGGTTACATAAGGGTACCCTTTTCATTTCGTAAGATCAAGTCATCATTTTTAAATGGTGCATAAAGGTAAATCCTCAATACTATATTATGTATAATTTAAATATGATTTTATATTTCAGTGAGTAAGGTTAGCATTAAATGTTATTTGGGGTAACTCCTACTTTGTAAAGGAAGCATTAGGGTAAATATGGGGATTCATAAGGGTGGTCTCAAATTCAGTTGTTGTGTATGGGAAAAACACCTTACCAATAAATAATGTCTAGGATCTATGTAAGAGTAAAACCGTATTACCATGATGTAGTTACCTTCTTGGGGAAAAAACATAATTACCCTATATTCTCGATTCATCTTACATAGCATGATCCAATAAACCCTTTTGAAAATTTTGATATCAACAAATATTTTTGAATCAATTATTTTCACTCGTTTATGATTAAAAAATAATAATGATAAATTTAAATCTTTATATTCAAGATCCATTTTATTGAAAAATTGAACAGTGAATTTAAATTGTGGTTCATAAAGATATGGACCAGTATACAATTTTCCTTTTTGAGAATATTTTAACCCTTACAACTATCATATTTTGGGGACCATCTTGAGTCCAATCAGCCAAAATATCATTTATGCAGATAATTATTTCCATCTTCATGTTATTTTATACTTTCTTCTAATTTCCAGGTCTAGAAGAGTTCTCTATCCCTCTTCCACTATTTGGTGCATCATTTTAATTGAATATTTTACAGGCCTCTTTTCATGAGACATTTATTAATTAAACCCAAGTAAAACTGATTGAAATTGTTAAAGAATTTTTTTATTCATTAATTATACAAAATTATAAAAGAATAATAATAATGAAATACCTCATGATTATATCATATTATTTAAGAGAGATAGAGTATTGTCATACGTGGTTTTACATTTATTCTATATGTAATGAATTGGGGAAATTAGTTAGACTAATTTTTAAATTTTTGAAAATATGTTGGAGATATATAGTATTATAGAATACGGTGTTTCATTAATTTTTTGAAATAAAATAGTTGGACATAGTCTAAGGGATCCATGTTGAGTGTGTGGATCTAACTAGTAAACAATTTATATTCATATGATGATCCCTTAATAAATATTAAATTCATTCATGATTTAATTTGAGGTAGTTATATCCTTACCATTTGGGTATCTCATATTCAGTAGTTTCCATTGTAATATTCTTATGTTAACACAGGTTTTTTTCTCTCTATTGATGGTGATTTCTTGTGGGTGAGTGTGTTTCCCTATTTTACATATATTATCTACATTTAATGATATTTGATAGGGTAGTTTTTTTTCATGGACTATGGGGTTTGACAAGATGTTTTTTATTCTACTATATTACTGATGATTACACGATATGCTAATTAGTAATGTGACACCTTATCATGTGTTATATTTCCTTAGAGGTTTGATGCTTCATACATAGTAAAGGTGACCATCATGGTATGATAGACCCTTAGTTTTGGAGTTCAAATGATGTTTGATGAAGATGGTGATGGTGTATGATATAATTTTGGATCATATACAACTCAGTTCCATGAGGATTCGGAGGAACATGCTGAAACTCAATGCCCTTTGGATTTTGATGAGCATGTCAAATCTATGACTTGTAGAGTCTTAGTGAAATTTTTAGTCATTTCCTTGATGATTATTTTTTGAATTACAAAAACTATATGGTCAGTTTTTAATCATTCTTAAGGAGTCTATCATCATTCTATCATGGGGACAAAGTTGGTTTGGAGGGGTGTTTTGGTGGCTTTATTAAAACAAAAACACTCAGTATATGATCCTTTTTATTAAGATTTCCATCAAATTTATTATTATCATGGTATCCTCACATGTACATGTGTACAAATATTAAGGAACAATTAGTGGTGCCTTACTCGGTCTTGTTCCTCACACCCTTCATGAGAATATCATTGTTCATATTGAATTCATCTATAGGGACACGAATAAGGTAAAGGGTCCCATGGATGAAGGATGAGAAGTGAAGTGTTGAGATAGTGGTGGAATGGTATTGACTCAAGATGACTACATTGATTTTAATTTATTTATTTACCAATTTCATTTTTATACTCTAGTTTTTCTTGTCACAATTAGATCCTTTTTATTACATGTTCAACATGTGAACCTCTTGCTTATTTAGTTTCTTCTTGTTACTATGATCATTATATCATTTATTGTATTAATTAATTTATTATTTGTTTTGTGACATGATACTAAAGGTATTGTCTCCCCATGGATAGGTTTAGACCCTCACTTATAATTTTTATCCTCATGCATATGGGTATGCATGTATTGGGTCATGTAAAACTTTGGTTTGTACCTGGTGGTTTAGGCCATTTTGTTACGCTCAGGAAAGGAAAAACTTATCTTATATAAATAAATGATTTTGTTTATCTATAATTTTTAATAATTTAGTTATATAAACAAAGACATGATTGTAGATAAAAAATTATTTAATCAAATAATTCTTTTCATGAACCCCTATCCTCCAAAGACCTCCCTCCTATGGTTGAAATACGAGAAGAGAGATAATGATGTCTGGAACCTACCTCCAATATGCCATGAGATTGAAACTATCATAGAGGGTATATCATAAACCAAAAATGGGAGACAATAAACTCTAATAATAATGATGAATGAGTGATAATACTGAAAACCCCAATAACATCCTCTTATTAAAGAAAAAAATACCCAATACTTGCTTGTATTGTCATGAAAGATAAAAAACATCAATAGAATAATATGTACCAAAATAAGCATCCTTGGTAGTAGCCTCAAAGAACAAAATATCTCTTGAATAACTCCATGTGTTAGTAATGTCCCACTAGATAACTAAAATTCTATTGTAGAGATTACAATAAGTTTAAATATATGCAGGTTCATTATAATGGGTTTTTTATAGTAGGATCCACCAAAGAGCCTCTCATGAAAAATTTAATTGCAAAATACTAAATCCTAGTGAATAAGTAATGAAATTAACATTTCAACAAATCATGTTTTCTAGGTTATCATCTTTACCATGGAACCCTAAAACTTTACCACATAAATGTAATAATATAATATCTATTGGAATATGTAATTATAGGTACCCCACTCTAATTTCAATACTATTTTTTCGACATTCCCCAAAGACACATTAATTGATCCATTTCTCCCCAAATAATCCACATGCATCAATGAAAACTTTATTATAACCCGCACTTCATGATTATCATAAAATAATCAACATAAACACTCCTATATAGTAACATATTAGTTTACTAGGATCTACTATAGACCATACACCATTCACTATACCTCAATCCATTACATCTCACGCATAGTATACCTATAATAATCATTAGGATACTAGAGCTGGTGATACATGTGTTTGAAAATAACCATTGGCCATTATATCCATATATGAAAAAATATATGATGTAACCACTATACATACCCACTAATAATAATACCGTTTGAAGATAGTTGAGAAAGAGGGGGTAGTCACACATATATTCCTTTCCATGATAATGGGGAAAACACTCTCTAGAGTTCATTGGGTGTTAATCACCCAAATGAAATTTGTGGTGTGACCTATCAAATAACAATATATATATATCTCTCTCAAAAACCACACTATGAACAAATACGAAAGAAATTATCATGACATAGACACCTGATTGATATCGTGAAATACATGATATCCTATATAAACACAATAATTTCAATATACACTAAATTTCTATTTTAATTAAATATTTAAAAATTACATTATTTAATGTATAGTTATTTAGAGTCAATAATAAATCTCTCAAATCCATAGTAGAATCACTTATTATTCATTCCATTCTATAATTCTAGGTAATCTAGGATATCTCTTATTAATCCCAAAAAGATACATAAAACATTAACTTCCAGTTGCATTATGCAGTGGGTAAAAGAATGAAAAAACAAGAAACCTAGAAATTTAACAATAAAATAAAATACATACCAAGCAATTATACCATCATTCATCACAAAAAAAATTGAAATTACTTCTTTAACTATCTGCATTAGTCTCGATTCAATCTTTACCAACTCTATGTATATCACCATCCATCCTTGCATCTCTGTTTCTAATTTCTTCTATAAACGTAGGCACCCAAACCCATTTATCACCAAACCAAGAACCATCCTATGTACACATAATGTTACATAGTGAGTCTCACATCTAGATAGAATTCACAAGGAATAAAGAAAACAATAAGTAGTCAAGTAGGTATCAAAACCCTATAACCAGGGCATCCGACATTCTTAAGAAAACTGGCTATCTTAGCCCCAAAAAAATGTATTTATCAATAAAAAATATTTATTACCAAATCTAGTTAAATGATTCATTTATCACAAGTTATAACCACATAAAACCTAAGGCTTCAAATATCAATAACTATAAATTATTAAATCATTCTAAAATCATAACTTCTATTTCAATTAATTTTAATTAAGAAAAAATTTAATTAAAAATTAACTTTTTAGTATTTTAGTTATAAAAATTTTCAATATTTATATTCATTATAAAACATACAATCATAACGAACATTATAACCCATATCATAATAAAAATATAGCATACCATAAAGTCACTAGAACCCAAAACCAATTATTTATTTAATTATGGTTTAATCATTCTTATGTTTAATTCAATTTTCGTCAAATGAGACAAATCATGATTAATTTCCAATTTCACTTATCCATGGTGAATCAATAAATACCATACTATAAGGATTTCTTTGTTCGTCAAACTCTAATAGAATAATATTTAGATATAAGATCACCTATCTATCATAAGGAACCTAAAATCCCCATGGGATCCCGACTAAAAATGTTCGTCCAAAAAATAAAAAACATCATGATATCAAAAGAGATCAACCATCATAACATGGTATGGTAGAATAGGTGAATGTGATACTATACTATGAATTTTGGATTTGGTTCCCCTGAAAATATTTCTATATACTTCATGTTTACGGATATTAGTTTTTTGGAATACTAATAAACCTCTTATCACATGAAAATTGGTCTTATGCATGGTATTGTATGTGATAATTGAATAATAGTAGTCGTCAAACTGAAAGTTCAAAGTAGTTCCCTATAAAGATGAGGTCGTAGAAGATACATGATAATATTATTGATATATATTTTTTCTGGAAAAAATTGACAGAGGCTATTAGGTGTGGGGACTCACAGGACTCTGATACACTTTCTCACGATGTTTCCTCTTGATAATTTATAGTACAAGATATTATGAGAACCTGACCTACCAGTATGAAATACACATTTATATGGGTCATTGGATGTTTATTTCTTTGGATTTTTTTATTCATCCTTAGAAATTAATATTATTATTAGTCATGTATTTTGATGTATTGATGAAAAATATTACAACATATGTTCATAGTCAGGTATGATATACTGGGTTCATCATGAGTAATATTGAATTAATTAATAATGTGAGGAAGGGTTTTTTCCTTATTTTATTTAATGAAATTTGATATCATGGACATATTGGTGGAAAATATTTAGTCCAAATTAATCCATTGAATTGGTGTTCGATGGGAGGTTCATTTCTGGAAAATCAATGAAATGGACATCGAGTACATAGGTTGATGAGACCTTCATGAAATATTAATGATTAGTGATATCATGATGAAGGTTTTATATTAAAAATCATGTTTTCATATGAGGTCTTTGTTATTATAACATTGACACCATTCTCTATGGGTTTCTTGGCTTGTTTACAGATTCTAACCATGGACTTTGGGTGAGCCCACATAATGTCACTGAGATAGAGGCATAGTGGATCACACACCAAGTGTATGACTATTAAAAAATGAAATTATTTATTATTTTACATTTTTAATGAATATTATTCCCATACATGGTTTAGAAATTATTCATTTTTCAATTAATCACATATATTTCATCACTAGTTATTCAAGAGAGTATTTTATGTGAAAAATATTTCATTAATATTTAAATATTATTTAGTGAATATAATATTTCATTATTAATTTGAAAATAACTGTGTGATATTTATTTATAAAATAAATAGTAATTATTATAGTCCTTATAAATATTGTGTAGGAATGAACAACTGTTTTTAATGGTCATGTGAGAAATTATATATATTAAATATTACTTTGAACAAATGTAAAAATATTTATTCATGAAATAATATTTAATTATATCATTGGTTTTTCACATATTGAGAAATTATAATGAAAATATAATTACAGAAATGGTTTTATACAGTGATTAAGGAAGTTATAAGATTGCATGTGCAATTTTTATTTTCTAACCATCACACTATTTTAACCCAATTTTATTATTTCTAACCTTATTGGTTTCCGTTTTGCTGCTGTAGTGCAAAACAATTAGATGAAAATTATCTCAATCACTATATATTTACACTACAATAATGATCTTTATTACAAAGATATATAATCCTCCACAAACCCTCTTGATTATAGTGATATTAAGAAGAATCCTTATTGGAATTGATTCCCCTCATGATCATGGATGAATGATGCAAGTGTTAGGTTCTACCACACTAGCACTAAGGGATTCCTACAACGATGTTGAATGGTTCGTGGTTAAAATGTGGATAACTAGAAGAGGAAATTTAAACTTGATTCATAACATGAAATTAAGATATTACATAGATACATTTTCAGAATCATCAGTGAATAAGGAATTCATCCCAAGGATATTCAATAACTACTTAAAGGGATTATACATCATTATGTGATGATACTTTATTTCCTTTTGGTGTTTTTATATCAATTTATCTTTAATATAATTTCATTTGTCTCAAAAACATACATCAATGTATATCTTGGAATAATCATTGATTATGACTATAATCCAAGATGTAAATTCCCTCCCAACACTACCATTGCACCCAAAATATTCAAGGCGTATTAAAGTGGTGACATAATTATTTATAGTTATTTAAAGATTTTTGGTTGGTTTATGAATTTATTTGTAGTTTTCAATTATTATTTATTCATTAAACCAAATCATGATGTATTATTTTCATCCTATTAATTCTAATAATTATAATAAATATATATATTATTTATGAATTAAAAACATTCGATGAACTCATCTTGATTTTCCAATGATTCTAGTCCGATAGAAAAAGTGTACATAACATGCATCCCATTAACAAACATCATGTACTAAAGTTTAATTCACCATGAAAACTCATGAATTAAATTGGAATTAATTCAAAGAATGAGAATTTATTAAATGTGATGTGTATTTAATGCTCCACATTTTTACCAGTCTAGTTTGGAACCCAGTTTGCCAGACTACCAAGTGTTTTACTAGAGTACATAATGTGTAGTCCATTAATCAAATATAGACCATTTATTTTATCTCAAAACCTAAAAGATTCTCAAAAATGTAACTTAGTTACCATATCGTGTGTATACCATGTAAATTACATATAGTCCAATAATTTTCTTGGAAGGACCACCTAACCAGTCTATAAGAATTTATTGTGGATAAAAATCAAAGATCTATACACGAAATATAGCAAGCTTAAACACATCTTTTATATTTCTTGTTTATGAAGAATTTAAAATTAATTTATTATATAATTCACAACATATCAACTTGTGTTGTGTGTATAATTCAGTTAACTACTACATTAAATGTAATGGTTTTTAAATATTTTAAATGTAAAATTATATTCTCTATAATATTTGGTAATTATTACCATGTATAAGTCATAATACAGTAATTAATCTATGATTATTAAAACATTAACATAATGTAAATAACTAGTTTTTCATGTGTCATTCAGTTGACTCATACATTCCATGAAAATATGTGATAATATGTGTATGCTACACGCTGTAAGAGTAAACATTATTAAAAAATAACACATTTTGGGTAATTCAGATAGAAAATTTTAGTATTACCTCTAAGGTACATGTTTTGTATAAAATCAATTTAAAATACATTTTTATGGAAGAGGATCTACTGAATGTTTTTATTAGATTTAAGATAAAATAATTTATTAGTTAAAGATTATATTTAATTAGTCTGAGAATAATTTGTCTTAAATAAGAATGATTGCGAATGAATTCTATTTATTAAATGTGTTATCTATTTCATGTATGTGGATGATCTTGAGAATGGATCAGAAATTTTCATGTGATTTGTTTCCTTTTAATTTATTATTAAGTTAAATTGTTGTGTTATATATCATACTTATTTTCTTTATGTAAGGACCAGTATGGATACCATTACCTTTTATTTAAACCTCCTTAACTAATCCTTTGGTTCCAGTCACCTTCATGTAAGTAAAAGTTCATATGAGGGATATATCTACCTAAAGAATGGTGGTGGTTGATGTTCGTAGGCATGGTGAAATGAATCCAACATATAAAAGGGTGGACATGTGGAGGAGATGTGGAAATCTACAACATGAAACAAGCTATGGCTAATGGTGTTTTCCACCAATTCAATGATTAGTTTATCATCCACTATATAAAATACATAGTATGAAAATATAAACATCATTTCACTCTAATGAATTTAATTATTTAATGTTTCAATGTTAATTTCATTAAGGATGTTTTTCCTTGGTAACATGAATTAATGAATTATCAAGCATGGATGTTAGAACTAAATAAAATTATATAGTCCATAAAATTTATCTATGGCTTGGTTAATCACATAAATAAATACAATTAAAGTTAAAATCCATTTTATAACGATTTTAATTGATAGATTTATGCATAAATATAAAAACAAAATTAATTATATATAGTTAGTCGGTGTATCCTTCCACTACTATAGTTAGTAGTAAACAATAGTTCATAGTGCATGACTAGATAAAGGCAGTGTGATCTTAATTATTAGGGAATTATAACATCAACTTTTTCCTGACAGAACATTGTTCACATATTGAGTTGATTACCATAGCTGTACAAAGAGACAAGGGGTGGGAAAATAAAATTTTTAGGATTTCAGGCCCGGGTAGTCTACTAAATAGATTAATGAATTATGAGTTAATAATGTTTGAAACATTATGAGGACATAAAATCCTTCAAAATACATGTCAAAAAAAATTTCCTATTATGAGAAGGGATATGGGTCCTTTCAACTAGAATTTATAGGATTTGGGATATTCTAAAACCAATGTTGAGGGATTTTTTGTTTCAGTAAAATATTGGGATATTAATAAATTTTATATTTAATATATAATTTTAATAGATAATGTTCTAAAATTCCTCTCATATTTATTATAGAATATAAAATTAGCATGACCAATATCATATTACCCTGATCCGGACATGAGAGGGATTAAATTCTCAATAGAAATAATTTCTATGAATGTAAAAGGTATATACATGTGTTTTTACCCCCAAAAAAATATATATGCATAAAAACACAATTCTTGATGCTCCTGGCCAATAATTATGTGAGAGAGAGTTGTCACACTATGAGAAAAATTTCTATGATTCCAAATATGTCAAATTATTCATCCTATCTTAAATTTATAATGATATTATAAGGAAATATGAGGATATGGATGTGTATAACATGATTTCTCACATTCGTGATATTTATCAATAGAATGAGTGAAAAGAGAGATATGAGATCTCTAATGCACTACTGACATATATGTATAAATATTCAGTTCCATTTGGGACTCATGTAGTCAATATGATTGGATACATGGAGTACTTAGAGATATTTGTCATTAAATTCCATGATTATATGGAAATAGATTTCATCCTTTCCTCACAACCTTAATCCCTCTCAAATTTCATTAGGGTTGAAAACATTATAATTGTCTTGAATATACTTTCATAACATCTTACTCTCATTTTCCATGTTGAAAAGGAAATGGGTCATGAATGATCTATAATACTTATAATGAATAAGAAAATGAAGAAAAATTAAAATGGTCCCAAAAATCACTTTAATTCTAAAACTTTTGAGCATTTCCCTTAAAATAAGAATACAATCAAATGTCTGGAGAAGAAAAAGAAGTTGTACCTTTTTGCATGTGGCATGATGGGATGCTGGAAGAGGAACCATTACCATAATAAAGGGGAATATAAATTTGTGTTCTTTATCGAGTGTAATATTTCTACATCTACACATTGTGTAATACATATATCTTGTGGTAATCACAGTTGTATCCAAACACAAGAGTCATGTAGATTCTAAAATATTTCTAGAGGAGAGCTGAATCTTCTAGTTACCAATGGATAATGACATTTATCCTTGACTATAAGATTATACCACATTCCATTAATATCTTAAATGATTTTGTTTTTACAAATTTTTTATTTTGTGCCATTTTTTTCTAAAAACGTCTTATATGTTTAATTCCATGACATGGATGGATTAATTTTCATATTTGAGAATAAATAATGAGTATTTCGAGAAGAAAACAGTTTTATGATATGTAATAAGTAAATAATGGTATTTATGTAATAATTTAAAAAACCAAGTATTTTAAATTGATAAAAAATCATGTTCACATGACTCATACAACACCCAGTTGTGGCATCATAGACTTGATCATGTAAATAATAAGCATCAAACAATGTAATATCAAGATAGGTATTTGGACTCTTTTGAGATAAAAACTCTAGTAATATTTCATTATTTTTTTCGAAGAGAAATAGAAAATACAAAATTTGGAAGATTGAGAGAATCAACCATTGAGATTTTACTATTGATACACATTGATCTATTTTGGCCTTTTTTAATTGAACCTATAGGTGGATATTATTACATCATAACTTTTATAATTATCTTGAATACATATTTCAATTTTTACCATATGAGGTACATTTTTTAGGCCTTTTAGAATTTCAAATTATTCATTAATGAATTATGAAATCAACTTAGTAGGAATATAAATATGCTTTAATCTAATTGAGGTGGGGAATTAGTAAATTAAGAGATAATATACTTTCTACCAAATTTTGGGGTTCTATATAACCCACTTTAAATTATACACCTCAATGGAATTATGTTAGTGGAAGAAGGAATTAGACCATTCAAAACATGGTTTGTTCGATAACAAATTATTCAAATATTACATTATTCATTTTGGGGATATGTAATACAAATTGTAGAACACACACTAAATTTATCACCATCTATAGTGGAAAATATAATTACCGTCAATTTATGAAGTGGAAAGGAATTTGTTCATTAACATACCAGTTTATAGGCATGTGAGGAATTTTTAAGGACAAGTATTGAAAAAAACTAGAATACAAACTCATGAAATGTGTATTTATAATATATCACAAGGACAGGTTGGGATATAATCTATACAGTCCCTCAGGAAAGAATGTGTCTTTAATGTGACAATCAATATTTCTATAGAAGGATCCCCTTTTCATGAAGTAAAAATTTGATATAATTTGATGAATTTGATGCTCAAGAAAAACAAGAGTTGGTCCAAGAACGAATTTCACATGTTCAAATTGGAGATTTTGTTCCTAAAATATTTTGTTTAATAGTAAAAAAATGTTGACTCATTATTGGTGGACAATAATATACCTACCTCCTAAAATGATGTTTTAAAGAGCTCAGAAGATACAAATTGGTATAAAACCATGAATTTTGAGATAAATTCCAAGTATCGGAATCTTGTTTTTGGTTATGGTTGATCCTCCATTTTATGTTAAGATTATTGGGTAAAAAGAGGTTTTCAGGGGAAAATAGACGTGGAAGGTAAAGTATGTACCTATAAAACAAGGATAGATTTTGAAGGGTTTAAACAAAGTCACATAATTTACTATGATGAAACCCTTTTTTCAGTTTCCCTATTTAAATAGATTAAAAATAATCTTTCTATTGAAGCTTACCATAACTTTGATACTATTTAGAATCCTATTAAAATATAATTCTGTATGAAGACCTTCAAAAATCCTTAATATAGAACAACATAAAGTGTTAGTGACTCCAACTAATTCTGAAATGGTTTACATGTTTTAAAGATTCAGTTATTGATTGAATAAAGAAACATGGTCATGAAATATTTATTTTCATGAATATATAAATAAATTTGGTTTCACAGAGAACAAATTATTGGGTTGTGTTTATAAGTAGTTTAGTGGGAATGTGGTTATTGTAATGACCTCAACCCTAATCAACTGGAGTCGGTTCCTTACATCAATAAATTGAAATATATACAAAGAATCACATATCGATTGAAAAAATAGTTTAGTAGTTTTATAGAACTAGAAACATATATTGTACCCATTTGACATTGGTGAAAAATTTAAAACATAACAAATAAAAAATATCACCATCATTAAAACATATTCAATGGATTTATCTTCAAAACCTGGGGAAATGAAAAAAAAAGGTCAACTCAAATTCTTTGTAAGGAATGAGTACAACAAAAACAATCTTGAATCAATAAGAATAATTTCATGAAAAGTTAAATATCTGAACACACATTCAATTTAATTTATTTTACTACATGAACAAATATGATACATTCATTATGTTAAGGTAAATAAATAAAAACTCACACCATTTAATCAATAAAATCCGAATAAAATGAATCAAAAGATAATATCATTGTAAAAATCTCAAAGATAATAATAATTAAATTCTTAATGAATGAAATTCTTTTTTATTGGACATAATATTTGAGGAATATGATACATATTCTATCAAGACTTTTCACAACATGATTTAAACTATATAAAAAACCTGCTTAATTTGGACAACTAATTTTTCCCATGAAACCTTCCAGTGCATCAACGGACTATATATGGATGGGTGCCAACAATCACTACATGTACAAGGTATTCCTAATATATCAAAAAATAAATTTAATTAAAAAATCAATATGCCTTATCATCATGTACCTGTACTGATTAAAGGAAAACAATTTATCAATATTTCACCAGTTAATAAAATAAGACTCAAATTAAACATTTTATGTAAAAAATGGTACATGGTTGTGGAAATAAATATATCCATAAAAAAATAATGTGGATATTTATCTGAAATTTAATATCTAATAAATTTTATTATAAAATTTCATTCTTTCAAGAGAAAGATAACAATAACAAATTAATGTAAGGTTGATCAATAATATTTACCACTTAGAAATTTTCATCTCAATTACCCTTTGGGAAAAAATTAAATTGAATATTAAAATAACATGAATTAGGAATAAATAATGATATTACATGTCAATGTTCTAGAAAATACACCACATAATATTGAATTGGTTCATTAAACAAATAATTCTCAATGGAATGTAAATTGAGATTAAATCCCTTCCCTTACCCTTCCATTTGGTTGAACATGAGTTAACCCCATGTATTGAAATTTTATATAAGTTATTAAATTATACCATAACCATGTTAATATTTATAATATCATATATGATCATTTTTTAACATATCATCACTTGTTCCTTAATAATCATTTATTATTTTCACTGTTTTGGGTTTTAGTTGCATTATTTTTAGATGCATGATTTCTTATAAAAGACCACATTCCTATGAATATTATCTAGATATATCATTTAAAAATTAATAATTAGATATTAATTATCATGTTTATATAAAAAATGATATTTTAAAAACAACCATGAATTATCGTTATGAAAAATGATATACATTATGATCTTGGATATGTTAGGTCTTATGTACGCATGCATAATGTTTTTATTTTTCTAAAATCATTATGGAAATGTGGTATGTAATATTTTACAATATAAGGATACAAATACCATTAATACTATAATACATACTTATATATATCATTGATGTGGTGTGATTATAAAAATATAGTAACATCACTTTGGGAAGGCAGTAGTCCACAAGAATGTGAATGAAGTTATCATTTCTACATGAATGAAATAAAAGGCATAAAATGATATATATTATTCTTTAATAATGATAAATAATTCACAAATAAAATAATTATTTCATTTATACCACATATAACCATTATCTTCGTACTTATCACGTTCCTTGTAAAGTAGTAGTGAAAGATAAATCACATCGTTTTGCGAGGCGGTAGAACACCATGCACATTAGTGACATTATCATATCTCAAATGGATATATATATATATATGATATAGTGCCACCATATAGTTTTTTATCCATCATCATACCCAACCATGAGATGTGTAAATGAAAAAATAAATGCCAATGGTTTGTAAGGTTGTAGTCTGATGTACACCCCCCCCCCCGAATGGCCCAAAGGATTTATATTTATATTATTATGGATAATCCCCCTTTTTAAGGGATGAAGGGGAACTCATACATGACTCGTAGGCCCAAGGAACAGGGGCCGACTGACCTGCAATACATGACTAGAAGGCCCAGAGGCATACCATGCCCATTACATGACTCGTAGGCCCAACCCACTAGAACCGCCCCTCCACAACTTATACACAATTGATCTCCGAGCTCCCCACATTGCATTTTTTATTGGCTAGCATTTCCCCATACAATGCTGCATGGTGCCTGGTCCCGATGGAGGTTTCCATACCCACTCATTCTTCCAATCCGGTTAGCTCTACTTCTGGTGGCTACCACTCTTGTTGCTCGGTTCCTCTTCTATGGATTGTTCATTTGGAACTGGGATACTCCATGGTCTATGTGGCATGAAGGCCTTGTGGCCTAAAGGCCTTTGATGACCTGACGTCCTTTGAGACCCGTAGCCCCAAACCGGTTGCCCGAAGTCCCAAATCTAGTCAATAGTTCCTACTGCTACAGTATCGAACATTAACTACGATAGTAACTGCTAAAATATTTAGAAATTTTCCTCCAACTAGTTTTGGGCCTGGGTCTCTTGGATGCCAAGAAGTAGCACTTACCACTCAGTTATGGGCTTGTTGGCTCTTATGTACACAAGAATGATGATTTTTAACCCATTTGATTGAAGTAGAGATGGGTATAGGTCATTAAAATATTATAAAAAATCCATATATATATATATATATAATATTGAGATTTTAATATCCTCATGGTTTAATAAATATTGAAGGAGCTGGATAAATAAGTAAAATAATGAATCTCATTGAAGATCATCACTTATTCTTCAAGTATCTTGCTTAAGTTCGCACTAATGTCTTTTTATATTGGATTTATTCCAAAAAACAATGTATTCTATGAAGATTTTATGGAATGTTTTAGGTGATTTTTGTCTGGTTTCTCTGAGAAATATTTCTTTAGAGGTGTGATCATTTGAGGGGAGGGGTGGCCTTTTATAATTAGGGGAGATGATACACTTGGTTTTTTGGAGAAGAATTGAGTTCTACTTTGTTTTTAATATATAAAAATGGTTTATAATGGGAAATTATTTATCCTTATATGATTAATATTCGAACTATTTCCAAAAAATTATTTTTAGAGAAGTTAATAGGTTAGTTTTACCCTTATCAATTTGGTTTTACCTAGGGAAAACTCATTTTTACCTTAATCGTTATAACTGATTTTTAGGGCATTCACTATTCATAATTGTCAAAAATTAAGTTTAACTTAAAATAAATTATAAATTAGGATTATTCCATATTTTTAATAATTTTACTAAAATATAATTCAAATAAGTTAAATATTTAATTTGAAATTAATATCATAGACGTAATGAGGAAGAGGGTTTTTAAAGTTAAAAGGATCAAAAGTATGATCTATTTTTATATCCAAATTCAATATATTATATATCCTAACAGAAGAAATTGAATTAATTAATTTATAATTTAACTAATTTTATATTAAAAATAACTTAAAATATAATTTAACATTATCATGTTTTTAAATGAAAGGACAATTTTCAATTAAAATTTAGTATTCTTCACAATAAATCAAAAAATGAATGTTTATAGAAAAATTCAAAAATATTTACATTAAAGAAACATGAAATAATGATTTAAAAAGGGAATTATGTTTTTCTAAAATAAATTTTCAAAAATATCTAAATTTTTTTTTAAATTATTCTCTCCAAGACTAACAAAAAATGGATTTTTTAAACTTGATGTTGCACGAGCTATAGATGAAAATAAATATATTCTAAAATAAATATAATGTAACCACTTGGGGTGTTAAATTATTCCATACTAACAAAATTTAATCGTAAAAATTTGAAGGATATTACCTTCTATACATATGAGGCTAGTTCTTCTTTTAGTATCCTCTCATTCCAACGTTGTATCATCTATTCTTCAATTTCTACAAAGTACCCTTACTAGTTGATTTGATTAATTCCTCAATACTTGCTCCATAATATCAATAATTTGGTTTGGTTATTCAATGTAGGATAAATCAGGTGGATGTTTTAATTTATTAGAGGTGAGTACCTATTTTGGGTATGGAATGTAATTTCTTAATAGTGATACATGGAACACATCATGTAATTTTCAAAGGATTTTTGAATTGACTAATAATAAGAAAGAAATATAATTATTTCAAGAATTTAAAAGGGTTTAATGTATAAAGAACTTTGTTTCTGTTACTTAATTAACCTTATAAAACCCTTAAATGCAGATTCTTCCATGGAAACATTATCACCTACTTCTAATTCCAAATGTTTTCTTAGATTATTGACATAATTCTATTGTCTACTCTGATATTCATTAATGAGAGATTGAATAGAAATTTCCTTTATTGTTTTGTCTCCTAAAAATGTTATGGACCTATAAGTTTCCTTTCACAAACTTCATCCTAACAATTTGGAGTGTAAAATCTCTTTCCATATAACACATTATGGGTCTCCTTTTGAATAATATATTGGAAAAAAATATTATATTAAAACTCTACCAAAGGTAAATGTTGATCCTACATACCTTGATAGTCGAGTGATCATGACAACAACATGCCTTTAATTATTTTAATAGTCCTTTCAAACTATCTAACAATTTTAAAATTATAGGTGGTGCAAAAATAATGCCCACAATCAAGTTCCTTTATATGAAACATCAAGAATTTTGTTGTTAAATGGGGAACTCTACCTGACACAATTGAAAGAGGTGCACCATGTTGGCTTAAAACTTCTTTAATATAAACCCTTTAGAGGTGACTAAGAGGTAAATTTTTCTTATGGTTTGGAAAATTAAATATTTGGTTTTGCGATCAATGATAACCAAAATTTCTTCATTATTTAAAGGATTCTTCGGGCGTCCTGTGACAGAATCCCTAGTAATATAATCAAATTTATACATAGAAATATGAAGAAGTTATTTGAGTACTCTAAGATTTTTTCTTATAGTAGTCATTTGCTGACAAACCAAATATCTAGACACATAATCAGTAATTTTCAGCTCCATGTTATCCCACTAGAAATTTCCACTCAATTCCAAATACATATTTGTGCTACCAGGTTGTATATAGAAATTTATGTAATGAACATCATCCAGCAATTCCATTTTTAGATTATGTGTGAATAGAAGACAAATGTCTTTTCAAATTTACGAATACCATCTTCACAAATAAAGACACTTAATTTTCCATCATTCACAACATTATTTTTCTTCTAAATGTTCTCTTTATCAAATTGAGAACTTTTTATCATTCCTAATGAAGATGGTTTGATTGATGTCTCACCATCCATGATGATTCTAATGTCCATATTTATAAGATATATTAACATAGTACCATTCTCCATCATAATTTGGGTCAGAACACTATGATATTTCCAACATAATGCATCTGCTACAATATTTACATTTCCTGGTAGTAGTGTATTGAGAAAACTTATTCCATGAGTTTTTTAGCCCTTAACTATATCTTATATTAATCAATTTCAATGAAAATATGTATTTTAGTATTTTATGATCCATATACATCTCACATATTTCACAATAGAGATAATGTATCCATATCTTCAAAGAAAATATTACACTTTATAACTCAAGATAATGTCTAGCATAGTTTTGTTCGTGATTCATTAATTTCCATGACATATAGGAAATTAATTTATCATTATTCATTAGGAAAAAACCAAGAACCTTTTTAGATTCATCACTATATATCATTAACAAATCACTTCTAGAGGGTAGATTTAAAATCAGATCATTCATCAATATCCACTTTAGTTCATAAAAATATTCTTCAAATTCATTTTTCCAAATAATCCTAAACCATTTACGTATATGTTTGGTTAACAGATTATCCATTTAGGAAAAACTATCAATGAATTCATGATAGTATACTTCCAATCCAGTGAAACGACATACACCAGTTTGGTTTTTTTATTATATCATCTATATACAATATTAATTATAGGTTCAACTGATATTCCATTTCTGTACACAATATTCCCTTTAAAAGAATAATATTTATGAAAATGATCACACTTATTAAATTTCATATAACTATTTCCATATAAGAGTTTATATAATGATCTGAATGTGAATCTCATTGTCTTCATAGATATTAGAATAAAAAAAACATCATCAATGAATGTTACAAAAAAATAATAAAGATATTCCATAAATAATGTTCTCATTAGATCCATAAAAATAGAGGGTGGACTAACAAAAAAATATCATTCTTGGGTACATGTATTGTCTATAACTTGTTAAAAAATCTTTTTTCAGAATGTATTCCTTCTCTAATTGCAATTTATAATATCCATAATGAAGGTCAGCCATTAAAAAATATTTGGAACTCTGATGTTGATCGAATAAGTCATCAATTTGATGTACATGATACTTATTCATTATCATAATTGAATTTATATCACTATAATTAATGAATATACTCACTGATTCATATTTATCATTAATGAAGAGAACATGGAATACCCTTGGTGAAACACTAGGGAGAATAAATTCCATTTATCCCAATTCCTTTAATTGTTTCTTCAACTCCACTAATTCCATATTGTCCATTCTATACGAAGTCATTGATATTGGTTATACAATAGAGAATAAAACAATTGAAAACATAACTTTATTCTCTGAGAGATACCCATTTAATTCCTCATGAAATATATTAATGTATTTCAATATAATAGGTACACCCTTTATTTTAAAATTTCCTTCTCCATCCAATTTTTTTTCTTTTCTTCCCCAATAATTTCTTTCAATATAAATATGGTTGGTTGATCTAGATATAAATCATATGGTGAAGTCTATTATCTAAAAATAATTATTTCTACTACTTCTTTATAAATCATAATTTTCAACTTCCTGTAATATATTTTTGATTCATATTTTTAAATCCAATACAAAAAAGGATTATATTTTTTTGAAACATATGTTTGATAATAAGGTCAGTGAATACAACCTATTTTTGTGTCCTAATAGGGACATTCGAGCACATCCTTGTTCCATTGATAATTCCCTTCCTTATTTTGATTGAGAACTCCATTTTAAAATTATAATTTAAATTTTTTATTTTCCAGGAAATCATGGTAGACATAAAATTGTACAAGTATCCAAAAATAAAATAAAAAATAATAGATAAATTTTAATATTGGATTAATGTACCTACCGCCACATGATTATGTACTTTCACCTGATCTATATTGATCTCAAAATTGTGTCATTCTCCCCTAATCCTCTTTTGTGGAGGATTACATTAATTATTGGTTATTAGGGATGAATAAATCATCATTTCTCTACATTAGATACAATGGAAATTATTTATTTTATTCTTCCCCTTGCATCCACGAGACAAATGGCCCTTATCACTTTACATGAAATTGAATCCCATTCATTTAATGAATTTCCCATGGAAATTCATTCCATAGTTATCACATTAAAGAAATTACTTCATCATTTTATTCATATTTGACTCATTGTCTTCTTTATGGTGCTCATATAACCATTAAATATCTTAGGCTCCCTTGAATTTGTAATATATAGATAATTCATTCTTCATTTGGATTGCAAATAAAACTATTTCATCAATTTATAAAAATTTATGGGAGACTAATTCTTTTTATAGATTTTGATTAAAAATTTCAAATATAGGGTTAATAATGCACTTTGTTTTTTTTTTTTAGTTGGTGGTATACTTTTATAACCTATTAAAGTAAGGATCATACTCAAAAACACATTATTAATCTTTTTTCTTTAATATAAGGAAATTTTTATTCAATTCAATTTACTGATCCTGAGGGAAATATGTTTCAAAGAATTCTCCCTTAAGGTCTCTTAATTTAATGAGTAGTATTTCATATTCTTCCTTAATATTATTGATTAATGACCAACATTAATCTGCATCAATTTTGAAAAAATATACTACAACTGTAATATTTAACTTTTCACCACATCCAAATTCTATAAATCTCTTCTCTATATACATAGTCAATTTCTTGACTTCCACTAGATTAGTAGTACCACTATATCATAGCGTATTCTATCTCATAATGTGTAACACCATAAAAGAATATAACCATGTAAATAAGTTTCTCCATCGGAGAAAGTTTATTTGTAATGAATTAATTAAAATTTCCTAAAGTGGCCATGATTTTTTGTATTCAAATACTAGCTGAATTGATTCATTAGCAAGGAAATATTTGCATTGACCACAAGTGTTAATACCCTTCTTCATTAAAATAACTATTTATATATAATGGAATATACAATATTAGATCATAAAATTATGAATTTTAATTCACAATGAATAATTCTAAATACAGTGTGACACATATAATAAATTAAAATTTATGCATTCTTAATCATAGAATCGTAAACGTTGTGTTATTTTTGTAAATCATTAATTTTAAATCCTCCATAATAGCTTTTAATTAAAATGTAAATTATCTTAAGAATATACCCCATGAGTTTCTAAATAGGTTTACAATAAGGCATATTTTCGTGTACCAAGTAATGCCTGAGTCAATCTGGCTGCATTTTTTCGGAGTTATTACCCCAAGGTAACTCTGTTATAGAATAGCATCCACATGTACTATATAGGTATGGATGTATTTCTAGTTATACCTACATAATCTATTACATAACAAAAAATGAGGATTTTCTTATATACTTTTACTTAAATTATATCATAGGTTTATATTCCCTTATCAATGTTCTACTTAATATAATTCATTGGGCATAAACTAATCCTCCTCGTATAACAACTGTAATGAACCCAACCCTAGTTTCTCGAATTCAGTGCCTTAATTTACTACATTTGTATATATACAAGGAATAAAATACCAAATGACTAAATATTTAGTATTTTTGGAGAACTAAATATATAGATGATGCCAATTTTACATTGGGAAAAAAATAAAGCAGACTAATAGAAAATGCTCAGGATCCTTGAAACTCATTCAAAAGATTCGTATTTATAATGAGGGGAAATGAAATAAAATAATACAAAGATCAAATTATCAGTAATGGATATGTAAAATATAATCCTCAATGAATAAATAATTATAATATAAATGGTAAGGAAAATAACTGAACACATATACTATTTAAATATCATTACTGCATTGAAAAATAAGTAATAATCAATATGGACCAGAAAATAACTGAAAACTCATGCCATTTAAACAATTAATAGATAGTAAAATTCATCCAAAGATAATATCATAGTGTAAATATATATTATAATAATAAGTAAACTCTTAATAATGGAAATTAATCATTATTGGATGACAAATATAAGAAACATGACACCTCTTAAATCAATACCATTCATAAGATAGTTTAAACTGTAGGTAAAACCCCATTTAATTAGGCCCACAGATTTGTCTCATAAGACCCACTGATGCATCAAGAGGTTATAGAATGTCGGACCCCATCCATCCCTATTTTTATAAATAAATCCTAATATATAAAATAATATATTTAATTCATGAATCATTTTTATTTATTATAAAATTTCCATATTGACTAGATGATACAAATTTATCAATATTTTCCTTGTTAATAAAATAAGTTTCAAAATTAAACACCATATGTAAAAATGGTGTATAATTTATGAAATAATCATATTAATCATGAATGACTATATATATTTATGAGAAATTTAATTTCCAATAAAAATGATTAGTAGAAATTGGTTATTTCAAGATAAATATAAAAAACACAAAAATAATCTGAGATTATTCAATAACTTTATCACTTGGTCATTTTCAAGTGAAGTCACATTGGATAAATAGTTCAAATTGAAAGGTAAAATACCATGCATTAGGAATTAATCATGATATTACATTTTAAATGGAGATTATATAAACCACATAAGAAGTGATTGGTGCATAATAAAAAAATAAGTTATAACATAATGGAAATTGAGATGAAATCCCTTCCCCCACACTTCCTTTTAGTTAAACATGTGTTAACCACCATTATAGTTTTTAATAAAAATTATAAAATTATAATAGAACTAAATTAATATTTATAATGTCATATTTCTTTATTTTATAATATATTATCACCCTTTAATTAATTATCGTTTATCATTTATATTTTTTTTCTAATTAATTTTCATGTTTTCTCGTGCATGTTTCTTTATGAGAGACACATTTTTTTTCATATTATATAGTTATTTTAAAAAAATAATAAAAATAATGACGTAATTATCATATTTATAATTCAATTATTCTTTAAAAACCAATCATTAATGATGATTATGAAAAATAAAGTACATTACAAACCAGGAGATAATAGGTCATACTTACACATGAGTAACATTTCCATTTTTCATTAATCATTATGGAAAGGTGGTATTTAATATTTTAAAATTATATGATTAATACTATATAATATATGTATATTTGTCATATATGTGTTGTTATTATGAATAGATAGTAACATTTCTTTGTGAAGGCAGTTATCCACACATCCACGAATGATGTTAATATCTCTACATGAGTGAAAATGAAATAATCAAAATAATATATATTCACATTTCATAATGATAAATATGTAATTAATATCATAATTATGTCATTTATATCAAAATTAATCACAAATATTATCCTTACCTCCTTACAGGTGAAGTGATAGTGAACAATGGATGACATCGCTTTCTGAGGCGGTAGTCCGTCGTACACATGAGTGATGTTGTTGTATGTCCTATGAAATTAAAGGTAAGAAATTATATATATATATATATATTAGATTTCGAATCAATATGTATAAATATGTTATAAATATCATATATATGCTTTATATCCATCTTCATACCCTACCATTATAGGTGGAAATGGAAAATCAAATGAAAATAGATCGTGAGGCGGTAGTCCACCATACACGCAAACAATTATTTTGAAACTCATATGATATAAGTTGATACTATTTTTGATAATTAACATATCAAAAAAATCATAGTACATGGAGTGTTATTTTTTTATTATATCATCATTGTTTAATAAAAATTGATGGGTGTGGTGAAATAATAAAAATAAAGATGCTAGTTGAAGAACAATACCTCATATTTTGGTATCCTCTTCATATTTTCAATAAAGCCTTTCAAGGATAGATTTATTACCTATATAATGCTTCTAGGATTATAGGTGGTATGTTTAATGTGAATTATTAAGGTTTTGGATTAGAAAAATGGATTGATAGGTGTGAAAAAGTGAGGGGAAGGGGTGGAATTTTATAAGTGGCAGAGAGAACACAATTGGTATTTTTGAAAATAATTGAATACTTCTACATATTTCATAAAAAAGGGTAAAAAATGAGACAACATCAAACCATAGATGAGGAATTTTCTAAATATGTCAAAAGATATAGTATTTATACCATTTTATAGGTCAATTTTACAATTATCATTTCAGTTTAAAACCCTTAGTGAACTTATTTTTACCTTAACAGTATTAATTAATATTTACAAAATTCAATATAAATTTTGGTAAAATATTAAGTTAAAATTATTATAAATTATAAATTATTATGATTCCAAATATGATTTTAATTTTTATAAATTTAATTTTTATAAATGGAAAATTTTAATTTAAAATTAATCATTTAAACGTGATGAGAAATACGATTTTAAAGTGAAAATGTTCAAAAGGTTGAAATGTTTTTATAGAAAATTCAATATAAAATTGATATAATATCATAAATTGTATTATTTAATGTATTACTTAACTAATTTAATTTTAAAAACAATTAAAAATATAATTTTACTATATATTGTTTATATGATAAGGTAATGTTTAATTAAAATTATGTATTCTCAAATATTCATGAAAAAATAAAACTTTTCAGAGAAGTCAAAAAAATTAACCCTATGATAATTTTGATATGATTATTTCAAAAATGATTTTTATTTTTTAAAATAAAATTTCAAAAAGTGATATATTTTTTATATTAAGTCCACAATGCATGGCTAGACAATGTTTTGTTCAAACGTAGTGTTGCACATGTTATCGTCAAAATTTAATTTAATATAAAATAAATATATTTCAACATATTGGGGTGTTAATTTCATTATTATAGTATTATATGACTATGAAATATTAATTATGTGAAATGAAAAACCATGTCTTATTGTTTTGTAAGGACTAATTAAATATATGCTTCTCTATGAAATATTATGTGAAGTAGTCATCATTCTAGTGATTAAGATCAATTGTGATATATGTAAGGGGATTATTGGTCTCTGTGAAGGAACATACATTGACCATATACCAATGATATTTAATACGGAATAATCTAATAGAGTATTGGTTCAAGTGTCACGTGGTGTAGATCATTCCTATAAAATTACTCATTAGACATAAGAGTAGAGATGGATAATGAGTAGGATCTCATATAATTCTATGATAGGGTTAATCATGTATGTAATTTTATGTTCTGGGAGTGATGTTTCATACTCCTTGAGCATTATAGGAATATATCAAGAAAAACAAGGTGAACAACATTAGTGTCTTGTTATTGATGTCATAAAGTATATGTGAATAAATAATGAAATGTTCCCAATATATTGAGGAGATAATGAGAAAATTAATAAGGGTATTGCACATTCTAGCATTAAAATATATCTGAATCATTTGATGTTTCGGTAGGGATATGTCTTTAGTCCCAAATGACTGAATTTTAAATTACATATTTCAAAATAGAAAGTTGTAATTGATTATATAATAGAGTCTGAATATATCGAGGTATCTAATGCAGCCACTGAATCTATTTCTATAAATGACTTTTTTCAGAAGAATTATGTAGTAAATAAATGTAAATACACTATCACATTATAATGTGATAATAATACATTAGAATATAATAAAAAATATAAAGGTAAACACTAAAAAAAATTACAAACTCTAAAAGTATCACCTCTTGAGTGAATTTCCTTAGAGTGGAAAAGTTGTAGTAGGAAGAGTCTCTTTGGAAGAGAATGTGATGGACCCCTTCACTAGTTTTTTATCTTAGTAGAAGCATTTGTATCTTGTGAGAGCTGAAATATTAAATGTTGTTAGTATTTATATATAGATAAATGGTGTTTTGTATGGAGTTGGTTCCCTAAATCTAACATCAATGTACAAAATGGTTGTATGTATTCATTTTTTTGAATATTAAAAATATTTTTTATCACATAATGATTATTCTTCTACGTTAAATTGTTTGTGATAATTTATTAAGAGTAGTAGTCAAACTGAAAGGCTGTATTAGTTCACCACTATGATGACTACCCAAAAGATCAAAGATATTATTCATAAACATATCTTCCATTATTAGATGATATCATTTGTCTAGACATAAATAATTTTTTCTATTATTGGTAGAGACTCATAATAAATTAATGTAAAATATCATTTTGTTCAACCTCAATAATTTCCAGTGTAGATGATTGTGAGAAAATTAACCACGAGTAATAAGTCCAAATATATATGTGTCATTGGATGTTTCTATCTAAGGAAACATTTTTTAATCCCCATAATTTATATTATTATTATTAAATAATAATTCTGGTTTTATAATTTTTTCATATGGATAAAAACCCTGACAACATTTGTTTATGGTGTGGTATGATACATTATGTGTATCATGAGTAAAATTGAGATTATAAATAACATAAGAAAGAATTTATTGTCTCCATTATTTAATTAATATTGACATATTAGGCCCATTGAATGAAATTTGAGAGCCTGAATAAATCCACAGTCATGGTGTTATGTGGTAATATTCATTTATATAATGTCAAAGAAAGAGACATCATGTACATTGGGTGATGATACCAGTATGAAACATCTTTGATTTGATATATCTATATAAGTACATTATATTAAACAATAAGTGTGTCGATGGGGTTTTATGTCATTGTGACATTATTGGAGCATTTGCACGTTGGCAGACATTAACTATAGATTTTGGGTGGCCCCACCTAATGCCAACGAGAATAAAGCCTAGAGGGTTTTAGATTATGTGTATATAGAAAATCCATTAAATAATTATATTATTTATTATTTTACAGATTGAATAAAATATTATTCTTAGATATGGTTTAATAGTTTCTATTTTCTATATCAAATAT
Source organism: Viscum album (assembly GCA_963277665.1). Taxonomy (NCBI): domain Eukaryota; kingdom Viridiplantae; phylum Streptophyta; class Magnoliopsida; order Santalales; family Viscaceae; genus Viscum; species Viscum album. The sequence continues at coordinate 407,928,897 of OY728134.1, read as the reverse complement.
ATTCTATCACTAGTTACACGCGATAATATTTTATAAGGAGACTATATAATAATTATTATTTTTTATTTAGGGAATATAATATTTATTTACTTATTTTCAAATAATGAAGTGATATTTATTTATTAAATAAAAAACCATTACTCAAGTCCTGATAAATATTGTGGATGAAGGAAATATTGATTTTAATGGTTAAATGAAAAATAATATATATTTAAATTTATATGAGATTTTTTTTTAAAAAAATATTTGTGAAATAATATTTACTTAAATAACTAGTTTTGCGCAAGTAATATAATAATAATAATAATACTATTATTATAGAGATGGAACGTTGTTGGGATTAAGGATATAATACGGGTTCCAGTGAAATATTAATCTTATAACCCTTGAATTATTTTCACTGAATTATATTATTCATAACCCGAGTGGTTTCAAATTCTTGTTATTATGCCCTAGAAATCGAAGAAAAATCCCTTAAGACCTAGAGAGAACCTCTCTTAGAACACTCTCTAGAATGAAGAAAGATCCTCCCCCCAAAAATCTTCCTGAATCCAGGTAGGTAAAAAAGAATCCTTCTTGGATGTGATTCTCATGGAGACCGTGGAAGAATGATTAATGTGTTACAATATAATATGATAACACTTAGAGATTCCTATGATGATTGTCAGAGTGTCATTGTTTATGTTTGGATCATCGCTAGAGGGAATTTAACCTTTATTATTTATATATAAATATATATTAATTAGAGAAATTTTCCAATTCATGAATGAAAAATAATTCATTACAAGGAAATTCTTTAACTACTTAAATTTATTATAAATCAATATGTGATGATTCCACATTAGGATCTAGGATTTTATTTTCAATTAATATATGACTGAATTTTGATTTATCATTAAGTAGTTTTTCAATGTAAATCTCTGATCAATCATCAATTATGACTAAAAGATGATTTTGGAATTCAATCCAGGTGCCTCTACTACCCCTAGAACCATTAGAGATGAAACCCAAAGAATGAGGGAAACTCAACATGGATCACCATGGATCAAACATGAGAAGTATGGGATCAATATAAAATAAAAGGGATTAAAACCAAGTTAAAATAGAACCTCTATAAACCTAGTGATCTTGAGGATTCTAAGGGTCATGGTAAAAATTGAGCACACAATAGGCTTTGTGGAAATTCATCTAGATATACATTCATGACATGATTGATTCATTCACATCAAGAATGGCCCAAGATTATGAACCACTGATAAATGCATCACCCAGATCAAACAAACATAGGACTAATTCACATCATGAACTATATGTTCACATCATGAATTTTTGGGTTAGATTCAATAAATCAGACCCCTTCTCTATTCACATAATGAATAGAAGCTTCATGTCAAGAATTGAAACATGCTATCCACCCTTACATAATTAGTAATTCACCATTCATGCCACAAACTTATAACTCACATTGTGAACCACAATCCAAATCATTAATTCCTAATTCTTCCATATTCCACCTCCCAAACTCCATCAATCAGTCAATTTTCTTCCTCAAAGAACTACATGCTTCAAAATCATGCGTTTGAATGAGCTAGAATGATCAAGACCCTTATAATAAAAGTTGCGCCTTTCACCTTCATGGGTGGGGTCTAATCCTTTCCATTTTATCTAAGACACATGGTCATAAATGACACATGATATTTTCATACTCTATAGTAATGTCATTCTCATGAATGTGAACACATGATGCCCCATCACTGTTCATGTTAATATCACCTCACCTATTTATAAAGGTAGGGTCTAGGATGAAAATGGTTCCTAGATGGAGGTAAATGATTTTGCAGTACAATATTAACTATAAATTTTGTTTTCTTATTTAGTGATACCATTTTTCAATTCTAAAAAAAGAACATATAAAAGTTCTTCCTTTTACAGCATTTTCTAAAAGAACCGATTAAGGATACAATCATCTGTACAGATAAAATCACACCCATTATCGATGATTTTTAAGCATTAATAAAGATCTCGCATTTATCACCACTACCAAAATATGTACTTTCATAATCCTATAAAAGATATTACATAAATACTTTAGGAAATTCTAATTTTTTTTTTGAAAAAATACTCTATGTACAAAGCAATGATCACCTTTAGTGGCCACAATTGACTCAACATTAAATCCAAATAGAAATGAATTTCATAAGTCTCTAAATGTACCCATCCAAAATATGCGTATTTTAATGGAGTTCATGATCAAAATATGAATAGATATTTAAGGGACACTAGGTGTGATGAGAAAGGACCCCTAGAACTTCCCCTGTTAGACATGGATAATGTGGTGCGCTGAAAGGGATTTCAAATATATTAGGGGTGGTCTAGGTTTAGTGGAATGACATGGAGAATAAAATGGAGAGAATATTTGAGTGTTTTAGGGTAGGTTGGGCATGGCCATGCAATATTAGGGGTGGTTATAGTAGGTGATAGGGACAAAAAACAGGTGATGATGGGTGGTGACGACATGTTGTTGTGTTAACCCCCCAAAGTAGACGAAAGAGAAGGGTAAAATACCATATCACATTTTTCACAATATTAATAATTACCATTGGTGGTTTCAAATATAAACTTTAGTGACCGCAAAATGAATATTATAATGGTCTCCACATCTAAAAAGCATAAAATCCAATATTTCATCCCTTTTGGCCCCTTTTAATGGGATACCATTATTATTACATTACATGGAATTGATAATGGCATGCAATTACCAACAAAACATTGATATTATTAATATGATATATGAAAATATAAATTAAATATATTTATAATTATACAATATATTTTCAAAAATATGATTTATATAACACTAAAAACGTATTTGTAGTTAATATATAATACACTAATTGAAGATGGATTAAAAAATTATTAAATAGTAATATTAATTTAATAAAGTTAATATGTATTGAGTAATTGATATTTAATAACAATTTAGTTATATAAAAAATTAATATATTAAGATTAATTGAATTGTTTTGAACATTAATATATCATAAATTATGATATGTTTTTTTGTTTGGAAACTATGAGATGTCAAATTAAATCCTAGGAGAAGGTATATGACTTCTGGACATAGGGGGACCTCAATCACTATTTTATGAGTTTAAAAAAGGCCCGAAAGGCCTCCAAAATTATATTTTTATTGTGATATATCCAATTTTAAACATTTTATGGAATTTTAGCTTCATTTGAAAGGGTTTTGTTAAAAAACATTGGTGGAGACAAAAGTTATTCCTCATATTTACAATCATGTGAATATTATTGTCTTTAAATTTTATTGTTTAATATTATATTATTTATTAAAAATTAATATATATATATATATATATATTCAAATAATTACATTTATATATTTAACTGTATAAATGATTATTTAATAATATTTCCTTATAAAAATTAATTTTAAATATATAGACCACATTGAAATAAACATTTATTATCTATATTATTTACCTTATCAAAATCTGTCAATATATATATATACTTATAAAAATGTATATATAATTTTTATATATAAATTTGTTTGTGTTTTTGTCTACATTAATAAACAAATACACACAGATATATATATATATATAGTTATAGTTATATATATTTATATATCTAATTTATGTAAATAAATATTAATATATATTTACACATTTAAAATTTCATAAAAGGTAAAATTAATATATATATATATATATTATATACATATATTTTTTTTAAATATGTTCAAGATAAATAAAATATTTTTTAAAACAATTTATATATATATAACAAATAATTAAAATTTTCATACATTCTTTTATAGTTATTTTTTATTATAGATGTAATTATAATTACATATATATATATATATATTATAGAATATATTGAAATGAATTTTATATATTAATACATAAATATATAAATATATATGTCTGGTTTGTATATATATGGGCGTGTGTGTGCATGTGTGAAATATAAATTTAAATAAAAATATAAAAAAAATTATAAAAAAATAGGAATATAAATATTTTTTCATGTGTAAAATATCAATATTTGTATGTGTGTGTACCTCTTCATAAATATGTGCCCATATGTATGTGTATGACTGTGTCAATATTGTGTTTATAGGAATCAGATAAATGTATTTATATAAATATGTCATTAAATTTATAATATAAATGTTTACAAACATACATAATTTATATTCATTTATGAACCTTATAGAAATATACTATATAATAAAATTTTTTCATTTTATAAATAAATGGTAAAAACATAAAATTATAATGTATAATAATATTTTAATATATTTAAATATATTTGTACATATTTTAAATAAAATTCTAAATTTATTTTAAAATTATAATATATATAGGTATAATTATATGAATAAAAAATAATTGTCTAAATATATAAATAAAAAAGGATTGAACCATGTATTTGGAATCCCAAACCTATGGCATTGGGAAATTTTAAAAAACATTAGCTAATAAACATGATTTTATGGAGGCGAATGTTTAAAAAATACCTCACAGCCATATATAAATAAATAGACAATTCATAAAATATTGAAGAATGTTTTGTGGTGTAGTGGAAAAGCTTTTCTGTTTTATTGGAGTGGTCTCAAATTCAAATATTAATGTGAGTAGGGAAGAACAATGTTAAAAAAGCACTAATAAAGGTGGGTGTCATGAGAATAGGGACAAAGGGTCGGAAGATAGTTGATAATGGGTGGGTGATGTGCTGATAAAGGGGAGGGACATCCAAAATAAAGATGATAGGGGGGATGGGGTGTATGCTTATAACTGAAGAATAATCTATTTTTATTTTTTATTTTTATTAGTGTGTATAAAGAAAACCTTAGTGACATTCAAAAAGAAACTAAAAGAAAAATCTATTATCAGTGCAAAAGAAACTGATGATAATGTAAAATTTTATCATCATTGTCCATCCTTTTTTAGCATTGAAAATATTTCATGACTTTATCTGCATTTAAATCATCAATTCTTTTTGCATGCTGTTAAAAGAAATTTCTATCCATTTTAAATTTATGTAATGTAGTTGTGATTTCAAAGATAATTCTAAGGTGGGCCTTTAATAGGATGATGATGAGGACTACCACTAAAAAAATATGAATTTATTGGCTGTTAGTTTTGTCATTGGTATTGGTAATAAAACGGTCTAATTTTCAATACTATAAATTGATATAATCAAATTATTGTAGACCTAGGTCTTCAATGCCCAATATATTATTGTAAAAGTTTCCACCCTAGACCATACATGAAAAATAATTTTTGAATACTAAATCATTTATACAAATATTCATGTAGAATAAATACACACTATAGTAGTGTAGACACTTATGGTTCCACTTGTTTACATGGTAATGTAATTAGATTATTTATCATATAAACAATTTATAATAGTTAGTAGCTATAATTAGAACATCAAGAAACAATTTCATTAATACATAAAATATATCATATGATCTAGATACATCATACTAACTAAAAAATTATTTTTTCTAACTATTAGGTGTTGGGGTCTCATAAGTATTGAAAATACTTCTCATGAAGATTGGAAATGGTGACCTCAATAAGAGGATATCATGAGTAATGACCTTCTAACAGTTACATCTTTTATTTTGGGTGTTATTGGTTGTTATTATCATTGTACATGTGTATTAATGTCCCACCTTGAGATCATTATCAATGTATATTATTTGATTACATAATTTGATGCCACATGAAATCAATGATGTTTGTGTCTGGGGGATGTAACTTATGGTGGTAGTGTCATTGGTGGGAATACATTGATTGAATTATTAAGAAAAACAATTTCTTCCAATATAATGAGATCTCTTGGGACATGTTTAACATGGTAGTAGTTACTTTATTAAAAATGTGACCTTGGTGATTAAAGTTATGTCTATTAAAAAGTTCAACAAACAACAATGAATGAAAAGATGTCGAAATGATGTGTGTATTCTACTTTTTAAAATATTACGAGATAGAGAGATAATATTACACATTCTGTGTTCATAAGATATTTTCATTGCTATGAAATAACCTTATCTACTTAAGGGTCATGATGGGTTAATATACTCCTCTTATGGATTATGATTTTTACTCACTACAATTGAGATAGGTACATAGATGTTCACACACTAAGCATATTCATGATTCTGATGTATTACAAGTGAATATGAGTTTTGGAAATGGTGGTCCAATACGTGTTATTTAGGTTTTGTCTGAATTTAACTGATCACTGGGAAATATATAAATCTTAGATTATCAGATTTTATAATAATATTTTTTTATTAATCATTGTATTCATACTGAATTAAATGATTATAAAATAAATAGATTTCAATAAAATATTATCATTCAAGTTACATAAATTATTTAATGGGAGAATATAGTCCAATTAATAACTCAATTTTTATCACATGATATATATTTGATATTGGAATAACGTGATAAAAATAAAATGAAACTTATCAAATAATTATTATGTCTGTTAATATCATAAAGGGGTTATTTTGGATGTTTATTTTACCTATGGGTCTGGGTGTAATTTTTGGGATTTTAAACCTACATAGGTAAGTTTTGAGATTCCCAAATTAATATATCAAATTTAAAAAATAATATGTTACATATAAATGAAGGTGGGGGAAATGATACAAATGATCACAAGATAAAACACCCCTCTACAATAACCAACCATGATATAAAATGTGTCATCGGATTTACCCTAGAAATTTCTAACGTGTGAATCACATATCCATATAAGTGTATAGAAAATAAAAAATAGTTATTAACATGCACTCCAATTCAAACACCATATAATCCAACTAGCCCACATGAGCCTCATTGTGATGAAAACCCCTCCCATCCCATGTCCCTATCATGAATGGAGGTCCACTAGTGCAATGTTAAAAAATAACATAATAGACTAGATCTCTCACATAGTACATGAGATCCCATGACCAAATAATTTATTAAAAAATAAGAACATGCTTTCCAAGTATGAAACATATTGAATAACTGTAGCTAACCCTCACCCCTAATATCCAACAATGAGTATCACCATATAAAAGATTCACCAATTAAATAATCAAGCACATTCCAACAACAGGGGATCAACATACATCTCATATATATAGATAACCCAAAAAAGTGAAACAAAAAGAATGACATAGTGATAAATAATGCACAAAATGGGTATTCAAATCCTTGAAAAATCCAATGGTACCTTTATCACTAACCATTTTAAAATAAATTACAACCAAGCCATGAATAAAATAAATGGCTCGTGATGCAAAACCATTTAACATTTCATTAGGTTACATTCCAAACACACTTTGGGAGATTCTGGAAATCAAAAAACATTAACAAAAAATTAAATTCTACCTTCCCATAGTGGCATTATTATTTGAAATACAAAACCAGTTCTAAGAGATTTATTTAATGATTTATTTTTCAAAATATCCATTATGTTACATTTCATATGTGTTAAACCACAAACACAAATTGAAATCACTATTTGTAATACATTAAAGAACCCCTTTATAAATGACATTGAGGTCAATACCTCACTTTATGTCAAACCCCATATTAAATTAAACTTTTTACTCATTGAAAACCCCTAATAAATCTACATACAACACACATCATTGTAAAAATATAGAAACGATGTAGACCCAAATCATGTATAGATGACCCATGATCTAGTTGAAGGCCATTTATAAAGAAATTAACTTTATCTAAGTCACAAATGACCATCGTTTGAGAAAATCTGACCAAATTCAAAAAGTGATTGTCGTACTTACTCAATGATTTCTCACCCTGGTGAAGACACATGAGCTCAAGAAATTTCTCCCCATTAAAAATATCAATAACAAACCTCTATAAAATCAAATTAATGAAAATATCTTGAGTCATACCATCATGTAGTTTGGGAGGTAACATCGACTCCCACAAACCTAAATGGAAACATACATGAAATCTCATGATGTCTCTCAGCCATAAAGATCTGGGAATGGCAATGGAATTTAGGATCACCTCTTCCCACTACCTCACCACTAACACTGACCCCCGATCACCCCTATAATAGTGTAGAAAATAAATCTTGATGTCCAATATGGGGTCCAAGCTCATGTACGGTTCCACATCCTCTACTATACTTTGAGTAAGGGCCTGAATGTAGAGAAATATTTTCATCCATTCATGTATACAACAATAAAACATTAATGAACAACATCAATTCATGGCTAAAAAATGATTCCACTATAAGTACATAATCAAAGGGAAAAACCTCAAATGAGGGATAAACATTCACACTAAAAGAATTTTTCTTTTAAAACAAAATTTTTCAATAAATAATTATTAAATGAATATACACCAATGAATAACTTGAATACCAATCCAACAAGACTATAAAAAACTCAGTGGAATACATATACACATTTCCTACAAAAATTTATTTTATACAAAATTTCTTTCAAAATCCAACTTCATTTAATAAACATGCATCAAATGAATACTTATTAAAATTAATTTCCATGTTCCAAAACACATTCCAAATTTTTCTCTAACAAAATACATTTATTGATCTATGAAATTATAATAAATTCATACCTTTGAAATAAATTACATTCATTATTATCAATTGAAGAATATTTGAAACATCCCATTTCTAAATACAATAATAAAAACAAGCACATTATAAAACATTTGGTAAAACTAAGGGAATTAACTATTCCCATTTATTAGTGAAACTATGTTTTTTAAAATTACAATTTAACAAAACCATTAGTTTTACCATACGAGGTTTTAAACCATGTTAACACAAAGAACCATATTTCCATTTAATCGTGGCTTAATGAAATCATATCCAAAATGGGAATAAAATTACTCTTCAATCCACCTCCTATAATTTCAAATAACATTAGGATAATTATGGAATCATAAGGATCCAGAAAACAAAAATGGGGAAGAAAAAGTCATGTCTACTATTTGTCTATAAAAATTTGTAAACCATGCTCAAACCATGAAATATACTCTGTGAAATAGGAGGAACCAACCATATGGGAACTAAAATATTCCCCATTCCAATCATGTTAACCATATATATTAGGCTCCCCTCAATTTTCATACAAAAACCAACGAACATCCTTAAATAGAAAGTACATAATCAATGGGGAATTAAAAACAACAATTTAGATAAACATTCATCACAATTTTTAAAACAAACATGAATTATTAATTCAAAACATAACGTTTCTCTAGCAGCATGTGGCCCGAGATATAAAATATCTAAAGAGACTCTCCTTGTAATTACCTCTCAATAGCTAACAACCTTAGTATCCTCTCTTCGTGGACATTCCCAAATAACATGGGTAAATAAATAAGCATAGGATCAGACTAAAGGAAACCCAAAACCTACTATGATACCATTTTCTAACGAACAATATCAGGATTACATCTGACTAAGAACTCAACCAGACCTTCCATAAGGTCCAAATAGAATTTCTAATCCTTAATAACATAAAACTATAAATTGGGTATTCAATAATCGCTTTTGGATTATTTTTTCCCCAGATAGATATAAAATACGATAGAATAAATAATGTGATTAAATAAAGAATCATTCCAAACAAGACAGAACCAACAATACTCATCAAAACCATTTACATAAATATAAATATAGACCCCCTCATAAATTAAAGGAAAAATATGTAATAATAGATACAATATCAACCAAAAATAAAAAACATACTAACTCATTATGATCAAGTGGTCATCTCCATATTACCTTTTATTTTTCACCACCACACATCTCAACTCATGTCGGCCACAAATAATGACAAACATATCAAATTGGGAACATAGAACCTAAAATATATAGAAATGAGATAAAAATTAAATTAGGTTACCAGAACCAATATAATATATATTGTATGTGTCATATAGAAAATGATATTTTCATGTTTGAATATAAATTATAATTTATACTTTTTTATATATCACTTTTATAAAAAACAAAACAGTTCCATAATTGTATTTCAAAAAAAATTCCTTGTTTTGCAAAACTGAATGTAATGCTTTGAATACATTCCCACCAGCTAAAGCTATTTCTAGTCTACAGTCCCCTTCACATTTATAAAAAAACTAATTCGAAATATTTAATTTAAAATATTCACTTTAAAACTTCTAATTGGATGATTCCATCTCAAAACCCAAACACCCCTTTTGAAATCCACATTATGAACCACAAAAGGTTATTTAATTATAAAATAAGTTTTCCAAAAATCTTTTAAAGCTCATTTTTATGACGTCAATGACCCAAACACACCCAAGGGTCAAGCAAAACAAAACAACCATCATCGTTGGCACTTAGAATATATCAAATATAATAAAGAAGGTGTTCAATATTAATAAATGTAAGGAAAATGATAAAAAATGTTCACTATTTTAAAATATCATCAACCAATAACAAACTAAGTATTTAATGTCTCATGGGATATTCCCTATGGTTACATAATTTTTTAAGCACCTAGACATATAATAGAAAACCAACCCAAAATATAGTTACTAGTGTGAGATAATGATTAAAACATACGTCATCCAAATAGTCCAAAATGACCTCATTGTAATGACAAAACCATCGTAGCCATTGTTCCTAGCATGAATAGAGGGACACTAGGAGTATATGAACCAACTTCCACAATAGACTAGATCACCCACATAGTACCTAAGTTCACAGAACCAAAATGGATGTGAGCCATCGGAATATGCAAGCTATGTTTAATATAGATGGAATAATCGTGGATAATTGTCACCCATAACACTCATCAGTGAAAAATCACATATAACAAATGCACCCACAAAATAACAAATCACATTTACACATAATGGGGGAAACAAGAATCTCATAGAGATTGATAACCCACATAGGTGAAATGATAAGAATCACATAGTGATAAGAAAACCACACTAGGGGTAATAGAATCACGGGAAAATCAAGGGGAGCCTTCCAAATTGCCCATTTTAAAACCAACCATTCAACAGTCCCTCCTACAAAAAAACATGGAATGGAATTACAATCCCTTTAAAATTTTGTAAAATGAAATTCCAAACACTATTTGGTGAATGATTCAGATCCCAAAAAAAATATAATTTTTTTTTTCAAAAACACCCTCCCAATTGGAACTTATTATTTAAAATAAAAAAATAATTTCCTAGACCATCATTTCAATATAAAACATTTCAAAAGAAAAATTAAATAATTTTTCACAAGGGTTAAACCAAACGCACATTTCAAATCCCCAATTGTAATCCATTAAAATACCCCTTTGTAAATCACTTTGTCATCAAAACCAAACTTTAATTCAAACCGCACATTAAAATATATTTTTCACAGATTGAAAACCAAAAATAGATCAATATCCAATGAATAAAATAAATACTATTTCAAAATATCTTTAGATATTTTAAATAAGAATATCTCATCAAAATAATCCATTACAAAAATTAAAATATAGAATTTCAAATGGAAACTATTTCTATGATTCTCAAAATAGAGTGATGTGGTTTCCAAAACTTTACAATTGTGTCACATATAATCATAAATCAAATAAAAAGGAATTTAAAAACCACAAGAGCAATTTTATTTCCAAAATGTTCTCATTTCATAGGAATACATACATAGAAGAATCATAAACCATGTCAAAACATGTATCCTTTAAAATATATAACACCCACGGGGATAAAAATGGTCTATACAAACCTCGTACATGAAAAACCCAACATTAGATCCACCTAGAACCCTAGAATTTTCCACAAGAGTTCTAGTGATTATAAGGGAAACCAAAACCAATAGGGGAGAGAGGTGGGATATAATAAGAAGAAAATAGATGAATAAATTCCATAAAACCACTTGGAAATTACCAATGAGAATGAAATGATCAAAGGTGGGGGACGTTGGATTTCCTATAATGGCTCTCAAGATTCATCCAACACAAATGGTGTAGAAAATGAAAAATAGGATATTCAAAAAACCTGATCACTTAGGGAGGCCACACATTTTTCCAAACCATTCTCCAACCATACATTTGACACTACCTAAGACATATACAAATCACATGGTTCATACATGGCACCACATGGTTGGAGTAAATTAGCTTTAACCATTCTATTTGGTACTGTCAGATCCTAGAGCCACACTACATTCTTTCTGCATGGTTTCTAAAAAAATTTTAATTTCGTGTTCAATATCATAGAAACACATGGGAACCCACATGGTTTATCTTGGAGGATCACATGGTTTGGATGTAATCGTGTGCATCCAAAGATGAAAATCAATGAAATGTTCAAAATTATACAAGTTTTTCCCTCACACATGGTGTCCACATTGATTCCCTATAACCATGCTTCATAACTATGTATAGATGAAAATCCGTCAGAATTTCTAGGTTCCAATACAAAGCCCCATGAGAACAAAAACCAAACAACAACATCATTAAATAATTCAAAACAAATAACACAGTATCATGGTGACTGTCAAAAACACCACACCATAACCGTTTCATCCCTAAAAAAGTCCACAATGGAGTTTGAGTGAAAGAGAAAATGGAATATCCAAAGAGGAACACTCTAAAAGAACCACTAAAAAACGTTTTACCTCAAAACCAACAACCATGTTACTCTAAAGTAATCAAAATGATGAACCAAACAGTTTACCAGTAGCTCCAAGAACATCTAAAACAAAATATTATTGAGTTAATAGATCTACTTTAAACACTATATAAAATTTGTTTTCAAAATAACAATTAACATTTCTAAAAAACATTTGTAATAAATTTATACATTAAAATTAATTTTGAATATTTTATGTTGAAAAATTATATTTAATGGACATAGAGAACATTTTCATTCTAAGGAATATTTCTAATTAGATGGTAAAAAAATTCTAATCCAACAATTTAATCTTTCTAATATGATTATAGAAACAATTTAATAAAATAATTAAAATCTTATCAAGTGGATGAATTATGTTTACTATACCAAATAGATAACATAACAAAATTGTGATGATTCGATCAAAATTATCATCAGATTATGTATGTAATGAGTATTGACGTAAAGAAGGATTTTTTAGAAGATATTTCAAACAACTCTTAGAATAATGGATTATAATCTTTCGATATTTGATTATAAGCAGAGGTTCATTCATGTATAAGGAACTATATAATATTTCAACTAAACCCATCTGATTTTTACTGAGTTATAATTTAATTTTACATGTGATTTTTATATATTTTGAGAGTTTCTTTTATATGGAATGTTATTGATGATTCTAAATTCTATAAAACATTTCTCTTTTGTAATTGAATAATTTGATCTTATTTTATTGATGGATTTTAGGGGTAGGATGATAGTTCTTAATCCGATCTTACAATTGTGGGTATTTATGGATAAAGATATAGAGTTTTTCTAATCTTAATATCATGTGATTCCTTTATTAAGGAAGATAAAAAATATAATTTACTTAAAAATATGGATATATAAATTCTTTTTTATATAATTCCTTAAAAATAATTGTTAAATTGAATATCATTCTTTTATAATGTTTTAGAATAATTTCATTTCAAATTTATAATGTTTTACTTCTTTTACAATTTATATTATTTTTTCTATTATATAATGAATTTTACATTTGTAATAATAATTTCTTATAACTCAAATTTTTTAAAATGCATCAGAATAAGGATATTTTGATTACATATTTTTTAATATAAAACACATTTACCATCATATAAATAGATGTTAGGTAAAAGGAAATTTTATGTTTTATTTTTAAAATCAACAGTCACCCTTTTGAATCCATTTCATTGGTCTTACGATCATGAAAAACATCAAACATGAACACCCACGATGAAGAAGAGATATAACACAGTCAACCGAACTTTTAAAATTCTTTGAACATGGTGCAGTCAATAAATAACTATCAACAAATTCATCCTCAAATAGTTGACCTACCATGAGACAAACATATTATCAAAACAAAAGAACTTCTAACACGAATGTAGGAAAATAAAAAAAACAACTTCTAAATAATGAAATATAATCTCATCTTTGCTCAAAAGACACATGTATAACCTAAGGTTATGCACTAGATCACCCTCAAATGATTAATCCCTAAACTCCATAGACCAAATATCAAATAGTATAACAACTCGACTGGTAGAACAAACACCCTAGTTAACTAATCATGAAATCAATAACATACACAACCCACTACTCTTAAGAAAAAATATCCACAAAAATTAAATGATATCTACAACTGACCAAAAAATGTGAGGAAACATAGAAAAACATCAAAACCCATTCAAATGAGAGGGAGGGGGGAGTATTCCACATATTAATATAACAATGCCATTGAATGGCATTCAAAACCATCCATACAAAATATCTCCAAAGGGGAACCATATAATAGATTCCAACAATAATATCCAATGATCAAAAATAAAGATCATAATAATTAATGGAATGGTACCAAATGAAGAAGCCCATATTCAAATTACTGAACACGAGGTAACTTCAAAATACCAATCTTAAAAAATTTATGAATATTAGCCAAATGATCATAATAAAGTCCACCACAAAGATACATAGGACATGAGGGACTACCATTCTCTAGAGCACCACATTATAAGAACATGAGATATATGCTCTTCCCACGAGAGGTACCCTTTTCTTCTAGTTCTAGATCATCCTATGGTTTCTCATACTTTCAATTTTATCCTTACTCTTATTGTCTACAAAAGTGGTATTCACCTCGTCTAGATTACTAGATATTGTAGAATCCATTAGAATGGCCTTATTCATGGTCTTTAAAAATATGTTAGACGTAAATCAAGTATAGTTAAACTAAGATATTGGGGAATTACACCTCAAAAAAATGAGATTCATTAGAATCATTGATGACTGTCTTTAGAGAAAAGAGTACCAACATCAAAAAAGTGATTAATGCACTCCCTCACAGATCCTTCATCATAATACAGACCCAATATATCAAAAATGTTCTTCCCTATAACAAAATATTCAATAATGTAGTGGAAAAATTATACCCTAAAAATAATCTAAGTTATAAATTTATGTATCTTGGGATGTACCAACAACTACAACCATATTCAATTAAAACTGAATAGCACAATCTTTATGGATATCACCAAGGAAGCATTATGTGTTATAAGAAAAATAAGAATAATGTAAATCTATTCCAATAACCCAATATCTTACAATAACCTCTAATCATCAAATGAAAAGGATGATTGTGATTCAAGAAGACTAATACAAGGTTTGATCTCAAAGAAGGTTCCACATCCACCACTCTACTTGAATTCTTTTTATTCAGTAGAAATGGAGAAACCATTTCATCCATTATGGGAGATAAAAGTAATTAATACAGTATAAAAATAAAATCATTCCCTAAAAAACCAAATAATCCACTGTAATGTATTAATCAAGGAAGAAACATCATGCCCTCAAACGATGAAAAAGTAACGAGACAAAGAAAACTTATATTTTAAAACCACCATTTTAACCAAGGAATTTTAAATCTCCTTCCACCTAGGTGTTGATGAAAACCAAATGTAACAAACATAAAAAAACATCCTTATTGAGACACATATAAATTTACCCAAGAAATAAATTTACACAAAATTATTTTCAAAAACACCAATATCTCTCAAAAAAACATCAAAATAATGTTCATTAAATTGTTTTTCTATTTTTCAAAACACAATAAATGTTTTTTTTTAAAAAAATCAACTTTTGATTTGATATTATATAAAACCCCATTTTTAATAAATTTATTTTATGAAAACCCTAGGAAGATAATATTAAAAATATCATCTGCTAGATACCATAGGAGAATGAAGTGAATTATAAAAAATCTCATTAAATGTAGGGAATTCATTCTTCCCATTTATTCATTTAACCATGTTTTGACAATATAATTCTAAAAAACCCTTCATTTTCCAAAATAATGTTTCAAACCATGTACACTTAAGGAACCAAAAAATCCTTAATACAGGGTTAAAAAAGTCACATCCAACAATGGAATCAAAACAATCCATAATCCTCCACCTTCAAGAGAAAATCACTTTAGGACAAGTCAGAAATAATGAGATGTCTGAACAAATTAGTGATAAAAAATGGGCCCATGGCCCGTGGTCCTCATGGGTATGGGGTGGATGCAAGGACGAGGACGGCCTAAATATTTTGACCATTTATAGTTCTTTCCTATATGAGTTGATCCCACATTGGATAAAGGTTTCCCATAGGGCAAATTTAATAAAAAATATTTTCTTACAATATATGATTCTTTAATGTTTGTCTTTCTTTTTTAAAAAAAGTATAAAAACATGAAATAGGATTTATCACAATAATTGTAAAAATATTTCACCATTAATTCACATTATAATTTTATATAGGTTTATATTAATTATTTTAATATGAAAAATTAATATTTATATATTTATTATTTACCATATTCACAAAGCATGTCATCCCATCTCTTAAAATATTTAAGTTATTTAAATTTCCCATAGTACTAATTCTATACAAGTTAATATAGTCATAACATTTTGGAGGTAGATTTAAATTTGTTATTATTTAATTTTTTTTATTATGAAAATAGTATAGAACCTCATGGAGAAAATAATATCCGTCTGTGAAACTGGTCATTACATAGAGTGTCTTATTTCATTTATAGGTTTATTCATGCACATCACCACATGAAAAACATCATAAATCATCAACACTCATACATCACTAACCTATATTTATTTTAGTTCTTCACCACATCATCATCATTACTTTCCACCATTAACACAAAAAATTATTCCATCATATCCTTTAAAATTCTATCTATTTTAAATCCATATTTATCCCCACAAAAAATAGTAAGAGTATAAAAAAATACAAAATTTTAATGATTTTATGTAATATGTTTTTTTAATGAGGGAAGGCCTACTGGGTTATGTGGGGAAATGAGGGATTTAAATTTTATGTTCACATTATATCATGCTTTTGCGGTCAAAGCCACATGGGCTCCATCCCAGGAGGTCTTGAACTGCACTACCCTGGCCTAATTTTTTCTCATTACTAGAAAAAATAATCTTGGGAAGAGAGTGATTTTCATATATTTTTTGCATATAATGGGAAACCATGCTCCAAAAAAGATTTACACTCTTTAAAAGAGGCATACCTTATGAAACATTCACCATAGAATTTCCTAATATTTTCATGCTAATTATATAGAATACAGTCTCTTCCATTTCCATCTCAAAACCAAGTAATCACCCCAAAATATTATATACACACTCAAAGGGTATCTAAAAAACACCTATTATTGTCAAAATATATATCAATAACTAAAAAAATCTCAAATTCTCAATTAGAAACACAAAATTCACAAGGAAACATGAGGCGTAGGAGGAGACGGATATAGCTATACTCCCCCTACCCTAACACTAAATCTCAAAAAACCATTGCCTTATATCTACCAAGAAATAACTAAATAAAATTGAATCTCAAGAAGCATATGCTCCAAATAATGCAAACCCAAAACCAGTTCTCCTAACATTTTGTATCAAACAAATCTAGGCTTCCATCAAACTTGGAAACCACCATATCCCACCACAAGGCCCAAATGGAATTAATAACTTCAAAAATAATGAAAGTAGTTTATGGTAATCTGAGTAATCCATTTTTTACTCATTTTACCCAAACTATTGAAAAATTATAGAGGGAAACATAATGATTTAAAACAACGAAAATTGAAAAAAAAAAGGTTAAAACCAACTAAACTGGTCAAACTCATATTCATACAAATAAACAAAAAACCATATATAAATAATAGGATAAAATAAATCATAATATATACAAAACCAATAAAAATAAAACAACATTAAACTAACTCAAGTCAACCTCGAGACCAACTCCATGCAACCACTAATTTGTCATCATCACATAACTCACCTCATGTTAGCCTCAAAGAATAAATAATGGATCCAAAATAGAACCCAGAACCTAAAATATATATAAATGAGATAATCATATCTATAGTTAACGAAAACCCACTAAAGATGTTCCATAGTAAATTATGCATGGAAAATGATATAAAAATCAAGTAGATAAAACTCACCTCATCCAATAACCAATCATTAAATTGAATGAGTCATGGGAAATATCTGATGGATTCTTAATTTGTGAAATGCCTCGCCATATAAGAGTATAAAATATCATGACCTTGATACCAATATGAACTCTAAATCAAACGATACACTATCTAAATGGCCAATATAAGACTCATTGTGATGAAAACCCCTCCACGATCTTGTGCCTATCTTGAATTTAAGGCCAATATTTGAATTTAAATCAACTAGCTTAATAGAGGATTCTTCCCTCTATGTACCACGGTTCCCATGACCAAAATAGATGTTAGGAATAAGAAATTGGAATCCATAACTAAAAAATAAGACATAACCATTGCTAACCCTCACCTATAACGGACAAAATTGATATCTGTATATAATAAATTCCCCCCACAACATAATGAAAGACATTCCCACACAATGGAAGTAATAAGCATATCATAGAGATAGATAACCCAAAACGGAAATGAAAATAATCACATTGTGATAAATAACACACATAAGGGGAAATAAAATCATTGTGAAATCAAAGGGTTCCTTCCACAATAACTATTTTGAAATCAAAGGTCCAATAGGTCCTTTAACACCGAAACATGTCTTATGATGGCAATCCATTTCACATGTCAAAAAATGAAATTCCATACACTCTTTAAGTAATTAGGGAAATAAAAAACCATTTTAAAAAATTTCAATGACTCCCCACGTGGTTATTTTTCATTGAAATACATTATTAGTGATAAATATCCATTTTGATCAGTAACATTTCAAAAATACCATTAGGGAATTTTTCACAATGGGTAAAAAATACATTAAATTCAAAAAAACTATTTTAAATACATTAAATAATCCCATTAAAAATTACTTTGAGTTCAATTCCTCAATTTAATTAAAAATCCGAATTAAAATATAGTTTTCACTCATCGAAAACAAAAATCGGATCAACATCCAACTCAAATCTTGAAAACAATTTCAAAAATCAACTCATACATTTCATAAAATCGAATCATGTCTAAATACTCCATTTTATTCATGAAACCATTTTATTTCATATATTATCCATTTATTCAAGCATCAAAAGAAAAATAAATGGGTTGTAAAACACCATAATTTCATCACATATAATAATAATTTCATTATAAAGTCATTTAAAAAGTATTGTCCATATTTGAATATCAAAATATAATAATTGAATTGAAACTCTTACTTTGAAAAAGAGAAAACCAAGTTGAAATATCTCACCTTAAAATAATTGAATGCCCTTGGGGGTAAAATGGAGTACAAAACCCTATCACCAAATAACCCACCAATATATCCACTAGGAACCCAAAAATCATCCATAAGAGGTATAGGGTAAATGGGTTAAACCAAATCCATGATAGGCTAAAGAGGGAATAGATAAAGAGGGAAATAAAGGAAGAAATAACTCAAACATTCATTGAAATACACAATGAAAATGAAAGGATAAAAGGTGGAGGGTTTGGATATCCTCCAAGTGATCCTAAGAGTTAGAACATGTGAATGGAGGAGAAGATGGTTAAACCCCTCTTAATTAGAAGAGGGATAGATAGATGATTCCAAAAAATTAGACACATAGGATGGTTTCTTGTTTTGGACACTAGGTTTTACTAAAAATGCACCAACTTTATAGTAGCCACATCGCAGGAAGGACAATACTTATATAGTTCACCATGGGAACCGCATTGTTTGAAAAAACATGATCTAACCATCCAATTCATAACTGTACAAAACAAGAGCCACCCTAAACAATTCCCATAGGGTTTACCAAACCATTCACAAGTGAGGTCCAATCCCAATATTCACCAAGGAACCGTTATGAATTCTCCTAGAGGATTACCTTGTATGAATGTATCTATGCACAAACAATATTGAAAATCCATCTTTATTTCAAAATGAAATGAGGAGGCTTCTCAAAAAGGGTGGATACGTAGTTTCCTTCTAACTATTTACCTTAATATCTCATTGAAGGAAACGTATGATAATTTCAAATTTATGATCTAAAAACACATGGAATCTCAATATACACCTTAAAACCATATAATAATACCAAATAGACAACACAACGACACTACTGATGTTACAATCTCCCTACCATGATACTTTCAACCCCTAAAAGGTCTTTAGTTGAAAATATAAGAATGAGATAATTGAAGACCACAAGAAGACCTAACCATTAGAACAACTCAACATGGTTTAACATCAAAACCAATATCTAAGACCCTAAAAAATGATCAAAATAACCAACCCCAATGATACCTAGAATCTCCAAGAATAACTAAAACATTAACATAAAACAATAAGTGCTAAGAATCATGAGAGAATAAACATGGTCTCTACACCCATTATAATTCATCTAACATGATGGAACTAATGAATAACTACTAGGAAATGTGTCCTCAAACTCCCGATAAACCATAATAGAAACTCACTCTCAAAACAAAAGCTCTTACAACTATAAATAAGGTGATGAAACCACAAACAACCAAAACATAATGTCATAATATCTCATATATGTTCATTATATACATAGATAAACTAGGGGTATGAACTAGATCACCCTCACAAATTGAATACCAATAATTCATAGGCCAAACACTAGTTAGTATACTAACGGAATTGATAGAGATAACATGTTAGTTAATAAAATCATGCACTCAAGGCCATTTTCATATCTATATGGTGAGATCCTAAAAGTCTCAACACGAGAATGGGATCAACCCACTACACTTAAGAATGGTTCACCCAAAAAATAAGGTTCAATGAGATGAATCCCACAATAAACCACAAAAAAAGCGAGTCAACCTAGACAAGACCCACAAAACAAACCCCAAAAAGTTAGTAAACCTATATAACATCTTCAAAATACATCAAAAATGGATGGAGGGGGGCCATTATACAAATGAAACAATTAATTCCTTTAAAAATTTAAGAACCATTCATAAAAATAATATCCAAAGAGGAATGATCCAATGTATTCCAAGAAGAATATCTAATGATCCAGAACCAAGACCACATCCAACAAATTAAATTTCAATAAAAAAACAACCTATCCTCAAAGGATTTAACATGAGACTGCTTCTAGAAAACCATTGTAAAAAAACGTCTCAAGAAGACCAAAATGACCATAATAGAGGGAAACACCATGCGACGTAAGATAAGTGGAATTATTATTATATAGATTCCCACACTAGAATAACATGATGGATTACTTATTTATATGAGAAATACCCTACTCTTCTAGCTCTAGATCATCCTATTTATGCTACTTATTATAGGTTATCATTACACCCATTGGATGTAACTAATGAATCACCCACCATTAGAATCATAAACTGGTCAGATTTCATTTGAAAGGTCTCATTGATAATCTCCCAATAATATGTTAGACATATTTAATGTATAAATTAACCATAAACATGATTAATACAAACTTATAAGAAAAAATCTATTTCAGAGTCACTGATGACCATATCTAGTGAAAAGATATAGAACTTCAAATAGTGATCAAAATAATCTCTTAATAATTAGTTTCCATTATACGAACCCTTGAACTGAAGAAAATTATCCCATTTCAAAACCTCCAAAATGAACTAATAGGAAAAAAGAATCTCAAAATTCTCCCAAGACATACCTTCTCATAGTTGGGGAGGTACTACCAACTCCAACCAAAATGGATTAAAATAGAAAGGAAATATATCAACATATCTCACCCATGAAGCATCAGGTATTCCAAGAAAATAATGGATCAAATCAATATATTGTAACAACATCTGTACTTACAATGACCCATTATAACCAATGAAATAACATGTTTTCATACTAAATAAGTTGACAGAGAGGATTTAGATCTAAAAAAGATAAATGTTCACCACTCTAGTAGGAGTTTAGGTTGGCACAATAACTATAGAAACCCTATTGATCATTCTTGGAGACTATAACTAAAATTCCATGAAAAACAACAATTCATTAAATAAATTACAACCAAATGATTCCACCATATGATGAGAATCAAGTCCAAAATGAAAACCCCCAAATAAGGCATGGAAATTCAAAAGAAAATAACTTTCCTTCGAAAACAACCATTTTCCACAATGAATTTTGAAATCACCTTCCACAAAGGTATCAATAAAATACAAATCCAATAAAACATAAATAAACTCATTACAACATACACTCATTTCACTAATAAATAATTTTATATTAAATTTCATTGAAAATCCCACATCATATTAAAAACTAATTGTCAAAAAAATGATCATTAAAATTCATTTACATTTGAAAACAATAATTTCAAAATATGAGTCAAAAAAGTATGTGATTACTGATATGAAATATTTTTTAAAATATTTTTTATATATTAATTTCCTTTATGAATACCCCTATAATCATGTTTGAAGCAACCCATTTTTTAAATATCATTAGAAAAAAAGTGATTTTGCATTGATTCAGGGGAATTATATCTTACCATTTATTCAACAAACCAGGTATTGAAAATAAATATTTCTTAATAACCTTTCAATATGAAAAAATATATATTTAAAAAAATAACACTAACAGAGGCAGCCAACACATCAAATGGGTTTTCCAAAAATCATATCCAGAAAGTGAATCAAAAGACTCATCAATCCACCACATGTTAGTGAACAATCACTATAGGATATGTCCAAAATCATGATGAGTCCAAAAAAACACATCTAAAGAAGAACGAGTGGTGTGGATGGGTTGGATCTATAGATTGGGAAAATGGGATCCAACCACACAACACATTCTTTTAGAGATGAAGACCCAACTACCTAAGCATCACACAGTTTCCTAAACCATGCATGATAAAAAGGAATCTTAGTTACTCATCCATTTACATCACAAACCCATTTAACACCCATAATATCATGTAAATACTCAACCAGTTTCAATGTAACATTAATTTTGATCAAAATATATTGTAGATAATACAAAAATTCAAATTATTAATTCAAAACACAAATTATTCATGGATGTTTGAGGTTCAGGATGAGAAAGGTCTGCCCTAACCCTAAATGTCTATAACTTATAAGCTCTGACAGCCATAGTCTCCTCCCTACTAGGACATAAAAAAATAACAAGTTAAATATAGAATATTAGTCTCATTCTAAAATAAACCCAAAAACTTCTTTGATACCATTTTATAATGAACCAAACCGTAATTCCATCTGATCGAATGTTAACATAGCCCGACACAAGGCCCAAAGGGTGTTCCTGATCACCACATGTTGGAAACCAGTTATTGGGAAACAGTTGAGTTCCTTTGGAAATTATTTACGCCAAACAAAAGATAAAAGACAACATAATAAATAATGATCCAAAATATAGAAGCATTCCAAATTGGCCCTAACTAAATAAACTTTTCCAACCCATTTTCATAAAAATAAATAATAACACTCTCAATAAATTGGATGATACAAAAATACTAGAAGATAAAACAAAAACCCAAAATAAAACAACTAAAACCAAATCAAACTATGAATGATACCTTCTTTATGCAACCACCAGATGATTACCACCACCCAAATCACCCCACATCGGCCTCAAATAATGAATAATGTATCCAAATAGAATCCATAATCATGAAGAAAATAGGTGTGATAAAAAATACCCGTAGTTCAACACAACAAACTATATGTATGAAAAATATTTCAGATGGAAATTAAAAAATGTTAGTTTTAAAATTAACTTGAAAGTAAAATTTTCCTCATATAACATTTATGGAAATAAAAAAAATCCATATTTTTTTCAAGACATTTCACATGGAATTCCAATACTAGATACAATGAATTGAATAAAATACCACCTACCAAATCAGTTTCCAATCCCCACACCCAATCAAATTTCCCAAAATAACCTATTTTTTTATTTAAAAGAAAATAGTCACTTTAAAACATCTAATTGGTCATTCCATATAATAACCAAAACTACCATTTTGAAATAATTTTTATGAATAACTAAATAGTATTTAATTTTAAAATAGGTTTTCCAATAATATTTGAAAAGACATTTCCCAAAGTGAACTAACCAACACCCAAAGTGGTTAACTAGAAAAAAATATTCACTATCCATGTCCTAAGTCATTTATTAAATATAAAAATGAATTGTTTCTATATTAATGAGGTCAAAGGAAATAATAAAAATGAGAAATAGATATAAATAACCCTAATAAATAACCATCCAAGTAATCCTATATGTCATGGGATCTACCATATTGATTTATAACATGCGAGTCACATATCTATATAAGAGTATACCAATGCATGAACAAGAAACTGGTGTTCTATATAGTTCAAACCACAAGTCATCTGAATATCTAACACAAGACTCATTTTAGTGAAAATCCCCTCACAGTCATTTTTACAAACATGACAAGAGGGCCACTAGCAGTGTGTAAACCAACTACTTTTGTAGACATGATCACATATATTGTAACTGATTTTCCATTATCAAAAATGAAGTGAGGTGTAAGAACATGAAAACCAAGTCTAACTCACATGGAATAACTATACCTAAGCCTCTCCCCTATAACCCATCAAAGAATATCCCTATATAAAAAAATCACTCATGGAATAATCCAGACTAATGCCAATAAAGGTGAGGAACAATCGTCTCAAAGATATCGATAACCCACACAAGGGAAATGACAAGAATCATAAAGTGATTAATAACCCACACAATTTGTAATCATATAAAGGTGAAATCATGGGGAACCTATCAAATTAACCATTTTAAAACCAAAGTACCAAATTGGCATTTAACACCAAAAAATGTCTTGGGATTGAAATCCATTTAACCCTCCCTCATTTTTATTCTTCTCTGAAATAATAAACTAGGTCTAATACTTTCATTCCTATTATTTATTTTTTCAAAATATCAATTATTTATTTTTTCAGAACATGTAAACCACACACACATTTCAAATCATCATTTGAAACCCAATTAATAACTCCATGATAATTCAATTTCTATTCAATAAAATCCCATATTAAAATAATATTTTCACTAATTTAAATCCAAAAATTGAATCAACATCTTATTAACATCATGAAAACAATTTCAAAAATCCCCATAATAATTTCAAAAAATATCACCACATCTCAATATTCCATTTCAAAAATGACAACATGGAATGTAAAAGTGAAACCAATTATTCCATGCTCAAAAAAGAAATAAATAGATTTTAAAATATCACAATGTTATCAAATATAAATATAAATTAAATACTTATTAATTTAATAATAACAATAAAAATTTTAAGTCAAAAATGAATACATTTCTAAGAAATACATTATTGGAAGATGTAAAAACCTTTATGAAACATAAAACCTTTAATGGAGAGCACACCCACAGAGATCAAAAGTGCGTCTAAAAACCCTAGAAACCAAAAACCCACATATTAAATCCAACTAGAAACATAAAATCAGAAACAATTTTTATAGAATTCATAGGGGAATTAAAATATAGTAGAGGTGAGAAAGTTAGGGGAAGAATAAGAAAATAGAGGATAAGATACCTCCACACCTATTATGAGTTTTCAAAGAGATGGAATGGATCAAACAGTTTTCCCAACATTTCACCATCTGTGTACAGCCCACTGTCTTGGCTAGAAACCCGCCACATGGTCCAAATTAATAACCACACAGTTGGAAAAATTGTACACCAACTATGACATTTGGCACTACCAAAAATTGAATCCCCATTACAAGCATGTCATATAGTTTTCCCAACTATGATAAAGTCTTGATCCACACCCTAGACACAAATGGGAATCTGGTTGGCATCTCATAGGGGATCACTTTTTTGGACTTGACCTTGGACATCTTGTACTAAAAAGTCATTCATAGTTTAAAATTTTCTAAACAGGTTTCTCATAAAGGTATGATACATAGTTTCCTTCTAACGGTTAACCTTAACCATTTAATAAATCAATCCGTTAAGAATTTAGATGATTCAAGATAGTTCCCCTTAGATACTCTAACCAAACCTCAACGTCAACAAATAATATGAATATAAAACACAGTGACATATGGGATATCAAAAAAATGATCTAATGTTATAGATATTCTATGGTAATGTGAAGGTGAAGCACATTAAATCTATTGGTATCGATATATAAAAATATCAATTAGATTGGTGAATTAGTTGTAGCTAATGAAGTAAAAAATATACAATGATCTATTGCAGTTCCTAGAATTGTATTTCTAATTCTAACCATGGTGTCAAGATTTTGAAAAAATTAAAAAATGATATACTCGGTGATATCAAATAATAGTAATATTACATAAAGTAAGAGAATAAATATATAATATAGTATCCACATAGGAAAACATAATGGGCCAAATGATTAAATCTATAACTTATATGATGCAATATATTATCACGTGAGAGCTAACAAGTTAACGATTAGAAAGTTCACTCTAGTATAAGTGGTAGTTTTTTAAAAGTGGGTTCCCTAGACCTAAATTGATTAGTAATCATCAATTAATGATTCTTGAATATAGAGATATATGCATGATAAATTCATTTTATAATAGTGTCATCAATTTTGTGTCCACAATTTATATAGTAATTTCCATAGATTATTTTTCATATCAAAAGGTTATAATAGTTCCCAGATAAAATGAGAACCAAAATATACAATGACATTAATATTTAATATAAATCAAATGGTCTAGATACATCATACTGAATGAAAATATATTATTCAAGAAAATAAGGTGATGGGAGCTCATAAGATTTGATACATATTCTCATGATGTTCATACTTGGTGATCTCTGTTGTAGAAGATCATGAGGACTCACCTGCCAATAAGAACAAAACTTGCTTTGGGTGTCATTTGTTGTTTCCATCTGTAAAAATTTGTATTAGTCTCTCAAAATCAAGTCATTACCAAAGTGAAATATCTTATTACATACATTAGTGAAAGACAAAAACCATGACATTTTATTTATGGAGATGTAGCTGGAATTGGGTGAGTCATTAGTGGTATGGCATAGAATAAATGATAAAGATAATTTTTGTAGCTTTTGAAAGGATTATATGTCTCAGGACCAGTCAACCAGGATGGTATTACCATTTTTGATTCGAATGATATGAAGATTCAAATGAATTTATTCTGGTACGGTGAGGGAAAAATAAGCTAAGAAAGGATTACAAAGAAAATTGTGCATTCTACCTTATAAGATATCATGAGATGAGGATATTTTATGATATATTACATGTTTATGGGAGGATATCATTGTTATGAATAATCCTTATCTTTTCAATGGCCTTGAATGGTTTATTAACTCTAATCACGGTCTGATAGTAGTACTCTCTACTATTGTGTTATAGAGCTAAAGGGTTATATGCTAAGAGTATTCAAAATAATAGCATATTCTATGTGAAAATATGTTTTGGACATGGTGGTCACGATCATGGGGTTTGGGTTATTTCTAAGATTGATCGATCACTAAAAAATAAATTAATTCACTATTATTTGAGTTTATAATGATAAATTTTTATTTTTTTTACTCATTGTAATCACATGTAATTAAGTGAATAAGAAATTAATATTTTTCAAACTAATATTATTATTCAAGGTTAATAATGTATTTAATGAGATAAGAGAATATAGTTAATGAATTTTTCTTTATCACATAACATATATTTTTTGATACAAGTATGTGATGAAATTTAAATGGAATTTTTTACATTGTTACTATGTCATTTAGTGTCATTATTGGTTTATATTTATTGTTTATGTAACTTGATGACTTATGTGTAATTAGATTGACTTTAAACCAACGTATATATGTTTTTAGAAGCTTAAATTAGTGGGACTATTTATTCCCACAAAATTGAGAGTATATATTTTTTCTCTCCAAAATTCTAGAGTTATAATTAATATATTTGAGCACCCTGATCCACATTCTTTATCTCTTGTCAAAAGAACAATGCTTATAAGATCATGAAAATGTACAAAGTGTCTTTGATTCTGTGATCTAGAACTGGAAAAATGAATACTGATGTTCCAAAAAGATCTTGAAGGGTGTATGGATGATCCAGAGGTATCTGACATCAGTTCTGTTGTGAAATGGATTCCGAAAGGGAGTGAAATTAGATTTAAATTGAATTTTTATATAGAACTATTTTGATCTTATTTTTCATTTTTTATTTTTATTACTTAATAAATTTCCACATGATCCATGGATGACATTAGATGGGGTATTTCAAATTTTATGTTTCGATGTAAATCTAGGTACAAATATTGTAGAATACCATTTTTCAGGATTCTACAAATCCTATTTATCATTCCCACATAAGCCCTTTTGTGGATCCATCCTAAGAACCATTAGGTGATAAGAGTATAATCCCATCCCCACTTATATGTGAACCACTATACTTTTGATAATATGACATGGGACTTAGGACATCACCAAAAAATCCCCCAATAATCCAAAGTATAGAAAATTGGGGTTTCCCTTCAATGATAATCCATCATATCAAAAACATATTTCACCATACTTTTCTCCCATTATAGGGTTTCGATGCCAGAATACTATTATCTAGAAGAACTTTGGCATATAGAACCATGGATCCAATTTATTCCATCAATCCCCCATGATCATTATTAAATTAGGTATGCGAAAAATCCTCCCTATATCACACATAGGTTACATCATGGCTCTATGAACACTTGTTAAGATCAAATTCATCTAGTTGTTTGTCTTACTAGCCCAACACATAATCCTTTCTAACATTCCATTCCAAAAGTCATTGTGTGAAATGGAATGTATCTCATCAAATATTTTATGATCATCACTATCCTTTGCCGAATTTGATGTTGTACATGGGGTTTCCCACAGTACAACTTTTACATTTTTCATTCATGCTCAATAAGAACTACTTTAAGAGGTTTTTATACTCATCTTATTTACAGATTCCCAATGAAACATTTTATCACCACATCCCATCACCTCAAGATTTTCATTTATCACTGAATATATCTCCCACCCAATCCGACCACCCTCAACCTCCCTTAAAACACTCTCAGTGGCCCTCTGGTTACATCCCAGCATCCCCCCACTACACCTCATGGTCCCCAAACATAACACACCTACCACCAATAACCATTAATCTTCCATGACTGGGGAATTAAGCTCAGAACATCCCTCTAAATAACCATAATTTCCCCTCTTGTTGTTGACCACATTCTACAACCAAAATTGCATGTTTTGGGTTTGGACTATTAGAGATCTCCAAAATAGGTCTATTGGCTATCATTAATGGTGATATTGTTTGTATTGTATATTAGATACAATTATGAGAATCTATCGCTAAAATGACCACCTAAACCGGTTAGTATTTTTTATTGATGCATTGATATGGTAAAAAATATATAGAAATTTTAACCTCATCTTTTTTTTAATTTAAAAATAATAATATATTGTTTAATTTTCATAAAAAATTAACAGTTTTTAGAAACCTCCATTTATATTTTATAAAAATTTATTATTTAGGGGAAGTATATATCATTCCATTTTAATTTATATAAAATTTTTGTAAATTATAAGGAATATATGTAATATGCACAGGTGAAAGGTAAAAAAATCTTCTCTTATTTCAATAAATGATCATATACATTATTATGGATAGAAAATATCAATTATACAGACAACACAATGTCAGTCTAGCCTTTATCCACAACATATAGTGGTGAATTCTTGTCATTTGATGCTATCCATTAGGACATACATGGTGTATGATCTCTTATCCTTCAGTAAAAATGTATTCCTCATGCACATCCTAACCTGGTGGACTATTGTTATTCATATTGACATCACCTCCTCTAGTTATAAAGGCAATAATTGGAAATCTAATGCTTCCAAGATGAATCTTCATTATTAATTGAACTTCCCAAATAAAGGTGAATCACACACTGCTACAACATTTTTAATGGGATTCCCACACTATTATAGAATTACAGATATTGATCATTTCCTTTTATTGGTGCTAAAAAAACTCGTAAATTGGTTATTTTATCTGTGATTGTTAAAAGAGATAATAAAGGGTAGTGTTATAAATTCTGAAAAAATATCCAATAAAACCAACTCCTTTTTAAGTGATTTTTAGCTCTGATGAAGGATGTTTTTAATAGTGCTTTTTTTATAGTGTTAATAATAGTTAACTTCACCTGTGCATGTTTTAACGATTGTAAAAGGTGATATTCTTATTCATAAAAATTATTAAAAATAATATTTAATTAAGAAAATTATATATATTAATATATATATATATATATTCACTAAATATGATTTATATAATACTAAATAATTATTTACACTTATGATGTCATATATTTTGTGAAATTAGTTTTGAATTTATTAAAAATTAGTGTTAATTAAAAAAATGACGAGTTACTGTTAAAAGCTATTTAATAAAATTTTGTTATATTTATTTCATTTTCTATTTTTCAATTTGAAATATATATCTATTAAAAATTTTAAATTATTAATTAAAAATATTTATGAAATGTGTATTTAAACTAAATAAGTCATAGATGAATTTAACACATAAATATATATATGAAATAAATTAAATTTTATAAATACTCATATATAAAAATAATAAATTACTAATATTAGAATTTCATATTTTTAATTTTTAATATTTTATATTTAATATAAGTTGTTTTAAAATAGTAAATTTTATTCATTTTTTAAATTTTTATATAATATATTAATTTTTATTAATATACATAGTTTCAAAATAATAAATATACAAATAATTTATTTATTTAATAATTATTAATTTTTTAATTTATTCATTTGTAATTTTTTTCATTAAATATATTTTTTAATTTTATTTTATTTTAATATTTAATTATACACATTTATTGATTAAAAGTTATTTTTGTTAGTACAGTAAGAATTTTCATAATTAATATATTTAATCATTTTTCTTTTTAATATATATTTATTTTCAATTTTTTATAATTTATATAATTAATAACACTTTTTCTTTTTTAACATTTTTTAACATATTCATTTTTTAATTAAAATTAATCTTTTTTAATTTATATTTCATTAATATAAATATTTTTAATAAATAAATATATTCATAGTGATATATATATATACATATCAATATAAAATATTTTTTAAATATTATTTATATAATAAAAAACATGTATTTAAACTTAAGAAGAAATACATTTAGCAAAAATTGTAGATAAATTAATTGAAAATTGATATTAATTTATATTATGGACTAATCAGTATCATGATATATTAAATAACATGTTATATTAATGTTATTTTTTTTTAATTTTGTATATATCTAACTTGTGGTATATATATAAATTAATTTCACCAATATATATACCTAATTAATGTAATTTTATATTGAAACACGAAAAAATATAAAATTTTTGTAATTTATTAAATTGTTAGATTGAATTGTATTTTTTTATTGTTAACATTATATTTTCAATATATTATGTTTTTAATTTTTAATATTAATTATTATTATGTATTTTTATTTAATATATACTATTTTTTTCTAATTTTTTATATAATATAATAATATTTACTATTATTAATTTTTTAACAAATGAGTTGGGACCAGTTCCCATTTATTAAAAATAAGAATAAAAAACTGAAAAAATGGTGGGATCAAACAAATTATTATTTCCGTCATCAAAATGACATTAACCAAAAAGTCACAAACCATGATTTTTTATAACCACAACCTGATATAAGAGGATATCATTGCGATGACCCCCAACCCCAATTAATCTGACCACATCCACAACCTCAACCCTTAGGATTCCTACCTCTTCTCTAAGTCTTCACACGGTTCCAAGAGCCATCAAAGCTACTTGAATCACGAGAACCACCATCTCCTTCCTCATTGGATGTTTTATTTCTCTGGAGAGTTCTCTTATTTATAAGATTTTGAATAAACAACATTTGAAAAATAATAAGAGTTCATGGTTAGATCAATATTTATTCCAAGGGAAAACCTATTATCATTTAATAGACTCAAAGAACCATTTGTGTACATCTTTAAACAAATTTATTGAAGTGATTAGAAAACTCTACATGAGAGTCTATGACATTCTCTTTCTTAACTGATGTCTCTAATAAGGAACTATTAAAACCAAGTGTAACGTCCATCTTCAATTTACCCTTATTTATAAATGATTCCAAAATAATATCCTCTTGACAAAAATGCTAATAGATATTTTTTTAGACATTTAATTCCATAGCAGCCTCATCATCCTCGTCATTTTACTAAAGAAATTAATCATCATCCAAGTGTCAAAAGATATTTATGAAATTTAGATCTGACTCAAATTAAAATTTGGATTCTTTAGAAGACTTTCGAGATTTTCTACTTATAGAACCACCTGTGTGTTATCATTTTTTTTAACCTTATTCCATTGGATGTGATTGTTTTTTAACACTTATCTCATATACCACATATTCTTGGGCCTGTGACAGTGGTCCACACATCACTAATGAAGAATCACATTTATTTGTACCTTTACTATCTCACACATCAAGCTTGGTATTTTTTAAAATACCCTGCTCCTCTAATAATTCCATATCTCCAATGAACTACCCATGAGAGCACACCTGGTACTCCATATAAAGTTTGACATCAGTAACAAGCATATTGACTTTTCAGCCTTCCAAAATATAAAATTTTACAATTACATAACCTATGTAAAAAATATTATTATTAATTTATTACATCATGTATTTTTATCCCTCTTGTTGGTCCATCTACATTTATTTTCATCATTCCACTTAAATTAACATAATGAGAAAATTGCATCCATGTTGCATTCATCCTAATTATGTCCAATTCACCGACAGTTAACACAAAATTGTGGATTTTTTTATATTCTATCCACAAATTTAAATCATAATCTAATTTGGGGAGTACCACATTATTGACCTAAGTGATGGAAGGATAAGCTTCCATAAGGAATTGATAATATTACCTAAATTTAGACTATTCAACAGCCATATACATTTAGATGGGAATCTCAACCATGGAATAAATATTAATCATAAATTTTGGGTGCTAAAAATTCCAATTTTAACCCATAATTTTAATTCATAAATGAGCTCTCATGATTCTAAACACGAAGTGATTGAACTGGTAATCCCATTCTGGAATTCTGAGCATACTTGGATTCATGGCGATGAAAATACCTCCCCAAACACATTGCATCAATTCATTAGAGAGAATGATAATATGAATGAACACCCTTCAAATTAGAATGTAGGTCCAATTTAGAACATCCCATATTTATAAGATTCATCATATAAGATCATCATTTTTCCTTGGCTTCATGCCAATAAGAAAATCCTTATAAACAATTATAAAAAAAATTAAACAATAAATCATTTCAAGAATATCATCATGATTCGTTACTATATGAGTCATAGATCCCATTATAATAATATGTATAGGAACTCCCTCATTGGAAAAAGAAAAATTTTATCGATTAATATCTTGCTTAACCTATATTCCTTTACACAAATCCTAAGAATCATTCAATACAGTAATCGAGGGAAAATGCTAAGAGGAATCACCCCATGTGATAATATCAAGATTGAATTCATGAGAAAATCCCAAACACAAAGAAAATCTCTAGCCATCACTGTTATGATTATGTAAAGTGGAAGTATTGAACCCCATCCACATTTCCCATATTAATTATTCTTTAATATTTTTGAAATTTTTTTATGTTAAATTTTTATTTATTTAATATTTTTGTTATTTTAATAATATTTAATAATTATTGTTTCCTTTTTATTCAACACATTTTAATTTTTTTAATATGGTTGTAATTTATATAATTAATATGTATTCATTTTCATCTAACAAATATTCATTATTATTTTTTCAATAATATATAATATTAATAATTGAAATTAATTTTTTATATTTTTGAAATCTAGAATTTTAGAAGAATTAAATTTCACTCTTTTTAACATTAATTTGGTTAATGAAATGGAATATTATTTATTAACTAAAAATAAAAATTATTTTTTTCTTTTTTAATAATATATTCAATTTTAATATTCATCCCTTTAATATTTTTGTTATTTACTCATATTTGGATTTTTTATATCCACATTAATTCATTAAAATTTAATGTTTTCAATATTGTTTTAATCTATATAATTATAATATATTGATTTTAATTTTAATATAGATTGATTTTTATTTTTTAATAATTTATATAAATAAAAAAAATATTCATGTTATTAATATTAATGAGGTATATTCATTTTTAATTATTAAATTTCACCCATATTAACATTTATTATGAAATATCCCTGATCTTCATTAGGAATTTTTATTGTTTATATTCAGTTTGACCTCTTCTTTTTGGGCTAAATAAGTGTTTACCAAAGTTCATGTGAAGGCTCATGGGTGTTCTAGGATTTCGGGACACAAAAGAGGAAGAAAAAAGGGGTTCCTGGGCATGTTCCATGGTTTTTTCATGGTTAGTTAAAATAGTGCGGAGAATCATAGGTAACCATGTAGCAAAGGATATTGGATTACACATGGTTTGTGCATGGTTTGGAAAACCATGCAGAATTTCTGGGAAACTGTGTGAAGGGGTGATTTCGGGTAATAGCATCCGCCTAGTTTGTGCACAGTTTGGAAAACTATGCGGGAAAACTGTATGGCTGAGAAAAGATAGAAAATTTACAAAATTTCCACTCCGGGGTTTTAAACACTAACTCAGGATTTTCCACCATTCCTCCCCCCTCAACCCTAGTGACGAACATGGAAGACCCAAGATTCCAAGAGGTGTTCCTCCTTTAATTCTTGGCAGTTTTGGAGGACATTGGTTTTAGAAAG
This sequence comes from Viscum album, assembly GCA_963277665.1. Classification (NCBI taxonomy): domain Eukaryota; kingdom Viridiplantae; phylum Streptophyta; class Magnoliopsida; order Santalales; family Viscaceae; genus Viscum; species Viscum album. The sequence goes on along the minus strand of OY728134.1, from coordinate 407,893,738 downwards.
AAGCTCAGGGTAAAACTAATCCTCTCCTCCCTTCTCTTTTTAGGATTAGGGCTTTTGGATTCCCATATCATCTTCAAAACCTCTAAATCCCTTTGTTTTTGAGTGGAACCTAGGTTGGGGTTCAAGGGGTGTTTGAATCTGAATCTCTGTATTCGATTAAGAGTGTGTTCATCATTGAATTCTAGGTAGGTGGTCTACAAGTATTATCCCTTAGTTTCATATTGAGTTTGTGCATGGATGTTTTTGTTATGGTTTTCCAATTTTCGGTGTTCTCGGTTTCATTAAGGCATTTGAAAGAAATGGGTGTCTAAGTGACCAATTACAACCCTCACTATCCTCATGGGATACATATAATGTATTGACCATTTAAGGCCCACACATTGGGTGCGCCATCCATTCCGGACATAGAAAATGGTTGGGTTAAATGAAGTGTTACTGAGTGATAAGGTGGAACACATGTAAAACATGTGTTAATGGTTAGAAATTCTTAAGGGGGTTAGTGCATACTAAATAGTTAACATGTAATTGGACAATAAAACGAAGAAGGGGAGATATGTTAATGACATGTAATAAGTGAATGGATGAATTTGTGGAATGGGTTAATACATGATGATTAGGTGGTACACCAAAATGGTTGAATGTGATAAAGGGGTTATGTTATGTGATATGAGTATTGTACTTGAAATGCATAATTGGGTAAATGCTTGTGAAATGAAAAGTGGTATAACTGAGTTGATGAATAAAAAATGATGAATTTGGCTAACGTATAGGGGTTGTTAAATACACCTAAGGGGTTAAGGCATGAGAATGATAATTTTGATAAATGTATTTGAATTCTAATTATAAATTTTTTAAATGGTTTATGGCATAATATTAATTACCATGTTGTTTTCTATGTATTTTGAATGATGATTTCTAATGGTATTGGGTATGTTATGTTGTGTTATGTAAAGGTTGTGGTTATTAATTAATAATCATGTGGACATGGTTTGGTAGTGTTGGTTATTGACTTGAGGTTCTAAGACCACCACTCGATTTGTAGACTGAAACTATAAAATCCATCCCAAAATGCATGAGATAAGGAAGGGGACGAAGGCTATATTCCCCTAATGTTTCCATTCCACCCGGACTAAGGCTTCGAGGTGAGGATAATGGTATAATATGATATGTGTTTCCCTAGTGATATAGGGACTTGATTGAATTCCCCTACGCATTGTGATTGATTTCCTTAGACACAAGTATGGATGATATATATGCCTAACCCAAACAAAAAATGTTGAAATATATTATGAATGAAAAGGTATACGAAATGAAATTGTGATGTACTCTAATCATGAACTAAATGATCCTTCTTAACTAGTGGAACCTGAATTGTACCTTGTTTACATACCTTACATTTTTTTTACTTGCACGTCTTATCTATTAGATTGGATATTTTGTATACACCGTTAGTTATGGCCTACTGAGTTCTGTACTCACACCCTGCTCAGGACGTCGTTGGGTACCCGAGTAGACTTCTTGGTTATAGGTGAGGACAAAGGTAGAGGACCTATAATTATATGTTGATTTGGGCACAGTATGTTTGTGGAGATGGATCTAGAATTTGAGTAGGGACCCATTGGGAGTTTTTGGCCGTTTTTTTATTTGGGGTTTCTTTCACTTTCACTGTAGCATGGCATGACATATTTACTATTGTATATGATTGTACCCAGTTTTGGGAGTGGGTCATTTATGCATGTTGTTGTTTGTTGTCTATTTTTTCCATTGTTTAAATTATTATCTAATGTGTCTTACTCTAGTCAAGAGGGTATAGTCTCCACACATGACTCATTAGACCCTCGCCGCTGGTCGACAACCTTTAGTATACGAGGAGGTGAGCTAGAGGTCATGTGACCACCCGTCTCAGGGCACTGGTTTAGTGGCATCCAAGTTGGGGATATTACACATTAATTAAAAAGTATTTATTCATTAATAATTATAAATTTATTTTCTTATTTTTATTTTTTTTAATTTTTTAGAAATATTTCTTTACTAATTTTGTAATTTATTTTAATTAGTTTTTCTCCCCATATAAAAAAAGTGCATATAAAATATGGTTTTATCATATCAAAAATATATACCATTCAAATAACACATCCTTATCAAAACTACATTTTAATCAATGATAAATATAGCTTTTATCTAAATTGTTTTTATTTTACCAAATATTAAACCTATCTTTATTAGTGCTTGGTTGAAATCACTCATAAACCCCAATATATTCTTCTAAAATTAACCCTAACATGAACCTCACTTGATCTTGTCCTTCAATCTGCTATGGAACAAAACCTATTCTTCTGCTCCACCTTCAACATCCCAGATGAATTGACCCTCCCAAAACCAAAGGTATGTGATTCATTGTACCCATTTTTATTGAGTCTTTCTTTACATCTTAAATTTTAGTTCATCCTCCTTATATAATTGATATATGAAACCCTATATGAATCCCCATATTTAATTATACTTTTTAATGTGTGTTGAGTAATATGTTTATCTGATCCAATGGATTTTCACTTTGGATCTCTATGGTATCATTAGAAAATTTGGTTATTACCCATGTTTGATGCATCTAATTCCTTTATTTTTCGTTGTTTGGTTTTGATTTCCAAAGGTATCCTATAATCATGTTTACGTTTTTTTCAAAAAAAATTGTCTTTAATTGGATGTCTTTGGTTTTTCCTATTAAATAAAATCCGTAAAATACTCTTCTAAAATCATATAATCTCATTTTCCCATATTTTTAGACAATATTATGAAAATGAAAAATAATTTTTTCATCAAATAACTATAAATCTGTGTGTGGGGTGTTTTGAAATGCTATTTTAGATTTATAAAAAAAATCAGTAATAAATTGAGACAAGTAAGATGAATTACAAAAAATATTTGAATTAAATATGAAAAATAGTTAACTTCTTGGTAACACCCAACAATGATTCAAAATTTGAAGTGGAAAATTTATTTGTAAGAAAAAAATAAAATTATTTTAATATTTATAATGTAATATAGTTTTCTATGTTGTCTCTCAAGATGGTCTCTAATTGAGTTCTTTTTCATTTTAAATATTAAATTTTTTCAAAATGAATATAATTTTATTTATTGAATGTATTGTAATTCAAATTGGTAATTTATATTTGAATATGAGTGTGAAAACAATGGGGTTTGAATAAAAAACAACATAAAGAGTGAAAATTCGTTAAAATGGAGTGATTTAATTTTTTTGGAATGTAATAAGTTGATTTGGAGTAATTATCTTAAACATGTTCAAGCTGATCTGCTACTATTTTAATTTTTATGAAATATTTATTTTAATGATTTAATATCAGGACATAGTCCATAATTACAATATATGAAATGATATTATTGAAATAATATAGATTCTTTACCATAAATGTGATGTGAATTCTCATTCATTCAACATGATGGATTAGCTAATCAATAATCACTGATGAGAATAGTCCTATGAAATACTAATTATGATCACATCTTCAATTGAGTGTTGATAAATTTAAATGTATTTAATATAATTTTATCCAATCTTATTCCATTTTAAATATTATAATAATTTTCAAAATGCAATAAATAATTAATATAACATAATCAAAAAAGTAAATGGAAGAGAAAAAAAAATTAAATTACCTAAGAAGAAAGGAAAAAAACTATTCAACTAAATATATATATTGTAAAATTAGTTAATATTAAATTAGATAAAATATAGTCAAATATTTCACTTGATATTCCCCATGTTTCAGTTTCTAGATGTTTATTTAGACATAAGGACATACAAAAGCTATCTTTTTTAATGGATATTTTTTCTTTCATTAATTCCTTGTGTGTCCATTGTGATTATGGATTATTTCTTATGAAATTAATCAATTTTCATATCAATTTTCTTGTCATTATACTCTTCTTTCAATGATTTGGTACTTTTTTAATACATAGTATTTACATATTCACACAAAAATATGTCTATAAATCCACATATACATAATAATATATTTACACTCAAATTATGATGCTTTGATTACATATCAATGTATATAAACATCATATGGATACTATATGTGTATTTGTTTATTTTCATGTATAAAATGAATTTGGTTGAACCTAATAGGATGTGTTTTAATTGAAAATGGATAGTTTCTAGTCGAAAAAGGAGTATGAGGATAAATTTAAAGGGTTTACAATGTTTGTAATAGAACATTTATATGACCATTCTCAGATAGTCTTTCTGTGTTTAATTTGTTGCAATTCTAGAATAAATAATCTAGAAGAGTTGGGAGAAATTTTGATTTTTTATATAATAGACTGAATCTGTAAATGTTGAACTAAACACGGGTAAAACCTGGATGCATATAATAATAAGGATGATACTATGATCTATTGATCATTTTATATGGATAATAGTGTAAGTGGAGAGTGATCTCAGATAGATGAAATAAATATGAAAATTTATGATCAACTTCCAGATTGTCCAAACATATTCAAAAAGTTAAATACCTTTGAAATGTGACCATTTTATAATAGTTGTTTTAAATATGAAATATATTCAGATGTATTAAAGATAAATAATTTGAAATATAGTAGTGGATGAAAATACACTAGCTTTATTTAAATTTATCACCTGCTGAATGATGTTGTTCTAGAAGAAAATTAATTCCCCTATTTAAAAAAATACTATAAATGAATACAATTTTCCAGGGGTACGATATCAAAATAATCATGTATGTCCAAGTGATTGTATATTATTTTTCAAATACCATGAATCAGAAAGAAAATTCCTTTAGGTGTGGTTTTGATCGATAAAATAAAAATGAATCAAATAATTTTAATGATATATAGTACTTTTTTATAATTTTAAAGTATAGATGACTATTTGGATGTATGGAAACTACTAGAAAATTAACCCAGTGATGTTTCTAATCATGAATAGGGAAAGTATAGTAATACATTATAATTTGAGATGTTTTTAAAACCTTCAATTTTTATATAATGGTCCATAAGAAATTTCACTTGGTGTTAGATATTTAACTCTGAGGTCATGTACATTACAAATGGATTAACCGCATTAAATGTTATATGGAGATTTTGAAAGGGTACATCAAGAATTTAAGTCAACTAATAAGATGTATTGTAGAGAGATATATTGTTGAATAAGCTGTAGAAACATATACTAATTACCCATATTATTTTGATAGCATTGGTTTCTCAAAATTCCATTATGTTTTATGGCTTTTTGAAGAAGGGACTTATGGAAGAGTTATCTTTACAATTACAATTACGTAGCATGAGCAAGATCACCTTTTCATTTTACATAATTGGGTATAGGTTATTCCATACATTAAATACAAAATTTTAATTCTTAAACATTTGAATCCATTAAGGAATGAAATATACATATTAAATTCAAATAATCAATAGTTTACATGATGGTTTCGAGATAATATTTGTAAGGATTTATCAGCAAATTTGGATTCAATTATGGAACAACATTGATACCTCACAGGAAGAAAAATTGTAAATGCATTATCTTATAATAGTTATGTAATTAATTGATAATAATTATATAAATAGAAATAATAATAAAATAGTATGATGAAAAAAAGTATATTTTAACTCATGGAAGAAGTTATGAACTTATTCGGATCAAAGGATAGATTTCTAATATATGTGAATATGTTATACTTCAACATTGTCAATATAATATATGAGTATGGTTATAAAAAATTTCTAATGATGATTTACCATTTCAAAAGGGATTACATTAGGAGTGTAGATAAATTTAATCAATCGATATTCATTTAGGAAAATTTTAGTTTGGAAGGGAAAAAGGAGGAACCATTTATAATGGAATCACATGTGGTGAAAATATTATATATCCTAGATCTTATAAATAGAAATTGGTCAATTATACTATTAGGGACTAATACAATTTATGGATTTCATTAAAATACAATTGGGTATGACCATTTCATTGGGAGATCCAAATAATTTAATTTCAGTACCATTGTTGATAGTGTCATATACATATAGATAACCACAAAGAGGGTATTTGGATACTCAATAGAGGATCCAATTTTATTCATCCAATAAAATAAAAAAGTGATTTAAATGAATAGATTTTTTTTTAATTGTTTAAGATTTTAGAACTATATTATGTGTTCCATACTAATTTTACATAATTTAATTACATTTTTTACATCTCATTTATATATGGACATCTCCATACACTAATGTTACTAATATCAATTATGAACAAACAATAATTTCTTAAATTGATAAATTTTTAGTGGATCAAAATCACATTAATAAAGAACTAAGATCTGTGTAGCATAGCCATCATTGATACTATTTTTGGAATATAATAAAAGGTTTAAAATCTGAAGTTTCATGGAATCAATATGGCCAACCCGATGACCCAAAAACTTCTAGGTTCATTAGTAACATTGGGGTCACAACTCGAATGCATGTGTCAATTAATATTAATATAAGGAACAATTTCATTATTGTATTTGGGAAAATTATTTGGGAATATATTTTGTTAATGTTATGATATACATTCTCCATTTTATACAAAAAATTATCTAACAAATATTTTATTTAAATTTCATTATTATATAGAGTGTTCATTTAATTAAGATTTTTTTATATGGAATATGTACTAGTGGTTTCTAGAAAATATCATAGATACATTCAAACAATTTTAATAAAGAAACATCTCATGGATGTTGAGGTGATTTTAATCCCCTTCCCCATAACATTATATAAAAACATTATAAACCATGAATCATGGAAATATTTCATTATCTACCATGATGAGGAATAATTTCAGGTATATTTTATTTGATAATATTTTATTCTTTATTCTTTATTTTTTCTACATTGATTGAAAATTCCAAAATAATGAAATATAAAAGGAGTTCTTAAAATAAGTAATCCGCAAAAAAACCAATATAGCCCGACCATAAATAAAAGATTGTATCAATTCGACCAAAAAGGGAATTATTTTTAATCTACATTAAATATATTATGTTATATGAGAAAACATATATTCCTATGTTTATATGTAGATTGATTAATCAGAATCTAATGAAATTTCCATCCCGAATAATGTGATGTAGAAGGAGGCTTTTGTAAATAAAGAGAAAAAATAGTTGATGAAAACACACTAGCATTATGACATTCATTTATAAGTATGACATAATAGTATATTTTTATTCTTAATAATACTATTATATAAAAATATATATTTATGTCAGTATTTTTTATATTGTTTAGACTCATGAATTTTCACCCACTATACCAAAAGAAAAAACTACTTTTAGTAGCTTTGAAGTGTCTTTAAAAAAATTTCATTTTGGATGCTTAGATTTTTAGGTGTCACCTCAGGCATATTTTTAGAAGAAAAAGCCACGGGGTGATACATATGAAAATATGAATGGCGTTTAGGGATAAATAGAATCATTAAAATTTATTATTGTATTATTTTCTTTGGCATACCAATATATGGGAAAGGATAATGTAAAACCAATAATATAAAATTGATAAGTACAATAAGATCCACAAGTCCCACATATATTTGAGGATATTTATTCCCCCTAACCACCGACCTTACCTGAGTTAATCAATTTATGTCTTAACAGTTTTGGATAAACATGAATTAGAGAACTATATATAATTTTCAATTACTATAATTTTATAGGGTAAAATTGTACTTATTTTGTATATATATCATCACCCACCCATCACCTTGGTGTGAGGGGTAAGTTGTATAATATCCAAAGAGACATTACACCTGATAAAGGACTCCCAAAATATCTCATTTTTGTTGGGAATGATGTAGATCCTTTTGTGAAGGCCAATTTGTTAGTTTCTCTTGATGATATGGATTTAAACATGGTTAATGATGATATTTTTACATTAATATCATAGTCCTTTAATCTTATAATGATACATAGGTGTAATTACATGTTTCCTTTATGATTTTTTCAAATTTAAAACCCTTAATAGTTGATGAAAAATGTGTAAAATGAGTTATGTTATTACAAAGAATCAAAATAAAGGGAAAATATAAGTTCACATTAAGAAGATGTTGTTCATAAACCAAGAAAAGAAATGAAACCTTTGATAACACCATCACCCCACATGTTCTGATACCACATTTATTAAAATTACATGTTCATGAAAATATAAAATTCAATTATGGAAAAGTTTTCTAAATTGAAAATAAAGAATAAATATTTGGTGAGGAAATTATAGATGCAATTTTTCTCGAGAGTATAACTGAAATTTTAATGTTGTAATAGATGGTGGTCTCATCCATGAATGCATATATGAGGTAAATTTTCATATATAATTTTTCAAATAAATGATCTTCTATGTTTATAATAGTTAATAACTGTTAATATTTTCAACCAGAGCATACATTACTGCATTGTAAGGGGAAGACCGTATGAAGAAAAATTTTGACTCACTAATCCTAATACTATTTCTATGGAAGAAGTTTATTTGGAAATTGAAATAATAGAATGAAAAAATAAACTCTTTATAATTTTGGAAAATAAAATAACAGATGATATACTATACATTATTCTTACAATGCAGGGGTAAAACTCTTCAATGTACTCATATTAAAAATATTTTTATTTTTTCATTACCAAATTGATTTTGATTTTGTAGAAAGAATTGGATCTCATAAAATTCAATTTGGTTGAAATGTTTTGTATCATAATCAAATATATCAAAAAAAAATCAACCATACATTATGTCTAATATGAATTGTTAATGAATTGAAATTAAAATTTTATAGATAAAACTGAAATTGTACATTTTGGCATGTGTTTCAATTCGAAATTTTTTATGATTTGGAGATATATAAATATCTTAAAAATCATGGTATTAGGTTAGTGAATAAACAAAATAAGACTATTAATTTCATACAATGGAGACCTATTAAGGAAAATATACTTTGATTCTTATCTATTAGATCATATTTCAAAATAATTTACTTATTTTTCCAATGTTTAAATAGTTTTTTAAAAGCATTTATGATAATTTTTATGAATATTACATTTGTGAAGTTATTAAAGATATAAAAAACCATCAATAAACTTACATAAATTAACATTTATTTATTAATGTAATTAAAATTTCATTTGAAATAATTTTTAATAATATATTTCTATATATTATATTTGTATTTCCACTACTATGGAAATATGTATAATGAAAAGAAGAAATGGCTTTTTCTATAGATAAGTGGGGAGAGTACATGGTGTGGGAACGTTTCCCAACATCAAGTTGATTTTATTAACAATTATGTTGGTAATGTTTTTATTTAACATAGATCATTATGAGTTTACCACATATCAGTCTAATTGAGAAGGTTGAATGTATGACTCAATGTTTTTATTTTAAATTTCAAAGAGTATTTTTGTTCAAAATGAAAATCAAATTTTAAAAACCAAGAAAAGTATCTCATATAGTTCTCAAACATTAATAGATTGGACCATAAATCATTTGAGATGTGTAATAATCAACTACACATCAATCTGATACATTATGTTGAATTTATGAATCAATGTGCATGTTTTCACATTAAAAAGTGTAATTTTTCTATACAACACACATCATATAGCCAAAAACAAGAAAAATATATCATATTATATTGATAATTTATAAAAAGTGGCATGGTCCACTCACCATGATGTGTACCCCTCCTTGACCAACAATGATAGACCGAATTTGCTGGCTTCTTGAGTCACACCTCCAGATGGCACCATGTTGGCGTCAAACACTTAGTGAATAATAAAAATGCATATTGGAAGAATTTAACTCTATGATAACTTGTTTAATAGAAATATAAGATATATACACTAATAAAAACATGAACATACATATATATAAATAAATTCCTCAAACAAAAATGCAATTCCATACAGTTCTTAATCAAATGGAAGGAAAACATCAAGTACAAAATGGTAGAGATGAAATCAACCATGAAGATGAAATCACTCTTGTAAAACCATGATCTATTTATTTAAACCATGATATTTAACCTACTCTAGTTTACCAAAAAATAGTTTATATATACATAGCCTAAGGATATCATTATACTTAGTTAGATCCTCCCCATTTGCTCTAGTAAAAAATATAATGAATGCATTTTAAAGTATATTGAACAACAATTAAAATAAACCACCACCTATATAGTTATACGAAGTTTACATAATCACCATGGATAACTCTACCCAATTATCACACACTAGATATAATATTATATTACAATCAAACATCATGGGTTCCCCACCTTCTTCCCCACTAGCTTGCTACTATTCCCCAACATCATGTGCCCAGAGCCTACTCTCTACAAAATAATATTTCCTGAAGACACCTGGGTATACCAACACAACATGCACCTTGTGTGTCACAGAATCCCATAATCACAAATCACATCAACATATATAGTAACCAATTATTTTCAAGGTTCCACTACATTCTATATTTTGTGCAACATTTAACATGTATTATACCACAGGCCATCACAACCCATACACTGAGTAAGGTACCAAAATCAATCACATACTATAAATGAAATAAATATAATAATCCTTTGGATAATATATCTTGTAATACATGTGTGTAAAATAACCAAAATATAACGTATCCCACTACACACATATATGGGGAAACTTACCATTATACATATAAGTATAAGTAACTACTAAAAGAAGATAGCATGGCCAGATGGGGTCATCATCCACCCATAATATTTAATCATATCTTTTTATAAATTAATTTATTATCCATTAGATAACCATAAAAATTATTCCACATTTCAATTCATTAATTATTAAAGTAAAGTCCATGACCTCTAAGAAAAATCCAAACTGATTCCATGGTTTTTCAATAGTTTCATCTCATTGAATTCTTGTATTAACCGACCCCACATGTTAAACATTTCCTTAACATTGTTAGCATCATTACATATCTAGTTACTATAATAAATCTTTCTTAAGATACCACCAAGAAGAAACCTGTGTCTATGAAAACCCAGCTACCTAATGTATCAAGGAATGGAATTTAGATAAAACAAACAAGATAGCCATCTTCTATTAAACAAATTCATAAGTGAGCATCTCATGTCTCAGCATCAAATCAACAAATAAGCCTATATTCAACATATTACATCAACTCTAATTTCATCCCCGACACCCACCTAAAAATCCTGATACATTCCACCATCATAGTCTTCAATAACTACTTCATCATCTAGGCCTCCTCACACCACACATCAGTCATCCTCGGCTCATATCACTTCTAAGACTCCTTTCCCCATATCAGATCATAGAGACAAGCACACATACAAAACAGATCATAAAATTTTTATCAAACATACTAGTAGCCAAGAAATCTATTCCCTTCCACAATGAATCCATCCTTAACACATAAATGATATATCACATCTCTAATCAAATGGAACTCAACCACCTCATGCAAATGGGAAACTCAGTCCCTGGAAATTATCTTTAACAAAAACTAGTTTTTATTCCATCCTCAACTAACCGATTCATTATTCATAGGTCCCAACTATGGGAAACCTAAGGCATCAGTGTGTAGCATGCTATCAAAAGCTAAACATTCTTTTAGAATTAAAACAATTTTCATCCAACTATATAGACAACCTTTATAAATTAATATGCCATTTTATTATCATCATCATGAACCATTATCATTTCTAACATTAATTATCAATAAAATTAACTCTAGGAAGATAAAATTTAAATTTGAATGCATATTGTATATATTGTATTATCACTAAATTATAATATACAACGGTTTCAAACATGCCTCTTCTTTAGTTATTCATTAATCCAATTAATAATATATTATTTATAGCTTTATGATATTTACCAATTTATATCCAAAACAACATGCTTATCCCTATAAATATAATACATCCTAACCAACATACCATATAAATAAAATTATATAGAGAAAAGGTAAAACTGCTACCATGGTATAATGAATCTTCATGAAATCCTTACAACCCATTTCTTTATTAATCTAATCTAAAAATTAATAGGTTAGTTCCATATCAATATAAAGGGATAAACCATGATAACTTTATGAATTCATATAAATAAACATGTGATGAAAAGAATACCAAAACTGAAAGGTGTCAATATTTTGTGCACAATAATAGACCAAAATCGTATATCCATATCACTTGTCCCTCAAGAAGGTACATCCCTCTATGGAAACCACAAAACAACATCACTATCAAAAAACCGAGGAAAACACCATGTGAAAAATAGATATGATCCACCATTATATACCATGAAAAAACAAGAGTAACATGATGGAATACCTATAAAAAATTAGTAGAATTTACCTAAATTAACCACAGATTGAAGACATAAGGATAAATATTTAACCTAGATAAAGAAATACCCAAAATCCTAGAAAGAGGGTCATCAAACACTTCAAAATTGAGTAATGTTCATAGGGTTTGAGTAAAACCCAAGATGTTATACTAATTATTGGTACACTGCAAAGTGGATTTACATGGTATGAATCTCATTCTCACACCGTGAAAATTCGGGGCATTGGATATCACCATAAGAATGTCTCATCTAAGGACTTATTTTAGAAAATTAACACATTGAATAATTCCAAGTTAATTGTAATCGATAATCGATGAATGGATTTTAGGTTAAGAACATACCATATAAAAGCCATGAAATATAGAGACATAATGTGAAACATATTACATTGTTTATTCTCCCGACATATATATTTTATAAGTCAAAACCCTACAGACTCACTTCAGACCTGCTCCAATAATGATGAGCTTCAGAAAAAAAACAAATGGATTGACTACATGGATTTAATCCCTATGATATATTATTCACAATTTGTTTTTGATATATGAATTGATCACAAGTCAATTTTAAACAAGATGTGACCAATATGAGTCTATTTGCATGTTTTAACTTTCAAAAAGTTTCATTTTAACAAAAAAACTTTCACATATCCAAAATTGAGTAAAAATGCTCAGATTATCTAGATGATAATGAAAAATAATCCAAAATTCATTTTTGACATGGTGAAATTAAATTCTTATCAATCTGAAACATAATGATTCTAGTATCCTTCAGTGGTATTGTTTTTAATATAAATGTTTCATTTTATTCTAAAACAGGATTCTTATATATGAAACCAATAATAAGAGATATCATTTCCTTTATAGATTTGGATATATCTTTATAACTCATTTGTGGCATGTAAGAATTTACCAAACGCCAATCTGATACATGATGTGGAATTTATGACTTAATGTGTATGTTTTCACATTTAATTTTTCATTTTACTCTGAAACACGTATTATATAGAAAAAACTATTCCAAAAATCCTGGATTTTATTGATATTTTAAGAGAATATCTATAATTTATTTATGAAGTGGTGGAATTAAGGAACATAAATATGATACGTGATATGGAAAGTATGACTTAATGTGCATTTTTTAAATATAAACATGATATTTTAGTCTAAAAATCATGTCACATAGCCAAAACTATTAAAAAATCAATGATATGATTGATCCATTGTAAAAATGATACCTAATTCTATTTGTGTTGTGTAGGGATCAACCACTTGTCAATCTGATACATGATGTGGTTATTTTGACTCAAAGTGTGTTATTTCAGTATGCCAAACATGTTTTTGTTTAAAACATGTGTCGCATTTTCCATTCTGATAAAATGGTCTTGCATTATCTTCAAAATTGATTAAAATTATCCACAATTACTTTTTATTATATGAATTGGTAGAAAATCATTGTGACTCATGATATTTTCAGTATGACTCAAGGTGCATTTTTGAAAATATAAAATTTTATTTACTCTACAAAATATTTCCCATAGCCAAAACTATGAAAATGTGATCAAATTATCTTTATTCATTAAGAGAATAATCTTTACTTTATTTTTGAGGTGTAATTATCTACCTCACATTAATTCGACACAAGACTTTCCTTGCAGCACACCAATGTTATTTTAGTCTAAAATAAAATTTAAATATCCAAAACCCTATAAATAAATTTTTTTATTGTCTTAATACTTTATAAAAATGATCCATAATTCATTTTAGATGTGTAGGAATTTACTATTGGTCAACGCAATACATTATGTGACTTGTATGAATCGAAGTACATGTTTCCACATCAAATGGTGTCATTTTACTTTAATATTCCTATTACCTAGATAATAATAATAAAATGATCTTTGATTCTGAAGATAATTTAGTGAACAAATCCCTAATTCTGAATTTATGTATATAAATTAGATGTATGGAAATATATTGCATCATTTGTATGACGTGACATAATGAGCATATTCAAAATATAAAATGTCATTTTAGTCTAAAATGTAATTCATTTATCCATAAATTACAAAAACAGAATAGATTGTCATAATTATTTAGTAAAAAGATACATAATTCATTTATAATGCTTAGTAATCTACCACAAATCAGTCCAACAAACTTTGTGGCCGGTATGACTCAAGGTTTTCATTGTTTACATTAAAAAGTGTCATTTTCCTCTAAAACACTTGTCACCTAGCCAAAACTGAGCATACAATCTCAAATTGCCTTCATACATTCAGAACATTATCCATAATTAAAATTTGACATTGAAGAATATAATACACATCAAATATACACATGATGTGGCCTATATTACTCAAAATGATATTTATAATAAAAAATGACATTTATGTCTAAAAAACTATTCATGTCAATGAAACCACGAAAATGAACTCCTCTTTTCTTAATAATTTTCGAAAATAATCTACAATAAATTTTTAACATGTATGAACTTACCTCACATTAATCTAAAACTTGATATATTTGGGGTGAATACATTAAAAAAAGTGTAATTTTACATAAAAACATGTGTCACATAGCCCAAAATTGTGAAAAAATCTCATTGTTTCTTGATAATTGAAGAAAGGGATCCATTCTTCATTTGTGAGGTATAAGAATTTATCACTTAATATTTTGACACATTATGTTACCATTATAAAAAAAATGAATGTTTAAATTTAAAATTTTTAATTTAGTCTAAAATAAGATTAACCTAGAAAAAAATAAGAAACCAAGCTTGGATGGTCATGATAATTTATTACAAGTACATCTATTGTTACATTCAATAATATTTCTTCTTATTTTGGATCTTCTTATTCATTTTTTTCATAGTTTTTAGCATAGTCTCCTCTTCACATACTCTCATTCTACCCAAGACATTATAAATGAACGATATTCTAGTATATTCTAATTGAGTTGGAGATTGAATGGGTTTGGGTTGGTTGATCAAATCTAGTGCCTCACCTACTTGGGATTTTCATTTTTTGTTGGGGGGTTTTGTCCCTATGGTTGTCTCTCGATCAAACATTTTGATTGCCCCATGCTCCCCCTTTTTTCTTATCTCGCTATAAAAGACCCCATTTTGGCCAGGTATGTTGGTTTCTGAGGGGGGTTTGGGCTTTTAATGATTGATTCATTGAATGGTCTAGGGAGAACAACTCTGCTTTAATTATTCTTCATTGTACTGTTCTTTTCCTTAGGTATCATTTCACTTTGATCGCCTATTGTTCATTAGTGTTCATGGTTCATCTATAGTATAATGGTGTTAGTTTCAAATTAATAGATTGTGACTCTATAAATTCCAATGGTTTCTTATTTTGGTTGTTCTGGTTTCAATTATTGTTTTTCTACAATCTGGAGGTGGATTTTTATGGCTATTCATGGTGTTGGGTTCTATCTTGATTTAACCCGGCTACTTTCATATTTAAGGAATTCATTCTGATCAATGTTGGTGGTATATTTTTCTCCAATGAAGGTACTATATAGTTATAGTTGTTTTATAGGTTTGATAGTCATGATGGTGATGGTGGTTGTCTTTGAGGATGTTTGATGTTCGGTGGTTTTGGTTTTCTTCGGCAACAAGATCAGTGATCAGAGGTAGCCTTACTACTAATAAGATATTAGGATGATATTCCACGATGATGGAATTGGAATACCTTGGTAGTTATTCATCATCATTTCATGTTACATAACAGGTTAACCCTCAGGTGGATTTTGTAAAAAAATTGTAGTAATCCATCCATTAGACTTACATCAGCCTCCTAAATCTTCCATCATCTCCCAGTATTCATGTACGATCAATCAACGAGTAGGTCAACACAAATAATTTACACTGATAATGGTAGAAAACATTAAAATCATCTTACTACACTAATTTTATTTCACACATTTACAAGACCTTAGGTGTCTCTACTGTTGCTACACAGGATCTGTTAGAAGGAGACGTGTAGGATGATTTCATGTTTGTTTTCTATAATGGTGAAAAAAATTCACTATTTATATACGTATAAATAGCTTAGATTGTTAATTGAAATTTTAGTGGGATGATAAAAATATTATGTGATGAATATAATGAGATGACTTTTTACTGTTCTCAGCTATATTTTATTGGATGATTTATGATCCCATTAAGGTACTTAGGCCCCATCTATTTGAAGATTCAAGATCCCATGGGGAGTATCCAACTATTTCTTTTGTGTTTGTTCATATTATGTATATTGTTCCTTAGATCATTTTGGTGGCTTTTCTATAACAATTCTGGATGACTCATATTGGATGATATTTGATCCCAAGAGAGTGTGCAATTGGGGATCATTGTAATTATGGCTATTTCAAAACTAAGTTGTTAAAATTCATGTGTTTATCCATTCATTTTTTTGAACCATGACAAAGAAAAATGATGTATAGGAAAAATTAAGATGATGTTTGATGAAGATTCTCCTAAAGTATTTTAGAGTGTGAGTATTATTTAAATGGTTGGTATCATGTTTCTTAGAGCATCATGTCTTTTCATGGAGTTTGAATTTTTCAATGAAATTATGTTTGAATATTTTTTTTCAATTAGTTCATTTGTTTAATATAGTTTCCTAATACTTTATGTGAATTATCCATAATTCATTTTCTGATATGTTGGAATAGACTGAAGGTTAATCTGACACATGATGTGGATGGTATGACTCAAAGTGTGTGTCTTCACATTATATTTTTCATTTAACACCAAAACACAATTCACATAACCAAAACAGATCAAACAAGAATAGATTGTGTTGATACATTCAACAAAAATCATAATTAATTTTTTACATGTAGCAATCGACCTCACATAAATTCAACACAAGATGTGCTTAGTAGGAATCTAAGTGTATGTTCACAATGAAAAAATATTTTAGTCTGAAACATGATTTTCATATAATAAAATGAGAAAATGAACTAAGATTGTCTTAATACATTTGAAAATAAATCCAAAATTATTTTTTTGGCATGGTTGAATTGACAGCACATCATCTCAACACAAGATGTACCTGGAAGTACTCAAATTCCATGTTTTCAAATTAAAATTGGCATTTACACCAAATCATGAATCATATAGCCAAAACGAGTAAAAATATCTCTGATTATTTTGATAATTTAGTTCAATAATCCATAATTTATTTATGATGTATAGAAATGAACGACATGTTAATTTGATACATGATGTCACCAATAGGTCTCCTTGTGTATGTTCATAATAAAAAATACCATTTTATTCTAAAAATTTATTCATAAATACAAAAATGAGGGAATGTGATCTACATATCTTTGTATAAGGTCGATTAAATCCTCCACCATAGAACATAATTCTAGAAAAAAAATTGCAGCAAACATATATGTCCATTGACTTTATCTCATGATCTTCCCCTCACCCCCATACTCATACCACCCCACCAAAGACGGTGTGTTTTGAATTGTCTTTATACATTTTAAAAATAAAAAATAATTCATTTTTGATGCATACAAATCAACCACACAAAAATTTGAATCATGATGCATTTGGTATGACTCAATGTCTTCATTTTCACATTTAAAAGTGTCATTTTACTATATAACAGATATCACTTAGAAAACATTGATAAAATGAGATTGGGTTTTCTTCATACATTAATAAAACAATCTATATTCTATTTGTGATTTTTAAATATTGATTGCATGACAATATAACATAAAATGTGGTTGGTAAGACTCAAAGTATATGTTTTCAATACACATTTTCCATTTTAGTCTAAAACATGATTCACATATATAAAACAATGAAAATGATCTCATATTATCTTTATTTGTTATGAATTAAATCCATAATTCATTATTGAGGTATATGAATCGACCACATGTCAATATGACATATGAAATGGATGTAAATACTCGAAGAGTTTTTTTCACATTAAAAACTGTCATTTTAGTCTAAAACTCAATTCACAAAACCAAAATTGGGAAAATTATATTCACTTATACTGATATATTAGGAAAATGATCCATAATTATTTATGTACATTTAGGTATCAAACACATGTCAATCTAACACATAATGTGGTTGGTATGGCTTAATGTATTATTTTCATATTAATAGTCATTTTACACTGAAACACTCATCATATAGCCAAAACCAAGTGAACATGATCATCTTTTAATGATACATTAAGGAAATCATCAATAATTATTTTGTGATATATATCAATATTCTAAACATAAATCTAAGACTTGATGTGCTTTATATGACTCAAAGTTCATGTCTTAAATATCAATGATTCATAATAGTTAAAAACACATGTCATAGAGCCAAAAATGAGAAAACGATCACTGATTTTCCTAAATCTTTAGAAAAATATTACATAATTATTTTTTATCATGTATGAATTGACCAAATTCTAATTTGAAAAATGATGTTGTCTGTATAAAATAAAATTCAAAATTTCTATTTGAAACAATTTTTAGATTAAAACACACCTAAAATTCCCAAAACCAATTAAAAAAGATCGTTTTGTTTTCCAATATTCAGAAACTAATCCTTATATGGAAAATGGAGTCTGATGAAGCATCAATGGATACCCATACTAGAATGAATGAACCACGTTAACTTTTGATGTGAATGCTATAATAACTAATAACCTTATCAATGAACTTAATTATATTAATAACAAATAATAGAAAATGTAAAATTGATATAATAAAAAAATAAAATACAATTAATATAATAATTAATAATTAATAATGTAGTTAAAATATTATTCATTAATGATATAATTGTTAACAAAAATTTAAGCAATTAAGATAAATTATAACTGATAATATCATTTATATATACACTATTTAAATATATAATTTATATATATATATTTAATTAAAATTGTAAATAATTATTAATAATTTATTTATTAATGTATAATATAATTAATAATAAATAATATAATCAATAATAATATAATTAAAAATATAGTGAATAATATCATTATAATATCGAGTAATTAACAATATAAATCATTGTATATAGATTATATAAAATAAAAAATTAAATTTATTAAATTTTATGTACTTTTACTAATTTAAAAATTTGTTTTATTACAAGGACACACTTTTTTGTGGAGGGTTACTATTGGAAAAATCATTCTATGAGTGTTTTTTATATTGTGTTGTAAATTTTTTAACTAATTGTAAATATCACAATGTTTTATATAATATATATATATATATATAAATTTGAATCAAAATTTTTAATTTGAAGGATGGTTCAATGTCATATTTTCTTTCGAATTTTTTTTCATTTTAATATTTATGCTATTTTTTCAATGCATTATAATCATTTCATTTTTTATTTGGGATGATACAAGAATCTAGCCTTGCAGTAGCCGGCATGGACTTTATCAATTAAAAAAATAATTAGAAAATCGACTTTATCAATGATAAATAAATCAATTATAAATATCTCCTTTATGAGTTCTAAAATAAGTTACTAATAAAGGACACACACTTTTCTAAGAAATTATATTTCCTTCACATTTTAGCAGTGATAATCGTTATTCGTATCCTAAAGATTAATCTTATTGTAGTAGTAAAAGGAGGAGGGTGAGGAGGATGGAAGGTAGTTCCATTATGATCAACTTCTCATATATCGATATCTATAATCAGTATATATATTTATAGAGACACACACACAGACCTATAATATGTGTCACATTTCCTTCAATATAACCCACTCCAAACATTCACTTCGGACATTTTTTATCATGTATTATTTTTCCTTGTTTCTCAAGTGGATGATTTTTAAAAAGACAATGATCTTCACCCAACAAATACCTTATAGATAATGATTGAAATACCAAATATCTTCATCTAATCATTAGTTAACCTTTTATAAATAATTTATAATGTATATATAATAGTTTATATCATTATCACATTTAAAAAAAATTGATAACAAAGAAATGATATTTATTTTCATTTACATTTAAAATGATAAATTCATGACTATTTTTCTCTACCATGAGAGTCCTCTTCAAGGGGTTTTCCCAGTTTCATCAACCTCTTGATGAACCTAGATTGAGGTGGAGGAAGATTCTGAGAGGCAATAAGAAAGTAATAAGGAACTATTCATACCATCAACTCCCAATAGAGGCAAGATCCCCCATGAAATCAAAATCCAAGATAATGGAATTTTTCACAAAAGAATGAAAATTCTATTTGTGATGAAACAAGGGATCAAGGGGCTATATCCTATTTTGGTCTAGCTTAAAAAGGAAATAGGAAGTAGCTCTTGATCCAAAATTGGAAGTTATTATGCTTTCAGATGAAGAAATGATGGAATCAATTTTGATGATTAATGCCTTTGAAGGGGATGCTAAAATGATGATTGGAAGGCTTGTTAAAGTTGAGAAAAATTTTGAGCTATGTACATGGATTAAAAAGCTGGATCTAATACTGATCCGAGGATTCAATGAAGGGAAGGTGACAAAAGAGGAGTACATGAATACATGGGACAAGTTGGGATTCCACTTTGAATTCCTTCTAATAGAGGATCTGAAGACTTTTGTCTGTTATCCTTTCGAGAATCTATGTGTGGAAAAGGATTATGGTAGACAGAAGTTGTTTTTAATATCGTTTTCTTTTCATTTGTTGTTATAACTTTTGTTTAAACATGTTCTCCTAAAAATTATCTTTGGTAATAAAAAAATTATTTATAGTATCCACCTCTTGAAAATATGTTCCTTTATTATTAAGTTTATTTCCTATCTTTTTGGATTCTATTATTTCAGAACATTATTCATTTTCATCTTATGGAAGACTAGAATTTTTTTTGTCTCATCACCATGGTTCATTAGATTTAAAACTATTTATTCACATTTATCTGATATGCATCACAAGGTTTAGATATGCTTTATTAGACCACTTGAATTATCTGCTTCATCGTGATGGTGGCTCCATCGGGTTCAAATTTGTTTCATCTGATCATAGTTAGATTGGGATCATTGCTGATTTTTTTCCATATTCTTCATACATATATTTTATAATTTTTTTTTCAAATTGGCATTTTCATCCAATTATAATAGGATTGGGATATTTATTAGATTGAGATATTTTTCTCATAGACATATCTATTACATTAGATATGCTTCATCTGATTATATCTAGATTGGGATCTTTTTCATCTTGGTGGATTATTATAGTTATATCAAGTATTGATCTACCTTTTAAAATTAGTGACTTTGTTGGATCATTGGATTTGGATTCATCAAATTATTCAAAATTAAAACCTAAACTATGTTTTGGGTGATACCAGTTCTAGTTTATTAAGAAGTGTCTTCTTGTGTGAATCAATGAATCTCTTGTGTTGGAATAGTCACAGTATTAATAATCCATGAATAATTAATTTACCCTTTTTATGCTCATAATATCACCAAGATGTTGTGTTTTAGTGTAAAACAATGTTGGAAAGAAGTGTCATTGTGGGTGTGGTCTCTAAGGTTTGTATTTAATACAGTTTTCTATTTTATATATAGGGTCATGAAAGTGGCTTATTCTTTTTTTTGAAAGTTGAGTTGGTTGTTAAAATTTTATAATTATTCTCTAAATCATAATACAGATTCCCTTCAGTATGATTAAATTTACAAATGGTTCTCTATGGGAATATATGGATGGAAAACTCATATTTTTAAATAAATATTTATGCAATTTCTGAGGTTTGTGAGAAATGATCTCAATGGCCGTTTATTAGTAGGGGGATTCAATGAAATCATTTTCCAGCGAGAAAATGATGGTGGTTATTTTTGTAATCCATCTATTATGGAAGAGTTCCAAGATGTTTTGAGACCTTTGCGGCTATCTAATTTGGAATTCAAAGGCAATATATTAACTTAGATTCAGTGAAAGTTTATGAGAACCTTGATATCAAAATGACTTGACCGATTTATAGGGTCTTATCAGTGGATAAATAGTTTTCCTTAGATTCAAGTCCCCATATTTCCCTAGTTCTTTTAGACAACGGTACTATTATTGTAACCATGTTCCAACATGCGATTCATGATTGAAATAGAGGTATTTTATGGTTATAAAGCATGTGGATGAATGATGATTACTTTGAATGCATCGCTAGGTCTGTAGGAAATAATTGTAATTCAGATAACTGTTCTAATATTGGAAATATTTTCATTGAACATAAGAAATGATGCAAATCCATTTTTAATAATTTTTATTTTGAGATTTATTATATTTAGAAGACTTTAATTTTGTGTTATTCTCTCTGTAATTTTACTATTCTGACCTCATGGATTTTTACTCTTGATAATGCACTAGAATCAAATCTTAGAAATAATGAGAGTTTTTGGTTCATGTGATTGATTAAATGACTAATTAATGAAGGGGGATAAAATAATTTATATTTCAATTAGAGGTATTCAATAAGATTAAATGAGAACTTAATTTTAAAATTGTTGTGGCTTGAAGAAGGAATAACTACCTGGGTATGTAAAATCCAGGATATTATTTTGATATTCTTTCATTATCTGTAATATTTTGTGGGATCAATTATCCCTACTAATGTTTCCTCCTATATCTACCCCTTTTTTACATATTCTATGAAAACGGATCTTACAATAGACATAATTTATGAGTAGGTAAGCTCATATCTTTTGAAAATACCTGTCAGTAAGGCCCCATACCCATTTATATTTTATACTCTTTTCTTCAAGATGTTGGGATATTTATGGGGACTGATATCACACCACTCATGAAATAATTATGTAAATGTAAAAATTGAATCAATTAAATTAATGATACCATGATAAATATAATTCCAAAAGTGGAAAATCATCCTATAGGTTTATAATTCAGGCCTATTAGTCATTTAAATAAATATTTTATCAAAAATTATAGTCAATTAGATAAGATATTTGTTTCAATCCATTATTTTTTAAAATTAATGTTCATTTGTGCCAAATTTCTTCACATCATATAATAATATAGTTAACCATTATGTTTTTTGCCCAATGAAGATCATCTCTCTCTAATAGTAGTGTGAGGGAAAAAAAGGGACCTGACTAAATCATATTATAGAGTCTAATGAACCAATATTTCATTTTATTTTTAGAATGATGGGATTTTTTAACCTATGGGTGGATTTCATTATTCATTGTGTTTACTTTGTTCCTTTCAAGATCATGTTTAATTACAATATTCTTAGAATATTTATTCCTTCAAACAAACTTTTATAAGGATATACACTTTACATGAACATATTTATCATTTTGGATAATGTTTTATATAATCTTGTAATAGGTAATGAAAATAGTAAACTAATTCATTGTTCAAAACTATGTCGAAATAGGCCCACTATCTCCCATCTACTATTTATAGATGATAAGAATTTATTTTATCCATCCACATTATTGGAACATCTCACTATAAATAATATTTTTTCCATTTATGAAATAGCTCTATGCAAATAAATTATCTTATCTAAATAAGATATATCCATTATCAAAGGGATATTCCCTTAAAGGAAAGATAATACACATTGATATTCTATTATATAAGGGGCGGATAACCTCCAAAAATATAATTTCATTCCTATGGTTATTGGATGGTCAATGAAATATGTATTCTATACTATTGTTGATAGAATTGATAATCAAATTCAAATAGGGTCTTGTAGGAGAGTTTCTAAGGATTGGAAATAGATTCGTATCAATGGTATTTCCAAATCTATTCCCACAAATGTCATGTCTATTTTTCATCTCCCATGTTGTCTTATTGATTAGTTATATTCACAATTAGTATCCATTTGGTGGGGATTTCATGATATAAAAATGAAATCCCACTATGTGGCATCAAATACCTTATGTCTACCAAAGGCTTCTAGGGGCTTGGGATTCCTAAAATTGAGATCAATTAATGTTTATTGTCTTTCTATGAAGGCTTGAAACCTCTTATAAACCCTAATTCCTTGAGTGAATAAATTATTTGTGACCACTATTATCCTTATTATGATTTATTGAATGAATTCTTAAGACTAAGGCTTAGTTTTTTAGATATTTCTAGGAGGATCAAATATTCTTTTGAATAAGGGTTTCTATTAGAGGTTTAGTAATGTTGAGAGGGTTAATATTTTTATTAAACCATGGATTGTTTTTCACTATATCTTAAGGGTGAAAACAATATATATTCTAGGATTTGAAAATTCCATGGTTTTATAATTTCTTTAATGATAAATGGGATGGATTGTGTTTGTATAATGTTGATTCTCAATCTAAGGATAGGGTCCCATATACTATTCTTTTTATTCCTATTATGTTAAGAGTGGTATGAGATCACTTGTTCTATAGTAAATAGAATTTTGTTTCATATTCAATCAAATCAAGCTATAAGAACACTCTTGAATTTTGTCCCTCTTTGGTCTCTCAGCCCTGGATGTTCCTTTGGATGTTTTCAGTCCCTTGGAAAATCGGGTTTTTTAGGAAGGTTTGTTTTGGGATCCTCCCTATAAGGAAGTTTTTTTAATAAAATTTCAATGCGTAACCCTTTATTCTCTCTTACTCCTATGAAATTGAATCCTCTTAACATGTAATTTTTAATTCTCCTTGATCAAGGGTTGTTTGAATTAAATGTTTGGTAGAATAATAACAAGGTGGTCATTGAATATTCATTTTATTTACCTTATAATCTAGTTCAATGGGTCTCCTCACTATCTATTGAAACATTTTGTGACATTTTATAGATTGGTTGGATGATTTGGATTCCTTGAAATGAGATCCACTACAAACATATTTATTATAAAAACCATTTTTGTGTTTCTTGGGTATCTAAATATTTATCAACATGGAAGTCAAAACATGTTTGTGGGATTAATTGATATCGAGTTATCAGGATGAGTATCATGTCTATTATATTTAGTGTTCTTAAAGTTATAGTTAATATATCATTGGTCCAAAATAATTATTTGGGTGTTGGTCTGGTTTCATAATAACATCATTCCTTGGTTACTTTAGCTATATATAAATATTTTTTTAATAGATTCATTTATTTGATAAGATACATGCTATTTTGTGGGGTTTTGATTTTTCATCTAACCATTATTTTATGGAATTAATTCTTGAATAATATTTTTTAGGTTGTTATGGATGAATTTTGATGTAGGAGGAATTTTTGGAGTTGACTTGTTAATTATCATGAATATTCAAGCTACGATGGTTCACTTATCCTTTTTCATATATTGGTTTTTTTAAGATAATAGAATGGAGTTGGATATCATTTTAAATAATATGGTTATTTTGATTAGTGGAGAAGGCAATTTGTATCTAAAAACATTAAGATTAATTTGGAACTACCAGATATATTTCTCTCCTTGACATCAAACCCCATCTCCTATTCTACATTATTTATTTTTCAAAAATGAATCACTTCTGACCATCACCTTCATGAAAGAAGACTTATGATGTTTTTCATTTGATTTTTGATCTCTGTTTTATTGGAATGTTTTTTTGGTGATTTATTTTAATAGATTCGGTTTTTATTATAAAGGACATGATAAGATTTTTTGATATCATTATGAGTATACATGATTCTAGAGCTATCTTCAACTTCATCAGTGAATTATAATTTTACTATTGTTAAACTTGATAGTCTTATAGAATGTCGGGACATGGATTGAAACTCGAGAGGTCCTCCTGAAATTTGGCAATGAATTATCCTCTCTAACTTAAATTTATATTTCTACTTCTCCATGCACATAGATTAACATTATTATCGTCTTGGGAAGCGCAAGGAGTTGTATTAAGAATTTTGGAAGGGGTCCATGGCTAGTTTTGGAACTCGTTCTTCAGATAATTTTTGGTGATTTCTACGCTTCACTCAATAACATGCTCATATATGTTTATTGTTAGAATTTATTTTATGTTATTACACAATTTACCACAAAAAGAATATATTTTAAAATAAAAAGAAAAATCTTTTCTCATTGATAAGAAATCCATTATTATCTAAGCACCATTAAATTTAGTCCACTTTTTCCAGTGCTAGTTTATCACAAATATAGTATCTCCTTTAATAGAGATTCTATTAGCAACGAAAAAAATATCTACTATTACAGTGTACTGTTACAAATACATCACACTAAATCATTAAATAAACCTATATAGGTATATTTAAAATTTTAAATGAAATAAAAATTACCTCATAAATAAGATGAAAAACATTATATTGTAGAAAATTCAAGCAATGTTTTATACAAAAACATTATAATTGACTAAAAAAACATTCAAAACCCCAATTTTTCATTTCCTTTAACACTAAACCCCATCATTAAATAGCCAGATAGTGGTATCATTTACCAAAAAAACCACCCCTACTCGTGAAAAATAATACACATAAATAAGAAAATTATTCCTAGGTTATTAATTCCAGAATGAAATAAATTAAACCTAAATATGAAACAATACATTAACAAAATTTCAATTTAAATAAACATTTCACATTTAGTCAAATTGATCACACCATGCATCAGATTCAGGTATAATTGATTCCAACGTGAAAAAAATTACTTATGGGTTGTTATCCTAAAGTATCATAACTATCTAAAATCATTTTCTCGATTCTTATTATGTCATGTGTATTTTTACAAAGATGTCATTTTAATCTCAAAACATGAAATTTGAGTTGTAATAGTTAAATCACTTGTTGGTTAATTTAAGGAAAATTAAAAGACCACAAAAAATGACTTATAAATAGTTTTACTAAATTTTCAAGACAAACCATGTGAGTTTGATCAGTTTTTATTGAGTGCCACACATTTCGAACTAAAATATAAATTTTAATTTGATAATAGATACTTTGTGTCATATCAGGGGCACCATAAGTCAGATTGAGGTGGAGCAAATTCATATACATAAAAATGACTTATATATAATTATCCTAAAGGATCAAAATATTCTATATTTGTATTCCTAGTTTTAAGTATGTCACATTTCCTTTGAACAGAAATGTCTATTTTAAATAAAACCACACACATGGAGTCAAACTGCTCACTTCGTGTATTTGGTTGAGGTGAATCTGATTCCTACAAATAAAAAAACTAATAGATCCTTTTACTAATGTATCATAACAATCTGAAAGTTTTTTATCAGTTTTGGGTATGTCATGTGTTATTTTTACTAAAATGCCAATTTAAATTGAAACCACACACATTGAGTCATAGCAGTCACATTGTGTGTTAGCATAAGGTGAGGATCATCCTGACATGTCACAAATGAATTATATATCATTTTCCTAATGTATCAAGATAATACACTTTTTTTTATTAGTTTGTAATGACATACACACATTTTGAACTAAAATAACATTTTTAAACATATAACAAACACTTTGAATCATTCAGAGAACCTAATGTATCAGATTTGGGTTCGAATGATTCATAGACATAAAAAATGACTTATGTATCATTTTCTTAATTTTCAAAACAATACGAATATTTTTTCTTGGTTTTGATTCTATGATGATTATTTTTAACATAAATATCAATTTTAAATATAATACAAACATGGATTCATATTAGTAACAGCGTGCATCAGGTTGATGTCTGCCTAACTCCTACACATAAAAATTACATAAGAATTATTTTCCTTAAGTATCAAGACAATACAAATGAATTTTATTGTTTTTTTATTGTACATGTCATTTTTAATAAAATTCTATAATAAATTTAAAAAATGTACATTGAGTCATACTGGTCACATTGTGTATAAGTTTGATTTGATACAGAATCTTACACAAAAATCTGATGTTCAAATCATTTTACAAATGTATACATGAAACCCACACTTTTTTTGTTTTTTAGTGATTCACACTTTTTTTGAATTAAAATGTCAATTTTGAATAGATAACAAACACTTTGTGTAATACTAGGATCATCATGTGTCAGAATGAGGTGAGAATGATTCTTGTAAATCAAAAATGACATCTAGATCATTTTTTTAATTTATTAGAACAATAATAATTTGTTTATTGGGTTTTGAGTATGTGATGTCTGTTTTGAGATAAAATGGAAATTTTAAATAAAAAGACACATGTTGATTCATAACAGTCACACCATGCACCATATTTATGTGTAAAAGATTCCTACACATCAAAAATTACATAAGGATCATTTTATTATATTATAATGTGAATATAATTGTTTTTTACAAATATGATCATTTTATGTGTCTTCTTTTTGAAAAATTCAACTTAAGCTAAAAACAAGCAATTTGAGTCATGCAAGTCATATCATGTGTCTGATTGGCATTCAAAGGATTCATTCTTGTCAAAAACTGATTAAGAATCATTATAATAATGTATCAAGATAATATAATCATGTTTTATTTTAATTCAATGTGTCACACATGTTTTCAACAAACATGTCAAAATTTAAATGTATAACAGACTCTTTGAGTCATACCAAGAAGATCGTGTACCATATTATGGTGAATCTGATTCCTACATATCATAAATGGCTTATGGATCATTGACCAATGTATAAAAAAATCTGAAGGTGTTGTCTCTGTTTTGAGTATGTGATGCATGTTTTGAAGTATAATATTGATTTAAAATAAAATGACACACTTAGAGTCATACTGGTCACAATGTTTTCAAATTGAGGTGCAGCTAATTCATAAACATCACAAATGGATTAATGATCATTTATTTAAAGTATAAAAATTTTAAAATGTGTTTTACTAGATCAAGTATGTAACATATATTTTTAATAAAATATCAATTTAAACTGAAATGGACACTTTGGCTCATATAGGTCACATTGTTTTTCATAATGAAATGGGACTAATTCCAACATATCAAAAATGAATAGGATATATTATTACTATACTATAATGAAAATATAATTTTTTTCATGGTTTTTTATAGGTGACAACCTTTTTGAACTAAAATGTAAATTTTATGTACGTAACATACACTTTCAGTCTTATTGGGCACACCTTATATCAGATTGAGGTGTGGATTATTCCTATAAAACAAAAATTATTTCTGGATTGTGTTACTGAAGTATAAAAACAATATAAATGTTTTTTTATTGATTTAAAGTATGGTACTGGTGTCTTGATCTAAAATGTCAACTAAAAACTAAAATCAAAAACATTGAGTCATATCCAACACAAAATTTTTCATATTGAGGTGTGGTTGATTCATAGACATCATAAATGATTTATTGATAATTGTACTAAATTATCAAAAGAATACAAATGAGTTTTCACGATTTAAATTAGGTGATTTATATTTTGAACTAAAAATTAAATTATAAAAAAAATACAAATCAAGTCATTCTGAGCATAATGTGGATTGTATTGAGGTGTGTCAATTTGAATTGTGGTTGATTACTATACTGGTAAATACAATTCTTATGACAAATATATTGAGAACTCATAATTCTCCATTGAATTGTTTCAAAATCCCTTGGTAGTAGTATACATAGGATTCATCTCATGTTTTAGGAAGCACGGGGTTTCCTCTTCAATCTAAAAGTTACAGAGACTCCCTTTTCTTCGATTTTGTGCATAATATAAAGAAACATGTGACTTCCCAAATTAGTAATGAATAAAACAAAATAATTATCAGCTAAAAATGATAATAAATTAACAAAAAATAGTAGATAAAGGATTACCAAAAATAAATAAGTATATTGAATTAAAATTTTGATGATGTATTTATAAATTATTGACCCATTTCCCGATCACCATTATCTTATTGGTAGACTCAATGTCCAATATATATGGAATATGAGAAGCTTCTAAAATGATACTAGATCTTTCATACTGGGAAAACCATGTATTGGATAGAGGTGCCACTAATTCCAACACATCATATATTACTTTTGATCCATTTTTCTAAAGTATAAAAATAAAACTAAAGGTTTTTTATTAATTTTTAGTATGTAACATGTTTTTGAACGAAATTTAAAATTTGTAACTAAAAACTTAAATGTCGAGTCATACTGGGAATGCCTTGTATTGGATTGAGGTATGATTTATTCCTTCACATCACAATATGTATTTTTATTCTACAATTCATTCTGCATTCATGGTTATCTAAACATTTTTTTTACTACTTTTAATGTTGAATACACTGAAAAAAGTGCATCATCATTAGTGTATCGTCCTTACAGAGTGTGTGATAATAGTACATGGGTGCATCATCCATGTTGATGGAGTCATTAATTCATTATCAATATGAAAATTTTAAAAATAAGTGCTAGATTAAAATAATAATGAAATTAATTAAAATTATTAGATAAAATTTTGTCAAATTTCACTAAATAAGTACTAGTAAGTTGCGTCTTCATGATGTCATTTTGAATTCAAACAATATGTATGATTCTGGTTCATTTCTATCCAAATCTATATTCTCTTTTGAATACTAGTAATATCAAGAGACATGGTAGTATATGAAAATAAAAAATAAAAAATGATTAATGATAATTTTAAAATAAATTTTATTTATCATTGGAAATACCATTTTGGGGATGATATTTTGTCGATTTTATAAGATATATTTCTGAAATTAGAAAAAGTTATAACCAAAAACATTTCCCTTAGTTTTTTGGACACTATTTAAACATTGATTAAAATAAGTAATATATATATATATATTGATATTGGATTATTATTATTTACCCTTATACTTATCCAATTTTCGTGGTCCATAGGCTCTTGGTTCTAACATACTATCCTCATAAAATGATTTTGATGGTATTTAGACACTGCCCTATTATAATATTGTTTTCAATAAAACATAATAAAAAATTTATAATTTAAAGTTTGTTTATTAAATGTTGAATTTAGTGTATTTAATATTGATAAACATCATCATGTCTGGTTTTTTTGTTGGGTATCCTTTCATTGGATCATGAAAATAAATACTTGGAGTCTCCATATTTTTTTAAATGAGTAACCATTTGGTGACTTATGAATGGAATATGTAATGAATGGAATGAAACTATATTTTATATGATTAAATTGCAGATTTTTACCCATGTATCATGTGTATGATCATTACACTACTATAAATTGGATCTTTTCAAATAGACTTATACCAATGGTTTGGAAAAAACCATTGGTATAGGTATAATAAAGAGACCATATTCAAATGGTTATTCCAAAACCATTGGTAAAGTTTCACGGAAGAGACCCAATACCAAATGTTTTGGCCAAAACTGATGGTATAGGTCCCTTTTAGAGACATTATACCAATTATTTCATTATTATCATTGATATAGGTCACTAATAGATACCAATACCCTTGGATATGGTCAAAACCATTTGTATTAAAAACCTTAATAAACCTATACAGTCAACTTTGTCCAAACCATTGGTATAGGTCTTGTTTATCCAAAACTATTTGCATATCTCACTAATATTGACTCATATGCCTGGTTGTATGCAAAAACGATGGTACAGATCCACTATTGAGACACCATACCAACAGTTTTTCCAAAACAGTTTCTATAGGGCCACCCTATACTAATGATTTTTTCAAAACCGTTTATATAGATCAAAAAATGATGATACCTAAAACATTATTTATCAAAACCATTAGTATAGGTCTATAAAAACACCATAACATCCAAGGACCCTATAAACTATTAGAATAAGCTATAGAAATGGTTTGGAGACATATACTAATGGTTCTAAACAGTTATTATATGTTTTTACTAGTAGTGGGAGTATTTCACCTATATGTTTTCATTCAAACATTATATACAATTTTTAAACTATTTCAATATATTTTTATGGTTCCAAAGATTTATTTTTGCATGTGATGTGAGAACTAATGATTGAATATTTCTTTTCACAAGGATATGCAATAAAATTATATAGATATATACAGTTGAAAAAATTATGAATAGTGTTTATTCATAATTAACATAGTATATCAGATATTTGAAAAAAAATAATGATAAGAGGCCTCATTTATATATTCAAAATGGATACTTCCAGACCTTTATGATTGATAATTTCATTATCTTCTCAATAGAAATATAATCTATAGTGGTGTCTCTATAAATGTTTTCTTAAAAAAATAGTAATGTTCATATCCCCACTTTTTAACATTATAGCTTCCTCAACCATTAATGCGAGTAAATGTGGATTTTGAATGAGTGGGGGTAAAGGTACTTTGTGAAATTCTATTCTATTGTTTGGTAGATGCTTTTGATTTTTTTGATTCAACCTTCTATTCCACCCATTACAATTTTCAGTATGTAGTAATGTTCATTGTTACATGACTTTTTCATTAATTGTTGAATATTTTTCAAAAAAACTAAATTTTAAAATATTAAATCCTTTTTGACATGTATTTTTAGAATATAAAATGGCCAAGATATGAATGTTACAATTGAATAAATGACCGTAGGAATATATGCAACATCATGTGGAATAGGTATCTCATCAATTGGATCATGAGCCTCCAAAATCCCCAATATCACATGACATATAGGAAGTTGGTTACTGTCTCGAATGTCTCCTTAGATATTGTACACAGTACCCCTCACAATATGGTGATGGGTGGGTGTTGATAGAAACAAATTCAAATAATTTTCACCATATAGAATATTAGTAAAAGATAGTTATTATTCTATCTCAGGTTCAAATCTCATTGAAAAAATTATTAAAATATTCATTACATTTTCTAAGACATCCAATTCAGTGGAATGAGTAACCTCAAAGCTGGTGGGGGGATTATTACGTAGTGGAGATTAATTTGTTTTCTCTTTTCTTTTTTTTCCCATAACTTTTCTAGCAACTCAGACTGTCAATTATGTTTTTCTACTAGATAATCTATTAAGGACTTCATATCTTCCATTTTCTTATCTTTGTCCCCCGATTCATTTATTTTCTAAAAGTATGTTTGGGATAACACCTCTAAACCCATACCTATGACGTATCCATACTGTACTATCCACTTCAAGGAAACTGATAGTAGCTATTAACAAGGTAAAAATAATGAGGTTTCATATTACTATGTATGAAAAAATAGTAAATATAAGTAATAATTTTTATGTAACACCAATTTAAAGAAAGAAATATTTATTATTTCCGACTTAAAAAAGGTTCCCACACTTTTTTTGTGTTTATTAATCGATTAGTATCTCTTACTTATTTACACATGCCTCATTCCATATCACCTAACAAGAGGTGGAAGTGACATTTGTTCTTGATTCAAAAATCTTCATCAAAACAAAGGAACATACATATGTTGTAATTTTTTTTCACAAAAAATAATTACATGATATTTAAAATACATTCTTTATTTTTCAATTCATGTGTACCATATCATTGATTTTCCATAGGGGTATATCAGTTTAGCTGAACATTACTTATTTTCAACACTCACTTGTTGATTCATAAATCAAAAATTCTTATTCAATGTGATTACTAAACTTATTATTGAATAATTTATTATAATAGTCCTAATGTACCTTAAATGATGTCTCCTCACAATGAACGATACCATATATCATGAATGTTGGTTCACACAATTGTAGTGAGTGTGAGATTATTTTACCTTTAGAATCAATTAGATTATACATCGTAAGAACTATTTGAATGACATTATGATCCTTTCCTAGGAGCATTAATAAAAATATAATTTGGGATTTATCTTCTATAAATTCACTCTGTAAGTGATAATGAAGAATAAATCAATGTTTCATCAATTTATTTTTTTTAAATAAGATAATTATATCATAATATTACCCTAATGTCTTCCCAAATTAGTACCTTAACCACATACACATCGTTTATTCCTAAATCCACATCAATCGACGTGTGCATTTGAGTTTTAAAACTATAAAGACCCAGATTTTCCATGTAATTTTATTAATTATATGAAATTATTACGAGTCTACAAATATTGACAGTTCATGACATTGTGGCCCGGTGAGCCAGAAAAGAATTTCTGAACTTTTTTAAGGTACGTTCAAAAAACACACGAGCTGCGTTTTCTAACTTTTGAACTGGTGTTCGGATTAAAAATCTGAGAGAACCATTGAATCTGTAGCTATGAGATTTTCCTATGGGAGGCTTCTCTTCAACCAAAGTAGGTCAAGAGAAAAAGATAGATTTTAGACGTTTAATGAATAATAAAATAACAATGATATTTTTGTTTTTTCTTTTTCTTTTTCCTCCAACGGACAAGAGGTGGTTGTGGGACCAATGACATGTCAAGCCATTATATTTCTTGACTCACCATTATTCATGTAATAGTACCTTTGGAATTAAGAAGGTTCCATAATTAAATGAACCTCATTAATTACATGGGCATTACTCATCATCCCCCTCTTTTATCTATTAGGTGCTTGGGTAGGGAAATCGTTACAACTTCACCAAATGAATAAGATCTGGCAAAGTACCATGACGCCAACCACTTAGAGGACAAAACCGATTCAAGTGGGTGGTGACGAATTCCACTGAATCCTGAACTGAAAAACAATGACTCCTCCTCAAGCATGGACGTTCTTCAACAAATCCTGAGGTTTAGATTTAATTGTTTTAATTTCTTGATTTTGTTGAATCCAATTCTTCCCTCATGTTATAAATCTAACACGGAGTGAGTGGCCAAAACGAACAAGGCCCAGACCCTTTGTTACCTTGTTGATCTGTCACACCCGAGATTTTTATGAGAAATATTTTATTTTTATACATCATCAAAGGAATATTTCACTACACACAACACTACCTTGGCTTTCTATACATGCAATCACGGCCTTCCTTGATAGCTTGCGTTGTACGCAATACCGATTTTCACTAAACAACGATATGCTATTAAAATATTATTAAAACTAGCCGTTATGAATAGTAATAACCAATTTTTAAAATTTTATAAGTTTTAATTTTCAAAATGGACTTCATTTTTGGATTCGGAATATCGAAATTAGCCTAGGGTAAAATTTTGGTATTTTTCTAAAAACTTTCAATTTTTGATGAATAGTGAAAACACTGGGTTACTATTTAAAAACCGAATTTTTATTTAAATAATTATTTCTTTTATTTAAATTTATTTTAGGTAAAAATTGATACATAATACCTATATAAGTTCAATATAATTCTTTGGATTCATTTTATAATAATTTTAGATATATAAAAATTTTATGGAACTTTTGACCGTCTTTTACCCACCTCCTAAGAGAATTTACTCATTTACATAGAACTTAATTTTACCAATTTTGTGAATGTAATTTCAAAAATCTGAGAGACACAGTTGATGTCAATATGTAAAACATGGTTCAATGAGATGAAAATAAATTTTGCTGAATAGTAACTTTTTAGTTTTATTTACCACTGTTAAAAGTAAATAGGGTAATTAAGGGTAAAAATGATATTATTATTATCCTAAAACATGTCCTAATTCTATTGTATAAGTGTATTTCGACCAAAAAATACATTAGTGATAAAATATTACCCTTTAGGTCAACTTATATTAGATTAGGACATTTAATATTATTTTATTTAAAGAAGTGTTAAAAAACATAAAATCAAAGTTTTCTAACTAAAACATTTTTAATATAGAGTTATACATAAGATAAATTCGACTATTAATATTATTTAAAAAGAGAAAATTATTTCATACATAATGGTATTTTATTTATAATTTTTAGACATTAAATAATTTAATTTATTTATGACACAATGGTGATGAAGTAATTATCTTATTAATGAAATATTAACATAATTGATGTTATAAATACTCAAATAATTGTAATTGGAGACTTTTTATGAATTCCACTAATTTTATTGGTTAATATGACATGTTATTATGGATTTACTTTACTTTTTTCGAACTAATAATGCTGTTTTTATTTTCACATAAATCAATTACCAAATAGTGTCAAAATTGACATAAAATAGTTTTTAAAACCAAATATTATATAATTAATTGTTATCTTATTCCTAAAAATATATGGTTCGTCCAAATGTCTTCGATAAGGTTATATATATTAATAATAAACAGCTTGGGGTTCGTTTGGCTTGTTATAGTAAGTTTATTAACCTTATAGTGTAAGAAAACAAGAAGACACGGCAAAAGTAAAATTATGGAACTTAAAGATAAATCTAAATGATAATATTAAAATAGTAACATAAACTTGTCCAAATTCTATTGGATAAGGGGATTTAGATCCATCCCCACCTTAGATTCAAAATAAATCAATTTGGAGCTATTAAAAATCGAATATGACTTTATAATAAAATAATATTTTTAGTTTTTTTCAAAGGTTCCCCTCTCCTCCCTTATAAAAGGTCACCTCATCCCTCTCATCCTCACACCACTTTGAGCCATCAAGCTCGGAAAAACCCTACCAAATTATTTTCTACGCCTCCCTAGACACATCCTAGAGGTCCTGGGCTTCTTAAAAGACCATCCCTAGTTCCCTAAGAGGAGGTTAAGAAGAGGCGCGTCAAAGAAGAGGTAATATCCATTACCGATCCTTTCCAAATTCATTATTCTTCAACTTCTTCTTCCTTAGTTGATTCATTATGATGTAATAACTTCAATATCACTCATATACTGATATGTTATTATAAATATTAAGTAAAACTATTTCACCTTTTATCCATCCTACGGAAAAAGAAATCACCGCCCGTGCGTACGTACAGAATACCGTCTACACGCCGTGGTGTAATCAATTTTCCACCACCACCTTATTTGGATTGGTATAATGGTGTAAAAAATAATTATACATGATTATTTTAAAGTGATATTGATTCTGGAATATTATACATACACTTCAATACAATTCCACGATCATGGGAACGATATCATCACTCGTGCATACGTACGGCCTACCGTCTCCACGATATGATGCGACTCGTTCTACATGATCTTCATTGCATAATGATTATATAAATGAATTTAATGAATAAATATGATATATATGACACTAATACCATTCTTTAAATGAGGTATCTACAACCTAAAAAGAATAATAATAATTTTTTCGACCAAACACGCATAAGAACAAAGAAAACATTATACACCCGAATAACAAGTAGCAATGAAATATTACTAATACAAAGCAAAGAATATGACAATATATGATATAATAACAATGAGTAAAATTCTTTAATAAGTCAATAACAATATTTAAATCATTATATAGGAGTTTTAGACTCATAAGAAGCAAATAGGACCTAAGGTAAGGGAAATCTCACAATCTCATTTTTATCCGAGATTGTTTGTACATTGGTATTTACTAGGGTGTATTTTATCATCTAATTCCATGTTTCCTCAATATGTAATATTATTTATATCCTCATATAATTTTTTAAATCCAATTTTACCCTTCGGTGAGTTTTTAGTAAAAGATATGAAAGGAATATTTTGTCATTTTTCGAATGACGTACTTTTGACTTTTCCGGCCAAAATACGAGAAAAATGTTTTTTTAACTCATAAAGAATAAATGGATTTTTAGATCATTATTTCCAAGAAGATTCCTTTACATGTTTTCAAGTTTATTTTTAATCAAATTCTTTTATTTTAAAATTGTGTGACATGTTAAGAAAGGAAATATGTTTTTGAAGTAGAAAGGATATTTTCCTCAAGAATGGAGTTCAAGTGTTTTATAAAAATTATTTTCCATCTAAGATAATATAGGGTTCTGTTTATATCCCTATTTTTACATTGTTTTTATTATTTTATGATGGAATTATTTTTATGAATTCCATTTATCTTATATGATTTATGTTATAATGTCTTGATGTATAAGAATCCCATTTTTATTACATGGGTTATCCTATGATGTATGATTTATGATTTTGTGGCACACATAAGAATGGTTTCATTATGAGATGGGTGGTTCCTATATCTCCCTTCAATGCATTGGGTAAATATTTATATCTCCTGATATAGACATGGCAGGAATGACGGGTTAAACCGGTTCAGTGATACAAGACTGAAACAAGGAGTGAACTCGGTTTAAAAATGGACTTTGTCCGCTAAGATAGTCTTGGCAATGAGTCTTGACTAATAAGAAATGATTCTCTATGATTATGTGTGTATACCACAAAGTTTCATGTTTTATGTTATGATTATTTGGGATTAAATTTCACCACTCTGGTTTATCCCATGTTATGATATTATGATCTCTTTTGCAGGTTAAGTTTTCCAAAATGTTATGTTCTTATGAATATTATGTGATTGATATTTCTTTGGTTTACCCTTACTGAGAATTTGAGCTCACCCTTTTGTATGATTTCCTTCCCCAGGTCAGGAAGAAGGGTACTAAGTATAATATGCCAAAAGGGACTCTAGATATGATGAAATAAATGGGAGACAACGTAGATGATTTATGAACCATTTGTTTATGTTTCCCAGTTTCTAAAGACACTATACCTATACGGTCCTTTCATGGTTTTGTTATATGTTGTAATAAGTGTGCTTCAATTATGAAGTAATAACAATATATGTAATGTATGGGTCGTTATAGTTGGTATCAAATGAAAGGTATAGTCAACCTTTGGAAACTAGGATGTGAAAGCCTTAGTAAGAACCCTAAGGATAATTCTAAGCATAGAACACAATGTTAGTGTTTTAGAAATGGCCATGAATAAACTATGATAAGACCTTAAGTGTAAAATTTTATTCTTGATTATGTGGTTTTCCTATTATAAATAGTATTGCTCACACTATTCTTCTTGGTTTTAGTCAATGGATGGAACCCGAAGGAACCGTGTTACTGCGGAATGCGACGGGAAATGCAATGATTGTCCCCCGGAGCAACCAAACGTTATGGGAGCTGGAATGAAAAATCTTGTAGCCATGCTCACAAAAATTTCTCAAACTATGAATCATTTAGGACTTCCAAACGAGAAAAGGAAGGAGCAACATTCTGTTGAATCCTTCATGAGGCAGCATCCACCTTCTTTCAGTGGGTCTACTGATCCATTAGATACTAAAAAATGCATCAGTACTACTGAAAAGATATTTTCAGTTCTTCAATGTTCTGAGCATGATAAAGTCATCTTAGCAGTATATCGTTTGGAAGTTAAAGCTGATCAATGGTGGAATCTTATCAAGAATACAATGCAAAGGTATGTAATTGAATCCATGGAATGGGACGAGTTCAAGAACTTATTTTTCAATAAGTACTTCCCTCGTATTCTTCGAACAAAGATGGAGAAGGAGATTCTTGAACTGAAGAAAAAGGAAGATGAATCTATTAGTACCTACGAAGAAAATTTTATGAGGCTTTCATGGTATACTTCCAGGATTATTATCCAATATGAGATTAAGATCAATCAATTCTGTTGTGGCTTAAAACCAAGTCTTCAAAGGGCGTTTTCCATAAGGGAATTCAATAGCTACGAGGAAATCGTTCGATGTGCTCTCAAAGTTGAGATGGAGATTGGAGTAACCCATCAGTCATATGGGTTTGATAAGAAGAGGAAAATGGAATTCAAAGGAAAATATAAAGACCACATTGAAAAGAAGATGAGATTTCCTTTATGCTCAAATTGTGGAAAGAAACATGGATGAAATTGTCTTAAAGGGACAAGCAAATGTTTTAAGTCTGGAAAAGAAGGCCATCGGGTAGTTGAATGTCGAAATAATGGGATGAAGATGTCTAATGATGTGAACAAAGAAAGGGATACACAGAATCCACCTCTAACACTTCAATGTTTCAAGTGAAAAGATACGGGGAATTATTCCAATCAATGCCCAAATCCAAGGGTTGTTCATGATGATCGACGTCAACAAACTCTTAAGGGCAAAGATAAAGGAAAGTCACAGGCAATTACTATCGGTGATGTGGAGTACGATAACGAAGTGGTGAAAGGTACAATTACCATCCACTCTAATGTAGAAAAAGTTTTATTTGTTTCTGGATCCACCCACTCTTTTATTTATGAATAATTTTCTAAGGTAACGCTGTATTACCTCAACAATTAGATGTTGAGTTAGCTGTGACAACCCCTAATGGCACAACAGTTGCATCAAAAGTTTATAATTCTTCTCCGATTGAAGTTTGTGGGAAAGTGATTCTTAAAAATCTTGTGATCCTTCCTATAGTGTAATTTTATGTGATTCATGGCATGGATTGGCTTTCATTATATGGAGATCATATCAATTTCCAATGAATGGAAGTCACATTTCATATTCCAGATCAATCTATGATCTTCTATCGATGCAAGGATGAACATAACCTTCAAGTGGAAATTTCTTCCATCTTATGGGTCTTGATTAGATTAGATGAAGGTTATTTATCTCAAATGGTTAGAGATAAAATCATGATTAAGAATATTCCCATTGTACGAGAGTTTGATGATGCCTTTCCAGAGGAATTTCCAGGTCTTCCACCAAATTGTGAAGTTGAGTTTTCAATTGAACTCATACCAGGTGCTTTACCTATTTCAAAGACACCTTATAGAATAGCCCCAATTGAGTTGCAGGAATTGAAAAAGCAACTCCAAGAGAATCTTGATAAGGGATTCATACGCCCTAGTGCGTCACCTTGGGGAGCACCTGTTCTGTTTGTTGAGAAGAAAGATGGATCAATGAGACTCTACATTGATTATCAAGAAATTAACAAGATCACTATCAAGAACAAATATCTTATCCCACACATTGATGACTTATTTGATCAACTACACGGAGCTCAATACTTTTCCAAGATTGATCTTTGTTCAGGCTATCATCAATTAAGGGTCAATAAGGGAGGATATACCAAAGACGGCTTTCCATACAAGGTATGTACATTATGAATTTATAGTGATGGCATTTAGTCTTACTAATGCCCCTTCTATTTTCATGGATCTGATGAATAGAGTCTTTAGAGGCTATCTTGATCAGTTTGCGATAGTCTTTATAGATGATATTCTTGTCTATTCAAAGAGAAAGGATGAACATGAAGATCACTTGAGAATTGTATTGAAGACCCTGGGAAATGAGAAGCTTTATGCCAAATTTACCAAGTGTGATTTTTGGCTTCAAAAAGTTCCATTTTTGGGTCACATAATCTCAAAAGAGGGGATATCTGTAGATCCAGCAAAAACAGAGGTTATAGAATGATGGTCGAGACCAACAATAGTAACTGAGATCCGATGTCTTCTTGGTTTTGTTGGATATTATCGACGTTTTGTGATAGATTTTTCGCGATTATCTAATCCACTCACCAGGTTGACTCGAAAAGTAGTTATGTTTGTGTGGACGGAGGAATGTGAAGATATATTCAAAGAGTTGAAATGAAGGTTATCCAGTGCACCTGTACTCACACTTCCTTGTAGTGGAGAAAGGTTTGTGATCTACAGTGATGAATCCAAGAAGGGGCTAGGGTGAGTTCTTATGAAAAATTATATGTTGATAGCTTATGTCTCATGATAGTTGAAAATCCATGAGCAAAATTACCCAACTCATGATTTGGAGTTAGCTGCGGTAATATTTGCATTAAAGATTTCAAGGCATTATCTTTATGGTGAAAGGTGTGATATTTATACTGATAATAAAAGTTTAAAGTATATTTTCATACAGAAGGAGATGAATATGCATCAAAGAATATGGTTGGAGCTGATTATGGATTACGACTGCTCAATTCATTACCACCCTGGGAAAGTAAACACGGTGGAAGATGCATTAAGTCGACAAGACCATGGAAGCTTATCCATGATGAGGATCACAAAAGATCTAATATTTATGGATTTACAAAGGATGGATCTTGGAATTATAATGGAAGGGGAAAATTCTTATCTTTCTCAAATGAATGTTCAACCATATATACATGTGAAGATTAAAGAGGCACAGAAAGAAGATGTAGAGTTACAAAAGAAGGTGAGAAATATTACTGAATTCAACCTTGATTGTGATGGGATGATAAGGTTCATGAATCGGGTATGTGTTCCTCTCATACCAGAATTAAAGAAGGAGATGCTGGATGAGGCTCTTAGTTCTTCATTCTCTATTCATCCTGGAAGCACGAAGATGTATAGGGACCTGAAAGAGTACTTCTGGGGGGATGGCATGAAAGGAGATGTTGCTGAATATGTCTCTCGATGCTTGGTTTGTCAGCAAGTAAAATCTGAGAGACAGAAGTCTAAGGGGATGTTACAACCATTACCCATACCCGAATGGAAATGGGAAAACGTCACTATGGACTTTGTCACTAGACTTCCTAAAACATCCAAAGGCAATAATGCTATCTGGGTTATATTTGATCATCTTACGAAGTCGGCACACTTCATTGCTATTAGAGAGGATTTATCTTTTGATCAGCTAGCCAGGATATATGTAAAGGAAGTGGTAAGATTTCATGGAGTACCACTTTCCATTATATCTGATCGGGATCTGAGGTTTACCTCGAAGTTTTGGCGAATTCTTCAGCATACACTGGATACAGAGTTGAGATTCAGCACTTCTTATCATCCTCAGATAGACGGTCAGTCTGAGAGAACAATTCAACCTCTAGAAGACATG
Organism: Viscum album; assembly: GCA_963277665.1. NCBI lineage: Eukaryota > Viridiplantae > Streptophyta > Magnoliopsida > Santalales > Viscaceae > Viscum > Viscum album. The sequence goes on along the minus strand of OY728134.1, from coordinate 407,850,806 downwards.
TTAAGAGCTTTCTCTATGGACTTCAAAGGTGGTTGGCATCAACACCTACCTTTGGTAGAATTTACTTATAATAATATCTTTCAGTCCAGTATTCAGATGGCTCTTTATGAAGCTCTCTATCGAAAGAAATTCCGAACTCAAACTTGTTGGGATGAAGTTGGGGAAAGAAATCTATTAGGACCTGATCTTGTTGATGAGATGGTAGAAAAGGTCCGATCTATTCAACAACACATAACAACAGCTCAGAGTTGACAAAAAATTTACGCAGATAACCGAAGAAAAGACCTAGAGTTTGAAGTGGGTGATAAAGTGTTCTTACGAATATCTCCTTGGAAGAGAGTAATGAGATTTGGGAAGAAGGGAATGTTGAGCCCTAGGCATATCGGTCCTTTCAAAATACTGGATCGTGTTGGGATGGTAGCTTATCGATTGGCGCTTCCACTGAATCTCTATCAAGTTCATGATGTGGTCGACGTATCTCTCCTGAGAAAGTACATACCTGATCCTTCAAATGTACTAAGCTCAGAAGTTGTACTGGTGGAGCAAGATGATTCTTATAAAGAACAACCGATAGTGATTCTGGATCGTAGCGAAAAAGTTCTACCGAACAAGACCACTCGCTTGGTAAATGTTTTATGGAGGAACCACCAATTAGAAGAAGCTACATGGGAGCTTGAGGATATGATGAGGGAGAGGTATCCACATCTATTTGTTACGAAGTGAAGAATTTTGAGGGTGAAATTCATTTTATGTGGGCCAGAATGTGACACCCGATATTTTTATGAGAAATATTTTGTTTTTATACATCATCAAAGGAATCTTTCACTACACACAACAGTAGCTTGGCTTGCTTTACACGCAATCACGGCCTTCCTCGATAGCTTGCATTGTACGCAATACCGAGTTTCACAAAACAATGATATGCTATTAAAATATTATTCAAACTAGCCATTATGAATAGTAATAACCACTTTTTGAAATTTTATAAATTTTAATTTTCAAAATGGACTTCATTTTTGGATTCGGAATATCGAAATTAGCTTAGGGTGAAATTTTGGTATTTTTCTGAAAACTTTCAAATTTTGATGAATAGTGAAAACACTGGGTTGCTATTTAAAAACTGACTTATTATTTATATAATTATTTATTTTATTTAAATTTATTTTATATCAAAAATTGATACATAATACCTATATAAGTTTAATATAATTAATTGGAGTCATTTTATAATAATTTTAGATATATAAAAAATTTATTGAACTTTTGACCGTCTTTTACCCAACTCCTAGGAGAATTTTCAAATTTACATAAAACATAATTTTACCGCTTTTTTGAATGGAATTTCAAAAACCTGAGAGACATGGTTGATTTCAGTAAGTAAAATTTGGTTCAATGAGATGAAAATAATTTTTGGTGAATATTAACTTTTTTCTTTTATTTACCCTGGTTAAAAGTAAATAGGGTAATTAACGGTAAAAATGATTTTATAATTACCCTAACTAATGTACTAATTCTACTGGATAAGTGTATATCGACCAAAAACAACATTAGGGATAAAATATTACCCTTTAGGTCCACTTGGATTAGATTAGGACATTTAATATTATTTTATTTAAAGAAGAGTTAAAATAGTTAAAATCAACGTTTAATAACTAAAACATTTTTAATATAGGGTTATACCTAAGATAAATTCAAATATAAATACTAATTAGAAATAAAAAAATATTTCTTACATAATGGTATTTTATTTATAATTTTTAGACATTAAATAATTTAATTTATTTATGACCCAATGGTGATGCAGTAATTATCTTATTAATGAAATATTAACATAATTGATGTTATAAATACTCAAATAAATGAAATTTGAGACTTTTTATGAATTACACTACTTTTATAGATTAATATGACATGTTATTATGGATTTAAATAACTTTTTTCGAACAAATAATTCTATTTTGATTTTCACAAAAATTAATTACCAAATAGTGTCAAAATTGACATAAAATAGTTTCTAAAACAAATATTATATTATTAATTGTTATTTTATTCCTAAAAATCTAAGGTTCGGCCAAATGACATAGATAAGGTTATATATATTAATAATAAACAACTTGGGGTTCGTTTCCCTTGTTATAGTATGTTTTTTAACTTTATATTGTAAGAAAACAAGAAGACACTTTAAAAGTAAAATTATCGAACTTAAAGTTAAATCTAAATTATAAGGTTAAAATAGTAACCTAAACATGTCCAAATACTATTGTATTTGAGTATTTAGACCCCTCCCCACCTTATCTTTGAAATAAATTAATTTGGATCTATTAAAAACTGAATATGACTTTATAATAAAATAATATTTTTACTTTTTCCAAAGGTTTCTCTCTCCTCAATTATAAAAGGGCACCTCCTCCCTCTCCTCCTCACACCACTTTGAGCCATCAATATCTGCCAAACCCTAAAATATTCTCTTATAAACTTCCCTAGAAACATCCTAGAGGTCCTGTTATTCTTAAAAGACCATCCCTAGTGCCCTTATAGGAGGTTAAGAAGAGGCACGTCAAAGAAGAGGTAATATCCATTACCGATCCTTTCCAATTTCATTCTTCTTCAACTTATTCTTCCTTAGTTGATTCATTATGAATTAATAACATCGATATAACTCATATACTGATATGTTATTATAAATATTAAACAAAACTATTTCACCTTCTAGCCATCCTACGGAAAATGAAATCACCGCGCGTGCGTACGTACGGAATACCATCTCCACGCCGTTGTGTAATCTGTTTTCCACCACCACCTTACGTGGATAAGTATAATGGTGTAATGAATAAGTATACATGATTATTATAAAGTTATATTTATTCTGAAATATTATACATACACTTTAATATAATTCCACGATCATGGGAACGATATCATCACTCGTGCGTACGTACGGCCTACCATCTACACGATGTGATGCGACTCGTTCTACACGATCTTCATTGCATATTGATTATATAAATGACTTTAATGAATAAATATGATATATATTACACAAATACCATTCTATATATGAGTTATCTATAACCTAAAAATAAGAATAAGAATTTATTCGACAAAACATGCATAAGAACAAAAAAACAATAAACACCCGAATAACAAGTAGCAATGAAATATTACTAATACAAAGCTAAGAATATGACCATATATGATATCATAACAATGATTAAAATTATGGAATAAGTCAATAACATTATTTAAATCATTATACATGAGGTTCGTACATGTATGAAGCAAATCAGACCTAAGGTAATGGAAAATATCACAATCTCATTTTTATCTGAGATTGTTTGTACTTTGATATTTACTGGGGTGTATTTTATCATCCACATACATTTTTCCTAAATATGTAATATTATTTACAACCTCCTACAATTTATTAAATCCAATTTTACCCTTTGATGAGTTTTTAGTAAAAGATATGAAAGGAATCTTTTGTCGTTTTTGGTACGAGGTACTTTTGACATTTTCGGCCAAAATACGAGAAGAATGTTTTTTTAACTTATATGGAATAAATGGATTTTTAGAACATTATTTCAAAGAATCTTCCTTTACAAGTTTTCAGATTTATTTTTAATCAACTTCTTTTAGTTTTAAATTGGGTGACATGTTAAGAAAGGAAAAAAAAATTTGAAGTAGAAAGGATATTTTCCTCAAGAATGGAGTTCAAGTGTTTTATCAAAATTATTTTCTATCTAAGATAATATAGGGTTCTGTTTATATCCCTATTTTAACATTGTTGTGATTACGTTATGATGGAATTATTTTTATGATTTCCTTTTATCTTATATGATTTATGTTATGATGGCATGATGTATAAGAATCCCATTTTTATTACATGGGTTATGCTATGATGTATGATTTATGATTTTGCGGCACACATAAGAATGGATTAATTATGAGATGGGTGGGACCTATATCTCCCTATAATGCATTGAGTAAAGATTTATATCTCATGAGATAGACATGGCTGGAACGGCAGGTTAAACCGGTTCAGTGATACAGGACTGAAACGAGAAGTGAACTTGGTTCAGAAATGGACTTTGTCTGCTAAGATAGTCTTGGAAATGAGTATTGACAAATAATAAATGATTCTCTATGATTATGTGTGTATTCCACAAAGTTTCATGTTTTATGTTATGATTATTTGGAATTACATTTCACCACTATGATTTATCCCATGTTATGATATTATGATCTCTTTTTTTAGTTATGATTTCTAATATGTTATGTTCTTAAGAATATGATGTGATTGATATTTCTTTTTTTACCCTTACTGAGCATTTGAGCTCACCCGTTTGTATTTTTTCTTTCCCCAGGTCAAGAAGAAGGGTACTAAGTAGAATATTCCAAAAGGGACTCTAGATATGATGAAATAAATGGGAGACATCGTTGATGCTTTATGTACCATTTGTTTATGTTTCCCAGTTTCTAATGACACTATACCTATACGGTCCTTTAATGGTTTTGTTATATGTTGTAATAAGTGTGCTTCAATTATGATGTAATAACAATGTATGTAAAGAATGGGTCATTATATGATCTATAATTTCTTCATGGAATTTTTACTTAGGTTGGATAGAACTCGGAACAGAGGGTCAAGCAGCGAGGAGGGCGTCTTGAGGAGGTTGTTGGTACCTTTCGACAGAAAAACGGGTCACCAAAGCTCACTCGGTGACCCGCTGAAGGCTACTAGCACCCCACTTGTAACACCCCAGGTAATTAAAGAATATGACATTTCATATTTATCTATATTTGTGAATAAAATATTGAAATGACTTTAAAGGGGAAGCTATGCTCGATGGCGTACCCAACACGCAACAACGAGTTTCTTGGGAATCTTACGTTGCACTCTAATAATAAAATAATATTATTTTAAATGGTAGTTAATATGTAGCCGTTGTATTGGCGGGAATGGATAGAAATAACTAAAATATGATTATATATGTTCTTAAATATTTTTACATTTATACAATAAAAGATAAAGGCTTAAAATACGGAAAGAATTCAATTTTTGGCGTATATGCCCTAGTTTTCACTAAAGGTTCACTTATCACCTTTTGATGGAGAACCGTCATTAAATATAGTTTTTTTCACTCTTAAACATTATTTTGGACCAAATAAAACTCTTATTAAGAATCGGGACATCAAAATTTACTTTGTGTAAATTTTTGGTATCTTTCTGATAAAGTTCATTTTTTTAATGAATAGTGTAAAATGTTGTATTTTAATTCAAAACCACTTTTTAATCTAATTTATTTATATGATTAGATTATATTTTGAATTGGTTTTAAACTGAAATTAGAAAATATTTTTACCATTAAATCCAATAGTGGTCGTTGGAATCAATTTCACTTTGAAATCAGACTTAAACTAGTGTCAATCTTTTAATACTTATTGTTTCATAAAACACGCTATTTTTCATGACAGCGGGAATTAATTATTAAATTAATTAATGTGACTTATATGTTTTAAATTTTTTAAAAAGGACTTCATTTTTGAATTCAGAATATCAAATATAGCTTAGGGTGAATTTTTGGTAATTTTCTGAAAAACTTCAATTTTTGATGAATAGTGAAACCACTAAGTGGTAATCAAGCAAACTGATTTTTCAGTTAAATGAAAGTTTACCACTAATGTGTATTGAATTTTGAAAATCCGACATACATGGTTGTCATTAAGAAGTAAAATGTGGTTCAATGAGATTAAAATAATTTTTTGGTGAATAGTAACTTATTAAGTTTTTAATCGCGATTAGTGGTAATTAGTGTAGTTTAAGGTATAAATAATACTTTAATGATATGAAATGACCTAGAAACATGTCCCAACCTTATTGGTTGTGTCATGGCCGACCAAGACAATCCATGGGTCAACTTGGGGACCCCATGGATCCACTTTGGTTGGGAAATGACATAAATAACATTTTATTTAATGTAAAAGTAAAATTGACACAAACATGATATGTTTTACTAAAACAATTTTTAAGTGGGGTTATACAAGTCATCTTTTTGATTATAAATATTCATTGGAAAGATACAAAGATTTCCTACATAATAGTATTTTTTTTATAATTTTTAGACATTAAATAAATTAAATTATTTATGACATAATAATTATGCAGCGATGATATCATTATTTGACGATTTAAATAAAATGGAAAGATAATGTAAAATCTATGAACTACACATGTACAAAACTTATTGGATGATTGTATTTCGAAGCCTTATCACCTTATCCACTAATTAAATCAATTTGGGACCTTTTAAAACCGAAACACATTTTCAAATAAAGTAATATTTCTTTACTTTCCAAAAGTACCCCTCCTCTCCTCTTATAAAAGGCCCCCACCTCTACCTCATTTAACACACTCCTCAAGACTTTGGCTCGGCCAACCCATGCCCATTTACTCTCTCCACATCCCTCTCCTCATCCTAGAGGACTCCCTTTGGGCAGAATCCTTTCAAAGGAATCCTTTATGCTTAAATCAAAAGGAGTTACACTTTTTAAGGTAATTCATTCTCTCATGTTCATTTGTTTTATTTTGCTTCTCCAACCCCCTAAACTCTTTTTATTTACTTCTTTTGTAACAAAACCAGTATCTTAAATATACTAGGATGTTGTTATAAGATTTATTCGAGCTACACTCTCACACAACTACATCAAATGGTTAAAGAACATACGGTTTCTGTAGATGGTGAAATTCTGCCTCCCGAAACGATGATTGTTCAATACTCATTTAACACCTTCAAAGGTGGCCATTATGATGTAAATATTTTTATATATGATATATAATATGTTTACATTTTATTTATGCTTCTGTATTTTTCATTTTTGTCTTACCTTTATGGCTTCTATTATGGGTATACGCGATATCTTCATTTAAGGAAGTGCGGACTACCGCCCCCTCAAAGTGATTTGATTCGTTAAATACCATATGTGGGATATATAAAGGATGGAAATATGATATTATATATGATAATATACTGGAATTATAATATACCTTTATATCATTATTATTCCATTCTATAAAATACGAAATAGAAATGAAAGTAGCGTTCATGCGTACGTACGGCTTACCGTCTCCATGAACGGTGCATTTCATTTCTTACCTCTAAATGATAATGTAATGTTATAAATGCATGAATGTACTGGATATATATGAAATATATGATATCTACATAATGAATACAATTCTGGATATAATAAACATTTGGCCACACGAACAACATGTAATTGTAAGAAGACCACTTTCGACTTAAGAACCAAATATCGGCAAAACAAATATTATTAACTTAAATGATTACATAATGTTTGTGACATGGTAATAAGTGGTATAAAAGTAATAATGAACTTGAAAAGGGTTCTTAAGTAATTATAAATTAACTCATGTTTATTATTCAGGAGATTAAATAACGATCGAGTCAAGTCGGACCCGAGGTAAGGGATCCTACTCCTCTCTTTCTTTTTAAGTATACACTTTCATGTCATTCCTTTTAAAGCTCATATTTCTTGTTATTGGGATGATCTTTTATATTAAATTTACTGTAATTTTTATGTTCATGTGATGAGAGACCCTATTCTCTCTCATCAATCCATTTTGGGAGTTTTGAGTGGCGTCGTTAGGCTGCCGAACTTTCGTAAGAGATCTAACCTCTCTCTTTCTTTTTAAGTACTCTCCTTTGTGTCACTTCTTCTAAGCTCCTATTTGTTATGTTGGGGGATTTTATTTTATATTCCTCTTGCTGTAAATTCTATTGTAATATGATGGGATACTCTATTTGATCTCATCAATCCATTTTGGAAGTTTTAAGTGGCGTCGTTAGGCTGCTGAGTTTTCGTAAGGGATTTTTCATCTCACTTTTATTCTCCTGAGATTTATGCCACATTTGCCACAAATTCCATTGAGTGGTGTATGTAGTGCCAATTATTCTACTCTTTGTGTAATATACATTAATTTATGAGTATTTACATCAATGATCTATTGTCCTTCTTCATGGGGTGTATGTTTTGAAAGATACCCAAGTCGGTAAGGGAACCTTTCACCCTCCTCTTTTTTAAAAGACTTCTTTTGTTGGGTCTTTTAATTTAAATATTGTTATGTTTGGATATGTTCTCATATATACTTATTGATGTAAATTTGATGTACAAGTGATGAGATACACTTTTTATCTCTCATCAACTCATTTTGATGTGATGCCGTTAGGCTGTCAAGGGAACTTTTTAACCCAATTTCGATTTCTTTGGGTTCAACATGTAGTCGTTGAATATGTCATCCATTGAATATGTGTGAATGACCTTTTATTGTTTTACACTTAATATCCACTTATATTGGGTGTATTTATATTTTTCACACATATTTTGAGATTGATTTGTCCTTAATTTAAGGATACCTTCTTTATAAGGGATTTCATCACATTTGACATTTCTATTGAGGGTTCATTGTTGTTATGCACCAATTCACTCTTATATGGTGTATATACTGTCCTTTGGAGTATTATATCATGAATCCTTTTATTCTCATGATATTATAAAGTTCTGACTAAATGTTATTCCTCAATTATTTTATTCAAGTGTCTCTAATTTTGGTAAAACCCCTTTTACCAGAATGTCGTTTTAAATGTTTTAATTATTTGTTCTTATTAATATCCATGTTTTCAAAATGGTTTTAAGGATTTATTTATATGGATATTAATGGTTTAAAATGTTAAAAGCTTCAAGGTGGTATGGGACACTTTGATTCAAAAATCTCTTTATTAAATGTTTTAAATGGTTTTGGAAATGGTTTCTTTTTGAATGGATTCATTATTTCAATATCCTAAAATGTTATATTGTGATTGAAATGTGGAAATGTTATGTTTCCTTTATTCATGTTTTATGTGATACGATTATGTTATGGTTCTTGGGCATTGTTATGAAGAACGGGTGGTTCCGTGATAAACTAAGGGCGAGTGAGCCTGATATAGCTCTCCAATGCATTGGGTAACGCGAAGGAGTGAAACGTTAAGGTTTCTCCGAAGAGATTTAAGGAATATACTGTGATGGGTATTCCAAACGTAACCAAGAGGGTTACTCCCTACGTAAGAATGTTATGAATGCCTCAAGTTACCTTTATGTCTTATGATTTCTATGATTTATTCATGGTTTGATGAGGTATGTTAAAGTGCCTTTGTTTTATGGGTAAAGTATGATTTAATTCTTATGTATATATGAACTCATGTTTCCTTTCCATATTTTTATAACTCTTACTGAGCTTTTTATGCTCATCCCAAGTTTTTGAAATGTTTTTCACAGGTCAATGGAAAGGTACATGATGTGATGATAGTGTCAAGGATGTGTCAAGAAAGAATCTGTGTTATATTTTAAATATGTTCCCGTTGATGGGAAGAATGAATACTGTCTTTTATGTAACCACTTTGTTTAAATGTGGAATGTAATGCAAGTTTCATGATCTAATTCTCTAAAACTCTAAACCTGAAAAGATCCTCAATGTGTAATCTTGTAATAACTCAAGATTAAGTAAGGTTTAAGGCTGGGGCCTTATACCACTAGCATGACATCACGGAGACGGGCACCAGTAGGTGATGGTGATAGCATGAAATGGCTAGCAATAGATGTGATGGTTGTGTGTCGTCATGCCCCACCGGAGGAGAAGTTCGTGGCCAGCACAGGCCGGCCATGGGAGGAGGCAGAGCAGCACGTCATCACTTGTCACTAGAGATGGTCGGGACACTAAGACACGATGGTGGAGGAGGGAACCGCTCATGTGGGTCCCGCGGAGATCGGGCTGCGCCACTTCACAAACATAACGGCTAAAGCCATTTGGGAAACCCCCACCCCCCCCCCCCCCCCCGTGCCAGCTTGGGAGGACCATAAACTGTGGGCCATGTGATCCAAGTGGACTGTGCCCCTCCACGGACTGGGCCTCGCGATCCCACCAGGCCTCGCCTCTCCGTGAACTGGGCCGCACGAGCCCAGCGGACCGTGCCCCTCCTGGAATGGGGTTGCGTGCGCCCGGCGGGCCGCGCCCCTCCTTGGGTCAGGCCATGTGAGCCCAGTGGGCCGCACCCTCTATAGTCTTGGTCTCATTCCTCATGTAGGCCAAGCTATTCCCCTATGGAAGGCCATACCATGGCCATGTGGGTCGAGCATGCCGCGGCCCAGCCCTGTCGGGCCGGACGTAGTTCTGCTTAAAGGGCCGTAACTTGTGAATCGGACGTCCATTTGAAAAAATTTATTCGAAGCTGGAATACATGGAGGGAGAAGGACCTTTTGTTATACTCCAATTCAGTTTTGGTGAAAGTTAGAGTATGGCCGGGTTGGATCGAACCTGAATTCAACCGAGCCCTTGACATTAAAATGCCAATAACTCATATATTGGGATCCAATTGATGTGTCGTCTATCACATTGGATCCCTTACTACATGGAGTTCCTTTTGGATATATCATTTTGAATCTTCGTGGAGGTTGACTTATGACTAATGTATTGAGGAGTAGATCCTACCAGAGTCAAGCATGCTTAGTGAGAGAATCTCGTGGATGGCTGTAACATAACGAATGAACATCGATCTTGTGTGGGTCAGCATCTATATATCCTATGTGGGTCAGTATCTATCGATCCTTTGTGGTTCAACCCATAGAGATCTTCTGTGGGATAACATCTATCAATACTTTGTGGCTCAGCAGCAGATCCTCTTGATAGAGTTAGATGATCCTTTGATATGTCTAATCATCTGTACTCATGTACCTAAGTTAGACATAGTGTGAGCTATGTATTTTAACTTTGTGTTGTTACCATTGTGGTAATATAACATTTATGTTGTTACCTTTGTGGTCTTTCCTTTATATCACTCTTACCTTCATGGTGTTACCTTCGTGGTTTTACCTTTGAGGTACTCTTACCTTCGTGGTGTTACATTCACGGTGTTACCTTTGTGGTATTATTCCTTCATGGATTAGTTGTGCTAAAAGCATAAAGGATAGAGCCATATGCTTCCTCATGTATGAGATGAATATATCTTGATAAATTAGTTATATGTATGGTCATATACCTATGTAGAGTTGATGACTACTTCGTGCATTGTGATTAAAATCTTACTCTGTGTAATTTTCCTTTGTGGAACTCAAGGAGACCGTCGAAGGTCTTGGGGTCCCTACTGAATATTTTTTTACTCACCCCGGAATAGGATATGCCAGCACCATATTGTGCCTTTTTCAATCTACATACATCATTAATCGAGGATGAGGGATCCATGATTGGTCAGTGCTTAGAGGTGGACCATTTGATGTGATGTGTTGTTGTGACAAATGATCTTGAGTTGTCCCTACCCTTCAGGTATGATCCTCGATGGATGGTTCAGGATTTGTTTTCTCTTTTTAATTGTACTTTTACTTTTCAGTTGGTCTTGTATTCCAACCCCTTTACTTTTAGAATACTTTTACTATAGCAGTTTACTTTGTGGTTTCTCTTTGTTGTGTTCTTGGATTGTATGTTTGTACAGGTTTAAAGGCAATGTCTTACCATTATATGTATAAGGACCAGACCTTATTACATACATTACATTTAATTTAGTCAAGAAAAAACATTTGTCTATATTGAGGATCTATTCAAGTTTATATCTTTAGAAAATTAGGACAATACATTCATAACTTTACACATTATTAAATAGTGTATACCATAAAAACAGTTTACATTTTTTCAAAATAAAAAACCTTAAAACTTAAAACAAGACTCCTTGAAAATTATTCAATATTTAACATAGCTTCCTTCTTTTTCTTACACATCCATTAACCTGTGAAAATCATTTAAAAAATTGGGATGAGCACAAAATCTCAATTAGGGATGGAAAAGAACGAATGATCACATTAGTCCATGAATACTCATAACGTATGAAATCATTTTCAAAAGACATTCTTGTCACCCATATATACTAAGTTTGTGTAACATGTGATTTAAAAAACATCCACATGAAACATGAGAACATATATATAATCATAAAGGTATCATGGGGCATTACTTACATAATCTTGTAACCATTCTTGGCTACCTTATAATATGTAACCCACACTGTTACCTTATTTGTGTAACCATCGTAGTTACACTTGGAGTAACCATACGGTCGACCACCAACATACACATAACCAATGAATTGGAAGGATATATAGAACCCACCATTCATTATAAATAATTCCCAAGAACCAAAACATAATCATACAATATAAATAATTTCCTAAAAACATTTCTTTGGAAATTCAGAAAATCGAATTTAAAAGGATTTTTAAATAAAATACCCTTATAAATATCATAAAATTGAAGGGAGACTTAACAGAGTTGATTGAGTTGTATATATACTATAAATACACATAATGAAACATAATATTAATAGAACCCATCACACAAAAAATTTAAATATCACATAAATAATGAAGCAGAAGGTTAACCCAAAGAATGGAAATAGGGTTATGAATTCCTTTACCTCAGGTATGTCTTACTTAAAACTTGTTTAAACTTCTTGTATAATGATTAAAATAGTGTTATTAGTATTTTAATGAAATATTTTCATGTTTATAACATCTTATATTATCAATTCATAACATCATTTCACCCTTTAATTGTCTGTATTTTCCCCCTGCACTGTTTTTGGGTGAGTTCTTTACATGATTTCTATGATTGGTTCAGGGTGGACGTTCTTATCGATTGGAAGTGAAATTACAGAATTGGAATGGAAAGGCATTTAAGTATTTATAGTGCCATAATTTACACCATTTATCATTTTTATGTTTAATATATGGATTATTCATGTGTTAGAACATTGATGATGTTCGTTTTGATCATTTTAGTGGTTCTTTGATAATAATGACCTCATTTCCTTTTATAAATTAAAACCATGTGCTAAACAAAATTCTAGAACCATTTATGAGAAAAAATACATATATTATAACCTGGTACAACCATAAAAATTGTTTCATGACCAAACTTTGAGGATTTAAAGAAAAATGAAATCACAGCATCCATGATGTTGGTAATTCGACACATCATGGACAATGTTTTTAATTCTTTGAATAAGTGGGAGAAGAGAATAACAATGATGATGAATTTTCCATGAACATGATATCATCCAGAATATGCATGACTCTAGAGATTTTATGCCTCCTGTATTAGAGGGGGATAGGAAAGAAGAAAAAAGAGTCATGAAATAAAAGAAAACTTGAGAAATTTCTCACCAAAATTCCGCAGCCTAACATCGTCTCTTTAAATTTCATAAAAATATTTTGATGAGAGAAAAGTAATATCTCATCACTAATAGATTATATGGATATTAAGTGGGGATATGGGAGGAAATATCCCAACATAATTCAAAAGATAACGGAAGATAATAACATAAAATGAAATAAAATAAAGAAAATAAAAGAGGATGTTTTCCTCTTTATCTCTTCCCCTTGAGATCCTTCTTAAGGGCTTTGGTTTTGGACATTTGGTGAGATCAAAATCTCTTGGACGTTTTCAGGAGCCTTGGTAGAGGTATTGGGTAGAACTCAGGCATGGCCCAAGGCTTGAGATGTGTGGGTAGAAGAGGGGAGTGATGGTGGTATTTATATTGGAGGAGAGGGGTATTTTTCATTATTTTAATCATTATTATAATATTTTTTCCCATGATTATGAATAGTCTTAGTTAATGTGACCTCAAATAGTAATAATTGAATGTGATTTATAACCAAGTGTCCTTTCATAACTTATGATGTCATAATTAGTGTATTTTACTTATAATTTGATTATATGGTATTTTATCGTATTTCACTATTCACCGAAAAATCAAGAATTTCATAAAAAAACAGAAAAATTTACCCTAACCATTTTTCAACATTTAGAATTAAAAAATGAATTCCATTTTTTGAAAATAATTTTCTAGATATTATTATTTTAATTTTTAAATAAAATCATACTTAATTCAATAATTAACAATTCTAATTCTATAACTACTTTTATATCACGATGAAAAATTAACCAAGTTGTTATTATCTTAAAGCTTTATGAAAATAAAATAATAATTAAATTTCCTACTCAATAGGGTCATATTACAAATCATATTACTATTCATAAGGGTGTGTTACTATTCACAAAAAAATCAAGTTGGTTCCAATAGACTCCAAATAACATACTGAACATAATTATAGATGACAGTTTCTTGAAATTCAAAACATAGAAGTGGAAAAGTTATGTTTTAAAGAATAGTAAAAAATATCTACTTTAAAAAAAGTTCCATGAATTTCTATTTATTTATAGAAAAACATGGGGTGTTACATTATCCCCACCATCTAGAAATTGCATCCTCACAATTTTATTTACTTATTAAACAACTGAGGGTACTTTTCCCTTATAGCATTTTTAGACTCTCATGTTTCTTCTTCAACCATGTGGTTTCTCCACAAAACCATTACCTATTGGATTACATTATTCCGCAATACCTGTTCCCTTTGATCAAGATTCTAAACTGGTTTCTCTTCATAAGAAAGGTTCTCGTCCAGTTGAACCGCTTCTAGGCTCAAGACATGGGATGAATCTGGAAAATACTTTCTCAATATCGAAACATGAAAAACATTGTGTACCTGAATGAAACTCGGAGGCAAAGCTATGTGGTATGAAACTATTCCAACATTCTCCAATATTTCAGAAGGACTGATGAACTGTGGACTTAGCTTCCCTTTCTTACTAAAACACATCTCACTTTTCCAAGAAGATATTTTAAGGAAAACATGGTCACCTACCTTTAAAAATAAGTCTTTCCTTATATCATCTACATAACTTTTTTTCCTACTCTGAGCTATCCTTATGTGCTACTGGATCATCCTCACTTTCTCAGCCACTTCTTCTAATAATTCTGGCCCCATCAACTTTCATTCACCAACATTATCCCAAATCGATGGAGTCCGACACCGCTTCCCATACAAGGCCTCAAACTCTACCATCTGAATATGGGAATGAAAACTTTTATTATAAGAAAGCTCAACTAATGAATGACGTTTATCCCAACTTCCTTGATAGTCCATTGAACAAGCTTGAATCATATCCTCCAAAGTTTGAATCGTTCATTCTGAATGCCCATCTAATTGAGGATGAAAAGTTGTACTAAAATTTAACTCTGTGCCCAAAGACTTCTAAAGTCCCTTCCAAAAGTTATAAGTGATCTTGGGATCTCTGTCAAATAAAATGGAAATAGGAACTCCATGTAACCTGACAATCTTCTTGAGGTACAATCGAGAAAGATGATCCAAAGTCATTGTATCTCAAATATAAAGAAAATGTGAAAACATTGTCAGCCTATCAACAATAACCCAAATCGCATTGTTACCTCGAGGTGTCTTTGGTAATCCCTCCACAAATTCCATGGATAAATTCTCCCATTTCTACTCTGGCACTAGAAAAGGCGGATGCCTCCCCTTTGGTAACTGCCGCTCTGCATTAACCTACTAACACGTTAAACATTTCATGGTAAAATCATCAATATATCTTTTCATTTCGTCCCACCAATAATACCCCCAAAGGTATCTGAACATATTAGTACTACCAGGATGAATCGAAAATGGTGAACTATGATCTTTGCACAACAAATATTTCTTTAACTGAGAATCACTACGCACACACAACCTTTTTCGAAATATTAAAATGAATTCTTTGTCATGGTTAAATTCTGGAAACTTACCCATTTAACCATTTCTACCTTTTTCTATAGATCATGTTCTTCCTTCTGCGCTTGCTTAATCCTGTCTGACAATGAAGACTACACTGAAACTTGAAACAAAATAGAGGTATTCTCCTGCACAAACAACTTCTATGCCAAAATTCATCAAATCATTAATCAAGGGATCATGTCTTAATCGTAACATGGTTAATGATGCATGATTTTCTGAATTAAGGCATCCACCACTTTGTTTTCTTTTACATGATGGTAATTGATCATGCAGTCATAATCCTCTATCAGTTCTAGCCATCTTCTCTGCCTCATGTATAATTCCTTCTGAGTGAATATATTCTTCATACTTTTACGGTCAGTATATATTTGACATTTGGTTCCATATAAATGATGCCTCCAAATATTCAAAGAAAAAAACCATAGTTTCAAATTCTAAATTGTGTGTGCGATAATTTAGCTCTTGAGGTTTAAGTTGTCTGGAATCATAGACAATTACCTAGTCATTCTACATAAAAACACAACCATGTCCTTTCAAAGAAGAATCACTGTAGATGAAAAACACACCATTTCGGGATGGTAAGGCCAAAACTGGAGCATTCACCAATTTCTTCTTCAGTACCTAAAAACATACATCACTTCGTTATATCCAAAAAAAATTAACCCCTTTCTATGTTAACATAGTTATTGGGCTAGATAACTGAGCAAAGTTCTTAACAAAATGTCTGTAATAACCAACTAACCTAAGAAAACTACGAATCTCTATAACATTTGTGGGTCTTGGCCATTCATAAACTAATTTCTTTGGTAGGATCAAATGTTATTCCATCCTTATTTACAATGTGCCCAAGAAAAGAATTTTGTTGCAACCAAAAATCACACTTTCTGAACTTTCCATATAGTTTCTTTACTTTTAGGGTTTGTAAAACAACACTTAGATGTTTTTCATGATCCTCATTATTTTTAGAAAATACCAAAATTTAATCAATAAATACAACCAAAAATATTTCCAAGAACTCATGAAATACTTGATTCACAATCAAATTTACCCAATGGAAGAAGGTAGGACGGTCCTTGTAGTTTAGCTTGGGTTGTTGAATCCTCAGAGACCTACAAAGAAACCTATAGACACATACATTATATGGACTGTGTTTTGATTATTAAGTGGCCAACTTGGGTTGATTTTATATGGGTTTAAAGGAACTCTAAGAGAATTAAGTTAATTCAATTTAAAAGAATGAGTTGATCCTAGGTTATCACTTGGGGTGGATTGGATGTATTCCCTTTTCAATTATTTCAATTTCTTATATTTGAGTTGAGTTCATTTAAGAAGATTAAACAACTTCCTCACTTACTGATTTTTTACCAACACACCATAATACTAATCCCCTATACACTTGAAGGATCAAATTTTTTGAGTACTTCAAAGTAAAGGTTCGTATTAGCACTTCAATTGTGTGGCCATAAATTCAACAAGGATGATCGAGTTTAAAAATCATCAAATAAAAATCTAAATTAAAGAAGTGATTAGACATAAATGTGGTGATAAATAACATCCAATCCATCCCCTTTCTACTCCCTTGGATCAACCCATATGTGGGTTAGCCCTCCGTTGATGCTATGGTTTCAATGGATGCGGGAAGTAGACTCCTGAAGGAGGAATTGCAGAAGTAAAGAAAACAATAAAAATAAAATTATCACTCCACCATTGTGTGAATAATTTCACAAGGTTTAGTTTGAATAAATTCACACCGTGAACCAAAATAATCAAATTGATATGAAGAAGAATATAATAATAGTAAAAGAAGTGCTTTTATTAAGAAACTAAAGTGAATTGAACAACATACATGTGAAAGACAAACATGAGACAACAAAATCGCAGCATAACATTACAATTGACAAAAGCTCCAAAGATGAAAAAATCCTCCACCACCACTACCGTAAATAGGAATTTTGGGAGCCTTGGGTTGGGCCTCCAATAGTACAAAGCATACCACTTTATTATGGTAGGCCTAGGGTGGTGGAAAGCTTGTGGAACTTGGACTTTTCCACACTTGACCCGAGGTGGCATCCAGCTTTCATCCACCGAAAAGACATGCTTAGGAGACCATATATATTTCCGAATCAGAGTTGTCCATAGAAAAATAAAATGGATCCCCGGATGTCATATAACCTCCTCTAAAATTTAGGCCCAGTTGGAGTTGTGGATTCCTATATATGATCATATTTGTAGGATTTTGTTTTGGGCCACAGAATCTGGCCCAGAATTATATCTCTAAATTGGGACACCTTAATGACCACAATGGAGGCCGAATATGCATTCATTCATTCAGAGTGATTTGTTTCTATACATGTCTTCTAGCATCCCAAGAAATTTGGAATTCATTGGGCCTATATGTTGGGCCCCACATTCTCATCAGTGGGCTGGTTTCCAATCTGACTTCTCCAAAATTGTTTCCTCTCATCACAAAATATCTCCATCTTCTTCCATGAATTTTCCATTGATCCCTAAATCACACATGTTCATATTGAAGTTTATATCAATTTAAATAAATATAAAATTAAAATATGTATAATTACATTCCTTAAAATCATATGAATCATTGGGTACATTAAATTATGTTAAACAATGTACCACTTAACAGTGCATTTTAAGAAATAATTACAATCATAATGTGAAATGATGTTCAAAGTATAAAATGCACTAAATTGATGATTATGAATAACAAATAACATTAATATTATATATATTAACAGTGAATATTAGCCTCATTTAGTGGATAATCAATACTCTATTCATAATATTCATGAATACAGAAGGTTCATTAGTTAATCCAAACAGCATTACAACAAATTCATAATTCCCATATCTAGTACGAAAGGCTGTTTTCGGGATGTTATCCTCCTTCACCTTCAGCTGATGGTATTCAGATCTCAAGTCAATCTTCGAAAACTACTGAGATCCCTAGATAAGATCAAACATGTCATCGATATGAGGAAAATGATAATTGTTTTTAATAGTGATGTTATTCAAAGATCTATAATCAATGAAAAGTCTCGTGGAACCATCTTTCTTTTTAACAAATAGAACAAGGGATCCCCATGGTGATGTGTTGGGATGAATGAATCCTTTATCAAGAAAATCCTACAACTAATTTTTCAATTCAAGAAGTTCTATTTGATCCATACGATATGGGGGTTTTGAAATTGACTTAGAATCCGGAACTAAGTCAACTGTGAATTCAACTTCTCGAGCAGGTATGACACTGAGTAACTCATCAGGAAAATCATCATGGTATTCATTTACCACTAGAACATCATTAATTTGAATAGTTCCCTTGTTTTAAAAAATAAAAAAAAATAACATTCATTTCCATATTTCAATAGTTTCTTAGCTTCCTGATATGTTATCAATTTTATGGGTTCATTCTTGTTTTGAAATTGATAATCTTTCTGAAAAACAACTTCTTTTGATCTATAGTAAATCTCAGCATGATAATTAGAAAGCCAGTACATCCCCAAAATAACATCAAACTCGACTAAGGGTAAAACAAAAAGTTTTGTAGGTAAAGTCTTTCCATAGACCATAAAAGAAAGATTCTTATAATTCCTCTTTGCTATAACATTTCCCCCTGGTGTTTTAACAACATGTTCGAGTCTCTTTTGTTGATGTGATATTTCTAATTTACCATAAAATTTCATAGAGATGAAGCAATGTGTAGACCCCATATCAAAAAAAAATATTAGAAAATTATGATTGAATAAACAATGTACCTAATACAACATCAATTGATGGCCTGACATCTGCTGACGAAGTCACAAAGGATCTCACTACACCTTTCTTCTTGTAGTCTGGTTTTTTTGCATCATTCGGATCTCTCTTTAGTTACGCATTTTCATAATAACCCATATCACCACATTTAAAACACCTTACAGTCTGATTTTCAGGATTAGTATTATGATCATTTTCATTTCAATCTTGGGCCATATGTCCAAACATACCACATTTAAAACACTTCACAATTTTTCTAAGACATTCCCCAGGGTGTTTCTTGCCACACTTTTCACAAACTAGAAATTGGATTTTCTTACCATCATATTTCTTCTGTTGATTCTTACCCATTGCTTTCCAACTGGACCACTTCTTCTCTTTGTTTCCAAAATGCATGTGATCATCAGAATACTCTATCTCTACCCTCTCATCACATCGGACAAGTACATCAGACAATTTTCTCACAACATTTGAATTCACGGGTGGAAAATCCCTTTCAATACCTTGGCTTCAATCCTGCATAAAAGTGGTTGATTCTTTTACCAGTATCTAGAATAAGATTTCGGGAATACCTCGCCAGTTGAGTGAAGTTCGCTTCATACACTTCCATTGAATCTTCCTCCTTCTGTTTCAATTCAAATAATTTCTTCTCCATTCAAAGTCGAACCCCCTTAGGAAAATATTTTTCAAGGAAAATACTTTTAAATTCATCCCACTATAAGGCATCAAAATCATCTCTACTCATGATATTTCTTTCCACTGACCACCACTAATCATCTTCCCCTTAGAAATGATAAATGGAAAGGCTTTCCTTTTGATTGTCTGAACATCCCATAACATCGAATATCTTTTCAAGGGCTTTGATCCGGCCTTCAGCTGCTACTGGGTTAGAAGATCCATTTAATGTAGGAGGATGTTGTCTTATAAAATGTTCCACTACTATCATGATCCATTGTGGAACCTATATTATTTCTCATGCATGGATCCACCACAATTTATTGCATGTGTTAGCTGATCCATTACTGTCACAAACTGCTCGGTTCCAATCCCTTCTATTTCGGGCTGTAGTTCCAGAAGGATGTCATTATGTCGGTGCCTCTCCACTTTAGAATCCCTATTCATTCCGTGGACAACCATTCTGAACAAACATGTCTTATATAAAGCAAAATGGTAATCATTAAATGCTAGAACATTTCAAATTAAACATATAGGGATAATCATTTATGTCATTCTATTAACATCACCCTAACCCCGAAACTTATCTAAACCATCCTTTGATACAAACTATAAGGACCCAACATTATAACATACATAAACTTTAATTTAGTCAACAAAAAAACTTACTTTTACATTGAGTATCTTTTCATGGTTAGAGATTTAGAGAATAAGGGAAATACATTCATAACATTACATATTATTACAGAGTGTTAACCATCAAAATAGTTTCCATTTTTTGAAAATATAAAACATTAAAACCTAAAACAAGACTCCTTGACAATTATTCAACATTTACCAAGGCTTCCATACTTATCATACACATCCATTAACATGTTAAAATCATTTGGAAACATGGGATAAGCACAAAAGCTCAGTAAAGGATGGAAAAGAAGGAATGATCACATTAGTCCATGAATACTCATAACGTGTGAAAGCATTTTCAAAATTCATTCGTGTCACCCATATATACTTACTTTGTGTAAAATGATATTTAAAAAAAGATTCATAAAAAACATGAAAACATAAATATAATCATAAAGGTTTCTTGGGGAATTACTTACATAATCTTTTAACCATTCTAGGCTACCTTATTTTCTGTAACCATCATAGCTACCTTACGTTGTGTAACCATCACAATTACACTTGGAGTAACCATACGACCGACCTCCAATATACTCATACCACATGAATTAGATGGATATATAGGTCCCAAGCTTCATCATAAATAATTCCAAAGAACTAAAACATAATCATACAACATAAATAATTTCATAAAAACATTTCTTTCGAATTTTGTAAAACCGAATTAAATTTTTTTAATGATACACATCTTATAAATATCATAAAATTGGAGAGAGAGACTTAATAGAGTGGATGGAGAATTTATATATACTATAAATACACATAATAAAAAATAATATAAACAGAACCCATCACACAAACAATTTAAATAGCACATAAATAATGAAGTAAAAGGTTAACCCAAAGAATGGAAATCGGGTTATGAATTCCCATTCCTCAGGTATGTCTTACTTGCAACATGTTTAAAATTCCTATATAATGGCTAAAATAGTGTTATTAGTATTTTATAGAAACATTGTCATGTTTATAACATCTTATATTATCATTTCATAACATCATTTCACCCTTTAATTGTCAGTCTTTTGCCCCTTGCACTGTTTTTGGGTGAGTTCCTTACATGATTTCTATTATTGGTTCATGGTGGACGTTCTTTTCAATTGGAAGTGAAATTCCAAAATTGTAATGGAAAGGCATTTAGATATTTCTAGTGCCATAATTTACACCATTTAAAATTTTAATTTTTAATATGAGGATTATTCATATGTTAAAACATTAATGATATTCGTTTAGATCATTTTAGTGGTTCTTTGATAATAATGACCTCATTTCATTTTATAAATTAAAACCATTTGTTAAAAAGAATTCGAGAACCATTAATGAGACACAATACATATATTATAACCTAGTTCAACCATAAAAATGGTTTCATTACCATACTTTTTGGATTTAATGAAAAATGAAATCACAGCATCCATGATGTTGGTAATTCAACACATCATGGACAATGTTTTTAATTCATTGAATAAGTGGGAGAAGAGAATAACAATGATGATGAATTTCCCATGAACATGAGATCATCCAGAATATACCTGATTTTAGATATTTAATTCCTCTTGGATTAGAGGGGGTGAGCAAAGAAGAAAAAGGAGTCATGAAATAAAAGAAAACATTAGAAATTTCTCACAAAAATTACGCAGCCTAACGGCGTCTCTTACAAATTCATAAAAATTGATTGATGAGAGAAAGTGAATATTTTATAACTCATACAAAATATGGACAGTAAGGGGGGATATGGGATGGAATATCCCAACATAATTCAAAAGGGAAAGGAAGTGAATAACATAAAATGAAAGGAAAGAATTAAAATAAAAGAGGATGTTTACCTCTTGAACTCTTCTCCTTGAGATCCTTATTAAGGGCTATGGTTTTGGTCTTCTGGTGAGACCATAAGCTCTAAGACGTGGGGAAGTGCCTTGGGGGGAGTATTTGGTAGAACTTAGGCATGGCTCATGGCTTGAGATGTGTGGGAAGAAGAGGGTAGTGAGGGTGGTATTTATAGTGGAGGAGAGGGGGTATTTTTCATTATTTTAATCATTATTATAATATTTTTGCCCAAGATTATGAATAGTCTTAGTTCATGTGACATAAAATAGTAATAATGGAATGTGATTTCGAACCAAGTGGACTTTCATAACTTATTATGTCATAAATAGTGTATATTACTGATAATTTGATGATACAGTATTCTATCGTATTTCACTATTCTACGAAAAATCATGATTTTCAAATAAAACCCAAATATTTACCCTAACCATTTTTTGATGTGTAGGATTCAAAAATAAAGTCCATTTTTTGAAAATAATTTTCTAAATTTTCTAAATTTAATTTTTAAATAAAATCATACTCAATTCAAAAATTAACAATTCTAATTCTATAACTACTTCTATATCACGAGGAAAAATTAAGCAAGATGTTATTATATTAAAGCATTAAGAAAATAAAATAATAATAAATTTTACTATTCATTAGGGTAATATTAATATTCATATTACTATTCATAAGGGTATGTTACGATTCACCAAAAAATAAGTTTGTTCCAATAGACTCCAAATAACATACTGAACACAAATGTAGATGACTGAATCTTGAAATTTAAAACATAGAAGTGGAAAAGTTATGTTTTAAGTGGCTAGTTAAAAATATATACTTAAAACAACGTTCCATTCATTTCTATTTATGTTTAGAAAAACATGGGGTGTTACAATAGGGATATGCCTTTCTGGTGCTATTCTCCAGCCACTGGCCTATGGAAGGTGAGCTAAGGGTAGTCACGACATGGGCCCTAGGGGACGGGTCGTGACAAAGTGTTATTAGAGGAGTCAGTTATACCAAAAAACTATGACTCTGAACATTTAAAAATGTCAATATTGTTATGTTTTATGAGTGTGTTTTTTAGTTTGGGGAATCCAGTGTTGGTGTGGCGGCCGACTTATCCATACACCAGGATGCTAAATTTAGATTTCCGACATTTTGCATGAAAATGCTTATTGCGTGTGTTTTGGAAGTGTTATACTTTTGATCTCTTTAGTCATTTCACCCGCTATAACTTATTGACTACGACACACCAATTTAATTTTATTATGCGGCCACACATCCAGCCAACCAGGATTCCTGAGAGAGTACATGGTGATGGTCCACCGAGTGATGAGACTGCGGTGCATGGATCTCTTATGG
Source organism: Viscum album (assembly GCA_963277665.1). Lineage (NCBI taxonomy): Eukaryota > Viridiplantae > Streptophyta > Magnoliopsida > Santalales > Viscaceae > Viscum > Viscum album. The sequence goes on along the minus strand of OY728134.1, from coordinate 407,826,770 downwards.
CGATAGTGCCATTGGGTGTTGCACCAGTAGCACCACCACCAATTATGAATAAGATGCCACTAGACCCACTAGCTGAGGGTACATACCGATTGAGTGTGTTTCATGAGTTTTAGTGGAAAAGGCCTCTGAGGTTTTGAGGTGAGATGGATCCGCAGGCAGCTGAGGACTGACTTGAGGCAGTGGACAGATTTGTTTTCTTATTTCGGACACTAGCTGATCTGATGGTGATCCTAGAAACTAGTATCTTCCAGACAGTAGTTAGGATATGGTGGAGTCTGAAACTCTTGTAAGACGATGAGGTGAACCTCACTTGGGCAGACTTCACGGAACTTTTCAGGAAGAGTTCGTCCTAGAGAACCCACACTCAGTGCATTTATTGGAGCTGATGCACTTACAGTATGGCATCATTACCGTGGTGCAGTACTCATCGAGGTTCACTGATCTCTCCTGCTACTCTACCAACATGGTACGAGACCCTTTCTTCAGGGAACTGGCCATTGAGAAGGGTCTTCTATGGGAGATCATAGCATCGATGATATCACTTAGCATTCTGACGCAGGATGGGGTGCTAGAACAATTTTTTTTTCATTTTTTATATAAAGGACCACTTTTTTTCTATGTGGGGCCAATGTGGGATAGAACGTCTGATGTGTGACCACAATATATAGGGTTGGTGGTGCATGGCTCATGGGACTGAGGAGGACAGATGAGGAGTATGCATTGCATCTCGTACGGTGGGCAGGGTCACGTGGCTCGCGACTGCCTGACCTGCAGTGCGGACGACCAGAAGATGGTCAAGGGAATGCCGAGGTAGAGGCTAGTATTCAATAGAGGACGTCTGCAGCCAGCAGGAGGATGTGTCAGAGGAGCTAGATGTGAAGCAGGTAGAGGGTAGCGATTTGAGGTTTTACTGCAACCACTACTAGGTGGTCCACCCTGACCACAGGGAGCAGGTGGACTGGGACGAGCTCTGCTCCAGGAAGCTGAGGCTTACCACCACGGTGCTCTAGAGATGATTCGAGGTACAATATGTGTCGACTACACCTTATCTATAGTAATTATATACACTAGTGCTTGTCACACCTTTATTGTCAAGGCACTCGTTTGGGGCTCGGAGATTCCAATGGAGCTGTTGTCTTGATACTTACTACTGGAGACTCCTACGAGGAGGGGGGGATTTGACGATTACACACTGGTTCCAAATGTTTGAGCTTACATTAAGAGGTGGGAGCATCGAAAGGGAACTTTTAGTAGTGGCGTCGAGACCTTACAACATCATCTTGGGTATGGACTAGTTATCCAGAGTCCATGCTCAGATAGAATGTATTAGGTGAGAAGTGCGGTGTGTCGGCGAGGATGGGACTAGGTTTTCCATCACCGGTGAGAATGGAAGCTATGAATCACATGATGGACTTGCCCAGATGAGTGTGTAGCCGATCATACATCATTTTTCTAGTCCTACCCTCAGAGTAGTAGATATTGAGAGTCTGAGCTATCGTGCAGTGGTGGACCAGTATGGCGATGTCTTTCATGATGATGTTCCGGGATTACCTCCACATAGATAGGTAGACTTTTACATCGAATTGTACCTTGGGAAGACACATATATCTAAACAATCATATAAGATGGCTCTTATGGAGCTTCGTGAGTTACGAGTGCAGTTGGAGGACTTGTAGAACAAGTATCCACTTCTGAGGATTGACTATCTCTTTATGCAGTTGAAGGGGGACGAAAGTTTTCAAAGATAGACCTCAGATCAGGCTATCTTCAGCTCAGGATACAAGATGAGGATGTGCCGAAGATGAATTTTAGATGTTGTTATATGCACTATGAGTTATTGGTTATGCCATTCGGCATGACCAACGCCCCTACAGTGTTCATAGGACTCATGAACAGGATCATTCAGCCGTACCTCGATCACTTTGTGGTGGTCCTCAACGATGACATCTTGATATACTCGGTATCAGAGGAGGATAATGCTTATCATCTGTAGATAGTTCTGGATACACTCTGAGAGAACCAGTATTATGATAAGCTCTCTAAGTGCCTGTTATGGATATAGGAGGTCCAATTTTTGGGACACGTTATCTCGTAGGCTGGAGTTGTAGTAGATCATGTGATGATAGAGGCAGTGCAAGCGTGGGAGCCACCATGAAGTGTGCCTGAGGTGTGTAGTTTTCTGGTATTGGATGGGTACTACCAAATATTTGTACTCGACTTTTCCAGAGTTTCGGCTCCCTTGAAAGCATTGAAGAACAAGGGGTTTCCCTTTTTATGGATTGAGAGATGTCAGTATAGTTTTTAGGAGCTAAAGTGGAGACTGATGAGTGCCACCATCTTGAGGCAACCAGATGAGGGTGTTGGTTATGTAGTCTACTACGACGCATTAGGTACCGGACATGGATATGTCTTGATGTAGGAGTGATTAGTGATCATGTTTAGTTCTCGAAAGATGAAACAACATGAGTAGAACTATTCTACCCATGACCTATAGTTATTAGTAGTGGACTTCTCCTTCAAGATGTGGTGAAATTACTACATAGGTGAATGTTTTACAGTATGCTTTGATCACAAGAGTCTCATGTATATCTTTTCATAAAAGGACATAAACCTAAGACCGCGATGTTGGCTTGAGTTCCTCTAGGACTACGACTTGGAGATAGTCTAAACTATTATGAAGTGGAACGTAGTAGTAGATTCACTTCGCAAGAGGTCTTCTCTAGAGTTGTTTAGTGAGGTGATAGAGCAGCTAGCCGAATTCCAGATATCCTTTATGGATAGAGATGGAGCAGCTTACCTCCAGTATATGACTGTCACTTCCCCACTTCTTCAACAAGTTTTGGAGGCACATCTTGGGGACATTGATTGTGAGGATTGACTTGATCATATATCCTTAGAACATGAACATGATGGATTTTCTAAAGGTGGGGAGCATTTAATTCTATTTAGAGTACGCACCATGGTACCAGTGGTACTACAAGAGGAGGTTTTGATGAAGTTCCATATGTCCCCAATGGCGGTACATCCTAGTGTGGTGATGATGTACCTGGTCCTTCGGCGTTAGCACTGGTGGCAATGGATAAAGAAAGTAGTGCCAGAGTTTGTTTCACTTTTCCTGACTTATCAGGAAGTGAAGGTCGAGCATTAGGTTCCAGTAGGCTTAGCGCAACCGCTAGAGGTACCAGAGTGGATGTGTTATGGTATCTCCATGGATGTTGTGGCAGGGAATCCATGTACATCCAAGGTACATGATTCCATCTAGTTGATTATAGAACTAATCACCAAGTCATCCCAATTCCTACCCATCTGAGAGTAGGGATCATTAGATGTCTTGGGACACTACTATGTTTAAGAGACTGTATAATTTCAAGGGGTGACATCGACGATCATCTCAAACAATGACACACATTTTATATCCTTCTTGTGGAAGGAATTACAAGAGGTGTTCGGGACTCATCTAATTTGGAGCACCGCCTATAATACACAGATGAATGGTCAGATGGAGTAGACCATTAATACACTGGAGGACATGATTAGTGCTTGTGTCATAGATTTTGGCTTCAGATGGGAGGATTAATTGCCCCTGGTGGAGTCTGAATACAACAAAAGTTATCACTCCACCATCGATAAGACACTATTTGAGGCCTTGTATGGTTAACAATGTAGATAAGTTCTATGTTGAACAGACCCTAGGGAGTCAGCTCTAATGGGTCCAGAGTTGGTAAGGGCTACCATTGAGAAGGTGTAGATCATCTATGAATGGATGAAGACTGAACATAGCAGACAACAGTCTTATAATGATAGGAGACAGAGACCTCTGGAGTTCTAGAAGGGGGACCATGTATTGTTGAGAGTCTCCTCTCAAGGGGGACTATAGAGATTTGACTGAGTTGTAAAACTCTCACTATGGTTTATTGGACCATTTATGATACTTCAAAGGATTATCAAGGTGTCATACTTCTTGGAACTTCCACCATAGTTGGAGAGGGTGCACAACGTTTTCCATGTATCCCAGGTGATGAGATACATTCATGACACATATCACATCATCAACCATGTAGATCTAGACTTTGATAAAGGGGTGATATCTACAGATTTTCCATTGGTGATTGAGGATCAACGGGATAGGGTCCTTCATAGATGATCGATACCTATGGTGCCCACTATCTCGTGGCACGATAACCTCCATGAGAGCCCATGGGAGCAGGAGGCTTAGATTCATGCTCAGTACCCCCATTTATTTCATTATTATATGTTGTGGCTTTCAGGGATTAAAATCCCTATGGTGGGGATAATGTAAAGACACAAATATTCCATGTAATTTTTTTAAATTATATGGAATTATTATGAGTCTGTGAAAAATGAAGGCGTGTGATTATGAGACCCAGTGAGCCTAAAATGGATTTCTAAACTTTTTTAAAGATATGTTTAGTAAACACGTGAGTAGTGTTTTAAAACTTTTGAACTGGTGCTCAGAATAAGAATCTAAGATCATTGTTGAATCCATAGCACTGAGATTATCTTAAGAGAGGCTTCACTTCAATCGTAGTAGGTTGGGGTAAAAAGATAGATTTTGGAAATTTAAAAGAATTATAAAATAATTATTTTATTTTATTTTTATTTTTATTTTTCCTCCAATAGACAAGTTTTGGTGGTGGGACCAACAACATGTCAATACATTAAATGGGTTGACACCCCATTATTCTGGTAACTACACTGTTGGAATTAGAAATGTTCCTTAATTAAATGAACACTTTTAATCCCATGGGCTTTACTGAACCTCCCCCTATCCTATTTATATGGAGCTTGGGGATGGGTATTGGAATAGATTCACTAAGCGACGAATCACGGCAATGTACCGTGATTCCAACCACTTGGAGGACAGAACTGGTTTTAGCGGGTAGTGATGAACGCCACCGAATCACGAACGGATGAACACCAACTCCTCTTTATGTGTGGACGTTCTTCAACGAATATTGAGGTATGGTTTTATCTTTTTTGAATTTCAATAAATTGGTGAATCATATTCATCTTTCAAGTTATGAAGCTAATGTCGAGGGCATGGTCCAAATGAACAATGTCTGGACCTCCAGGTACCTTGTGGAACAATGGGTTCTTCACGTAAATTTTACTCTTGAAGGATGGAAGCTGGAACGGAGGGTCATGCAGTGAGGAGGGCGTTCTAAGTAGGCTTTTGGTACCTTCAGACGAACAAATGGGCCACCAGAGCTCACCCAGTGACGCGTGGAAGACTACCGGCGTGGAACCGGCAAAATAGCACAGGTGACTAGTGCCGATGGGTAATGGCAGCGAACGAAAACGGATAGTCGTGGAAGGAATGGCAGCGTCCCATCACGCGCAGCCATAGGAGAAAGTCACGGCTGAAAATGGCCGGCTGTGGGCGGAGGTGGAGCGGCATGCCATCACACACCCCTGGATATGGTCGTAGCATGAATGCATGACGATGGAGGAGGGACCCACCCCTATGGGTCCCACAGTGACCGGGTGGTGCCACGTGGTGCTGACACTTCACAAATCGAATGGATAAGGCCATTTGGGAAAACCGGGGGGAGTTCCCCCCCCCCCTCGTGCCAGCTAGGCCAGACCCTAGCCAATGGGTCGCGGCCTCCATGGGTCGGGTCGCATGAGCTCAGTGGATTGCACCCCTCTACAGGCCGCACCGTATGAGCCCAGTGGACTGTGCCTTTCCATGGGTCGGGCCATGCGAGCCCATCCGGCAGGGCCCCTCTGCGGGCCTAGTCATGCTAGCCCAGCGGGCCGCACCCTCCACGGGTTGTGCCCTCAGTTTTTTAGGTTGTGCCCCCTATGTGGGCCAAGCCGTGCCCCTATGGGTCTGGCCGGACTGCAGCCCAGCCCAGCCGGGCCAGACCTAGACTGAGTCAGGTGGGGTCAGTATGATTGTGTCATACCAGACCTAGACCCAACCAGGCCTAGTTTCACTTAATGGGTGGTAACTTGTGAACCAAACATCCATTTGAAGAACCGTCTATGGAACATGGATCCTTTCAGCAAGACAGACCTTTTGGTATAATCCACTTGTGTTTTGTATAATGTTGGAGTATTTCCAGGTTAAATCGAACCTAAATCAAACCAGGCCTTCGACATTAAAATGCCAATAACTCACAGATCGGGTGTCCAATTGACTTGCCATCTGTCGCGTTGGAACCCTGATGACATGGTGGTCTGTTGGGATACTTCTTCATTTAACTTCGTTGTAGTTAAGGTATTACCAATGTCTTGAGGAGCGGATCCTCCCATATTCAATCGTTCTTAGTGAGGGAATCTCGTGGCTGGCTATAACATGAAGAAAGAACATCCATCATATGTGGGTCAATGCCTATAGTTCTTGTGTGGGTCAACATCTATCGATCATGTGCGGATTAGCAGTAGAGCCTCTCGACAGAGTAAGATGATCCAAAAATACATCTAATCATATATAATCATGTACTTATGTTTTACCTAGTGTGATATGATTCATTTACCTTTTTAGTGTTACCTTTTTTTGTATTTTTAACTTTGTGGTGTTAACTTCTTAGTGTTACCTTTGTGGTACTCTTACCTTTTGTGGTGCTACCTTCATGGTGTTACCTTTTTGGTACTATTGCCTTCATGGTGCTACCTTTATTTTGTTACCTTTGTGGTATTCTTCCTTCGTGGATCTATTGTGCCAATGGATTAATGGTTGGAGTCTTATGTTTCCTCATGTTTGAGATGAGTATATATTGATAACATTGGTATATGTAAGGGAATATACCTAAGTAGTGTTTGTGACTACTTCATGCATTGTGATTGAAGTCCTACTCTGTGGTATTTTCCTTTGTGGAACTATGGGAATCCTTCGGGGGTCTCTGGGTCGCTACTGAGTATTGTTATACTCAAACCTGCATGGGCTTCGCCCGCACCTTGCTATGTGTTGTTCGGATGAAGGACAACATTGATCAAGGCTGATGGATCCAGGATTGGATTGTGGTTAGAGGTTGACCATTTGACATGACATGATGTAGTGACTACTGATCGTGAGCTATACATACCCTTCTAGTAGGATCCTCAGTGGACGATCCACGAGATATTTTCGCTTTTCAGTTGTAATTTTTACTTTTCAGTTCGGCTTGTATTATGGCCCCTTTACTTTTTGTACACTTTTACTACAATAGTTTTCTTCGTGGTTGATTATTTTTGTGTTCTTGTATTGTGTGTCAGTACAGGTTTAAAGGAAATTCCTTATTTTTATTGGGATACGGCTTTCTAGTGCTAGTCGCCATGTCCTAGCCTATGGTTGGCGGGTTTGGGGTAGTCACTACACGGGCCTCGGGGGATGGTTTGTGAAAGAAACCAGTGTTAGCACTGAAGATGGAATTGTTGGCGTCAATAGTATAGTTGTATGCATTCCATCAAACCTCAAATTGGAAACCTTTGTTTATTCAATTAATAATTTTAAACAACTAAATGATATGATGATATTATTATTTTCTGGGACATATTTTCTTCACCATCTACCATTTATTTGACATCAAAATCATTGATATGTTGGTCCACTAGATTGGTAGAAACAACATTTGCATAAATTTACTGTTCCTCTCTTTTGAGATCATCAACATGATTAAAACCCTATTGTTCCTAATGATTAAGTGCTCCAAATTGTGAAAAATTCATCATCTATTATAGTGGTGGAAAATTTAATCATTCTTACATAAAATAAATACTGATCAAATAAGATATCATGTAACCAAATTTTAACCATGAAAAGTATTGTATAATTACTGAAGTATATTTTTTTAAAATATTGAAGGGATTATAAACATTTTCCGAGTATCCATAACACCTCATTGCAGTCTCCTCTAAAATTAAAGACATCATCTATATTGGGACATTGTGAAATGATTTTGATTTACCAATTAATAGGTTATACTCAGTTGAATTTTCATCTATCCATTCAATGGTTAGATTGAATAAAAAAATAATTGGCCAATTTCATTTTGTATTTTCATGAAAATTTGATACTTATAATACATGTGATGTCATAATAAATTGTTTGTATTTGTACCCCTCCTTACTGAAATCCATTTTCATGAATTCCAATTCATTTATTTTAATAGAACTCCTATTATCAACTCACATGCATTGAAACATAAAAAAAATAGAAGGTATATAATTCAAATCCCATATTTGTTTTATGAATCCAAACTATTAGATATTGACATAAATTTGATTTTTTTTATAGGTAATTGATACATGCATTACATTATAAACAAGTTTAACTCCATTATTTTTCATGGTGTTGTGTTCATCATGTTCTATTTTATTTAACATATATCCATTAATTAATTTTTTTAATTTAATATATGCACGCATGACACACATTCCATCCATCAATGTATTTTTGAAATTGTATTCAGATTTGTTCCTAACTCCTTAAAAATATGGTCTCCAAACGATCCTATTAACTGTTTATCAGGTGCATCTAGTATTTGAATTTATCCGTTTAAGAATTAAAATGAATAATAATTACATTGTGTGTTTCAATATATACAACAACATTAAAAATGTTATGAAAAATAGGTGAGCCTTCTCAAACTCTATTATAAAAATTACAATAGTATATATTTTAGAAATTCTTTAACCCACAAGATGCTTGGTGTGATGAGATTTTGGTAGACCAATTCTCTGAAAATTAGATAGGTAGTCGATATAGAATTCAATGGATTAATCAGTAAGACATCACCCCTCAATGCATCCAACTAGATGACATCAATTTTTGACACACCCTTTCAAAATCATTATATGTCAATCAATGTGGTACATACATCTTTAATGTATAGCACCCCAAAGTAAATTCCCACATATCAGGTCAATAATCCATTGATCTATCGTATGAAATAATGTTGGTGATAAGAACACCTATAATTCACATAATATGAAAATAATTTCTTTTTTCAATGTTATAAATTGCATTGGGTCTGTAACATTTCTGTATATATCATTAAAAATGAAATAGTGCTTAGTTAATGTATGGTGATAATTTTCGGTAAAAAGCACCATAAAGCTACACACATTATATGTTTCTTCAAAATATGATGTTTATGTGATTTTAGACCCATTTACATTAAATTATTCATTGTCATTATATTATTGATATTTTATGAACACACTTATAGAACATTTACATCATTCAGGAGGATTAAAACCCAATTTAAATATATCTTGGACATAGTGTATGCATCTAGATTTAGAAAATTAAATTTTCTACTCTAATCTATCACTAAATCACCACATATACCAATGACAATCATGTCCAACCTAGACTTTATTCCAACTTTAGTTTTTAGGGTGTATTGAGTAATATTCCAATGACACTATCACATACATTTTTTCCACATGAAAAACATCATTAAAACTACTAACATACAAACAAATATAGTATGATAATTCAAAAAAATTGATTTTGTTTTCCATTATATTTTGTGTAGGAAGTTTCAAAAACAGATTACCAAGACAGGTGTCAATATATTTTACTTTTCTTAAAAATATGATAATCTTTTAGTAAATATGGTGTTGTATTTTCTTGTGAACATCCATAAAATGATTTCATCCAAGATCGGTACTAAAGTCTTCAAGGTAGAAATTTTTTATGTCTTTGAAACACAGTCTTTGATGAATGTTTCAAATTGACTATGTACCTTGTTTAGAAATGTAACACCCTAGAGTTATATAAATTATTTATCCTAGAAAATGTTTGTAAGTTGGAAATTCATTTATCATACCATGACATACGGGTCTAAGATTGAATGATTCATTTAAATAACTATCATACAATGTAATAGTTGAATTTTATAATAATTTCAAATTTTCAATTAATAGACAAAAATAAAAATCAATATCACTTCTAAGTTGTTTTAGTCCTGATATACGAAGAGATAACATAATTAATTTATGTTTAATGGATATACATGGTGGAAAGATATAAATTAGCATCATAACTGGACACAGACTATGTGTGATTCATTAAATTCAAAAATGATTCAGTCCTTCTCTAGATTTTATTTTCCAAGATCATTTCCAAATTAATGATACTCATGATCAATTCTCTTACATTTGAGAGAGTCAACTAGGTGTAGTTTTATGGATATTGATTTATTTTATCATTGATCCATTTAATTTTCCTTGAAGTATCTTTAATTACATATCAACACCTAGACATTATAATGTTTGGAAATTAACATACGACTTTCATAAAACATTATTCATCTTCCTTGTAATGAGGGGAACCACACTTTAGAGAATTTTATAAGTTATTTTTTATCCTTTATAAATAGTATACAATATTTTGGATAGAGATGTATTAATTCAGAGATAATTACCATTGAACATAATATTCATTTAGCATCATATCTTTAGAAAGGAATGACATTATCTTATAGGATCATATCATTAAAGAGAGTAATTAGTACAGTAAAACTGGAATCACTATATTAGATTCCATCATTTAAATTATATAACATCATTATGGATTACAATGTTGTATATATACTAAAACTAGAATAAAGTGGTATCTTCGAAAACTCTTTAGCTTCTCAAACAATTTTGGATAATCATGAAGTTCATCATCACCTATCACTATCATTCACTCAATATGATATTCATAATAATTCACACCTATAATCAAATACTTAATATAATACTCTTCATTTTCACAATTACAATAATATAAGATGATACATAAAATTTAGTTTTATCCCATTCACTAGATACATTCAATTTTCCCCCTTGTTTAGAGAAATATTTTCAACTTCGATCTATTCCATGATAGATATAGTGTCCTTTCAAGTAATCTAGACTAACTATACATTAAAAAAAATAATTGACATGGAAAAATTATTTTATAAGAATAATATGCATTATTTTTTAAATACATGATGAACACTTTAACTCCATCCTCATACGATTTTGTCATACTATTGGTACCCATATATTTTTAGTTTGTACCCATCACATTTGATCCAGTATTGTTATTATCTAATAAAATAATAAATACAAAAATATTATGATCTTATAACCCATAAAATGTCATTATTAGAGAATCATTAAAGAAACCTGATGTTATTGGTATAATATTATAAGTTATGAATGAATCGTATTGAGATTGGTTTGTTGTGGTGGAAATCATTAAATGAAAGAATGGTTTCATATATATAATGTAATGAAAAATCTATTTAAAAATTTCATCTATCAAAAAACACATTGATCACATGTAGGATTAGTATGATGATATCTCATGTGATTAACTATTACAAAAAATCTATAAAAATAACAGAGTGATTGAAATAAAAAAGAGGGAGTTTTGTTGTTTATTCATTTATTCACATGGTTCAGGGTGGGTGAAGTGGTGTTTTAGGGAAAATATGATTTGAAGCTGATGTGGATTTTTTATCAGATGATGAAATTTTTTATAGGGCCCAATGACATGGTCTTGAGAACCCAATGATTGAAGAAACTTTTTAATTTAAATAAAATGGCCCATAAGTATCAATCCGGGGTTTCCACCTTCTCCTCTCATTTCATGTAGATCTCATTTTATCAAATGTGACTTTCAATAGTCCATTCCATGAAACTCAATTCATGGAACACCACATTTCAAATTAGAACAATATTTTTCATAAATAAAATTAAAAAATTAAACCCAATTGGCATAAAAAAACAATCACTATTCTCATAATAAGGATTTAAACAATTAAATTGTATTTTATAAAACATGGAATGAATGTAAAACAACCCAAATTGGGTATTATAATTTGAATGGACTACTATATTTTTAAAATTACATTTATAGAATCCCATTTTAAATAATAAATTCTAAAAGCCATGTTCATTATATAAAAATTTATTTCCAAAACAACCCTTTTTCTACACATATGTATGCATTTATTCATATAGATATAACTAATACAATTGGATATATTCACAGAATATTGTGTGAGGATATGAAATAATATTTTAATATTTATATCTATATAGTATTAATTTAATTCCATTATCAATAATAATTGAAAAAAAATCATCTTCATCTTGGTAATGTACAACATAAATCAATAATAATTTTCTTAAATTTACAACTCTCTTGATCTTAAATCAAACTCTTTTTAATGACTTAATGTATCATTAATTTTTAGGGAATAAAGAATAGTATCATGAAGATAAAATGGGGTTACATAATCATCATATAGTAAAGTATCATGGAGTTCAAAAATAGTAGAGGATATAATCATCACAATGGTGAATGTGTTGGATTGGTTTTTGTAGATTTATTGGCAGTGGAGCAATGAAATATCTAATGTCAACCAAGTCGTACTCTATCGATGGAAAATAGATTTCTTATGAATGCTAATAAAAAAAATTGGAAACTAAAACACACACAATGATGTTCAAGGAGGAGAGACAAATCACAAGTCACATACCTAGGGTTTTGAAACTGTTAATTCATCTGAGATGTTTGATGGAGGGTGATAAAAAAAGAATTGGTTCTACAGTTGATTGAATGGAAAAAGGATGGAGAAATCTATTTGGGTTTATTTAAATGATCTAAAAGGGTTATATTAGTGATTTTACAACATTCTAATAATGGGAGGTTTTATCGTCCAAAATAATATGTACTAAAATAGATGATCATTATCCAGGATCAGAATTCCCTAATAAAATTCATTTTTATCAGTACTAAAATTAATGCACTGATAATGATTTATTTTTCAGTGCATTTCTCACATTGATAAAGACCTAATTTTAATAATATGATTAATTTAATTAAAAAGTTTTAATGTGTGTAATTATAAATAAATATTAATTTATTTATTTATAAATAAATTATTATATAAATGTTCATTTATTAAAATAATTGTAAATATGTATTTTTAAATAAAAATAAAAATAAAAATATATAATTATAAAAAATAATTAATAATATATTTAATAATATATTTAATGAATTGTAAATATGTATATAAAAATATAATTATTAATTTATATATTGAATTGTAATTTAAAAAATATATATTTATAAAAATTTTAATTTATTTATTAATATGATTATATAAGTATATATATTAAAATATTTATATAATAATCTACACTTATATACTTAGATATATATATATAACTATATATATTTATTGAATTACACATATATTTATTATCTTTTTATATTTTTTCAAATATATATTTGAATAGTTATATCTTTTTATATAATTATTCAAATTCAATATATTTTAAACCATGGGTTATAGCCCATAGTCCAAAAATTTATTAAAAATAAAATAAACACAATGAATAAGGGGAAATGCCATATGGAAGCCAGTGAAAAACCAATGCTACATAGAAAAGAAGATGGATACCTGAAAAAGAGATAAAACTAAATTATCTATGCGATCGACCTCCACCCCTACCTAGTGGATGACAGCCCCTCCTTCAGGTTTTGGGAAGATCACTTGTCTAATCATCCACTGGGGGATCAATATTGTCATCCAGTTTGGCGGGGTCCCCAATAGGCGGAGGATCCTATTTTACATCGATATCTAAGGCCTCTGATACTCCCTTTACAACATAACTTCTCCTTTCTTTTAGACAATCAGTGCCCAAGGATTATATTTCTACATTAATAGCCTGACGATCATATCCAAATTCATTACATAAGTCCTCCCTACTAATAAATCTATTTAATATGTCAATAAAATTAAATATTTGAAATATATAAATGAAAAAAATATTTTAAAAGTTAAAAAAAATTAATAGATATTATTCATATAAATTTAAAACATGTTGAATATTTTATTCATACATATGTACACATGTTCTATAGTTATGTAATTCCCACAAACATGTTCACGTATATGTAAAAATACATACATATGTACTTTTACAACATATATATAAGTACATATACAAAAGAACACAAATAATATAATTCATACACAAATAAATATCTAGATATTAACTAATATAAATATATAATAAAATATTACAAACTGATAATACATCTGTAAAGCCCCTAAAAAGTGATACTAAAAAAAGGATAAATGTTCTTACCCATGCCAATAAGGTGAACCAATCTTTTTGGGAGCCTACCTAATTATAAATCCATATTTTAGCATTATTACCCCAGAGTAGTGGATTTTCTCATTATGTTATCCCATTTTATCCCTACTCATGAATCTCTTATCATGGAGGAATTTTCCAAAAATGTATATTGAATAAGTGGAAAAGAGGACTAGTGTTCCATTCTCTATTGTATCATATTGATACCCTAGGTTCAGGTCTCATTTCTATAAATCCTAAAAAACACCTTGGGACTCCATTGACTATGAGCACATTATTTCATTCGTAAAAGGATGGAAAATATTTGAAGATAGTAAAAAATTTTGAATATATTATTAGGGATTGTGTGATGTATTTTGGTGGCTAATGGGAGGGGCACATATAATTAGTGGTGTTATATTATTAAAAAAATTATACAGCCTCAATACATTGAGCTATTTTTGAATAATCATTTGATCATACTTATTGTTCTCTAGTTACTGTGTTTGAAATTTGTGAGAAATAATTGTTTGGTCATTCCCAGTGAATGAGACAACAAAGAAGATTTATTTGACCATAAAAAGATTAAATATTACTAAAAGGTGTCATAAATAGTGTGTAGATCATCATCTATGGTCATTGTCCTTATAAGAGAGTTCTCATGTGTTATTGAGAATCTATCCAAGTATTGGGCATCATTATTTTGCTAATAAGGTCATGTTATCTACTAGATTCATATGACCTTTTGAGATACATTATTTCTTTGGTTAGTTGAAATATCAATTGAATTTTCCTCGAATGTTCAGTTCAATGGAAAATTTGTATCATATATCTCAAATGAAGAAGTATCTACCTTATCCTGACCATGTGATTTTATGGAATCATATTGACCTAGAGTTGATTGATATTTTTTTTATGTTCTAGTGTGGATTGTGGATAGGAAGTAGAATGTCTTATGTGGGAAATGCATCATTATTTTATGGGTTTTCTAGAAACATTGCACGATTCAGGAAGAAACATCAAATCCTGAGAAATAAATGTTCGATTAATGGCTTGAACACTTTCATGATAATTGTGGATTTAAAAATTATTAAGAAATAAAGGCCAATATTTTAAAGAATTTAGCACCCCTGGATTCAAGTAATTAACCCGTTGTTTTTTTAGTTTTAGTATAATATGTTTTTGGACTATGTTTTTTGTTGTTTGGTGTAGATTGTGAATATTTTCAATATTTTTTGAAGGTGGATGGTTTGATCATGGTTATTAGAAATTGTGAAGAACTTAAAAGGAAACCATGTAACATAAATAATGGACTCCAGGTTAGGGAATAGTTAGGTTTGCATTTTGGCCAAACCACACAACCACCTAGAAGATATCATGAAAAATTTTAACATTGGATTTTAGAATCGTTAGTACATAGATTTTCAATCTATGATATCCAACCATGTGAATGGTATTTTTCATAAGTGGATAGATCATGTTTTTCTGAACTATGAACCTTTAAATATTCCAACAAGATTTTGTGGTTATCACATAGTTTAGCCTCTAAACCATTGTTTTTCTACTATTAAGACTCTAATTCTAATTACTCTTTATACATAATTATTATATACCATTTCCTTCTCTCTAGGATTGATTCATTAGTGAATGTTGGTGAATTGGAGTATCTTATTCCTTGGTAAGTGATCAATCTTGATTGTTTTCCTTAGTTTTATTCTTATTACAGGTCTCTAATTCAGGGATCTAATCCATTGGGGAGATAATAAAGTTTTGTGATACAATTCATGTTGATAAATTATTTTTGGATGATAGTAACAAAATATAATGACATTTATTAGAGTTTGAAGCCGATCCTTTTATATTTTTTCCATTATTTATTTTCACCTTAAATTGTGATGTAGGTGGATTCACTCTCGAACCCTATTGATAAGATCTTGATGTCTTACATTATAATTTTTTGAATTCATGGAATTTAATTGTGAAATATATGTATGATTCTTGGTGTAAAACCTCTACTTTGATGGTTTTTTATTATGTTAAATTGGGTGGTTTTTGGAAAGTGGTTTTGTTCATGGTTATTAAAATGATGATTTTGAATTTATGGTTTGGGTTTGAATGCCTAAAAAAATTTTGAATAGTTTTTTTCAATAATATAGTTGATTTATTGAAAATCATTTTCATGGTTTTTTGGAATATATTATTTGTGTGAGTTCATTTCATTCACATGAACCTGAAAAAAGAGCATGTAACATTAGGGTACACTGATGTCGTTGGAGTTGGTATCGTAGAACCAACATATTTGTACATTACTAGATCATGTATTGATTTTTTTGAATATTAAAAACCAACTTATCACATCAAGATTTTCCTTATTCACAAAATAGTACTTTATAACTTCTTAAGAGTAGTTGTCAGAGTAAAATATCATATCAGTTCCCCACTACGACAAAAACATAGAAGTAGTTTGACACTAATATTGAATATATTTTCTCTAGCCAGATGGTATCATTTGAGGGAAACAAATGAAATATGATATCATGGGTGGGAACTCATATGACTTTCAAGAAACGTCTCATGGTGTATGCACTTGGTAATATTTAGTAGGATATTATGAGAACAAGACACCCCATTATGAAATAAACATTTCTATATGACATTGGATATTCCTATATGCATACATATGTGTTGATCCATAAACAATAAAATTATTATTAATGATTATTTTTACTCACTTAATGTTTTGTATTGATGAAAACCATGAAGAAAAATGTTCATGGTGGGGTAGGATATGTTGAGTGCATCACAAATAATATTGCATTAATGAATAATGCAAGAAAGGATTCATCCACTCTATTTTAACAAATGATGATATCTCGAGAACTTTATGGAAATGATGTATCCTAAATAAATCAATGACCATAGTGATCTATTAGAAATTTCATTTTGCAAGAAATCAAATTAAGAGACATCAGACACATTGGATGATGGAACCGACATGCAACCTTCTAGATTGGAGATATCATGATAAAGGGATTATATTATACTGTAAGCATCAGTATGAGGTATCTTGTCATTGGAACTTCAAATTTTTCCTTATGAGTGCCTTGGCATGTTACCAGACAATAACCATGGATGATAGGCTACTACACCTAATGCGACGTAGAAAGAGGCCTAGAGGGTCATAGACTAAGTTTATCTATAATCCTAGTTATATAATATATAATTTACAATATGTGTAAATATTATTCCCTCATGCAGTTAAATAATTTTACATGTTTTCTTTATCGCATGTATTACATAACTAGTCATTCAGGAGAATACAATACGAGAATAATATTTTATATATATTTATTTTCTATTTAGTGAATATAATATTTATTAATTTATTTGAAAATAATGTATTGATATTTAATAAATAAATAACTATTCATTATTCAAGGCCCGATAAATATTTTTATTGAATGGTGGACTGAATTTAATGGTATTATGAGAAAGAATAAATATAGAATATTATTTTATTAAATTATATTAATTTAATTATAATTTTAAGAACATATTTGACATGGGTTTCAATAGAGTTTAAATAAATAATAAATGGAACATTTGTAATTATTTTATTTTAACCCTAACAGTATATAAAACTAATTATATTATTTTATCTATGAATAATAAATTTTTTTGGGTTATGCATAAAAGAATTGGAGAGTTATCAAAATCCATATAGATCTCTCTTCTCCAAGATTGCTCCAAATAACAGAGATAAATCCTCCTCTACCAGATCAAGGAGAATGATGTAGAAGAAATTAAAAAAGAGATCAAAGGACGAAGATGCACGCATAAGGATCAGCTTTTCTAGCACCCAAAGATTCATTTAGGGACATTTGGAGATTTATGAAACTTATATGGATCACTATTACAGGAAATATACACACGATTTCTACAATGAAATGATGATTCATTACAGTTTTATTACCAGATCCTCTTACAAAGAAATAATTATATCAAGGTAATTCTAATTCTAATTTAATTAATTATATATAATATGTGAGGATATTTTTTCGCCGATTCTCGTATGATTCATGTTTTCTATCTTGTTTGATTCAATTCCATTGAACATGATGTTTATCATCACATAGATCTTGTATTGATCATTGAACATGAAAAAAGAAATTTTGGGTATTACCCCTCGCATTCATCCACTGCAGCTAGAACCTATATCTGGTATCAAAGTGGTCATATAATTATTTATAGATATTTGGGTATTTACATGTTATAATTTGTTTTTCAATTAATGTTTAGTTTTTATTTTAATCCAAAGTATGAGATATTCTTCTTCCTCATACATTTCTCATAGATTTAATCAATGTGAATAATTTTATGTATAAACAAAATTTAAAGATCTTATTCATAGGTACCAAGTATTATGGATGAATAACATAGTATTACACATCATGTAATAAATGTTACATGTCTTGTTTTTGTGTTTAACGAAATAAAAATTTATTTGTAATTAATCCAGTAATATATATTTATGACATGTGGGGTAGTTATTACCACACACCACAAGTTAACTGAGACATATTGTCACATATCCATCTATATCACACACCTTTTTGCCCACGTACACGACATGTACTCTCTTTGAGTCAATGATGGGCCATATATTTCAATACATGACCTACCAGACTGGTGACCAAGTAATTTGAAGATCACAGGATGTGTATCCCATTGGAAGGAATCTGTAATAAATTTTTGGAGGAATGGATTAGACACCGAGTCCCTAGGAATGTTCCTTAGATAGACGGTGACAGCCATACATTCCATTTTCTCGCTAGTATACATTGTGTACTTTTAACAAATTATATATATTTAAAATTTATTTATTCTACTGTGTAAATATTGAGACATTAACTTCCATGTGGTCATAAAGGTTGGAAACACCATGTGATATGTTATTTTATATATACAATTAATTGATATGTTCATAATATTCAGATTTGGATATCATGTGTGAGTCATCTTGCAAGTTGTTCCTCTACAGGCATTAAATTATAATACATGAAAATAAAATCATGCACTTCGTGTAATCATCTATTAAGTACACATCATGAAAGTACATGATAATTAATGTATGACATATTTCATAAGAGTAAAATAGTATACAACTATAATAAATGTTGGGTAGAATAAAATGTGTATTCACCATGTTTCCCCCAAGGTATATTTATATACATGGTTATTTTAAAATAATTATTTTAGTTTCATTAAAATTAATATGGATGATAATATAATGGAAATTTGGATGATAATTTAGATAAAATAATTGTTTATTTGAATAAAATAATTAATTTATTTGACTGTGATTTATCTTTAATATGAATGATTATGAATTAAATTCTAGTTTTATTAAAATTGTAATTTGTAACATGCATATGGATTCTCTTGAGCATTGAAAAGACATTGGTATGTGATTGTTAACATTTCATTTAAATTGTTATGAAATTAAATTGTTGGCCGACGTGACTTATCTCTTTTTATTATGTAATTCCATGTATTCCCATGGTTTAATTTATGTAAACCCCTCTTCCACTCACTTGCGTGTGAGTAAAAATCATATGTAAAGGATAGAGTGCCCAATATAGTGGAGTTATTTTATGATTAGAGCTGAGGAAAAACCAATCTAAGTTGATACATAGGTGGACATGTGGAATGTTGTAACACGAACATTAATAGGTTGAAGGTGTATTTAACCTGGACTGATGGTTTTTTATCAATAGATAGATTAAATGACTACTGGTAGTGATCATGATCATACTAGTTTATTATTTTATTTCTATCATGTTGAATGATTATTTCATTATAGTTGTTTTTGTCATGATCACATAATTAATGAATTAACGTTCATGCAAGATAAAACTAATATAAAATGTCTTATTCATAAATATTATATAATACATGGTTAATAACTTAAGAAAACCCACATAATATTAACAATGATGTGATAAATATAGTAATTGGAATTTTATGCATAAAAGGATAAAATCAATCAGTGATATATATAAATTTGATATAGACATACACTACCTCTATTAAAATTTAACAATAGTTCAAAGTGTTTCACTAGCCAAAGTTGGGGATATTTAAATTATTAGGGATTTCTAACATGACATTTTAGATTGAATTAAATTAGTTCACATTAAGGGTAGACTACCAAAGCATAACATATTGTAACTGAGAGACAATGGTTGATGAAATCCCATTTATGTATTTCATGATTGGGGACTCCATTCACCATATCATGGAACTATGAATTAATGGAGTTGGTATTTGGAATGCCTACTTAAAACCAATTATGTTTCTTGACCCAGAAATGTTGGCATAAGGAGAAGGGGATTATGGATCCATTCTACATGAATGTCCAGGAAACATGATATTCTAAAGCCAATGGGGATGGATATTGGGTTTTGATAAAATAGTATGAGATTAATTAATATAACAACTATTTATTTGTCTCAATTTTATCAAATAATATACAAAAATCTGTGATCATCTTATTTTAAGAAATATAAATATATTGAACTCAAAAATATCATTGAGATCAATAATTGAGAAGGAGAACCTTCTCACCAGCCCAAGTTTCCATGAATGGAATAGGTTTCTACCTGTTATCCTTTACAATGAATACAAATTTAAGCATTAAAAGATACATTTTCTAAATCTCTTGGAAATGAGGCTAGATGAAGAGAGTTAAATATATATGAGAAACATTTGAACGATTCTGTAGACGTTCAATGTTTCATTCTACCATCCCTGCCTAATGACCTTTTGAAGCAACATGAGAACTTGAATGAGTATAACATGATGTCTCACCTTTGGTATCTTTTTCTAGAGATGGAGAGACAAGATAGGTTTGATATTTCCAATGAATGTTTTACAACTTTACTTGGAGATTCTATACTATCTAGGCCTTATATAGTCATGATTATTTTCAACATTTAATACCTTGATATGTTATGGATAAAATTACCAGTTGATTTGTGTAAATATCTCATACTTTCATCACATCCCAATACATTATATATATTTATTGTTAATTACAATATGATAAATAATGATTATATTCCTTCATATATTCATAAATTAATTTTCCATGTGGATAAGGATATGGGTTTTGATAAACCAACATTTCGTATAGTGAATATGAAAAGGAAGAAGTAGGAAAAGGGGACCAAGACTTATAATTAGTTTACAGATCTAGAGAATCATTCTTCTAAGAATAAGAAAATCTAAAGGGAAGGAAAAGAAAAGGATGATGTATAATTTTCATGTGGTAGGTCGGGCCAAAACAAGAGGAACTACATCTTGAAGAAAGGGGAAGCCAAAGGTGAAATTATTATCATGTGTAATATTTCAATATCTACACATTGGGTATTAGATGAAGCTATGGGGATCACATTTGTATCCAAATGTATGAACCATTTATATTCTAAAAGTTTTCTTGAGGATAGGTTGATCTGAGAGAAGCTAATGGTTCAAGGATGGATACTCTAGACATTTGTGACTACGAACTTTCATTGCCAACAATAGTGTTTTTTTAGAAAAGATTATTATTATTTTCTTATGGTTACAAAAAACATAATTTCTATATCATTCTTAGATACAGATTGGTTTATTTTCATGTTTTGAAATGAATTTTTTTTTATAAAGAAAACATATGTTATGATATGGAACATTTAAATAATTTTATTTGTGTATTAAATTATTAATAACATGTATTGAAAATTTATAACGAATCATGTTCACACAAATCATACAACACCTATATTTGACCTCAGTTTCCTGGTTATGTAAATGAGAATATTTTCATAAAGCTATATCAAGATGGTTATTTATACTTTTCTGAGCTAAGACCACTTGAATGAGTTCATTCTTATTTATACGGAAAAATGACCAAACCACCATTTGGTAGATTGTGTGAATGGTCTACAGAGATTCTAGGATTAGTACACACTGATGTTTGTGGACCGTTTCCTGCAGAAGATAGGGGTGGACATTATTATTTCACATCTTTTACTGATGAAAGGATTAGATTTTTCTATTCCCACTTATTGTGGTATAAGTCTTTGTCTTATGAAAAATTCATGGAATTCATGAATGAAGTAGAGAATAATAATTGTAAGAAGATAACTAATAATTGATTATATCGTATTGGTGAATATATTAACCAAGTGTTTAGAAACATTATATAGGAGTTTGGGATTGTATATAAACTCACTCAACCATACAAACCATAGTGTAATAGTGTTAGTAAAAGGAGGTACTATACCTTGTTAGAAAAGGTATGGTCGATAATGAGTCATGAAATTATTCAGTTAACATTTTCAGGATATGGATTATGAACTGTGGTATACACATTAAACCGATTACCATTTATGGTTGAAAAAATAATTACTTTTGAATTATGGACTAGAAAGAAACATGTTTTTCCACATTCATGTATGATGGGATGTAATTCATTTGTTAAGGCCTTATTAGGATAAAAACTAGCACCCTAGTTCACTAAGTGTATATTTATAGGGTAACCCATGGAAACAAAGGGATATAACCTATACACACTTTCAGACCAGAAATTTACTATTTCCAGAAAAAAGGTCATATTGGGAGGGTTCACTACCTCATAAAGGATAGTGGGAGAATTATGGTCTTTGATGAAGTTGTTTCCCATGATACATAAGAGCTTGTACAGGAACAGATTCCATCAGTCCCCATAAAAGAAATAGATCCTAAAACACAAGTAATGTGTAAGAACAGAAGATAGTTAAGAGAACCTAAGAGATATGGTTTTACAGTCATTAAAAATGGCGGTTTATTATTGGTTGACAATAAAAAACCTCTATTCTATAAAGACGCATCAGAATGCTCAGAAGCTACATGATGGAAAGAAGCCCTGATTTTTGAAATGGGTTCCATGTATCAGAACGGTGTTTGGGTTATGGTCAATCTGCCAGTTGATGTAAAAAATGTTTGTTGAAAATGGGTTCTCAAGATGAAAATATGCATTGATGTTAAATTAAATACCTTAAAATAATAGCTAGTCGATAAAGGGTTTAAATAGTGTCAATTAATTTAATTTGATGAAACTTTTTCATGAGTTACCATGTTTAAATACATCAAAATTATTCTTCCTATAGTAGATCACAATAACTATGAGAATTGAAAGATGGATGTCAAAACTAATTTCTGTAATGGGATCCTTTGAAAATATGTCTATATGATAAAACTAGAAGGGTTTATGACTGTAGGTGATTAAAAAATGATTTTCAAGTTGTATATATCAATTTATGGATTGAAGAAAGCATCGAGTTCATTAAACATTTCATTATATGAATTATTAAAATAAATTTGTTTATTTAAATATGAATGTGATCCATGTGTTTATAAGAGTTTTATATCTAATATGGTCTTTTTCTTAGTATAATATATTTATAACAAATTACTTATTGGAAATTACATACTATTCTTATCGTCTATTGAGGAATGATAAAATAAATGGTTCTCCATTTAGGCTATAGGTTAAGAAATCTATATTCTACGGATCAAGATCATTCATGATGGAACCATGAGGCTACTTAAACTATGTGAAAGAACAAATGTTTACTAGATACACATGAGCTTTATTATAGAAAAATCCATGAAGGGTTTTGTTCTAGTGTCCCATGATTTAAAACTTTCTAAGAAAATGTGTCATCTACCACAACATGAAAAAGAGTGAACGATTAATATTTTATACGCTTTGGTGAGAGGATCAACATTGTATGCCATGTTATGCACTAAAAATTATTTTTCAATACATTGATCATTATTGGGAGACATTAATAAGATGTAATAGAACAAAATTGGTCTATAGTTAGGCTATGCTTATGTATCAGTGAAGCACAAAATATATGTTTCTAGTGTGTGTATGAGACAATGATATGGTCATCATGTGTTCTACTGAAGATGGTTTTCAGGGAGATCATAATGATATGAAATCAGAATTATGATATGTATTCTATCTTAATTGAGGAGTTGTAAGATAGAAGATCTCAAAGTAGAAAGTTGTCACAGATTATACAATGGAGTCTGGGGATATAGTGGCCTTTGATTTAGACAAGTATTCTATATAGTTTTGGAACATTGTGAAATAGTTTGATGTGGTATATAGAAAAAAAATACCCCATCACCTTGTATTTTGATAATAATCTAGTACTGGATCTTATCAAAGATCCATTTCCACACAAATGGACAAAATATAAACTCTTGAAGTATAACCTCTCGAGGTATCTTCACTAGAGGGGTGAAGTTGAAGTTATAAGAGAACTTACATAAGAGAATTTTGAATACCCATTGAATACATGCCTATCTACGTAAAATAATGAGTATTAAGTTGTATCTAGAATACCCCTTGAATACATGCCTATCTCAATGGGTTCCTTGACATGTTTTTAGATGCAAACCATGGAATTTATCCCACATCACCTAATTCCACCGAGAAAGAGTTCGAGAGGACCACAAACTATGTGTATCTATAATATTAGTTAAATTATATATTATTTAACAAGTTGAATAAATATTATTCCTACATGTGGTATAATATTTATTCATATATGCTTGAACATATGTATTTTATCACCTGTTATTTAAGAGAATATAATGTGGGAATAATATTTAATACATATTTATTTTCTATTTGGTTAATATAATATTTATTTCATTGATGGAAAATTATTTAGTGATATTTATTTAATAAATAAATAGTCATTATTCAAGCCCCGATAAATATTATAGAGGAATGTTAGACCGTGTTTAATGGTATCATGAGAAATAATAAATATTCTTTTTAAAAGGTTGGATCCAAAGCATCAATTTTATTATTAAAGCAGAGACCTCTTTTTTGATTGTGTAGGAGGGGACCCATTACATTTCCCAAAGGCCCAGGGATAAGAAATCCAAATTAAAAGGCCTGATAGCCCATTTTTTGGCCCAAAGGGAACTCCGGTGAATAGTACTGCTACATTACCTGGGCTCCTACTAAAAAATAATAAATAATAAATATTACATGATTAAATAATATTTAATGAATTTCCCATGTTATGCACATTTCGGGAAATTATAATAAAATTATTATCATTTGACATGGGGTTCTGCAGGTGTTAAATATATAATAAGGGTCTATTGTTCTATTATTTTATTTTTACCCTAGTAGTATAAAACCGAATTATATTATTTTATCTAGGAAAATTTTATTTTTTGGGTTTCTCACAATGGAATTAGATAATTTTGTCAGAATATAGAGATATATATTCTCCAATATCACTCCCAAGAAGAGATATAAATCCTCCCCCACCAGATCATGGTTAATGATTTGGAAGCAATTCTCATAGCTATCAATGATGGAATACACAAGTACAAGGATACGTCATACTATCACCCAAAGATTATTTCTGTGATATCTGTAGTTTCATGAAAAATGTTTGGATCACTGCTAAAGGGTATCTTTCCTTCATTCCTACTATGCAATGATGGTGAATCGAGGATCTGTTACCATATCCATCAATGAAGAAATAATTCCATCAAGTTAGTTCTTATATAATTTAATTAATTATATATTATATGTAATTATTGTCTCTATATGGTTCCAATGTGATTCATATTGTCTATCTTTTTTATTCAATTCCATTGAACACATTGTTTATAATTATGTATATATAAGAGTGATCATTGAACATGGAAGGAATGAAATGTCTGGAATCACTTATCGTATGCTTCCACTATGCCCAAAACCTAATGTTGTGACCATTTATATGGGGCGTGTCCCATTGGGTCTCACGAGATATGGTTTCCTTATGAAATCTTGGTAAATCAATGATAGTCCCCTCATGATTATGGAACTATAAACTAGGAATGCATGTGAAGATCTATGGATATGTGGAACAGAATTTGTTATTCCAAAATGGTATTTGATAAATATTTTAAAACAATATTCTTGGTTTCCTTCCTAATGACATGGGATGGTTTGTAAAAATGTTTGGATTTGATATACACTACATTTATAAAATTTAAAACTATTTTATATAAATATAATATAATGGTCAATACTAGTGGTCTGAGATAGGAAGTCGATGGGGGAAAACCTACCAATTTTTATACTCACCCATTTCTTGGGCACTAATGTTTATTTTAAGTAGTGAAATATTGAGTTATAGGTAAATTTATGGTATCCTAGTTCTTTAGTGATGCATATTTCTATTTGAGGCTATATTGTGGAGTTGGAACATGGACCACATTTGGATTTTCTGAGTTTATGACTTTGTTGTTCTGAAGTGTTTTTTGTTTTGGGTTCTTCTTTGCACTTTGGTATTGGTCTTGGTTTCAAATTTATAATCTTATATTGGTTTTTTTGGTTGGATTTATTATATTTGTAACTTTTTTACTTATGAATCATATAGTGCTTTGTTTGGTTATGATAATCCCGGGTTGTTTGTTTTATTTTCAAAGGGAAATTCATCCCCCAATTTTTTTGGAAACCCATGGAATTTATTTTCATCCTTCGGTGTATTAGGAATGTCACCTAAGGCCTAGTAATAAACCCTTCATGTATCAAGAAAATTCGGATGGGAAGGGTATTACATTAATAATATTACTTTTTTAATAAATGGTTTTATTATTTCTAATAAGATTGATAATAAATAGTCCACATTATCCTTGCTAAAAAAATCCCTGATGAAGGATACACCTTTATTAGTAGATATAAAAGTCACCAATATTAACACTTAAAACTAGCAAAAATAAAGGAAACCCTTTTATCATTTATTAGTGTCTAGAACTGTTAAATGATTGTTTAATATTTATGTTTAGCTAGAAAACGACAAATAATAACTTCTACCTATTTTTTCATTGAATCATTTCTTTAACTAATTAATTTTGTTTCCAATGTGGGTATGAATTTTTTCATAGGAAAGTAATTTAATTTCATAGAAGTTTTAATAAATTACCCTTTTTTTGAATATTACTTAATTATAGAGAACAAAATATTTATATATTTACATATACATATTTTTAGACACATACATATATATATAATATTATATTTACACTCAAATTATAATTCTTTATTTAAAAAGTAATGTATATATACATTATATGGATAAATTATATGTATTTTTTATTTTCTGTAAAAAAATTATTATTATCCAACCTAGATGGATGGATATGAATTGAAATAGGATGGATACTAATTCTATTATAAGGAGTATGAATATGGAGTTTTAGAGTTTATCATGAATTCAATAGATCTTCAATATGTCCCTCATCAAATCCTTTGTTCATGTTTATGTTGTTTTTAATCTTGAATAATTCATCTAGATTAGTTGGAAAAACATTTAATTTATCATATAATAGGTAAATGCAAAGAATTTTGAACTGTATATGCAGAAAAATGAATGTACATATTGAAAGTCATGATATTGTGATTGATGGATCCTTTTATTTGGATACTAGTGTAAATGATGAGTAATTTCATATGGAAGAAATAAAATTGAATAATAAAGACGGAGATAATGATTTCCAAAACATGTTTGAGAAGTTAAATATCTATTTGATGTTTTCATTTGATACCTATTGTATGAAATATACAACATTTTTAGCTCTGTTGAAGATATATAAATTGAATGGTAGAAGTAGACAAAGAGACACCACCTTTATAGAACTATTTGGTCCCATGAATGATATGATGCTAGAAGAAAATTATATGCATTTTCAAAAATTAAATTATAAATGTATTATATGTTCAATGGGTATGATATCTGAAAAAATATATGTTTTTACACGTGTTATAATATTGCTTCAGAAGGACCATGAATAATTAAAAAAGATCATTAAGTTTGGCATGGCCTGATACATGAAAGTAGAATCAAATCTATTGAAATTTTTACGGTACATTCCTATTATTCTATTGTTTATATGACCCTATGGATATCATGATACCACTAGAAAATTGATTTGGTATGAAGATATAATAATTGAAGATAGGAAACTATGTTTCCATGAATAATAACCCCAGTCGATGATGGTTGATTATATGGGTCATGAACTGGGAAATAAGCTGAGAAACTTATGTCTGAGATTATATACATGTAGAATGAATCCTTTTGGTATACAATTTATTAATAATAGTAAATGTCTAGTTATATTGGTAAATTATAACATTTCACCATGGATATACATGTAGCACAAATTATTTATATAGTATTTCAATATTTCTAGAACAAAACAACTGGGTAATGATGCATATTTTAATTTAAATCTGTTAATAAAATATCATAAAATTGATTTG
Organism: Viscum album; assembly: GCA_963277665.1. Taxonomy (NCBI): domain Eukaryota; kingdom Viridiplantae; phylum Streptophyta; class Magnoliopsida; order Santalales; family Viscaceae; genus Viscum; species Viscum album. The sequence continues at coordinate 407,798,314 of OY728134.1, read as the reverse complement.
GAATAAAGGTGTTACATTGAATGACACTCATCGAAGTGAATGGTCACATTGAGATCCCTGTTTTATGGGATGAAAAAGTAAATTCCTATATATGGAAATTTGTAAAGTTATAACATTAGTGGAATGTTTTGACGTACTATTTGTGAATAAGATATATACTTGGTTTGTTTGAAACATTCCTTTAGGACAAAGCTTTTAGGATATTTTCCCTATTTACCATGATGAAAAAAATACAAATATTGGATGACATCCTTTGATGGAAATATTGATCAAATTAAAACACCATATCTACTAATGGGAGATCAATAGTTTGAGAGACTAAAATATTGTGACACTATTTTCAGTAAAAACTTTTAGAAAAAATTTTAAAATCATGTTTCAAAAAGTGATCAGTTTTTCTGAAGTACTGTACTGGTATTATTTGTACATAATCCATTTTATTTTTTTCAAAGGTTGGGGCTGAATCCTCAATTTATTATTTAAAGAAAATTCCTTTTTAGACTGGGTAGAGGGAGGCACATTACATAACCTGAAGGCCTAAGGCCATGTGGCCTGAATACAAGGCTTGAAATCCCATTTTTTGGCCAAAAAGACCCCTTAGTGAATAGTATAAATACAGTACTCGCACTGCTACAGTACCTGCTACAGTAGAGCTGCCACTACAGTAGCTACACCAGTCCCTCCACCGCTACAGTGTAGCCGCTACTACAGTTCCACTACTGCTACAGTTCTTGTACATGACCCTACTACACAATCCATTTTCTTTATTTCATGTGTCTTGAAAAAAATGCATTGCATAGTCATATTAGAACATTATTAAATATTCAAGAGAAAACAAGATGGAATTAAAGATAGGTAGGCTATGATTAACATTGGAATAATGGAAGAGTTAGTACTGGTGAAGGGTGAAAGATGAACTTTTCTTCCTCCAACAGCAGACACTATATCCATGTTTGAGAGATGTCAAATTTGTATCTTTCTTATTTATATATATGTAACATTAGGTTATTCAGAAAATAACAAGAATATCTTTTAAAATTATAGTACGATGTTAAATGGTCTAAAATCAAATGATTATCATATTTTAATGCTAGATATAATGGTTGTAGCTTTACATTTCATTCTTCCTAAAAATGAATGACATTCATTAAAATGAATTTTATTCTTTGAAAAATCCATATGAAGTAAATTTATTGACTCGGTGATGTTTCCAATCATGAATAACAAACATTTTGTCATATTGTGTGTGTTCAAGATGTTCTTACCGGCTTTATTATTTGATATAATGGTTCAATTGATGGTTAACATAGTTATAGTAATTCAACTATGTGGTCATGTAAATTTCAGATGGATGTAACCCATTGAATAGTATATAGAGATTTTGAAAGAGTATGCCAATAATCAAATTTAGAATGAAATTTGTATTGAAGAGAAATATATTTTCAAAGGAAATATTGAATTCTATACCAATTACCCATTAGATGTTGATAGAAATGGTCTCTTAAAATATCATTGTAGTGGACGTCCTATAAGAGAAAGTAATTTGTAAAGAGATTTTGTTACAATTACCATTACAGAGAAAGAGAATGATCACCTTAACATTTTACATAACAGTGCAGAGGACGTTCAATAAATTCAAGCCCATAATGTAATTAATAAACATTTTAATCCATTAAGGTCTGAAATATGGATATATAATTAAAATAATCCATAGTTTATAGTTTGGTTTTAGGAATATTTTTAAACAGAGTATTTTTAATTTTAAGATTCAATTGCTGAATGACTTGATGAATGGCCAGAGGACATAGTGTAAATGTATTATCTTATACTATTAATATAGTTATATGCTATACAGTCTATACAAAGGAATAAGTTGGACATAGTGAAATGAAAAATAGTTGAGTTATGCAAGTAACTAAAGAGATTTACATATCTCATTTAAAGGATTAATAGAAAAAATAAATTTAATACATCATACATTGACGTCATAGAATAATTATACGGGTTGGATTATACAACATTTCAAGTATGATTTTCAATTGGAAAAGTTTTTAAAATATGACTGCAAATAAAATCTTTTAATTGAGATTGGTGGAAGTTAATTTTAGTAGGGAAGGGAATCACGATGTTCCATTCATAATGGAATCATACACAATTCATATATTTTATGTCCCAAACCATTAAATAGATAATGATCAATTTTTCTCTTATAGACTAATATATTATTTGGTTCAGATGAAAAATCTAATATGTTTTACAATTTAATTAGAAGATCACAATAATTAAAAGTGTTATCAATACAGATAGTGTAATGTAGTCAAGATTGAGCCAAACTAGTGTTTTTGGATACTCATTAGAGGATGCAGATACATTCAACATTTTATAGAAAGCAATGATTTTAATGAATATGTGAAAGTGTTTTTTCATATACTATACATTTACTCAAAATATTATATGTTCTCTACTAAATTTATATAATCTAAATAATATGTTTAATTACTCATGTAGATAATGACTTATTCACTTGATAATGTTATCTACCGTGAGTAAAAACACACTATCATTGTTTAAACTAAAACATTTCTAGGGGATGAAATCACATGGATAAAAAATAAGACTATTTTGGTATCTCCATGTCAACAAAAGTTATCGATGCAATTTGAAAAGGTGTGAAATTTTTGGTTCGATGGAATCAATGTGGCCAACCTGCTAACCCAACAAGTTAATGTTAATTAGTAACATTATTGTCACAACTCAAATTCATTTGCCAATTAATATAAATATATGTAAAAATTCAATTTCTACATTGTGAACAATCATTTGGGAATATAATGGTGTAATGTTATGATATACTTTATCGATTTCACTAAATATTTATCTAATGAAACTTTTATATACTTTTCATTATTATATATATATTTGTGTGTTTGTGTGTGTGTTTTGTTAATTTTAGATGATTTACATACGAAATTTGTATTCATGGTTGGTAGAACAGCTCATAGATCCTTTAATAAACATTTGATAAAGTAGAATCTTAGTGATACAATGGGTAAGTAAACCCCTACCCACCAACTATGTATGAGCACAATATAACCCAAGAATCATGAAAGTATTTCATTATTCACCAAGATCAGGAATCATTTTAGGTGTAATTTAATTGGTAAATTTATATTTAATATTATATATTTTATCCACATATTTTTGAAATTGTTATTTTATGAAATAGAAATGTTGTACTAAAGATAAGAGGCATTCATCAAAACCAATGCACCTATACCATAATGCAAGGATATGGTATTCTTTAATTTAAAATAATGTATGTATTTTAAAGGACATTAAATGTGTTATTTTATATGAAACAACATATGTTTCCTTTTTATATGAAAATTGATGAATCAGATTCCAATGAAATTTCCATCACACACCATGTGATATAGAATGAGTACTACGTAAATAAAGAGGGAAAACTAGTAGATTAAAACCCAAAAGAAGTATGAGAATAATCTATATGTTTGTCATCATAGTAATTTTTATGATTTTAAAAGTATTAGAAACAGTATATTTGTATGTTTGTATTTTTTATATTTTATAGACCCAATAATATTCACCAAATATTCTAAAAAAACAAATTTTTGTAGCTTTAAAGCATCCATGAAAAGATTTCATGTTTTAAGTACAAATTTTTAGGTTTCAACTAAATCATATTTTGAGAATACATAGCCACAAGGAGATATATGTGAAATAATGAAATGTCTTGGGGATGAAATAAATGATTTAAAATGTATTATTGTCTCTTCTAGTTTGGAAGACCAATATATGTGATAGGATCAAACAGAACAATTATTTGAACAATGATTGGTATATGAAGATCGAGATGACCCCATTATCATGGTGGCCATCAATTCCCCTCAACAACCTACCATACATATGGAAATAAATTTATTTCATTACACTTTCATTTAAATGTTAATAAAAAACTACTAATAAATTTATATTACTATAGTTTTATCTATTGAAATTGTATGCGATATATATTTATCATCACCCTACCATAATCGTGGTTTGAGTGGTAAGGTGCATAATATACATAGAGAAATTTTTATAATTAAACAACTCCAATAAGTTCCCATGCAAGTGGGTATTGAAGAACACTATTAGTGTGGGGTGACTGGTCTGTTCCTCATAATGTTTTGGAATTCAACATTGTCCATTGTTCTACTAGATCTTTTAAAGCGTAGTCCATTAATATTACAATGATACATGGTAATGATGAAGTGTGTAGATAAATGTTTTTTTCAAATGAAAACCATTTAATAGTTGATGAAAAAATTTCTAAAATGAGGAATGGTTTTATAGATAGATAAAATGAAGGGGATACATATGGTAACCTGAAGTCAATCTAGTTGTTCAACCATGAAAATAAAAGAACCTTTACTAAGAACCATCACCCCAGTAGTTCCACTACCTAATTTATTAACCTTACATGTTCATGTGAATACAAAAATCATATTTGGAATTGTATCAAACATTGAATATGAAGAAGAAATAATTGGTTAGTCCATTATAGAAGAAATTGATATTCAGATGGAGTGACTTGGGGTTTTCCCTATAATATGTTGGAATATTTCTAAGAATACATCTAGAGCTAGGCGAGAGCAAGGAATGTGATTCCATGGCCTGGAGTGCCTGAAATAAATTTTATAATAATATTAAATATTTTTATACTATACACGAGGCATAAATAGGGTATCACTCAAATTGAATCTCATATAAGAAATACAATGCCACATTTGTGTCTGGAGCGTGTCATTTACCATAGGTGGGGTATAAGTTTTGTCATAGTGTGCCTGCCATAGAAAAGGATATTGAGGGATTTTCTGTAAATAAAATAAATTAATTTAATTATGATGATGGCTCAAATAACTCCAGAATAGTTTCCCATATTGAATTTATGAGACCGATGTATAGTCTGGAAAGTTAATTTTACCCTCGATGTTACATAATTTTGGCCTGCATCGGGTGTCAGGTCAAAGGTGAATCGAGGCTGGGGTGTTAAATGGTGGGATTTTTATTTAATTTTTAAAAATAAATCATATCCTCCATCACCTATCCCTATTTGATGAACCCCCTATCCTCCTCCCTTCTTCATCGACGAAGCATCTAAGTCAAGTGAAGAGGTGTCGTTGGACTCTGATATTGACGATGATCGCTCCGGGATCGTGCAGCAGCAGCAGTGAAGCATGGATCTGGCCTTAAAGCATCAGTGTTTCGTTTTGATGTGGTCTTGATATGAGGGATGCATTTTATTTAGAGCTCCTTGAATCAAACATATCTTATGTGTCTGATGTCTGACTGACACAACGTCAGCGTCTTTGAGACCCTGAATTTAATTTACAATTTTGAAGTCTAATTTTATGTTCCAAAATCAAAATCATGGTGTGGGGCCAATGGGGCCTAGTTTGGTCATTTGAGGTGAGACATTGCTTTTTCACCAGTTATCCAATTTGGACTAATGGGTAATTTATCCCATGTATTTTTCCATGAATTTATCAATGGAATAATCCATTTGATGTGATCTAGGATAGAGGTGTGGGCCCCATGAGGACACATTGCGGAGAATAGTACACTTTCCTTCTTTTTTCTATTTTGGGTGAGTAGATAGCATATCTTGCCTGTTATTCTGCATAAAACATGATGGTGGCCATAGTTTGGGCCTAGGAGACATGGTGTATAGGGGATGACATGTTGGTATCTAGGGTTAGCAATGTTGACCAGATGGGTTGTGTGGGACCCCCTAGTCTCTTTGGTGATGTTACAAAAAGATGTATTTAGTGGTTCCCCCTAATATTGATTGATGATGACTAGATGGGTTGAGTGTCCACCCTAGTCTATTTACTTTTATGCTTTTTGTATCATGTCCCCTTCACTGAAAAGTTACCCCTCTTTGGATTCTATGCATATATGTAGTGTAGTGGTACTGTCCTACCATTTTAGGGAGTGAGTTACCTGTTTGTGGAGTGGTGATCTTCAACTATGTAAGGGAGTGGGCTTAGGTTTCCACTTTGCAGACTGAGTTTATTTAGTCTAATTCAACTATAGACATAATATATTTGGAGCATGTATCACCCCGAGGGTCCCAACACAATCCTCATGTTCCATAATATTTCCCCAGTAGAGTTCTCAGAATTGGGGTGACCAACATTTACGAAGGCATCGTGTAGAGAACCAAACATTAAATATATAGAAATTACCTTACTTTTGAAGAATACTAAATACATAAAAAATAACTGACACCCAAAGACCATATTATTTTAGTGTCATTGGATACTCGAAACATAATCTTCTAATCATGGTGAAATATCTTCAACATATCCCATAAATATCTTCCTCTTTTGTTTCCTTTCCTAAAACCTTTCTTTATATCCTGGGGGAAAGAAAACATAAAAAGGGTGAGCTCAAATGCTCAGTAAGGGTAAACATGGAGAACATAAATACAATCCATAAAACTTTTCATGTAAAAACGTGAACATAAAACATCAAAATATTGAGCAATGACATAAATCTTGGCAGTACATAAGGAATAGATCTTAAAGGAACATTAATCATGGTAAAATAGCATTGGAATAAAACATGTAATTGTTGCAAAACATTAATCGCATGATACAATTTCCATAGTAGAAAAGGCATTGCTACCAAGACAATCAAAGTGGACAAATCCCACTACTGAACTGGGTTTAATTTCCATTCCAGTGCTGTATTACTGAACCAGATTCACTTTCCGTTCCAGCCATGTCTATCTCATGAGATATAAATATTTACCCAATGCATTGGAGGGAGATAAAGGTATAACCCATCTCATAATGAATCATTCTTATGTGTGACACAAAATTAATATAAATCATTCATCATAACCTAATGAATAAAATGGGTTTCATAAACATCATCCCATCATAACATAATCCACAAAAAACAAATGGATATCAATTTATAATAAGAAAAATAGAACCATGTAAATAATAGAGACATTATACTTGAAACATAAACATATTAAATAATGTCATCTTAGATGGAAAATATTTTTGATAAGACACTTGAAATGAATCCTTGAGGTAGATATCATTTCTTCTTCAAAATCATTTTCTTTTCACAAAATTCCATGCAATTTTAAAACAAAATTATTTTATTGAATATAATCATGAAATCTTGTAGAGGAATCTTTATGAAAATAAGGCATTATGAAACCATAAATCCATTAATTCCTTAAAAGTTAAAAAACATTCTTCTCATAGTTTTTCTAGAAAAGTCAAAAATTATCTCATACTGAAAACGAAAAAAGAATCCTTTCATAACTTTTACTAAAAATTCACCATTAAGTAAAATTGGATTTAAAAAATTGTATGAGGATAGAATTAATATTACATATTGAGGAAGCATGTATGGGGATGATAAATATTCCCCAGTAAATTCTGAAGTATAAACAATCTCATATAAAAATTGAGATTGTGAGATTTTCCCTTACATTATGTCCAATTTCTCTAGTATGTGTCTGAAACTCCTCTTCTTTGACACGCCTCTTCTAAACCTCCTATTAGGGCACTAAAGATTGTCTTTGAAGAATACAAAGACCTCTAGTATGTTTCTAGGGAAGTGGAGAAGAGAAATGGATAGGGTTTTGCTGAGTTTGAGGGCTCAAAATGTTGTGAGGTGGATAGGGAGGAGGTACCCTTTTATAAGGGAGGAGATGGGCACTTTTGGAAACCTCAAAAAAATATTAATTTATAATAATTTAAAAACCCTCTAAAAAACCTCCAAAAATGAGTCAATTTGAATATGATATGAGATAGGGTTTAAATATCATCAACCAATAAAATTTAGACAAGTTTGGAATTTATTTAAAACCTTATCAACTTGATTTATCCTTATTTAATCCATTTAATTTTATTTGTGGTAATGATATTCTAAATTTTAAATTGTCATAAATAATTACTTATGTCTTGTGAATTTTCCATATTTAGATAATTTATGACATTTTAGACCATATAAATTTCAAATAAAAATGTTTTTAATTTTTTTGTGATTTTTAAACAACTTAATAATATGTTATTTTTATAAAATAACAATAGTGTCAATTTTTACACTATTCATTTATTTGAATTTAAATAAAATAAACACAAAGAATATATTCGAAACAAAATGTTAAATATGTTTCTAAAATGTCATATTTATATATAAAATTCGTGGAGCATGTTATTTAGTTCATATACTATTTATTTTAATATTTTTAAAACCCTTTATTTGATATTTCTCTTAATAAAATAATTACTACCACATTTTTTTATAATTATTTAATATACTTATTTTTTGCGTAAAACATAAAAAAATACTATGATGAATATAAATCTACTATATTTCATAAAAATACTTTTTTTTAATTAACCATCTAAAATGTCAATCTTTTAAAATGTTATGTTTATTGAATCATGAAGGTGACAACTTTGACATCATTTAAAAAAATAATATAAGTGTAATAATCACTTTTATAAGGCTTAAAATGGTCAAAAATTACATATTTTTATGCTTATGGTTTATATATACACGACCAAAATGTTTTGGTATGGTTTGTGGGCCTTTTATGGGTATTATTAGTTTAATAAAATCGATATTGGTGATTTTTCACCAAATAAATACTTTCTGCATCACTAATGTATAAGCTATTAAGGTAATTATATATTTCATAAAAATTAAAAAAATTACCATGAAAAATAAAAACATATTAGATTTAAAATGAGTATTTATAATCAAATTTATATTCTGTATAACCTTATATTAAAAACAATTTAATTATTGAAGTTTGAGTGAGACATAATTCATTTTCTTTATGTAAAACAAGTTAATGGTCTTCATCACATCCAACTGGGTTCTAATAGATTCGATTTCGACCCAAATATTTTTTAGAGAGAAATATAATCATCCAATTATATTAATACAAGTTTTAGGTTAATTTTAAAATATTATTTTTACCCATAATTACATGATTTACCTTTAATTGTGGTAAATAAAATTAATCATAGTTACTATTCATAATTCCCTAAAAAAGTATCCTATTAAAATAATTTGGACCTACTGATTCCAAATATGGAATCCATTTTTCCAAATTCAAAATACATAAGTTGCAGTATTTAATTTAAAATTAATCCCGTTGTTGAGAAAATTGGTTTTTAAAGTTAAAACATTGCAAATGATTAAAATGTTTTTACCTTTGAATTCAATGTAAAATAAATGATAATGACTTAAATTATATTAAATTGTAAAAATATATTCTATTTATACATTAAAACCATTAAATATTATATTTTAACCATATAAATTCTCTTGATGAAAAAGTAATTTAAAATTAAAATTCTGTGCCTTTTACTATTCATCGAAATATGAACGTTATCAGAAAAATATCAAAACTTTGTCCGACGTAAATTTTTATATCCTGATTCACAAGAATACATTTATTTTTTAAAATTTAACTTACAAACTTGTTAAAAATTAGATTTAAAATGGGTTCTCCATCAAAAGGCGACAAAACTGCATTTTTTTTAAAATAGTTATTTTAACCAAAATAATTATATTGTTCTCATAACATGATCTATAAAATGTGTGACAAAAATTATAATGTTATAAAATTCAAAATTTAGTTAATACTATTCATAACATCTTGTTCATAATAATGTTATAATAATATCTCGTTTATTGAATCTCGAAATTGCCTACAACACACGTTATCGAGGAAGGTCTCTCTTGCATATAATGCATGCCAAGTCTGGGTTGAATTTAGGGAAATATTCCTTTGGTGTTGTGTATAAAATACTCAATATATAGTTCAGTTATACATTGATAAAAATCTATACTCGATGTTGTGCAAAATTAATTTTATTCAGAAGAACTTGAAATTCACAAGCCAAGAATAGTGTTCCGTATACTGCAAGCTAATACGGTGTTGCGTATAGTGCAAGCTAATCATGGGGAAGCATACAACAAAATAAGTCAAAGAAATTATAAAGAATAATTCTCATAAAATCTCAGGGTTTTACATTCTACCCCCCTTAAAATAAATTTCTCCCACAAAATTCGCCTGGGTTATAAATGGTTTCCTAAATGAAAGTTTCTTTAATAGAAACCCATGTCGTAAAAAGAAATACTAAAACATAATTTTAAAAAGGAATGTTAGAAAAATAATGGATACCCAATGTAACTCATCATTGTATTTCCACAAATGATAAAATAGGTGGAAATAAGGATAGGGAAGAGAAATCTAACCATTAAGTTCTGATTGAGAGTGTTAGAGAACATGGCTATGAAAAATCCAAAATTCACAAAGCCATAAATTTTTGATGATATAAGATACCATTTGATTCATCAGATATGAGAGTTCTAGGACAACATATTTGGTTTTAAAGATAATTTCCCTAAAGTTGATGAATTTGTACATAAGGAGAAATACTTACTTGATTTCAGTGTAATATCATTGTTGGTCATTCCATGAATAATTTACACTTCATCACTTATTTAAGAAATGAAGTTGAATGTGTCATTCAAGAAGTTTTAGTAGATCATGCGATAGAATTATAGGTCATTCCATCCATCTCTATCACCAAAACCTGTTATCACAAGATATAAAATATACATAAGTCCATCTATGCTGAGATTAATCGTATATGGTTCCTAAAATCTAATTATACTTTATCTATCATACCTCTTAAAAAAAATTAATCTATACTAAACAAGGACTTCTTGTAGGCCAGTGGTAGGTGATAAAGACATGTCATACTTCGGTTGAGGGTTCGATTCCTGCAACCTTGTCTGACGCGACGGTTTTTGTCTCATCCTATAAGTTGTCCTTTCTCTAAAACTACATTATTATGACATTTATGCAATAATATCAAAAAACGTTTTAGCCTTAAACAATACTCACTTATGTCCAACATAATCCATTCCAACATTTAGGCTTATCCAAAATACTTCTGTCCAAAATAATAGTATAAATAAAATGATTACAAGAAAGGTCATCTACCAAGCATGTGAATACCATCATTTATCTCCCATAAATCATAAGATATATCTTGTTGGTCACATTCCAAACATTTGAATACCTTAATAATATATTCTCTTGAAACATGAATTACCATATAGACTTAGTGATAACCTGAATGTTGTCATAATTTAACTCATTCCACAAACCAAAATCCCCAAAATTCTATATACTCAATCCATGATATCACTCTGTCCTTACATCAATCAGGAGCTCATTAATACAATCAAACATATTATTTTCTCTTTATCGCTTCATTATTCTCATATCATCTACTTTAATAAAATATCTCAATCACTTTTCATGGTTAATGGAACCATATTCTTAAGGAAAACCACAATGGACCAATATATAGATATTCCAATATACCATAAAAGCACCTCAAAAAAATTATTCTTTAATACCAATACATAAACACATCAATCCATCCTCTTCAATGATTGTTATTGAATAAGTCCTTCCTTGATTTAGAAGTAACCTCTTAGGTAAGGGCATTGATTTGGGTAATGCCCATGTTCTCCATAGATAAGACATTAAACTCCATATCAGGTTGTCACTCTATGACCCTTCTCCCCACATAGATAACATCTTCCTCTCCATTTGATTTATTAATCAAGGTTCTTCATCCCTTCTTTAGAAATCTCAATCTTCCTTTCTCTATGCTCCTCACTATGCAAACATGCATAAAATTCAATCTTCCTCTTATTCTATGAATTAGAAATACCACTAATGTTCACATTGTTAATCATATATCGCGATGAATGATTCAGCATAATCAAAATATCTTTCGTTCTAGGCATTAAGAAATTTCGTTGCTCATAGTCACCAATTTGTCCATTGGGTTCAATGTTGACCCAATTCCTTCTGGTTCCCTCTATTGACAAAAACCAAAAACCACGGTGTGAGAAACATTTAAAATAACTAGGAACCACATAATCATAAAAAGTCTAACTTATCACACATTTTTTAATCCAGGACACCTTAGTTTCACCCTAGGTTATGCATGATCATCATCATAATTCTGGGACTATAAACTATACTTATACTAAACCTTAGCTACATCCCTAGACATACCTTAGAAATATCTCTAGGGATCTCACTAATGTTTTCACATCCTAGTTTCCAAAGGATAACTAAACCTTCACACTGATACCAACTATTGAGACCCAAACATGACGTATATAGACATTACATTAATTTTGAGGAATACTTAATAAATTACAAAAACAAATGCCCAAAGACCGTATTTTTTTAGTGTCTTTGGAAACTTGGAACATAATCTTATAATAATGTTTAAAGATCTTCAACATCTACCATGATGATCTTCCTCTTTTGTTTTCATACCTAAAACCTTTCTGTATATCCTGGTGAAAGGAAAAGCTAAAAAGGGTGAGGTTAAATGCTCAGTAAGGGTAAATATAGAGAACATAAAAACAATCCATAAACATTTTCACGTAAAAACATGAACATAAAAAATAAAAATCTTGATCAATGACTTAAATCATGGCAGTACATAAGGCATTTATCATAAAGGAACCTTAATCATGGTAAAATAGCATGGGAATAAAACATGAAATTGTGGAAAACCATTAAGCACTTGATATTATTTACATAGTAGCCATGGAATTTCTGCCAAGACAATAATAGTAGACAAATTCTTTTACTGAACTGGGTTTACATGTCGTTCCCGCCCTGTATTACTGAACCAAATTAACTTGTCATTCTAGTCATGTCTATCTCATGAGATATAAATCTTTACCCAATGCATTGGAGGGAGATAAAGGTCCCACCCATCTAATAATGAAATTATTCTTACGTGTTCCACAAAATAAACATAAATCATTTATTATAACCCAAAGAGTAAAATGGGTTTCTAAACATCATCCCATCATAACATAATCCATATAAAAAATGGATATCATTTTTTTATAAGAAAAATAAAACCATGTAAATAATGGATTCATTATACTTAAAACATAAACATATTAAATAATTTCATCATAGATAGAAAATAGTTTTGATAGAACACTTGAAATGAATTCTTGAGGAAAATATCATTTCTTCTTCAAAATCATTTTCTTTTCACAAAATGCCATGCAATTTTAAAAGAAAGGGATTTTGTTGAAAATAATCATGAAATTTTGAAGCAAAAAATTCATAAAAAATAAGGCATTATGAAACCATAAAATCCATTCCTTCCATATAAGTTAAAAACATTCTTCTCATACTTTTGTAGGAAATGTCAAAAAGTATCTTGTACTGAAAATGACAAAAGATTCCTTTCATATCTTTTACTAAAAATTCACCAATATGTAAAATTGGATTTAAAAAATCTTAGGAGGATAGAATTAATATTTCATGTTGAGGAAACATGGATGTGGATGATAAATATTCCCTAGTAAATTTTGATTTATAAATAATCCCGGATAAAAATGATACTGTGAGATTTTCCCTTACCTTATGTCCAATTTATTCAGTATGCGTCTGAAACTCTTCTCCTTTGACGCACCTCTTCTAAACCTCCTCTTAGGGCACAAAAGATGGTATTTGAAGAAGACCAAGACCTTTAGTATGTTTCTAGGGATGTGGAGAAGAGAAATAGATATGGTTTGTCCGAGCATGAAGGCCCAAAATATTGTGAAGATGTGAGGGGGGAGGTACCCTTTTATAAGGGAGGAGAGGGGATCTTTTGGAAACCTAAAAAATATTAATTTAAAATAAATTAAAACACAGCATAAAAACCTCCAAAAATGACTCAATTCTATGATGAGATGATATAGGGTTGTAATATCGTCGACCAATAAAATTTTTACAGGACGAGAATTTATTTTAAACCTTATCAACTTGATTTATCCTTATTTAATCCATTTAATTTTATTTGTGGTAATAATATTATAAATTTTAAAATGTTATAAATAATTACTTATGTGTTTTAAATTGTCCATAATTGGATACTTTATGACATTGTAGACAATATAAATCTTAAATTATAATTTTTAAATATTTTTGTAATTTTTAAACAATTTAATAATATGTTATTTTTATAAAATAATAGTACTGTCAATTTTGACACTATTCATTTATTTAAATTTAAATAAAATACACACAGAAAATGTATTCAACTAGAATATTTAATGGGTTCCTAACATGTCATATTCATCTAGAAATCTCTTGGATCATTTTAATTAGTTCATATAATATTTATTTTAACATTTTTAAAACCATTTATTTGATATTTATCTTAATAAATTAATTACCACAACATTTTTTGAATAATTATTTTATTATAATTATTGTTTCATAAAAATTAAAAATAAAATACTATGATGAAAATAAATCTAATAGTTTTCATAGGAATACTTTTAGAAGAATTTATCTTCTAAAACACCGAACTATAAAAATGTTATGTTTATTAAATTATGATGGTGACAACATTGAAATCATTTAAAATAAAATAATATAAGTGTCATGATCACATTTATAAGGCTCCATATTGTCACAAATACGGAATTTGGATGCTTATGGTTTATATGTACATGAATAATAAGTTTTGGTTAAGTTTTTGGGCCTTTTATGGGTATTATTAGTTTAATAAAAACTGTATTATTGATTTTTCACTAAATAAATAATTTCTGCATCATTAATGTATAATCTATTAAGGTAATAGTATATTTCTTAAAAATTAAAAATAAATTACCATGATAAATAAAAACATATTTTCTTTAAAATGAGTATTTATAATAGAATTTATATTATGTATAACCTTATATTGAAAATAATTTAATTCTTAAAGTTTGTGTGAGACATATTTCACTTTCTTTAAATAAAATAAATCAATGGTCTTAATCACACCCAAGTGGCTTCCAATAGATTCCATTTAGACCCAATTATGTTTTAGAGAGAAATATAATCGTCCAATTATATTAATACATGTGTTAGGTAATTTTATAATATTATTTGTACCCTAATTACCATATTTACTTTTAACTGTGGTAAATAAAATGTACCGTAGATACTATTCATAATACCTAAAAATAAAAAGTATAATTTTAACATAATTTGGACCTAATGATTCCAAATATTGAATCAGTTTTTCCAAATTCAAAACACATAATTTTCAATATTTAATTTAAAATTAATCCCATTGTTGAGAAAATGGGTTTTAAAAGTTTAAACATTGCAAAAGATTGAAATGTTTTTACCCATGAATTCAATGTAAAATTAATGATAATAACTTAAATTATATTAAATGATAAAAATATATTCTATTTATACTTTAAATCAATTCAATATTATAATTTGACCATATAAATTATCTTGATGAAAAAAGTTGTTTTTAATTAAAATTTAGTGTATTTTCACTATTCTTGAAAATATGAATGTTAGCAGAAAAATATCAAAAATTTATCCAAAATAGATATTTATATCCTAATTCACAAGAAGATATTTATTTTGTAAAATTGTACTTTTTAAATTGTTAAAAATTAGATTTAAAATGTGTCTTCCATCAAAAGGCAGCAAAACTGCATTTTTTTAAAAATACTTATTTTACCAGAAAATTTTATTTTGTTCTCATACCATGATCTAGAAAATGTTTAAGATGAATGATAACTTTATAAAATAGAAATAGTACTCAATACTGTTTATAACAGCTAGTTCATAATAATATTATAATAATATCTCTTTTAGTGAAACTCGGTATTAAGTACAACACACGTTATCGATGAAGGACGCTCTTGTGTGTAATGAAAGCCAAGTTAGGGTTGTCTGTAGGTAAAGATTCCTTTGTTGTTGCGTATATCAAACTCAAAATATAGTTCAGTTATACACTGATCAAAATCTATACATGATGTTGTGTAAAACTAATTTTATTCGAAAGAACATGAAATTCACAAAACGAGAATATTGTTGCATATAATACAAACTAATATTGTGCTGCGTATAGTGCAAGATAATCATGGTGAAGCATACAAAAAAAGACAAAAAATAAATTAAAAATAATAATTATCATAAAATCTCAGGGCGTTACACATCGATCCTCTACCCAAGATGTTCCAGTAGGGGATGATGCCCCAGTGAGCTATAAGAGATGACCCTATAGTTGTGTATCAATATCTCCCCTTTCAGATTTCCATGGAATTTTTCGACAAGTTATAGGGTAGGGATTGTGGTATCTTTATGAGTGATTGTACATGGGTAATGATCCCTTATCTGAGAAAAATGGTCTCCAGGGTGTCGAATTGGGTTCATACTGTTTCCTCAGCATATTCAGGAATCGATGTGACCAACTCCAAATGGGAGCTAATCCCCAGCTAGCTGAGTTATTTTTGATTTGGGTTGCTATGTGATACCCCTTTATATGTTCCGTGTTCCATCTAGGGTTTTAGTTTTCCCTAGTGGACCCTGGGTGGGATCCCATGCCTAAGGAGTTTGAGGTAGTTTTAGTCACCATGTGACTTATTCCATGGTGTTTTCCATCAACCATTACCTTACAGACATGTATCATGAGGGTTGGCTGGGTGTGCCATTTTTTCATTTTACTGATGGAGTGTCACCTCTCGGTGGAGTGAAATATGGGATAATGAGGTTGCCTCATCGACTTTGAGTTTTAGGTTCTTTTCCCCTTAAGTTTTAAGAGATATCTCGGATGGATGGGCTTTTGTTTCTGCCACGATGGTCGGTACCTCATGAGATCATTGTGAGTGTTGTACTGGAACCTCAAGTCATTTATCGTGGATAGCTCATGGTCATAACCATGAGACTTGGAGATGAGTATATCAGGGTGTGTTGTGGGTTTCTCTGTGGCATGTGTCTTTTAGTTGACATGCCATGGACATCGAGCTGACTAGTCTGGTATTGCCGAGGATGGTCTCAAGATGGAGCTTCTCTATTTTTTGTGTTCCCTCCGGCTAGGCTGAGTTCGCTGGGGAATATCAATTACTCCTTCGTTGGTTTGGGGGTTTTGGGGTGCCTACTATGTATTCTTATACTCACCCTAGCATGGGATGTGCCTGCACACGCCTTGTGTCTTGTGCCGACTGCATGTCCATCGATGGAGTCCCAGATGAACCTTGAGTAGGCAGAGTGTAGTAGGTGTACTAACTAGGTTTTTCGTTGGAGATTGGATGAGTATCTTCCTAGTTATTTTTTGATATCAACCCCCTCCTTCTGAGAAGATTGGATTCTTTTGGAATTTTTCTTTTGATGGGCCCTATATTTTCCCTTTTTGTACTTCTGTTTTACTATGGTTGGGATAATTCAATTCATGAATTTCTGTTTAGTTATATATATATATGATCTATTTAATGGAGGTTTGTGTTGGGTGAATGCACACATGTATGATTGTCTTGGGCCTCCCATTTTTGTTATATCCTACTCAGCATTTTTCGGTAGCCCCTGGACTAGTGGAGGTGGTCTTGGGGAGTTGTAGATTGAGCCTCGTTTGGCCGGGTTGTGACAAAATGGTATCAAATGAGGTTCCACCTTGGGGAACTCAGAGTATATTTGGTGTAGTTTTGATATTGGTTTGGGTTGCATCATAGCAGTGTTAGGATATATCGAGTTCATCTATAAGGGTAATGAATCCATTATTGGTGCAGCGACCAACATATTCATTCACTAGGGCTCTGATAACCTGACTTTCGACTCAAGACATTGAGAAAAATTTAATAAGAAAACAATGGTACAGGCATTATACAGGACTGGGTTTTGTGTTTTCCCGTATCCTTTTTGAGTCATAACCATAGATATACTCTTTGGTCATGGTTCCTCTTGATGTTACTTAAAGATTCTGCCACTATGATAGCCATACTTGGCTTCACGGAAGGATTTTGGTGATGATCCACCCTGAGTAAAAGCTTTAGAGTAGGTTACATGTTTTGAGGCTTGAACTCAAGGTGGTTTTCCCATTGATCCACCACTTTTCAAGTAGCTGTTTTTTCCGGCAGTGCAGGATGGAGATGTGTACATGCTGAATGTGATTTACGAGTTCCACATGTAGTGACCTTTTAGGTACGATGGTGATCCATGCCCTAGGAAGTTGTTGACTCGCTCGAGGTAGTCACTCGAGTTTTCCGCTTAGTAAGGACACCTCCAGATCAGATGGTGGTCCATGTGGTGAGCCTTCTTCATGGTTTGTCTGGGTGATGGTGGAGTCTGGTGATACAGTCAGATGAAAAGGAGAGACTCACTTGGATAGAGTTTGAGCAGCTCTTCAAAGATGAGTTCTATTATGTCTCACCACTGTCAGTGTAGATCCAGGAGGTTATAGAGCTTTAGCAGCAGGGAATGACTATATAAGAGTGCTCATATGGGTGTTAAAGAAATATTTCTCTATTTTTTTGGATATGGTTTGATACATGTTCTTTAGGGATTGGACCTATGAGATGGGCCTACACAGAGACATGTAGGAAGGTGTGGTTTCTTTGAACGTTCCGAACTATACTAGAGTGTTGGAGCGGGCCTTGGTGGTGGAGAGTTTTGTGGATGAGCAGACTCTGAATGTCAATACTGGGAATGTGGGAGACGAGACCATGATAGATCATTTGGTATCTGGTAGCTGACGACAAGATCAGGGGTTTATACATGCACAACGTTTTAAGGGGAGACCGCAAGATGGAGGATCTGAGTCTCAAGGCTCATAGGGATCTCTGGCTAGTTTTGGTTAGCATATGGAGAGGTGGTTTTATTCTTGATACTATAGGTGACATCTTTATAGATATTTTCTAACCCGATATGCTTCTGAGATGTAGTCGATCGATAGATCACCTTGGTAGAGGCAGCCTCTCGAGTATGGAGGTCTGTATGGTGGACGATGGGGCGACAAAGCTGGTGCAGTAGTATGAGGTGGAAGATTGTATAAGTTTCAACAACCCCTACCACCAGGTGGTCTACGCCTAGCTTAAGGAGATGGAGGGTGGGGATGTGGACAACTACAGGCATCAGAGGCAATGGACCCAGAGGCTCTCCTGATGGATAGAGGTACATTGTGTGTCCTTTCTACATTAGCCAGTAGTTTTGATAGACACTATTAGGTTGTACTCTTTCCGTTCCATATAATTCTAGAGGCTTGTTCAGGTCATTGGTAAGACCCTGTGTGTGTGTTATTTTACATGCTTCAAATTCATTAGGAAGAGGGATCCTTCCCCCACCAAGAAACATTTTCTGTGACATAATTAAATCTGTGTGGGAAAGTCATTACTTCCCATAGTAGATAGTATAGTGACCCAACATTTATTAAATTAATTTTACTTCATTTTACTGATTAAAAAAATTACACATCTAGGATCCAAAGTTATAGTGTCTTGGGAAAACTATGACCATACATATCATTTACAAAACAAAAAATTCTATTTAATTCATTCTTCTCTAGATTTTTATTGGATATTGAATTCCCCTTAGAATATGTAGTCACCCAAGGATATACATAAAAAGGGGTGATAAAACAGCCCAATAATAGGATATATAAGAAAAATAAACAATGTAACATGTGGTGATAATACAATCATCATCACCATAACCCTGAGAAGAAGCATTAGATAATAACATGGAATGTGGAAATGCATAAAAATGAAACATCATGTCTTAGTTGTTAACTACCACACACAATTTTGAAAAAATCTAGCATCATGTTCACACATCATTTCACATTAACTCATGTGATTAATCACTTTACCTAATGCATTGTATCACTATACAATTTTAGGCACACCCGTCACATTCCAATATTCATATTGCACTATATAATTTCAGGTGCACCTGTCACATCATAACATTTAAATATACTTCATGCCACAATGAAAATATGAAAAACATTAATATAAAAAAACCACGGAATGAAATGGGTTTCTAATGATAAATCATACACTCATAATTTTTTTCCCAAAATAATGATGGAATATCATTCTTGACATAGAACCATAAACCTTAAGTGAAAAGTGAAACAATCTTCAAGAAGTAAAAATTGCATGTTTATTTGAGGGTTTCATAAAATATATTAGAGAACATTTATGTCCCATAAAAGGTATGATAATTATTAATAAATTATTTTTAAGGCATATTGATACTGAAAATGCGTTGAAGAGGGAAAACCTAAAAAAATAGATTTTGGTTCGAGAGTTTCCCCTTACCATGTATCCAAACGCTTTATTGAATTTAATGTCTTGTATAATCACATTAGATTATGTAAATAGAAATTTAAGAACCTTTTATATATTAATTTGATTCATTATTTCTTTATTATGTTCCCTCATGTCACTTTGGATGAGATATAGTGTTTAAATTCTTTGTTCGGGACTGTTCATTTTCTTTGTTTTCATGAACGATTAACTTGTATTCATGGATGGAAGTTTGTATAAAAAGTGGATAACAATCATATTTTTTAATAAATAAAATTAGTAACATTATAGTGGTAAAAATGATGAATTGTTTTATATACCATGATTTTGTATCATTATATTTAATTTTAATGATAAACTCTTGTATCAATTTAGAGGGTTTTCTCGCATTGAACTTGTTTGAATTATTATTTTATATCATGGATTTATAAGGATAATAAAACATTATATATGATAAAATTACTATATTATGATCTATTTTATCCAATAAAATGGTTTCATAACCATTCAAGATGATTGTAATTGAAATTAAAAAACGATCATCCATGACTGTGATAAATCAACACAACGAGGATGGTGTTTTCATTTATAGTATAAAAGGAGGGGGAGGAGATATTATGATAAAATATCCCATTAGCTTAATAGAATATTAGTACATGTATTTTTTTGGAGTTATTAAACCATTTTGGAAAAGGGATGATTTGAATAAACAAATAAAAGTAAAGAACTTGAATGTAATCCATTGAATCGAAAAGAGGAAGTTACCTCTTCAGTTTATCTCCTTCGAGAGCCCCTTTAGGGATGAGGTTTTGGCTTTTTTTATCAGAAAAATGGATTTTGGAAGTGGGGGATAGGCTAGGTAAGATACTTGAGAAGATGTTTGACAAGGATTGAAGCTTTATAGGTGCGAGTTAATGATGGTGTTAGGTAATGACGTTGTGAGTGGTGGTATATATAGTTTAGCGGAGAGAGGTTTTCTAAATATTATATTCATTAATTTATTATTTCTCCACAAGACTAGACATTATGATGAATCCATGAAAAATAATTTTAATAATTTATTGTGAGTTTGAGATTTTTGTGCTTACATCACTCATGATTCCATGAAAAGTGGATTTAAATTATATTGTATTTATATGTTATGTTAATATATTTAACATTTCACCCAAAATTCAAGTATTTCAGAAAAATACCCAAAATTCACACTAATCCTCTTTTGATATTTAGAATAAAAATATGGAATGCATTTTATGAAAATAATTTTATAGTTATGAGTAATTTAATTTTTAATTAAAATCATAATTTACTAGAAAAATACAGTTTTAAAATTAAAACTGAGTCTAAAATGATTTCAAAAGTTACATATGGTCTTATAAATTTTTCTTAAAACCAGAAGACGTAGAATTTTTAATTGATGAAGACATTTTAGGAATACCTTTTTCATTTAAATTAATTAATTAATAATGATTAATTATTCATAACTTAAAAAAACCAATACTTTTACTATGCTCAAATTTTAACTTATAAGATGCCAAAACATTATTTAATCATTCATGGGTGAGGTTACTATTATTTTGGATGGATTAATATTTATAAGGTCCATTTTACTATTCATAAGGATAGTTTAATATTCCTAAGGGTAGGTTATTATTCACCAAAAAATAAGTTTTTCCTAATCGACTCCAAACTTCTTACGGATTGCAACCGCGTATGTCAGATTTTCGGATTTCAAAACACAGAATTTGAAAGTGTATGTTTAAAGTTCACCTTATAGTTCATTTAATAATGATGGGGCATTGTGTTTACTAATGTTATTTTATATTATTAGGAAATTACTATAATAAGGGATAAATTGCATTGATAAATGTTTGGGTCATTACATTTTTACCACCTTTTAAAATTTCTCCCACAAAATTTCATTTCCCATAAATAAGAAATGGTATATCATCACTATCACACTCTCTAGTTCCCATGTTCCTTCTTAATACATATGATTCCTCCAGAAAACTTTCAAAAAGTGGGTTTTCTTGTTTCGTATAACCTTATATCCCTGGTCCATAATTTTATCGGCTACTCCTCATAAGAGAGATTATCTTCCAGCTATACCACCTTTGAGTTCAGCACATATGAGGGATCTGGTATGTACTTCCACCGATGTGATTCATTAATCTCATCAAGAACGTGAACCATATTTGGTGGATGTTCAATCTGGTAGGCCACAACTCCTATATAGTCAGTGATCTCAAAGGGGAAAATATACCTTGGGGTTAGCTTCCTTTTCATTCCAAACCACAAGACTCTATTCTAAGGTGATTTTCAAAAGAATACTTTATCTCCAACTATGAACTCTAAGTCTCTTCTATGGTTGTAAAAATTGATTTTTTACCCAATATATGTAGCTATGATATGTTTCGGAATGACTTGAACCTTCTCTTTCATCTCTTTCACAAGATCATGCCCAAATAGCATTTTTTTTCTCCAACTTCATCCCCACAGGTTAGAGTTATACATCACCTTCCACAAAAATCTTCACATGGAGCCATCTAAATACTTTAGTGGAAGATATTGTTGTATGATAAATAAACCAATGGGATATTATATTCCATGAACCTTTTAATTCTAAATAGATGGATCTTAGCATGTATTTAATCATTTTAATAGTCCATTTATGTTGGCCATCAATTTGAGTGTGATAGGTCATGATGATATTTATTTTAGTACTCAAATATTTTCGAAGATTCCTCTAGAATATATTTTCTAACCATGGATCATGATCAGAGACAATAAATAGTGGAAAACTATGGGGTCTCACCACTTCATTAACATATATCATTTCAGTTTTTTTTCAAGTGACATATCTTCCTGAATAATGATAAAATTGGGATTCTTGGTGAGTCGGTCAACCACAAACCATATAGTATTATTTCTCTTGGATGTCATTAAGAGACCCATGACAATTTCCACAGTGGAATTCTCCCATTTCCTCGTGGGTATAGGAAATGGTTGAATCATCCTTTTGGAATTTGTTCAGTCTATTTAAACTTACTGACATACTATGAACCCTGAGAGATATTCTGTTATCTTTTTATTCATGTTATCACACCAGAAGTGTTCTCAGAGATCTCATAACATCTTGGTACTACCAGGATGAATAGATAATTTTGATCTATGTGCACTGTCCAATAGCTCTTTCTTTATATCGGGTGATGAAGGCACACAAATCTACATTCCAAATCAAATAACACTATCATCATTGATATGGACATTTTTCAAATTCCCTTACTTTATTACATTCACCTACTTTTGTATGTATAGATCATCCATGTGTGTCTCCTTAATATTATCTTGGATATATGCTTGCACAATAATTTGGTCAAGGTAGGATGTATCCCCTACCCTTGTGATTTAAAAATCTATACTTTTCATATCCAATAAGATATAGTCTTTCTCAATCCATAACATGGATAGAGTAACTGGTTAGTTTTTAATTAGAGCATTAACTACCTTTTTCACCATTCTAGGATGATATTGAATTGAAAAATCATAGTCTTTTATGAGATCAAACCATCTCCTTTGACACATGTTGAGATCCTTTTATGTGAATATATACTTTAGGCACTTCTGGTTGGTGTATATGTCACACTTCTCACCATAAAAGTAGTACCTCTATATTTTCAAGGTAAAAATGATGGTTTTCAGCTCTAGATCATGCACCGAGTAGTTCATCTCATGTATTTTCAACTTCTTTGAGGTGAAGGCTATCTCATTATCATTTTTCATGAGTACACAACCCATGAAATTATTTGATGCATCACTGTATATCACAAAACATTCTCCACTTTTCAGTAATGTGAGTACAAGTACAGTGATCATCCTTCTCATTAGATCCTTGAATATTCCCCCACATTCTTCCATATAGACATACTTTACCCCTTTCCTGGTTAAAATAGTTAACCGGCATGAAAATATTAAGAAATTGTTCAAAAAACATCAGTATAACCCAGTTAATCCAAGAAAACTATAGATCTCATTGACACTAAAGGGGCTGGTCCATTCTTCAATCAAAATTGTTTTTGATGGGTCCATATAAATTCCCTCACTTGTAATCACATGTCACAAAAACATGACTTTATTCATACAAAAGTCACATTTACTGAATATGGCATACAACATCTCCAATATCAATGTCACCAACAGAAGTCTTAAATATTCATCATGTTCCACATTTATATTGGAGTAGATGATAATTTCACCGATAAACACTACCACAAATTTTTTGAGGTAATGTCCAATGACTCTATTCATCATATCAATAAATATTACATGGGAATTAGTAAGTTCTAAAGGCATCACTACAATCTCATAGTTCTCATACCTTGTATGGAAGGAATTCTTCTGAATATCTCCCTTATTCACCTTTATCTGATGATATCCAGAATGAAGACCCACCATTCAGAAGTATTGAATTCCCCTTCACTGATAGAACATGTTTCCATCCTTGTAAGAGGATTCTTGTTCTTTGTGGTGATCTTGTTGAGTTCTCGATAATCGATACACAACCACATTGTT
Organism: Viscum album; assembly: GCA_963277665.1. Taxonomy (NCBI): domain Eukaryota; kingdom Viridiplantae; phylum Streptophyta; class Magnoliopsida; order Santalales; family Viscaceae; genus Viscum; species Viscum album. The sequence continues at coordinate 407,773,549 of OY728134.1, read as the reverse complement.
CCATCATTCTTCTTCACAATGAGTGCTAGCACGCCCCAAGGTGATGCACTAGGGCGTATGAAACGTTTTTCAAAATTCTCATGTGAATTATTCTTAAAATCCTCCAGTTAAATAGGATCCATCCTACAAGGACACTTTGAGAAAGGAGTAGCTCAAGGTATGACTTCTATGGAGAAATTTTCCTCATGATCTGGGTAATTTCAGGTAACTCCTCCGGAAATACATCATCGCATTCCCTCATGAAGGGAATTTCCACATGGATGATGATTTACTTTGACTCAACCATTTGAGTGAGGTATGCCTCTTCACATGTAATCAACACCCACACCATTGAAGGATTTCTCAAATGATATTTTTGATCATCCATTCATTTGTAGAGGATCAAGGGATGGTTTGAAAGATGAAAAAATATTTTATTTTCGCAACAGTTGATATGTTCTCTATTTAAGGAGAGTCATTCCATTCCCATTATAGTGTCGAATTCCACTAAGGGACATATTATGAGATTATTTGGAAGAATATTTCCACATATGACAATAGTAGATGAGTCAAACACATGGGTTGAAATGATTTCACTATAAGGTGTTTTTACCGTTATCTCTACTTTAATGTTTTGGGGATTCAATTCTATAGTTCTAGAAAACATGAAATATATAAGGGAATTAATAAAACAAAAATTAAATAAGTATTTTTCCATTATTGATTGAATAGCAAGTGTATCTTGTAGGACTTTATTATCTTTCTCTACTTCTACAGTTTTGATTTCTTAAACTTACCTTGTTCTTTTGGCTCTTGTCGTTGCTGATGCTAATTACCCTGAAGGACTCAAGGTTTAGTGCACTAGCATGAATATTACCCCTAGTCCCTATAGTTGTAGCATTGAACAAATTTAGTTTTTGTCCTTTCTTCCACAACATTACTTCTCATGTATTTAAGACACTCTTGTGAATGGTGGCCTTCTTTCCCACAATTGAAGCATTTCCACGTCCCTTTGAGGTAGTTCCCATGATGTATCTTCCCAAATATAAGGTATGTGGGTGGTTTATTTTTCTTCCACCCATTATCAACAGATCCTCCAGCTTGAAACTCTATGTTTCTTTTATTATTACCATATCCATCGGACCATTTTATAAACTCCATATTCACTTTGAGGGAACACTAAATGAATTCTTCATAAATATCAAAGTCTTTGATTGTAAGATCCATTCAAATGTGTCATTTTAATCCTCTAAATAATCTATCAATTTTTCTATCATTGATGATAAAAAACCCAAAGTATACCTTGAAATCCTTGTGAAATTTTCATCATAGGTTGTGATGGATTTTGTATCCTTTTTCTTGATCTCCATGAATTCTTTCTCCATCATCGTATAATGAATTATTAGGAAATAATTGTTAAGAAAATTGATCTTAATGTCTTCCCATTCTATCTTTTCAATTTCATATGTTAGATTGGTTTTCTTAATCAAATCCCACCATTTATCAGCCTCTCCATCTAGAAAATAAACGGCTAGTTTCAACTTCTCCGTCTGAAAACATTGAAACATAGAAAATATCTTCTCTATGAAGTTGACCCACTGTTCCAAAACTAGTGTATTGGATGATCCAATAATCTTTGATGGTTTTTGCTGCTAAAATAAAAGCTAGATAGTTTATCCCTCTTTGGTTAAGGAGGACGATCCTCATTAATTATTGAGGTTATTATTAATATCCTAAGATAATTGGGTAAGAATCTCTATGAAGTTCTGAACCCCGCCTCCCAAAGCATTGGGGATGCTGTTCTGGAAATCATTCCACTAAACCTCGAACAGGATGTTGGCCTAGTTTCTCTTGGATCCCACCATTTTATAAAATAGAAAATGTTAAAATAGAACATAATTCAATAATTCATGAATAAATAACTTATTAATTTGTGAAATTTACACTATAAAAATATCTTATTGGATACCTATTTTTAGAAAAGCTTCTTGTATGCATATTATTACAAAATCTCATATTATTGGTTTTATATAGGGCTCAGAAATCGTAATTCTCAAATTATTTAAACCTTACATTTGAAACCATCTATAAAGAACATTATTTTCTTATATTACATTTACATTATTTTTGTGATAAACAACATAAAAACATTACACATCAGGGATCCAATGGAGTAGTTTCTTGGGAAAACTAGGACCGGACATAACATTTAAAACAAAAACATTTATTTAATTCTTTCATCTCTAGATTATTATTGTCTCTTGACTTCTCCTTTATACATGTATTCACCTTAGGATATACATCCAAAAGGGGTGAGCTAAAATCCCAGTAAGAGTATAGATAAGAACATGAAACAATGTAATATGTGGTGTACATAACATCGTCATCATAAAATTTACATTATCACTTTACCCAATTCATTGGAGTGCTGTATAATTCCAGGCACACCCATCACATTAAAGCATTCATATTGTGAAATATGGTTTTGGGTGCACCAATCACATCATAACATTTACATTATCAATCATGCCACATTGAAAATATGTCCAACATGAACATAAAATAACCCATGGAAATAAATATGTTTCAAAACATAATGGATACATTCATAAACATTTTTTCCACAAAAAAAAAGGTGGAATATCATTCGTTACATAATACCATTTACCTTGAGTGAAGAGTGAAACAATCTTCAAGAAGTAAAAATTCTATGTTTATTTGAAAGAATAGTTATTTTGGAAAACATTGGGTTTTTCTAAAATAAATAAGAGAACACATATATCATAAAAAAGGTATGAAAATTGTGAATAAATTATTTTTATGGCATATCCATACTGAGAATGTGTTGAAGAGGGAAAACCCAAAAGAAGAGAGTTAGGTTCGTGAGTTTCCCCTTACATCGTATCTGAATGCTTTATTCACTTTAATGTCCTATATAGTCAAATTAAATTCAATAATTAGCAATTAAAAACTTATATACAAGAATTTTATTCATTATTTATTTATTAAGTTTCTTTATGGATCTTTGGATGAGTTATAGTGTTTATTTTCATTGTTCGAGAGTGTTCATTTTCTTTGTTTTCCTGAACAGTTCACTTGTATTCATGGATAGAAGTTTTTATAAAAATTGAATAACAACCATAATTTTTAATAAATAATATTAATAAAATTACATAGGTACAAATGATGAATTGTTTTTATATACCATGATGATGATTCAATAGATATAATTTTAATGATAAATACTTGGATCAATTTAGTGGTTTTTCTCACAATGGTGTTATTTGTATTATTATTTTTTATCTTGATTTTATAAGGTTTATTGAACATTAAATAATATAAAATAAATATATTATTATTTGGTTTAACTATTAAAATGGTTTCATGACCAGTATAGATGATGGTAATGCAAATTAAAAATGCATCATCCTTGAATGTGATAAATCAACACATCTTGGATGGTGTTTTAATTTATAATTTAAAATGTGGGGGAGATATTATGATAAACTACCCCATTAGAATAATATAATTTTAGAAAATTTATGTTACTGGAGTTATCATACCATTTATGTGAGGGGAGGTGTGGAAAGAAAAAAAAGAAAATAAAAGAACTTGAAAGAAAATAAATGAATCTGAAAGTGAAATTTACATCTCAATTTTCTCCCATTTGATAGCATCTTTAGGGAAGAGGTTTTTCAATTTTTATCAGACCAAGGGATTTTGGAAATGGTGGAGGATATAAAGAAGAGATTTGTGTATAATTTGGACAAGGTGTGATGTTTGATAGGTGTGAAGTAATGAGGGTGTGAGAGGTTGTATTTATAGTGTAGGGGAGAAGTATTTTCTCAATATTATATTCATAAATTTATTATTTATAAACAAGATGAGAAATATTGATGATTCCATGACCATTAATAGTAATAAGGTCAAGTGAGTTCAAGGTTTGGGTTCTTACATTACTCATGATGTTAGGAATAGTGGATTTAAATTATAATGTATTTATATTTTAAGTTAATGTATTTTACTATTCACCAAAAAAATTCATATATTTAAAAAAATCCCAAAAATTCACCTTAACCATTTTTCGATGTTTAGAAAAAATAGAACTCAATTTTTTTAAAATAATATTCTAAATATGATTAATTTTATTTTTATTTAAAATCATAACTTATATGAAAAATATATATTTTAAAATTAAAACTCGTTCTATAATTCTTTTAAAATTTACATAAGGTCTTATAAAATTATCAATAAACCAGAATACATATAATTTTTAATTTATGAACACATTTAAGAAAATAATTTTTATTTTAAATTAATAAGTTAATTATAATTAATTATTTATGACTTACAAAAATACAAATACATTTAGTTTGTCCATATTGTCACTTATAAGATGTTTAAATTGTATTTAATCATTCATGGGTTATGATACTAATATTTTAAAGGATTTTATATTCATAAGGGTCAACTTTCTATTTATAAGGGCAGGTTTCCATTTATAAAGGAAGGATATTGTACACTAATAATTACGTTTTTCCTATCGGACCCCGAACATCGTACTGATCACTACCGTGTATGATAGATTTTAGAAATTCAAAACACAGAAGTGAAAATTTTATGTTTAATGGTAATATAGTTGTTCATTTAGTCATGATGTGGAATTTTGTTCCCTGATGTGATTTTATATGATAATAAAATTACAACAAGAAGGGATAAGTTTCATAGATAATAGTTTTGGTCGTTACAGATAGTGTTGAGGTGTGGTGGATTAGTCCCTTGGACTTTTTTGTTCGGGGTAGGGTTCTGTGTTGGGATGTTTTTGAGAAAGGCCTTGTGTTCCACCGAGTGTTTGATAGTTGGTAGGACAGGAACCCTCAGTGGATTTTTGGTGGTTTATGGTGAACTCGTTGGTATGGGATACAGATTTCAGTGTTTAGTTTCTTACCCTCTTGTATATGGATTTTCAGGGGAGAATTATATTATCGTGAGGAGGATGTAGCGACTCAGGTTTTTCCCTCTCAGACTTTGAAATATTTCTAAGAATATTTCCCAAGCTAGGCACAAAGACAGTGGTCAATTCTGTGCCCTAGAGTGCCTGGAATAAATTTTATAAAAATAATTTTTATTTTTTTACTATTCACATGGAAGAAATGGGCTATCTCTTAAGTGGTATCTTAGATCAGAAATTTGAGGCCACAATTGGGTCTGGAGCATTGTGTTTACCCTATGCGGGGTATAAGTTTTTTCGGTATTGGGCTGCTGTAAAAAAATTATCAAGGGAATTTTCATAATTAAATTCAATTAAATTAATATTGATGATGGATAGAATAACTCATGAATAGAGTCTCAGGTCAAATTTATGAGAGCACAGTTGAGTCCAGCACACCGGTTTTACCAAGCGTTCGAAATAATTTTTGTCTATGTCGGGAGTTGAGTAGAAGGTGAATCAGGGCCAGGGTGTTAAATGCTAGGAGAGTGATTTAATTTAAAAAAAACATTATCCTATCCTCCCTCATCTCTCTCTAGAACATTCAGCCCACTCCCCTCCTCTCTTCTTTGTAAACGAACTGGCCAAATCAACTGAATGAGGTGTCGTTAGACTCCGATCTTGACAGTGATCACTCCTGGACCAGGGAATAGTAGGAGTAGAGAGTAGATCAGGCCTTGAAGCATCTGTGTTTCACACTGACGTAGGAAAATTTGAGTTTTCATCCATATTCCCTTGTTTATGTATTTTTTTTCAAATTATCACCGTAGTAATGTAGATGATATCCTGACCTTTCCGAAACATCTTTTAGATCGATATTTGGGCCACTGGATTTTTTTCTAGGGGTCTGCAGATGCATTGGCACAACACGAAGGTTTATAGAAAGGTAGTGGTCACTATAGGGAAGCATGAAAGCTCTGACAAAGCATCACGCCTACTCCATTTGTGTTACTCGACGTCTCCGGTAGGGCCAACAGGCTAAGGCTTCTATTTAACAACCCATATCGTACAAACGAGGGGTCCAATTTTCATGATGTCTATGGAAACACGGCCCTTGTTTCAAGGAGTACCATTTGAAGGAAATTTTAGGACTTATTTACTAGGATCGAGACAAGGTGGCCCAGAACATCGATTAATAATAATAATAATATAATTAATATTATTTGGAGCTCCTTGAATCGAATGTATCATCTGCGTCCGATGTCTTATTGACACACCATTAGAGGCATTAAGACCCTGGATTTGATGTGTATATTTCATGAAAAAAAATTTGTGTTAAAACCAAAATCATGGTGTTTGACCCATCAGGCCTGATCAGGGTGTTTGCTGTGAAATATGTATTTTTTACTAGGTGTCTGATTTCAAAAAATGAGTACTTGATCCTATATTTTTTCTATGAGGATCTAAATAACGTGATATATTTGAAGTGTTTTCTGATCATGGTATGGTCCACACAAGGTCACACTGAATTTAATAGTGCCCTTTTCACTAGTTGTCGGTTTTGGGTGAGTAAATAGCCTATCATGCTTGTTCCTCCATATAGAACATGATGGTGGTAAAACTTTTGGCCTAGGAGATAGGGTGTGTAGAAGATGTCATGTGGGTCTATTGGGATAATGAATATGACCATCATGGTTGTATGGGACCATCTGGTATCTTTGATGATGTTATGACTAGCTAGGTTGAGTGGTTACACCTAATATGTGATGACAACGTTTCGATTAGCTGGGTTGAGTGGGTCCCCAAAGTCCTATCACATTAAGGGTTTTGGTACAACATCCCCTTCACCATATTATGACCCCTCCTTAATATTTTTCATTTGTTCATCATTGTGGTACTCCCCTACCATGTTAGGTAGCGGGTTTATGTTTCATGGACTCGTGCTCCCCTACCGTGTTAGGGAGAGGGCTCACATTTGCACTTTTTCGAATGAGTTCCTGCAGTCTTCTTTGACTACAAACTCAATGAACATAGAGAACATTTCACCCCGAGAGGCCCAATGAGATCCTCACTTCCCTTCATGTTTCCCAGAGGGAGTTCTCAGAATCAGTGTGACAAAAATTTATGCGGGCATCAATCCTCTACCCAGTATTTTCCATTAGGGTGCAGAGCCCCAGTGATTCCTAGGAGTGGACACTCTAGCTTTGTATCGATATCTATTATTTCGACATTCCATGACACATTTAAATGATTTATCAAGTGGGGGTTGTTGTATCTTCTTTACTAACATTACATGGGAGATGATCCCCTATCAGATAGATATGATCTCCCAGATGTCGAATCGGGTTCGTAAGTTTCCTCGGTAGAGTTTGGAATCTACATGACCAACTCCGAATGGGAAATGATCCTCTTCTAGGCGAGTTGTTCCAGATTCAGGTTTCTATGTGACACACCCATTTGTTGATGGTGTTCTAGCTAGGGTTTTAGTGTCCCTCAGTTGTCCCTTAGTGGGATCCCCTACATGAGGATTTGGAGGTAGTTTTAGTCACTGGGTTACTTATTCCGTGGCACTGTCATTTGAGCGTGCCCTCACAGATAGGTATCACAAGGTATTTCATGTTTTCGATGATTTCCCCTTTCGTTTTGCGAGCTATAGGGGATGGTTTGTCTTTTGTTGCTGCCTCTGAGGTGGGTACCTCATGAGATCGTTGCGAGTGTTGTGTTGGAATGTTTTGTCTTTTATTATGGATAGTCTATGGTCAGAACCATGAGACATGGAGATGAGTATATCTTGGTTTGTTATGGTTGTCTTCGCGGCATGTATCATTTAATTGACATGCCAAAGACTTTAAGCTGACTAGTCAGGCATTGTTGAGGATGTAATAGAGATGCATATTCTTTATCTTTTGGGTTCCCTTAAGAAAGATTAAGATAAATGATTCCTATATTTTACTACCTTTTAGTTTGGTGTTTTTGGGGTGCCTACTAAGTATTCTAATACTCACCCCTGCACAGGATTTTCCCACACATTTCTAGTGTCTTGTGTAGACCAATGATCCTCTGACGGAGTCCCAATTGAACCCAGAGTAGGAAGAGTGTAGTTTCTTTTAATTACCATTGTTTTCATCAGATGTTGGTTGAGGATGTCACCAAAGGGTGTTTGACAATGATCCCCTCCTTTTGAGCATGTTGGATGCTTTTTAAAGTTTTCTTTTGGTGGGCACTATATTTCTGATTTTTTGTATTTCAGCTATACTCTAGATGGGATAGATGTATGAATTCATTTCATTTCAATTTATATATATATATATCTGCACTATTTCATGGAGATTTGTAGAGGGTTCATATATATAGGTATGACAGGCTGGGGCCTACTATGTGTGTGATAGCCTATTTGGTGCTGGTCACCATCCCCTGGCCTGTTGGAGGCAGGTTTGGGGAGTCGCAGCTCAGAAACCATTGGGTCGGGTCATGACATGAGAGTACAAGGAAATTGAAATGTCTAAATGGATGGGGTCACCATATGAATACATAATCAAGTTACACCTTTATAAATTTTATTTCCAAAAAATGATCTATTTTGATCATTTCTTTTAATAACTATTTATATTTTCTTTAAGATATATATTAGTTCAATATAAACGGAATACACTATAAAGAAAATTTTTAAATAAATAATACTAATATAAATTCAATGATATAATTTCATTTATAAATGGATGGAATTGATAGAAAAAAATAAACTATACATGAATTTATAAAATTAAATATTAGATGGAAGACTCCTCCTTATTTCAACAGTGTTGGGGAAAAACAATATAGTCTAATACTATAAAATATATTTTTCATTTTTAATTAATAATTTTAATTTTATGAATAATTGTATGCTTATAACATTCAATTTGGATACCCTGAATATTTATCTTTTGGATCCAAAGCTTGTATTTCCAAAAACTCGACCACACATGATGTTCATTGTGAAATTTTATTGAACTGCATTCATCATTTTATAGATAGACATTAAATTATACAATATATTTTTTATTTTAATGAGAATATTTTATTATAGGGTGATCTATAAGTATAAACTAAATCATGGTAGGAGGTCAGTGACTGAACACAATAATCCTATGTAGTTATTCTAATGGAAAAACATTAAGGGATATATATTAATATATTTAACAATAAAAACTAATTTAAAAATAATTTAAATTTTTAGGTAAAAATCTATATCGTTTTTTATTCAAAATAATGAACACAATTGTGCATATTAGGATTGTGAATTTATGAATGATATCAAATAACATATACACACTAGCATACTAAAACTGTTATTTATGAAGGTAATTATTATTTCATTTAAAATATTTATTTATCACTAATTTTTCTATAATTTATTCGTATTACCATGATTTTACACAAAAATCATACTCAAAATAAGAAATAGACATGTTTAGAGATGAGTGGGTAGAGTACCTGGTGGCTAAATCTTTCTTGAAATCAACATGAGGTGATCTACAATTATGTTAGTATATTTTTTCTCATAGATCATTATGAGTTTGGCACACATCTACCTGACACATGATGTGTCTGTTATGACCCAATGTGCATATTTTCAATATAAGAGACATTTATGTTAAAGACATGCATCGCATTATATAAATTAAAAAAATGAACTTGTGAGTTTTTAAAATGTAAAAAACTATGCAAAATTAATTTGATATGTGTTGGAATTGAGCACTTTTCAATCTGATGTATGATCTGCCTGATATGACTCAAAGAGTGTGCTTTTAGGTTAATAAAGTGTAATTTTACTCAACAACAAGTGTCACATTTCCAAACTAGGAAACCATTATCCTAATCTATATGTAGATTAAAAAATTATACACTATTCATTTTTGATATAGGAATTGACCACATGTCAATTTCAAACATGATGTGACCGATAGAAGTACAAGTAAATGTTTTCATAATAACAATGTGTTATTTTACTCTAAAAATAATCACATATTCCAAACTATGAAAATAGATCAAATTATATAAATATAATAAGTTAAAATCCCATATTTCATTTTTTATGTGTTGGAATATATCGAATATCAATATGACACATGAAATGTCTTATAGGACTCAATGTGTACATTTTCAATTTAAAAGTGTCATTTTAGTCAACACCATCATTCACATTGGAAAAACTAGTCAAACGAGCTTGTATTTTATTAATAAACCAATATAACTTTCTATAATACAATTGTAAAATGTTTCATATGATTGTTGACCAATCTGTACATGATGTAGCAGATATGATTCAAAGTGTATGTTTTCACATTTGAAGAGACTTTTTACTCTAAAACACACATCATGTATAAAAAATTGAGTAAAAAATCATATTTCCATGATATTTTAGGGAAAATCTATTATACATTTCGGATGTGGATTTATAGAACACACATAAATCTATCATGAAGTGGATATTATAAATTAAAGAGCATCTTTTCAATATAAATTTGTCATTTTAGTATAAAATATGCATGAAATAGAAAAAAATAACAAAACAAGATATTATTGCCTTGATCCTTTATTACAAGGATACATAATTCAATTTTGGTGTGTATGGATATACTACATGTCAACCTGACATAGAACGTGGTTTGTACTACTCAAAGTGCATGTTTTAAATATTAAAGTGTCATTTTAGTTTAAAACACTCTTCATGTTTTCAAAAAATATAAAATGATCCTAGATTGTTTTGAAACATTAGAAAAAATATTCATATTTTATTTTTAATGTGTTAGAATTTTCCACACATAATTCTGACACATAATGTGGCCAATATGACTAAAGTTGTGCTTTTTCATTTTAAAAATGTGTCATTTTACACTAAAACATGCATCACATATCCAAAATAGTGAAAATAATATCATATAGTCTTGATACTTTATAAAAACTATAAATAATTCATTTTTCATGTGTTAAAATCAACCTCATATTAATTCGACACATGACGTTCCCTCTAGGACTTCATGTTTAGGTTCTGAAAAAAATTTACATTTTATTGTAAAATATAATTCAGGTAGAAAAAAATAATAAAATGATCTCAAATTATCTTTATAATTTATGATAAAGATCAATAATTAAATTTATATGTATAGTAATAGACCACACATCAATCCATAACATGATTCGACCATTATGACTCAAAGTGTGTTTTTTCATAAGAGAAAATTTCATTTTTCTTTAAAACAGGCCACATTCCCAAAACTATGAAAATTTTACTATTATAAATCATGAATTTAATAGAATTAAAGATTTTATTTAAGAGTTCTATTATAGAATTGTTAATTTAATATATGTTAAAAATCACCCTTTACTAGCCCTATAAAAAGCACGGATAAATGGGGCTATTATCATTGTTTTTTAGCACAAGTGTTGAGACCCTTAATGATTTAGTTTTAAGATCTAATAAAGAATCCATTTATCATCGCTTTAAAATCATTGATGAAAGACACCATTTTCAGTGGTTAAAAAAATGAATTCGTATAGGATCCTATTATCAGAGATTAAAAAACACTGATAAAGGTTCCCTTTGTCATCAGTATTTTTGTTTGCACTGATAATGGTGGAAAAATAATTTTGTAGAGTTCTTATCCCCCCTTTTCAGTGATTTTCCCTTTATTTTTCAGTGACTTTCACCTATTCTCCCCCACCCCATATGTAACCCAATTTTCCACACACCCTTTTTCCGCACTTGGAATGGCCCCTTCTGAGTGCTTTTCCAAATTAAAAACTATTATTCACCAACTACGTACATGTAGATTTGATCCTGGTATTTCACTTTTTGAAGAAAAATACAATTACCCAAGAAAAAAATGTGTTTTATTTTCTATTTTAATATATTTCTTTTTTTATAAATATTTCCTTATATATATATATATATTATTCATAAATTTCGATAATTATTTTTAAATACATTTATATAAAATACGTTTCTGTGTGTGTGATATATATATATAATTATATTTATTTAAATATATTCTATTTTAATATTCATTTAAATAAATTAAAATATAAATTTAAAAACAACCACATATTTATATATAATCAGTAAATATTTATTTTTATAAGTACATATATATATTCTTAAAATATAATAATTTTAAAAAAATAGTTATACGTTGATTTAAATAAATTTTTTGAATATTTATACATATTTTATGTTTATATATAAATTTTATACATTACATATATATATTTTTTGTATATATATTTGCATATATATTGATATATATTCACATATAATTTTATATTTACATATAAATTTTTATTAAATCATTTATAAACATTGACTATAAAATATGTTTATATACCATATTTAATGATAATGACAGTTATATATTTATAAAAATACATTTACTTATGTTGTATATCCATAATATTGATATTAAAACACACAAATATTTCTCACATAAGTATAAATTTTTATTTCTCACATACACATACAAATATTTACATATATATATGCATTTATTCAAATATATTAGAATATATATATATATATATATATACTTAATTAACACACACATGTCTATATATAAGAATTACATGTTTTGTTATATATATACATATTAATGAATTTTTATAAGGTAAATAGAATGGGAAATTTTTTATTTTAAATTTAATTAATAACCAATATTTATTGCTTTTTAATTATATATTTAGAAGTTGTTTTTTATATAGATATGTTTAATTATTCATTTATAAAACTGATTTATGACATGTAAAAATATAAAAATATGCATATATTTAATTATAAATAAAATAACATTATAAAAAATGATAAATTTTTAAAACAATAATATCTATACAAATGTAACCCCTGTGAATAAAATTAGTCTCCACTAAAAATGTACAAGAAGACCCAATTAAATGCAGCTAAAATACTATTGATTATTATAAAATTATGATATCCAAACTAAAAAATGTGTATTCATTCCTTCTAGATATATTTTAGACCTTTAAAAAATAGCACCTCATTTCACCAGGTTAAAATGATACATATTTCTTCACAAGATTTGATTTTATATGTTATAGATCTCAAATGGACACTTGGATCAAAATTTATGGCCATTTTAAGATTAATTCATGTTTTCAAAATATCTTATATTGTTTGTTAATTTATTTCATTTTTAGGTGATCTAATTTTTTAATTGAATCATACTTGATAATAGTTTTAAATTTATTAATTAATATCATTTTGAATTATTTTATTATCCAATTTCACTAATGTTCACATATATTAAGTGTAAAAGCATATTTAGCATTATCTCAAACATATTTTATAAAATAAACTGTATTTATATTAATATAATTATATTTATAAATTTATATATTGTTTTTAATGAAAAATTCTCTTTATGAAATATACACTTTAATAATATTACTAAAAAGGAGTTGATAAAACATAAGTTTTTATCAGTGCTTTTTTTTCTAGTGAATAAATTAGGTGGTCATTATTAGAAAAAAAATTTCAGTGCTATTAAAGGTGGTCCTTTATCAGCACTAATAATAAAAGAACTCATAATGGGGTATCATCATCACTTCATTTTTATTCGAACTGATAAACCCCCCGCCCCTTGAAGTGCACCTTAAAAACCACACTTGGGTCCTTTGTTTCAAAAAAAATTCCAGATGTTATTGAAAACTCATTTTTAGAGGAAATGACCCAACAATCACATGGGTCAAGCCCAGTAAAAGAAGAACCATCCCTAGAACTAGGAATATATAAAATATAAAATGGAATAGGTTCAATATCAATAATATTAGTGCAAATGATACAAATGATTACTAGATAAAACTCCCCACAATCTATAAATAACTAGGAAATATAATGTGTCATGGGATCTACCCCAGTGTTTCCTTACAAGAGAAGAGCCAATCCAAATTAATGTAAACCAGCCCATGAACTAGTTATTGGAGTGTACTAATGATTAAACTATATGCCATCCTACTATACCACATTATCCTCATTGCAATTTAAATCCCCTCCAATCCAGTTTTCCTAGAATGAATGGAGGGACACTAGTGGAATATGAACCAAATAATGCAATAGAGTGGAGCACCCACTTAGTACCTGGGTTACCATGACCAAAATGGAATGTAGGAATTAGAACATGAAATCCTTTTCTAACATCCATGTCACAACCATTGATAAATCATACCCCCAACACCTAATAATGAATATCCCCTTATAACAAATTCGCCCATATATTAATAAAGAGCATTCCCCGTAAAAGGGGATCCACAAGCATCCCATATCGATTGATAACCTAGATAAGGGAAAAAACGCATCACATGGATATAATGAAATCACCAAAGGGGTAATGAAATCAAGGGGAAATCAATTTTTTCATTTCAAACTACCCCATTTTAAAACCAATTTTCCAAAAATGGCCTATAACCCCAAAACCGGGATTATGATTCCAATTTCATTCGATTTTCATAAAATGTAATTCCACACACTCTTTACGAAATAATATAAATCACAAAACATTAAAAAGAATTTCAAAAACACCATCCCAAATGGGACTTCTTCATCTAAATACAAATCAAGGTCTAATACATTCATTTCCAGTAAACAGATATCAGAAGATTCATTATGGCATTTTTGACATGGGTTAAAGGACACACACATCTCCAATAACAATTTTAAATCTATTAAATGATACCTTTATAAATAACATAGAGTTTAAAACCTCACATTATGTAGAAACCCACATAAAAATTTATTTTTATGTCATTAAAAACCAAAAACAAATCAATTTTCAATGCATATCCTGAAAACCATTTCAAAAGGCCCCTTTGGAATTTATAAAATTATTAGAACATCGAAATATCCACTTTAGAACATTAAAAAATTTATTTTACAAGAAAAACCATTTCTTACAATCTCAAAACACAACGAAATGTTTTTTAAACATCATAATGGTATCAGATATAATCATACATTCGATAACAAGACATTTAGAAACAAAAAAGAACACTTTTAATACCAAAATTATAAAATTTCATAGAATCACCTACATCGAAGAAGTGAAAAGAAAGGAAAAATGTGTATCCTTTAACAAAGAGAACCCTCATAAGGGTGTAAAGGATGTATAAAAACCATAGACACTAAAAACTCCCAACATTAGATCTACATGAAACATTAAAATTTACCACAAGAGGTCTAGGGTACATGGGGAATCCAAAACAAAGAGAGGAGATAGATGGAATGGAATAATAGTGAAATAGAAGAATCAATTCCACTAAACCACTTTTAAATCAAATCAAATAAGTCTATGAACAATGGTGGAGTATTTTGAAGATATTTCAAGGGATCTTAAGGTTCATCCAACAAGAATGGGAGAGTAGAGAGAAAATAAAGAAATTCCACAATATTAAACACTTTAGTAGGGCTGACAGTTTTCTAAAACATGCACCAACCATGAACTAACAAATTACTATTCTAGACAACCCTATCAGTGTTCACCCAAGGACCCATATGTTTGTAAACAATTTGGTCCAACCTTACCATTTTGCACTGTAAAAAAAGACCCACACTATTTTCTTTCTCCATGGTTTTCCAAACCATGTGCAAGTCGTGTGCCACATCATAGACACAACAGGGAACCCACATAATTTCTATTTCGGTATCACGTGGTTTTTACTTTACCATTTTTATCCCTTCCTGAAAATAACATAAAATGTCCAATTAAAATGAGTATACTCGTCACAAATGGAGGCTATATGATTTTCTTCTGACCATGCACCTTGATCATGCATAGAATGGAACCTATGATAATTTTCATGTTCTAAGATGAAAATAAATGGAAAAAAAAATAAAACCTCAAACTCATAAAATAAAATAAAAATAGTGACTCGTTAGGTTTCACATACTCCCATCATTTTCACTGTCTTCCACCAAAATGTCCACAGTCGAAAAGAATGGAAAGAGAAAATGGAAGATCCCGAGATTAAGTAAACAAAAGAACCAATTAACATAGTTTAACCTAAAAACAAAAAACATAGATCCTAAATAATTTTCAAAATGACCAACCACAAGTTTATCGAGCATATCTAAGAAAAACTAAAATAATTTCATTTTCTGTATAAAATTATACTTTCAAAACATTATAATATATTTTTTAATATCACACAAAACGTTCTTAAATATCATGTTTTAAAAACTCTAGACATTCCCAAGGTTTTATAATATATTTGTAGAAAAAATATATTTAATAGACGTAGAGACCTTATATCTTTCAGAAGAATATGCCTAATCAGATGATAAAAGCATCCTAACTAGATGATGGAAACATTCTAATCAGATGATAAAGACGTTTTAATTTGGAAACATACAATATTTATAAGTGAGTTTACTATGTTTACTCTACCGAATAGATAACATAATTGAATTTTTATGATTTTATAAAAAGTTTCATCTCATGATGTTTTTACATATCATCAAAGTATTGAATGAGTTTTTCTATAGCTATTACGACTGACCCTAAGAATCATGTTTTATGACCATCGGAGGTTTGAATAAAAAATATGTTCATTCAAGAAGAATAAAGTAGATAATTTTTTCTACTCAACCCATATAATTTTTACTAAGTTGTAAAATCTCCAGACAATAAAATATTTAATAGTTAGAGTATTTTAATTCAAAGTAATCTATGTGGGGATTGTAAATTCTTTAGATATTTTTTCTTTTTTAGTCACACCGTTCAATCTAGTTTGACTGAGGGCTTCGTGGAATATAAGGCATAGCTTAATATGATCTTCTAATTGAGGGTTATTATGGCTAGGGAAAAGGATTTCTTTTAATATATATATCAAGGGATTCCTTTATTAAATTAGGTATACCATAGAGTTTGGTTAAAACTATGGATACCTAATATCATGGTTATATAAAACCTTATTGAAATAGGTTAAACTGTAGATCAATATTTTATAATGTTTTTTATATATTTATTTACAACCTTATAATGTTTTAATTTTATTATATTTAAAATTTTATTCATTTTCCAGTTATATAATGAATGTTTAACTTTGTAATAGACATTTCTTATAAATATGATTTTATAAAAAGTATCATAAGTATCATTTGCATGTTTATATAATCACATCATTATGACTATCGAATACAGTTATCATCAGATAGCCATAAGATAGAGAAAATGTAATTGTTACTTTTATTTTTAGAAATTACAATCCATACACCTCTTATAGCAATTAAATTACTCTTATAATTCTATAATACATCAAAAAAGATGTACAAAAAATCACAGGAGAACTAAAATGGTTTACCAACCATTTAAAATTCCTCTAAATTGGTGTCAAAAATGAATAACTACCATGAAATGAAATTTTTAACTACCAATCCACCATGATAGATGATCAATCTCAAACTGAAATCACTTCCAACTGTAGGGAAGGAATATCAACCATAAACATCCTTAAAATAATAACATATACTTCCATATTGATTTAGGATACACACAGATAACCTAGGATTATGAAATTGATCACCCACACACAGGGCATCCCAAAACATCATTCACCAAACCCCATTCCGTATACAAACTATCTTGGTAGAATAAATACACTATTTTACCAATCATGCACTCGAGAATAGGAAAAAACAATTACTCTCATGAAACGTTCCCCAAAATAATTAGCCTTAGTGAAATGAAACCCTCAAATGACCAAAAAATTGACTAAACCTAAAGAACATCCTCTAAATCTATCCACAGAGATGTAGGAGTGGTATTCCAAAAATAAAATAAATCATTACATAAAACAACATTTAAGACTATCCATAAGAATAATATCTAAATTTTATCCATCCCCATGATACTAAAAACAATATTAAACACCCTAAACCCTAGATCATAACCATTAATTGAAATAAATTTTCAAATTAAATAGCCAATATTAAATGGATTAAACATGACACCACATCTAAAAACCTATCTTATAAAACATCTATAGATGACCAAAAGGACCATAATGGAGGTCAAATATTGGATATATAAGACATGATTTCTTAGAATTACCTTGTTCCCCACACATTCATAACACAAGAGATATCCTCTTCCCATGTGTAGGAAAAGTTTATTATAGTTATGTTTGATCATATGTTGTATCCTTACTTTATGGGTTATACATATTCCCATTGTAAATAACTAAGGAATTATCGTCCACTAGAATTCAAAACTTGTAAGATTCAATTAAAATGGGATCATTCAAAAACTCATAAAAAAGTGTTGGACATGATTCAATTATAGTCGAACCCAAATTTGGGTGAAGGAAACTTCAAAAGAAATGTGCTTTATTAGAATCATTGATGACCAATATTTAATAATAGAGGACTAATTTCAAAATGTGATCTACATACTCCCCCAGCAATCAGTCACCTTTATGAAGACCCAATAAATCAAGAACCTTATCCCATTTCAAAACCATGGGAAAGTACACCTAGATAAATTCCATCTTAAAAATTACCCAATAAATACCTTCATGTTGCTGGGGAAGAACCACCGACTCCAACCAAACTCAACTAAAACCTCCAAGAATGATCCCAATGTCTCTCACCCATGAAAAATATGATGATACATGAAACATGAGAATTATAAAAAATATATTCAAATATCCTCACCACTTCCACAAATAACTGATCACAACATAAAAATGTGGATTCTAATTCAATATGTCCAATATGGGCTCTAAGCTCAACTAAGGTTCCACATCCACCACTCCACATGGATTCTGGGTACGCACTAGAACAATAGAATACTTTCTAGGTATTGTTGGAGACAGAAATAACTAATTCATGAAAACCACCAATTCATGTCCCAAACAATATCCAAATGGGTCCACTATAAGTTAGTAATTAAGGCTAATACAAGAAACCCTCAAAAGAATCCCACATATTCACACCAAATGAACATTTATTTTGATACTTCCATTTTCAACATAGAATTTTGAAAACTAATTCCACCAATGTGTTAATAAAAAACCGAGGTAAAACAAATTTTAAAAATAGTACAACATTGGTGGAACATGCACACATTTACAAAACAAGGCATGTTACATAAAATTCCTTTTAATATTCCACTATGTTTAAAAACCTTTCATTGAAATAAATATCATTAAAATTCATTTCCATTTTTCAAAACACATTCCAATTTTTTTCCAAAAAAAATACACTATTGATATGAAAAACATTTCATATCCCTCTTTTAGAATCAATTTTTTATTGAAACCCTAAGAAGCATGTTTGAAACATCACATTTTATAAATACCAGAAGATAAATAGACACATCATAAATTTTTTCACAAAATTAATGGAATTCACTCTTACTATTTATTCAAAAACCATATTTTGAAAATAAAAATTTCACACAACCAATAATAATTAAATATAAGGTCTTAAATTCAAGGGTACTCAAGGATCCACAAAACCCTTCAAATATGGCTAAAAAATTCACATCCAAAAATGGAATCAAAACACTACTCAGTCCACTAATTACAATTGAAAATAAATTTAAGATAATTTAAGAATCATGTGGAGTCCGAATAACTCAACATATTAAGAAAATGAGATGTGAATAGTTTGGATGTATGAATTGGGAAACCGTGCTCCAACAGTGAAACACAATCATTTAAAGAGGCTGACTGAACCACGCAGCCACTGAACATTTTCCCAGTCATTATATACATACCATAAAACTTATATACTCCTATATTTCCTTACCAAATCCAAATAAATACCACTAATATCATGTACATTTAAATAGGGAACAAATAAAATATATCTCAGATCAAAGTCAATCAAAAACACTTAAAACAAACACAAATTCTATACTCGAATCCAAAACATCCCACAGAATATTGAGGCATATGATGAGAAATAGCTAGCTCGATTCTCCCAAACATTACCGTTCATACTCCCATAATAATATTTTCCTCTCTACCAATTAAAACATAAATAATAAGTGAAACGTAAGAAAATTGGGCTTCTACTAGAAGAAACCTAAAACCATCTTTTATATAATTTTTTAACAAACCAAACTAGGTTCCCCTCTAACATAAAAACCAACATTTCTCTAACCAAGGATAAAATATAATTTCGAAGAAAAAAATCTATAAAATAGTTTCTAGAAATCATCGAAATACCTTTAGGAATTATCTATCTCAAACTAGAGATAAATTTTAGAGGAATAAATAAAGATAAAAAAGAAGCATGTCAAAAGGTCAAAACAAACTAAATCGATCCAACCCATTTACATAAAAATAAACGCAAACCCTATCCATAAACAATCAGATACAACAAGTCATAATAGATATAAGGAAATAGAAAAATACATATCTATAATCAAAATCTAGAAGATCTTGAGACAACCTCCATGAAACCATGAATTACATACAACAGCTAAACTCAACCCACATCAGCCACAATGAATATAGAGTGGATCAAACTGGGAACCTGGAACCTGGATCCTACGATAGTTAAACATGAGATAAAAATATAAATAGATCACCACAAACCTTTGAATTTAAAAAATATTATTATTACATAAATTCATCAAATCTACAATTATTGTAAAATATAATTTGTACGTATTCACATATAACATTTAATTTTTATTGAAATTCTATTCCAAAACAATTCTGTTTAATTTTTTTAAAAAATAAAATTATTTGAAAACATTGCCATCATGATAAGATATTTCAAATCCACACACTAGTAATCATTTCTCAAAATAAGAACACATTTATTTTTTTATATAAAAATGGTAACTATAGAGAATCAATCCAGATGATTCCATCTCCAAAACAAAACTCCCATTTTTAAATCCACATTAAGAACAACCCAATGGTATTTAATATCATTATAGTTTTTTTAAACATCTTTTAAGAAAAAAAATTCAAAGGAAATTTTTCTTCACACTCATGGGTCATGAACACAAAAATGGAATCATTCAAGACACAATAGATATATCAAATATAAATAAGGATAGGTTACATATCAATGAATACTTAGAAGATAGTAAAAATGAAAACAAGATCAATCTCCCCTCAAGCAATATCTGTCATGAAATAAAATGTTTCATGGTATCTATAATATGGATTCCAAAACATTGAATTTATTAACCACAAAAGAGTATACTAACTGACAACCTAGATATAAAAATGTGTGGACAATAAAACCAAAAGTCACCCAACTTGTCCAAAAAACCCTAATTGTAATGAAATACACCTCCTAGACCTTGTTCCAATCCCCAGTTGAGTGCCACTAGTAGAATGTGAAAATTCTATCATAATAGAAAAAATATCCCAATTCATACTAGGTTTCCGATGACCAAAAAGGATGTAAGGCGTCAGAACATGAAAGGAAACTACCACTCGTAAGAAAAAACCATATCCAACTCTCACCACTTACACCCAAAAATGAATATACCAATATAATAAACTCGGCACCGACATAATCAAAAACATTATATAATTATTGGAGGAATAACCATATCATAGAGATTGGGCACCCACACAAAGGAAATGAAAAGAATAACCTAATGATAAACAACCAACAAAATGGTAATCAACTCATTGGGTAATAAAATGGGTCCTTCGGTAGTAATCATTTGAAAAATAGTTCAAACATGGACTTTAGTAACAAAAAGGCCATAGGATTCCAATCACTATAACATTTCATAAAATTATACTCCAATCACCGCTTGTAAAAGGATAGAAATAGAACAGTATTTAAAAAAATTTCAAGGACACCCTCCCACATGTTTCTTATTCATTGAAATAAAAAATGACATCTAAGACCTTCATTTTGAACAAACAAATTTTAGAAGAGCCATTGAAAAAAAATATAAGGGGTAAACCATACACACATTCTAAATAACCATTTAAAATCTATAAATGAACCAACTTATTAATCAATTTGAGGATTATAGCTCACTTTAAGTCAAATCCACATTAAAATATAGTTTTTTGTCACTACAAAACAAAATTTTATTATAATAAAACACATATATTGAAAACCCTTTCAAAAATCCATTGAAGAATTTTGAAAATAACATAACACATCTAAATATTCAATTTCAAACATGAAAACATGAAATATCAAAGAGAAACCCATTATTTCAAGAACAAAACACAATGAAATAGTTTTCAAAAAATCATAAGTGTATAAAATTTAATCATAATTTCATTAAAAATAAATTTATTAATAACCATCACACATTGAATCCCAAAATGAAATAGTTTCATAGAGATGTCTACTTAGAAAATGAGAACACCATGTCGAAAATTATTTTTATCAATGACGATCACACCAAAAGGGTAAAAATGGAATCTAAAAATCCTATTATAAAATACCCCATATTAAATCCACATATAATCCTAAAATCATCCACTAGAGGTCTATGGTTCATGGGGGTAACCAAATCCAATAAAATTGATAGATAGAAAACGAGAAGGGGGAAAGAGAGGAAGGAATACATAAAAACCTCTTCAAAATTAGGAAATAAATAGAAATGAATAATGGTGGAGGAGATTGGAGCTCATCCAAGTGATCCTAAGAGTTTATCAATGTCAATATAGGGGAATAGGGGTTAATCACTTTTAATTGGATGAGGGAAAATATGAAACTCAAAAAATTGGACACCTAGATAGTCTACATTACATGGCTAGATAGTTTTCCAATACATGCACCAACTATGTACTAACCACTACCTTGTATAGAAACACCTCACATAATTAACCATATAATCCACATGGTTATAGAAAATATGATCCAACCATTCACTTTGGAAAAAATATTCACACTGCATGCATTCCATATGGTTTTCCAAACCTTCCACAAGTCATGCACCACACCCTAAATACATAATAGAATCTACATACTTTATCCTAGGGGACAAAATAGTATGGAATTATCCAAAAACATCATATTATAAAAAGAAAAGTTTAGTTCAAAATTAAATGATGAGGTTCCTCATGAATAAGGGCCATATGATTTCAGTTAAGCCATGTTTATTATTTTTTCATAGTGGGAAACCACTGATAATTTCCATAATCTTATCTAAAACCCCCTGGAAACTCATTCCAGAGCACAACTAATAAAAAACACAGTATCATTTTTCATTTCACAGACTCCCAACATGAATCATTCAGCCCCCAAAAATTCCACAGACAAAATGAATGGAAAGATAAAACCAAAGATCCCAAGAAGACATAACCAAAAGAACCACATAGCATGGTTTAATATCAAAACCAACCACCTTGATCCTAAAAATGTTTTAATATACCAACCAAAATTTTTCCCAAAATATTCAAGTATAAATGAGGGAATAATGTCCAACATGAAGTCCTACAAATCAATATATACCTAACTCGTTCTCATAACCATTTATAATTCATCTAACATGGTCAACCCATTGAGAAACTACCAATATATTCATCCTCTAAAAATAGGGAAACAATGGTAGAAACTAACTCTAAAACCAACTCGCTTCTAATCCTATGGAAGATATATACACCACTAACATCCTAAAAAATGACATAAGATCTCATCACGAGTCATGATCCAAAAAAATAACCAAGGTTCTAGAAAATTATCACCCCGCATGGTGCATCTTTCATGACCCGTCTCTCAGGGTCCGTACTGTGACTTACCCAAGCCCGCCTTCCATAGGCCAGGGGCTGGTGACTAGCACCATAAAAGCATATCCCTAAAACCAGGATGGAATTTCCTTGAAACCTGTAAACTTATACAAACTAAACCCACAACAATATAGAAGAATAAAGTATACTATATAGTTAACAAGGTGTGTACAACACATAAAGGGGTCAGAATACAAGCCCAAATAGAAATCACATGTAAAACTATAAACATCTCCAGTGAACACTTTCCAAGGATCCTACCAGAAGGGTAGGTATAGATCTCGAACTGTTATCTCTGTGGATCGTCTCATCTAATCTCCTCCTTTGAGAAGCCTCTAATCATGATACCCTCATCCTTGATCAATGATGTCCATCGTCTTCACAAGACACAGTAAGGTGTGGACATAGCCCGTGTAGGGGTGAGTATAACGATACATAGTAGTGACCCCGAGACCCCCTAAGTTCTCTCATAATCCATAAATGATAAACCACAAATTAGGAAAACAACAGTCAACCCTACTTAGTTATATACCCCTACATATACCTAACTTATCAAGTATACCCATCTCATTCAGAAGTAAACACAAGGACTAATTATTTAGGTAGAAATACAACTGTTCCATGACGAAAATAATACCACAAAGGTAACCCCACAATGGTAAGTATCACACAGGTAAAGCCACACAGAACAATACCACGAGGGTATGTACTACAAAAATAACTCGACATAGTAGATTACCATGAAAGTAAATACCACAAAGGTAAAGACTCAGCTCATACCATGTATAAATTAAAAATACAAGTGTATATGGTCAGTTTTATTGCTAAATCATCTCACTTCGTCGAGAAGCTCTAATATTGACCCACACAGGATCAAAGATAACCCACACAAGATCTGATGGTGCTGACCCACACTGGATCTGAAGATGACCCACACAGGATCTGAAGTATCTTTATGTACAGCCACAGGGTTACCGCCCTAAGCATTCCTGATTTCAGGAGTTTTTTATCCTCATGCCATTGGTAGATACTTCAACTACCATGAAGTACCATGGAGAAGTATCCCAAAAGTTTGTTACGTCATAAGGGACCCAACGCGACAGACATTGCGTCAATCATATGCATGGTCTATATGTTATTAGTGTTTCTATTCTAAGGGCCTGGTTGGATTTGGGGTCAATCCAACCTGGTCGTACACCAACATTGTTCAAAACTCATGTTGAGTATACCAAAAATACTACTTGATCCAAGGATTCCGTTGATGTAGATGATTCATCAAATGGACACCCGGTTGTCAAGTTATGTCCAAAAAGGTGTATCAGGGTCCAGTTGGGCCCGAGTCCAGGCCGACCTGACCCAGCCAGGGCCATCCTAACCCGGTCTAGGTCTGGCTCGGCCCACGAAGCAGGTGGCCCAACCCGATGGGTGCGGACCGCTCGGAGGGGCCCGCTAGGGCGTGGCCCACTTGACAGGTGTGGTCCTCCGTCGTGGGGCCACCCTAGCCGCTACCTGGGGGGAGGCACCCCCGGTATTCCGAACAGTCCATGGACCATTCAGCTGGCGCATGATGGTGCACAGGACCTGCAAGAGTGGTCCCTCTCGACGTAACCTGGCCGGTCTGTTGTTCTGACTGTCTCTCCTCCCAGTGGTGCGATGGCGCTACTATCCTCTCGCATTTATTCGGGTGCCGACCACCCCCTGGGGGCACCGCTGAAGCTAAAAAGCTGCAACCTTCCACCTCTACTGTCGGCACGGACATGCGCTGCCCTATCACCACACGACTGATCAGTGTGACGGCTGCTCCCCTTCTCCACCGAGGCCAACGGGCCACGACCTCCTCTGCAACAAGCGGTGCGAACAGGCACCACCCAGGTTCCACGTGGCTAGCCGGCATGCAGGCCGCCATCCCCCTCTGTCGCGGCCGACATGACGTGACATTCTCTGACGGTGTGGTTGCGCTATCACCACCATCGCGGCTAGTAGGTGTATCGACCACAGCCTATAACCTGCCGTCGTCGACCGCCGACAATGTGGTCAGGTTCTGCTTGACTCGTTGATCCGCCTGCAAAGAACACGTCAAAAATGGAGCAGGAGAGGGGTCGAGACATGTTTGTTTGGCCCACATCCCCCGCGTTAAATCAATAGCAGGCATTTTTTAGATTGAAATCAATGATTCATCATGAAGAACAGAATGAGAAATTCCCGACCTCGATCGTTGGAGATGTTGTGAGGAAGAATGAAAAGAAGATGAAGACACTAACTTTCGTCACTCCTGCAACACTCTTCCGAACTAAGCTTTAGTTTCGTCCTCATTCTTGATCTGGAGAATGTTCTTTATTGGAGATGTTCTACCTTCAAGAATTCGAAAGCAAAATCCCCCTCTCCTTTTCCCCAACGGAACAATAAACCTACAGAAGTGTTAATAAAACTCTTAATTAACATCTTCATTCATTAATTTTTAGAATTAATGAATCCCATTAATTGAATGAAACTGTGGTTACACTTTTTTCTGTAACCGAACTTTTAATGCCCATCATTAAATGCCAGACCGCCCTCATGTGGTATCCACCTCTATGATTCAAATGTGAGGCTTCAGTTAAGAAAAAATAAATGTTAATTGTTTTATTTTTATTTTTATTTTAAATCTCCCACGAAATACTGGAAAATCAATGTCCACCCTCGACCTACTGCGGTCGAGGTGATGGTATCGTTAAGAGAATATCGGCGTTGTGTGTTCAACGGTGTGCTTGGTTTTCAATTCCGAGCACCTGTTCAATAGTTACAAAACACCGCTCACACGTTAACTGAACATACCCAAAAAAAGTTCAGAAATTCATTCCGGGAACACCAGGCCTCAGAATAATGCACCATCAATTTTTATGGACTCGTAATAATTCCATATAATTAAAAAATTACATGGAAAATTATGATTCTTTACAGCATCCCAAAATTTCAATGGTTTAACACCATTTTGTATACTAACCAAAATGG
Organism: Viscum album; assembly: GCA_963277665.1. Lineage (NCBI taxonomy): Eukaryota > Viridiplantae > Streptophyta > Magnoliopsida > Santalales > Viscaceae > Viscum > Viscum album. Next base: position 407,746,932 of record OY728134.1, on the reverse strand, counting down.
TAGGAAAAAAATTCTTGTTAACCTAATCATTCTATCATGAACATTCTATTATCCAAATGATGTTCACATCAAAATATCATCCAAAAAATGGGAACATCCCACTATAATCAATAAATCTTCCCCAAAATAACCAAGATTAATGAAACTCCACCCACAACCAACCAATAAAATAGAGGCAACCTAGAGGAAAACCTCAAAAGTAAACTAATACATTGGGAGTGGGGCCATTTCATAAATTAATCAAACCACAACACTGAAAAACATTCAAAACCATCCATAAGAAAAATCTCTAAACAGGAACCATCAGAAAAATATACGATGATCAAAAACAAATATTTAAACCATCAAAGGAAAGGTACCGAAAAAACCCTTACTCAATGAATTTAACAGTATACCGCTTCAAAAAACCAGTCTTACAAAATTCATGATGACGGACCAAATGAAACAAATAGAGAAAAATCATTAGACATATGTACGGTGGGCTTATTATGCCTTGGATTCCAACACTCAAATCATATGACAGATAATATATTTCCTTGAAAAAGAAACTTTTATTTTATCTCTGGCTCATCCTTTTTCTGCTCTTTTCAATACGAGCTTTCCATACACAATTGGATGGAATTACGGAATCACCCAGCATTGGAACTCTGTAATAGCAACATCAATTCAAATGGTATCATTGAAAATAACTTATAATTATTTCAGAAAAAATCATTTATAGTTGAACCAATATATATATATGAATATAACCTTATAAGAAACAGTTATCAGAATCACTGATAACCCTCATTTGAAAAAAGATGACAAATTTAAAAAGTGATCAACATACTCATTCATAGCATGGCCAAAATGATGAAGAACCATGAGATAATGAATGTTACCTCCTTTAAAAAAAATCTTGATATAACCACTAGAAAAATAGAATATTTTATTTTTCCCAAGACATAAATTAACGCAGCAAAGTAGGTACTATCAACTCCTACCAAACTCGATTGAAACTGACAAGAAATTTATTGATGGATCTCAACTATGAGGCTTTAGGAATTCCAAATGAATTGAGGACTACCTCAATATCTTCTAACCACAAAACCAATTACATTGACCCATGATCACCATTGATAGAATGTGGATGTTCATTTATGAAATCCAATATGGGGTATGAGCTAAGGAATGATTCCACATCCCCTACTTCACATGGACTTTGTATAGGAACCAGAAAGAGAGAAACCTTTTTGAGAATTCATGGAGAAAAAATAAAAACACATGAAAAATATCAATTCATTCCTAAAGAAACCAAATCATTTTTCAATATTATAGGAATCATGGAGAAAATGAGAAACCCCTAAAATGAGCCACAAGAATTCAAACAAAACAACTTTTCTTTTGAAAGAACCATTTTCTACCTAGAATATAGAAATATTCGTGGACCAAGTTGTCAATCAAAGACCAATACAAATGATCTTTTCAAAACAATAAATATCAATGGAACATAGAATTATTTCCTAAAAAATCCACTTATATAATAATTAATTTAAAATACCACTTTGTTAGAAAAACTAAATGTCAAAATAATGATCATTAAAACTAATTTCCATTTTTCAAATCACATTCAAATTATTTTTCAAAAACAATTCCCCTTTGAATGAATAATATTTAAAAACATAATTTTTTAAAATCAATTGCTCTCATGAATACCAATAGAATCATTTTTGAAATATCTCATTTTCAAAATACCATAAGAAAAAATATCTTAATATTATATTTCAAAAATATAACTGAATTCAATCTTCTTGTTTATTCATAAAACCAAGTCTTGGTAGTAAATATTTCACAAACACCATTTATTTTGCAAAAAAAATTAAAAAATCATAAAAATCAAGGCACTAGACAACCCTTCGAATAACATTAAAAATGATCGCATGAAAAACAACATCAAAACACTTCTCAGTCCACCTACATCATGTGAAAAAATCGCATTTGAAGAAGTACCAAATAGTAATTAGTCCAAAAAAATAAACTTGGGAAGAAAAAGTTATGTGGACAGTTTGGATGAATATATTGGGAAACATTGATCCAACCATAAAATACACTATTTAAAAAATAGTATACCTAACAACACGGGAATCACACTGTTTCCTGGAATATGCATCCTAAATATGTACCTTAGGTGATCCTCAATTTACATCCCAAAACTAATCAACAACCCCAAATATCACTTACTTACATAATGGGGATAAAAATGTCAATTCTGATCAAAATACAACTCGTCAAATAAAATTAGACTCAAATTATTAATTAAAAACCCCAAAATTCCATGGCATCCCGATGATCAGGATGATACTGAGCTATCTAGACTCTCCATTTACTTATCAAGGTCCAAAAACCTTAGCGTACACTATAATTGGACTTAACCAAATAACTAGGGAAACCCAAGAAGTTTTAGATCCTATTAAAGGAATCCAAAAACCATATATGATACCATTTATTAATGAAGCAAATTAGGTTTTCATCTGACATGACACCCGACTACGCATGCCACAAGTCCTGATGGGTGTGTCAGATCCCTGTTAGCTGGAGACTAGTTCCAATGAATTATATCTCTCATATTGGAAATAATTTCCCACAAACCAGAGATAAAATATAGGAGAATAAATAAAGAATCAAAATAAATAGTTATACCCAATATGTCATAATTAAAAAAATTATCCAACCCATTTTTATAAAAATAAAAAAACAATTATCCTTAATCAAGTGGATACCACAAAGAATAAGAGATACAAAAAATACAACTACAAAGCAACATATGTTGAGCTCAAGTCAATATATATACTACCAACAAATTCTCACCACCACACAACTCATTCCCTCTTGGCCTTAAAGAATGAAAAATAAATCCAACAAGGAACGTGGAACCTAACATAAATATTCTTGACCTAAGGACCCTATTATCTCACCGCATTCCACCAAATCTATGAAATATATTTCATAATAATATTAAAAAAATAGTTTTAAAATAACTAGAAATTAAACTGTTTCACATATAAATTTTATGTAAACAAAAATACATTCCATAATTCTCTTTCAAAATATTTCTCCACATTTTCCAAAACATAAAAAAATTATTTGAAAAAGTTCCCAACAATCTAATCAATTTCAAATTCATACACCCATTCACATTATTCCAACAACAACCCATTTGTATTAATTTAATGAAAAAAGTCACTTGAAAGCACTTGAGAGGTTACTTAAATCTAAAAAATAAGACACCCATTTGTTAATACTATTTAAGAATTGGTCAATAGTCTTTAATTTCAAGACATTTTTTAGAAAAATCTTTGAAAATTCATTTTCTCAAGACATAACCCATCACTAAAATAGGTTAAGAACAAAAAACATGCTTAATCCCTGTCATAAGTAATATATCAATTATAAACAATAATATGTTCCAAATTAATGAAATCATGTGAAATGATACAAACGATTAATTGATCAAAATAACCTCAATCAATAATCAAAAAAGCCTCAAAACATGTCGTGGTATCAACTACATGGATTCCTAAAACGTGAAGCAGCTATCCATTTCAGAGTTTACCAAATCACGAACTAGTAGCCAGCATTCACTAAAGTTAAAGCCTAAAGTCATCTAACTAGATCACACAATCCTCATTATGATTAAACACCCCCAGTACCAGGTTGATAACATAACCTGATAGATATGTATGGTGTGTGAACTAACTAGCTTATTAGACTAGATCACCCATTTAGTACCTGAGTTCCATTAATAATAAAGGAAGTGACACATAAGAACAATAAATCCATGGCTAACACATAAGGAGTAACCATAGATAACCCTCACCCCTAACACCCAACAATGAATAAAACCTTAAAAAATGCACTCATGGAATAAAAAATCATATTCTCATGTGATAGGGAAAAAATAATCGTATAGAGATCGATTAACCACAGAATAGAAATGAAAAGTATCACATAGTGATAAAGAACCACCATAAGGGGTAATCAAATCAATGGGAATTCAAGGGGTTCTATTCTCTTTTACCATTTCATAACCAAATTGAAAACCAAGTCATTAAAAGAAAAAACATGTATTGGGATTCCAATCCCTTTCACATTTCATAAAATTACATTCCAATCACACATTATAAAATTATAGAAATCACACTCATTTTAAAATTATTTTAAATCATCCCTCCCATATGGTTCATGTTCATTTAAAAAAGGACCCAAGACCTTCATTTCTATTATACACATTTTAAATGTATCGTGAAGTCATTTTTCACAAGATGCAAAACAGAAACACATTTCAAATCACCATTCTAAATCCAATAATGAACCCCTTTATATATTAATATGGGGTATGTCAAAACCCACATTAAAATACAGTTTTAACTCAATGAAAACCATAACTGGATCAACATCTTATTCAAGTCAAGAAAACCATATCAAAAACACCCTCAACCATTTCCAAAAAAATTATCACAACTAAATATTATATTTAAAACATGAAAAACTAAAATTTCAAATAGAAACCATTTATTCCAAAAAAATTAAAAGGTCTTTAAAACATCACAATGGTATCACATATAATAATAATTTCAATAAAAATCAGTTAGAAACCACAAGGGAAATCTGAATTACAAATTGGAAAAATTTCATAGAAATGTCTACTTGGAATAAGTGAAAACCTAGCTAACACATGCCACTGATAATGCAGAGCACAACCACAGGGATAATAATGGAGTCTAAAACCCCTAGAAAAAAATATACCAACATTATATCAACCTAGAAGAATAAAATTGGACAGAGAATGTCTAGATACTAAGGGAAGAACAATTCCAATAGAGGTGAGAGATAGATGAGAAGATAAGAGAAATAGAGGAAGGAATACCTCAAAACCTATTGTAAATTGACCAAGAGCTAGATATGATAAGGGGGAATTGAAGCACATCAAAGGGATCACAATAGTCATCTAACATGAATTTGGGAAAATAGGGAATGTTTTTCTTACCAAATCTGACACTAATATATATCAAAGGGTTTCACTAACACACATAGATCTATAAATATAACCCTGCATCATAATGAATAAATAAGGAATGTTTTTCTTACCGAAATTCATTAGAAGATAAATGATACATATCATTATAAATAAAACTCTAAGTAGATAATGTACTATAATCAAAAAAGGTATATAAAAACCCAAAATAGTACTTCATCAAAGTACTCAAAAATTGACAATATGAACTCAAAATCCCAAAGGACACACATTTCCATGCACAAAGGATCAAGAATATCAACCTCCATGTGGAACATTCCCTTTTCTCTGATCTGGAAGAAGGAAATCTATAAACACCCTACGGAAAAGGTAGGGTGTGATATTTAAATCCTAGATGAGTCTCGCCAAGTGTTCCACAATATATTAAATAATAATAAACCAAATAATTCATTAAATTTAAAATAAAAATACATTACAATAGATTTTCACATTTAAAACAAAGCATTATTTCATTTCAATTTATGGGGAAAATTTCAAGCATGGCTTAATTTTTTTATATAAAATAGCTTATATAAATGAACTAGAATAAATAAAACAATTTCACAAACAATGAAATATAAATTAATGTAATTACAAAACCCACAATTTCCATTTCCCATACAGTATAATATTTCCTGATTATAAGATTCTCAAAATCTCATATCAGTAATCATGCCCAATGCATTCACACATCCCTCATGTTCTAGATGAATAATACTATTCAACATCCCATCAGTATTAAAGTTATGACTTACTATATTTTTATTATATTGTTAATGATCGGTATATTTTTAAGGAATCACCATCCTTTTTTGATTGTTCCAAATAACCCACTAACTACCCAACAATACATGAGCTCAATCAATTAGTATAAATAAGTGGAAAGTCATTTCATTTCAAATCAATCATCATTCCTAATTAAATTGTCCAATTTTCTCTTTCAAAACTCATAAAAACATTCAAAACCAAATTTTTTTTAATAAATTCATTTCATTTAAATAAAAAAACAAGTCATGGGTAGTCAACAACCAAATTTAGATATTTCTATAAAAACAAGTCTCAAATTAATTTATTAATTTTAACAATTTCCTAAATATTCCCCAAATTCCTATTCCATTAATATTGGGGGCGTTTTGAAAAATTAAAAGATAATTAATATCAAAATTCATGTTCATATTAAATTATTTATTCAAAAAATAATTGAATTTAATATTAAAAAAATCATGAATATCAAGGTATAATTATATGGTGCAACTCAAATAGGACCACCTACCATTATTCATGGAATAAAAAATCAACACATGCAACGGGCTCTACAAATGAAGTATGATGGAAACAGAGAGGAAAAGAATAAAACAAATAATTAAATAATTGTATTTTATATATATCAACAAAAAATGATCAAGCAATCTCTAAGGATTAAAGAAAGAGAGAATGAGAGAAGACACATGAGAGAAGAATCACATAATAGAGAGGTATCAAATGAGATCCTTCATGCATCGATCAGCCATAAATAGGTTTTAGAAGAGACAAAATAGTTCTTGAGAGGATCTAAGACCTTGTAACATGATTTATTTCAAGTTAGGGTCAAGCAGGGAAATACTGTGGATTTCGATATTTTAAAAATAATTTTCAAAATAAAAATTACCACACACACGGTTAGTTGGGAAGGGGTACACGGTTAGAAAATTTGTGTTCCTAAAGGATATACCCACATAATGGGGTGACTGGTTTATATTATGTGGGTGAAGAGTTTTTCAATCCATTTTCCAACCATGAAAACCCCTACTGTCTGGGGATTCATCAATTACAATGGGTGGGTGCATGGTTTTGGAAAATTATGCACCAACCATGCACAAGCTAGAAACATCCAAATGTTTTCAAAAACACACCCGAATCTCCCCTAAACAAATGATGACTAAATCATGATAAAAATAAGTGTTGAGAATTACCTAAAAAATTAACATGTTGTTACAGCCTCATTAGCATATAAACATTCTTTCCCTAGAAATCATATTCCAATATTTCCATATGATAAAGATTAGGCCACTGCTCTCTCATTAGTGACTCTCTCTCCGATGTCTAATGAATATCATAAATATTCTTACATAGTCAACTGTAAAAAGGTATCTGCCTCCAACAAAGTCCCTTTATCTCAAAATGAACTATCCCGCATAGGTTCCTAGTTATGGGTAAATCAGACTCACCAACAAGATCACTCTATCTAAAAACATGAGATGGATTAGAAATATATTTATATAGTTGAGAATCATAGAACATGTAATCTATCAATGTTAAATGTGGAGGAAGTTGAAAATGGTAAGAAACATTCCACACCGACTCCACAACCTCAATACGTCTCAAAAAATGAGGTGTAAGCTTCTCATTCCTCCCAAGCCATTGATGACCGAAATGAGGCAAGACATTAAAAAACACATGGTAACCCATTGAAATCCCCAACAATCTTCAATGATTATCATAATACGATTTATACGGTCTCTCTGACTTCAACATTCTCTAATGAATTAATTGAATATTATTGAACATCTATTTGACCCAAATCAGTCCATCAAATGAACATTCACCGATCACCGACCAACAAAATAGAGACATACAATGCTAGCCATAGAATTGTAAATCTTGAGATATTATAAACACATATGAGTATGTATAGTTGCTCAAAAATTCAAACAGTCCAAATTTGACATCCAAAGATCCACCAAAGTCAAAAACATAGAAATGAAGAAAGTTTTCAAGAATCTATATATCCCTCTCTATCCATCCTTATTTATTAATATGGTATGTCGTACTGAAATGAACTTGAGATCCCAAGGCCTCCGAGAGGCCTGTTACAATGTAATAAGTTAAATACATAACTATATTAGAGACTAATATATAAATAACTCCATGAAAACTAATAATATCATTCACATGGTGATTTCTCAGTTAATCATCATTGGTTGTGTCTGGTATGGGTATAATGTGAGCTGATTTGTTCATCCTATAAATAAAAATCTATATAGAATTAATCTATATTTCGGAATGTGGAAGCCAAAACTAAAAATTCCCTATAAATATCATCATTCATCAAATATAGAAATAAAAGTGGACAAAGAAAATCTGATGATTTTTTGCTAAGAATTTACATGTTGTCATGTATAGAAATGTGAAAAAATAAACTATATCTTATCTCATAACTATCTAATAAAATCATCATTTCATGTAATAGAACGTTTTTTATGGTTACCTGGTGCATACCCAACTAAGAATTATAGAAATCCCCATATTTGATTTCAAAAAATATTACATCAAAATATACCAAATCCAAAATCATTGAATACCCTACATGGATAACATCCACTCAATAACAATCTACCAACCACAAAGAGAGTATCTAATGATAAAGAAGAAATCACCAAGATTTTGTTTTGGAAGATTCATCACTAGAATAGTGAAGGTCAACTAAACACAATCCAAGACAACCTAATCCTCTATTTTTTGAAATCTTATATGCAACTATGCATGAAGAGACATCAATTTCCCCACTTCTAATGATTCTTTAATGTCTTATGGGGGTAGTTTCCTTCTCAAAAAATCAGCAATGAAATTATATTTCCCAATGAAATAAGAAATATTAAAGTCAAAAGACTGTAGGCACTCCAACAAACTTATCTAGTGGAGATTCAAATCTATTTTAGATAATATATAACATACAATTTTGTGGTTAGAAAACATGGTAATTAATTTTTTTATTAAATTAAATGAATACACCTCTAAAGCACACGTGTCATGGCTATCAATTCAAAAAAAAGTGCATGATAATTATTTTTTCTTGGCATAAGATGATAATATCTATAGGTTACCAAATTATAACCCTACATAATAACATATCCTAAACCCGAATATGGTATATCACAGATGATAACATATCCTAGCCTACATCTGGAAGAGTATATTTCTACTAAACAAATGAAATCTATAATTTCTCATCCTAGGAATAATTTACTCCCTTCTGAGTGAGAGAGGTTATCAAATAATCTAATTTTGAGAGATCATTTATGAACTCATAAAAATACCCCACTAAACCCAAAAATCTATGAATCATAAAAACATTTTGTGGTTTCTCCCATGTCATAGTAGCTTTCACCATCCCGGGATCAACTGAGATATAATACTTTGACACCAAATTTTCCAAGAAATTAGCTTTATGAATCCAAAAATCATATTTTTATTGTTTTTCATAAATTCAGTGATCTCTCAACAATTCATGAACTTCTCTTAGTTGTGGAAAATGATCCCCCTCATATATAGAGTAAACCTGGACTTCCTCCACAAATTCCATAATGAATTTATAAATATTCTCAAGGAATATTATGTTCATTAAATCCATAAAGACATTCTAATAATTGGTTATACAAAATGGCATGATAAGGTACTCAAAATGGTTATACATACTATGAAAGGTAGTTTTCTGATTATTAGAATAATTTATTAACAATTTCATAAAACCATAGCAAATATCAGTCATTGAGAATCACTTATCTCATTTAAATTGTTAAAAAATATCATAAATCTTTGGAAACATATTCTTATTCTTTACTATAACTCAGTTGAGTGTTCGGTAATAAACACATAGGAAAGTGTCACATAAACATTCATAGAAAAGAGAATAGGAACTACCTATAGTGACACACTCATGCATATAAATAATTTTGACAATATATCATCCATAAATAACTAGATACATCACTTCTTCTTGTTCCATATAATAAAAAGGAATATATTCTAACTAATTACTTGGTACTAAATCAATATAAAACCATTCCACTCCTACCCATTTCAAACAAGAGAATTTTGAAGTAAAAACATTGAGAAACTTGATGACAAATAGAGGGAGAAAATCACTCTAAGATTCCCACTCCATATAAAAATCAATCATTGATATTACTTCCCCAAATATTGAATAGAATTTCAGGTTCTACTCGATATCAAGTCCCATTCTCCTTGAATGATATTGATCAATCCATTGGGTACAATAAAGGAGACCCATCGAAGATATAAGTTAATTTCTTACTGATTAGCAATAAACCAATCCATCCCCGATATAACATCAATTGGATTCAAATGAAGAACTAGAAAATCCCAATAAATCTCAGTATCTGATAAAGAGAAACCACGTGGAGAAAAATGAAGACATTTATCTCTGTTCATTTCATGTAGTGTTGTATAATCCTTCATAGAAGATAAAAGGTCTGTATAAAGATTTTTTAGGATTATAATATGGGTTTTTATAAATGAATTAGAAGAATATGTATTAAATAATCTATTCACTAAAGATGTTTCTATAGTGGTGGTACCTATCATATTTTTTCGACCAGTTTTAGCTTCCTCTAGAGACTCTTATACTACATAGAGAATCTTCATTCTGGATTCATATGGCCAGAACCACTTTGATTTTAAAGAATATGATTTACCATATTAATTTTTTGTAATGATGATCCCATTCCAATACATAAAGAAGAGATGATATAAAATAACTTTTATAAGTGGATTGATCATCCATAGGAAACACATATCTTGGTTGCCTAAGTGCAAACCCATGTTGAATTCCAAAGCCTTCCAAACTAGAAAAATATAAATGTGCCTCTATCTGGAACTATAGGAGGTCTATAAGAACCTTTCTATCAAGAACCACCTTGATAGTCCTCACACATTATATTTTTTTAATGTAATTCACAAAACTACCATTGGGAGAAAAATGAACTCCCATCTACACTAACATTCCATCTAGATCAAGATCAACCATCAATTCCATTTCTAGAAAATCAACATAAAAAGAAATCATCAACAAGAAAACCTGATAATGAATATCACACTGATGTACCATTATGAACCATCAAGTCTTCATCATATCATTAAATATAATATTAGGTAAAAATTTCAAAATCATGGAAAAGATGTCTACAAACTCATTCATGGTCCTACCAACATGCTCATGTTTGAAAAACTCCATAGCCTTAGAAAATACCACATCCTCTATATAGAAATGGTTACGGAAAAGCACATTAATGTATTTCCACTCCAAAAACCCCATGTTTCTTCACTATAACCATCGAGTCCCACTATCTCCCACTAATTACATCCATCTAAAATGTTTCACATTTCAGCTTAATGGAATTAGGAATTTCCATGAACTCCAAAAATTATCTCTATCATTATCAACCAATACAATAACTCTTGAGTCTTACAATATCCTTGGAATTTTGGTTGATTATGGGAAATAACTCATGATCATGATTCTAATATTCATCCCTTTGATGTTCCATAGATGGATCATGAAAGAAAATGGGTGCATGTGCCAATCCCATAGCATGGATTACACAAACAATAATCTCAATGGGGTTCTGGTCCACTATGGGAGTTTCTCATTGTGGTCAATTAATAACCTACTAGTGTAACATATTAATAGATATTCACAGATATATTATTCTACAGAACATCAATAAACAACACTTAAGATGTTAGAAGACTACTCGGATCAAAAAAACAATAAGAGAAATAATAAAATTAATCATATCAGATAAGATACTGTGATTTTTACTATAACCAATCCAATTAAAAATGATATGAATAATTATAATTATTCTTCATGATGAATTCACTAAACCACCGATGATATATTAATTAATTATATGGTGAGATATGACCAGACACTCAAGAATAACTATGCCATAAGTCCTGAAAAGATCTCTCAACTAAAAACTAACATCAAGGAAGGACGATCAACATGAACATGTAAAATTAATTTTTCAAGAAAAAACCCACATACCAAGGTACCATGATACCCGATCCATCACAGATATATCCTAAAGGGTGATCCCAGTCCCCTTGGGTCAACGAAGAGAAATTGAAATCATATAAGAAAAAAGAGGATCCAAATTTTCGAAAAAAACAATGGGAGATGACATATACAGAACAGTATGATCAAAACTCTAAAGGGAGAATGTACTATAAACCCATTAGGTATATAATAAACTAAAATATTACATCATAAAAATACTAAAACCAACAAGATAATATGAACATTATAATAGAAACATCACTCCAATCCCAAAGGATCAAGAACATCATTCTCCTCCAAAAGGCTATTTCCCTTTTCGTAGATCCGACAAAAGGAAATTTACAAATGAAAAATGGAAATGGTCTGGTGTGAGACGTAAAGGATAGTATACTCTCAAGAAGTGTTCTATAAGAAATTCCATAATATTAAACCATGTCAAGATTTTAATTTTAAATAAAATAGATATGGAAGTGGTTTTTTATATTTAAAACAAAACATTCTTTCATTTCAAGTGATAGAAAATATTTCAAACATGTCTTAAAAAATCATTTTATATAAAACTGTTTATATAAACATGACTGAATAACATTGTTTTGAAAAAAATGGAATGTAAATCAGTGTATTTAGAATAAACTCCATGGTCATATTTCTTATAGTACGATTGTTCCTAGTTATAGGATCACCACACTCTCATATCAATGATCATGGGATATGTGTACACACATCACTTAGGCTCAGGATAAATAGGATTGATAAACACCCCATCAATGATAACATCTTCCTAAATAGGTCTTTTTTATAGTTTCCATTGTCAATATGGTGCTAGGAAATTATCATTCAAACATGTTTGTCCCAAATAATCCCTAACTAAACATTATTTTCATATTCTCAACTAATCATTTAAAAAGAAAAATATAATTTCAATTGGCATTTTTTTTTTCACAACAATATTAATATCCAATGAAATTTAATGAGTTGAAATATTTTTCAGGAGGTGATTATGAGACAAATTATCAAACAATAGATTAATAGAAGAATGATTACTAGTAATCCAATGAGATATAACCATGATAGATGAAAAGTTATTCGTAAAGGCAATCCAAATAGGGGATTCCATTTTTTTTATATTTCAATTTTTATGTTTACAAATAAATCATGATCTTAAAAATTAAATACCTTTATATTTCCCATTAATAATTATTGATGTGAGACAAAAATGTAAGAAAATATTAAAATTGATGATATTATGAATTCCCATCCCTTTGTTGCTAATTTGTTGACAATATTTTTTCAAATGGATAATTTAAAATTTTCATTGAAGAATAATTCCTCCCAAAATTATTTTTTTGATATAAATGTCAACAATTTTCATAAAATCATCTTGCCATTAGTAAACTAAAAAATAATAAAATTAATTGTAAAAAAATTCTAGCTTTAACAAGACTAATTTAACCTACCACTAATAACATCATTCCTTTCCAAGAAAAAACATTATTTCTAGTTTCACTCATAATGTGGGAAAATGACTATCCTTAGGTTTTCCCTAAAAAATAGGAACAAAAAGGTAAACAAAGGTAAAATTACCCTCTCTATTCCCTAACTCATTAATAGTAATCATGCTTCTATATACATGTATTATTTTAAAAATGTTAATAAAATATTTATCCAAACTAATTTCTTATCCTGAAACATTCCAATAATGGATGATAAAACATTTTAAATTCGTGATGTTCCTATAGTCTCCTTGTTTAAAATGAACAATTTCATTAATATAAAATAGGTGAGTAGGAGAAAAAAGACCTCTACCAGCTTTAATGGGAGAGATTTTGTTCTTAGACAATAATATAAGAAGATTTCAGGTCAAATAATCTTCCGTAATGGAAAAAATAATGGCTAAAATGGGTCTCCTTACATAACACCTCTCGAGAAAGAAAAATCTACATTATGTAAACCATTTATAATAACTAAAGTGGATTAAGAGATAAAATGGATTTTATCCCAATTAAAAAATATTTCATTAAAAGAAAAACTACTCATGACATCAAAAATGAAATTCCATTCAATAGAGTCAAAATATTTGTTACATTAAATTCAATAGCAATGTTACCTCCTCTAATATGTTTCTATAGAAGTCTAACACATCCATAATATCTAACAAGATAATATTGTACGGTTATACCTTGGATGAAGCCAAATTGATTTTATGAAACAATACTATTATCGATTCTGGAACATTGGTTTGATATAATTGTCAAATTATTTTGTAAATTATATTAACCAAAGAAACTTGTCTAAAGAAGTGTAACTCATTAGCATCTTTAACTTTAGGGATGACGAATAATAATTGAGAATTGATACCTTGACTTTTCTGACCACATATAAGGAAATGATTAACTACTCTACAATCATAGATATGAATAGATTCTAAAAGAGTATAAAGTAATGAATTAGAAAACCAGTCATATCCAGTGGTGCTTCTAGAATTTTGACTAAAAATATATTCATTAATCATAGAATACAGAGAAATATTAGATATATAAGACTTATCCTCTTAGGATACATGTTTTGGAATAATCTCTTCCAAGGATTCATTGGATGTGATAGAGACACCAAAAATTCTCATGTAACAGAATACCACATGTGATGACATGTCACCTCTATTTTCAATGATGTTACCATTATCTGAAAGAATGTATAAATTATTATTAAATCTACTAAAATATTAAATACAGATAGATAATTTGGTATTGTTTCACTACCGTTGAATAATTAGACATTTAAATCTTCCCATTTCAATCCCACTTTATCATTGATTAATATGATAAGATCACGAGTAATTTTATTTTCCAATAAAGGACCAGTAGAAAAATAAAAGCTAGTGTTCCATTCATGGATAAAGAGAATAAAGGATTCAATATATGACATATTTTCACCTATGTGATGGAACCAATTGTTATTTCATATTTCTATCTTCATATTTTAGGATCTCAAGCTTTAAGACACAAGAAAGAGCAGTATCATTGATGTTGAAGGAGATCCAGGACTCTGGAATTTGAAATCTATAATTAGGGTGAGCACTCTATGCATCATTATATCTAATGGGTAAAGGGGGTCCTTCCATTATAGTTGTAATATTAGGAAAACTAATATGGTGATCATAATTGAATATATAGGGGGGAGTAGAAATTAGAAGACCATGTATTGAGGTATTTATTATTTATAAAAGATCAATCACGTTTTTTTTCCTCAACTAATTAGAGGTTCCTTCTATACCACGTCTATTTTGATCCAACAAGGTTTATTTCTAAAAGATTAATATACACAATAGAGGTTATAAATTTTCTAGTTGCGTTAGTGGATATTCCCATGCCTTGTATATCCTAAATAATTATAATATCATTAAAATCACATACTTGAATCCATAGACAACAACTAATCCTACTTCTCTCAAAAACCATTTTCCAAGGATCTCATCTATATTGATATCAACTGAATACATAAATAATGGAAAAAAAATTAATATCCCTTAATATATAAAATTTAATGCAATGATATCCTCATAGGAGATAAGGAAGGATGTCACTTATATATTATGATGAGAAATGACCAATTTTTTTTGTTAGTGCTGGAAAAATTAGTTCCACTAGATAACAATCGAGTCAATCGAGGAAATTTTCTTCAAGAAAATAATTTTTGGTTCATAGAAACTGAAAATATCTGATTTATTCTTTCAAAAAAGAATAGTAGATCTATAAATTTCAACGTTGGATATCACTTGATAGTTCCCAAAATATATTTTCATTTGTAAAATTGTTTGGATGAAGGATTTAATTTTTTCATTCCATTAAAATTTTTGTTTCTTAGTGATTTCCTAGAAAAAATGTGTGTTATATCAACCTTTTTTTAGTATCTATTTCTTAGGGTAGTGATTTTATAGGTTTAGCATTCCCAAGAAAAATTATTATTTGAATACTTAATAGAATTTAGTTTAGTTACTAATATTTCATTACTAGGATCCAACGTATACTAAATATCATGACAATATTAAATATTTGAGCACATTTCCTGAACAGTTTTCCTACTAGGGTCTAGTTTCTGGTAATCTATGAAAGGATCATTTGTACACTTATCCTCATTCACTAAAGGAATTATAAAATTTTTTGGGTGGGAGGTCATTTGTTGTTAATGTTTATTAGAATGAAAAAATAATAAGACTAATTATTAGTTAATCAGCTAAATCCATAGGAAGAATATCCCTAGATACACCTTCTATTATCATATAATCCCTAAACAGAATAGATGAGGGGTTTACAAAAGTTTGAGATGAAGAACACTAAAAGAAAGCATAGAAGTGATTTTCATGTGGGTGAGAAGAAGAGAAATTATTTTAAACTGAAACAAAATTTGAATGATCAAGATATGTGTTATCTAAAATAATTATTTTACCACTAATAAAAACTATATTTATTTTTTCTAGTTGAAAAAACTGATAAATCAATCTCTATTTTTTAAATTTCAACCCTAAAATAAACTCACGTGATCATGTTGTTAAACCTCTAACATATTTCAACCTCGGTCAATTATCCACATAAAACATCTCAAATTAATTGACCCTCCCAAATGATTTATTGTAATTAATTTTTCATGTCTAGAATTTGATGTTTCAGGTTTTTATTCATAATTTCATTTGTATAATACTTTTTTAAAATAATAGAATCTCACTATGAAATATTTTTTGACACAATAATAAAAATTCAAATTAAATTTATGGTAAAACTACTCAAAATATGTGTTTGTGTTTATTATAATATTAATTTATATATAAAACAAAGTAGTTTACAATAAAAAACTATAACTAATAAGACTTATTTTAAAAAATATTTTAATTAAATATGAAGAATAGTGAATTTCTTGATAACCTACCAATAATATTTCCAATTTTATAGTGTGAATTTTATCACTAAGTCCAAATTAAGTAATATTTTTCAACAATGTAATATATATTACTATGTTGATTCACATGGAGACCACTTATTGAATTTTTGAAATATAAATTATTAATTTATTCAATTGAATATAATTGGATTTTTAGAAAGAAGATTTATAATTTAATTTAAAATGGTGATTTTTGTGGAGAAATAGTATGAAAACATTGGGTTTTGAAGAATGAAAAATAAGAGTAATAGTGATATATGGTTTAAAGGGTAAGAATTTATTTTTTTTTTGGAATGGACGAACTAGATTTAGAGTAGTCTCCTTTAAT
The DNA here is from genome assembly GCA_963277665.1 of Viscum album. Classification (NCBI taxonomy): domain Eukaryota; kingdom Viridiplantae; phylum Streptophyta; class Magnoliopsida; order Santalales; family Viscaceae; genus Viscum; species Viscum album. Next base: position 407,729,775 of record OY728134.1, on the reverse strand, counting down.
ACTTTCAATCTATGAGGTTCACCTTTTGAATTGTCTGAAATATTTCTTTCAAAAAATTAATCTCAATACATAATCCATAATTAAATAATTTTCAATGATATGTTTAAAATAAAAAAAGATTATTTTAAATAATCTACTTGAGAATTATCATTCTTCAGTAAGATTTATTAGGTTATAAATAATCATCAATGATAATATATCAATGGAATACTAATTGTCCATACAAACCCAACTGTTTATTATGAAATTGAAATAGTTTGTAAATAATTTAATTCATTCTTATTTAGATATTAATTATTAGAGTAGAATTCTACATGAAATAAAATTATATTCATAGAGGTTCCAATAAATAAATGGAAGAAAAAACAACAATTAAAATTTTTAATTATAAGGAAAAGAAAAAAAAATTGTTCAATTAAATATAAAAATTACAATATTAGAAATATGCTATTAAAAAAAAGTTAGTTGAATTTTTAAATAGTTATCTCTTTTTTTTTGGTCACTAGTGGTTTAGCCAGACATGGACACATAAAAAATCTTATATTTTTTTTTCATTGTAGCATTTGTTTTTATTTATTCTATCAATGTGAAATGTGAGTATTGCTTCTTTCATAGAAAAATAATCAAATTTCATTGATGATTAAATAATATTCTCCTTTGCTTTTTAAGACTCAATACTTTTAAAACATGGGCTCTATATATTTACCAAAAATATGTTTTTAGACACACACATATACCTAATTATGTATTGAAACTAATATTTTGATGATTTGTTTACATATCATTGTATATATACAACACATAGATGCCTTATGTGTATTTATTTATTTTTTTGAATAAAATGAATGTTGTTGAACCTTCTAGGATGGATATGAATTGAATATGTATGTATTATTATTTCATGATAATGGAGTTAATAATTGCATATTTTTTGATATAGACCAATTATATAACTGTTCCCAAATAATTTTTTCATGTTTATGTTTTTTTATTATAAAAGAATTCAACCAGATGATTTCGAAGAATATTTTATTTTTCATATCATAAATCAAAGCCATATATATTTCACTAAACATTAGAAAATGAATGTATATACTAAATGGAATAATACTACGATTGATGGATCATTTTATATTGATACTAGGTTTAATATTGATTGAGGTCATATGGAAGAAATAAAAATTGAAATTGAATATAGACATCATGATTCGGCGAACTGTTCTAAGATTTTAATCAACTATGAAAAGTTAACATCGTATATCAGTTATATAAAATATAAAATATTTTTAGTCATATTAAAGCTATATAATTTAAATTCTTTTAGTGGCTGGAGAGACTCTATCTTTATAGAGGAACTTGGTGATATACATGCATAATAAAGCGAGGTTCCTTTTCAAAAATATAACACTAAAATATTTGTACACTCAATGGATATGACCATTAGAAGAAAAACAATTTGTCCTAGTGATTTTATATAATTTCAAAAGGACCATGAGTCTCTATGAAAATTCATTATGTGTGGAATAACATGCTAAAATAAAGTTGAATCAAGCCCTATGAAATTTGAATGAAACATTCCTACCATTATAATGATTAGATGATTGTATGGATGTCAAGAAACAACTAGATAATTACCCCAATGAGGTTTCCAATCATGAATATGAAACATGTAGTCGTATTATTTGAATTTGATAAGTTCCTCACAAATTTATTCATTTATATAATGGAAAAGATGACAGTTCACTTGGATATGGAGATTTAACTATGTGGTAATTCATATTTCAGTTGGATACACCCCATTTAATGGTATATAGATATTTTGAATGGGTATATCAAGAATCAAATATGTGCAGGAGGTTGTACTGCATAGTGATTTACTATTTAATTTCATGAAGAATTCATTACCAATTAGATATTTATTAGATGGGTCTCTCAAAATCTCATCATAGTGGATACATTGTATGAGAATGTATTTCTAGATGATATGTTTTTTGGAATTACCATTACAGACCAAGAGAAAGATCATGTTTACATTTTATATTATAGTTTTGGGGTTATTCAATACATTAAATCCTAAAAATGTAATTCCTAAACATTTAAATCCATATTAGGATAATATATGATTTTAAAATGTAAATAATAAATAGATTTTATGATGGATTTGGTATTATATTTATAGAGTTATCTTAAAATCCAAATTCAATTATTGAACATCAATGATGGCGAGACATGGGACCAAGTGTAAATGTATTATCTTACAATAGTTAAGTAAATAATGGTTATATGTTATATAAAAAATAATAATACAAATATCTTATGATGAATAATAGTAGAGTTACACCAATGGTAGAAGAGATCCTCATATCCAAATCCAAGTATAGATATCTAATTTCTGGTAATATTCCATACTTTGGTATCATAAAAAAAATATTAGAATGATTATACAAAAATTAATGTTACGATTTTCCATTAAAAATTGGTTTACAATTTAAGTGTAGTAAAATTAAATAAATTGAGGTTTATGGAGGATAATTTCAGTGTGGAAGGTTATAAAGACAAATAGTTTATAATGGAATAATGGGTGGCCCATGTGTTCTATGTCCCAAATCCAAAAAAATAGAAATTAGTCAATTATTAAGTTAGGGACTCATACAATAGTAGGGTTGGAAGCAAAAACAAATGGGTATTACCCATCACAGAGATATCTAAATCATTTCCTAGTGATCCTAATATATATAGAGAGTTGTTCATTAGAGTTAACCACTATGATGGGATTTTGATACTCAATATATGATCTAAATCTATTTGACTTTTCATGATAAAAAACAAAGTTAAAATAATTGTTTAATGTCTATTAAATATATTATTTTTTCAATCATTATATTATATTTTATATACTAAAATTGTTAGATATATATTATATGTTTAACTAATAATGTATAAAATGACCTCTCCACTTGATAATGTTAACAATCTCGAGGAAGAACAGACTACCATTTCATAAACTGAGAAATTACAAGGGGATAGACATCGACTGGATAAATAAACAAGAGTGGTGTATAATCACCATGTTAAATAAATTTATTAAGGAAATAAGAGAATCTATAAAATTAGAGGTTGGATGGAATCAATATGGAAAACTAGTTGTATAGCATCCCGCCTTTTTATCACATAAACTTTCATTACATTATACAAAACTGAGGATCTTTAAGTTTTAGTGTCTTGGAAACCAGGAAATAATACATTAAACAAAAAAAAAACATTGTTCTTAAACAATTGAAAGGATCCTACTTATGTTCATCCTAGGTTCATTACTGCATCTCATAACCTGGGGACATACATCAAAAGAAAGGGTGTGCAGAAGGCCCAGTAAGGGAAACAAGAGGAACATTTTACATGTGAACTTGAGATACTTCAACAATGTCATGAAAAAGAACATTAAGGCATGAGAAAGAAATCATGTGGAATATCATAATAAAAATAAAATTTTTCAAAACTTGAAGATGTGGCTACATCATTTAACATAGACAATCATGAACATATCACCAATGTCCATCCCCAAGGTGTCATTTGAAAATTACCAAGGTTATTCACCAAGATATCGTGAAAATTGTAATCTCTAGTGGTTACATCATTACCCAATGCATTGGAGTGCTATCAGGGCGCACCCTTAAATTTGCCTTTATAATCATGTGATCCACATATATCATCATCAAACAATTCATAAATAACCCATATAGCATAAAAGAAATGGGTTTCATTTCATAATCATAACATTTTAAAAACTGCTTTAAAGACATGATCTTTATATCACTTTAATCCCACGGAAAGGGAAAGCGGGTTTCATGTATGTAAATCCCAGAATTTAAAATATAACATTTTGATATATATGTGAATTAACATATAGAAATAAGAGCTTTTAGTATTCACTTAATAACATAAATTAATTTTGAGAAAAAGAGAGAGGAATTTTGAAACGAAAATTCTGCAGCATAACGGCTATGTTTCGGGGTTTTAGAAAACATTGAAAAGGGAGGGGACATGGGTCAAAAACTCATAAATGACCCATAAAAAAGTATAGAGACAGAATATAATGGATTTGAGAACATGGTAATGAAATTTTAAAGATATTCCATATGAAATGAAGAACATGAAAGGAAGACAAAAATAAGATTTCTCTTATGAAAATTCGGCAGCCCAACGGCGTCACTTAAACTTCAACAAAAATGAATTGACGAGATCAAATAGGGTCTCTCATCATATGAACATAAGGGTTAAGTATGATAGATATAGAGATCATACCCCAACATAATAAAAAGGAACTTGAAAGAATTGACATGAAAATAGATCTTGAAAACGAGAAGGGTGAAAGAATCCCTCAAAAATTTCGACAGCCTAACGGTGCCACTTAATCTTCATAAAATGAAATGATGAGAGTAAGAGGGGGTCTCTCATCATATGAACATAAAAAGGAAAGTATAATGAATATAAAATAACATCCTCCAACATAATAATATGGACAAAAAAAGGAATGACATAAAAGAGATTACTTGAAAAGAAAGAGAGAGGTCGGATCCCTTACCTTAAAACGTAACTCTTAAAACTCAAAGGTTTGGACCTTGAGGGCTTGGGGGCACCTTGGGAGGACTCTATGGGAGGTAAGTAGACCGGAACTTTGTTGGGAGAGAGTTTGGAGTGAAAACTAAAGGAGGAAAGGGTGAGTATTTATAGGGAAAGTGAGGGGACAAAGCATTAATGGCTAAGGGACACCTCACAAGTGCTTTTCTCAAAACCATGTGCTCTCCCATGGAATTTACCATGGAGTTAGGACACATGGGGCCCCCAATACAATAATTCATCACCTTGGGCCGGCCATCCCTTAATATATCTCATGAAATCATCATGACACAGTTATGAGATCATTAAACATAACGAAACCCTAAAACTGTATTTTTACTATTCACTAAAAATTCAACTTTCTCAGAAAAATCCCAAAATTTCACCCTAACCAAATATCAATGCTCGGATTTCAAAAATGAACTCCATTTTATAAAAATAATTTCATAAATATTTTTAATTTATTTTTTAAATAAATACACTATTCATCGAAAATTCATTTTTTCAGAAAAAACCCCAAAAATTACCATAACATAATATCGACGCTCTGAGTTCAAAAATTAAATCCATTTTATAAAAATAATTTTCTAAATATTTTTAATTAAATTTTTAATTAAAAAAACTATTCACCTGAAAAAACTAATCCTTTAATAATAATATATGAAACCGTTATTTAACCATTTTATTGAATCACGTTACTTAATCAAGGTTCCTAGATTATATTAGTACTTTCTTTAAATGAGATTACTAATCCATTTGGTCACATTACTAATCCTAAGCATAAAATCACTATTCATAATTTACTATTCATCAAAAATTAAGTTGATCTTATTAGACTCTGAATTTTGTACTGAACATAATTGTAGAAGACCATTTTTTGAAAATCATTACACATTTTTAATTATTTAAGGTTTACATAAACATTTTTTTAAAATATCCTTTCTCTAAAATTCACCAAAAATATGCATACTATATTTATCCAGACATTTAAAAAGTCATAAACATTATTATAATGAGAAATCACAATTTTTATTTAAAACAAAGGATTACACAAGGAAGTTACGGTCTCCTTACACAGCCCCTTATCAAACCAGCATATGACCTAAGTGTAAGGTCTGCTAAGGTGAGAGAATCTGAGGGAGGCTCGGCCAACATCGCACGAGTAGTAATTTTTATCAGTTTAAACTTCTCGCGGAGGCGATCCCATTATAGCTTCACACGATGAAGTTCAGCTTGGGTTTGGTCCAGAGCAAAGCCCAATGGTGCTACCTCCTTCCCAAGTTCTGTTAGATGGGCTTCGATCGGTCCAAGACTACTGGGTGAGGCCATCAAATCTTCTTTCTATATTAATTAGCCAAATTACTTGTATTTAGAGACAATAATCGAAACGTTTAGTTTCTAGCGGTCATATTGACCAATGGTCATATAACAGTCAAAACCCAATGGTCTCATTTTAATTATACTCATGTTATCAAATTAAATAGTTTTGTTTAGTATATAAAAATAAAAAAAAATAACACAAAAAATCAGGAAACAAGATTTATTCAAAATTTCAGGTCGTTACTAGTTGACCCTAATAGGTCAATGTTCATTGAAAGCATTAGGGTCACAACATGAATGCATGTGACAATGAATATTAGTACATTGAATAATTTTTTTTCTATATTAGACAAAATAGTTTAGAATTGTCTTTATGTAATGTTATGATATACATTCACCATTTATTGTAAATGTTTTTTAATGAATCTTTTATTTATATTTCATTATTCTATAGAGAGTCCTTTTTTATAGATAAAATATCAAAAGTAATTTTAATAAATGGATTATTTAAATGATCATTGATCCTATAAGATATATTTGATAAAAAGAAATATCAGTTATTTTAATGCAATTTAAACCCCTCCCCCCCCCACCATCTATTTACGAACACATTATAAACCTGGAAAAATGGCAACATTTAATTAATCTACATGATGTAAAATAATTTCAGGTTTTTTTAATTGATAATATTTTATTTAACATTATTTATTTAATCCACATTGATTAAATACTATCCATTTATTAAGCAACAAAGGAGTGATAAAAATAAGTACCGTGCATCAAACTAAATGTTACCCTTCCATAATGAAATGGTCGGTAAGATTAAATTGAAATAAAGGTATTTATTTTAAATATATATTAAATGTATTACTTTATAAGACTCAATATATGTTACTTTGATTATATAAATATTTATGAATCATAATTCAAATAAAATTTCACCCCACATCATGTGATATAGAAGGAGCCTCATGTAAATAAAGGGGAAAACAGGTATTTGAAAACACACATGTAGTATGAGATTCATGTATAAGTATGAGATAATAGTAATTTTTATTCATTATAATATTAATATATAAAAATTAAAATTTATGTTTGTATTTGTTATCTGTTTAAGAACCATGAATATTCAATAACTATACACAAAGAGAGACAAATTTTAATATCTTTGATGTATACATGACAATATGTCATGTTAGAGGTGAATGTTTTGAGGTGTCACAATGAGAATATTTTGGGATGAAAATTGCCCACTTTGAAACATATGAAATGGTGAATAGATTTTAGGCATAAATTGAATATATAAAATGTATTATGTCTGGTATGGCTTGGATGACTAGTATATTTAAAAGGATAAAGGATAACCAACAGTAGAACAGTGATCATTACATGTTGAGACTTATGACCCCACTAGCAGCTAGGGTATCCATTCACCTCGACCACCTACCATACCTGATGTGATCAATTTATGTCATAACACATTCGGCTAAATGTGAACCAAAATACTATATATAACATTATATTACTATAATTATATAGGTTTAAATGTTATGTTATTTATATCTATAAGCTCCCACCCATCACCTCGGTATGAGGGGTATGTTGTACAATATCCAAGAAGATGGTCCACTAAATGAAAAACTCCCAAAATATCCAATTGGAGTTGGGATTGATGAAGCTACTTAAATTAAGACTGGTTGTCCATCCATCATGATGATCTGGATGTCAACATGGTCAATTATTCTATTGGAACTTTTATATCATATACCTTTAATATTATAATGATACATAGAGAAAATGATGTATGGTATTACAAATGGATAAAATTCTTTGGAAAAAGAAAGTCACATCATGAAAATCTAGTGGATCAACCCAGAAATAAAATCAAATTTTTGAGAGTACCATCACCCCACCTAATCCACAACAACATTTATTAACATTACATATTCATGAAGACACAACATTCCAAGATAGAAATGTTTCCTCAACCACATTTATTAGTTGTGAATTCTTACAAGCAGTAAAGATTCATAATTTATTACCCAAAAATGATCTACTAAGTTCATTATAGTTAATAACTATTAATATTTTTATAGATTTTTTTCTTTCTACACTACAAAGGGAAAACCCTATGAATTAAAATTTGGAATCCTGAATCCTACTATCATTTCTATGATAGATATTACTTTAGAAATGGAAGAAATTAAATGAAAAAAATTAAAATAATCCAAGTGTTTAAAAAAAATAACAGATGACAGACTCGTCTTGATTCCTATAATTTAGGGGTAAATAAAAAAATATAAAAATATAAAATTTATTTTCATTTTTTAATTACTTATTTTCTATTTTTTAGTAGGAAATACAAGATGGTGATTACGTTCAATTTGGATACACAAAATGATTATTTTCTAGATCCAATGCATGAATTTCCATCAAATTGAACGCACATGATATCTATTGTTAATTTTTAACGAATTAAAATAATCAATTTAGAGATAAACATATAATTATACATTTTATATTTTGTTTTAAAGTGATTTTTTATTACAGGGATATATATAAATATTTTCTAAATCCTCGTATGAGGTTTGTAAATGGACACAAGTATCCTTTTGTATTTCATCCAATGGAGACAGATTAAGGTATATATACTATGATTTTTATCTTTCAATACATATTTCAACATAATTACTTATTTTGGTCAATGCTTCTAGAGTGTTTGAATCATATAAAAATAATGATTGTGCATTGTTTTTTTGATTTTATGAATGATTCCTTATAAATTCAACAATTTAGCATCCCCTAATATGTATTTATGACGATAATTAAAATATAAATTAAAATATTTTTTTCTATATTCTCTTACTACTATGAATATTTATGGAAATATACACTCTCAATAGAGAAAATAGTTTGTTTAGACAAGGGTGGTTATAATACATGGTGGTAGAATTTATTCTAACATTAAGTATTTCTGGTAACCTATTAGGATTGTAATTTAATTATTTCACATAGATCATTATGATTTTACCCCAATTCAATCTGACACACAACTGGACCAATATGACTCAATGATAATATTTTCAATATAATAAAGTAGTTTTATTTAAAAACATGTAGAGAATTATAAAAACTCTGACAAAATATTATTTTTAATATTTATTAAAATGATCCAAAATTTATTTGAGATGTGAAGGAATTCACCTCATGCCAATCTGATACAAGATGTTTCCAGTTTGATACAAATTTTATTTTCTCACATTAAAAAATTGTGATTTTACTCTAAAAAACATGTTACATAGCCAAAACCAAGAAAATGAGATCCAATTATCATGATAGGAAAACTTTCACAACCCCCTCCACCCAATGTGTACCACTCTTATGCTTGAAATGAGAGAAGGGAGATAGTGATTTCCTTATTCACACCTCTAGTAGGCCCCGATATGAAGACAACTACTCTGGGGATCATAAACATTCATATGGGAGGAATTACCCACTATAATTACACAAGGAAGAGAGAGATTATATATTTACACAAATGAACACCATCTAATGCATATATATAAATGAATCCCAATGGAAGACATGAAATTCCATATAGTACTAATACAACTAAAAATAAAACTATAATTACTGAGAGGTAAAGGTGGTGGTGATCATGAATCCAAAAATAATCATAGAAAACCATGAGATAATAATATCCCACCAATTCTCTTACATACTCTAGTTGACCTAAAACATTTTTTACAATAACCTAGGTGGATCATAATAGTATAATCAGTAGGATCCTCCTCGGATCCACTCATAAATAATGAAAAAGTATATTAATGAACAATGAACCACAATGAAACAAACTCATCAACTATATAGGTACACTATGTTCCGAGACTCCCATGGCTAACTATCACCATATATTACATGCAAGAGAAGATATAATATAATAATGAGCCATCAAAGGTACCCTGCTCCCACATCCCTATTTTATTGTATCTCTTCCCCAACATTTCACTTCTAGGGCCATCTCTCTCCAAAATACACATGCCCGAGTAAATTAGGAATTTGAATCCCAACATGAATCCTAGGAATTAAATCATCATATGATATAATATCAAATAACCATATATAGTATCAATGATTTTTTGGGAGACAATATAGCCCATATGATGTTTATTACACCCCTGATATTAAACTTCAAGCCATCATATCCAATATAGTGACAATTGTGACATCCAATTATTGATTATAGGTATTTCATAACCCACTTCTTAATTATTAATTAGTGGTTTTATTTTGGATTGATTTAGGACATAATTTTTTAAAATTTTTAAATTTTTGGGCAACTACATGGTTTACCCAGGGTTTTCCCATACCGTGCACCAATCTAGTAAAAATGTTACAAAGAATGTCATTGGGATTTTTATCCTCTGATACCATCATCTTCATACATATTTGGTGAATCCTATTTAGGGTATGGTGTTTTGAGATCCATGGATCCTAATATAGGTGGTTATATTTTTATTAGACAATTTAACTAACCTTAAATATTTTGATTGGATTAAATTGATATCAATTGAAAATTTGGGATTTTATTATTATGAAATTTAAATGTTGAAAACCCAATTCTATTGAATTGGGGGATTTGTTTTTGAAATTTTATTATGAGAAGAAATTGGGAACACAACCAATTCATTTGAATAGGGGTGTAATTGTGAAATTTATGTTAATCAGTTGAATTTAAATTTATAAAATTGACATAAATTTATTAAGGAATGTGAATTGTGAAATTGATTTGGTGAAATTGATTTCAAATTGGTATTTGTGAAAAATGTCTTAATATTGTTTTGATAGTAACATTTGGGTAATATATTTGGAAATGGTGGGTTTTTTTATTAAAAATCTATTTTTTTGTTTTTAAGTGGAAATTTGAATAAATTAATTGTATAATGGGACAAATTGTATTTATTTTAAATGAACATTTAATTTTTGATTTGTATTATATCACATGAAAGTGTTAGGTAGTTTTTGAGTAATTTAGACAACTCTCTACAATTTTACAATGACACAAAAACATAAATCCATTACATCACATCCTCAAAGGGATGGTGATGACGTTCTCTTGACCAGTATTGAAGGGGGAATGTGTATACACAAATTTCTGTGTCACCTTGAGTGTGTGGTGCCCTATATCCTAGAACTATCATACCTTTTATAAATATGACCATGTTTCTCACTTTTTTTATTTGAATTATATATATACTATTATTGTAAACTATTTTTAATTCCTTTTGAATTTATATAAACACATTAATATAAAATATTTATTAAGACATTTTTAAATTAGACCCAACATTTCAAATGTATAGAATGATTTATTTAAATATGATTTTGAAATTCCAAACATGTTTATTTCATATTTAAATATCTTTATATGGTTAATTATGTTTTGTAATATTATTATTGAAGCCATTGGGAAACCCTAATACGATTTTATCTCACATCAAACATTTTCATTCAGGTGTTTATAGATTTCTTCCATCCATGTTTAAGTAAGTGAACAACACCGCAAGGAGGTTGCTCTCATTGAGGATCTGTGGAATTGGAGAGCTGTGTATATTGGTACAAGGGTTATATATCATGATTTATTGGTAATTTTATATATACCTTGGGTTTTTTACACAAATTATAATTATAGTACACTTCTCCTTATGGAGTTTCCTTATATTCATATAATCTTGTTTATCTGTTATCCACAATGTTTGTGGAAAATTCATTCAACATTCATTTTGTATGATTCCAGGTTCAAGTCACCAAACCATGGGGATTTGTAATTCTCTTTAGGTCATTATTCTACCAAATTGGTTATCTGTTTACCAGGGTACCCATGCTAGTTTGTGAAAAAGTGGTATTAGTACTCTAGGTTGAGTTTCATTGCTTGAAAATCAGTATGTATTTGTGTAATCTTGTTGGGACTTAGAAGGTATTTCTAATTGAGGTCCTAGATAGATCTTTTCATTATGAATCTGAAGTCACAATGGGTGGTTAGGGAAATACATATTGGAAATTGGTTCTAGTATATTACCAACATGTTTTTTTGGTTTGATTAAAATCCAAATATGGGTTTTATAACTATAGGTATTAATTTCATTTGTTACTATGTTTGAGTGTTAATATGATATCTTCCCAATTATCTACTGATGTTGTGTAGAATCATTCCTATGATACAATGTGTGAATCAGACACATTAGTGTGATACTACTAAACAACATTGAAAAAATCCTCTGGTGGACTCGAATTTAGTGGAGCTGATTGTTCATACTGTCTAAGATTTACGATAGGCAGCTACACCTATTCCCGTTCAAGATCTACTTGTGGAACCTCAAAGATATGGTCTTTATAATAATTTGTAGGAATTACTTGTATTGGAGATGTAATTTTTCAAAGGAACAAATTATTCCCAAGAGGATGAATAATGGTTAAGAAAGAAGGATCATTAGATTCGGTTCCTGGAGAAAGGTGAATAATTTTTTGTGAAGTATGACAACTTCATGTTGGAAGCACCGATGAAGATATGGTGGAAAACTATGGTAACAAAGAAGAATAATGAGGGATTAGAGTGGAAGGACATCAATTTTCTTTTCACTGATAATTTTTATGTAGAGTTGAAGTTGTTGGCCAAGGCTATGAATGTTTTCAAACTTGAGAATCCTGATAGAAATAAGCAAGGATATAAAAACCATTTTTCCGAGTTCTGCGGTTTTCATCTGATATAGTGTTGAATAAGAACATAAAGTCTTGAAGTGTCATGTTGGGGATATGATATGATATAAGTTAAAAGGTTTTTGTGATGAATCTGACTTCTAATGATGATGTGCTGGATAAAGATCTGATGGTTAAAATAGACCCCGAAAGAAAGTCAAGATTTTCATGAGTTTATTTCCCTCCATGTAGAATAGAATGATACATCAAATGAAAGAGGAAACATATTGGTACCCCTGGGGGATCTCAAAATCATGGTCATTCTAGACATTTATGAGTTCCTATAATATTCATGTTGATTTTTTACTAGTGTGGAATGATACCGATTAAAAAGATTATTTCCCCTGATGCACCCATGAATTTCGGCTCCTATTGATGCTTGGGTGACTTATAGAAGTTCATCCATATATATTCCACTCCTTGTAGTGACATAAGATCATCAACACCTAAAATATAGTAGTTCAATATAATGCTTCATTTATAAAGTGTGATACACCTAGGAATACAGAATGAATCTTCATCATGTGGTGGAAGACTCTCCTAGGGAAGAAGATATAGGTCCATTGACTGTGGGAGATACTATCACTATAGATTCATCATTAGAGACATATTTATTTGATAATTGTTCATATCATTTGTTTATTTCAACCCATGTTGATAATATTATAAATCTTCTTATGGATCTTTAACCTTATTTAATGGAATTTACTACACCCCTCAGAACAAATAGAGTTAAGGGGCTCCATATTCCTAATTTTTTTCTCCTTATCATATGTTAAACTTTTGGGGAGTTTTTGGATTCTCAAAATGAAATATATTAATAGAATATTCTTGAGGGATTGGATAATCACAAATAAATCCTATATTGATTGTTATATTCGATAGGTATCCTTAACTACACCCAATGGTGTGTGTTGTGTATTTTAAGATTAATGGGACCCAAGGAAGATCAGTGTTAGAACTTCTCATCGAGAGCCAGGGAATGTAATATCATTATTTGGTTTTTATTTAGAGTGGGAATCATTGTTCCTTGATCTCCCTCCAATGGTAATTTATTTTCCAAATATGTTTCCTTTTGAATTATCTGGATTTCCACTGGTAAGGGAGGTAGAGTATTTCATTCATTTATTTCCTAGTACTCAACCACTTTATATTACCTCATACTGATGGGACCAAATAATATTAAAGAGCTAAAGACTCAGTGGTATGATCTTCTAGATAATGTATTTATAAGCAAGTGTGTGTCAGCATGGGTGGTGCCAGTTCTCTTTTCTGTTAATGATGATGCTCCAATTCACCTTTGCATTTATTAATAAAGGATCAGTCAAGTTATAGTAAAGAAAATTTATTTATATCAAAATATAAATGTTTTATTTGATCATTTTAAAAGATTAAATTGGTTCTCGAATATCAACCTTTTAACTGGATACCATCAATGGAGGACAAAATAATCATACATTCCAAAAACTTCATTTCATAGAAGGTACAACCATTATGAATACCTTTTAATGAATTTTGTTATAAAAATTCTCCTATAGTCATTATGGATTTGATAAACATGATTTTCCATGGTAATATTGATACCATTATGGTAGTATCTATAAATGACATCCTGGACTACTCTAAGTCTAAAGAGGGTCATTTTCTTCATCTAAGAGTAGTTTTGGAATTGTGGAGACATCACTGACATTATTACAAGCATTATAAATAATATTTCCTTTTTTAAGAAGTGATTTTATTGGTACACGTGGTTTCAAAACAATGTCTTTCAGTTCATCTACAAATGGTGAAAACTATTATGACAAGGGAGAAACCATGAACTGTTTTTTATATTCAGGACTTCTTGGGTTTTGCTAGATATTATAGATAGTTTTTCAAATACTTATCAAATATTCATTCTCTAATGACACGTCTAACTCTTAAGGGATTAAATTATTTTGGGATGAGAAATGTCATAATTATTTTGTTGATAAGAGGTGTCATTTTACTACTACGTCAATATTGACTTTTCTAGAGTCCGAGTAGGGGTACATGGTCTTCTGAGATGTATGGGGAATAATATTTAGATTAATTCTTATGTAGGGTGATCAGGCCATTTATTATTTCTCTAATCATCATAGGCCACATGTGATTAATTATCTGACCCAAAACCTTGAACTTACAGCTATGATGAATAAAATTAAGAGTCTGTGGCATTACCTTTATGAATAAATGTTCACTATGTTTTCCGAAAACAAGAGATTCATTTATATCTCCTCTAAAAAATATTTGAATCTCTTATTATAGTCATTGGGTGGAATACCTAAAATCTTTCTACAATGATATTACCAACACCATGGGGATATGGAATGACATTGCAGATGCTTTGAGTTGAGATAAATCTTTCCTAGGTAATAAAAGAATAATAAAAATGGTGGAATGTGACAGTTATCATTTCATAGTTGAATATGAGAGTCTAGGAATTTTGGGATGACATTTTTTCTACCAGTGTTTAGTCAAAATAATCTATTCCTGACATGTGTCTTTAGGATCAGTGTGTTGATGTTGAGTTCTATAACAGTGATGACTCTCTTTATGGTGGGGAGATCATTATTGAGTGGTATTTCTCTAAAGAGGGAATTCTATACTATTTGAATCTCCTTGTTGTGTTGCATATGGTAAGGAATGGTTTTTGGGGGGATTTTGATAACACCTAATGGGAATTTCACAAAGGAACCATGAAGTAGATATATGATATGAATTTTTGATTTTGGTTTCCAGGTATGAGACATGTCATTGTTGAATTTGTTTTCTCAACATTATACATGCCAACAGGTCAAAGTTGGGCACTAGAAACCTATAGGTTTTGTTAAACAACTTCTAGTCCCTTCATGTAAGTGGGATGATATTTATATAGACTTTATTGTTGGTTTGATGCATATCCAGATATATAGGAATGTTATATGGGTTTTGATTGATCAGGTGAATAAATAGGCTGACATTATACCCATTCGTGATACAACCAAAGTTGAAGAGTTGGGAACTATCAATGTGAAATAGATCATTCATTTTCATAAATTTCTACCTACTATACATTCTAGTAGAGATACTACGTTCAGATCTGACTTTTTGAGAGGCCTTCAAGAGGCACAAGGATATTAATTCCATTTGTGTAAGAAATACTATCCATAATAAAAAGGCCAAACAGAAAGAGCTATACAGATTTTTGAGGATATGATCGGAACTTCTGTTCTCAAGATTGTTGGATCATGGGATTATGATTTGGGGATGGTTTTGTTTTATTATAAAAATAGATATGAGTCTCTGATCAGAATGGATCCTTTTGAGGCCATGTATGGATTCCCTTGTAGATCTTTGTTGTGTTGATCAGAGATTAGTAAAAGATCCTTGGTTAGACCAATCTTGGTTCATGAGATGATAAAAAGGATTCATTTCATTTAGTAGAGAATGTTGATGGTATAGAGCCGATATAAAACATATTCTGATCATTGCCACAAACCATTGTAATTTCCTGTTGAATACTAGTTTTTTTTAAAGGATTTACCCTGGTTGGGTCATCGGTGGCTTGGGATGCAAGGGAAGAATGATCCTCATTATTTGGGACCTTTTAATGCTATTTATAATGTGGGGAATTTTTCTTACTATTTATCACATGCACCGTATCTAATGTCAATACATAACTTTTTCCATGTATCGTAGCTCTAAAATTATATTTATTATCTATACCGTGTTCTAAGACGGAGTGATATTAAAATCAAACTAGATTTATCTAGATATGGATGACCATTCAAGGTAGTTGATTCTAAAATAAATGTACATTGAGGGAGGAAGATAGCTTTTGTTTGAGTTCTATGGTATAATGGTTTTGATTCTTATGGGACATGGGATAAGTAAGAACTGACGAGATAATAGTTTTCATTATCTTTATGGCATGGAAGATTATTCATAGTCTTTCTAGGGATATTAAATTTTTATGGTGGGGATGTTTTAAGATATTTTTACTATTTTTAGGTATTAAAAAACCTATTTTAATCATTCATTGTTTGGGATTCATTTGGGGTTTTTTAAGTGATATTTATGGAAATCTTGATGATTCTTTGCTAGTGCATAGTTTAGCATGGTTTTCTGAAAACGTGAACCCGACTACTAAAAACTGGGAAAAATGAGGCAGTTGGGTTTCACCTGGTTCACACAAGTATTGAAAAACTATGTAACCCATTAAAATGGGTGCATGTATAGGGAACATACTTTTTATAAACAGTGTGTCTATAGTTAGAAACCATACACAATGTTTAATTAATTTGAATATCAAATTTCAAAATCTTGAAATCGCCAATTTAGGTTCCCAAAAGACCTATCACAACCTGTGATGGTTTATTATTCCTCTAGAGCACCTAAGTAGAAATTTTTTCCCCTCTATACTCTCCCAAAAGTGAATCGATGCTTGGAGAACAATGTTTGATCTATACTCGATAGGTTTCCTCTACCTATTTTTTATATACTACTATCTCTCTTCTCGGCACATGGGTTCCATAGTTCCCAGTATTGATTTTTGGATAAAACCCCCTCTGTTTTGGATCTAGGGTAGATCTTTGATCATCCAATTTCTCCCTCTTCATTATTCATTGGAAAATACCGTTTAGGGTTTGGTGTTTTGATATTCATTGATCTCAAGGTAGGTGGTTCTATTTATATTGGACAATATAACTAACCTTAACCCTCTTTATTTGATTAAACTTAATTCAATTAAAAACATGGGGTTTGAATATCATGAAATTGAATCATTGAAAACCCAATTCCATTGAATTGTGGAATTTAGTTTTGAAATTGGATTTTGAAATGAAATTGGGAAAACTCCAAATTTTATAGAGTAGGGTTGTAATTGTGAATTTTATAGATTTTTTGGAATATAAATTATTGAATTGAAATTTGTGAAATTGAATGATTTTTTTGTGAAATTAAATTGTTGTATATAATTGTGAAACGTGAATTTTGAAATTGATTTGGTGAAATTGATTTCAAATTTGTATTTGCGAATAATGGATTAAAATGGGTTGATGATGACCATTTGGTTTTATATTAGAGAAGACATGTTTTTTATTAAAAAAACTATTTTGGGTTTTAAAAAAAATTGGCATACATGAAATGGAGAATGGGATGAATATAAATATGTTTTAAATGAATTTTCCATATTTTATTTGTATTATAGAACATGCAAGCCTTAGGTAGTTAGCGAGTTCTTTGTAGAGAATTCAATAATTTTACAACTTCACAAAATCATAAATGAAACATGTCACATCCCCAATAGGATGATGATAAAGTTATATTAACCATTTTCATAGGGTGTGTGTTTATAAACATATTATCATGACACCTTCAGTGTGTGGAGTTCTATAATCTGGAACTATCAAACCCCTTGGGTATGTGACCATTTTTCTCACTTGATGTATTTGAATTTTATATATTCTATTATTGTAAATATTTTTACATTCATTCAGAATTTATATAAACTATTTTATATAAAATAATTATTTATTCATTTGTTTAAAGTATTTAAATAATTATAAAATTATAGAATGATTTAATAAATATGATTTTGAATTCCAAACCTATTTATATAAAATTTAAATCTCTGTATTCGGTTAACTAAATGTTGGAATCTAGTTTTGTAATCCTAAGTGAAACCCTATTGGGAATTTATCTCACACCCCACCTATGCCTTAAGGAGGTTTTATATTTCCACCTTTTAGGTTCAACCAAGGGAAAAGAACCACATGGAGGTCACTCTCTCTATTGATATGTGGACTTAAAGAGTTGAATCCTTTTGAACTAGGGTTACCTATCTTATTTTTATGGTACTTTATTGTAGAAATTTAGTTTGTTTACACATGTTTGACTTCTGGTACCCTTCTCCTTGTGGAGTTTTCAGGTATGCATGTTGTCTTCTCTATCCGTCTTCCAAATTTTTCGTAAAAAATTCATTTCAGCTATCATTTTTTATGATGTCTACTGTTATTCACCAATGCATGAAGATTAGGAATGCCCTTCAGACCATGTCTATATCAGCTCAGTTATTGGGTTATAAGGGTACCTAGGAAGATTCATGATAAGTATGCTACCATAGGATTTTACAACCCTTAAATTTCATACATTTTATAATCATTCTGAATAATATATCTACTAATACATGTTTTACTACTACCAAACACACAGTTAATAGTGCTAGTTTTAGACTTTAACAGTGCTTAAAAAGCATAGTCTTCCAAAGAGATATTAAAATCCAACCGTTATCAGTGCAAGAAAAATGTATTGCTAAAGGAACATTATAACCATGTTAAGAATCTCTAATAAATGAGTCATTATCTGCACTTTTTGTGAGTGCTGATAAAGGGGATCCTTAACAATTATTTTAGTAGCGCTACTAAAGGGTACATTTAACAGCTTTAAAAACGTGACGTTAAAGGCCCCATTTATTACCGCTTACAAAAAAAAGATCAATGGAGGGGAGTCTTTTTTTTTTGTTCAGAACTCTTTGCACCACCCCTTTATCATCACTCCACCACCTTATCAGCGCTTTTCACACACTCACATGCCCCCCATTAACAGCACATTCCCCAACCTTTAATAATGTATTATGAAATTCCTCCCACCTTCCTATGATAGGATTCAATCCTTAGATATCCCCTTTAGGATATGAATTCCTTTACAGCTACAAAAGTTTGTTTATTATACCTTTTTTATATTTATATTTATATATATATATGGATATTTTGTATTTATATATATTTTACTTATTTTTAAATACTTTTATAAATTAAATACATATTTTTGGTGTATATATAATTATATTTATTTATACATAGTATATAATAATATTCGTTTAAATATACAACATTTTATTAAAATATACATTTTTTTATTAATACACAAATATTAATGACTTTTTATATAGTAAATAAATGTATGCTTTTTTTTCTTTAAATAAAATGAATAAAAAATATTAATTTTATATATTTAAAAATATAGTTTTATGTAAATATGTTAACATATATCATTATGAAAGTGATTTATGAGAACGAAATATGAGAAAATGTGAATATATTTATTTATAAATAAAACTATACTATACAAGTTGATAAAATTTAAATAACTAAATGTTAATATGAATTTAATCTCATTAATAAATTCAGTATTCACTAAAAATGGGAAAAACCCCTTCTAAACGATACTAAAATTTTATCGAAATTTAATGAATTGTGAAAGCACAAATAAAAACTCAGTTTTGGAAGACTTCTGGGACTTTTTTGTCCTCAAAAAAGTTAATTGGAGTTCCATCGAGTGACTAATGCATAGATCTGATTTTATGATTGGAATTGATATGTGGTAGAGCCTAAATGGATGCCCATATTAAATGATATGTTCATTTCATGCTCAATTCATATTTTCATCTATTATTAGACCTTTTATTAATTAATTTAATTTTTTTCATCTAACTCTTATTAAAAGGATATTACTCCATAATAATTAGAAAATTATAAATTAATAATATATTATAGTTATTTTACAATTCAACTTCACGAAAATGTTATATATTAAGTGTAAATGCCTATATAGGCTTATCAAATACATATTTAAAAAATATATATTATATTTATATAAATTTCAATATTTTTATATATTAATATATTTTTTAATGAAATATCACTTTTTTATAAAATATAACCATTATCAGTTCTTATATGAACTGATAATGACACCCATTTATTAATTCTTTTTTATTAGGGCAGATGGGGGGGATTTATCTACACTTTTTTACTAGTTCCAATATAGGGAGTCTTTATCATTTCATTTTTTAACCATGATAAATATCCCCTTTACCAATGTTTTCTAGAACTAATAAAGCATCCCTTTATTAGTGATTTTTCTATTGCTAATAATGGGGTACTTCATCATCGCTTTTATCTAGCACTGAAAAGTCCAAGTGCTATCAAAGAAAGAATTTGTATTAGTGTGTGTGAAATGATCACAGTCCATTACAACTCTCTACACAAATAAATGAAAAATCAAACTACCATGCATACCAAAAAAATTAACTACCAAGAGATGATAGCAGGGCCAGAGAGGGTTGTCATACATCTATCCTCCCATAGGGATGTAACTGAAAACACCCTCCCATGATCCACTGGGTGTCAGTATCCCTAACTAAAATTAGTTGGGTCTCATATAAAATCAAATAATATATATCATATAATGTACCTCACAACCACACAACAGGAATGACCTAGTCTTAGACTCAACTGCATATGTAGTCGCTCGGACTCTCGGCTGCCAATGCTTAGTGTAGATATCCTATAAAGATACATGAATTTAAAAGTCATACATTAATTAAATGTTTCCTTTTTGGTCATCTACATTAATTAATCAATTTATTAACCACTAATTAACCATTAACATTATTCTAAATTACACTTCATTAATCATCATAGAAAAGTCCATGCCCTTTATGAATAATCCAAATTGGTTCAATAGTTTCTCAATATTATCTTATCATTTCATTTCAGCATCAACCAACCCCATGGGTTAAATGTTAATTATAAATTATTGCAAACATTCCATATCTAGATACTCTTGGAAAATAATCCCAATCTACCAAAGAAATGAAACATGAAACCATGCTTACCATGTTACATCAGGACTTGAGGAAAGGAATGTAGATAGAAAAAACAACCCATCCATCAACCATTAAATAGATTCATAAGAGAGAATCCCATCTATCAAAATCACATAAACTATTATTTCCAACATCAACATGTTCCATTAACTCTAGTTTTATCCCCAAAACTGAAATGCATATCTCGAGGCATCTTATCATCATTTGCATCAACTAATTTCACATCATCTTGGTCTCCTCACCCCACACAATGGCCATTTGAGGTTTATATCACATCATGGCCTCTATGTCCCATATCACATCGTTTAGTAATGATCACATCCATAGAACATCATAAATGTTTTAGGGAAAATTAAAGATATATGTTAATATAGCTCCCAAAAAAAGTAATTTATCCTTCAAACATAAATTATCCCTCATAGTTTTAACCAAAAGGAACTCAAACATCTCAAGAAAATGGGAAACTCAAGCCTTGGAAATTATCTTTATCAAACTACATGTTTGTATTCCATCTTGAATTAACCAATTCATATTTCATAGGTTTAAACTATGGGAATCCAAATGTATCAAGATTTAAAATGATATCAAAATATAAATTTTTTTATAGAATTTAAACTAGTTTCATCAAATTGTGTGGAGAACCATTCTCAATTGACTATCCATTTTATTATTATCATCAATGTGAATTATCATGCATCACATTATTTATAAATTTCACTAAATCTTGGAAGACAAAATTTAATTAATCATGTGCATTGCATCGATTTAATTATCATAAATTTATAAGAAACTATGATTTCAAACATGCCTCTTATTTAATTATTCTATAAACAAATTATCTACTAATTAATTAAGGAATTAAATTCATTACCTACTTCTATCCAGAGTAACATGATAATACACAACATAACAATACAATCAATGAAGAAAACCATAGATATGAAACAATGTAGAAAAATAAGAGTAAAAAAATATCAACTTATAGTGATTCAATATGTGATCGCTACAACCCATTTCATTATAATTCTTATTAAATAATTATTAGGTTATTTACATTTCCATAAAAAGTGATAAACCATGCCAAAATTATGATTGCATGTAAATAAAAAGGGGAAAGAAAGAATCCCTCGCCTTAAATTAGTCCATGTTCTTTACATTAAAATGGACTAACATTGTAGATCCCGATCACCTCTATCTCAAGAAGCATCACCCCGCCACAAAATTTGTGACATAACAGCACAAACAAAAAACCAAGCACAACTTCATTATAAATATGTAGAAGAACTATAATCGAATGAGAAGTAGAACCGTGGATATATAGATCAAATAACTACAATAAAAGTGGTATAATGTACATTGGATTTCCATGTATTATAGAAAGAAGGCTAAGGATTCATCTTTGAAGAAGTAATACCCAAACACGTAGAGAGTGGGGTGCCAAATACATGAAAAATGATATTAGATCCTAGGTTTAAGGATAACCAAAGGCCCCATAGAATTTATAGGAATGTGGTATAATGTGTTTACATAGTGTGAGACCCCTTTTAATGTAGTTTGATTGTCAGGATTTTAATATCATTAGAAAATGGACATCTTGAAGGATTTATTCATGAAAATTTAAACATTGTGTAACATGCATTGAACTAGAATGAACAAGTGGTGAAACAAATTTGTCCACAAACCAGCTTTACATAATTATTTAAATTTCAATACAATATATACAATACTTATAAGACATATATGATCCCTAATTCCATATTTGAGAATCCAAACCCATCTTGAATCACTCCTGGCATCCTATGAGAACCATGATATTTAGAAACACACATAGGGTAGACTAAACAGATTTGGGACCTTAAAAGAAATATCAATATAATTTTTATATATGAATTGACAAAATTTCAATATGAAATAGAATTTGATCGGTATGAGTCAATGAGAATGAATTCACAGGAAATAATCTTCAGTATACTCTAAAAAAGTATCACATTTCCAAAACTGATAAAAAAAGATAATATTATCTCAATACTTTCAGAGAAAATCCAAAATTCTTTTTTTATGTGTAGTAATTTACTGAATGTAAATTTAATGCATGATGTGGCTAGTAGAAATTAAAGTTCTTATTATCAATATAAAAGTGTAAATTTATTCCAAAATGTGATTGAAATTGGGAAAACAATGAAAATGAACTTGTATTGTCTTAAAAAATTAGGATAAATACCCAAAATTTATTTGTAGTTTTTACGAGTTGACACCAAATCAATCTAATACATGATGTAGTAATAATTTCTTAATGTACATTTTTTCACATTTAAAGTGTCATTTTACTCTAAAATTGCATCATATAGAACAGCTGCAGTAAATTTTATTGGATTTTCAAGATTGTTTTTCAAAAATGATTTATATTTCATTTTTTATATAGATGAATTATAACACATAAATCTTATATGTGATGTGGTCATTATGTCTTTATGTGGATTTTTTTTATTGAGAAGTGTCATTGTAGTATAAAACATCTTCCACATAGCAAAAACTAAGAAAAAAAGATCTTACTATCTTGAAACTATATTAAATTTATTCATTTTAATTTTTTGTGTGTAGAGATTAAACACTTATAAATATGAAAAATGATGTCGCAGGTATGAATCAACATGTATGTTTTGAATATAAAAGATTGATTTTAGTTTAAAATGCATATCACATTTTCAAAACCAATAAAATGATCTTGTATTTTTTACTTTTTTTGAAATGATTCATAATTTATTTTTGATTTTTAGTAATTGACCTGACATCGTTCTAATGAAGTATGTGGTCATTATGATTCATGTTGCATGCTTTCAAATTTAAAAAGTGTCATTTTATGATAAAAACACAATTCATATCAAAAATTGAGAAAATGAGATCGAAATATCTTGATATAGTAGTAAAAAAATTCATAATTAATTTTTTTTTTCTACCTCACTTTAATTTGAAAAATGATTTTCTTGGTAAAACTCCAATTGAATTTTCAGAATAAAAAAATTTCATTTTAGTCTAAAACAAAATTCAGATACCCAAAACCAATAAACTAAAATCAAATTATCATCATAATTTTGTAAAATCATCCATAATTAAATTTTAAGGGTATTTATCAACCTCATGTCAATATAAAACATGATGTGGCCGATATGAATCATAATGTGTGTTATCGCAAGAAACATTTTTCATTTTCATCTAAATTGTGGGTCTCATAGCCAAAACCAATAAAATGAGTAAATATTTTCAGGACACTATAGTAAAACGGTCACTAATTCAATTTTTATATCTATTATATATATTCGTGGAAATATAATGCACAATGTGTTTGGTATGACTTCATGTATGTGCTCAAAATAAAAAATGTCATTTTCTTCAAGAACATGATTCATATATCAAAAACAATGAAAAAACACTTATTCTTATAATAATTTATTAAAATGCTCCAAAATTAATTTATATCGAGTATGAATCTACCACACATAATACTGACACTTGTTGTCTCTGATATGAATCCAAGTGTGTGTTTACACATTTAAAACATTCACTTTCCTCTAAAAGACTTTTCATATAGCGAAAACTGACCATACTAGATCTAGTTTCCTTGATAATTTCATAATATGATTCATAATTCATATTTTATATGTGGGAATCTACTACACGTAAATTTGAGTTATGATGTGGCATGTATGACCCCAAATTAGTATTTGTCGTAAAAAAATCATTTTATTCTAAAATTCTATTCAAATGATGAAACCAAGAAAATGAGCATGAATTTTATTGATTCTTTATGAAATAATACATAATTTCTTTTAACATTTTGGAATTGACCTAACATTAATATTATAGATGATGTAGATTGTATGGCTATAATAAAAAAACAGTCATTTTACTCTTAAAAATTTAGATCATTATATAAAATTGAAAAAATGAGCTCATTTTGTCTTGATAATTAAGGAAAAATATCCAAAATTCATTTTCAAAATTTAGTGATTTGTTGTATACTATAATGAAAAATTAAGTGTCCAATATAACATAAAGTTAAATTTTATTGTATAAAATTTTTTTACTCTAAAATGTGATTCACATTGCTAAAACTAAGAAAAGATTCTCTTATTTTCATGATACTTTGTGATAAAGGACTTTAATTCATTTTTGATATGATAGAATATACCCCAGGTAAATCTGATAATTTAATTGGATAAAATGAATCAATTATTGTGTATTAAATTTATATGTGTCATTTTACAAAAAATATTCTTCATATAGTCATAAATTATCAAAAGAGCTCATGTTATCATGAAAATTTAGGAAACAAATCAATAATTCATTTTTTACATGTATGAATAGTCCTGAAAACAATTATACACATGATGTTCCCAATGCAAATCTAAGTTTGTGTTCATAATATAAAATGTAATTTTAGTCTAAAATGATATTCGTGATACCAAAAACGTGAAAATGGGATTATATTGTCTTGATAATTATGGAAGACAATCCATAATTCCTTATTTGATCTGTTCGAATTGACCTCACGTAAACCCAACACATGATGTGTTATATATGACTCATATATCATATTTTCACATTAAAGGTTCCATTTTATTCTAAACAAGATTCATATATCCAAAACTAAGAAAGTTATATTGAATTTTCCTTATAATTCAGGTCTATAAGTAAAAATTAATTTCTAATTTATAATATTCAACAACATCTACATTTGACACATGATGTCATTGGTAGGACTGGAAGTTCATGTTTACAATAAAAAATATCATTTATGTCTAAAAATTTATAAGAATTGTTAAAAATAAGGAAATGATATCAAATTGTCTTAATAATAGGTTCATTCCTTCTATTAACTCAAAAAGAAATTCAACAAAACAAATTACAGTAAACGTCTAGGTTTAGGGACATAACTGCTTGACCTACCCCACACCCCCAATACCATTACAAACCCACAAAAAATGGCTGGTCTTTAATTATATTTAAAAACTATAAAAACAATATATAATTCATTTTTTACATGTAGGAATGAAACGCACATCAATTATACACATGACGTTGCTGATATTACTCAAAGTGCCTTTGTTCACATTAAAGAGTATCTTTTTACAATAAAACAAAATTCAAAAAGAAAAAACTGATTAAATGCGATTTTATTGTCGTGATACATTATGAAAACAAACAATAATTTATTTCAGAAATTTAGACCATTAATCACATTCCAATCAGACTTATAATGTGGCCAATATGACTCAAAGTGCTGGATTTCAATAAAAATGTGTCATTTTAGTCTAAAATTATTTTCATATTAGAAAAACTAAGAAAATGAGATCATATTATCTTGATTATTTAGGAATGAAATCGATAACTCATATGTGATGTGTAGGAGTTGACCCCATGTCAATTTGACACACAAAATGGCTAGTGGGACTCAAATTACTTCATTTAACATTAAAAAAGTTTCACTTTTTTTTGATACGTGAATCACATAACCAAAAAAGGAAAAAATTTCTAGATATGTATTGATACCTTGGGAAAATGACCCATAACTCATTTATAAATATGTAACATTTTTTAACGGAGACCCATGTCCGAAGGTGTGAACCACATTCACATTTTGTTTACACACTATAATAACAAATAACATAACTAATGTAATTAATTATATCAATAAATAAAAATAAAAAATAACTTATTCAATTGATAAATAAATATAGAAAAAATTTAGGAATAAAATATAGTTAAAATTTTAGTAATTAATGATATCATTACTATCAATAATTTATTTTATTAAAATAATTTATAAATGGTAATAAAATTTATATATTTATAAATTAACAATATAATATATATATATTATTAATTATATATGTAATTAATATTTAAAAATAAAATTATTAATTAATATTATAATTAATAATTAATAATATAATTAATAATATAGTCAATAATAATATAATTAACATTACAACTGATAATATAATTAATATATTCTATATTTAACAATATACCTTTTCATAAGTTGATTATATAACATTAAAAGAATGTTTTAATTTTTACAACATTTTTAATAAAATAAAAAATGATTTTATTTTAGGTATAAACATTTTTTAGAGACTGATCATTAGAAAATCCAGGTTCCAAATTTTTGTTTTTGTATATAGGGTTTTAATTTTATGGACTAACTGTAAGTATCACATCTACGAAAAAAATTGAAAACTTTTAAATGTAAATGATAAATTTAAATGATTGTGTGATGCACAATTTTTTTAAATTGTTTTTAATTGTAATATTTAATCTATTTTCTCCATAAATTATAATAACAGGTATTTTCTAGGGTTTCTATAGTAAATCGTCTTAGAATCATTCGGTATGGCCTTTATCAACTTTGAAAAAAGAATTATTAAATCACCATTTTAATTGCTAAACAAATAACTGATAATGGTATCCATTTTCAATGCTAAAATAAACCCTGAATAAAGGTGACATTCTTTCTTGTGTTATTAGATTGTCTCCACTCTTTAGTACCGACAATAGCTATTTCTAACACTGAATTTTTATTATTATAGTAGTCGAAGGAGAATGGTGAGGACTTCCATTTTGATAACCTATTTGTATATCAATATCAATAATATATATATATAATAGGCTTCAAATCTCCTTCAATATCACCCTCTCTAATCATTCACATCACCCAATTTTTATCATTCCTTCTTTTTCTTTGTTTCCCGTGTGGATATTTTTTCCCATGATTATATGGATCACACAAAAAATACCCTATAGGAAATTATTAGTAAGAAAAATGATCATTATTTACTCATTAGTTATCCTTTTTGAAATAATTTATATTTTATATATAATAGTATATTTTAGTATTAATTTTTTGAAAAATTGATAATAAAATTATAAAAAAATTTATCATTTATATTAAAACGGTAAATCCATGAGATTTTTTCCCCTTCCATGAGAGACTAATTCCTATAGTTTTCTTTGTCTCATTTTCGTCTTTGTTATCAATTTCTCTATTTTTTTACATTCCATCACTTTGGCTTCAGTTTTTTTAGTAATTTCTTCATCTTCATCTTGTAGAAGAAAATAGATATTCATTTACCTTATCACCATGGTTCATCAACCATAAATTTTCTTATATGGGTTCATCTGATGTACATCACATTGTTTATAACTGCTTCTTTGGACCAACATTTTAATCCACTTTTTTGGGTCAGTGTCTTCATGTGGTTCAAATATTTTTCATTTTATAATAGTTAAATTTTTATCTTTTCATGTTTTGATAATATTTTTTCTTCCTAATCTTGTCTATAAGATCATTATAGATTTGGGATCTCTTTCAATTCTTCTCAGAATGGTATCATTGTTAGATTAGTATCTTTTTTAGATAGATTTATCATTTTCATATAATATGATTCATCTGAACGTAGTAATATTTGGATAATTTTATTCTTGGTGGATTATGCTAGCTACATCATATTTAGGACTTCTTTCTCAAGTAAGTGGCTTTATTGGATTTTTGATTTTGTATTTATCATATTTTTTAGTTCACGGGCTTCATATACTTTTATGGATATAACTCTTAGTGTTTTTCAAGTAGCGCTTTCCACTATGAAGTAATAAATCATTTGTGTTGGAACATTCATTGTCTCTTCCATCAATGCACAATTAGTTCACTCATTTATTTTTGCTCAAAATACATCATAGTTGTGATTTTTCAGTATGAAGAAATGTTGTAATGAAGGGACATGACATGTGGGGTCTCACAGTTAGGTGTTCAATGGTGTTTACCAGTTGGGAGACAGGGTAATACAAGTGGATTATTATTTCTTTGGAAAGATAACATGGATTTAAAAATTAAAAAAAAAACTTAAAATCATATTTCCAAATCTATTTAGTATGTTGGAATTTTGAAATGGGTTTTCATGGGATTCTATAGATGGACCATCTATATTGATAAATGATAATATTGGTAATTTCTAAGGTTTGTGATAAATAATACTATGACCATTTGTTAGTTGTGGGGCGTCAATAATATCCTTTTTCCTAAGATAAAATGAAGGGGGTTATTTTAGTCATCCCCCTATTATGGATGTGTTTCAGAATGTTCTTAGCCTTATTGGTCTTTTAAATTTGGGATTAAAAGAAATTATATTCACTTGGTTTTAGGGAAAGTTGATTAGGAACTAGATATCTGATTGACATGAAAGAATTAGAGGGTCTTATCAAGGGATTGCTTTTTTTTTATTTTTTAGGGCTCAATATTTCACCTTTTTATTTTAAAAAACATTGAATTGTTCTGACAGAAAACATAGGTGGGGTCTTCATTATAAATATTTTTTTAAGGATTGAAATCATTTTGATGAAGGAGGAAGACTGTGAATTTGTGCTTAGGTCTCTATAGAATCCCTATACTGTTGATTACTATTTTAAAAATGGAATGTTGGTTGTTGGTCTTCAGAAAATAAGATACAATAAATTTCATAATTTGAAATTTTAAATTGACCATATTGAGAAGACTCTAATGTTTTTTATTCCCTCATTACATTGACTTTTATGATCTCATGGATTCTGTCTCTAGAAAAAGTGTTAGACAAAATCATAGAAACAACGAGTGTTTTTGGTTCATGATTGTAAGGGAATCACACATTAATGAAGGACACTAGAATAATTTATATTTCTATAATAAGGATTAAAAATACAAAGTAAGAATTTTTTTTTGAAATTGTAGTGGCTTGAAGGAGGAATCAAAATGTAGGAAAGTGAAATCCCGAATGTTTTTTATGATTATTTCATGATTTGTACTCTTCTAGAGAAAATTTTATTTCTGCTGAGGTAGCCTTATATAACTCCCCAGTTTTGACATATTAACTGAATAATGATCATAAAAATAACATATTTTATGATAACTTTAGCTCATATCATTCAAAAATACAATCCACTAAGTCCCCAGACCATGTTAGATCTCATTACCTTATCTTCAATATGTTTGGATTATTGTGGGGCCTAATATGACATGAATAATTACATATTTTTTTGAACAGTATGTCTTGATTAAATTCAAAGAATAAAACCATAATAAAACTAGTTTCCAAAGTAGAAAAATCCTTCTAGAGTTTAATAATTTATACATATTAGTCATTCCAATGTGACTTATAGTATTTACTCAAAAATTACGGTCAATTGTATTGGATGTTCTCTACCATTCAATATTTCTAAATATAATAGTTCATTTGTCCCCAAATGGATTATATCAAATTATAATATAGTTTCACATGATATGTTTCACTTAATGAAGCCCCCCTCTCTCTGAAAGGGGTGTGATGGCCTAAAAAATTGAATTGACTAACGAATATTAAAGGGTTGAAAAGGGAATTTTCTTTATTTTTTTCATTAGGATTTAATTTTGTAACCAATGGAATGATGTAATTATGAAGCACTTTTCATTTATTTCATTCACGATCAAGGATAATGGTAATCTTACCCGAATCATTATTTCATCATGTAGGGTTTTTGAAGGAGATCATCATTCCATATACAAATTTATCCTTATGGAAGATGTCTTCTCTAATATTATTATCATTCGGTCAAATAATAAACTGAATCATAGTGAAAATGTATGTCAATTTAGCCCCACAGTCTCCCATTTAAATTCTTTATATGAAAACCTATTATTTTCCCAATCCACGTCGCAGGAAAATAATGCCCTCAAGAATTTTTTTACATATATGAAATTGCTTTAGAATATTTTTTTTAACTAATCTAAATCTAAGATCACCTTTATTATAGACATATGTCCATCTGAGACAGAAGATTTCAATGAATCTTATATCATCTATGTGTTGTATAAAACCATAAATACCATGATCTTCCTACTGTTTTGTATGACCAAGGAGAGTGGTATTATCTTCTATTGTTGATTGAATTGATAAGGCAGTGAAGATATGGTCTGGTAAGGGAGATTATAATGTTGTTTAAGAGATTTTTATGAAGGATGTTTTCTAATATATCCCCACTTATTTCATTTATATTTTTCATCTCCATGTCAGTCTTATTGATTATTTACATTTGTTGTTGTAATGAATATGGTGGGTATATCATAATGATAAGAAGATTTCTTATTGAGTGTCATGGGATAAGATATGTGTACCCAAGGCTTATGAGGGGTTGGGATTCATGAAATTGACCTCCTTTAATGATCCTTTTCTTTCTATGTTGGATGGGAGAATTTTATAAAGCCACAATTCCTTGAGTTATTGAATTATTTGCGCAATGTATTATCCATATTCATATTTCTTGAATGCATGCATGGTGACAAAAAATTATTTTTTTATAGACATGTTCAGGAAGCTCACATTGGATTTCAAATATGGGTTTCTATTGGAGAATTATTTATGGGGAAATGGATAATATTTTGAGTGAGCCTTGGATTTTTCAACACATAATCTTAAGGGAGACAATACTAGTAACTACAGGATTGGATAATGTCGAGGTTCAAGTGATTTTTAATAATAATTTGGTTGGATGGTGTTTGGATAAGGTTGAGTCTCTATTTAACAATAGGGACTATAATATTATTCTATGTATTCCTATTATGGTATATGATCATTTTTGAAAGTGTAAGGATACATTTGGTTCATATTATATCAAATTAGGAAATAATAATTATCTTTATGTTCCTTAAACATCGGTGTCTCAACACTTGATGTTTCTTTGGGAGTTTTTAATCTCACCTAAATTGACATTTTAGTGGCTGAATGATTGTTTTGGAATCCTCCCCATTATAGAGATTTTTTTCTAATATACATTCTATGATTGTACCTTTGTGCACCATTTTCTCCTATGAAATTGAATTCCCTTAACATGATATTTTGATGTGTCCGAGAGGCAAGTTTTTCTAATTTGATTTTTTTTGTTGGAGAAGTCCCAGGTGATAATTGATACTTTTTAGATTTACCTTGTAATCTTGTCTAGTGGGTCTCCTCACTCCCTATTGAAATAGTTAATGATCTCTTCTCGGTTTCATGGATGATTCTAGTTTTTTGAAATAATCTCCTATTCAAAAAATGATGATTAGATAACACTTTTTTTGGTTTCATATGCATCTGAATGGATATCAACATGGAACTCAAAAATGTTTATGGGATTCGTATATATAGAGCTCTCAGGATAGGTATCCCCCCACATACTCCATATGTTCTTAAAGATAATTTTAATATAGAATTTAATGGAAACAATTTTTTTTGTTTTAGTTTCATGTGACCATCATGTATTGGTTAATACATATCTCCATAACTATTGTTTTTTTCTAAATGAAGCCATTTTTTTAGGCCCATAATGTTATGTTGGGTTTATAGTTTTCTTTGGATAATGGTTGGAAGGAATTTATTCTCAAATATTATTTCCATGTTATTATTTATTCTATTTTGAATAAGATGAATGTTTGCAGTGATTTAGATTAATTGTAAAAATATTTGAGAAATGTTGGAATGCTTCGTGTCCAACATCATTTCCTTCGTTTGAAGAGAAATTAATTGAATTATCGTTCATTTAAAATAAAAAGGTTGTTATTATCATTGGATAATATAATTAGTGTAACAAAACATTAACAATAACCTAATGTCAGTGGATATGTAGCTCTTGATGAACACAATCATCATCCCCTCAACCACATGATTGATTTTAAAATATCAAATAACTCCTTTCAACACCATCATAAAAACAGACTTGTGATGTTTTTTCCTTTGATATTGAATTTAAGTTGATTTGGATTTATTCCATGTATACATATATTTGAATCTGTTTGGAGAGTATTTTAAAGGATAATATAAGTGTCACGAACCGAATCTGGACGCAGCCAAAACCAGCACCAAACCCAGACCGTAACAAGTCCCAAAGGGCGTTCCCGATCCCCACGGGCTGGCACAAGTGCTCGGGTATCATAAAATGATAATTGGTAATGATTTACCTGAGTTTATAAACTTAAAACAACAAAAGAATCCAATAAAACGAATCTGGATTTTTCAAACCAAATAATCTTTTTCAAAAATTCAGAACTGAATTACACAATTTTAAACAATGTTTAAAGACCATTACAAAGGTAAAACCCCAAGAAAAGACAGCCCAATAACCTCCACATGGAAATAGGCACCTCCCTCAAGCCAACTCCATGAAAATGCATCACGATAGACTGCTAAAAACCAGAACCAATGGAATAAAACATGTACCCAAACATGTGACATAAAATAAGAAAGTCTACTTACACCCAAAGGTGTAAGTAGGGTGTGAGATAAATCCCACTAGGATACCACCTCTAAGATATTTCATGTGATAAACATTTCATGACAAAAAGCATTGCAAGTTTTAGAAATAAGAAATGCTTGTTACAATTTTCTAAATGATGCAATAATAAATGAAAACAGTTTTCATGTGGGCTAATTTTAAAGGACCAACAATTTTAAAATAACTAACAAAGATACTTAATTTTCAAGCCAACAATACTGTATACTGATGGTAAGTACAAAGGATCTAATGAGCACAAGTAATAGGAAATAACCCCTAGGCACTAGCTAGCTTTGGGTCCCAGGATCCTCGTATCTCGGTGAGAGTAACCAGAAAAAAAATATATGTTCTCATGCATGAGCCACTAGTAGGGATCATACCCATAACCTAGTGGTCCCCAATCATCATCATCATAGTTTAGTTAGAGTTGTAAGTGTCAATCTTGCTAAGTGAAACTGAGGCCAAACCCCACGGATTCACTAGCATACTAGTACACGTCCACCCACCTAGATACCCGGGTTTTCCCATTGTGATCAAAAAAGTTCACAATCCAAGAAATATAGTTTTCACATGCAAATATCACTTCCACATCACACATTAACCAAACATCCCCGTGTACATCACTAAAGTCACAAATTCCACTTTTCATTCAAATGCATTTGGAAATCAAACTCACTCCAAATTGACTACAACACTTTTCACATTTCTTTAACACTTCCACAAATCCATTAAAAAAAATTTTAAACCCATTACAAGATATTCAACTCACATAACATCCCACACACATGTCACACAATACCCTTCTCACCTTCACAATTCATTTTATAAATAAACTCACACAAAATATCCTACACCCATGTTTCTCACACAAAACACAATTTAGTAAAATATTTCAGCAATTTATAAAAAATTATAAAAATGTTTAACATCTCAAATCACCAAATTACCATTCAAAAACCCACATTAGGTGAACACACTATCCCAAACAGTACATATACACCCTTTCCCAACTTTTTTTAACCAAATAAAACATTTTCAATTTTTATAAAACAAACCCAAGAGGTATAACCATTGTTTGCACACTAAAACCATTTCAAAACCCTCATTTAAAACCAAAATCATACCAATACCAATCCAAAACATAATTTTTCAGCCCTAAAACAATTACTAAACCACCCCCAAATGTTAGAAAAATACATCAAAAAAATACCACAATGATACACATGAAAAACACATGTTTTCATAAATCACCTTCAAAAAGTACAACACGGTTTTACACCATAAACTCATTAAAAAACCTCTTTTCAAGGCCCACATGACAATAAGGAATTAACAAAACAGAATTGGTAGCCCATTTCAAGACTAATAAATCACTTTCATATGTTATAAACTAAACCCAAACATTACCCCAAGAGTCACACATGAAAAGTACCCAATTTCAAGCTAAAATACAACTAAAAATTAAATGTTTAACAAAATTCATCAAAAACAGTTTTCAAACCACACAACACAGATTATAAACATACTAAATTAACAAACCAAGCAAGCTAACTCATCATAAAATGGTTACACATGGAATCACCTACCTTTTGAGTCGAAACCCTCAAAACATGGTGCGAAACATTAAGCGTACCACCGACGCACCACAGGGAATATAAATCCAGACCTAGACCACTAAAAATTGACCCAAAATATACCAAATCAGACCTTAGGATCTAACCCCAACTTCTGGACATGAGGAAATTCAATAAAGAGGAATAAAAACTAAAAGAGGATGGAAAGAACCAAGGAGGAATTCCCTTACTTGAAATATCTTGAAGAAATCAGCCCCAATGCACCAATATATGAATCTATAAGTACCCAAAAATGATATGGAGGTCCGAATGAGTCATATTAGGTCATGTAGGGACTGAAATGGGGGATAAAGGATGAAAATTGAAGAAGTTATGAAAGATTCATTTTACCTCATCAAATCTGGTCGATTTGAGAAAGATTGAGAGAGATCGTCCAACTCCACGGGGTATATGAGCTCCAAAGAGGCAAAATAGATATAGGGGGTGAGGCTGAGGTTTTTGGCTTCGAGTGAGAGGTTGAATCACCGAAAAACAATAAAACACGAATGAGATATTGAAATTTTAATACAATAATTTTAAAAAGGAAATGGGCTTACGGGCAGGCCCATTACCTTAATTAAAAACCCAAATCCATCATGATTTGGGATTTCTATGTAGTTCAAATGGATATGGTGATTTTAATATATTAGGGTATGCCAATTGGGAAGTGTAATGAGTATAAAATAGTAAAAATTGAAGGAGTTATAGTAGAAACAAAAGTTAATTTTAAATCTGGATTTGGGCTCACGGTTTGGCCCAAATTTTCAAAACCCACCATTTTCACAAAAATGAGTGGTAAACCCCCAAAACAAATCGGGAATGGAAATTAAATGATTAATGAATTTAAAAAAAAGTCATGGGTGTGAAAATTCTCCCCACCATAAAATGTTTTACCCTCGGAAAGCCACATCACGGACAAAGCAAAAACCAAACCCAACTGAAAGGCATAAATGGACTCCTTTGCTAAGCTTCGCCCCCAAAGGCCAAAACACCTCCAGTGATCAATTAAAGAAGGAATACTTCACAACCAAAACATACACCTCATTACTGAAATTATCAAGCACATTCAGGATTTATCCTAAAATAAAATTCCTCAAACACTATCTGAACAAGGCTCAAGCAATTTACCCAAACAAACAAGAACATCGAACAAGGTTACACTTACCTTGATATAACTAAACCATTGGGAACTCTCCAATCCCAAATTTTACCCAAGGAAGATGTATGTGGTTATATAGCTCCGAATGAGACTACCCACATCCAATCCAAGACCAAGTACAAAAGTGAGTTAATGGTACAAGGATACACAAATGGGCTCCCCAACCATAAGAGACAACATAAATTTTTCTCTGAGAAAGAATCAAGACACTAATAGGGGAGCCCCGAACAAACTCCCCAGTACAAGGTGTAGAATCCCATTAGGAATTTTCAAAATAATATATGTGAGACTCATAGTAGTTCTCCCCACCATATGAACTATCCATCTTAACTGACCAATATGGTCCGGTATAGAAAAACCCCAAAACTTAAAGAGTTGGGACGACAAGACGGTTAGCCCGCACAGTTTGGGAAACTGTGTGCTAACCATGTGGATCCTTATACCTACATGGTTTTCTAGGGAATGGTTTCTAATAAGTGTTCACTAAACATGTCTAGAAATATCTAATACCTTTCCCCCAAACCCAAAGTAACCGAAAGGGGAAAAGAAAGTCATTGGGAGATAACATGGGGATGAGGCCCTCCACCTCTTTCCACCGAACGGGAACAAATGAAGCAAGATGACAACACCAAATGTTTAAACTATTCCCATCTATCATATTAAGAATAGTTTTTTGTTCAAGGTTAAAAACTACCCTGGGATTTCCTCTGACTACGTGACAGCTTCTCTCCGGGACCTATGGCTGGAGCTGGAATGATTGAAGCATCTTCGGCCTCGCAGTTACGATTTGGAAACCCCCGAATAGGATTTCTTCTTCCGATGCTACAAACAACTGTTAAGTCAAAAGTCTTCTTTTGGCTTTTACATCATGTTTTGGAAATCACAAATATATTCTATGTCATGTTTTGGAAATCTCAAATGTATTCTATCATATGTTTGTGAATAACAAATTGTCTTTTATCATGTTTATCGTATCGTACGATGTTGATCGTACCGACCAAAACGTATCGTACTGACTCTGTCAAACGTATCGTACTGACTCTGTCAATCGTATCGTACTGACTCTGTCAATCGTATCGTACTGACTTTGCTATTCAGATGATCATTATTTGTTTTGGTACTTTGTCAAAAACTCTCTCTGCATATGAATCGTTCTCATGTTTTACATTTCTATATATCTCTTATCCTAACAAAACGATGTCGTTGAGTTAGTTATATACTAATCAAAACGATGTCGTGCTTTCTGTTTCAATATGACCGTTGGAGGCAATATGACCGTTGGAAACCGAGGCCTATAAATAGGAGGTCATTTGAAGCTGAGAACACACTGATGAACGAAGAGAACGAAAGAGACTCTGTGAACTATGAAGATTCTAGAGAGAGACACTGTGACTTCTCTCATCAGCCTTGTGCGTCCGATCATCGTATCGAGGGCTTTCAAGTAATTGAAAGACAGAGGTGCCGATTACCTGCAAAATCGAGGGCTGTCGGGGATAGGCAGACAGACGTGCCGATCATCGTATCGAGGGCTGCCGGGGATAGGCAGACAGACGTGCCGATCATCGTATCGAGGGCTGCCGGGGATAGGCAGACAGACGTGCCGATCATCGTATCGAGGGCTCACCAAGGTTGGTGAGACAGACCTTTTATCCTAGGTGAAAGGATAACCCTTCTCTTTGGGTTAAAAGAATTGTATTACTTTTACATTTCCGTTGTTGTATTAGAAAGGGATTTGTATTGTTTCCTTTCTTCTTTACTTATTCAATTGTAATTGTTTCAATTACAATCATTCCATTACATATTGTATTGATTGGTTCTATACGCTTTAAGGTAGAATCATTCATATCTGTATTACTCTGATTATTGTGTTCATCTTGAATACAATTGTTTTACATAACATTAGTATTACAATACTTCATACCTTTTACATTAAATACAATTGAGGGTATTTGTATTTGTATTAGTTTAAGTCCATTTAAACTAATCTCTTTGTTACTAAAACTCAAGGTTTTTAAACCTACAATTCACCCCCCCCCCTCTTGTATTGTTCCATCTAATAGACTTTTATATCGACTATTCGATCCAACAATTGGTATCAGAGGAGGTTTTCCACTGACTTGTATTACTAGCTTTATTTCTTATTACTTTCTTAAATACTTACTACACTAACGTGTGGAGTGGAAAAGTTGTTTTTGTTATATTAGATGGCAGGAATGAATATCGGATCAATAGATAATCTGAATCCTTCTAGACCACCAATCTTTGATGGAAATGATTATGAGTATTGGAGAGATCGTATGAAGACTTTCGTCATCAATACTGGTGTAGACAATTTTATTATGCTTACTGGGGGTTACAAAATTCCTGACAAAGAAGTTAGTACTTTCACCAATCAAGAGAAGCAAGAATATCAACTGAATTACAAGGTACGCAATACTTTATTATGCTCTATGACCAGGAATATATATAGTCAGATATCTTCATGTGAAGCAGCTAACTGTATTTGGAAGAAATTAGAAGTCACTCATTTTGGTACATCCAAGGTTATAGAAACAAGGAGAGCAATGCTTCGAGCAGAGTATCATGGATTTGTTTTTCCTTATGGAGAGCCAGTATGTAAAGTTCAACAAAGGTTTATGACAATTGTCAACAGCTTACAATCTATGGGAGAAAAAGGTCTTGATGATGAATCTCTTGTTGATAATATTATAGATATTATGCCAAATGAATGGGAGTCAAAAAGAACAGCTATTGATGAAAATAGAAAAGTTTCCCAGATTACTCTTGATGAACTCTTTGTAACTCTTCTACAGCACGAGACAAGAATGAAAAGAGATGATGATTTCAATAAGAAGAAGAATGGGAATGGAAGTGTATCTTTTGCATCTAAAGCTAAAACACCTGAAAGGGTTACAAGGTCTAAATCCAAGAAAGTTGTTGTTTCTGATTCAAGTGATTGTAATCTTTCAGACAATGAGTTAGCTAATCTTGCTCGGAGGATGAACAAGATTGTGGGAAAGAAAGATTTTCAATATAGATTCAAAAAGAAAGACAGGAAAGATAGGAAAGATTCAGAGGTAACTTGTTATGAATGCAAGAAAGCAGGACATATAAGGCCTGATTGTCCTTTACTGAAGAGGAAAGATAGAAAAGAGAAACACTCTGAAAGAAACAAGAAAATGTTTTATAAGACAAAGAAAGTCTTGAAAGCAAATGATACATGGAGTGCAAGTGGTAGTGATTCCTCAGATGATTCTTCAGAATATGAGATGTCAGGACAAAGGAATATTGGACTTCTAGCCAGACTACCAATTGAAGATCATTGTCTCATGGCTAAGGTACATAATGCTGAAGCTGTTACAAATGTCTCTTTAAATACAAATTATGTTGATAATAAATATTATGAATCTTCAAATGATGAACCCTCATCATCAGAAGATGATACTTTACCTTCTTTTGAAGAAGTCTCTAGATTTTCTAAGTTACTTCAAAATGAAAATTCTAAACTCAAAAAGAGATTTGAAAAAGCGAATTCTAGAATTTCTATTTTGACTAAAGAAGTATCAGATCTTTCTAAAGATCTTGATGGGAAAACTTCTGATTTTGAAAGTATTTTGAAAACCCTTGAGAAAGTCAAATCTGAAAAAGATAAACTTTCTAAGGATCTTAAAACTGCTATTTCAAAGAAAAACTTTTTAGAGTCTAACTCTAGTTCTAATTCAAATGTTTTAGAAAACAAGAATTTGGTTTTAAAACTAAAGTCAGAGATTTTATCCTTGAAAAAGTGCTTGTCAAACTTTACTCATGGAAAAGAAAACTTTGATAGGATGTACTCTCAAATAAGACCTTTGAGAAATCGTTCTGGTCTTGGTTATACTTATTCCAAACCTGTTTTTAGTAATAACTATTTTGTTCCTCAAAAAACCATTTTATGTTCCAAGTGTCAATGTGGTGGACATTGGAGAAGAGATTGTTCTCTTAACAAAACTCAATCCTTAGGATTTCATAAAGCTCATTTTGCAAAACAAATGTGGATTCCTAAAATTCTTTTATCTAATCCTTCTGGATCCAAACAAGTTTGGAATCCGAAAATCTAATTGTTTCTTTTTCAGGAAAACGAGAAGTGTATCAATAAGAACATTTGGTACATGGATAGTGGTTGCTCTCGACATATGACTGGAAATAAAGATTTCTTTGAAAAGGTTATCAAAACAAAAGGTGGAAAAGTTACCTTCGGAGATAATGCTCAAGGAAAGATTGTTGTTATAGGTAATATCGTTTTTCTTGGAAAAGTTCTTATTTCAAATGTTTTATTTGTAAAAGGTCTTAGGCACAATCTCATCAGCATAAGTCAATTATGTGATGAAGGTTACCTTGTGAATTTTAGAAATGATAAGTGTCTAGTTCACAATTCCAAGGATGAGTTCATTCTATCTGCCCATAGGCAAGAGAATGTTTACACTATTAACTTAGAAGACCTTAGGAACCAAAACTTACCTTGTTTAAGTGTAATAGAAGACCAATCGTGGCTATGGCATAGGAGATTAGGACACTGTAATTTGAGAAACCTAAGAAAACTCTCAAAGAAAGGACTTGTAAAAGGGCTACCGGATCTTAGATATGATTCTTCAAAAGTCTGTGATCCTTGTCAATTTGGCAAGCAACATAAAACTAGCTTTAAACCAATTAATGAAGTTTCAACTTCTAATGCATTACAGCTTGTGCATATGGATCTGTTTGGTCCTTCACAATCTGGAAGCATTGGAGGCAAATACTATGTATTTGTTTTAGTTGATGACTTTACTAGATTTACATGGGTCTACTTTTTCACAAAGAAATCTGAAGCCTTTTCGTATTTCAAAACTTTTAGAGCCCAAGTTAAAAATGAGAAAAACCTACCATTGATAACTATTCATAGTGATCATGGTGGTGAATTTCAAAACTCAGATTTTGAAACTTTTTGTAGTAAGAAAGGTATTACTCACAATTTCTCAGCACCAAGAACTCCTCAGCAAAATGGTGTTGTTGAAAGAAGAAATCTTATTCTTCAGGAAATGACTCGAACCATGTTGGGTGAATACTCAATTGCTAAGCACTTTTGGGCTGAAG
This sequence comes from Viscum album, assembly GCA_963277665.1. NCBI lineage: Eukaryota > Viridiplantae > Streptophyta > Magnoliopsida > Santalales > Viscaceae > Viscum > Viscum album. The sequence goes on along the minus strand of OY728134.1, from coordinate 407,688,218 downwards.
CTGTAAGTACTGCCTGTTATACTATAAATCGTGTTTTAACTAGACCATTTCTTAATAAAACTCCTTACGAGTTATGGACTGGCCGAAAACCTAAAGTTTCTTACTTCAAAGTTTTTGGATGCAAAGTATTCATTCTGAATACAAAAGAAAATTTACACAAATTTGCACCAAAATCTGATGAAGGAATATTTCTAGGCTATTCCACAACCTCTAAGGCTTATAGAGTTTTCAATAAAAACACTTGTACTGTTGAAGAAAGAGTACATGTAAAATTTGATGAAACTAACCCTTTTGTTTTCAACCAATCCAATCCTACATCCTCGGATGTGTTTTCCAAAAATGTTTATCAACCTATATTAGAAGAACATTCTGATAAGGAAAATGTTCAAGAAAGTGTTCCTGAAACATTTACCACAGAAGATTTTCTACCATATGTTGATGAATAGGTTTTACAAAACCAAAATCAATTGTTTCTTAGGAATCATCCCAGTGATAATATCATTGGTGATATAAATCAACCTGTAAGGACCAGAAATTCCTTAAGAAACGAAATAGAACATCTTGCTTTTCTTTCCCAATTTGAACGTAAAAGTCCAAGTGAGGCCTTAGGTGATGATGATTGGATCAAAGCAATGCAGGATGAACTAAATGAATTTGAAAGGAATCAAGTCTGGACTTTAGTTGAAAGACCTAAGGAAACAACTGTAATTGGTGTAAAATGGGTTTTCAGAAACAAGTGTGATGAAAATGGAATCATTGTAAGAAATAAAGCAAGACTTGTTGCTAAAGGCTATAATCAACAAGAGGGAATAGACTATGGAAACATATGCTCCTGTAGCTAGACTTGAATCTATTCGCATTCTATTAGCCTTCGCAGCATATTTCAATTTCAAACTATTTCAAATGGATGTCAAATGTGCTTTTTTAAATGGTTTTGTTCAAGAAGAAGTTTTTGTCGAACAACCTCCTGGTTTTCAAGACCCAAAACATCCTGATCATGTCTTTAAACTTACCAAGGCTCTATATGGTCTTAAACAAGCCCCTAGAGCATGGTATGATAGACTTACAGGATTTATTTTACAAAACAATTATAGAAAAGGTACAGCTTATCCAACTCTTTTTATCAAAATGGAAAACAAAAATGTTTTGGTTGTCCAAATCTATGTTGATGACATCATATTTGGATCAACTCAGAAATCTTTAACCGATTCTTTTGCAAATTTAATGAAATCTGAGTTTGAAATGAGTATGATGGGTGAGTTAACATTCTTTCTAGGTTTTCAAATATCTCAAAAACCAGAAGGAACTTATATATCTCAACATAAGTATATTAAAGACTTACTCAAAAAGTATGGATTTGACAAAACTAAAAGTATTAGCACCCCAATTGGTACCTCAAATACTCTTGATCTTGATGAAACTGGGAAACCAGTAGATCAAACAATTTTTAGAGGTATGATAGGGAGTTTGCTATACTTGACAGCTAGTCGACCCGACTTGATGTTTTCTGTATGCTTATGTGAAAGATATCAATCTAATCCAAAAGAGTCTCACTTAAAAGCCGTAAAGAGAATCTTTCGGTATTTAAAAGACACTATGGATTTAGGACTTTTCTACTCTTCTGGAAATGATTTTGTTTTAAAAAGTTTTTCAGATGCTGACTTTGGTGGTTGTAGAATGGATAGAAAAAGTACATCTGGAACATGTCATTTCTTAGGAGATTCTTTGGTTTCTTGGTCTTGCAAGAAACATCACTCAGTAGCACTCTCCACTGCTGAAGCTGAATATGTAGCAGCTGGAAGTTGCTGTGCTCAAGTATTGTGGATGCAGCACACACTCACTGACTATGGTTTGAGTTTCTCCAAAACTCAAATTCTGTGTGATAATACAAGTGCCATAGCTCTTAGTAAAAACCCAGCACATCACTCTCGTGCAAAACACATAGATGTTAGGCATCACTTTCTTAGGGATCACACACAAAAAGGAGATATTGTTTTACAATTCATCGGAACGCAAGAACAACTTGCTGATATTTTTACAAAACCTTTACCTTCCGATAGATTTGAATTTATAAAACAGAAGCTAGGAATGATTACATTAAAATAATCATTCATATCTACTTCCTGTTTTACATCTCTCCTAATAGTAAGAAACTCCTCGTAGAAAGGGGGAGGACATTTCTTTATGTCTGTATGTTTCTGATCTTTAAATATTTACTCTCTTTATATATGTTTCTTTCTGTTTATCGTATTGACAGTTTTATCGTTTCATTTTAAAGTTTTCCTGTATCGTATTGACATTTCAGTTTTTCTGTTTATCGTATTGAAATTCTTTTCCATCGTATCGTTCAAAAATTTTGTATCGTCCGATGATAGTATTCAAATTCTTTTCCATCGTACCATTCAATAGTTTTTGAATCGACCGATGATAGTATTCAAATTCTTTTCCATCGTATCATTCGATTTTTTTTGTATCGACCGATGATAGTATTGAGATTGTTTTCCATCGTACTGTCGGTTAATGGTAACAACTATTTTCCATCGTACGGTCTGATCATACTAATGACTTTGTTTTCCATCGGCATCATGATTTTCTTACGATTGTGTTTACTTTTGATTCATACCAAAACCAGCAATCACCTTATGTTCTCCGACAGGTTTCTTTTCATTTTTTTTATTTTATTTTCTTTGTTTTAATCCTAACCATTGATCTGGTATTATCTAATCTTGACCGTAGAATATCAACGGTCATCTCTTTATCGCCTATAAATACCCCCCTCCCCTCCCCAAACCCACATTGAAGTTTCAGGATTTGAGGCGAAGCTCTGCTCCACCAGCTATAAACCATCGTACGATCTTCTCATCGGCAGAACCTTTATGTCTCAATCTTCTTCTAATACTCCTGCCGAAATGTCTTCAAAGACTTTTACAGATAAAGACTTTCACAGAGAAAGGTTAGTATCCCGAGAATTTTTCGATATGTACGATTCTACAATCAAGAGGATTATTTTGTTTCAAGGATGGGAACATCTCTGTGTGGAAAAGCCTGATATTCAAGATGCAGTTCTTTTTGATGATGTTTGTCAGTTTTACAAAACCGTTTCTTTCGACAAAGATATGACTATAAACTTCGCTGTGTACGATAGAAAGTTATCTATGTCTGTGAAACAAGCGGCACATTTTCTGAATGTTTCTATAGAAGGCGATGCATTCTGTCCATCTCACAAAATACCAGAGGAAGTTGGTACGTTTAATAGAGAAAGTTCTGAAAAAACTTTGTTTGTTGTTAATGAGGGAAAGAGGAAAGTTTATCATCTTTCACCGGACAATCGGTTTGTCACTTTATGGATGAAAGGTTTTCTTGTCCCAAGAAAAGGGGATAGAGAAACCCTTAAAGTTTCTGATGTCTTTATGCTCGACTATCTTGTGAATATGAGGAAAGTAAATCTCATGGGATATATTTTTGAAACCATCAAGAATGTCAAGAAAGGAGGGATTAAATCCCAAATAATAATGTATCCAGCCATCCTTACGAAATTCATTCTTGAGAGTATGAAGTTTTGTAACATTCCTTTGAAAGGAGAACCTATGGATTTGTGGCCGTCTTTGATTAATAAGAGTACGATGAAAAAGCTGAATGTTTGTTTTGATTCAAATTCAAAACTTTTTGTCAGAGATGTAGAAGCTGAATTGGCTCAAAATCAATCGGCACCTATGCCAGCCAAGGAAAATCAATCCACCGGTGTTACTCGAAAGTCTGATCCTCAAACTAGTTCAAAACCAAAGAAGAAGCCAAGGTACAGTAAGGAAGTTGTAGCCAAATGGAGAAAGGACAAGGAACAAAGAAAGGAAGGTGATCCGAAGTTTGGTCTTGATCCTGCTGAGGCCTTTGCAGAAAGAATAAGGGTAGAAGAAACCCTTCAAGCTGAAAAGAAAAAGAAGACTCTTTTGAAAAGAAAGGCTCAGGACTTTGATATCTCTAAAGTCTTGAAAGCAGTTGAAGATGCTAGTGCTCAACTAACTGTGGAAGTGCATCAAGAGCCCATCGTACAGAGTTTGCCTGAGAAAGAAAAAGGAAAACAAGTGATAGAAGAAGTGGAAGTAGAAGAAGGAGATTTTCTGTTAGAATTTCTTCAAAGTTCAAGGAAACGTAGAGCGGAATCGCTTCAAAAGCTGAGCGAAGGTGTTCAAAAAACTCCTCATACCGATCAGGAAAGATCTCCGGACAGGATGTCATCTCGAGAAAAGCAAGATGCTCAATCTTCTTAGTCTGATAAAGTAGTTGTCATTAGTGACAGAGTGGAAGATGAAAGAAAACAGAAAGAAAAAGCGAAAGGGAAACAGCCAGTTGTTGATTCAAGCAGATCGTATGAACTAGCATCATACGATGAAGATACTGATTCAGAGCATACAATCTCTCTCAAGAAGAGTGATTACATTGTTCATGTTTTGAGAAGGGTGGAGAAAACGATTCCTTATTTCCCGAGGCTGGAAGGGAAGATTGATTTTATTACTGAAAATCAAAGGAAAAAGTTTGGCTCTGTAAAAGAATTGAGAAAGAATGTTTTGTCAGTAGAAGCCGATCTGAAAGTTCTTTCGGAAAGCTCAGTTGCTCATAAGAAAGCTTGAAATAAGATGACCAAGTGGTCATAAAAAACTGAAAGCTCAATCAATGATCATGAATTAGCTATTGAAGATATAAGGAGGTTATCAAATGAGATAGTAATTGCTTTCAACAAGCTTGATAAAGAAACGGTTGAAAGGCTGAACCTTTTGTCTTCTCAAAGAACCGATGTTCCTTCAGTGAAAGACTTGCAAGATAGGATGAATGCTTTCCAATCTGAATTCTCGAAGGTTTCATCTTTCAAAGATGAAATGGTTTTACTGAAGAATCAAAATTCTGAGTTGTCCAAGGATAACAAGACTCTGCAAAACAGAATTGATACTCTTGAAGAAGTAATCAGAGTTCAGGAGGAAACCATCAGAAATCAAGATCAGATTTTTGCGGATCAACAAGAGCTTCTCAAAACTCAGGGTGAATCAATTTCTGAAGACAAGAAGGAGATCAAGAAGATGAAAGCTGTGCTTCATGAGCTTATAAAGAAAGAGAAGGAAAGAGAAAACAAATGATTGTTGTATTTGTTTCTTTTGGAACTTGTTTGTTTTGTAATAACTCTTATAATCCTTTCTCTTTTATCCATTGTCTTGTATTACTTCACTAACTCTTCCAGACAATTCGAGATTCCTCCTTTCTTTTTGTAAATCACAAAGGGGGAGAATATTTACAAAGCAAAGATTGTTTTACAAAGGGGGAGAATGCATTACAATACTCTTAAGGAAAATCTATGAATACAATCCTTAGGAAAGTAAATACCTAAGGGGGAGTTAGTTGTATTCAATTTCTTATTCAGAAGAGTTTTCAATAACTCAGGGGGAGATAAGTATTTCTTGTTTCATTTACTTTGTGTGTTTGTGCTTTCCAAAAAGGGGGAGATTGTTAAGTCAAAAGTCTTCTTTTGGATTTTACATCATGTTTTGGAAATCACAAATATATTCTATGTCATGTTTTGGAAATCTCAAATGTATTCTATCATATGTTTGTAAATAACAAATTGTCTTTTATCATGTTTATCGTATCGTACGATGTTGATCGTACCGACCAAAACGTATCGTACTGACTCTGTCAAACGTATCGTACTGACTCTGTCAATCGTATCGTACTGACTCTGTCAATCGTATCGTACTGACTTTGCTATTCAGATGATCATTATTTGTTTTGGTACTTTGTCAAAAACTCTCTCTGCATATGAATCGTACACATGTTTTACATTTCTATATATCTCTTATCCTAACAAAACGATGTCGTTGAGTTAGTTATATACTAATCAAAACGATGTCGTGCTTTCTGTTTCAATATGACCGTTGGAGGCAATATGACCGTTGGAACCCGAGGCCTATAAATAGGAGGTCATTTGAAGCTGAGAACACACTGATGAACGAAGAGAACGAAAGAGACTCTGTGAACTACGAAGATTCTAGAGAGAGACACTGTGACTTCTCTCATCAGCCTTGTGCGTCCGATCATCGTATCGAGGGCTTTCAAGTAATTGAAAGACAGAGGTGCCGATTACCTGCAAAATCGAGGGCTGCCGGGGATAGGCAGACAGACGTGCCGATCATCGTATCGAGGGCTGCCGGGGATAGGCAGACAGACGTGCCGATCATCGTATCGAGGGCTCACCAAGGTTGGTGAGATAGACCTTTTATCCTAGGTGAAAGGATAACCCTTCTCTTTGGGTTAAAAGAATTGTATTACTTTTACATTTCCGCTGTTGTATTAGAAAGGGATTTGTATTGTTTCCTTTCTTCTTTACTTATTCAATTGTAATTGTTTCAATTACAATCATTCCATTACATATTGTATTGATTGGTTCTATACGCTTTAAGGTAGAATCATTCATATCTGTATTACTCTGATTATTGTGTTCATCTTGAATACAATTGTTTTACATAACATTAGTATTACAATACTTCATACCTTTTACATTAAATACAATTGAGGGTATTTGTATTTGTATTAGTTTAAGTCCATTTAAACTAATCTCTTTGTTACTAAAACTCAAGGTTTTTAAACCTACAATTCACCCCCCCCCCCCTCTTGTATTGTTCCATCTAATAGACTTTTATATCGACTATTCGATCCAACAACAACTACACGCAATCCGAGATGGGTTCAACAAGACATAACACACTCCAGAACTCACTTTACCCTAACTTTTAAATTCACTGAAATTAGGGTTTAGAGAATGCACTCACATCACAACTTTCTTCTTCGGGTGAGAAACAACAGAAATAAAGGACACATATAAACACCTTCCTCTAAAATAGAGGATTTAGAGATCTCCCAAAAGGAAAAACAGTTTTGAAAAAAATAGACTCACATAATATTGTACAACTTCACCTTTACAATCAAACGAGCAAGTGGCATCACATCACATCACTGAACATGACCAAAGTGACTGATAGAAATAATACAAGGAGGGGCCTTATACAACATCACCAAATATCAAAGCATTCCAAAAAGTGTCCATAACAGCCTCTCATGGCCAGATTTCCCACACTGGTGGTTTAACATAAACCCCTTCTATGAAGAGACTATGAAGGACTTAGAGGCCCTCTTAGACACTATCCATACTGACAACCCCGGACAAATTTCACCTTCGACGAATCAGGTAGCTTAAGAAACTAAGGTCTCTTTCAACCATCCACAAGAACTCTTAAGCAACAAGGGGATCCGAAAAAAAACCAAAAATTAAATGGGGTAGACTCATTCTACAAATCTCAAGAAAAGATTCCTTACATTGATCAACTGGAGGATTTTCAAATGGAGAAACAATCTACATTTCACTTCAATTGTGCACTAAATCTTAATGGGGGCACACCTTATCCAATGGGATAACCAAAAGGACCCAACCAAGATGGTCCATTGGTAAAAAAATGCAACAAAACAGATCCAAAATCATTAATGGAACCATCTTAATGGTGTCCCAAAACATATATCATAGGTGACTACTAACCGGACCTTCTGCCCAGCTTTCTGACAAAATACAAACCCAAAAAAACAGTTCGAACAGGAGGGGTTCTTGGACTCAAAACATCCCACAACATCATCATTTTCAAAAACCCATAATAAAAACCATCCCAAACTATTCATCAAGAAAACATGTTTTTATTTAAAACCATTTCTGGGAAAAAACGGTTCAGCGGTGAGCGTATCCACCAATGGTACCCCATGGGCCTCACACATGCATGTTTTTGTGCCAGATTGGGCACCCTCCTCATATCCGTCCTGGCACTCATCCAGTCATGCCATCAACCATATATCATCCCATATAACCCCATGCATGTGGTCACTCATGGAAATACCAAAGGTTAATGCACTAATTCTTTCCACTTTTCAAAACCAAAACGGTCAACCAACACATCATTCTTATCAAAACCGCTAATCAGAAGGTCGAACCCAAATTACCGCATTAAAAAAACTTTTCATAATGGCACAATCGTTCCAATGAAAACTCACATTCAAGTTATTTACATAAATTTCAAAACATCTCATCCCATTAAAAAAATCCTTTTAATAGTTTAGAAAACTCTAATGGGAACACTTTTTCAAAACCAACTTCAATATAATTTCTGCTTTCAAAAGATGTGTAAGAACACAATATTCCATTTCAAAATAATTCTGAATATTCCATTCCACCATTTCATAAATCAAACCATTCCATATTTATTTGAAAATCATTTCACAAAAACATTACACTTCCTAAAACCAAGTCACTTTAAAACCAAAGTTCCATGATTTCAAAACTAAAGAACACCAGACAATGCGAGAGGAAACTAGTTTCAGTGGGTGACTGGGACATATGGTTGGAGGCCATATTCCAATCACTTCACTGTCACAGAGAGTGTTCTAGGGAATATCCCCGGCTCCACATGGCTTGCCAGACCCTGCGATATCATTGAGACCATTAACCCAACTCTCTTTTCATTTCCCCTAATCATCATCAAACCAAGAAAACCAAAAGACATAGACAAATCCCAACTTCCCCTGGTGACATGAATCCTTAAATGAGGTGTGGTGATCAATCACACTACCCATAACCAGAATTCCTTGTCCCGACAATCATAACTCTAGACTATCCTGACTATTTCCCAAACAACATGAGTCAAATGGAGCGAACCTCCTCTGATACCATTTTGTCACGAACCGAATCTGGACGCAGCCAAAACCGACACCAAACCCAGACCGTGACAAGTCCCGAAGGGCGTTCCCGATGCCCACAGGCTGGCACAAGTGCACGGGTATCATAAAATGATAATTGGGAACGATTTACCCGAGTTTATAAACATAAAACCACAAAAGAATCCAATAAAACGAATCTGGATTTTTCAAACCAAATAATCTTTTTCAAAAATTCCGAACTGAATTACACAATTTTAAACAATGTTTAAATACCATTACAAAGGTAAAAACCCAAGAAAAGACATCCCAATAACCTCCACATGTAAAGAGGCACCGCCCTCAAGCCATCTCCACGAAACCGCATCATGATAGACTGCTAAAAACCAGAACCAATGGCATAAAACATGTACCCAAACCTGTGACAGAAAATAAGCAATCCTACTTACACCCAAAGGTGTAAGTAGGGTGTGAGATAAATCCCAGTAGGATACCACTTCTAAGATATTCCATGTGATAAACATTTCATGACAAAAAGCATTGCAAGTTTTAGAAATAAGAAATGCTTGTTACAATTTTCTAAAGGATGCAATAATAAATGAAAACAGTTTTCATGTGGGCTAATTTTAAAGGAACAACAATTTTAAAATAACTAAAAAAGCTACTGAATTTTCAAGCCCACAATATCGTATACTGACGGTAAGTACAAAGGATCTAATGAACACATGTAATAGGAAATAACCCCTAGGCACTAGCTAGTTGTGGGTCCCAGGTAACTCGTATCTCGGTGAGAGTAACCACAAAAAAATATCTTTTCTCGTGCATGATCCACTAGTAGGGATCATACCCATAACCTACTGGTCCCCAATCATCATCATCATAGTTTAGTTAGAGTTGTAAGCGTCAATCTTTCTAAGTGAAACTGAGGCCAAACCCCACGGATTCACTAGCATACTAGTACATGTCCACCCACCTAGATACCCGAGTTTTCCCATTGTGCTCAAAAAAGTTCACAATCCAAGAAATATAGTTTTCACATGCAAATATCACTTCCACATAACACATTAACCAAACAGCCCCATGTACATCACTAAAGTCACAAATTCCACTTTTCATTCAAATGCATTTGGAAATAAAACTCACTCTAAATTGCCTACAACACTTTTCACATTTCTTTAACACTTCCACAAATCCATTAAACAATTTTATAAAACCATTAAAAGATATTCAACTCACATAACAGCCCACACACATGTCACACAATACCCTTCTCACCTTCACAATTCATTTTATAAATAAACTCACACAAAATATCCTACACCCGTGTTTCGCACACAAAACACAATTTAGTAAAATATTTCGGCAATTTATAAAAAATTAAAAAAATGTTTAACATCTCAAATCACCAATTTACCATTCAAAAACCCACATTAGGTGAGCACACTAACCCAAACAGTATATATACACCCTTTCCCAACTTTGTTCAACCAAATAAAACATTTTCAATTTTTATAAAACAAACCCAAGAGGTATAACCATTGTTTGCACACTAAAACCGTTTCAAAACCATCATTAAAAACCAAAATCATACCAATACCAATCCAAAACATAATTTTTCAGCCCTAAAACAATTATTAAACCACCCCCAAATTTTATAAAAATACATCAAAAAAATACCACAAAGGTACACCTGAAAAACACACGTTTTGATAAATCACCTTCAAAAAGTACAACACGGTTTTACACCTTAAACTCATTCAAAAACCTCTTTTCAAGGCCCACATGACAATAAGGAATTAAAAAACCGAATTGTTATCCCCTTTCAAGTCTAATAAATCACTTTCATATGTTATAAACTAAACCCAAACATTACCCCAAGAGTCATACATGAAAAGTACCCAATTTCTAGTTAAATACAACTAAAAATTAAATGTTTAACAAAATTCATCAAAAAAAGTTTTCAAACCACACAACACAGATTATAAACATACTAAATTAATAAACCAAGCAAGCTAAAACATCATAAAATGGTTACACATGGAATCACCTACCTTTTGAGTCGAAACCCTCAAAACATGGTGCGAAACATTAAGTGTACCACCGCCGCACCACAAGGAATATAAATCCAAACCTAGACCACCAAAAATTGACCCACAAGATACCAAATCAGACCTTAGGATCTAACCCCAACTTCTGGACATGATGAAATTCAATAAAGAGGAATAAAAACTAAAAGAGGATGGAAAGAACCAAGAAGGAATTCCCTTACTTGAAATATCTTGAAGAAATCATCCCCAATGCACCAATATATGAATCTCTAAGTACCCAAAAACAGATATGGAGGTCTGAATGAGTCATATTAGGTCATGTGGGGACTGAAATGTGGGATAAAGGATGAAAATTGAAGAAGTTATGAAAGATTCATTTTACCTCATCAAATCTGGTCGATTTGAGAAAGATTGAGAAATATCGTCCAAATCCGCGGGGTATATGAGCTCCAAAGAGGCCAAAGAGATACAAAGGGTATGGATGAGGTTTTTGGCTTCGAGTGAGAGATTGAATCACCGAAACACACTAAAAAACGAATGAGATATTGAAATTTTAAAACAATAATTTAAAGCAGGAAATGGGCTTACGGGCAGGCCCATTACCTTAATTAAAAACCCAAATCCATCATGATTTGGGATTTCTATGTGGTTCAAATGGGTATGGGGATTTTAATATATTAGGGTATGCCAATTGGGAAGTGTAATGAGTATAAAATAGTAAAAATTGAAGGAGTTATAGAAGAAACAAAATTTGTTTTTAAATCTGGATTTGGGCACACGGTTTGGCCCAAATTTTCAAAACCCACCATTTTCACCAAAATGAGTTGTAACCCCAAAAAAAAATTGGGAATGGAAATTAAATGAGTAATGAATTTAAAAAAAAAGTCATGGGTGTGACAATAAGGTTCATTGACTTTACTATGGGTCACATAGAATCTGGTGATGCCTGCAACATCAAAAATGAATGTTAATTTTTCTATTGTTGAATCAGTGTATTTTGGATAATGTGGTGAGATATATTTAAACTAGAGAATAAATCCTTAAATTAGAAAATTAATTAGATAGTCTGACAGGAATTTATATTTCCACTTCCCCTTTCCAATAGCTTAACCTTCTTATCTTCCTGGACAACTCATGGAGGTAGATTACAAATTTCTTAAGGATTCTGTTGCTATTTCGTGAACTATAACTAAAAATAAGTCTTTTGATTTTTATAAACTTATTACATTAATTCGTTTATATATGATAATTTTTAGGATTTACATCATTTTATTACATAATTATCCACAGTATATTTGGATTTTTAAAGAACTAGAAAAATGATTTATCAACATTAAAAAGCATTGTTGATCTAACCAATGTTAAATGTGGTTTAATTTAAACAACGAAATATCATCGCTGATATGGGGTGTCTTTTATTAGTGTTTGTTTTATCACTGATATATTTAGTATTGCAACAGTGCGCTGTCAATATTATAGTAGGCCATAGCATCAAATACCCATATATATTTAAAATTCTTAATTTAATTGAAATAAAAATTAAGAAAAATACCATAAAAATAAATTACATTATTGAAATTTTAAACATTATTTCATACGATTACCATAGTGAGTACTATCACAAACTTTAAAAAATCAATGTTTCACTTTCTTTGTAATTGAACCCCTCTAAAAATCCCAATCATGGTTTGAGTTGCAAAAAAACCCACCAAACATTAGAAAAATATTACAACTGATAATAATAAAATTCTTATGTTAATAATACTATAAATAATTAAATTAAACAAAAATATGATACAATATATTTATAAAGTTTCAATTTAAACAAATTGACACAGTTAGAGTCATACAGGTCACATCATGCAACATAATGAGGTCAGACTAATTCCTATAAGTCAAAAATGACTTACAGGTCATTTTAATAAAGTATCAATACTACAAAAATGAGTTTTCATAGTTCTGAGTACGACACCAATATTTTCTATTAAAATTTAAATTTTAACTAAAACATGTTCTTTGAATCACAATGGTATCATCATATACTGATTTCGAATGAGAATGATTCTTACTCTTAAAAATTGACTAATAAAACATTCTCCTAATATATATGATTATCCCATGACTATTTTCTCATTTTTCAATGAGTGACACAAATATTGAACTAAAATGTCTATTTTAAACTAATTAGAGACCCTTTGAGTCATACCCAGAAAAAGATATACTACATTATAGTGAGGATGATTCATACACATCACAAATGACATACATAAAATTTTTCTTAAGTGTCACAAAAATATGAATGTGTTTTGTCATTTCTAAGTATGTAATTTTTATTATGAACTAAAATTAAAATTTCAAATATAAAGACATACAAAGAGTCATAATGGTAAAATCATGCATTGGATTGAGGTTTTGTTGATTCATATACATGAAAAATGATATATGGGTCATTTTTCTAATGTATCATAACAATACGAATTTTTTTATTAATTTTTATTATGCCATGTGACTTCTGTATGAAAATGTAAATTAAAATAGAAAACACACACATTGGGTCACAATAGTAAAGTTGTGTGTCTGTTTGATTTGATAATGAATCATATAAGACAAAATTGAATTATGAATCATATTCTTAATGTATAAATGAAATATGAGTGTGTTTTACTTTTTTTAGTGAGTGAAAATAGGTTTCAACTAAAATGACACCTTTAAATTGATAACATAATCATAGATTCATACTGAGAACACCATGTATCAGATTTTAGTGAAACTAATTCTGCCATGTGATAAATATTTCATTGATATAGGAGAGTGGTGTGAAACCTAGTGAAAACCCTTATCCAGGTAATCATTCTCCTCAATTGAATTTTGTTGAGTTGGAAAGGCCCTCTTATCAAAAAACAGTGGGGGAATATTTCCTTGGACATAAATAGTTATTCATCTTTTGTGCGAAATATCACTCTAAATCATGTGCTATTCAGGATGGAGATGGATCAAGGAAAATCTTTACAGATGTAGTGAATAGTACAGGCAGTATCTCTTTTCTAGATTGCAAATTTTCTCCATCGGTTGAGATTATTATTAAAGGGAGCATTGCGCATATTGTAGAGAATAAAAGGGATATTGATGAATGGGTGAAATTATGTATGTTCTCCACAATTTCTCAAGTTCTGATTCTGAAAGGGGTGAAACCTTGGATGTTCAATGAACATACTGAGAGAATTGAAGTGATATGGGGCGTTGATGACTATATGATGATGGTGATGGGTCTTGGGTTTTATTATATGGTTTTTTAATCTGATGAATTGAATAGGTGTGCTTGATGTCTTGGCTCAGTCTCGTTGAAACCTAGCTTCATACATATTCATGAGTGGGACATAAATATTTATCCTAACATTTTTAAGAACACGTATTCCCAATTATGGACATAGGAATGTAATCATAACTGGATTTTTAGGCATCCATAAATTTTATGGCATATTACTTCATCTTTTGGTAATCCAATTCCACTGGATATGAAAACTAAAAACCCCTTTTTTGGTCACTATGCGAGGATTTTGGATGATGTTTATATGTCTGTCACCCTTGTTGAAGAATTGGTTTTAAAAACTTTGTATGATAGTCTTAATCATGGTATTCTTTATGAGATGAATCCCATGTTTTTTAATTGTTACTTCTATGGACATAAGGAATCAGACTATAATAGGGCCAATATTTATAGCTTCTATAGAATTAGAGGACAAGATGATTTGAGTTGCATGATAAATGATGGAAAGGCTAATGGGAGTGATCCCTCTAATGCTAATGGAGCCATAGATATTTAGAATGAGAAAGACTCTAACTTAGGTAATTCAATATAGGTTAGTGTTAGAGATCCCAATTAGATTAAGGATCACACCACATCACATGTTCATTTTCCTGCTCAATCTTTGGCACCTTCTACTCTACATGGGTCTTTTCACCTATCCCCTATTCTAGACACTACTCAGGAGGGAAATAAAATACTGAGAAAATTCCTACATAGACCACTATATCTACTAGTGGTTTTATTCCACTTTATCAATTTCATGGGAAGTATTCTGTTGATGTCTCTTCTCCTGATTCAGCTGGGTTACTAGGCTCAACTAATTAAATTGAATCTTCTACCTTGGATATTATTCATGGAGCAGTGTTGGTGAATGATGACCACTCTAATGATCCATCCAATGATTCAAAGTATGTGAATCATCCTCCAAGTGGTCATTATCTTGATATTACAGGTCCTGGATAGGATCTTGGAAAACATCCTAGGGATTATCTCTTGGTCCATCTAAACAAGGTTACAAGGAGAAGGCTCCCAACAAGTTTACTTGCTCATATTGATTGCATAAGCAGATTATCATCTCTGAATTATAAGACCCCCTATGAGGATAGTAATTAATCTTACACTATGAATCAGAATTCATATATTTCTCCCCCTGATGATTCGGATACTATTTAATCTAATAAAAACATGAAACAATGTGATTATGGGCATAACACTAGACTCAGGTAAAAGAAAATATTATATTATTTTAAAACTACTAGGGGATTGGGAAATCTCCACAACCAAGTCCCTTATCCATCTCATTATGACCAATAAGCCTTTATTAATTGGTATTGCAGAGAAGCAAATGAAATTTTGGAATTAGTGTTCTTTTAAGTGGTATTCACTGGTTTATTCCATTATTTCTAATAATTATGTGTGTGACAGTGTTAAATCCTTATGGGTCCTGAATCATCATAGTGTTTTGATTGACTCCCTCTTGAATTATTTGTGTTCTATGACTATCTCATGAAACATCAAAGGTCACACTCTTTCGATAACCATTGTTTATGATTTCAATCTGTATTCAAGGATAAGAGATTTATAGAGTAATCTAGTAGATATATACGAGGGTGTGAGCAATATTTAGATTTTACTTGGTGATTTTAACACTGTTGAGACACATGAGGAAAGAACTAGGGATAACTTCCATCATACATCATATTTTTATTTTTCCTCTTTCATAGACAAGTGTGGTTTGACTCAAGTTCCCATGTATATATCTGATTTTACATGGAGTAGGTACACCATCAATGGATAGCAGGAAAGCAATCTGGATAGATGTTTAGTGAAAGTGGATAATAGGAATAGTGTAATGGATGTGTCTGGAGTCACCATTACAAGATTACATTTTGATCATAATCCCATTATTGTTGAGTTCTATGATAATAGTGTGAGGATAGATCTGATACCTTTTAAATTCAATAATGCCTTGCTGGACATTCTGGGATGTAGGGAGATTGTTTTGGATGATTCGAAATCCGATTTCTTGGAAAGACCTTCTCATATTCAATGTTATAAATTAAAGGAATTCAATAAATGATTAAAGAAATGGAGTAAATACTCCTTTTCATACCTTTATAATTACATTAAAGAAGATGAAATTTTCTTAATAAACTATCAACAAGATAATAGGTATTATGATGTACCCTCTCGGGAGGAGATACAAGCTTCTTTAAATATGGACAAGCTCTTAATTCATAATGATAGATTAAATTAGAATCATTTTTACATGAGATGGTTAAAGGAGGGATATAGTGTAAGAAACTGGAACTTCTTTTCAGGTATTTTTTTCATTTTTCTAGTGTTTTTGGAAAAAAGATGTGTTTCTGGAAATTTTTGAAGTACACACCATATACTCGGTTACCACAGGCAGTGGGGTGCTGGCCGTGAAGCGTACATGCACACGGCCTAGAGACCGCCTAATGTGGGAGCCAATAAAGGAATGTACACACTGTGTACTTTTTTTCATTAAACGTACGAGGGTCATGTCTGACGGACATAATCGTCTTCTTCTTGACCTAGTTCTTCCGAGAGTATCCGTACAACATATAACTTCATTGAGCCCTCGATCAGGCATCCTTTTTTGGAATCAAACTCTATTGGTTGAATTGGGGTTGCATCAGTGAGTTCTCTCTTCCCCTTGAACACCTTATTCTGATTCCTTCTCTCTTGTGAGATATCGTGGGTTGAGCATTTTTTGCATTTTTGTTGATCAATGGTGTTCTTGGTAGATTCAAGGCTTGAGGTTCACATATAACGATCCTACAACACCGAGGTAGGTGGTTTGTGCCTTTCTGTAGAAATTCTTTGAGTTATATGTGCAAATTGACCATACCCTTGAACGAGGTATTGTGTGTTTACTATTTTAGCCCTGATAATTGTTTGCTATGATTTTATGCTTGAGTATAGGTTAATTGAATGGGAATAGGGATAATTTATATGTTTTGGATGTGTTTTTTCCATGCATGCTTGCTTGTTTTGACCGTTTGGTCTAGAATTTAGTATTAGGTTGTTGTTTACCTTTCATGTATAATATTGTAGGATAAAGTGATACTTATTTTTCTTGTTGGTATGTTGTAGACTGGTTATCCAAGTAGCTCTAGAAGTTTACATTGGCCGCTTTGCATTGATGTGCATGTTTAACTAACACAGGGACATAAGAATCAGGTGTAGTGGACCGTAGGGAGAATAGACTTAATGGCTTCTTGAGAGTGTCCATTATTATTGTTACGATGTGAGACCACATAGGGAATTAATGTAAGTGATTCCTAATAGTGTCTGTAGTTCCTCAACGTGGGCCATAGGGGGAATGTGACGTAAGTGCTTCCCCAAAGCGCCATTAGTTACCAATACGAGACTATAGGGGGGATTGACAGTGAGTTCTTCCTCAGAGATTCTTTATTAATGCTGAACTAGCGGGGTTAGACTATGTGTACTTCCCAGAGGGTTGCTTGTGTTTTCTAGGTAGGACCAGAAGGGATTAGGCTGTGAGTACAACCCAGAGGGTTACCTTTTTGTGATTATCTATTTACTTTCTATGTGGAACTAAATTCTTTGAAATTGTGGAATTATTACTATTGGGTACTTCCTTGTTTACTGCTTCATTTGTTTATTGTCTGCCATATATATTCACTAACTGCTAGGCACATATCTATTGGTGGTTTCCTACTTGGATTTAGTCTCACACACTATTTGTGCCTTGCATTTGGGCCCAAAGTGATTATATTTTTGCTGGTATAGTTAAGGGAAATCACCCTTCTACTTCAGGAACATGACTGGTTTGGAGCTGGAGAGCATGGGCCATGCTTTGGCTTCCGATGATGTGGAGATGTTTACTGTTTTTCTTGTACTTTGGTTTTGTTCTTTATTTCATCATTGTGAATTGTTTGGATCTTTTCCTAGACATATATATCATGCATCGTTTTATAAACATGCTCTCATTGTTATTACTTCTAGTCATCCGATGTTTACTTTTTTATGGTAATATTACAGCTTCTGGTGTTGTCATTTATTTCTCTTCAATTGTGTTACTCAGCCAATGAGGGCATAGTTTACACACAATCACTCCCATTACCCTCGATGCTAGTCTACGGCCTTTGGCGTTAGGGGAAATGTGCTTGAGGCCATGTGACAAACTAGGTATGGGGCGCCTCTGGGAGGTTTCCTAAACCGGGATGTTAGAAATTGGTATCAGAGGATTTATTTTCTATTGACTTACTGTTTGGAGCCTATAATCATGGATAAGACAGAATAGGTACTTGGAAAGATGTTTTTCCTAGGAGTAGCAAACACGTGTATAGGGAGAATCCAATCTACCTCGTTATTGCAAATTTTCTGGTTTTGAAAATTTATAGTTGATTTTAATTCACCGTTGGGTGATTAAAATGTTTAGTGCTGTTATTGATGATGTTATTGAGGTTATATTTCTATTTCAAACCGATTTTATGTGGGTATACCATCTCATTCATCATATTGGCACTTGTTAGAAATCACATGTCATGCATTCTTGCCATGCCATTTAGGGTGCATTAGCAATTGCATGTTGTTGTGATAAATTTTGTGTAAGATATACATGTGATTTTGATATATTCCTTGATAATAATGCATGTTGTTTCATAACTTTTTGGATTGTGTAAGGTTTTGTTTGAATGGATGTCAAACTCTGGTTCTTGAGGTGTTATGGGCCATCATGGATCAGAATTTGGTGGATCATTGATCTATTATGCTTGTTTATGACATGTATAAGATTCCAAGATTTGTTCTAGGATCCGGAGTAGTTCTAAGGATTAATTTCTAGAAAAAAACCAGAATAAAATTCATGTAATGATGAATACTTTACATGTATTCTACTTTTTGGAAAGAAACTATTTTTCTTAATTATATGTCGTGTACTGTATGTACACGCCATGTAGTCTCGAACTATGTCACTGAATGTGTGGGAAAAGACACAGGGTTGGGAAATCATTGAGGGAACACGCTATGTACCAGTTTTACAATCCATGTTGTGTAGACCATGTGTCCACCAGTGTGACTAATGACACAGATGGATAGAAACATAAGCAATACAAGCTATTTTAGTCTTGAGCATATCGTGTAGTGCAATCCCTGGAATTCGGACATGTAACTAACATCACGGGTTAGTGGAAATCCATTGGTACACGTCGTGCCCATCTAGAACATGTCGTGTAGTGTGAGTTGTGTATCCGGCCGTGTCACAAACAACACGGGTCGGTGAAGCTTGTCAAGTACACACTATGTCTGGCACAAACACGCCATGTAGCCTTGTTATAATAGAATTGTGTGGCTTATCCGTGTAAGTGAACTACGGATGGGGAATAAGATGAAAGTACACACTGTGTGTTAGGACAACACAGTGTGTATGGGGTGTTACACGACCATTTTTGGAATAAGTACATCACCATGTGAAAGGATTAAGGGAACACGACATATAGGAATTATACATGACATGTATCTGCGTTGTGTAAAACATGAATTATTTCTTTCTCATGTTTCCTTCTTATACTTCTACGTTTCATTCCCTGATAATCTTGATCTATGGTGTGCACTTGAACTTACAGATTCATGCCACTAAGACATCCTCCAGTAGTCTGCCAGTTACAGGGCAGTGATCAGACACTAGACCTGGCTTGTAAGGGACTGCCAGCAGATCCTCCAGTTGTGCCAGTCTTGGCACCAGCCATCATTCTGGAGACAGTTGCTGACACATAGTTTCGAGAGGGATTTATAAGGTTCATGCAGACCTTCTGTGGAGTACCACATCATTCCCCTTCTATGGAAGATATGACACTATTTTCCAGCAGCATCATCTTCCAAACATCATATGGGAAGCAGGACCTCTAGCTGTAGAGTCATGGTTAGAAGCCATTTTTTCTATCTTAGAGCATCTGGAGATGCCTCCATAGTGGAGGGTCAAACATTCTATATACAAGATTTTGGATTCAGACAACAGATGGTGGGATGTGATCTCATAGGTTGGATACTAGCAGGTTATGGCTTCAGATGAGTTCTAGTATACCTTATATGACTACTTCTATCCAAAGACTTTGAGGGCCGATCAAGCCCATGAGTTCATTAGTCTAGAGAAGGGTAATCTTTCTATTATGAAGTATTCTTCTCACTTCACAGAGCCACATCGCTTCACACCTATTCTAGGAGGTGATGATTTCTTCATGGTGAAAAAGTTCAAGGATGGTCTTAGTAACGACATCTGATCGCAGGTGAACATTCTCATGCTGACTTCCATCACATCTATAGTCAACCAGGTGCTAATCACAGAGTGCAATATGAGGGATTCTGGAATTGTGAGCCACTGTGGGTCGACATATGGAGTTATTATCCCTCCAACTAACAACAGAAAGCACCATATGGGGTCTTCACGTGGTGATCCTAGGAGTTAAGACACTTCTTCTAGTATTCAGGTGGGGTGCTACCAGTTCTAGAAGAGCGGGAAAGCAAGGCCATATTTCCCAAGAGATCTAGTGAAGTGCCGATCATGGGGCAAGATGGGCCATATTTGGCGTTTCTTTTAGTTTTTATCACTGGAACTGGTGATAGGGGTTCTTTTAGGACTCATCATTCAGGATCAGTGCCACCAGTTTCTTATCAGTCTGGGAATTGGAGTTCTTCTGGTCGTTCGGGCTGAGGTGGAGGTTGTGGATATTGTATTTTATCGTCGGGCGTTCAGTGATAGTAGGGTAGATCATCTTATAGTGGTCAGGCAGGGTTTTAGGGTAGTGGTGTAGGTCAGAATTGTGCAGTGAAGTAAACCCAGCAGGAGTAGGATCCCGGAGCCTCTACAGTTCGAGATATGATCATAGTTTCCTTAGTATTATCTTCTTCTCTTTTTGATATGGGGGATTCCCATAGATTTATATCTATTGCTGTTGTGGAGAGAATTGGGCTCTGTATCTTTTCATATGCTGATATCTTAATGCTAGAAAATCTATTGGGGACAATAATGGCTAGTGTGTGATAGTGAAAGGAGTGCCCTCTATAGGTTAGTGGGTGTCACTTCATTTGGGATCTCTACATCCAAGAGATGATAGTATATGACAACATTATCAAAATGGACTGGTTAGTTCTATTCCAGGCTGTTGTTGATTGCTATCATCGTAGGGTGAGTTTCAAATCACCAGAGGGCAGATCATTTCTTCTCAAAGGTGAATGGGATGTCCAGGAGAGAAGAGCAGGATCTGAGCATCTTGGGTTTGGAGGAGTTACATCCAAGATTTCTAGTCTTCATTTGGATGACTAGGGGACTTCACAGATAGACTTTCCTCCAGTGGTGGATCGTTTTAGGGATGTTTTTACAGAGGACCTGTTAGGTTTACCTCTGGAGTGTGAGGTATAATTTTCTATTGAGATTATGCCAGGTATGGAACCGGTTTCCATTACTCCTTATAGGATGGAAACACCAGAGTTACAGGAGATCTTGAAGTAGTTGGTGGAGTTGCAGGAAAAGGGTTTCATCTGACCCAGTACATTTCCTTGGCGTTCACCTATCCTATTTACAGAGAAGGCAAAATATACCATCATACATTATGTGGATTATCGTAAGATGTAGCAGTTGACGGTCAAGAAACTATATCCCTTACCTAGGATTGATTATCTCGTTGACCATCTTCAAGGAGCCCGAGTGTTCTCGAAGATTGACTTCATATCCCGTTACCATCAGCTGCGTGTTAGACCATCATATGTACCTCTTACAGTCTTTCGAAAGAGTTATGCTCTATACGAGTATGTGGTTATGTCGTTCAGTCTCTCGAATGCCCCTGGAGTCTTCATGGCACTGATGATCTAAGAGTTCCATCCATACTTGGATTCTTTCATAGTGGTCTTCATGGATGATATCTTGGTGTACTCTCACACTCGACACAACAATTCTACCCATCTTGAGATCATTTCGAGTGATCTAAGAGAGAATAAGTTATCTACAGAGCTCTAAAATATCCACTTCTGGATGAGCCTAATTAACTTCCTAGGTACTGTTATCTTAGAGACTGGAGTGTCAGTATACCCATAAAAAGTGAGAGTTGTAGTTTTTTGGGAGTAGCTGATGAACTTCTTTGAGGTGTGATGTTTTCTAGGACTGGATGGTTACTATAGACGTTTCATACAAGAATTTTCATGTTTAGTTTCACCACTAACGGGTTTGACTAAGAAGGACGCAAGGATCTTGTGGTCAGATTCTTGTGAGACGGCCTTTCTAGAGCTGAAAGGGTGGTTGAATTTAGCACTGATAGTAGTATTTCTAGATCCAGGAAATAGATATACTATGTACTGTGATGCATCAGGCATTGGTCAGTGAACAATGTTTATGTATTAGGAAAGAGTCATTTTGTATGGGTCTCGGCAGTTGATGACACATGAGAGGAATTACCTAACGCACGATCTTGAGTTGGCAGCAGTTGTTCATGCCTTATGCTATTGGAGACGTTATCTTCTGGGAGAGCATTTTGTGGGTTTCACTAACCATGAGAGTCTTAAGTATATTTTAGGTCAGTGTGATTTGAATTTGAGGCAGTGAGGGTGGGTTGAGTAACTTCCGTATTTTGACTTTGATCTTGCCTACACGCCTGGGAAAGGAAACACAGTGGCAGATGCACTGAGGAGGACTCAGATATAGGCAGGTCAAGGGGCCAGTAGTGAGTGGCTGCTAATGACTATGTTCTCTGAGATGCATTTGGAGTTGCACGACAGCCAAGAGAAGACGTTTCTATCTTCTACAGTGGTTACCACGACTCTTCTTGATCAAGTTTGAATGAGACAACTATCCAATTCTGAAGGCCTAGTCCTATGAGAGTGTGTGTCAGGAGATGAACCTATTCATGAATGGACAACAGGCAAGGATGAGATCTTTCATTTTCATGGGCGATTATGGGTGTCAGTAGACATATGTGAGGAGATGATACAGGAATTTCATTCCTCAGTTTGGGCAGTTCATCCTTGTTTCACCAAGACGTATCATGATCTACACCGTCAGTATTGGTGGTCAGGTATGAAGATATATGTTGATGGATTTTTCATGAGGTGTTCCACCTATCAGCAGGTGAAGGTAGAGCATCAACAATCAGCATGGCTTTTTCATTAGTTACCCATTCCTGAGTGGAAATTGAAATATGTCATTATAGATTTCATGACAGGTTTATTGAGGTCTCCTCCAGGAATTTATGCAGTTTGGTTGTCATTGATAGACTCACGACGGTAGCTCAATTCTTTTTGATCAAAGAGAATTTCATTTTTGATGAGTTGGGATATTTTTACATGTGAGAGATTTTACATTTACATGGGATTCCACACTCCATTGTATCATATAGGGATTCCCATTTTACTTATCGGGTTTGGCAGGGGCTTCAGAAGGATTTGGGTACACAGTTTCTTTTGAGTATAGCTTACCATCCCCAAACAGATGGCCAATCTGAGCGTATGATTTAGGTGTATGAGGACACACTCCGAGCATGCATCTTGGAATTTTGAGGTTCTTGGGAGAAGCACATACCTCTTGTGGATTTTTCCTACAATAATAGTTTTTAAAAAACTCTTCAAATGGAACCTTATGAGGCTTTGTATTGCAGTCTATGTCGATCACCCTTATGTTGGTTGGAGGCAGGAGAGTGAGCTAAGTTGGGACCTCGTCTTGTCTAGGAGACCACAGAGTAGTTAGTGTTGATTCGGATGAGGACGGATACTACACAGTTTCAACAGAAGTCTTATGCTGATCAGGAGAGACAATTTCTAGAGTTTGAGGTCGGGGATCAGGTTGTCCTGCATGTCACATAGAGGATGGGGTACAAGAGGATTAGGAGGTAGGGTAAGCTTTCACTGAGGTACGTCAGGCCGTTTGATGTGTTGAAGAGATTTGGGATATTTTCCTATCGGTTGTAGTTACCTTAGAGGAATCGGGCTTTGCACAATGTCTTCCCCATTTCTCATCTTTGACATTACTTCTCAGACCCGTCTCATGTTCTTCAACCCAAAGAGGTGGATTTGGAGGTGGAAGCCTCTTTTGAGGAGCATCTTATCCGGATTGTTGATCTAAGTGAGAAGGTTTTCTATGGACGGTCTATTCCTCTAGTACGAGTGCTATGGCAGCATGGGTGAGTAAAAGATGCGACCTAGGAGAGGGAGGTCGATGTACGATCACAGTGGTCTAAGCTATTTGAGGATTCTTCTTCTACTCCGCATTTCTAGGGATATTCATGGACAGAATTATTTAATGGGTGAAGTTCGTAAGAACCTAGATCTTCTTTTTAGGTATGTTTTCTCTTTTTATGTTGTTTTTGAGAAAAATAAGTGTTCTTAGAAATTTTTGAAGTAAACACCATGTACATTATGAGTATATGTCGTGTACTCGGTTATCGCAGGAAGCTAGGTGTCGGTCATGTAGTGGCCATGCACATGACCTTGTGTGGTGACCTGGAGATCGCCTAATGTGGGGGCCAATGAAATAAAGTACACGACATGTAAATCTAAATTACATGCAATGTACTTTTAATTCATTAAACGTACTGGGGTCACATCTGACTGGCAGAACTATCTTCTTCTCAACCTAGTTTGTCTGAGAGCATCCCGACGGTGTGGATCTTCTCTGAGCCCTCGATCGAGCATCCGTTCTCCGATTCGAACTCGGTCAGTTGCATTGGAATCACATCATTGAGTTATCTCTTCTCCTTGAACACCTTCATCGGATTATTTCTCTCTTGTGAGATATCGTAGGTTGATATTTTTTAGTGTTTTTTATGATTTATGGTGTTCATGGGAGATTCATGGCTTGAGGTTCATGTATAACGATCCTACAACACCGTGGTAGGTGGTTTGTTCCGTTCTGTAGAAAGTCTCTGAGTTATATGTGAAAATATAAAATACCCTTGAACGGGGAATTGTATGTTTACTATTTTATCCCTAGATATTGATTCCTATTCTTGTTATCTTGAGTATAGGTTAATTGACTATGTATAGGGTTAATTACTATGCATTGGAAGTGTTTTTCCCATGCATGTTTGCTTGTTTTGACCGTTTGGTCTGGATTTACATGTAATGTTGTCATTTACCATCCATGCCTAATATTGTATGATGACATGATTCTTTTCTATATTTTAGAAATGATGTAGACTGGTTAGCTAAGTAGAACATGAGGATTACTTTGTAAGCTTTTCATTGCTATGCTTGTTTGACTTACACAGGGCCATGAGAACCTGGTGCAGTGGACCATATAAAGAATAGACATAAGGGCTTCTCTAGATTGTTTGTTATTATTGTTACGATGTGAGACCATAGGGGGAATTGAAGTAAGTGCTTATTTAGAGTGTCTGTAGTTCCTCGATGCAGGCCACAGGGGGAATGTGATGTAAGTGCTTTCCCATAGAGCCTTTAGTTATCGATTCGAGACTATAGGGGTAATTGATTGAATGTTCTTCATCAAAGAGTCTATACTAAAGCTGAACCAAAGGGGATAGACAATGTGTACATCCCAGAGGGTTTATTATGTTTTCTAGGTAGGACCAGAGGGGATTAGGCTATAAGTACATCCCAGAGGGTTACCTGTTTTTGATTATTTGTTTACATTCAATGTGGAAGTGAATGCTTTGAATCTATGGAATTTTTATTGTACGGTACTTCCTTATTTACTACTTCTTTTGTTTATTTCCTGCCATATATATTCACTGACTCTTATGCCCGGATCTCCTGGTGGTAGCCTACTATTATTTAGTCTCACACCCTCTTTGGGCCATGCTTTTGGTCCAAAATTGTAGTGCCCCAAAAACTTGCTTCTCGTGTATTAGTAATATTGAGGTTTTATTTTATTATCAAAACAAAGTAAAAACTTCAATTTAATTATTATCACAGTTTGATTAAAGAATAAAAA
This sequence comes from Viscum album, assembly GCA_963277665.1. Lineage (NCBI taxonomy): Eukaryota > Viridiplantae > Streptophyta > Magnoliopsida > Santalales > Viscaceae > Viscum > Viscum album. The sequence continues at coordinate 407,662,198 of OY728134.1, read as the reverse complement.
TAACTATTATTGTCAAACATAATTTATTCTTATCGAATAATTATTTTATTGAATATTTTAAAAAATAACTATAATAACATAACTAGTTTGTTTGTTTTCCAAAATGTGAAATATATATATAGGTATATTGGATTTGAATGAAATAACTTTTATAAAAATTATAATTTTAGATGTGGTTAAACATGAAATTTAAAATTATTATTTTAAAATATTTTATGTTGTAATAATGATGTCAAATATTTAAAGTAACGTTGTTTTGTAAAAAATGAACTATTAATTTCCACACATTAATTTAAACAAATAAATTTATAATTTGATGTATGAATAATTATATTAAAATTATGAGTTTTTTTGGATATTGATAACATGATATATATATATATAGAGTAATAATTATTAGATTAATAGAGTTACTAATATTATGACTTTTTTAAATATTATAATGGTATATATATTTTAATATTAATGTTTAACATGTAATATACTATACCCATATTATAATATTAATAAAGTGGTAATGATGGGATAATTGGTCAAAAGCATATTTAAAAGCGGGAAAAGGTAAACGTGATAGTAAATACTAAAAAATTAAATGAAAATGGATTAAAACAAGAAATAAAAAATGGGATTAGGGTTTGGTCTTGGGGAAATAGGGGGGCATCATCGTGAGGGTCTATTCAAGGGAGATGGGTTCGAGTCTCACACCGTAGCTAGAGGGGTTGTGTAGGTTGATTGAAACTGAGGATCGTTGATGATGTCCCACCGAGAATGGATGTAGAGTCTGACCGTAGATCTAGTGTCGGTCTCAACCAAGCAGGAACCGGCTACCGGTGAAAAAATACCTAAGTGGTGTCGGTAGTTTTTAGGTGAGATTAGGGTTCTCCAATGTTTTCAAACCATGCCAAGGGTTTGAGTCAAGCATATGTTTACATTTTCAGTTCATCTCCAACCTAAATAGGTATGGTTTTCTTGAAATTAAGTGTTGTTAATTTAGATGTTAATTATAAAACTTCTAATTAAATATACTTGTTATTTATAGTTTTCAAATTTATCCTAAACACAAATATGGTTTTACATTGACTAAAATAATATTTAAATAATAACTATTTTTATTATTTAAAAATAGATTTTATTTAATAGATAATAATATTAATAATAATTATGGGGAAAAACTTTTTAGAAATAAAACTATTATTAATCTTGTGAAAATTTATTGTGCTTTAGTTTTATAAAATTTATACATATACATAATTATTTTACAAAAAACACTTTTATATATGTGATAAAAATTTGAAATGTTTTGTAAATATATATAGTTATTATATATATATATATATAAACGAGATAATTATGTATATGTTTATAAATATTGATATTTATTGTTTTCTTTTAAACAAATATATATGTTTTACAGTTATAAATATCCAAATATAGAGATTATAGTTTATATTTTAAAACCAATATGTGTTATATTATTATAATGGTGAGATAAATAAGTGGTATTAAAATGATGGAATTTGGGGCTATGCGTGGAAAACACACAAAAGTATAATGATTAGTGGTGACTCATAATATCCAAAGAAAGAAAAAAAGGTGGAAAGGAATTAAAGTGCTTTACATGGATTTTTCCTTAAACAAATGAGTAAAAAAATATATTAGAATGAAAATAATAAATAACAATTTGTGCCCACACACACACTAAATGATGCACGAACTATAAGACAAGGTCATTTTCAATGCCTAAAAATTAATAAATAAATAAGGGATCAAGATGGCTCATGACCCAAACCTATATCATTATAATTTAGTGATCTAATAAAAAAATTAAAACCTCTTTACTTGTGGGTCATTATTTGGTTAAAAAAATAATACCTAGCTTCTCTTAGAAGCTAAGTCTCATACCAATTTTATTTATATAAGTGAGGCCCGAGATAACGCATCCCCCCTAGTTACAAGACCCAAACATCAATCTTCCATGCCCTCTTTTGGTTTCAAGAAACCTGCAACCCCTCTTTCGATCTAAATCATTTAAGGGAGTTTGTATATTTAGTTTTCATATTTCCATAAATTTTTATCTGTTTTAATTGAGTCTGTATAACTGAAATTTATTATTTTATTTCAAGTTATACTACCTATTTTTTGGTTGGTGTAAGGGGAATTAAATTTCACTCGTTGGTTCATTACCACCAAAAATGTTTTTCAATGGTATTTTTTTAATTTTCTATCATGGATTTTCGTAATTATATGTAAGGGATTTATAATTGTATTTTTTTTGTTTTGTTGGGAGTATATACATGTATATATATATACTCATTAAAGTATAACATTGCAGTTTAGTTAAAACATTATTCTGTGTAGAATCTGGACCTTCGGGTTTTGGGTTCAGATAATATAAAAGATGCAAGGGACTTGCTTATAAATTTCTTTGCAATTCCATTCTTATTTCAGTAAGATTTTATCATTTATTTAAATTGTGTTTAATTTATTAAAACTATGTTGGAAGTAAGGGTTCATTATAATTTGTCGCAAATGTTTATTTTATGATCTTATGACTTGTATGAGTTATGTTTTTATATTTTTCATTAAATATATATTTTATAAGAGTTTAATTAATTTGATCAAATTACGATAGTTATATGTGTGTATACACATATGTATATATATATATGTGTACACAAATATAAATTATTATTTTATGTGTACATAAGTTAAGGATTATTTTAATTTATAATTACTTTCTATTATACACTTAGTGTATATTCGGACATACACACATAATTCAATTTATATATATTTGATGTTATAAAAGATGAATTAAAATCTTTAAATAGAGACTTGGATGTGAATAATTTTTTGGGTTCAAAAGGAATTTCATATTTAATACACATACACCAATAGAGTTTTAATCCACCGGTTAATTTGTAAATGATGTAAGGAAAATTTATTTACTTATTTATATTATCTAATTTTCCAGTTCTCATAAGGGAGTTCATTTGATTAAAATATTAATTACTTTTATGATTTTAGGGTTTTAATTATTAAACAAATTATAAATCTAGTAAGATGTTAATATACATACACATTTATATATATATATATGTAATTTCACTTTTCAAAATTTATAAAGGGTGCGATATGTACATATTTTATGTATATATTTATATTTATGTGTATGAACTTATAAGTTTTAATCATAATCCGAATTAACATGGCCTAAATAAACTTTGGTGGTTAAAGTATGTTTTTCATATGTTTAATTTAATATATGAATTACAAAAAACAAATGATGCGCTGTAAAACAATTGGCCTTATATGCTATGAAACATAAGGCGTGACCATTTAATAAGACATGATCATTTATCAGTGCATTCTTTGTGTACAATTGACATCTGTCTTATTTCAAAATTATTCATTTAAAACTAGAAATAGTTATTTCTATAAATCAAGGATTATAAAAATTAAGAAAATATCATTTTATGTGGAAACCTCATCCTTCCCTTACTGGTGTGTTTTAAATCAATATTATGTGCGTGAAGCTTGTATACTAGCTTATGCATGTCATGGAGAAAAATGTTATCTGAACAGTAACTGGAATATTATGATTTAGTCTGTTTTTAATTCCTTTTATCAGCACATGAATTTAGCGTGAGATATGAAAATGTATTTTAATTCATTAAAAGTTTATTACAATGGAAGAGTTTTAAAGTTATTTTATTATGTGATAATCAAACTATTTAATATTCATGATAATTTATGAAATAAGAATTCAATTATTCAGAGTGGTGTGGGACACATTGAATAATGTGAATTGAGAAACCAAGTAATATGTATACTTGAAATGATAAGTGATTTAATAAATCAAAGTGGTATGTGCACTTTGATTTATATATATGGTTAATTCATTTGACCTATTTTGTTTCGGGTTGGGGACTGGTAAAAGTAATCCCTTGGGGTTGGGGTCCTGTTTCCACAAAACTTCTGGGTTGGTGTCTAGTTACAGAGGCACTCCTAGTTGGTTTTCGGTTATTAGAGGCACTCTGGGTTGGATTATGGTTATAGAGGCTCTCCAAATTTTTGGTCCAGTTACAGTTATCCCCTAGGTCTTGGCACGAATCCTTCACACGGTCCTATATATGCACTTCCCTCATTATGACTATGTAATTTAATTAACTAGAAAAATATTCGACTAGTAGAATATATGGTTAAAGAGCTTATGGATTTTTGGAAAATGCCTTAAATAATTAGACGTCTTGGTGAAGGCCTTGATAAAAAAATTTAGAATGTCATGTATATTTATGGCATGACATATGTTTAGAGCTTATTGATTTAGTATTCAGTGTATGAAATTGAAGTTATTATTTTATGCGCAACACTGAATATTCATTACTCTAAGCTGTTTAATTTGTGATTACATATTCTCAAGACATACATGTGTAGAATTTCATTTGTTCAGCATGGCTATGTTCAAATTGTGTGTCCTGGTAATTCTGCTAGCATGTTTATAATTAAGCACTTTTATTATGACATGTCACATTTGTTACAACTTTTATTTAGGAATGTTTTTTATGAATGTTTTATAGAATGTTTTAAAAAGTTAATTGGGTATATTATGTTATTTTTAAACCCCTTATTAGGCATTCTTATTCTCAACCTATGTTTTTGATTAAAATTTTTCAGGTATGTGTTTTTACTAAAGAAATTTTCTGAAGTAGCTGGTTTCTCAGAGCCTGAACTGAATTCAATCCTCTATAAGGCATCAACTTCGGGTACTCAGGAGCTAGGGCATGACAGTTGGTATCAGAGTATTCTATTTAGATAACTATAGAAAAACATAACTAAACAAAGAAAAAATCTTTTAATTATTACTAAGTATGATGTTCTTGGAAAAAATATACCAGTCTTATGTCTCTTCAGAGACATTTGGTAAAATTTGAACAATATTAAAAACTTGGCTATGTGTTACTAAATGGAAGTTTCCTTAAATTTTTAGATGGATGATGCATCACACCCTCTGTCTCTCCCAATGGAGATATTCAAAACTATAGTGGTAAAGTCATGTTCATGGGACTGTGAGACTTTCAAAAACCTTATATTGTCCTGTAAATAACTACATCGGGTGTCGAACTGCCCAAACATTCTCCTTATTTACCAAGGAAGAAATATTGTCTATTACCATATAGAAATTTCACAATTTGCAACATATAGGAAAAGAAGGAAGCTTTATGAAGATCTTTTTCTATGCATCACTTTGGCTGATAACTACCAAGCTATAGGTAAATTTTTAGAAGTTTCTTTGGATGTTGACCATCGAGCGCCCCACTTATTTTAGGTTCTGATTTTTAGTATGTATGGAGAACTCTAAAACATCAATATTTTAAAGAACAGTGTCATGCGTAGGACTTATAAGGATTTAGTCCACTCTAAAATTTCCGACCACCACACTTCTCGTGCCTCTCTATGGAAGGCTGAGTGCTTTAGGAACAGGTATGACCCCAGGTGTTCAAATTGTGTCTGGGCCAAAGAGATCGAGCAACTGAATATGACCATAAGAATCCACATGAGGTCATCAGAACCCTACCATCGGTTGTGTTCTTGATAAAGGGACTTCGAGTGTGACGTCTGTCTAGTATTGATGTGGTTTTTGTATGAGCATTTTAGAATTTTAATGACACAATTCTTTGTAGGTGGAATAATGTAATGCCACAAAAACATGCTTCTCATGTATTATTAATATAGAGGTTTTATTTTGTTATCTGAACAAAGTAAAAACTTCAATGTAAATATTATCACACATTGTTTAAAGAATAAAAATAACTATTATTTTCAAACATAATTTATTCTAATCGAATAAATATTTTATAGAATATTTTAAATAATAACTATAATAACATAACTAGTTTGTTTGTTTTCCAAATTGTGATATATATATATATATTTAGTCATATTGGATTTTAATGAAAATACTATTATAAAGATTATAATTTTAGATGCGGTTATAAATAAAATTTAAAATTATTATTTAAAAATATTGTATATTTTAATTATGATGTCAAATATTTAAAGTAACATTGTTTTGTAAAAAATGCATTATTAATTTCCAAAAATTAATTTAAACAAATAAATACCTAATTCAACATATGAATAATTATAATAAAATTATGTGTTTTTTAGATATTGAAAACATGATATATATATATACATAGAGTAATAATCTTTAGATTAATAGAATTAATAATATTATTATTTTTTTTAAATTATAATGGTATAAATATTTTAATAATAATGATTAAAATTTAATATACTATACCCATTTTATAATCCAAATAAAGTGGTAATGATGGGAGAATTGGTCAAAAACATATTTGAAATGTGGGCAAAGGGAAACATGATAAGAAACACTAAAAAAATTAAATGAAAATGGATTAAAAAAAAAGAAATAAAAAAATGTGATTGGGGTTTGGTCTTCGAAAAATAGGGAGGGCGTCATCATGAGGGTCTCCTCAAGGGTGATTGGTTCGAGTAGCATGATGTGGCTGGAGGTGTCGCACAGGTCAATCAAAACTAAGGACCGCCGATGATGTCGCACTAAGAAAGGATGTAGATTCTGACCGCAGATCTAGCGTCGATCTCAACCGAGCAGGAACCGGCTACCGGTGATGGAATACCTAAGTGGTGTCGGTAGTTTTTAGGTTTTATTAGGGTTCTCCAATGTTTTCAAACCATGCCAGGGGTTTGAGTCAAGCATATGTTTGAATTTTCAGTTCTTCTCCAACCTAAATTGGTAGGGTTTTCTTGAAATTAAGTTTTGTTAATTTTTATGTTAATTATAAAACTTCTAATTAAATATACTTGTTATTTATAGGTTCCAAATTTATCCTAAAAACAAATATGGTTTTATGTTGACTAAAATAATATTATAAAATAAAAAAAATTATTATTTACAAATAGATTTTATTTTATAGATAATTATATTAATAATAATTATGGGGAAAACTTTTTAAAAAGAAAATTATTATTAAACATGTGAAAATTTATTATGTTTTAGTTTTATAAAATTTATATATATACATAATTATTTTTACAAAAAAACACTTTTATATATTTTATAAAGAATATGAAATGTTTTGTAAATATATATTGTTATTATATGTATATAAACAAGATATTTATGTATATGTTTAGAGATATTGATATCTATTGTTTTCTTTTTAACAAATATATATGTTTTATAGTTATATGTATCCAAATATATAGATTATTGTTTATATTTTAAAACCAATATCTGTTATATTATTATAATGGTGAGATAAAAAATGGATATTGAAATGATGGAATTTGGGTCTATGCATGGAAAACACACAAAAGGTTAATGATTAGTGGTGACTCGCAATATCCAAAGAAAGAAAAAAATGGAAAGGAATCAAAGTGATTTACATGGATTTTTCCTTAAAAAATGATTAACAAAATATATTAGAATTAAAATAATAAACAACAAGTTGTGACCATGAACACACTAAATGATGCATGAACTAGAAGACAAGGTCATTTTCAACACCTAAAAAAATAATAAATAAATAAGGGATCAAGTTGTCTTGTGACTCAAACATATATCTTTGTAATTGAGTGAACTAATAAAAAAAATAAAACCTATTTACTTGTGGGTCATTATTTGTTTTAAACATAATACCCAACTTCTCTTAGAATCTAAGTCTGATACCAATTTTATTTATATAAGTGAGACCCGAGATAACCCATCATCCATGATTACAAGACCCAAAATTCAATCTACCAATCCCTCTATTGGTTTCTAGAAATATTCAACCCATCTTTCAATCAAAATCATGTAAGGGAGTTTATATCTTTAGTTTTCCTATTTTAATTAATTATTATATATTTTAATTGAGTCTCCATATGTTAAATTTATTAATTTATTTCAAGTTATACTCTATATTTCTTAGTTTGTGTAAGGGGAATTAAATTTCACTGGTTGTTTTCATTACCACCAAAAATGTTTTTCAATGGTAGTTTGTTCATTTTATATCATGCATTTTCATAATTATATGTAATGGATTTATAATTGTCTTGGTTTTTTCAATGGGAGTATATACGTGTGTGTATATATATACTCATGAAAGTATAACCTTGCAGTTTAGTTTAAAAATTCTTCTGTGTTCAATTTGGACCTTCAGGTTTTGGGTTTGAATAATATAAAATAAGCAAGGTACTTATAAATTTCTTTACAATTCCATTATTATTTCTGTAAGATTTTATCATTAATTTAAATTGTTTTTAATTTCTTAAAACTATATTGTAAGTAAGGGTTCATTATAATTTTTCTCGAATGTTTATTTTATGATCTTATGAATTGTATGGGTTTTGTTTTTATATTTTTCATTAAATATATATTTTATAAGAGTTTAATTAATTTGATCAAATTATGTTAGTTATATGAGTATATATACATATGTTTGTATATATATATATATGTACACATATATAACATATTATTTTATGTGTACATTAGTTAAGTGTTACTTTAATTTGTAATTATTTTCTGTTATAAACTTAGTGTATATTCAGATATACACACATAATTAAATTTATCATTATTTAATGTTATAAAAGATGAATTATAATCTTTAAATAGAGACATGGATGCAAATTATTTTTTGGGTTTAAATGGAAATAAATATTTAATACACATACACCCATAGATTTTTAATCCACCCGGTTAATTTTCATATGATGTAAGGAAAATTTATTTACTTATTAATACTATCTAATTTTCTAGTTCTCTCAAGGTACATCATTTGATTAAAATATGAATTTCTTTTATGATGTTAAGGTTTTAATTATTTAACAAATTACAAATCTTGTCAGATGTTAATATACATGCACAAATATATACATATTTATATATATGTATATGTAATTTTAGTTTTCAGAATTCATAAAGCCTGCGACATGTATATATTTTATGTATATATATATATATAGTTTTGTATATGAACCTACATGTTTTAATAATAATCCAAATTAACTTGGACTAAATAAAATTTGGTGGTTAAAGTATGTTTTTGACATTTTTAATTTAATATATGCAATACATAAAACAAATGATGTGATGCAAAACAATTGGCCTTATATGCTATGCAACATAAGGCATGACCATTTAACAAGACATGACCATTTATCAGTGCACACTTTGTGTACAAATGACATCTTTCTTATTTCAAAATTATTCATTTAAAACAATAAATATTTATTTCCATAAATCAAGGATTATTAAAATTAAGGAACTATCATTTTATGTGGTAACCTCATCTGTTCATTACTGGTGTGTTTTAAATCAATATTACATTTGCCAAGCTTGTATACTAGCTTATGCATGTCGGGGAGAAAAATGATATCTGAATAGTAACTTTCATATTATGATTTAGTATATTTCCAATTCCTTTAATCAGTACATGAATAGAGCATGAGCAATGAGCATATATTTTAATGCATTAAAAGTTTATTACAATGGAAGAGTTGTAAAGTTATTATTTTATGTGAAAATCAAACAATTTAATATTCATGATAATTTATGAAATAAACATTCAATTATTCAGAGTGGTATGGAACACTTTGAATAATGTGAAATGAGAAACCAAGTAATATATATACTTGATATGATAAGTGATTTAATATATCAAAGTGGTACATGCACTTTGATTTAGAGATATGAGGAATGCATTAGACCTAGTAGTTTTCGGGTTGGGGTCTGGTAAAAGTAAACCCTCTGGGTTGGGGTCCGATTACAGCAGACCCTCCGAGTTGGTGTCTAGTTATAGAGGCTCTCTGGGTTGGTGTCCGGTTATTAAAGGCACTCCGGGTTGGAGTCCGGTTGTAGAGGCTCTTCAGGTTGGGGCCTGGTTATAGTTATCCCCTAGGTCTTGGCATGAGGCCTTGACATGGTCTGACATATGAATTTCTCTCATTATGACTATGTAATTTAATTAACCAGAAAAATATTTGACTGGTAGAATATATGGTTAAAGAGATTGTGCATTTTCGGCTGAGGCCTTAAATCATTAAGGATCTTGGCCATGGCCTTGATAAAATGTTTCAGAATGTCCTGTATATTTATGGCATGAAATTTTTTTAGAACTCATTGATTTAGTATTTAGTGTATAAAATTGAAGTTATTATTTTATGTGAAATAGTGACTATTCATTACTCTTAGATATTTAATTTTTTCTTACATATTCTCATGATATACATGTTTAGAATTTATTTTATTCATAATGACTATGTTCGAATCATGTGTCCTGGTAATTCTACTAGCATTTTTCTAATTAAGAACATTTATTATGACATGTCACATGTGTTATAGCTTTTCATTAAGAAGATTGTTTTATGAATGGTTTAAAGAATGTTTTCAAAAGTTAATTGGTTATAGTATGTTATTTTTAAACCCCTTACTAGGCATTCATATGTTCACCCTAGGTTTTTGATTAAAAATTTTCAGGTATGGGTTATTACTAAATAAGTTTTCTGAAGTATCTAGTTTCTCAGAGCCAGAACCGAATTCGATCTTCTGTAAGGCACCGGCTCTGGGTACTCGGGATTTGGGGCATGACACAAATAGATTATATTTTTGTGGGTATATATAATTGAAATATCCCTTCTACTTCAGGTACTTGACTACTTTGGAGCTGGAGAGCATGGGACCAAGCATTGGCTTGCAATGTAGTGGAGATATTTACTGTTTTTCTTGTACTTCAGTTTAGTACTATATTATATCATTTTGACTTGTTTGGTTGTTTTGATAGATATATGTATCATTCATCATTTTATATATGTGCTCCAACTGTTATTACTTCTAGTCTTCTGCTGTTTACTTTTGTATGGTAATATTATTGTTTCTGTTATTATTATCTGTTTTTCTTCCACTGGTATACACTGCCAATGATGGCATAGATTCCCCAATATCACCCCCAAGGCCCTCACTGCTAGTTAGCCACCTCTTGTGTTAGGTGAAATGCGCTTGAGGTTATGTGACCAACCGTGTTTGGGAGGCCTCTGGGTGGATTCGAGAACTGGGACGTTACATATATGAACTCTAATCTTTTTAACTATATACATTAGGAAAAGAGATCTTGGAGAAGTATTAATTCCATCAATATTTAAGGTAATATGTTCTCCTATAAAATGATATTTTCAATGTTTGATAAACTACTTTGATAATCTTTACTCAGATAATGGAGCTGAAAACTCTGATAAAATTTTCCATTTTTTTATCCTTCTATCAACGATATTCAAAATAAAAGGCTTATTTAAATTACCAATGCCAAGGTGATTTATGATGCTCTCATATATTTGAATATTTATAGTGTGGTTGGCCCAAATGGTTTCACCAACAATTTTTTTATGTTCTGCAGGGATATAGTCCATTACGATGTCACAAATGTGGTGTGGGATTTTTATAGATCATCTTTTATGGATTTTGGGATGAATTCTAATTTTAATGATATAATCCATAATAAGGTGTATGCCCCTGATATTATGGTATTTCAACATTTGGATATTGTTAATACCATACCCAAGATTATCAGCAAAAATTACGACTCAATAGTTGGGTGGAATTGTTATGAGGATTATTTCCTGAAATCAATTTGGTTTTTTCCCAAGACTGAACATTCATGAATGCCATTTCGATGTTTCTGAATGTGTTAATGCCATGAAGATATGGCCAAAGGTTGTAAACATGGCTTTGAATATTGACATTTGTAAGGCAATTGACACTATTAGATGTGGTTTTATTCTCAAAATTATTCAAACGAATAGGTTTTCTGAGATTTATTGGATTAGCTAGCTCCATCATGGGAAGTGTGAGGCTTTATGTTCATATTAATGGATACCCTAGAGGATTATTTCAATGTAAATGAGAATTAATGATGGAATACCCTCTTTTTGGACTAATATTTCCTATTGTAGAAGACTACATGAGTTGGTTCCTTAATGACATTGCTAATGTTTTTTGGTATTAGAAGATGAAAATCGAGAGGAATCACATTACTCCCTCACTTTTGTTCTATGCAGATGACATTCTTCTATTTAGAAAGGTAGAAGAAGGGACCATTTCATGTATAAAGGGAATTATCTCAAACTATGAAGAAGTTCTGGCTAGTTTATTCATTGGGGAAAGTCTTCAGTTCTGTTTGTTGAAGTTATAACCATTTTAAGACAAAATAGAATTTTGTTGAAGCTTGGAACAAAGAGGGGAACTATACACTTTATTTATCTGGGTGTGGCTCTATTTTATGGAAGAGTGAAATGATGTTATCTTTAGAACATTGCTTTGAAAATTAAAAATTGACTGATGAACTTGAAAAGTAAAAATATGTCTCTAGCTGGAAGAATTTTCTTGGTCAACTTAGTGATTACCTAAATGATTGTTTATTCTTTCTCTCCATATAGATGACCAAGGGATACTATTAAAGAATTGAGTGGTATGATCAGAAACTTCATTGGGACTGGATCAATTATTGATAAAAAGATAGTCACAATGTCTTAGAAAGACTGCATTAAACTGAACCAAATGGGGGAATGGGGATGAAAGATTTAAGACTGTTTAATGATACTTTGATTAAAAAGTTTTCATTGAATTTTTTATCTAGCTCTGATTTCTCTGTAGAGGTTATCCCTTTGAAGATTGTGGGGAAGATTTACCATGGGTATATCTATAATCTGACTTCCTCTATTTGGACTACCCTCAAAAATGATGATGCTGATCTTATGGAAATTTTGAGATGGATGGTCTGTGAACAATATTCAATGAACTGTTGGACAACCCCATTGTTGTCCCTACCCATTTGTGAAGATATTGATATCCCTCTATCAATGAAGAACCATTCTCTTGCTAATCTTTGTAGTACTTTGAATGTGAATGGCTTGTTATTTGAACACCTTTTTATGCAAATCTCGTGATACATGTTTGTGGATTCGGATACTTTGGTTAAGATTCCCAATTGGAATGGGATCTTTTCCACCAAAGATTGATACAGAATGCTTTGTAGCCCCTCCTTGAACCATATCTCATGGGTCACAGGTGTGAAAGAATTATTTTATTCCCCCTACTTCATCTATCCTTGTCTAGAAAAGTTGGAAACAACACCTCTGAATGCAGAATTTGTTGCAGCGCACTGGTGTCCGGTGGGAACCGATTTGTCTCCTCTATTTAGAGGCAGATTAAACTTGTCAGTATTTTTTTAATTTCTATGACTTCACATGGAGGATCTGGATGTATTTGTAGGATCTTTTCTCAAGCTGTTTTAATTTTCAGTCCATGGAGGATCTCCTACAATCCATCTGTAGAAAGGAGTGAATTGATCAGATCCATTTTCCTCGATTGGCTACCTATATGAGTTTCTTATCATTCATATAGAATGAAAGAAATTATTTAGCTTTTAGAAAACATAATTCCATCTTTTCACTAAGGTCTTTTGTTCATGCGTCATGTAATTTGAACCACCTCCCTTATTCATCAAGATCTATAGATAATGATATTTTTTATAGGTTCTTTTGAGATCACGTCTTGTGAATGTAAGTATCAAGAATCCATTAATGATTAATTATGTTCTATGGATACCACCTATCTCTTGATGTATTAAAGTCAATGTTGATGGAGCAACCTTGGATGCACCGGGCCCTGCTGGATGTGGTGGTGTATTTAGAACTCATCGGGGTTTTGTGAAAGGATACTTCTTCCATTTTATTGGAAATGGTATTTCTGTTGAAGTATAGCATTGTTCTATGATTAAAGCTTTTAAATATTCTATTCATTATGGTTGGTATCAATTATGGTTTGAGTCATATTCATCTATTGTTGTTAAAATTCTTAAAGATCGCTCATAGAATGTGCCATAGAAGATCCTGCCAGCTTGGATTGAGTGTCTTTAGCATGCAGAGGTGATTTCCCATAAAGATACATTTGATTGTTGTGAGACCAACTGGGTCACTGATTCTCTTTCTATGTGGGAAATTTTGGAGGTTAGTTCAAGTTTGTCCTTTGTTTTACCAGACTACTGTAATGATCTTGTCCAGGATAATCTTTCTAGTGAAGTCTATACCCACCTTTGTAGAGTTGCTTCATGATTCTATTATACTGTGCACTTTATTTTTTTTTATTATATTTTCATAGGAGCTGGTCTACCTGTCTCTTGACTTTTTGGGTAATTCCACCATGTAAAAAATGATTTATGGATTATTTTCATATGGTATAAAATCAGCATATATGTTTTATTAGTTTTGAGTATGTGATGTATGTTCTGAACTAAAATATCCATTTTAAATAAAAAATATACAGTTTGAGTCACATAGGTCACAGCTTGCATCATATTAAGGGTGGGTCATTCCTACAAGTCAAAAATAACTAAAGTATCATTTTATAAATGTTTAAAGGAAATCCAAATGAATTTTATCATTTTGAGTATGTCACACGTAGTTTTTGATAAAATGTCATTTTAAACTTCAAACTCTCACTTTGATTAACACGGGTCACATCATGTGTCAGATTGATGTGAGAAAATTCATACATGTTAAAAATGAATTATGAATAATTTTTCAAAATTATACTTACAATCTGATAATGTTTTATTTCTCTCATCGAGTGACATGTGTTTGGAACTAAAATTTCAATTTTAAATATATAATGAACACATTGAGTCATTCCAGGAACACTGTGTATCAGATTAAGGTAAGGATGATTCCTAGACATAAATAATGACTTATGAATTTTTATCCTAAAGTATCAAAAATATATTAAAGTGTTTACTTGTTTTTTAGTATGTGATGAGTATTTTGAACTAAAATGTAAATTTTAATTAAAAAGAAACTCTTGGATTCATACCATTCATATCATCCATCAGATTGATGTGAATATGAAACATACACATAAAAAATGATGTGAGGATCATTTTCCTAAAGTTTCAAAACAACCGGAACATTATTTCTCATATTTGATCATGTCATGTGTATTTTTCAGAAAAATGACAACTTAAACTAAAAACATGCACTATGATTCATATTTATCTTATCGTTTGTTTAGTGACTCTCACTTTCAATACATTGACATTACATTACAATTTCATATTACATAATACATTATAAAAATTGATTCCAAAATATTGTATTTGTTCAAGTTCCATTGGAAACATAGAAATATAATTGGCGATACATAAGTGAGAAACATCATCTCCAACTAAGTACTTCACAACCTTCACCCTTATAAGAAACATCATACATACTACATATATTTATAACATAGAGGAAGTATACATAAAAAGGGTGAGAAAAATGATCAGTAATGGTAAAAATGGGGGACATGTAAGTATAAACATGGGAATTAGGGTCTGTGAACTTGATCAAAACATTAGAAGATCATACATTGTGTATCAGCAATGATAACATAAATTATTTAAAAAAATTGTTTGTAAGATATCAATATAAAGAAATAAAGAGAATAATCCATGAAATCATAATAGTGGAATAAAATATGGAATTGTGGAAGAAACCTAAGCATAAAAAATTATTTCCAAAGTAGCCAAGACATAACTACCAATAACATCTAATTGGAAAAAGTAAATTACTGAACCTAGTAATACCCTTTCCATCCCTCAGTTTCTGAACTATGTTACCATCATTCCAACCCTTAACCAAGTAAACCCTCATTCCATCCCTATATTACTGAAGCAGGTGACCATCGTTCCATCCCTGTATAACTAAACCGAGTAAACCCTCATTCCTACCACGTATTATGGAACCCATTGAACCCTTGTTCTAGACCTATCTATCTCATGATATATAAATAATTACGCAATTCATTGGTAAGAGATATAGTTCCCATCCATCTCATAATGAAATCATACATGTATATTCCACAATATGAAAAATAAACATATCATCACCCATGAAATGAGATGGGTATCATAATCATGTAAACATATTATGAAATTTGGAAAATGTTACAGGTTTCTTAATATTTTAATCAAAATAATAACCAATGAATGATTTAGGGATTTCATAAACATATAACACATTATGGATAAATTTGTTTCATAATAACAATAAAATTAAGAATAACCCATTCATAGAAAGGATACAAAGGAATATTTGGTTCGTTTTTATACAAAGGCCTAAAAAAAATCAATAGATGTCCTCATGGATGGAAAATATTTTTTAAATACCTTTAAAAACATTTCATGAGGAAAATATCCTTTCTTGTTTGAAAAGGTCTTTTAATACATAAAAACTTTTCTAAATCATTATCATAGAAAATAACATGAATATTTATGAAGAATATATGAAATCACTTTGAAAAAAATTCCTTGAAAATATATTAAATAATCTTCAAAACATTTTAAAAAACATTTTCTTTAAAAACACATTGAAAACATTTAAAGAAATTTATAAAATTCTTTGAAATCAATTTCATTGAAAAAACATTAAAACGTATTAACTGATCTTAAAAACATTTTAAATAAAAATTTCCATTAAATTATTTGAAAAAATAAAAATAATTGTGGATAATTTTAAGAAAAAAACTTTCATCATAACATATAAAATAAGCTTGAAAACATTTTGAAACCCATTTCTTTGAAAACATTTTGAAATTTCTTTCCAAGTAAATATATAAAATAAGTTTGAAACCATTTGAAAATAATTTTCCTCGAAAATTACTTTTAAAAACATTTTTATAAAGATTAACCTTTTGAAAATGCAATGGATGACTCAATGTAATAATGGTGGGTAAATCCTTAAACATTGCATTATTTATAAAGAAAATTCCTTTTATACTGTAAAAAAATTGATAAATGACTTGTTTGGAAGGTGAAAATAATATTCCATTAAATAGATTGGTAAAATCCAAATATTATAAACATTTAATTTATATTTTAAAGGCTCGGAAATTTAGTGAAAATTTTTTTATTAAATTTATGGGATTTTTACGAGTCCGTAAAAATTTACGATGCTTGATTCTGAGGCCCGGTGTGCCCAGAATCATTTTCTAAAGTTTTTATCGGGTACGTTCAGTAAATGTACGAGCATGATTTTATAAATTTTGAACCAATGCTCAGAATTGAAATATGAGGGCATCGTTGAGCTCACAGCGCCAGTATTCACTTAAGGATACCTTCATCGTAGTTACGTTCTAACGAGAATGGAAGTTAATTTTGGGGGTTTTTAAATAAAATTAAATAAAAATAAGTGTAACATATTTTTATTTTTTTGGTGGTTAAAACCACCTAGTGGAGGTTAGAGGTGGGGCCCACCGGCACATAACCTCCCTTGGGAGGATATTATTTTAGTGGTACCCACCCAAAGTTTAACACCTTTTACAATCAAAAAGTTGGGGCCCACATCAGCTTTAAAGCCCCTAAACCCCGAATTAAGTGTAGAGCATCTTCACCTTCCACTCATTAAAGTTCCAACTACTTCACTTAATTAATTGGCACATTTTTAATTCTTTTGAATTCATGCCAATAATAAAATAATATACAAAGCTGTTATTTCTTTTTGGTTGGTATGTCTCTTTTGGAGGAGCCTTGGAGAAACGTGGAAGAATTGAGAGAACTTCATCCTCTCGACAAAGAACATGAAGAACGCCCCTCACCTCTGAAGAACGAAGAACACCATCTCCTTCCTTCTTCAACCAGGGCCAGAAAGGGAAGCACTGTCGCCCACGAATTATGCCGGAGACGTCACCTCAACTCGTCTTCTCTGAGCTCTTCCTCCTCCGACTTTGATGGAATGACTTCCGCCTTCCGCGACTCCATCATCAATCACCAAACTCGAGGTATAGGGATTTGAGTTATTTTATATATGAGTTATAACCTCCATTCTTCGTCATTAAAATTTCAGGATTATGAACTGCCAAATGCTATCATAATGACTAGGAGGGCTCAGACCATACGAACACGGCCCGACCCTCCACCTTTGGTTGATCTTGTTTGTTGACGATGGAGGTGGACCGCGAGAGGAACCGGTGGAACAAGGTCCACTGATTCACCGAAGGGGTGCAGTTCCATTGCGCCGCGCAAGGAACCGGGACACAGATTGGTGGGTTGCGGTGGAGCCATAGGGGAGTGGTTCCGTCGCACCACACTAGAAGAAGGGGCTGCTTCCAGGAGGGTCGCGGCGGACGGACGATGAAAGCAGCGTCGTTGAGCCGTGCGGAGGGGCTGGAGGCCATGGCCAGGCTGCGCGGTGGCGGAGGGGGTGTGGTGTCGTTGAGTTGCGTGGAGGCTTATAGATACCTATGTGGGATACATTTGTGTGATAAGTTAGTAACTCTTGTGTTTCCTCATTATTTATATGGGTCATTTGATAAACTTAGGTATATGTATGGGTATATACCTAAGTGGTATTTTCGGTTGATTTCATAATTTGTTTTATGTACTTGTTGTATTTAGTGGGACCTTGACGGTCTGGGGGACCCTATTGAGTATTGTTATACTCACACCTGTATGGGCTATGCTCACCCCTCGTTATGTTGGATGCAGATGACGGACAGCACTGACGAAGGCTGAGAGCGCCAGGACTGGACGGTAACCGGAGGTGGACCTTACAATGAGTCGGTGAACAGAGGAGTCTGACGGATGTAGAGTGCTGAGAAGGCTATCTATACCTACCCATCAGGTAGAATCCGTGTTGGATGATCTAGGAGATGCTTGTCACCTTCCAGCTATTTTGTCTTTTCCTTATAATTTACAGTTGGGCTTGTATTTCTGACCCCTTTTACATTCCAGTACTTCTTCTGTATACAATTTTTACATAGTGTTTTAATTCCAGTTGTGTACTATATTTTTTTTGTTTCAGTTTATAAATAAAATTCCTTCCCAGTTTAGGGATTTACGCCTTTGATGCTAGTCGTCAGCCCCTGGAATATGGAAGGCGGGCCTGGGGTAGTCACGATACGGGCCCCGGGGGATCGGTCATGTCAAATTGGGATCAGTGAAGTCAGTTCTACCACATAACATAGGAACCTGATCTGTCTTACTGTGAAGAAATAGTGTTAAGAGTATTGAGTTCGGTTCTTAGTCCAGGGAGTCCAGTGTTGGTGTGGTGGCCAACGTATCCATACACCAAGATCCTAACCTCTAATTTCGAACTCAGTGCATGAAAACACTGATTGCGTGTGTGTTTCAAGAGTTTCCTTTGTGATCCCTTTCAGTCATCTCACCAATTATAACTTATTTATCGTGGCGCACCTGTTTTATTTAGGATGCCTCCATGCAGACAGCCAGCCAGGGTTCTGAGAGTTGTATGAGATGGCATCCCACCGAGCAACAGGGCCTCAGTGCAGGGCCCTATAACCGCAGAGGCACCTGTGGTACCATTACCCATTGGGCCACCGATGCCACCACCCCTAGAAGCAGAGAGTGCACACCGCTTGAGCACGTTGCATGAGTTCCAGCACCAGAGGCCGCCTAGGTTCAAGGGAGAGACAGGCCTGCAGGTAGCTGAGGATTGGTTAGAGGTTGTGGTGAGAGTCTTCAGGCTAGTGGGGACACCATCCGACCTTATAGTGATCCTTGCTGTTAGTCTTATTCAGGCAGCAGCAGCTAGATGGTGGAGCCGGATGCTCTAGCTGCATTAGGAGGTGACACTACTCTGGGCAGACTTTGAGAGCCTGTTCTGGGTTGAGTTTTTCCTAGCCACCCTACGCGCGGTGCAGATACAGGATCTACTTCATCTACAACAGGGTATCATGACAATGTCATAGCACTCATCGAGGTTCATCGACCTCTCGCACTTCTCCACATATATCGTACGGGACCCATTCTTCAAGGACCAGACCTTCGATCAGGGGCTCAGGCGAGAGATCATAGATTTTATGATATCCCGCAGCATCTCGACACAACTGGGGGTGTTGGAGCATGCCCTCTTAGTGGAGAGTTTCCTTTCATAGTAGAAACCATTAGCAAGAACTACCACCGAACATCACATAGAAGAGTCTTCTACAGCTGGCAGCAGGCAGTTTTCGCAGAGGACTAAGTGGACCAGAAAATCTGGTGTACAACCTCAGGATACAGGTTCAGTTGTGCAGGGCACACGAGACAGAGCCAGTCTTGCCAAGAGCGGGAAATGCTAATCTTGCGGTGGATAGGTTCACATGGATCATGACTATCCGAACCACCATTTTGACGATCAGTAGATGGTTGAGGGACATCCCAGGCAGAGGTAGAGGTTTGATCTAGGCGGTTCGAAGGGAGCCGGCAGACGTGGTAGAGGAGATGGTCGTGTAGCAGGTGGTGGACGATGATTCGAGATGTTACCACCACCACCACCAGGAGGTCCACCCCAACCACAGGGAGCAGGTGGATAGGGGAGATCTCAGCTCCAGGCAGCTGAGGATTAAGACCATGGCACTCTAGAGAAGATTCTAGGTACGATCTTTGACTACTCCACTTTACCAACAGTTCTTATAGACATAGGTGCCAATCATTTTCTCTTAGACACTTCCCTCGTTCATAGATAGGAGGTTCTGATGGATCTGTTGGATCAATCCTTATATCTAGAGACTCCTACGGGAGAAGACTCGACGATTACGCACTGGTGTCAATAGTGTGAGCTTAATCTAGGAGGCAAGAGATTTGGTTGGGATCTCCTCGTAGCGGCATCGAGGCCTTATGATGTCATCTTTGGTATGGACTGATTATCTACATTCCATTCTTAGATCGACTATATTAGGCACAAAGTGCGGTGTGTCCACATGAATGGGACCAGGTTCACCTTCACCGACAATAAGGGAACCTTTGAAGCACAAGAAGGACTTACTCAGAGGAGGGTGTATCCGATCACTCATCAGTTGTCCTGCCTTACCCTCAAAGAAGTTGACGTGGTGAGTCAGACTTATCCTGTAGTGGTGGATGAGTACGCGAATGTTTTCCCCGATGATGTTCCAGGACTACCTCCTCACAGAGAGGTGGACTTTAACATTGATCCATACCCCGGGAAGGCACCAATATCTACTCCAGCATATCGGATGGCTCCCTCTAAGCTTTGTGAGTTGCGGGAACTACTAGAGGACTTACAGGGGAAGGGATTCAACTGGCCCAATGTTTCTCCCTGGGTAGCCCTGATTCTATTCAACAAGAAGGCGGATGGGGGCTTGAGGCTCTATGTCGACTACTGTCGCCTGAACCAGGTGACCGTGAATAACAAGTACCCACTCTTGAGGACTGATGACCTCTTTGATCAACTAAAGGGATCTCTATGGTTCTCAAAGATACACCTCAATCAGGCTATCACCAACTCAGAGTTTGAGATGAGGATGTGCAGAAGATAGCCGTTAGATGTTGGTATGGCCACTACAAGTTCATGGTTATGCCCTTCGGTGTATCCAACGCTCCAACAGTGTTCATGAGTCTCATGAACAGGATATTCCAGCCTTACCTCGATTGCTTTGTCATTGTCTTCATCGATGACACACTGATCGACTCGACTACCGAGGAGGAGCATGCCTACCATTTTTAGGAAGTACTATACACACTTCGAGAGCACTAGATTTATGGTAAGCTCTCAAAGTTCTAGATTTGGATTCGAGAGGTTCACTTTTTGGGACACATCTTCTCGGAGGATGGAGTTGCAGTGGATCCAGTGAAGATTGAGGTGGTAATTTCTTGGGAGCCAGCCAAGTGTGTGATAGAGGTACGATGTTTCCTAGGCTTGGCTGGATACTACCGGAGGTTCGTTCCAGACTTCTCCAAAGTTTCAGCACCACAATCAACCTTGAAGAAGAAGGGGAAATCCTTCATATGGTTGGAGATATGCCAGAATAGCTTTCAGGAGATGAGGTAGAGGCTGAATAGGGCCCCCATCGTGAGTCACCCAGAGGAGGGCATAAGGTATGTAGTTTACTACGACACATTAGGGACCCAACTCGGGTGTGTCCGAACGTAGGAACGATCAGTGATCATGTATGGTTCTCGGCAGCTTAGAAAGTACGAGCAGAATTACACTACCAATGACCTGGAGTTAGTGGCAGTGGTCTTTTCCTTGAAGATGTGGCGACACTATTTGATGGGTGAACGTTTTACCATGTACTCTGATCACAAGAGTCTTAGGTATGTCTTCTCTCAGAAGGACCTGAACATGAGGCAACGGTGATGGCTTGAGTTCCTCCAGGACAATGACTTTGAGTTAGTCTATACTCTTGGGAAGGGGAACATTATTGCAGATGCACTCAGTAGGAGGACTGATATACAGTTTTTAGGAGAGGAGACAGAGCAGTTGGTTTCCTTATAGATATCCTTTTTGGATTGGGATGGAGCAGCCTTTCTATAGTCTCTTACAGTCACTCCTCCACTTCTTCAATGAGTGAGGGAGGCATATCATGGGGATGCGGAATATGAGACTCGACGTGCTCATATATCCATAGTGCAGGCACCTGATGGGTTTTCATAAGGTGGGGAGCATGTCATTCTATATAGAGGATGTATTATGGTGCCAGTGTCACTTAAGGAGGAGGTATTGAGGGAGTTCTACATGTCCCCTCTAGAATTACATCCAGGAGTGGAGAAGAGGTATTAGGACCTCAGACGACAGCACTTTTGGCCAGGTATGAAGAAGGAAGTAGAAGAGTTTGTCTCACGATGGCTCACTTGTCAGCAAGTGAAGGCAGAGCACCAGGTACCAGCAGGGTTGGTACAACCCTTAGAGTTCCCAGGGTGGAAGTGGGATGGTATGTCCATGGACTTCATTACGGGTCTTCCACGTACATCATGGAGTCATGATTCGATATGGGTGATCATTGACAGACTCACCAAATCGGCCCACATCCTACTGATCAAAGATTGGAGCTCATTAGAGATCTTGGGATGCCTCAACGTAGAGGAGATTGTGCATTTACATGGATTACCTTATTCTATTGTCTCCGACCATGACACACGATTTACTTACCAGCTATGGAAGGGGTTGTAGGAAGCCTTCGGGACACAGCTTCGTCTGAGCACCGCCTTCCATCCTCAGAAGGATGGTGAGACCGAGCGGACCATCTAGACCCTAGAGGAAATGCTTCGTATTGTGTCTTTGACTTTGGTCATAGTAGGGAGGACCACTTACCATTGGTAGAGTTTGCCGACAACAACAGATATCACTCTACCATCGGTATGGCACCTTTCGAGGCGTTGTATGGTCAACCTTGCAGATCTCCACTATGGTGGACAGACCTAGGGGAGTCAGCACTAGTGGGACTAGAGATGGTGTGAGCTACCACTGAGAAGGTGAAGATCATCCATGAGCGGATGAAGACTGCACAGAGCAGGCAGAAGTCCTATTCTGATAGGAGACAGAGGCCTTTAAAGTTCAAGGATGTCGACCATGTCTTTCTATTGGTCTCACCTCGACAAGATCTATGGAGATTTGGATGATGCGGAAAGCTATCTACTAGATTAATCGGACCTTTCCAGGTCCTCAACAGAGTAGGTAAGGTGGCTTACCACTTAGCTCTTCCACCTTGGTTGCACCAGGTGCACGGCGTCTTCCATGTATCTCAGCTGAAGAGATACGTGCATGACCCGTCCCATATCAACAACCATGGATAGCTGGACATCGATGATGGGGCAACTTTCATGGAGGTTCAAGTGGAGATTGAGGATCTACAGGAGCGGGTCCTACGCCAACAGTCGATACCTCTAGTGCGTGTTCACTGGCAGCATGGGAACCTCTAGGTGAGCACATGGGAGTGGCCGGCTCAGATACGTACTCAGTACCCCCATGTATTCCCTTAGTTCGAGTTTTAGCTTACGAGGACGTAAATCCCTGAGGTGGGGAGAATTTAAAGACTCGGAAATTCCATGAAATTGTTTTTCTTAAATTGATGGGATTTTTACGAGTCCGAAAAATTTTAATGCGCTTGATTCCGGGGTCTGGTGTGCCCGGAATCATTTTCTAATGTTTTTTTCAGGTACATTCAGTAAACGTATGAGCATGATTTTATAACTTTTGAACCGGTGATCGGAATTGAAATCTGAGGGCACCATTGAACTCACAGCGCCGATATTCTCTTAAGGAGACCATCACCACAGTTGCATTCTAATGAGAATAGAAGTAAATTTTGGGGGTTTTTAAATAAAATTAAATAAAAATAAGTGTAATTTATTTTTATTTTTTTGGTAGTTAAAACCTCCAAGTGGAGGTTAGAGGTGGGACTCACCTAAACATAACCTCCCTTGGGAGGATATTATTTTAGTGGGACCCACTCGAAGTTTAACACCTCTTGAAATCAATGTGGGGCGGCCCACATGGGCTTTAAACCCCCTAAACCCCCAATTAAGTAGAGATCCTCTTCACCTTCCACTAATTAAAGTGCCAACTCCTTCACTTAATTAATTGGCACATTTTGAATTCTTCTGAATACATGCCAATAATAAAATAATAGACAAAGCTAGTATTTCTTTTGGGTTGGAAACTCTCTTTTGGAGGAGCCTTGGTGAAACTTGGAAGAATTGGGAGAACTTCGTCCTCTCTATGAAGAACACGAAGATGACCCCTCACCTTCGAAGAACGACGAACACTATCTTCTTCCTTCTTCAACCAGGGCAAGAAAGGGAAGCACCGCCACCCACGAAGTATGCCGATGACATCATCTAGACTCATCTTCTATAACCTATTCCTCCTTCAACTTTGACAGAATGATGTACACCTTCCACGACTCCATCATCGATCACCAAACTCGAGGTAGGGGGATTTGAGTTATTTTATATATGAGTTCTAACCTCCATTCTTCGTCGTTCAAATTTCTGGATTATGAAATGCCAAATGTTATCGCCTTGACGAGGAGGGATCGGACCGCACGAACACGGGCCAACCCTCTCCCTTTGGTTGTTCTTGTTTTTTGATGATGTAGGCGGACTGCGAGAGGAACCAGTGGCGCAAGGGCCACCGGGTCACCAAAGGGGCGCGGCAGCGTCGTGCCGCGCAAAGAACCAGTCCGTGGCAGAGCGGGATGGGCGCAGTACCATCGCACCATGCCAGAAGAAGGGGTCTCGGTGGATGGATGATGAGTGTAGCATCGTCGTGCCACGCGTAGGGGTTGGAGGCCACGGCTAGGCTAGGCCGCAGTGGAGGTAAGGCGGCATCGTCACGCCGTGCGGAGCCAGCAGAACCGCGGTTCCGTCACGCCTTGTTGGAGGAGCTAGGGGCGGCCGGCTGAGCTGGCCACCAGTTCTCACTACAGGCGGGACACAAAGGGTCCTTTGAAGACCAGGCCGGCACCACGCAACGACCGTTCGGAAGATAGGGGGTGTACCCCCTCCCCGCGGATGGGCAGCCGAGACACGCTGTCTAACTAGTCGGGTCGGGCCACCTCGGGCCGGGCCACCCTCGGGTCGGGCCGCCCATGTGTCGAGCTGGGATCAGGCCGAGACGCACCTATGGGTCTGGCCGCCCCACCGGGTTGGGCCACTCTTGGGTCGGGTCAACCTCGCAGACCAAGTCAGACCCCAGTCCAGACCTATTTGACCCGAAAACACTTATTCTCCCATATCTTGGGCTACGAGAGTCTGATCGACGAACCGTCTACGGTGATTGAAATCTTGGAGCAAGGAAGTTGTTTGGAATACCCCCCTTGGGGTTTGGAAAATGTTAGGGTATGGTCGGGTTGGTTTGAACCTAAAATCCAATCGGGCCCCTAGAACGGAAATGCTAATAACTCACATATCGGGCGTCCGATCGACGCATCGTTTGTTGCGTTGGAACCACTATGAGGAGACAGACCCTTGAGATACTTCATCATAGTACTTCATGACAATTGAAGTATCTATACATGGCTTGAGGAGCGTACCCTCCCAGAATCAAGCATACCTGAGCGGAACTCTATGGCTGGCTGTGCACTGTTGAATGTTCCTGGATCATGTGTTGGTCTGACAGTTCCAATGACTGTTCCTAGATCTTATATGGGTCCGAAAGTTTTAACTTCTGTCCCTGAGTCATGTGTTGGCCCAATAGAATAGCTGGTACTGGATCATGTGTTGGTCTAACAGCTCTAACGATTTTTCCTGGATCATGTGTTGGTCTGATAGTCTTTACATCTATTCTTGGATCATGTGTTGGTCTGACAGAATAGCTGGACCTGGATCATGTGTTGGTCCGAAAACTCTAACAACTATTCCTGGATCATGTGTTGGTCTGACTGTCTTGACTTCTGTTACTGGATCATGTGTTGGTCCGATAGAATAGCTGGTCCTGGATCATGTGTTGGTTGGATAGCTTAGATGACTCCGTGGTTATATCTGATCATCTGTACCTCTCTAGGAAAGTTGTATACATGTGTGAGCTGAGTCAGTAACTCTTGTGTTTCCTCATTTTTGATATGGGTCATTTGATAAACTTAGGTATATGTATGGGCATATACCTAAGTGGGATTTTATGTTGATTTCATACTTTGTGGTATATCCTCGTTTGATTTAGTGGGACCTTAAGGGTCTCGGGGTCCTTATTGATTATTGTTATACTCACCCCTGCACGGGCAATGCCCGCCCCTTGTTGTGTTTGATGCAGATGACGGACTGCACTGACGAAGGCCATGAGCGCCAGGACTGGACGGTAACCAGAGGTGGACCTTACGACGAGTCGGTGCACAGAGGAGTCTGACAGACATAGAGCACTGAGGAGGCTATCTATACCTACCCTTCAGGTAGAATCCACGGTGGACGATCCAAGAGTTGGTTGTCACCTTCCAACTATTTTTTCTTCTCCTTGTAATTTACAGTTAGGAATTTATTTCTGGCCCCTTTTACTTTCCAACACTTCTTCTGTATATAGTTTTTACTTAGTGTTTTACTTCCAGTTTCTTACTCTGTTGTGTGTGTTTCTATTTATAAAGGCAATGCCTTCCCAGTTTAGGGATTTATGCCTTTGATGCTAGTCGCCATCCCCAAGCCAATGGATGGCAGGCCTTGGGTACTCACGATACGGGCCCTGGGGGATGGGTCATGACATATATATTATAGGAGAACTATATAATTTCATGGAATCCCATTTTAGAAAACATATATTTACGACTAAAGAGTGGGTAAAGTCTATAATTCATAAAAACACATTCTTAACTATATTATTTGCCAAGGATTAGACAATGTTACCAATACAATAATATATAATGAACTAACATATTATAAGTAAACTCATGAGTTTTCTTGAGAGATGGATCATAATATTTCATCAATGAATCCATAAACAAAAAAAATCATGAAGAGCGATGATATTTTTTGAATAAAATCGTATATCTTTGTAACTTGGGGTCATACCCTCCATGTAAGAAAATTAAATTACACGAAGCATTAAAATTTCACTAAAATACGGAGATTTATGATACAACATGTAAAAGGGAAATATATACACTTCAAAAAAATTGTTTAGGTGCATAACAAAATATGAGTCTCAAAGAAGGAAAATTGAGAAAAAACAGTTTTACCGATTTTATAACTTTTGAAACATGAACATCATGAAAGAAGTATCATAAAAAATACATTTGAAAAACCATAAATTATATGATAAGACACATATAATT
The DNA here is from genome assembly GCA_963277665.1 of Viscum album. Lineage (NCBI taxonomy): Eukaryota > Viridiplantae > Streptophyta > Magnoliopsida > Santalales > Viscaceae > Viscum > Viscum album. The sequence goes on along the minus strand of OY728134.1, from coordinate 407,634,642 downwards.
CAATTACTTTCAGAACATACACCACATAAATGGAATGAGTGGTAAACATAACAGGCATCTCACCGAAATTAAAAGTGAGATGAAATCCACATACATTGTGTCTTGACTCTCTTCATAATCATAAAATACTATTGAATATTAAATATAAGTATATTATAAATATTTTATAGAATCGTATTCATATATATATTAACATATATTGTTTTATTATGATGTTATATTACCATATTGTTAATGATCATATGCAAAAGTTTTATTTTGTGAAATATTCTCTTTATTCTTCTCATGTGTCTTAATATTTTATATATTTGGTACTTAAAATTATATAAGGATTATGGAATTTAATTCATGGTAAAAATATCATTAATATCAGGTATATGTATATTATAATAATTTATAGCATAAATAATTATGAAATGAAATACAATGTTCATGGAGATGGTGAGCCGTATATAGGCATGAACATCATTTTCTTTTTTATTGTCATATTTAAAGAAGGTATCTAAATGGAATATTTATATATATATGTATATATATATAATTATTAAAATATCATATTTATATCATCTATATCATATAATTTTGTTAATAATATCCATAATATATTATTTGTGGTGTGTGAACAAATCACACTACTTTGTGGGGGAGGTGGTCCACAATTTCTCAAATGAGATTGTTATATTAAAACCTAATGGAAGGTATGGAGATTTATGTTGAAAAATTAAAAAATGAGATTAAAAACATAATAAATATAATATATGACATATATAAATATATTTTCCATCATAATGTCTGCCATGATTATTGTTAAAGTTGAAATGAACGATCATTGTTTCTTGAGGCACTAGTTCATCGTACACTGAAAAAGTATGTTTGACATCCATTATATGGAGGTGTGTGCATGTTTAGGTCAAACCATTATCATTAAAGAATCCATGTAAATATATTATTATTTAGTTATCACACAAGAATTTAATAAAGATAGCGGAGGGGGTGAATAATGAAAATAAAGGAACGGAGCTTGAGAGAAGATGTTACCTCTAAATCAGGTAACTCATTTTGGTTTAAGCCTAAAGGATACCTTTAGAGGATCTAAAAACAAAGGGAGTATTCAAGGTATAAGTTAGGATCTTTGGGAAGTGTATTGGGAAGATATTGGCCAAAAATAACTGGTTTGAGATGTATGATGAATGGGTAGAGTGGGTGGCCTTTTAAAGGGAATTAAATGGACGTGCTTGGAATTTATAATAACAAGTTATATGTACCCAGGATTTTTCCTTAGAAAAACCATAAAAAACCCCTCAATAATGTAAGGTTTATTAAAGCACTACGAACATTATATGGGGTTTGGACATGTTTATAGGTTGTTTTGGGTCTTATATTTAAGGGTTTTACTTTATAAACCTAATTGTCCTCTTATCTGATGTAATAAATTTTAATCACTTTTACTAATTATTTCTGGTAAAAAATAAACTTGACCTTATTATAAATTATATAAAATTTTAATTTAAAATATGGAATCCATTTTTTCAAATTCTAATAACATATGTGCAGAAATTAGTATAAAATTAATCTCGCTGATGGGACGACACTATGAGGTTTTAACGTAAAAATATTCAAAAGATTGATAAGTGATTATATAAAATTACATTGTGAAATTGGTTTGAACTACCTAAATTGAATTAATTGGTAAATATATTATCTAAATAAAATCTTAAACCAATTTAAAATATAATTTTACCTTATAAATATTTTAATGAAAAATAATTATTGAAATTAAATCTAGTATTTTTAACTATTCATTAAAAGATGAAGCCAACCATAAAAATAAAATTAAAATACTCCTAACCTAATTTTTATGTTTTACATTAAAATATAATGTTTATTTATAAATATTAAATATATATAATACGTCAAAATTTTATTTGAATTGGTTTATCCATTAAAATGATTTTAAAAATGCCTTAATAATAATATAGGGTTTTAAGTATAAAATTGGGTCTGTTCCAATCATATGTCTGCAGAATATATTGGATGAATATCAAAAATATTTTATTGAATATATAAAATATGTATTACATTAATATATCTTAACAATTTTAAATAATTTATATTAGTAGGTTGAAATAGCATTGTGACTATAATAATATCTGCCTTTTTATTCCATTAGTTTTCATATTCAGTGATTGGTAACCTATGGATTCATCTCATATTTGGGTATTTTCATAATTTATTTAATTATATTAATATTCATCATCTTAATGACAAGGTTATATTTATAATAAATTTTTTAACAGTATATTATATTTAGGTGAAACTATGTATTGCTTGTCACACAAGCCATTAATGAAGGTCAATATTCCGTGAAATGTATGTTATCCTTGTTTTTCAGTGTAACATACGCTATGTTGGGGTTGCATGTAACATATACCAAGCCATTTCCATGTGAATTTAATGTTTTATTTAGTGTAAAAATTAACTATTTTGTGATGTAAAAAAATTCAATATATTAAATTAATTAGAAAAAAATTCACAAAATCTCATGGTGTTAAAATCTGTCAGTTTGGAAAGAGACAAATCCGTAAATGTTTAACATGAATTTGTAATAATTTAACTAAAGTATCAGGATAATTTGAGATTTTTTTATTTTTTTTGTGAATGAAACAGGTTTTTAAATAAAATTTTACTTTTAAACTGATAATAAACACCTTTAGTCATACCAGGAACAACATGTATCAGATTATGAAATGTTGATTCCTACATATCACAAGTAATATATGAATATTTTTTATTGTATAAAATTAATCAGAATCTATTTTCATAATTTTTATTATGTGAATTTTTTTTAACTAATATGTCAATTTTAAATAAAAATACACACTTGGAGTCGTACAAGTTACACCACATGTCCAATTAAGGAAGGACTATTTCATAAACATCAAAAATGACAGAAGTATTGTTTTCATAAAGTATCAAAACAATTTGAATGTCTTTTATCAATTTGGAATATTGCACAAGTCTTTTTACTAAAATAACTATTTTAAATGAACACACACACTTTGATTCATACTGTTCAGATCGTTTATCGAGTTAACATTTGACTGATTTATAAACATCATTAATGACCTATAAATGTTTTTCCAAAACAATCAAGACAATACTATAGTTTTTTTTCTAGTTTTAGTGATTGACACACATTTTGAACAAAAAATTCAAATTTAAACTCATAGCAAAAAATTTTAGTCGAACTGGGCATAATATGTATCAGATTGAGGTGTGGCTGATTATAACACATAAAAATGATATATAGATCATTTTACTAAATTATCAAATCAATAAAAATGTTTTTTATGGGTTTTTAGTATGTAACTTTTGTTTTGAACAAAAATGTAAATTTTAAAAAGAAAACATGATCTATGAGTCATATCAATCACAATATTATCTATATTGAGATGAAGTTAATTCAAACACATCAAAATTAATTTTTGAAATGTTTTAGTAATGTATAAATATAATTTGAATGTGTTTTCCTCAATTTAAACATGTGGTGTATGTTTTGATGTAAAAAAGTAAATTATATACTAAAAACATACACATCACATCATACAAAGAACAGTACAGATCAGATTGAGTTTTTCTGAATGGGGTGTGGATAATTCCAATAATGATCAAGACAAGCATTAGGATTGATCTTTTTGGAATTCATAGCTTTCTATTTAAACTACTATCAAAAATATTTTGTTGATGGATCATTATGATTCAATTCATGTCTTATTAATCATGGTGTTTCTTATTCCATATAAAAGGAACATTTTTTCTCTATTCTATATTTTTTGTAGATATTTTAATGTAATGTATGACATCAAAAAATATCTTGGAAATTTTTTTTGTTTAAATGTGATAAGGAAGTTAACATAGAAAGATAATATAAAATGAGGAAAATATTTCCAATAAATGTGTAGGAATTCAACTTTTCAGGATGTATGTTCACATTATTGACCCATTTCCCTATCACAATTAACTCAATTCTATCCACTAAGTCCTATATCTCAACAACATGAGCATCTTTGAACATGTTACTATCGCTGTCATATTGGGGACATCATGTATTGGATAATGCTGTGGAAAATTTCTACACATTAAAAATGACTAATGAATCATCTTTCTAAAGTACAAAAATATCCTGAATGTGTTTACTCAAATTTGAGTATATAATATGCGTTTTGATCTCAAATGTAAAATCTAAACTAAAATCCTAAAAATTGAGTCATACTAAGCATACATTTTTTTTTGGATTGAGTTGCAATTAATTTATACAAACAACACCATGTCCTTATATTTGGAAATGCATTCAACATTCTAGGTTATATAATAATTTTATGGTTTGATCACCTGTAATTTTTTGTGCATCGTAAAATAAAAATAAAAGTGTGTTAGCATGAGTGAATCGTGTTTAATAAGTGGACAATCATAGTACCTGGGTGATTCATCCTTGTGGATGAATTCATTTCTACATGATATCTATTAAAACGAAAAGAATAATTATTATATAAAAAATATTATGTTATTAACAAAAAATATTAGATAAAATGATGAGAAAACTCACTAAATAAGAAATAGGAAGTCACATATCCTTCATATCTGTATAAATTCAAATGACAAGTTTGAATCCCATTCAATTTAAAAAAAATAAATTTCCTATATAAAATATGAGAACTATTGAGATTCCTAGTAGTATAAGAAAAATATAAAAAAACAATGGGTTAAAAAATATTTCAAAACAAATCGTAATTATCATCAAAATTATCTTTTTAGGGAAGGTAGATTGTTGATTGTAGATGATATATATCATATGTATTCAAATATAATAACCACACTCTCTATCATTATTTTCTTTCATACACTATTGATACCATGATAAAAATAAGTAATCTTTTTTATATGTTTTGATGTTTTAATATTATTTTATTCCCTTATAATTATCCACTTATAGAAGTTGAGAGGATCCCTGTGCTCATGGACAATCATAATTCACTGATTTTGATGATATTTAGACTCTACATTTTTATAATAATATATCCATTAAGATATAATATATAATTTATAACATGATATTTATTTGTAAAATTTTTCATGCAGTGTCTTACAAAATGATAAATATCATCATGTGTGGGTGGTTTGTTGGTTATCCATGCATTGAATCTAGAAAATAAATATTTGGAGTATCCAGATTGATTTAAATCTATAACCAATGCTTCATAAAAAAATTAATAAGTGATGAAATAATTAAAATATATTTTATATGATTAAATTTTAAAGTTTTACTCTCGTATCATGGGTTTTAAGAATAATTAGTCATTTGTATGTTTTCTTTCAAACATTGTAGCCATTTTCTCTATTATTGATTTCTATTTATTTGGTTCTATTGAAAACTATTTTTGGAAGTGATGTGAGGACTAATGAGTAGAAAAATTTATTCAAAAGGTTTTCCCCATAAATATAATTGAAATATATGCCTACAAAATATGAATAGTAAATAGTCCTAATTAACATAGTAGATTCACTATTGGAAAAAAAATCATGAATACTTTCCTTGTGAATAAGTTTATAATCGAGACTCCTATATATTCATGATTGATGATTTAATTAATAGTCTCAAATTTATGATAGTATATAATGGACACCTTTTACATTTATTATTCATTATCAATTATGTTTCACAAAGTGGTTACACTATTTCTGCATAATCCCTTAATGTTAGTATATACAGAAGTTGAAGGGCATGGTAAAGGAATTTTGTGAAGAAATTTTTGATTGGACGGTTGATCCTTTAGATTGTTTATATTTAACCTTCTATTTCACCCATTCCATTTGTTTCTATGTAATAACATTCATCAATTTAGTCCTTTTCCATTAATTATTAATCGATTTCCCTAAAAAATAAATTGGAAAAGGAATACCACCACATAGACATTTATTTTTACAAGGTCATAGGGCCATTCTAGGAATGTTCCAAATGAATGATCAATATTATTAATTTCAACATCATCATGTGGAATAGGTAGATCATAATTTGGATCATGAGATATATTAATACCAATTTCATATGAACCATTAGATGTTGTTTATATAGAATATCTACTTGCATATAGTACATCGTACGCCATCAAACTAAGTGAAAGGTGGTTTTTGATAGATATAAATCAAATCCATTTTCACCATCTAGAATATCATTACATGAAAGGTATCCATGTCCATCTAGTATAAATTTAATATAAAAAATTATGAAAATATTGATTACGTCTTCTATGAAAACCCTATAATCATAGTGGATTTCCTTAAATCTAGTGGGGATGTGGGTGGGGGGATCTTCATATAGTGGTTGTTCATGTATTGTTTCTTCACATCGATTCATTCCCATAAATCTTTCTAACAACTAAGACAATGAAATATTTTTCCCTTCTTGAGTAGCAAACTAATCTAGCATATCATCCATTATATAATCTTTATCCCCAATTTTGTTTCTTTTCTCCAAATATCTAATGTGTGACCCACTAAAACTAGAACCTCAACTACAGCCATACTGTTATAATCACTTCAAGGGAACTAATAGTAGTGGTTCACCGATTATATCTAATGATGATTCATATGTCTATTTTGGATAACATGTATATGGAAATAATTAATCTTGTTATGTAAAACCGATTTAAGGAAAACCTTATTATGTCATACTTACACATGATTCCCATAGTTTTTTTCTTTCTTCTATTTGAAACTATTATTTTATTATATAGTACTCTTTCCATAGAACATGACACGTTATGTTAGTGCCTTTGGATTTTGTTTCATCAATTTTTATATAAAAAAAGATTCTAAATATGATAATGTTTCATGTCACAAAATGTATTACTATAGATTGAAAATACATTCCGTATTTTTTAGGTGAAGTGTACCCAATAATTTTTTCGTATTAGGGGTACATCAGTTTTGCAGCACATTAAATATTTTCAGCACTCATTTATAGTTTTATATGTTAAAAATTCATAATCAAAGTAATTCATACATGTATTTTTAAACAATATATTATAAAAGTCACAATATACCTGAAAAATGTATCCGTAAAATGATCAAAAATTGAATTTCGTGCTTATTGATTTTTTGGTGTCCACACATCTGTGGTGGGTATATGTTTATCTTCTATTCATCAACATTGAGATGATACATCATAATAATTGTTTGAAATACTCTATGAGTATTTCTGGTGAGCTATAAAAAACATTTTATTCATGATTCATCAACTATAAATTCACTCTGCAATTGATAATTAAGAGTAAATCAATTGTTCCTTATTATCTTTATTAAAATAAATAAATTATAATGCAATGTTACCCTAATATCTTCCCAAAATTTTCCCTTCATCAGAAGAACACCATTTTTTCATGAATCAACATGAATCATCATGTAAATTCAAGTGGTGAACCCAAAATTATCAATATTTTGTTCTTATATATTTGTAGCCTCGACATAATAAAAAAATTGTTCCTATTTATTGGTAGAATAATTCTTTTGATAAAAATATTATTCCTCGGGATTTGGAGAATCATCATGTGAAATAGTCATTAGTTATAGAAGTTGTTCAAAATTAATTTATATTACATAAATTAAATTATGATCAGATAATAATATGAGTTTACACAATGTATATTAAATAATATATATAACCTTATTACTGAATTCTCTTTTTAATAAATGCTTAACGGATTTTACTACTCTATAAAGTATCAAAATCCCCGGATTGCGGTCTCCTATAACATAAAAGACCAAATATACATTTAAATTTATAAAAATGGTTATGAAAAACCAATGAAAGTGTCATCCTTGATTGAATTAAAATCTGACCCTTCAGTGATTATGGTCAATAAAAAAACAATAAACCCCCTTTTTTATAGGATATGGAACATAAAATACATTTACTAACTAGTATTTCATTATAATTTCTTTTAATTTATGACATTCCTTGTTAAATGAAATTTAACAAATCCAAATTCACCAATTTTAACATCACTCATGTCATCAACCCACTTGAAATCAAAAAATCAGAACATGGAAAGTTCAATAATATAACTCTCATATTTGATTGATGATGAAAAATTAGGACAGATTCACATGAACTGGATTTCTACTCTTGGTACCAAATTCTTGCATCACATGAACCACACATGTAACTCACCTATTTTTTAAGGTACTAAATTCATCAAGATAATATATATTGAACATATATCCCATAACTATTTAACCATTATAAGATAATACATGAATACTTGGTCCTCGAGCTGGCCATCAATGGTTTTATGATATTTATTCTAGATTTTTCGTTGACTCCATAAATATATTGCCTCGAAACGGTACTATAATCTATTCATTATGTGTATTTGATATCTAGATTTAATCCCTCAATGGAATAAAATTAAAATATTGCATTATAGGTTTAAACAAATGGAACAAACCCAAAATAATTATGTAAAACATAATGGTGAGCCTGCTCCTTCTATATTATATTAATAATAAAAACATCAACTTCAGAAATTCCTCCACCCACAAGAAACCCAGTGTGATATTATTTTAGTATACCAATTCATTCCACATCATATAGGTACTCATTAAACAATTCAATGGATTCCTCAATAACATGTCTCTCCACATTAAAACCTTATGGATGGATTTTATTTTTTTATTACCCATTCAAAATATTCATATATTGTTCAATGGGGAACATCCATCTATAATGTATAGGAACACATAGTTGAATATCTCTTACCAAGTGAAACATCAAATGAACCTTCATATCCATGAATCTTAGGGGAAAGAACATCTCCAATTCACATAATATGATAGAAATTTTCTTCACCATATTTGGAAATTTCATTGGGCCTATATCATTATTTCATATAGATTTGAAAAATAAACTGGGATGGGTTAATGTATGACCTGTATTTTTTTGGAAAAAATCAATATAGAGATACATGAATTATATATTGCATAAAAACATGAAAATCGTATAATTTATTAAAATTTATAATTAAATAATTAATTAAAATGATGTTAATAATAATTTATTAATACCCCTCAATAACCTTTACAAAATTCAAGAATTTACAAAACTAATATCTATCATTCCTAGAAAGATCGTAAGTTGCTGGATGAAGAAAATTACAATTTCCATATTCACTAGAACCAACTCTTCCCATATCACCATGTCAATCATGTCCATCCTATACTTAATTCCATCGTTAGTTTTTTTTTGTATAATTATTAACTCTATAATGAAATATCAATTACGTTTTTATCCCCAAGCACAACGTCATGTAATTTCTTGATGTAAAAACAATTGTACAGGGTAATTAAAAAAATGGATCTATTTTTTCAATTGGTTTTTATATGTTATTTTAGAAAAGGATTACTAAAATAATTTTCCATATATTTTATTTTCTCAAATAGTTGATCAGCTGTTAATAGAGATTTTATAGTACATTATTTGAAACTATAAAAACATGATGTCAACTAGGCTTAGAACCTAATTAAACAGGGGTATAAATCTATGTTATTCAAGATAAATAGTCGATGATGAATGTTTCGACCTATCTAATTTTGTACTTTGTTCACCAATAGGACACCCATGAGTTATTTTTATTTTATATCCTAAAATTTATATAAGGGGGAAAGTCATTTATTATCCCATACAACAATGGATCTAATTGTGAAATATTAATTTCTATAAGCATCCCACAATGCCAAAACATAATCCAATAATAATATAAGATCATTGATTAATATATCCCAATAAATATCAATATCATCACCCAATTATGTGGGTCCTAATATAATGTGAGATAATATGGTATATTTTCATTTCACGAATTACCATGGTGGAAATATATAATTTAACAACATAAGAATTCATGTATGATCAATTATTTTTTGAAAACCAAAAGGATTAACTCCATCAATATATTACACAAGATGAGGATTTGTCAGAAATTTTCCATATCAGGATACTTTTGATCAATTATCTATAACTGAGGAGATTCTAGTGGGAGAAAATGTTTCCAATATTTCTTTCTTTTATCTATGTGAAATTTCCAATTTTTTATGACTTCTCACTGCCATATAGATCCTTAACCATCTAATGATAGAATATTACCCTTAAACTTTCATAAGAGATGATTCATCTTTATTGAATCAACAGGCACCACGCATTGGGAAATTTTTATGTGATTTTTGGTCCTTGTGAAATAGTATATAGTCATTTAGATATGAATGTATTATTTTTGAGATCATACTAATTATACATAGAATTAGTTTACCATAATATGTTTGGAAGAGAATCTCATTATCTTCTAGGAGCATAGCATTCATGTGAAAAAGAAGTTCTGTAAAATAGTCATCACTTCTTCACATTAAATATTTAAATTATATATCTTCTGTATAGCTGACAATGTTATATATTTATTAAAACCATCATACAATGTGGTCTATAAAGAACTCTTTATCTTCTCGAACTATTTTGGACAATCCTGATTTTCCTCAACAACTATCATTTTCATTTTCTCAATACAATCTTCATCATTGTTCACTCCAATAATCATAACCTCCATATGGGCTTCTTCATGTTCCAAACATGTAATCATATAAGAGGATCCATAAAATGTAATGTTATCCAAATCACTAGATACATCACCTAATTACCCAGGTTTAGTCCAATATTTATAACTTTGATCTACTCTGTGACATATCAAGTGTTATTCCAACTCCTATGGACTAACTGGTCTTCAATTATAATAGGGTAATCCTTTAGAAAATGATTTGATAAGGGGCATATGCATTATTGTTTTTCAAGAATGATGAACTATTTCACTTTATCCTCATATTGTTTTGTCATATTATTGGAATACATACATTTTTAATTAAAATCAACCATATTTTATTCTGTAATATTAATATTTAAAAAAATTAATAATTACACAAAATGTATGATCTTAGAACCCATAAAATTTCATTCTTTTAGAATAATTTAAGCTTCATGAATCTATTTTTTTAAGATAATAAGTGCCAAATGATGTATATTGAGATTATTTTGTTGTGGTGGAAATCATTAAAAGAATAAAAGACATGAAATATATAATGTAACATGGAATCTAGTAAAATTTTCTTATATAGTAAAACATAATACTCTATTTTAGGATTAATTAGATGATATATCACAAGATTAAATAGATATAAAAAATCTAGAGAACCAAATGAGAGATTGAAATCAATAAGAGATTGGAGTTAGTGTTTATTCATTTCTTCACCTCATATGTGGTTTTCCAAGTGGTTTTTCACTGATAATATGATAAGGTGTTGAATTTTATCTTTTATCAGATGATGAAAACATTTATTGGGCTGAATCACAGGGTCCTGAAAACCAAATTTTGATGAAACCCTAATATTTAAAGAAAATAAACCAAAATTCTTGAGCTGCAGATCCCACGTTCCACTATCATTCTAGAAAAGGAAAATTTTATCAAATAGGCCATTAAACAACCCATTTCAAGAAATTCAATTCCATAATCACAACATGCCACTTTAAAAACATTAAATTAATAAATCAAATTAAAAAAATTTAACTGTTGAGGCATACAAAGCCATCACTATCATCATAAAAAGTATTTGAAAAATTATATAACCTTTTATAAAAAAAGGAATGAAAGTAAAACAATAAAAATAGGGAATTTTAATGTGAAAGGACTACTAAATTTTTAAAATACCATTTGGACTATCTAATTTTTAATAACAATATTGAAAAAAATGTTCAAAATATATAATTTGTGTTCATTAAGCACAATTTATCATTACACATGTATGAATATATAAATATAGATTACAATCAACACATTTTGAATATTCAAAAAAACTGGGTGAGAATATGAAATAATTTATTTATATTTATATCTAAATTATCGTAATTTATTTCCTTCAATAATAATGTATTCTGAAAATCTTTTATTCTTCATCATGGTAAATCACTACTAAAATAAACAATCATTTTCATAAAATAAAATAACTATTGATCCTACCTTAAACACATTTAAATTATTTCATATACTATTAATTGGTCATGGATTAAGAAAAACATCAATAATATAAACTAGTTTTAATTACTTACATGGTGGTGTTGAATCATGATGTTAAATAATAGTGGAGGGGTTGAGCATCACAATACTCATTATGTTTGATTGATTTGGTTAGCAATGTTGGCACTAGAGAAATGAAATAGCTTTTTACAACATAGTAATACTTAGTTGGAGATAAATAGATTGTCCACACATGTCATTAAACCCATTTGGGAAAATAAAAAAATCATAAAGTTGTTTGATGGGGAGCGATTGATCACGAATCACATACATTGTGTTTTGAAAGTGTCGATTCACCCAATATGTTCTAGAGAGGGAAATGAGAAATCTTTAGTTCCACATGATCTTGAATGAGATTTGGATAGATATCTCTCTTAGGATTCTATGTAAATGATCTAGAAGGGTTTAATTAGTGCCTTTAAAAACCACTCATAAAGAAAGGTTCTTATCAACGCTAAAATATTATTTGTTGATAAAACCAATCTTTATTAGCAATATGATAACATCCAAAAAATACATCTTTATCAACACCAAAATTCATGCATCGCTAAACAAATGTTTTATCAGTTCTTTTTTAGCACAAATAACGACTTATTTTTAACAATAGAATAAACATAATTGTAAAATGTAAATATATATAATTACACATAAATATAAATTTATATAGTTATTTATATATATTTATGTAATTTTAGACATATTTAATGCATTTTAAATATTTATTAGAAAATATATTTATGAATAAATATATAAATATAATTATAATAATGTAATTATTTACATAAATGAAAATTTCATAATAGAATTGTAAATATGTATTTATAAATATAATTATAGATATATATTTATAATAAAAATTCTAAATAAAATTTTTAAAAATTAGTTTTACATATTTTTATTTATATTTAAATAATTAAATATATTGATATAACTATATATAGTTATATAATTATATATATTTATATAATTAGATAACTATATACATTTAAATAATTTTATTTATTTATATAATTATAAATAAATTTATAAATATATAAATATATAAATATAAATATAATAAATATATTATTAATTAGATATATTTATTATAATTATTTAGTTATTTAGAAAATATATGAATATAATGATATATAATTATAAAATTATATATAATTTTACAATTATATATAATTATATAATTAAATATACTCACAATGGCACAAACCATAGTTTAAATCCCATAGTCCTGGAATTTATTTAAAATAAAATAAACATAAAGAACTAGGGTATATGGATGCTAGAATCATGTGACAATCCACTTCTACAAATAAGAGTAAATGGCTTCCCATGAAGTTGTAAATGTTTAATCATCTTTGGGATGATCCACCACCCCTACCTCTCAGATGATAGCACCTCCTTTAGGTTTTTAGTTGTTTACATGTCTCATCATCCACATGAGTATCAATATCATCATCTGATAGGGAGGATTCATCCATAGGTTGAGGATCCTATTCTATAGATAGACCAAAACCCTCTTATACTCCCTTAAGATCATTATTTTTTCTTTTCCTTGAAAGTATTTGTGACTGAGGATTATCCTTTAACATGGATATCCCCAGGAGCATAGCCAAATAACCCTAGAATAACTCCCTCATATCTGATATTTTTTTTAAGATGTATAGAAGAATAAATATCTAAATTATATAAATTAAAATCTTATTTTATAATTTTAAAATTAATAATAACAAATAAATAAATATTTTTCATATATATTACAATCATATTCAAAGTATTATTCATACCCATGTACACATGTTCAATATATATGTACATACCATGTACATGTGCACATATTCTTACACATAAATACATATGTACATGTACAACAGCTATATATATACATACTAAACACACACACATGAAACACATTCCACACACATATATGCACCTACAAATTACCTATAAAAAATATATAATAAATTATCACATACTAACAATACGTCTATAATAGTCATAAAAAGTGTGACTTGAAGAGGATAAATGTTACTATCCATGTCTACAGGGCTCATCATTATTTTCTCGAGACTACCTGATTAAAATTCCATAATTAAGCATGCTTTCCCAATAGTAGTCATAATGATGGGCAGTCATCTAGGATACTTTTCCAGGCGTGTGTGAGTGACAAAAAAGACACTAGATGAACAAGTGTTAGATTGTGGGGATAAAAATTAGTACGATAAGTGACCCTGGTAGGCAATAACATGTGGTGTGATTGAATGGAAACCAAGTTATTTAATGAAAAATTTGAATTTAGATTACTATGTTAATGGATTGGGGAAGCCCAAGTCCTGGTAACATCATTTATATTTAAGTAATTTTTTTAATTATAAAAATATAAATACTATTAGTATTTTTTGATTGAAATTTTTTATGAGTTATAAGATGAATGTTGATAATGATTCACCATTTTTAGTGATAAAATTTTTCTAATCAATGATATATCATTATCCACACTGATAAAATTCACCTTTATAATCAGTTATTGAAAAAACTAACAAATGCTACCCTTTTAACAACTCTTTATGTCTATAACGAATATAATATTTTTTGAATATTTCATTTGAGAACTCCCACATTTGGGTCACCAATGGTTTATATATACATGGATACAAACTATCTTCAATATATTTTGTGTTTTAAGCTTTTTTCCCCATTAATTCCTTCTATCCCCAATGTTTGTATGAATGTTTCCTTAAGAAAAGAATCAAATTTCAAGGAAGAGTTAGTAAATTTATCTTTTTAATTTATGATTTTTTTAACTTCTTAAAATCATGGGATTTATATATTTTAAAACTGTTATGTTTATACACACACGTATACATAATTATATATTTATACACAAATTTTTATTCTTTGATATAATATCTATGTATATATACATTTTATGGACAACTTATGTGTATGTATTTATTTATTTCTCAGGAGAATGAATACATTCAATTCTTTATGGATATTTATGAATATAAAATGGATGAATTCTAATTGTGTGATAAATGGGTATGCATATGGTGTAAATTATTTCATCAAGTATTTAATAGAGCATGAATATGGCCCTTCTAAATACCGTTTTTTGTGTTTATATTGGTTTTATTATAGAAGATTTAACATGAAGAGTTGTAACAATATTTTATTTATAATGGAATAGATCAATACTATAAATGTTAGACTAAACAATGAGAAGTACTAAATTTGCATATTCACAATGATGATAATGTGATTCATTGATCATCTTATTGGGATATTAGTGTTAATGATGTATGTGTCTGTATGGAAGAAATAAAAATAGAAATTTAATATGGAATTAGTGATTGTACAATATTTTTTGAGAATTTAAATAGTTATGTAAAGTGAAAATTGTTTACTAGTTGTAATAAATAAAAAAATTCATCTTTTTTGCAGCTATATAATATAAATGCATTTAGTTGATGGAGAGAAACCACTTTAATATAACTATTTGGTCTTTTGAATGAAATGCTACCAGATGAAATTGTGCATCTTTTTTAAAATAAAAATCTAAAATAATTATATATTTAATGTGTATGATCTATATAAAAATAAATATTTTTTCAGGTGAGTGTATATTGTTTCACAAGGGCCATGAATCACGTATAAAATTATTTAAGTATGGTGTGGCTCGATACATGAGTTTTGAATCAAGTATATAGAATTTTTAATGATGCATTCCTAATATTATATAGTTTAAAGGGATATATGGATGTGTGGAAACTACTATAAATTTTACCTTGTATTTAGGCCAAGGAATTGAAGAAAGGAAACTGCAGTACCATGAAAACTCTCCATAGTGGAAGAAAATTGATTTTATGTACCTTGAATTAGGAAATGATCTGAGAAGCCTCTATATTGTATTATCTATAAAGTCAATGAAACCATTTGGTGTATAATATAATACTCATAGATCATGGAAAGCTATGTTTTAACATTATTAAATTCCCCCCACTGTTATTCATGAAGCAGAAATACATTATGTTGTATTATATTATATATAGACCAAAAACCCTGAAAATTATATTGATTTCTATTTAGATCCAATTATCGCAGCTCTAAAATGGACATTGGATACATGTATTATAATGTATGATACTCATAGAAGTGATGAGTTCTTAGTGAGATCTGTGTTGTGTGTGATGTAAAATGAATTTTTTAATTATGTAATTTTTTTAGTTTTCATCAATAAATGAGTTTTTGGATGTCACATTTGTGAAGAAGGTATTCAATCAGTTATGTTGAAATGATCTTCTAGGATAATTATTTTTGAAAAGAGAATATTTTTATACTGAAAAAAACCAATCTTGTAATACATCATTTGATGGAAATACATGATAAATTACAACACTCTCTCCACTAATGGGAATTCAACCATTCAATAATGTATTATATATAAACACTTTTTTTGGTAAAACAATTTCAAAAAAAACATACAAAATTAGGTTAGAAAAATTTATCAATTATTTTTTAATTATTGTACTAGAATTATTTGTACATCATAAATTTTCTTGATTTTATGCGTGTAGTAAAACATGCATGTGATAGTCTTTTTAGCATATAAAAAAATGTAAAAAACAAAAAAAAATATCATTATGGATTGGTTTGATATGATTGAAATTGGAATAATAGAATATTTGTCACCATTTAAGGGTTAAAGGTGATCTTTTCTTCCTCAAACATATATTACACTTTCCATGAAATAAAATACCAGTTTTTCAACATTCTAAATTATGTAAAGGATCTAAAGTGGTATTCATGAAATGTCAAAAATATATTTTCAATGTCTAATTTGAAGTTAAACGGTATACAATCACATAATTTTCATGTTTTTTTCCAGATAAAATTCATATAGATTTATGTTATATTTTATATAAAATTGTGGGATATATATTAACCAAAATTTCACTATTTTTCAAATTCATATGTAGAAAATTTTTAAACCTAGAAAAGTTTCCAACCATGATTAAGTAAATAGAATTCATTTAATATTAATTAGAGATGTTCTAAAACCTTGTTTCTTTGATATAGTGGTCCACATATTGGATCACTTAGTTTGATAGATTATACTATGTATTCAAATACATTACAAATTGATGCACCCCATTGAATGGTATATAGTTAATTTAAAAGTGAATGTTAATAATTTAATCCTTACAAAAGGTTTTATTGAGGAGTGATATATTGTTGAAGAATCTATTTAATTAAAAACAAATTACCTACCACGTGTTGATAGCATTGGTCTCCTAAAATCTCATCATAATGGATTCCTTGTGGGAGAAGGAATTTTTGGAAGAGATGTGGTTACAATTACTATTATAGATTAGGAGAAGCCCACATTTAAATTTTACATAATAGTATAGAGTGTTTTCCATATATTTAATCCAATCTAAGTAATTATTAAATATTTGAATCCTTTAAGATATGAATTATTGAGATCAAATACAAATAATTAATATTATAATTGTTCGTTTTGAGTATATATTTATAAGGATTTATCAGAAAATTTTAATTCAATTGTTGAATGATATTGATGGCTACTCAGAGTTCAATGTGTAAATATATTATATAACCATCATATAGTAATTACTTGTAATATTTTATATAAAAAAGATTAATATGAACATATTGTGATGCAATATAGTAGATTTATCCTTATAGTGGAATCAATAATCATTCTTGGTTCTAAGGATAGGTGTCTAATTTATGTAAAAAAATCATACATTGGCATCACTGAATAAATATACGTGTTGGACCATGCAACATTTCGAGTGATGATTTTCCATTGTAAATGGGTTTACCGTAGTAGTGTAGTTAAAGTTGATGAATTGGGATTTATGGAAGTGAATTACAATGTAAGATGGATTAAGGATGAAACATTTTATAATATAAACATGTATGGTGCATATATTTATATCCTAGATCATGTATATATAAATTAGTCTATTATTTTATTGAGAACTGATACAAGAGTAGATTCAGATGAAAATTAAATTGGGGATAACCCTTTAGTAGAGAAGTCAAAATAATTTCATGGTGATCCTAATATTTAGAGAGTACTATACATTAGAGGGAACCAAAAATATGGGATTTGGATACACAATAAAGAAACAAAATCTATTCATCCATTAAAGGAAAAACTGAGATCAGTTAACATGTTAAACTATTTTCTAATATAATATTATTTTACCTAGAATATTATGTATTATCTATTAAATTTAGTGAATATAAATTATATTTTTAACTACTCATGTAGATAATAATCTTTCTAGAATTTGATGTTACCAATCCTAAGGAAAACACACTATCATTGCTTAAACTAATCAATTTAATGGGGATCAACATCATGTTGATATTAGAAAAGGATGGTGTAGCATCATCCTATTAACTATATTTATTATTTTAATAGTAAAATGTTTAAAATTTGATGTTAGAGGGAATCAATGTGGCCAACCTACTGATTCCAACATGATAATGTTCATTATTAAAATTGGGGCCACAACTCGAAATAATGTTTTGATTAATATAAATACAGTGAATTTTTTTACATGTATTGCTGGAAAATAATTTGGGAATATATTAGGGAAATGATATGACATAATTTCCCCATTTTAATGAAAAAATTAACTATTGATATGTTTATTTACTTTTCATTATTCTATATAGACACTATTTATTTTACTTGATATACAAAATAACTTTGTATTAAAAGTTTCTAGAAAGTATCAAAGATCCTTTCATTCCATTCTAATAATGTCGTATCTCAGGGATGATGTGTGGAAAGAAAACCCCTACCCACCAACTATATACGAACACATTAAAAACAATGAATCACAAAAATATATCATTAGTCACCATGATGGGTAATCACATAAGGTTCAGTAATATTGATAATATTATTTTGAACATTATTTATTTTATATACTTTGTATCAAAGTTTTCAATTAGTGAAATAATAATTGATGACTTAAATTAAATAGTGTGCATCAATACCAATGTACCCATACAATAAATAATGGATATGGTATTACTAAATTTAAAAAAGGTATATATTATAAATATAATTTATATTATATATGTTGTATGAAACAAAATATGTCCATTTATTTATAAGCAGATTAATGAACATGAACCCAAAGTAATTTTCATCTCAAATAATGTGCTATAGAAGGAGGATTTTTTAAATAAAAAATGAAAGCTATAATATTAAAACACAAAATAAACATGGGAATAATTTATATGTATGACATAATAGTAATTTTCTATTTTTTAAAAATGTATTATAGAAAAATATCAATTTATGTTCTTTTTATATTTTATAGACCCAAGAAGCATCAACAACTATTCCCAAATAAAACATAATTTCAGTAGATTTCGGGAATCAATGAAAATATGAAATGTTAGATGAGTGAGTTTTTTTTTGTTTCAAATAGATCATATTTTGATAAGAAAAATCCATAAAGATATACATATGAAACGATCAATGTCTGGTTAGTATAAAAAATATTTTAAAATATATTATTTTCTAGACTAGGTTGGATGACTTGTATATATGAAAGGATTAAATTCATCTAATAGTTGAACAACGATCAGTACATAAAGAGCCACATGACCCTAGTAGCTTTGAGGATTTCCATTCACCTCAATAACCTACCCTTTTTAGGTCATCAATTTACGTTAGAAAACTTTTGTATAATGTGAATAAAAAATCTAAAGATATCATTCTATTACTATAATTATATAGGGTGAAATTATATTTAATTTATATATATCATCACCCACCCATCATTATTTTGTGAGGCGTAAGGTGTACATTATTAAATTAAACATTCAAAAACATATACCGCTCCTAAAATATTAAATGGGAGTGGGGATTGATGTTTCTCATGATCTGATGGATGATTTTTGTAATAACCCAAAAATTTATAAATTGAAATTCACCCTTATTATTGTAATGAAATATAGTATAAATAAAATAAAATCACTTATAGATCATAATAAAAACATCTTGATTGGGGTGTTAATTAAATAAAAATTGTTTCTTGGAGTTATAGAAAACAAAACTAATGAAATAGTAACTTGACCATATCAATTGTTATGACAACCCTTCTTTTTATTACAACTTAAACATGCTTTATTACATAAAACTTCACTTGATACAACAAAGAAGATCGAGAGGTTTAGTGTCTTTGGGGCTTAGTATCATTACATAAAAACTTTAAACTTTAAATACAACATCCTTATTGAAAACTTCCTTTACATGACCACTACATTCCTTCGTACTTAGCATTGCATGGGATAACCTGAGGACATGCATAAGAAAAGGGTGAGCTATAAATCCCAGTAAGGGAGTACAAAATGAATAACATGAGGATTACAATACATGTTAGGCAATAGGCATATCAATAGATCATAAGAGATACATGAACATAAAGGCATGATAAAGCATGATAATCATAACATGGAAATGTGGCAACAACACTTAACATTGAATTAGCATGAGCCAAGGCTCATTGCACATGGAGAATGAGTAAACCCTCATTGCACTTGAAGCACGAGTAAACCCTCATTTCACTTGAATTAGCATGAGTCAACACTCATTGCACATGACGTATCATGATACTATACTTTACCCAATGCATTGGAGCGCTATAAAGGGCGCACCCTTCTTAAACATTTCATTTCATGCATAAGTGTGCCACATGGATCATAAAACATGGATTCATAAAACATAATCATTTCTTCCACGATAAAGGAATGTGGAATTCATAAATGAAAATTTATAATCAATATGTAAATGTGCATAAAGGTGAATACCCTTGATGGAGAAATGGGCATGGTATTCACTACACAAAGACATTGGCTAAGAAAATCGGTGCGATTTCGGCAGCATAACGGCATGACATAAGAATTCATAAAAAAGGTTGATCAGAGAGAAAGGGGTTACTCATCATATTTACATGTAATGTACTGTAAGGAGATCATATATATACATGTCCCAACAATAGAAATGGAATTTAGATTCATGATACAAAAGTATTGCTTGAATGTAAAAGAAGAGAGAGAAGTTTCTTTCGGAATTTCGGCATAGTAACGGGTGTACATGGGAGGCATTTAATGAGAGAGAAAGGGTTCTCCCATCATTCAAACAATAAGAGGGAAGTATGGGGGAGGTGCGAAACCATACCCCAACATTCATAATTGAAATAAAAAAAGTCAATACAACTTAAATAAAATTGACAAAAATGAGAAAGGAAGAAAACCCCTTACTTGGAAGTGTGCTTCCAAAGGCTAGAGAGAGGCTTGTGAGAGGCTTCTTGGGAGCTTGGGGCACCTTGGGAGGATTCTAGAGAGAGTAGGGCAGAGGTTGGATGAACTTCAAGGGCTTTGAGTGAGGAGGAAGTGGGAGCATGGGTGGGTTTATATAGGAAAGGTGAGAGAATTCTTTATTATTTAGGTTTGGGACCCCTTATATTAAAATAATCCAAACCACAAACCATCCCATGGTATTTGCCCATGGTTTCTGGAAAAGGAAAGAGGAAAACAATATTTTAAAAGTCCAAGGTCCGAACTTATTAAAAAAAGGGTTGCTTATGTGGAGGTGAGTCACACTCCCATGGAAATTAATTTAAAAAGGCAAAGTGTTGAATAAGTCTTGAGGGCTCCATTAATGCTTTGAAAAGTGAGTCAAACAAACCCAAAACCTCATTCTTTTAATGATAAAAAATATATTGGCCGAACATAAGGATTATGGTATTTTATTACATCACCATTGGGTCATTATGATGTCATAAAACACATTATATATTTAAATGGTATTTAATTTTTACCCAAAAATTTGACTGTCTCAGAAAATTATGAAAAATTTACCATTGGATAATTTCAACATCCTGATTCAAAAAATAATATTTATTTTATCTAAATAATTTTCTAAATATGTGAATTTTCACTTTTAAAATAAAAACCGACATTTATAAAAAATTCACGGGTTTTGACAGAAATGGCTTTCAAACCTTAATAAAAATTTTAATTGCATTCATAAAATTATAAGATCATTTATATTTAATAAAAATTAATTTAATATTAATAATAATATTTTATTAAAATATTATTTAATTCAAAAATCATTTAATTTAATAAAATATAATTCTTAATTAAATAATAACTAAAAACACCGTTTGTACTTTAAAAAAACTAATTACAATGTATCAAAAATGACTAGAAATCATATTCATTATTATATACAAAAATAATGTACATGAACATGGTGCTACTTATTTGTTACATAACCCCTTAAAATAGCCTCATAAGACCTAAGGGTAAGGTGTGCGATGGTGACAGACTCTTGGGGTTGCTCGGATAACATTGCTCGAGTGGTAATCTCTATCAACTTCCATTTTTCCCGTAGATGATCACGCTCGAGATTGACTTGATGAAGCTCAGCTTGGGCTTGGTCAAGGGAAAAGCCCAAAGACGCCACCTCCTTTCCGAGCTCCGACAAATGGGCTTCGTAAGGGGCAATTCTACTGGATGAGGCCATCGCTTCCTTTGTCTGAGTAGAAAATTGGTTCGTTAAAGCCTTATATTTAAATTACCCAGATGATCACTATTCAACGGATATAAAAGTAACGGTCACAAATCTTAACATTAAACTAAAGAAGTTGACATCTTATAAAAACATAAAGAAACATTTAACTGGATCAAGAGGGATTTTCCATTAATGAAATTTTGGGTCGTTACAACATTCCCCCCTTAAGAAATTTCGCCCTCGAAATTTTCCTTTTCCCACACTAAAACAAATGTGGGTAACTTAGTTTCATCATATCCTCCGACTCCCAAGTTGCTTCTTCAAACTTGTGGTTTCTCCACAACACCTTGACGAGGGGCATTGTCTTATTTCATAGAACTTTTTCTCTACGATCTAAGATCTTCACTGGTTGCTCCTCATAAGAAAGATCATCTTCTAATTGTACCACCTCGGAAGAGAGTACATGTGAAGGATCTGGTATGTACTTCCTTAAGAGGGATACATGGAAGACATCATGAACCTTGGCCATAGTAGGTGGAAGTGCTAGTCGATAGGCCACAACCCCAACACGATCAAGAATCTCGAAGGGGCCGATGTACCTTGGACTTAACTTCCCTTTCTTTCCAAACCTCATGACCTTCTTCCACGGAGATATGCGTAAAAACACCATGTCTCCGACTTTAAACTCAAGGTCTCGTCGACGATTATCTGTATAACTCTTCTGTCGACTTTGGGCTGCCTTGATATGCTGCTGAATGGTTTTCACCTTCTCCACCATTTCTTCGACCATTTCTGGTCCAAGCAGCTTACGTTCACCGACCTCATCCCAACATGCCGGTGTTCTACACCTTTTCCCATACAGGGCTTCATATGGTGCCATTTGGATGCTCGAGTGGAAACTATTATTATAAGAGAACTCAACTAGAGGAAGATGTTGATCCCATCCTCCTTTAAAGTCCATTGAGCACGCTCTCAACATATCCTCAAGTGTTTGGATAGTCCGCTCGGATTGGCCATCAGTTTGAGGATGATAGGCCGTACTGAAGTTCAGTTCAGTATTCAGAGCATGTTGAATACTCTTCCAAAACTTAGAGGTAAATCTTGGATCTCGGTCAGAGACAATAGATAGTGGTACTCCATGCAACCGTACCACTTCCCTGATATATATCTGTGCCAGTTGATCCAAAGAGAAATCCTCTCGAATAGCAATGAAGTGTGCAGTCTTTGTAAGACGATCCACAACAACCCAGATTGCATTGTTGCCTTTGGATGTCCTTGGAAGTCCGGTGACAATGTCCATGGTGATGTTCTCCCATTTCCATTCTGGTATGGGCAATGGTTGCATCATCCCCTTAGACTTTTGCCTCTCTGCCTTCACTTGCTGACACACCAGGCACTTTGATGTATATTCGGCGATCTCCTTCTTCATATTATCCCACCAAAAGTTTTCTCGGAGATCTCGATACATCTTTGTGCTCCCTGGGTGAATAGAGAAATTTGAACTATGTGCATCATCCAAAAGTTCCTTCTTCAGCTCCGAACTTGATGGGACACATAGTCTTTTCCCAAACCGCACAATTCCTTCTTCATTAACATTAAACTCTGAGGATTTTCCCTTTTTGATAGCTTCCACTTTTTCTTGGATTCTCGCATCATCCTTTTGAGCATCCTTTAACCTTTCCAAAAGAGACGGTTGAGCAATCATTTGTGAACGGATTGATGATGTTCCCTTCTTTATGATTCCCACGTCCATCTTCATCAAGTCTAAGAAGATTGGATCCTTCTCAATTCTCATCATTGATAGAATTGCTGGATCCTTTCTACTTAGGGCATCTGCCACCTTGTTCGCCTTCCCAGGGTGGTAATGTATTGAACAGTCATAATCCTTTATGAGCTCTATCCATATTCTCTGGCGCATATTAAGCTCTTTCTGTGTGAATATATATTTAAGACTCTTGTGGTCAGTATATATCTCACATTTCTCTCCATAGAGATAATGCCGCCAGATTTTCAAGGCAAAGATCACCGCCGCCAACTCCAGATCATGCGTTGGATAGTTTTGCTCATGGATTTTCAACTGCCTTGAGGCATAGGATATCACTTTATCATTCTGCATCAGCACACATCCTAAGCCCTTCTTTGAAGCATCACTGAATACCACAAAAAGCTCCCCACTTGTGGGTAAAGTGAGCACAGGTGCAGTGATAAGCCTCCTTTTCAACTCCTTGAAGCTTTCTTCGCATTCATCACTCCAAGAAAACTTTACTCCCTTTCGAGTTATCTTGGTAAGAGGTTTGGACAATCGTGAGAAGTTTCTCACAAATCATCGATAATATCCAGCTAACCCGAAGAAGCTACGGATATCAGTTACCGATGTTGGCCTCGGCCATCCCTCAATTGCATCTGTTTTGGAGGGGTCCACAGATATCCCATTGCTTGTGATGATATGGCCCAAGAATGAGACCTCCTTCAACCAGAACTCACACTTGCTGTACTTGGCATAGAGCTTCTCCTTGCGCAAAGTCTCCAGTACATTTCTTAAATGCTCCTCATGGTCCTCCTTGGTTTTGGAGTATATTAGAATATCATCTATAAAGACTACCACAAATTTATCTAGGTAATCTCTAAAGACTCTATTCATCAAGTCCATGAATATTGCTGGAGCATTGGTGAGTCCAAAAGGCATTACTATGAATTCATAGTGCCCGTACCTTGTACGAAAAGCAGTCTTGGGGATATCTTCCTTCTTCACCCTTACTTGATAATATCCCGACCGCAAGTCGACCTTGGAGAAGTATTGTGCTCCACGCACCTGATCAAACATGTCATCGATTCTTGGGAGAGGATACTTGTTCTTTATCGTGATTTTGTTAAGTTCACGATAATCGATGCAAAGCCTCATTGACCCATCCTTCTTCTTGATGAAGAGGACTGGTGCACCCCATGGTGATGCACTTGGGCGTATAAACCCTTTTTCCAGATTCTCCTGTAGTTGTTTCTTCAGTTCTTCAAGCTCAACCACAGCCATTCTATATGGAGTCTTGGATATTGGTAGCGCCCCAGGTATAAGATCAATTGAGAACTCAACATCTCTTCTTGGAGGAAGACCAGGAAGTTCCTCGGGAAATACTTCAGCGAATTCCCTCACAATAGGCATTTCTTCAAGTGTGGTTTCTTCCTTGGACTCAATCATCTGAGCCAGATATGCGTGCTCATAAGGCAGTAATATCCATGCTTGAGATGATGGAGCTAAAGGAGATTCATCTTCCTCCTGACACTTGTAAAGAATCGGGGGTCGATTCTCCATATGGAGTGTGATTTCCCTCTCCCGACAATTTATGTTGGCTCTATATAAGGAAATCCAATCCATGCCAAGAATTGCATCAAATTCCACCGAAGGGAGTATGACGAGGTTCGCCAGGAAATTCAATCCACAGATTATAACAGGGTAGGACTTATACTCATGGGATACAATGATTTCCCCATTTGCCGTACTCACCGACATCTTTACTTCCATGATTTGTGGTGGTGCATGGATTGTTCTACTAAACTTTTGAGATAAAAAAGAATGCATAGAACCTGAATCAAAAAGTACGTTCGCTATTCTTGAATGAATAACTAGCGTACCTATCACCACTTCGTTGTCGCGGTTTACTTCAGCAGAAGTGATAGCAAAATCTCTTCCTTGCTGTCTTGGAGGTTGTTGATTGCCTCCGATAACCCTTGGATTAGGGCACTGATTCGCAAAATGACCCGGTTCTTTGCATTTGAAGCATTTAACAACGCGTTGAGGTTCGAACGGAGCGTTCCTCCCCTCCGTCGCAGCCGCGGGTCCTTCTTGCTGACAGTTAACAGCTAGGTGCCCTTCTCTTCCACACTTGAAACATTTTCTTGTCCCCCTAAGGCAATTTCCAGGGTGCTTTTTTCCACACTTTTGGCAAGTGGGGTGCTGGAATTTCTTAGCGCCGTTGGATTTATCCATCGGACCACCAGCATTGAAGTCCACCTTCCGCTTCTTGTCCCCATGATACCCCTGTGATTCTTCGACCTCCATTTCAACCTTGAGGGCACATCGGACAATTTCCTCATAGCTGTCGAAGTCACGGATCGCTAATGCTTTCCGCAAGCTAGGCTTCAGCCCACCAAAGAAGCGGTCAACCTTGCATTCGGGGGTAACGACAAAGCCGGAAGCGTATAGTGCAAGCCTTGTGAAGTTTTCCTCGTACGCTCCCACAGATTCCTCATCTTTCTTCTTGAGGGAAAGGAAGTCCCTTTCCATCTTAAGACGGTGGGTGCGTGGAAAATATTTATCGAAAAACATCTTCCGGAATACCTTCCATTCCAAAGCCTCGATCTCCTCCTCAGGCTTCGTATTTTTGATCAACGTCCACCATTGATCAGCTTCACCCTCCATATGATAAGCCGCCAGGAGAACCTTCTCTTTTTCAGAGCATTGGAGGATGGAGAATATCTTTTCAATGGAGTTGATCCATTGTTCAGCAATCGTGGGATCGGATGATCCACTAAAAGTAGGAGGCCTTTGTCTCATGAAGCTTTCAATAGCGACTTGTTCTTTCTTAGGGGGGGTTGAACGTTCCTCTTGACCAGTGTTTCTATTCAAAACTTGAGTTAGCTGAGAGAGAAGCGTGACAAAGTTCACGATTCCCGCTCCCTTTGGATTGGGCATCTCATTAGTACAATCATCACACTGATCTTCACAACGGTTGTTAGCCCGAGTTCTCCTATTACCGGCAATTGGCTGGAATAAAAGGAAAGTTAGGGGTAACACATAGAGGGTAATCCAAAGACAAAAGTTGATGACTTATAAATAAACTTTAATCTCTTTAACTCATGAGTCTATAGGATTCAATCCAGGCTTTTCATGATCTTCCTTCTAACATATATTCTTATGGGCATTTTTCCCTTAATAAGGGTTCATACTAAGATTGTGAATTTATCAAAACATATCCCCCGGGAGTGTCGTAACCAAGAGTGCATCAAGGCCCATTGTTGTGCACCAGTTCCCGTTCGAGTCTAGCTCAAAGCGGTGTTTTCGGGTTTTACCCCTAGGATACATCTGTGCCAGAGCCGCCTCTACCTGCTCGTATCCAGACAGGGATGTATTTGTTTGATAAACCACTTACTTAGTATTTACCAAAACTTAGGGATGTTTTTATTATGCTTAGTCTTGTATCTAAGGCTTTACTAGGGTTTCCTAATCCCAAAAATAACTAAACCTATCCTCTGATACCAACTATGACAACCCTGCTTTTTATTACAACTTAAACATGCTTTATTACATAAAACTTCACTTGATACAACAAAGAAGATCGAGAGGTTTAGTGTCTTTGGGGCTTAGGATCATTACATAAAAACCTTAAACTTGAAATACAACATCCTTATTGAAAACATCCTTTACATGACCACTACATTCCTTCGTACTTAGCATTGCATGGGATAACCTGAGGACATGCATAAGAAAAGGGTGAGCTATAAAGCCCAGTAAGGGAGTACACAATGAATAACATGAGGAGTACAATACTTGTTAGGCAATAGGCATATCAATAGATCATAAGATAGATGAACATAAAGTCATGATAAAGCATGATAATCATAACATGGAAATGTGGCAACAACACTTAACATTGAATTAGCATGAGCCAAGGCTCATTGCACATGGAGCATGAGTAAACCCTCATTGCACTTGAAGCACGATTAAACCCTCGTTGCACTTGAATTAGCATGAGTCAACACTCATTGCACATGACGTATCATGATACTATACTTTACCCAATGCATTGGAGCGCTATAAAGGGCGCACCCTTCTTAAACATTTCATTTCATGCATAAGTGTGCCACATGGATCATAAAACATGGATTCAGAAAACATAATCATTTATTCCACGATAAAGGAATGTGGAATTCATACATGAAAGTTTATAATCAATATGTAAATGTGAATAAAGGTGAATACCCTTGATGGAGAAATGGGCATGGTATTCACTACACAAAGACATTGGCTAAGAAAATCGGTGCGATTTCGGCAGCGTAACGGCATGACATAAGAATTCATAAAAAAGGTTGATGAGAGAGAAAGGGGTTACTCATCATATTTACATGTAATGTACAGTAAGTATATCATATATATACATGTCCCAACAATAGAAATGGAATTTAGATTCATGATACAAAAGTATTGCTTGAATGTAAAAGAAGAGAGAGAAGTTTCTTTCGGAATTTCGGCATAGTAACGGGTGTACATGGGAGGAATTTAATGAGAGAGAAAGGGTTCTCCCATCATTCAAACAATAAGAGGGCAGTATGGGGGAGGTGCGAAACCATACCCCAACATTCATAATTGAAATAAAAAAAGTCAATACAACTTAAAGAAAATTGACAAAAATGAGAAAGGAAGAAAACCCCTTACTTGGAAGTGTGCTTCCAAAGGCTAGAGAGAGGCTTGTGAGAGGATTATTGGGAGCTTGGGGAACCTTGGGAGGATTCTAGAGAGAGTAGGGCAGAGGTTGGACGAACTTCAAGGGCTTTGAGTGAGGAGGAAGTGGGAGCTTGGGTGGGTTTATATAGGAAAGGTGAGAGAATTCTTTATTATTTAGGTTTGGGACCCCTTATATTAAAATAATCCAAACCACAAACCATCCCATGGTATTTGCCCATGGTTTCTGGAAAAGGAAAGAGGAAAACAATATTTTAAAAGTCCAAGGTCCGAACTTATTAAAAAAAAGGGTTGCTTATGTGGAGGTGAGTCACACTCCCATGGAAATTAATTTAAAAAGGCAAAGTGTTGAATAAGTCTTGAGGGCTCCATTAATGCTTTGAAAAGTGAGTCAAACAAACCCAAAACCTCATTATTTTAATGATAAAACATATATTGGCCGAACATAAGGATTATGGTATTTTATTACATCACCGTTGGGTCATTATGA
The DNA here is from genome assembly GCA_963277665.1 of Viscum album. NCBI lineage: Eukaryota > Viridiplantae > Streptophyta > Magnoliopsida > Santalales > Viscaceae > Viscum > Viscum album. The sequence goes on along the minus strand of OY728134.1, from coordinate 407,604,955 downwards.
TGTCATAAAACACATTATATATTTAAATGGTATTTAATTTTTACCCAAAAATTTGACCGTCTCAGAAAATTATGAAAAATTCACCGTTGGATAATTTCGACGTCCTGATTCCAAAAATAATATTTATTTTATCTAAATAATTTTCTAAATATGTGAATTTTCACTTTTAAAATAAAAACCGACATTTATAAAAAATTCACGGGTTTTGACAGAAATGGCTTTCAAACCTTAATAAAAATTTTAATTGCATTCATAAAATTATAAGATCATTTATATTTAATAAAAATTAATTTAATATTAATAATAATATTTTATTAAAATATTATTTAATTCAAAAATCCTTTAATTTAATAAAATATAATTCTTAATTAAATAATAACTAAAAACAACATTTGTACTTTAAAAAAACTAATTACAATGTATCAAAAATGACTAGAAATTATATTCATTATTATATACAAAAATATTGTACATGAACATGGTGCTACTTATTTTTTACATAACCCCTTAAAATAGCCGCATAAGACCTAAGGGTAAGGTGTGCGATGGTGACAAACTCTTGGGGTTGCTCGGATAACATTGCTCGAGTGGTAATCTCTATCAACTTCCATTTTTCCCGTAGACGATCACGCTCGAGCTTGACTTGATGAAGCTCAGCTTGGGCTTGGTCAAGGGAAAATCCCAAAGATGCCACCTCCTTTCCAAGCTCCGACAAATGGGCTTCGTAAGGGGCAATTCTACTAGATGAGGCCATCGCTTCCTTTGTCTGAGTAGAAAATTGGTTCGTTAAAGCCTTATATTTAAACTACCCAGATGATCACTGTTCAACGGATATAAAAGTAACGGTCACAAATCTTAACGTTAAACTAAAGAAGTTGACATCTTATAAAAACATAAAGAAACATTTAACTGGATCAAGAGGGATTTTCCATTAATGAAATTTTGGGTCGTTACAATTGTAATATGATGCTTATAAATAGTAAACCATCAAAATGAAAAGATTCATCACCCATGATATTATAAATAAAATTTAGACATATTATAAGTGAAATTTTTATATAATTTTATCACATTATGTGTAAATAAATGTTTTATTATGTATTAATTATGTGTTGGTATTTTTATAATTAATAATTTTTTACAGAAAAATTTCTAATTAGATTAATAATTTAAAACAAAATATATTTTCATGAAATTTATTGAGAGAATTAATATATTTTTTTGTCTTATGAGTCTATGATAAATTTATGTGACCTTAAGTAAATTTTCAAAGTGTCATAAAATCAGTTACAATTTTAAAATATATATTTTACAAGTAAATGATGATTTTAATTGAAAATTAAATTACTCGTATTCATAAAATTATTATTTTTAAATTGATTTTATTTTTCAATTATTCAGGTAAAAAAATTTAAGTGTGAATTTTTGAGATTTTTCTAAATTTGTGAATTTTTGGGAATAGTAAAATATAAAAATTTACAATAAATGATAAATATATGAATTAATTGACTCATAGTTGATGTAATTATGATATAAGAAAATAATATAAAATCATCCTTTATTTTTATATTAAATTTAGAGATAATTTTTAATCTATTCATAGTGTATAGAATAAATAATAATAAATGATTAATATATTGTGAAAAAACCACTCCCCTCCACTATAAATTCCACCCTCACCCATTATTATCCTCATATCTCTCATAAATTGATCCTTCCTTATGATTTACCCATTATCTATCCCCTCCCCCATGTCTTGGAGCTCTTTGTCTCCTAAAAAGACAAAAACCATTTCACTAAGGAGGTTCTCAAGGAAGAGATACTTAAGAGGTAAAATCCCCTTCCTTTTTATTTTAATTTCATTCAATTTATCTTTATTTTATTTTTCCCTCCTCACATCCCTTCATGAAAATGGAATTATAATCTCCAATACATTATACATACTGAAATTATAAAATTTTAATATAATATCAATCATTAAAGTCCCTGTCTCTCTGTTTTATTCTAAAAGTGAAATCATCCCTCGTGATGTATCAATTTACCGACATCTTGGGTGATGCCCATTCATTTAACATTAACTCCATAAAGTATATTATTAAACCATTAAATGGTTGAAAACAGATTATAATTTATATTAAATAAACCCTTTTAGGTTCTAGGACCAACTTATATATAGCATATTAAATGATAAGACAAAACACATTCGTTGTAATCAAAAAACCACCCAAGAAATCCAAAAACGATCTTCATTAACAGTTATCTAATGATTCGTACTCATGTTATATAAACCAATTAATTAAAAGATAACTTCAGCTTCTAGAATATAATTAATAAAATATAATAAAAATTATTTATTTTTACCCACGTGTCTCTCTAATTTTTATTCAAGTATAAATGTGAATCGATCATGAAAACGAAGAAAATGAACACTAGAGAACGATGAGATTAAACTCTATACCTCATACAAAGGACCATCAAAGAAATTAATAAAACCATAATGAATTATATTCATATATAAAAGGATCTATATATGTTGATTAATAAATATTACATGATTATATAGGATTTTAATGGGATGGAAGCATTCAAACACAAGGTATGGGGAAATCATGAACCCCACTATAATTCATTGTGTTTTCCGTCTTTCAACCAATTTTTAGTATGGATATTCCCTAAAAACATTTATTTAACATTATATTACCTTTTCTAAGATATAAAATTTTTCTCCTTGGGTTTATGACAAACAAAATGTTTTTCAAAAGAATTATTCTTTCAAAAGAACACACCTACCACTTCTCAAGAGTGTTTCATCTTCACTCAAGAATAATGATTCATGTATCATATATGTTATTCCCTATTTCATTTAGGAACATAGTGTTTGTGAATGTATGTTTTATTAAATTAACCTCATTCCTTCAAATGGGTTATTTAATTTCCAAAATTGATATATTTTTTATGTGGAATGCATATTGATGTGAATGTTATGATGTGACAGGTGCACCCAAAATTATAAAGTGTATTGTAAATGTTATGATGTTACATGTTCACCCAAAATGATATAGAGCTCTAATGAATTGGTTAATGTGATTAATCTAATTATTTATAGTGAAATATGTGTGAATATTATTCTTGATTTTTTCATGACTATGTGTGGTAGTTAACCACTAAGACATGAGTGTTTCATTTTTATGTGATGTCAGATTCCATAGTTGTATATAATGATTCCTTTCATGAATATGATGGTGAGGTTATGATTATAATCCCAACATGTTATAGTATTTCATGTTATTATATATCCTCCTACTATGCTTTTAGCTCACCCCTTTTTGATGTATACCCTCAGGTGACTACTTGTACTAAAGAGAATTCAAGGTCCAACAAGAAGATAAATAATAAGGAATTAAATAATTGTTTATGTTTTATGTTGTAAATGTAATGACATAAAATATTTATTCCATTAAGGGGAGAAAGAGCAGTACAAATCAGGGAGGCCTGAAGAAATGAATACCGAGAGCGTCACTAATAACATGGTCCACCCCACCCAGGGGAAGGGTGCCAAGGGTACAAAACTTCCTAAGGGGGAATTCCGGGGTAGAAAAAGGTGTCAAGAAATAAGCCACCCGATTTCCATCATGCCATGTATGGAGGATCTGCATGTCATCGAACAGGAGGGACATTCACTTTAGGATAAAGTAATATACTTTATAGAGAGACGAGGTATCGATGAGAGAGATCCACGGAAGTTTGGAATCCTTCTCAAAAGTCATCAAGGTAATGTTTTCAGATCTTCATAGAGAGAGGGAACTGAGAATTGCGATTGCCTCTTCCTAAAGAGAGTTAACTAGTCCATAAAAAGTACTAAAATAAAAAAATCACTAATACTGATGTGTCACAAACCACACTTCCCATGTTTATGATGCTGGAGTTGAAGGCCCCATCGACATTGAGCATTAGGCTCAATACAAGAGGAATCTGGCGAAGCCAACTCCCCATTACCATGGGGTTGATACAACTTGAAGGAGTGGAACTAGAGAGAAAGTGTCATAGGGAAGGCATGACATCTTGTTGGGGAGGAGGCTGGCTAGCTCTGAGGTGAGGCACCTTGACGCACGCCTGTCGTAGGGCGTGGCAAAACAATTTTTTCCTAAGTTAAATTGTAGTAATGTGGTTGACCTAGGATGTCTCCCGAAGAGGAGTGCACACAAAATGGGTTGTCACTTTAAAACGGGGGTAAAAATGTTTTGAACGGAAATTTGAAATTCAAATGGTTGAAAAACAATGAAATTAAAAGGGTGATTAGGTCGGGGTCGGTTTCCTAATTATAATGCTATCCTTGTTCAATTTAATTCAAACCTCTTCTTCATAGTTGATTAAAGTGAGTTTCCACAATCGTTTCCTCTCACTTCCTTGGTGAAATTGTTATTGTGAGAGAAAACCTTACCAAGATCTCGGTTTGGTCAACTCTCCTTCCATGTGTAAAATAGTTGTATTGAATATCCTTAATTGAAATGGGCAATTCCCGATCGGGTTTTTTTTATCCCAAACAATCAAGAACATTCACTACACCTTTTACACGTACTGACGATCGTCGAGTACTTCACCACTAATTCCTAGTTTATTCCATCGTATATAAACCAGAAATTAGTGGAGGGAGATATTGATTATTTTACCAAGGCAAAAATAAATAACGGAATTAATATTCAAGAACGATCGCACTTGATTATAAAATCCGATATAAGAAATTGAAAACAACTTTGAAGAAGAAAGAAATTTATTCAATTACGTCCAAGAACTCAAGCATTACAATATAGAAAACCAACCATTCCCCAATCACTCCAAAAGTTTACCCCACCATGGTAAGGGTAATCGAGTTGAATGGGGAAGAAGAAGGCATTAACAAACTATGAAAAAGAAAAATAAATAAAAAATAAAACCGAAAAGATCTTCTTCTTGGTGTCCCGGAAGGAATGGGGTGGAGAATGGATGCCTTGAGAGGGTGGAGCTCTCCTCCTTTTATAGCCAGAATTCTTCCCCCAAATATCTACGCGTTTTAGCCCCATTAAATGACATCTTCACGCGTTGAGCCCTTCATGAATGTTGTTCATCATTCCCTTCTCCGTGTCTCCTCAAAATTCCAGCGGATTTTGACTTGTATTCCGAGAGTTATGGCCGTTTTACTATGAAAAGTTATTCTGTCCAGTCAGACTCTCCAAAACGAACTCCTCCGGATTAGGGTGCTTTAATGGCCCCATAAACGGCCCATTCACTCGGTGATTCCTTCAAAAAAGATTCTCCAAACCGCCTTGCGCGTCCACCCACCGAATTTCATAAGCTTTGGGGCCACATTGGATGATTTGTGGATCCCACATCAAAACTAGGCAGAACTGAAAACAGTTTTCTTGATCAAACTTGTGAGCTTCTTTTGAGATTCAATATGGCCGATTCAGATTTTGGTCCAAATATATTAAATGAAGCCCTGGATGTGTAGAATCTGTAAAAGAAATAATTTTGCAATTTGGATCAGTGTAGATAATATTATGGCCAACCTACCGAAATAATTTAAAATTGTTAAAAATCCAAAATGGCCAATTTTTACTATTCAGCTCAAAATAACACCATTTTCATAAAAATGAAACAATTCATCTTAGAGGAACAATTTTGTGGGTTTAAAACAATGAAATTCAATATAAATTAATTGAAAATATTTTCTCTATCAATTCCCCCACACTTAGCACTTGGACTCCTGGACAAGTAAAAATCAAATCAAATCAAAATCAAAACACATTTCAATGAGATCAATCAAATAAATTTCAAGAAACAAAAAGATATCATGCCTCAACAAAAACTGTTATTTCAAGTTCTCCATTTAAGATTTTAATATATTTCCACTTCATTTCTTATCCCATGCACACAAAACACCTACCTCACATGAATTTTCTCTCTTCTCACAAATGTAAAGGCTGAACAAAGTTTTTCTCATCCAAAGTCACACAAGAGTCACCATAGGTTTGATAAATTCCTACTTCTCCACCCGATGTGAGTCAAGAACATGTGTTTCTCATGAGGACTTTTCAGGGTTGTTTTGTGGCTTCCGGTTGGTAGAATTTAGATGTTAAAAGTTCTGAGGCCGAAAAAGGAAGGCTTGGCTCTTATTGAAGCAAAATTGCAAGATTCTAGTTTTCACTCAAATATGGTCTCCTTCACTTCCCCTTTGTTGAAAATAGGCTCCATCATCATTCAATCAGCTCAGCAGCAAACATTTCAATCTTTTCAAACATGATTTTTTTAAAGCTCCAGATAGGCACAGCTTTCTTTTTACATTGGAAGCTCCAGAAAGGCACAGCTTCTCTTGTCATAAAAGCTCCAGAAAAGGCACAGCTTTCAACAGAATAATTTTTCAACATCACACACATCTCTTCCAAAATTTATTTTCCACCCAAAGTATAACCAAATGAGGTAGTACACCACAATACATCTTCCCCCACACTTAAGTTCAACAAGATCATGCAATTTTACTTCAAGAGCAGGTATGATAGGGAAAATTGGCTTGTAATGTGGCTAACCTAACAGGAAATTCATGGATACTAGGGGCTACAATGAAGGATAAATGTAAAGGTGGGCCATAATGAAAAGGATTATTTTGAAAAGGGGGCTTCAAACAAAATAAATGCCCCAATCATTTAAAACACACGTACCCCAACCCTCAAGTTTTGAAAGGAATTAATCAAATTCTGGTTAAAGCAAGCATGGTCTGGTTCTCTCAAGAAATGAGGTGAATGAAAAGAATATGACAAAAATAGTTCAGAAGCCTCACAGGAAAGTTATTTCAAAGATATAGACAGTGAAATATGGCATGAGATTCAAAAATCAGTGTACTTTTCATGAATTTCCAAAAGATTTGAACTTGAAACAAAGTTATTTCAGCATTCATTTAAGATCAGTTTCATGAAATAGACTGGTTCACTCATTGACATGGGTTTCAAAAATGGTATTGATAATCATTTCAGCTCAAAAGTTACACCAAAAATTGAAAAATAAACACACAAAAGTTTGAAAACACACAATTTTTTTTTTATTTTTGAAAACAATCATCAAATAAAAATCCTATATTACAAAGGTTCCCTCCCCTAAACTTAAATGATGCAGTGTCCTCGATGCATTCAAGTGGATATAACATGTAAGGAAATTTTCAAATTAATCACAACATCAAGAAAGTGTGAAAGAGAGGTACAACCTGATTTATTCATAGTGCAACATTGAGTTAAGCTCCTAAGTGTTTCACGTTGAAAACCTACAAATAAAAGAAGAAAAGTAAACATAAGATATTTATTAAAATAAATGAAAATAGAAATAGGATGAAAATAGAAGGATAAATCTTGGCTTAATCCCCCAAGTGGGCCCTGGGTTTTGACTGCCTCCAGAGGGGCAGTTGTAATTGATTATCCCCAATCTGATGGTGGATGAGGTTTCTTTGATTTGAACCACCACATGTGGCTCCTCCCAGCTTGATGTTCATTGTTTTTGTTGATGAGGACTCCATGAATAGAGTACACCAGATCCACCCCCTTCACAATTTGGTACAACATGCATGGTGGGGTTAGGATGAAGTAGGGAACCTCTTCTTCTTTTGTTGCTACTTGTGCAACCATCTTGTCTTCTAGTGCTGGATTCAAGGAGGCTTCAGCCTCTTGTCTGTTTTCCTCAGGCTCAGCAACTTGGATCTCTTCATGATCGGGCTCTTCTTATTGATATTCAATGACTTCAGGGAGCTCCAGAAGTTCCTCAACAGGTGCTGTGTTTTTCACATCATCCTCCAAGGTGTAATATGAGTTTGATGAATCTGAAAATCTAATAGATTTGGGAGAGATAGTCAAATTAGTTTCAGAAAATTTTAAATAATTTGATTTTAAGAATGTATCATCTCCCTGATTTGGTTCGACATTAATATCCTCTTCAATTGAAAGTTCCTCTTGGAGTCGATCATCAATGGATGAAGGTAGGTAGTAAGGCTCCTCCACCTCATGTTTGGTATCAACTTCATGGATGTTTTTAGTGAAATTCGGGAAGACCAGTGGCACTTCCTTCTTGGCCTTGAATATTTTTAAGTCAACTTGTAGTTCACTGACCATGGCCATCAAATCTTCTGGTGTGATCCATGTTGCTATGCCTCTTTCCAACTGCTTGAACATTATCATTAGTGCATCAGCTCTTCGTTGGAGGGCCTCCTTAGTGTAGTCTTGTTCTTGAACCTGTGAGTAATTTTCATTCCATGTAGAATAATAATCATTTGAATTCATTATGGAAAGATTTTTTTTAAGGAAAAAAAATGTCAAAAATTTACAAAAATATTGCGGCACTACCTCCCCGGCAACGGCGCCAAGTTTGACGCACGCCTGTCGTAGGGCGTGGCAAAACAATTTTTTCCTAAGTTAAAATGTAGTAATGTGGTTGACCTAGGATGTCTCCCGAAGAGGAGTGCACACAAAATGGGTTGTCACTTTAAAACGGGGGTAAAAATGTTTTGAACGGAAATTTGAAATTCAAATGATTGAAAAACAATGAAATTAAAAGGGTGATTAGGTCGGGGTCGGTTTCCTAATTATAATGCTATCCTTGTTCAATTTAATTCAAACCTCTTCTTCTTAGTTGATTAAAGTGAGTTTCCACAATCGTTTCCTCTCACTTCCTTGGTGAAATTGTTATTGTGAGAGAAAACCTTACCAAGATCTCGGTTTGGTCAACTCTCCTTCCATGTGTAAAATAGTTGTATTGAATATCCTTAATTGAAATGGGCAATTCCCGATCGGGTTTTTTTTATCCCAAACAATCAAGAACATTCACTACACCTTTTACACGTACTGACGATCGTCGAGTACTTCACCACTAATTCCTAGTTTATTCCATCGTATATAAACCAGAAATTAGTGGAGGGAGATATTGATTATTTTACCAAGGCAAAAATAAATAACGGAATTAATATTCTAGAATGATCGCACTTGATTATAAAATCCGATATAAGAAATTGAAAACAACTTTGAAGAAGAAAGAAATTTATTCAATTACGTCCAAGAACTCAAGCATTACAATATAGAAAACCAACCCTTCCCCAATCACTCCAAAAGTTTACCCCACCATGGTAAGGGTAATCGAGTTGAATGGGGAAGAAGAAGGCATTAACAAACTATGAAAAAGAAAAATAAATAAAAAATAAAACCGAAAAGATCTTCTTCTTGGTGTCCCGGAAGGAATGGGGTGGAGAATGGATGCCTTGAGAGGGTGGAGCTCTCCTCCTTTTATAGCCAGAATTCTTCCCCCGAATGTCGACGCGTTTTAGACCCATTAAATGAAATCTTCACGTGTTGAGCCCTTCATGAATGTTGTTCATCATTCCCTTGTCCGTGGCTCCTCAACATTCCAGCGGATTTTGACTTGTATTCCGAGAGTTATGACCGTTTTACTATGAGACTTTATTCTGTCCAGTCAGACTCTCCAAAACGAACTCCTCCGGATTAGGGTGCTTTAATGGCACCATAAACGGCCAATTCACTCGGTGATTCCTTCATAAAAGATGCTCCAAAACTCCTTGCGCGTCCACCCACCGAATTTCATAAGCTTTGGGCACACATTGGATGATGTATGGATCCCACATCAAAACTAGGCAGAACTGAAAACAGTTTTCTTGAGCAAACTTGTGAGCTTCTTTTGAGCTTCAATATGGCCGATTCAGATTTTGGTCCAAATATATTAAATGAATCCCTGGATGTGTAGAATCTGTAAAAGAAATAATTTTGCAATTTGGATCAGTGTAGATAATATTATGGCCAACCTACCGAAATAATTTAAAATTGTTAAAAATCCAAAATGGCCAATTTTTACTATTCAGCTCAAAATAACACCATTATCATAAAAATGAAACAATTCATCTTAGAGGAACAATTTTGTGGGTTTAAAACAATGAAATTAAATATAAATTAATTGAAAATATTTGCTCTATCACACCTAGATCTGGCCCACAAGGCATGAAAGGAGCAACGAGCCCCATGATGTGCCTGATTGTGTTCCTTACAGATGGACCAGCTGCACACACCCAATAGGGTCACCCTAGTCGAAGTCTCCTGGTTGATGTTTAGGCAGCCATTGAACCATCTTGGGAGGAAGACCTCATGGTAGGCTAGAACGCTTGGAGGCAGAGAGAATTCGTCAAGCTCACCCCAAATCCAAACCTCCTATTCAATTTGGAAGAAGAGTTGTAGTGTGGATTTCTCAGAGGGGGGTGGACAATAAACACACCTGGAGGCAAGCTGGACACCCTTCCCTTTAATCACAAGATCTGAGAGGAGAGCTTGTAGTCTGATTCTCCAAAGCAAGAAGTTGAATTTAATTGGGGTGTCTTTTCATAAGATGCCCCTCCCCCACTAGTCACTCTCTTGCTGGGCAAGTGTACACTGGAAATAAGATTTGTCCAAGAAATTACCATTAGTGGATCTAGTGAAAATGTATCTATTCAGGAATCCATCGAAGCTGATGATGACAAAGAGGGTCTCTTGGTGTGAGTGATGACCTCCTGAAAGAATGAGGGGTGCACACTGGCTTCCAGGAATGATATATTAGGTGTAGGGAAGTCTGGAAAGTCCAGTAGGCTAACCCCCAATCGCACTGCCAAAAACTAAGATCCCCTTGGCCCAGAACCCACTGTGAATGGCACAAGAGCACGAGAAAATAAACTCGATGATATTTCTAGAGGCTGGATGGAAATATTCCATTCTCACTGAATCTGAAGCCATACATCCCTCTAATATGATGGATTCACATGGAGTGTCCCTCAATAACTTCCCAAGAAAGCTTTCCCTAGAGAAAGTACAAAGCATGTCCCATGTCTCTAACCCCAATGCCTCCCAACTCCACTGGTATGGAATGTTTACTCCATGAGGAACAACAAAATCTCCCCTCCCCTTGGCTATCCGAAATGAAGTGATTCAAGATCTTCTCAATCTTAATAATGATAGAGTATGCATCCATGTGTGTGGAATGAACGTGCCAAGGGGTAGAAGACAATGCACAATTAACAAGGGTGATCCTTCCTCCAAAGGAAAAGAATCCATTCTTCTAGTTGAGGATGCGGTTGGTAATTCTACCAACTAGACCATCAAAGAATCAAACATGAATTCTGCTAGGGGAAATTGGAGATACATGGTAAAGAATCAGAAAGCTTTGCTCCGAATGCCCAATGTGGAAAAATGTTATCATTGCTCATGTCCGACCAGGAGGAGGGAAATTAAACACCAATATTGTCCTTGTTCATCATTTAACCACTCCAAAAGAATACTCACCCATGATTCTAATGAAGCCCCTGATGGAGGCGATACCCCCATTGAGAAGTATAACATATCGTCCACAAAGTGTAGGAGAGACACTCCTAGAGCTCGGGCCCCATAGTGATAAGGGATGATACATCCCCATTTCATAGAGGAGGCCATATATTTACACACGACATCCTACACCAATATAAAGATTCTAGGTGGGATATGGTTGCCTTTCCTGAGCCCTCTGACCAATTTCAATAAGCCACATTACGTCCCCATAAAAATAAGGTTGAGACACGGCGAGATGTATCAATGCAACCGAAGATCAATTACCCATTCAAATAACCCAATGCTCTTCATGGCCCGAATGAAAAACCCCCACTCCAAATTGTCATAGGCATTTTCTATATCAATCTTGATCATGATATTGGACCCAGAAATATTCCTATTTATATCACCAATTATCTCCAATGCGATAGTCATTTCCCCTTGAATAGACCTCCCCTGAATGAAGGTATATTGGCCCTCCGTAACCCAGCAATGAATAAACTGAGAATGTCTTTTTTTTATAAGGTTTTCTAGCACATTGTATGTCATATTGCATATACTTATATGCCAATACTGTGTAATGGAGATATAATCACTTAACTTGGGGATGAGTACAAGAGTAGTATAAGTGGTAGCCCCTGATAACTCTCTATCATAGAATAAATCTCAAATAGCACTGATAAGATCTTCCTTGATGATATTCCAATCACTAATAAAGAATAATCCTGGGAACCAATCAGGGCTAGGAGCAATCTCCTGGTTCGGTGAGGTAACTGAATCCCACACCTCCTTCTCCTCTTGAACATGTTCGAGTACCTCATTGGTATGGGTAGATACAACTCGTGTGACTGATATGAAGAGGTCTGTGTGTTCTTGGGGTACCCGTTCTACCATTGGGAGTTAGGATTACACAAGAGAGATGAAGAATAAGTTCTAACCATACCAATAATGACATCTTATTCACTAGTAAAGGATCCATCTTCACACTAGATTTTCGGAGCCCTACGCCGTTGTTTCTCTCTCAGACATGCATGAAAATAATCTGAGTTTCAGTCTCCCTCTTCTAGATAGGTGGCCCTATAATTCTCGTGAAGAAACATTTACTATTCCAGCAATCTCTCACTATATTTATTCTTCTTGAGACTGAGAGATTAAAAAATATCCTCATACCAGAGAACTTCTATGCAGACATCATCCCTCTCAATATCCTTCTTAAATTACTTAAGAGAGGGTTTCACACTTGGAAGAGCATACAAACAACCCTTGAGGACATTATTTAATCATCAAAGCATTTTATGGAGACAAGTCCAGCCCCCCCCCCCCCCAACATGGGCCACCCATGATGAATGGACCATCCCAAGAAATCTGGGGTGAGTTGTCCAGCTTTTGCAGAGAAAAGAAACCTCATCCCTGAGGTGGTGCCAACATGAGGTGAACGAGAATGGGCGAGTGATCAGACAAATCATGAGTTAAGTGTATGACCTCTCAGTTGTGGAAGTCATAGATAGCTCAGAGATTCCCAAAGCAGCAGTCCAATCTGCTCCATGTCCTACTGGCTCCTCTCTAATTGTTGCACCAAGTGAAGTGTTCAACAGAAAAACCCAGATCAAGGATCCCCTCCGGAGTCCCAAAGGATGTGAATTGGACCCCATCACTCTAAGGGAGGGAACTCCTCACTTATTTTCTAATGGATCCAAGATCTAATTAAAATATCCACCAACCATCCAAGTTTCATCTCCAGGGATAAAGGTACTATGATCCAGCCCTAACTTCTCAGGGAGGTGTTCCTAAAATTTGTCATAGATAAAGGAGAAAAAAATACATTGTCCAAAATCCACATTGACTAATAGATGCTAGTCAGAAATTGCCAACTTGTCCACCAAAATAGGATCATTCTAAAAAAATCAGATTTGACCATTTTTTGGCTCACTGTGCAAAAAGAACTGCATCCATGCTCTCCTAGCACACTCTCAGATCCTGGACGATAAAGAATTTAACTCAAGAATAACCACAATTGAGGCTTTGTTCACAACCACCTCATTAGATATGATGTCTATTTTGACATGTTAACCAAAGCCCCGAGCATTCCAGATAATCAGAGATAACATTAGAACATAGGGCTACTATTTCTGAACCCATGAGAAGGTGCACCTAAGAGTTCCCATGAGGAGGGGAGAATGGACATAGAAAAAGAGAGGGTACACATCTTGCCAGAGGTAGGGCTAGGGGAAGGGGACCAGGCCTCCAAATTAGGGGGCACTCCTGCAGGCCGAGAGGCTGGCTTGCACAAGGAGGAATGCAACGAATATGGACTGGGCAGATAGGCATGCTGAGGGCCAGCCATGGAGGGTAAGACCTAGAGATAAGTCCATACATGAGGAATGGGGAAGATGGGATGTGTGCGAGAGCACTAAAGTAGTTAGTCAAGGAGATAGGTATTAAGGGGAGGTCAGAGGAACAGGAGTGGGATGGGGCCAAGAGAGAGTCGTAGAGGAAAACGTCTTTCCCATTGGCAATCAATCTGGCTCTGCCCAGGAAGGCGGAGGGAGGGAAGCAAGACAGGGGGAATGCTCGAAGGGAAATAGGGGACGATATCCCAACAAGGATATAGATATGGGGGTCGGGGAGGATTTGGCCAAGGGGTAGGGGAATATGGAGGGATGGGAGGTTTCTGGTGAGGGAGGTGGGCGATTTAAGGTAAGGGAGATGTGCATGGATATTCAAGGATGGAAGTACGGGAGGTAGGGTGGATAGGGGCCCCAAGAGAGGGCATGGAATGAGGAAAGGGGAGATTGGGTAGAAAGGGGGAGGGGTTTAGGGCGTGGGTCGAGGGGGAAGTGGCTGACGCCAACAAGTCGACATGCCCACCTGGAGAAGTATGACTAGACGCCGCTGGAGGGAAGTGCCTAAAAACTAATGATCTCTTGCACTCGGACATCGAATGTCCAACCAAATGGGAGGAAGATAAAAACTAAGACACCTTAGATAACACAATATCCTACATCCAATCTAAAACCTCCGCAACAAAAATATGTATCTTGTATGGAGGAGGAGATGAGATGTCCATCACCATGCAAATAGGAGCAGCCCCCAAGATCTGGAGGGAGATGTTCTTCTCATCCACTCATAGAAACATCCCTATCTAGTTTCCAATAAATTCTAGAAACATTTACCTCATGAAAGTCAAGGGTAGTCCGGGTAGGGAAAACCAGACCAGGGCAACTGGATAATTCTGATCCAAGTGAACCTCCATGGACCATCGCGAAAGGAAGAATCACTATTGACCAAAGGATTGAGGGAATCTGGCTCAGGAGTGGATGAAGTCCTCATGAGACTCCAGAAGCATGATAAAAGATCTTTAGTTGAGGGGAAAAATCCTAGAAAGTCGATTTGAGAGCCCGGCCATGTATAAACTCTTGGAAGACCCTGGGAGGGGGCTTGGCAACCGCATGTTGAGCCACCCAGGACCAGCTCAGCTGTAGTGTGGCCTACTCAAAAGTAGACTCTGACACAAGGACAAGCGGGATTCCCCGCATAACACCGGGATCCCATGTAGGAATCCAAGGGGGTAATCGCGGGGCGAGCGGAGTTGGGGGGGGGAGCCGCTAGGATAGGCGAGGCACTGAGGAGAACCTCCTTCCATGAGGGATAGTGTAGAGATTTCCTAATTGATATCCCCAATTCCTTTGGGTGGAGTTAGAAACATCCTGTTGATGCTTACCCATCTATGTCAGGTTATGAATAATATCTTTAATAATGTGGAATTTCCTCCTTCACCTCATAGGGAAAAACTAACTATTACATGTTTATGTGGAAATGGACACCGATATTTAGTGGATATTTTGATCCAATGGTTTCAGAATAGTTGTTCAACTCAATGGAGAATATATTTTTTGTTCATAACTATTCTGAGATGGATAAGGTGACTCTTGTTGTTTATCTTCTAGATGGATAGTCTATACAATGGTGGGATTTGATCACAAACAAAAATCGAAAGGATGAAATAGAAGAGATAGATTTGGAAGACATTAAGTTAATGTTTATTAATAATTATTTCCCTCTAACTCTTCATATGATGATGGAGAGAGAATTAAAAGTTCCTAACCAAAAGGTAGGAGAACCTGTCACAACCTATGAAGACAATTTCACAAGTATTGAATAGTATGCTTCATGTTTTGTTATCAATAGTGATATCAAAATTAATATATTCTTTAGTGGATTAAAATGACCCCATAAAAAATATCATTAAATTAGAGACATTGGGAGTTATTAAGAAGTTTTTTGATGTGATCTCAAAGTGGAGATGGGGTTTGGGGAATTGTTCCATGTCTATAGTGAAAAGAAAAGAAAGATGGAGTTTCAATCCAGAGGATATGATGAGAAAGGTGGAAATAAAACTCAACCACCACATGTTAATAATGTTCTAATAAACATCGTGGTAATTTCCTCAAAGGGATGGGGAAACTCTTCATGTAACATAGAGAAGTCCATAGAAGAACATGAATGTTTAAAAGACATGAGAATGTTAGATAATGTGGTGGAATAAAGGAGAGAAACACCCATGGTCGAATGCTCCAACTATAGTGAATGTGGTTGGTAATTCTGCCAACTAGACATCCCTTGTGGAAATGCCCATTCTAAGGGAATAAAGTAATGTATTTCCCATATAGTTACACAGACATCCCTTGGATTTTGAGGTAGGTTTCTCAGTAGAAATCATACACTGAGCTTCTCCAATCTCAAAGAGTACATATATGATGGACAACAGATGCACCTGGAGGAAAGTTGGACATCCTTCCCTTTAATCTCCAGATCTGAGGGGGGATCCTGGTGTATGATTCTCCAACGTAATAAGTAGAATTTAATTAGGGTGGCTTTTCACCAGAGGCACCTCCCCTATTGGTCACTTTCTTTCTGGTCAAGTGTACACTAGTGATAATATTTTTCCAATAACTTTACATTAGTGGAGCTAGTGAAAATATATCTATTTAGGGATACATCCAAGACGATGTTCCAAACTGGGCCCTTTAGTGTGAGTGATAACCTCCTGAATGATATAGGGTTGTGCACTAGCTTCCAGGAATGATATATTAGGTGTAGGAAAGCTTGGAAAGTCCATCTTGCTAACCCCACAATCGCACTGCCAAAAACTAATATCGCCTTGGCCCAGAACCCACTGTGAATGGCACAAGAGCACGAGAAAATAAACTCAAAGATATTTCTAGAGGCTTGAGGGAAAACTTCTATTCTCACTGAATCTGAAGCCGTACATTCCTCTAATATGATGGATTCACAAGGATTTTCCCTTAATAACTTCCCAAGAAAAATTTCCTTATATAAAGTATGATGCTTGTCCCATGTCTCTAACCCCAATGCCTCCCAACTCCCCCAGTGTGGAAATTTTACTCCATGAGGAACAAAAAAATCTCCCCTCTCCTTGGATATCCCAAATTAAGCCATTAAAGATCTTCTGAATATTAATAATGATAGAGTTTGGGGTCATGTGGGGGGAAAGAACAAGAATAGGGGTAGAAGAAAAGACACAATTAACAAGGGTGATCCTTACTCCAAAGGACAAGAATCCATTATTCTAGTTGAGGATGTGGTTGGTAATTCTGCCAACTAGACCACCAAAGAGTCAAGAATGAATTATACTAGGGGAAATTGGAGCTCCAATGTGAAGAATCAGAAATTTTTTCTCTGAATGCCCAGAGTGGAAAAATGTTATCCTTAGTCCTGTCCGACCAGGAAGAGGGAAAGTAAACCCCTATCTTATCCCTATTAATCATTTGACCCCTACAGAAGCATACTAATCCCTGATTCTAATGAATCCTCTAATGGATGTGATACCCCCATTGAGAAGTATAACATATCATCCATGAAGAGTAGGAGAGACACTCCCAGAGCTCAGGCCCCATAATGGTAAGAGAGGAAACATCCCCATTTCATAGAGGAGGCCATATACTAACTCATGACGTCCTGCACTAATATAAAGATACTAGGTGAGATAGGGTTGCGTTTCCTGATCCCTCTGATCGATTTCAATAGGCCATATTACCTTCGCATAAAAATCAGCATGAGACATGGTGAGATGTACCAGCACAATAAAAGGTCAATAAACCATTTGAATAACCCCATTCTCCTCATGGCCCGAATGATAAACCCCCACTAAAAATTGTTATAGGCCTTTTCTATATCAATCTTGATTGTGATATTGGACCTGAAAAACATCCTGTTAATCTCACCAATCATATCCTATACAATAGCCATTTCCCCTTGAATAGACCTCCCCTGAATGATGGCATATTGTTCCTCCGCAACCCATCTATAAATAAACTGAGAAATTATTCTCTTGATAAGGTTTTTTAGGAGATTGTACATGAAATTTCACCTACTGATAGGCCAATATAGTGTAATGGATATAGAATCACTTAACTTGGGGGTGATTATAAGAGTAGTAGCAGTGGAAGCCCACCGAAACTCTCCATCATATAATAAATCCAGAATAACACTGATAAGATCCTCCTTGATGATATTCCAATCACAAATAAAGAAGCATATTGGGAACCCATTTGGGCTAGGAGCACTCTCCTAGTTTAGTAAGGTAACTGAATCCCACACCTCATTCTCCTCTGGAACATGTTCAAGAACCTCATTGGTATGGTAGGAGACAACCTGTGCGACTGAGATGAAGAGGTTGGTTTGATCTTGGGGGTACCCATTCTACCATTGGGAGTTAGAATTACACACGAGAGAAGAAAAATAAGAGCTAACAATACCACTGATGACATATAAGTTGCTAGTAAAGGATCATTCTTCACACTGGATGTTCGGATCCCTACACCATTGTTTCTCTCTCATACATGCATGAAAATAGGTTGAGATTTAGTCACCCTCTTTGATATAGGTGGCATGCGAATGCTCGTGAAGACACCTTTACTGTTCCAGCAATCTCTCACTGAATTTCTACATCTTGAGACTGAGAGTGGTAAAAATCTCCTCATCCCATAGAACTTCTAGGTAGACATCATCCCTTTTAATATCCTTCTTAGAGTCCTCAAGAAATGGTTTCACTCTAGGAAGAGCATCCAAACAACCTTTTAGGACATTATTTAATCGTCGAAGCTTGTTGTGGAGAAAAGTCCATCCCCCCCAGCAGGGCCCACCCATGAAGAATGGACCAACTTAACAAATATGGGGTAAGTTGTCCAGATTTTCCAGAAAAAGTAACCTCATCCCCAAGATGGTGACAACTTGAGGTGAACAAGAAGGGTGAGTGATTAGACAAAGTGTCAGTCAATTGTATGACCTATGATTTTTGGAAGTCAGAGATAGCTCATAGATTCCAAAAGCAGTCATCCAATCTACTCCATGTCATATGGGTTCCTCCCTGATTATCGAACCAAGTGAAGCTGTCACCAAAAAAAGCCAGATCAAGGAGCCCCTCCTATGCCCCAAAAGATTAGAATTGGACCCCATCACTCTAATGGAGGGAACTCCCCCCTTATTTTCTGATGAATACAAGATACAATTAAAATCACCCCCAACCAGCCAAGGTTCATCTTCAGGGATAAAGAAACTAATAGATAATAGTTAGAAACTGAAAACATGTCCACCAATATAGGATCATTCCAAAAAAATCCGATATGATGATTTTTTGGATCACTATGAAAAAAGAACTGCACCTCTCCTCTCCAACCACACTCCCAGATCCTTGACACTCAAGACTTATGCTCGAGAATAATCACAATATAGTCTTTGTTCTTAACCACCTCATTAGAGATTAACTCTTTTTTGACATGATACCCAATGCCCCAGACATTCCAAATAATCAGAGATAGCATTCATAGGGCTCCTTGTTATAACCCTAGGAGATGGTTCACCTGAGAGTTCCCATGAAGAGAGGAGAATGGACATATCCAAAGAGTAGGTACACACCCTTCCAGAGGGAGGGTTAGGCGAAAGGGACCAGGCTTCCAAAGTAGGGGACACTCCTACAGGCCAAGAGGCTGGCTTTCACAAGGAGGAATGCAGAGAATATGGTCTGGGCGGGGAGCCATACTGAGGGCCAGCCCTTGGAGGGGAAGACCTAGAGATAGGTCCAGACATGAGGAAGGGGGAAGAGGGGGTGTGCGCGAGTGCAGTAAAGCATTTAGTCAAGAATATAGGTATTATGGGGAGGTCAGAGGCACAAGAGTGGGAGGGGGCCAAGGGAGAGTCACAGAAGAAAACATCATTCCCATTGTCAATTCAGCTGGATCTACCCAAGAAGGCCGAGGGAGGGAAGCAATCTGGGGGAAATCTCGGAGGGAAATATGGGATGATATCCCGAAAAGGATATGTAGATGGGGGTCTGGGAGGATCTGGCCAAGGGGGAGGGGAATCTGGAGAGATGAGAGGTTTCTGGTGAGGGAGGTGGTGATTTAAGGGTAGGGATATGGGCATGGATATTCAGGGATTGAAGTAGGGGAGGTAGGGTGACTAGGGGCCATAAGAGATGGAATGGAATGAGGAAAGCGTGAATGTTATCCTTCACCTCAGTGGGAGAAACTGACTATCACATGTTTATGTGGCAATGGACACCAACATTTAGTTGATCTTCTTATTCACCAGTTGAAGAATAGTGGCTCAACTCAATGGAGAATATATTTTTTGTTCATAACTATTCTAATATGGATAAGGTGACTCTTCCTGTTTATCTTCTAGATGGATAGGCCGAACAATGATGGGATTTGATCACAAACACCAATCTGAAAGAAGAAATTGATGAGATGGATTTGGAAGACATTAATTTTATCTTTATTAATAAGTATTTCCCTCTAAATATTCATATGAATATGGTGAATTAATTCAAAGAGCCTAACTAAAAGGTAGGGGAACCTGTCACCACCTATGAATCAAATTTCACAAGGATTTAATGGTATACTTCATGTTTTGTTATCAAAATTGATATCAGAATAAATATATTCTTTAGTGGATTCAAACCACCCCATCAAAAAGATATTTCAATTAGAGACTTTGGGAGTTATTAAGAAGTTGTTCGATGTGCTTTCAAAGTGGATATGGGGTTTGGGGAATTGTTCCATGTCTATAGTGATAAGAAAAGAAATATGGAGTTACAATCCAGAGGATCTGATGAGAAAGGTGGAAATAAAACTCAACCACCACATGTTAATAATGTTCTCATAGACATCACTGTAATTACCTCAAAGGGATGGGGAAACTCATCATTCGAGGGAGAGAAGTCCACCGAAGCACATGAATGTTTAAAAGACATGAGAAGGTTGGAGAATGTGGTGGAGTAAAAGAGAGAAGCACGCATGGTCGAATGATACAACTGTAGGGCAAAAAATAACTATTCAAGATTGTGTATTAAACTTTAAGTCCTTGATAGTAATTAGTGTCAATATACACAAATACCCAAGAAACAAGGATAGGATTATTTCATCACTACTATTGAGGTGGAGTATGAAAATGAAGTCATACAAGGTACACGTCCTATTAAATCAAGAATGAAAAAAGTATTATTTGGTTATAGTTCTACACAACCCCTTAAATCAAGCGATTTTCAAGAACTATAGAATCGATATCCTACAACCTTGATGTAGAGATAACTGTAAAAACACCAAGTGGTGTAATTATTGAAACCCATGTGTTGGACTCTTAACTTGTTGGCATATATAGGGAGATTCTTGACATGAATCTCTTTATACTTCCCTTGGTGGAATTCAATGCTATAATGGGAATGAATTGGCTCTCATTATATACAGAACATATAAAATGGTAGGAATAAGTAATATCATTTCATATTATGAACCATTCCATGATCATCTACAAATTCAAGGAAGGTCCTGAATATCATTTAGAAAATCCTTCAATAATGTGGGTGTTGATTCCCTATGGAGAAGCATACCTCACTCAAGCAGTTCATTCAAATGAAGGTGCCAAACTTGTGGAAATTCCCATTTTGAGGGAATATAGTGATGTATTTCCCATATAGTTACACAAACATCTCTTGGATTGTGAGGTAGGGTTCTCAATATAAATCATACCCTGAGCTTATCCAATCTATAAGAGTCCATATAGAATGGCTCCCATCGAACTATAGGATTTAAATAAGAAACTAAAAGAGTATAGAGACACATGCTTAATATAAATCGTTATTACATAAATTTAGATGAATATCTAGTACATTAGAAAAATACATTCTTGAGGACCTTAATAGTTTATCGTCTTCGAAAACAAGGAAACAAAATCATTTATCATAGTGAAATATCTTCAACATCTCCCATAAATATCTCACCCTTTTGTAAGTCTCCCTAAAACCATTCTTTGTAACCTATAGAAAGGAAACATAAGAAAGGGGGTGAGCTCAGATGCTCTGTAAGGGTAAATAATAAAAATTCATAAGCATAACATGAACATTGGTTTATGATAACTGGATCATAACATTATAAGATCATTTCATTCATAACAATGATAACGAACATGAGTTATTGGATAAGGCATGGTAGTTCATAAGACATGAATCATGAGGAATTAATATCAGGATCTATGAAATCCCAACTAAGGAATAAGACATAGGATTTAGGGAATACATATAGGAATATAGGCTTTTATATCAAACCTACCCACATAGTCCTCAATAACATGTTAGGGTTGGGTGACGAATAATGTAACTACATTGGGATTGGACTGAAAAATTGTGTACCCACATTCATTTATGCTTGGGTTACAACCCATGTACCGTATTCGGGCTTGGGATAACAACCCATGTACCCACATTTTTTTTGTCTTGGGCTACAACCTATTTACCTTATTTGGGATTGGGTTAACAACATGTGTACCCACTTTCTTGTAGGATTGGGTTACAACCTAAATACCTTCTTCGGGCTTGGGCTAACAACTCGTTTACCCACTTTCTTTTAGGCTTGGGAAACAACACATGTACCTTCTTTAGGATTGGACTAACAACCTATAAAACGACATTCATTTAGGCTTGTGCAATGACCCATGTAACATCCTATTTTTAGGATTGGGAAACAACCCATATAACCACTTTATGTTCAGGCTCAGGCCACCACCCATACACCCTATTTCTTTTAAGGTTTGGTCATAAACCCATATACCCTATTTCCTTTATAATTGGGCTATAAACCATAAACACTCTTTATTTTTACGCTTGGGATACAACCCTTAAACCATTATAGAACTTATAAAACTTGTCATTACCCAGTGAATTTGTGGGATATATAGGTCCCACCAATCTCATAGTAAAATCATTCTTAAATGTTCCGAAAGATAATAAAATATTCCTCATATCATAACAATAAAAATTGATAGGTTTTATGAACATTAAATAATATCCCAGAAAATGAAATTGGAATCATTAACATTTCATCACATCATAACCTAGGAAATGAGATAGGTTTAATAATCACGTCATGAAAGCAGAACATGTTAAAGAGAAGTTGATTTTACAAACTTACAACCCATGGAAGAGAAAATGTTTTGATAAAGACCATGACCTTAATAATAACCCATTTATATAAAAGATATGAATGTAACCTTTAGATCATTTAAAAAAGGGACTGAGTAACATCAATGAATATCATATTATATTGAAAGTAATTTCGAAATATATTTCAAGATGTTTCATAAGGAAATTATCCTTCATCAAAAAGTCAATTTAATACCTAAAACCATTTAAAAATCATTTTCTTAGAAAATACCTTCAAAATATGTAAAAATGACGTGAAATAATTTTGAAAACATTTTCCTTGGAAATTAATTTTAAAAACAACTTATTAAAGATTAATATTTTAAAAGTGTGAAGGAATCTTCAAAGGGATGATTGTGGGTAAATCTGTACATGTCATGTGATATAAAAAGAACATTCCTCATACATGGTAAAAATGTTCAAAGGAATTCCTTGTTTGGATATTGACTAAAAGATTCCCCTGATTAGTTTGGTAAAATAAAAAATGGGTAAAAATGTCTTTTAAATAATATTTGAAAATGGTATAATATTCTTGGAAATCCTTTTTAGAAAACCGAGATTCTTGGTCAAAGGGTGGGTAAAGTCAGGATTTCTTAAAAACAATTTGTTAAATATATTTTGTAGCAATGAGTAGAATATGGTACCAATACATGAACATATCAAGAAATATAAGTGGATAAGGAAAATTAT
The DNA here is from genome assembly GCA_963277665.1 of Viscum album. NCBI lineage: Eukaryota > Viridiplantae > Streptophyta > Magnoliopsida > Santalales > Viscaceae > Viscum > Viscum album. The sequence goes on along the minus strand of OY728134.1, from coordinate 407,581,414 downwards.
GTATATTCTTGAGATATGGATCATAATATTTAATCAAAGGAAACATAAACATAAACAATCTCAAAAAACAATTAGATTGTCTCAAAAAAATCTTATAACAAGGAATATTGGGGTCATACTCTCCATGTAAAAAAAAGGAAATTACATGAAGCATTAAATATTAGGAAAATATTACGATTATTGATTAAAAAACTATTTAATGTAAGTATATACATGGAAAAAAGAGTTTAGGTGCATAAAAACATGATTCTCAATGAAGTAAAATTGAGACAATGCTATTTTATAGATTGAGTAACTTTGGAAACATAAACCCCATGAAATAACAATAATAAAATGGACATGTGAATAACAATTTTTTTGTATAATATACATAATATAAAATAATGGGTAGTGAATACCAGACATAAAAGGAAAGAGTGGGGAACATAACATGTATCTAGTGAAAATTAAAACTGAGATGAAATCCCTTTACCTTGTATCTTGACTCTCTCTGTACTCAAACAATATTTCTGTATAATAAATATATGTTTATTATAAATCTTTTAAATAATAATATTCATGTATCTATAACCATATATGGTTTAATTATGACCTTATATTACCCTACTGTTAATGATCATATGTTGAAGTTTCACTTCAAGTAATATTCTCTTTATTCTTTACATGTGTCTTGATTTGTTATAGTGTTGGTTCTTATAGATATATCATGATTAAAAATTGAAAATCATGATATAAATACCATTTATATCCAGTTTATGTATATTATAATATTTTTTTATAATAATGGGGTACAAATCATAATACAATGTTCATGGAGATGGTACGTAGTACGTACGCAAGAACGTTGTTTCTATTTTTTTAATCATATTGAAAGAAAGTATGTAAATGATATATATATATATATATATATATCATTGTTCTAGTAGAATTAATATTATATATATATATAGACATTATATAATTTCATTAAACCCATCCTTAATACATTATATATGGTGTGTGAACGAATCCAATCGCTTTTAGGTGGTGGTAGTACACATATCCTCAAATGATATTATTGGATTAAAATCAAACTAAAAGTAAAGAGACGTATGTTGTAAAAGAAATATAAACAATTATCATTTTGTGAAGCAGTAATTCACCATACATAGAAACATTATGTTCGATATTTGTTAGATTGAGGTGTGTGTAAGTGTAGGTAGAAACATTTTTCTTGAAAACGTCTTAGTATATGTAGGATTCTATTTTTGTCACAAAATAATGGAATACAGAAAGTGTTAGGGGATGAATAAGTGAAATAAAATAAAGGATCTTGAAAGAATAATTACCACTAAATTGGGTAACTCCATTTGGTTTTTGACAAAAGGTTTCCTTGAGAGGGGATCTGCCCAATGGGATGATTCATGGTCGAAGGGAGGATTTTTGGGGGGATAATTGGGTAGATATTGGAAAATCTTAATTGGTTTCAGAGGTTTGGTGAATGGGTAGAGATGGTGGAATTTTATAGTGGAGGAGGAGTGGCACTCTTGTTAATATTTGAAGAGTGAATTCCACCCACGTTTTTCATGTTGAAAGTGAATCCAATAAGGGAAAAAAGTATAGATAGTTGATTATAGGGTAAAAATATTGACATAAAATAGGTTTTTAATATGTTTCTTGGTCGTTTGGGTTCACAATGTTAAGGTTTAGTACTTTATTAGACTATTTTTTATCTTAACCGATGTATTTAATTTTAATAACTTTCAATAATTTTTTTGGTCAAAAACAAATTTGAACTTATTATAAATTATAAATTATGATGATTACAAATAAGGAATCCATTTTTTACACATTAAAACCACATAAGTGGAAGAAATTAATTTAAAATTAATCATGCTATCGGGATAACATTTTAGTTTTTTAAAGTAAAAATGGGTGAGAAGTATGCTAATATTTTATGTCTAATTGGACTACAAAAATGGTTCCAATGGAAAAATTTGGATTCATGGATAAAAATATAATCAAATTAAAAAAATTGAATAAAATTTAATTATGTTTTATCGTAATTAATAATTTAAATCAAAATCTAGTTTTGAAATAAAATCTGGTATTTTAACTATTCATCTAAAAATAATGTCTCTCAAAAAAATCCCAAAAATCACCCTAAGATAATTTTTACATTATAAATTTAAAAATAAGGAATAGTTTATCAAATTTAATTTTAAAATGTGTCTCAAATTAATTTTATTAGAAGGACATTAAAAGAGGTTCATTCAAAAAAATGATATTTTTTAACATATGACATTACCAAAAACCATATCTGTCATTAGAAATATTATATATATATATATATATTGGAGGGAATATTTGAAAGGTAGTTATTACTATTCATGTAACTATATTTACTGGTTATGTTATAATTATTTAAATAATTATATATATAAAAAGGTGTTTCATAGAAACTCAGTGTTGTATGGATCGTGCACCAAATCGGTGTTGTGTGTAGCGTAAGCCAAGTTAGTTCTATGTGTAGGGAAATCCAAGATGGTATTCTGTGTGAAAGGAATGTTTTAATAAGTGTTTTAATTTTTATAAATATATATTACTATGTCTAATTCCACATGAAATGAAAAATAATTAAAAGGATAAACCAATAAAAAAGAATTCATAAATTATCACGGTGTTACATTAGACCCCCCTTAAAATGAATTTTTTCCTTCAAATTCATCTTTGTTATCAAAGGGTTAGTACTTTAAATTTTTAGTCATAGAAACCACATCATAAAAATGAATTTTAAATTATCACATAAAAATGAATTTTGGAATCCTAACAGTTACCCAATGTTACATATTACTGGGTTTCCACATAGGAGAACATATGTTGGGAGTGAAGATTGGACAGGGTGGAAAAGCATAAATATCTATACTGAGTGATTGAGGGAATCAATCACAAACAAGTGAATTATCACAATAATTTTTAAGGCCTCAAATTCATAAATATTTGATTATTACAGAATCCATTGGTTCAATAAAATTTAAAGTATTATGAAAACATTTTTTTGTATCACTTATCAGAACATTGGGTAATTATTGATAAATTTCTATAAAAAAATCATTCTTGGGTTGTGCTTTGAATTTTTTTTAATATAGTCATTACCTAATGGAATGAATATCTTGAAATTAAATTTGATGAATAAATGACTATAATATAATTTTAATGGATCCTAAGGGCCAAAAAATAATAAAAGGTCTAACTATAATCATGAAAAAAAACATAACACTATCATTCATCATAAAAAAACTTTCAAAAAAATAGGTATACATTAACCAGGACATTGCATAGGCCAGTGGTATCCATGAAACCTTAATCATCATTCGATTATGGGTTCGAGACCTGCATCCTTTCCTGACTTGATTGGTTGTCACCAGACATACATTATGTCCTTTTCTAAAACAATGCTAATATAATTTTCAAAATATATAATATAGACATACTTGAAATAAGGTTAATAACTGATTGGACTTTTAACCAAGGTTTTCAATACAAACTCTCTACAAAAATAATTCCAATTAAGTTTAACTTAAACTTTTCCTGATTGATCTAACCTATAAACCTTCTCAAAGATGAACATTCAAAACATTAGATATAGATTCATGAAATCAGCTTAACATTGATTCCCTTGTATAACAAAAATTAGCTCTTGGTTGTCACATTCAAAACAGGTGAATACCCTCATCATATATTCTCTTAAAACATGGTAATAACCAGAATTGTAATTAATTATTTTGGAAAACATGTATTATTCCTTATTCCAAAGTGTATTCAATTAATTTCTTAAATTAAAAAATGTTGTAAACTTCATCAGTTATATCATAGATCACTTATAATCATGTCCTTACATTGATCCAAGGTAATCAATATTTTCCAACATACTTATTCATATCCAATGTATCTTTATCCATATAACATTATCATAACATAATGAAGATAGTAAGGGTTACCATCATTTAGTCTAAATATCACATTGTCATTAAATCACTTAATCAGTCCAACAAAAACTCGTAAGTACTGAGTGAAAACAAAAGTAGAAAAATCCTTGTATATCTCATCATTCATAACATTTGAATACAAATATATTAAAAAAATTATTATTCCACTCCATCCTTATTCCATTAACAAGGTTACCTCAGTCTATTACAAAACATTTTTTTCTATTCACATTTCATCTGTAGACTCTTCATCATCAGAAATGTAACAATTACTTATACCCCCATGCTAATTCTCTTTGGGAACATTCTTCTTGGGACATTTAGTTTCATAATAAACTTTTATTCCACACTTAAAATGCTTAACCTTCGATGATGACATAGAGAGGCCAGTATTGTAACATCGCGGTTCTAGGTGCCACCTAGAGGTGCCCCATACCTATTTGGTCCCATGATCTCAAACGCATTTCCCCAATTTCTTGAGGTTGACGACTATAAGTGAGGGACAAGGAATGATAATGATAAAACTATTCCCTCATTGGTAGGGTATACACCAAAAAAACAAATAGTAAATAGTATTGGAAGTAGTAATACCATACAATAAAGTAAACAACAGAAGATTGATAATAATATAACAACCGAAGCATATATAAATGATGAATGCCACAAATATATATGAAATTATCCAAAAAAGTTACAATGCTGGAAATAAAATACTAAAACCCAAGTATAAAAACAAAAAAAAAACTCCAACAGTGTTGCAATCCTCATCTAGGACCCATATTCTCCAGCTCCAATAGCAATCAGGTACCTAATAAATAAGGGAACTTCCCTTCTCTATAACTAAAACAAAGTAATCTGTTTGGTTGTAATATAATGACCGAAATAGGTTGTGAGATGAATCCTAGTAGGGAACCACTAAAATATATGCGCCTAATAGGCAGTGAATATATATATAGCATGAAATATGCCAAATGATGTAGTAAACTAGGAAGTAATCAAAAGTAAACTGTCCTACAGTTTACAATTACAATCCTTGACATTTATTAATTATTCAATAAATAGAATAATGTATCCTCAAGATTTATCCTCTACTCTATACTTCCTTGAAACAAAATAAAAAGTAGACGTCTCAAAAGACAATCAAAAAAATCATGTAAGTCCAAGTCCAATCATGTGCTTTGGATTGGCAGACTTTTATAAAACATTCAATCATTTTAAATCAACCCTTTGAGAATATTCTCATAGTCTAACCACTTTGGTTCAACCTAAAACCAATTCATTAAATAATGACCCTCTAGGAAACTCACATAGTCTAACCCCTTTGGTTCCACAGGGAACTAATCATTTTCAAATGACCACCTGGGTAGCTGTCACGGTCTATCCCCCGTTGGTTTTCATAGAAAAAATAAATTATAATAACCACCTGGAAACTCATACAATAAATTCCCTATAGTCCTACATTCATTTAATAATGACCCTCTGGGAAGCTCTCACAGTCTAACCCCTCTGGTATATGACCACCCAGCAGCTCTCAATGTCAATAACTCTGGGTCAACATAAAAAAAATTATACATAAATGTACCTACATCGAGAAGCTCTCACAGTCAATTACCCTTGGATATACTTTCACAATGCGAATCCTATGCATCTAAAATAAAAATCAACTCCATCCTAACCACATGAGGCATGAAAAAAAAACATGCTTAATAAGAAGTTCAAAACCAAACATACATAATCAAACAAACATGGGAAACACACTAATAATCAAGGTATCAACCTTATGCATAAAAAATCAACGTTTAATCAATCTACCAAAACATAAAAGTTAATAAACAAGGTCAAATTATAGAACACACAATACCCTAAACATGGGTAATCAAATTTTTATGCATATGTAATCCAAAGAAAATCAAATAAAGGCACAATCCATATACCTTGATGTTGTATGATTACCAATTTTGAACATTGACCCTTGAGTCAGCCTTGAACAATGTTGATCTATAAAAGGGGTAACAACAATCAACCCTCGGTTACTCATGATAGAGGAGAAATCAAGAAGAGAGGATCTTGGGGCTGAGAAAACTCATTAGTGGGAATCTGACGCACACTAAAACTTCTCAATTGGAGCTTGGAATGAGGAACACGGGGATCTCGAATAACTTCAGATGTATGTTTCTCACCTATATAAGACACGGGAAGAAGAAAATTTTTTTGGAGATGAGACATTACCCTGGTTTAATTAATCATTTAAAAAGAAAAGTAAAATTCATGTTCATTTAATGTACATGCCATGTATTGGCCTCAACCAACCCCCACATTAGGCAGTCTTCTAGGTCACCTACACAGCCATGTACTAGGTCATTACATGACCAATACACAGTTATGGACAACAACAGGGTACATGGAATGTACTCAATAGTACATGGCGTGTACTTAGAAAAATTTCCCCCTTCTCCATTTTTCTTCAAAAACATCTCGAAATTAGGTTCCAAACTTAAAAAAGAATATATGGGTTCTTACAAACATCAACCATTAAACCAATTCATCCCCAAACGTCCCATAAAAGGGTGGTGAAGAAGAAACATCAAAAAACATTGGCCACTGTTATCGTACATCAACCTCCCTCCCCCGTGTCTCGTCATGTACTCGCATGTGCTTACCTAACACCCATACCAGAGGAAGAGAATGGACATGGAGACATATTGTGCTATGATACAAAATCTAAATGGGGTGATACTAGAAGGATGCATCCACCTCCTACTCAAACTCCTCGGGTTGAAAAATGTGAAACGATTCGGAAAGGTAATGATGTAGTTGATAAACATGGAAGATAGCATGCATAGCCCGATACCACTGAGGTAAATGAAACTGATTAGAAACTGGCCCGACTACATCAAAAACCTCAAACAACCCGATGTATCTTGGTGAAAGCTTTCCCTGTCTCATAATCCTCCAATTTCCCAACCTTGGTGTGACACATAATAAAACTTAATTGTCGAACTCGAACTCCAGAGATCATCTCCGTCGATCAACACAAGATTTCTAGAGAGGATGTGCATTGTACATCCTCTTACAAATCAACTCCACCTGCTCAGTGGTCTAATGGAAAAGACGAGGTCTCAGCATTGTCTCCTCTCCTACCTCCATCCAATATATGGGAGATCGACATGGCCAACGGTACAATGCCTCTTTAGGTGACATATGAATCATCTCTTGAAAAAGGTTATTGTAGCAAAACTTCACAAGGTGTATGTGTCTCTCCCCTGAACCCACAAAATCTAGGATGCATGATCAAAGAATGTCCTTGAAAACTTGAATCATTTGTTCAGACTGGCCATCAGTCTAGGGGTGGTATGTTGTACTCAGAAGTACCTATGTACCCAAAGCCCTCTGTAGTCCATTCTAGACCCAATAAGTAAACCGGGAAGCCCTGTTTGAAATGTTAGAGTGTGGAACCCCATGAAAACATACAATATCTTGGATGTAAAACATTCCAAGATCATCAACACTGACAGTTTCCTTAATCATCATGAACTATGTAGCCTTCATGAGTATATTGAAAACAACCCAAACCACAACATTCCCTCAAGGTGTCCTCGGTAACCCCATCACAAAATCCATCGAGACATCATTCCACTTACACTTGAGAATGGGTAACTACTGTAAAATACCTTCCGATCACTAATGCTCCATCTTCACCTACAGATTGGTGGAACATCTCATAACAAAACAAGAAACATTCCTCTTCATACTTGGCCACCAATACTGATAGTGTATATCTTGATACATCTTGGTGAGACCAGGATGAACTGCCTAAACTAGGGAATGAGAATCTAACATTAAATCCTCACATATGTCTACTAAAACCCATAGGCGCCCATGAAAATTCAAAATCTCATCTTCACCTATGGTCCACCCAGGAGTGGCGTCTTGTCCTGATACATTATCCCATAGGAATAGGCCTTCAAAATTGGATAGTTTCCTCATTCATACTTGATCTAGTAGAGTATAGATAGTAGCTACAGAAAAAAGAAATGTATCCCCTGTCTGTCATGCATCTCCTAATGAATCCTAGAGAACCGAGCCATAAGTTTCCACTCACTATTGTCCTCTTGAACTGAATGTATCTGAGTCTACCTACTCAATGAATCAACCAATGTCTCTCTCTTTCCAGGTGTGTATAAAAGATCAATGTCAAAAGACATAAGGTACTCGACCCACCTTCACTGTCTCAAATTCAGATCTTGCTGAGTAAATATATACTTAAGGCTATTGTGGTTAATGAATAGTACAAAATTATCCCCCATAATATAATGTCTCCAACAACATAAAGCATGAAAAACTGCAGCCAACTCAAGAATGTGAGATGGGTAGTTCCTCTCCTATGGCGTTAAATGTCGAGACCCATACAAAATGACTCTTTCACCCCGCATAAGCACTACTCCCAGCACGATACCTGAATCATCACAGTAAATGGGGTGACTCTTTCCCAACACCAAAAAAAATCTCTTTGAGTTCTGATGTCAACCTCACTTTTATCTACATTAAGGATGAATTGTAGGAATATGTCCACAAGTACTTTGCACCCTTCTTAGTTAGGCCTGTCAGTGGCACTAATAAGTGTGAAAAGCCTTTTGTAAAGTGCATGTAGTAACCAGATAGCCCTAAAAACTCTATAACTCAAATATGTTCTTCAGATGCTCCCAAAAAACTAATTCTCACACTTTCTCTAGGTCTACTTATACTCATGTTTCTGAGATAACATGACCCAAGAAGTGTATATGGTCCATCCAAAAGTAGAATTTTGATAGCATAGAATATAACAAATTCACTCTTCGTGTACTCAATACAATCTCATGATGGGTGGCATGATCGTGTCAAGTCTGGGACTACACCAAGATATCATCCAAGAATACTACCACAAAATAATCCAAGGATGGATGGAACACTCAGTTCATTAGAGCCATGAAAATCGCTGATGCATTCATGAGATATAACGACATAAATAGAGACTTGTATTGACCACACAAACTTTGATAGTCATTAAGAGGTATATCTGATGGTCTAACTTACAACTGATGATAACCGGAACATAATTAAATGATTAAGAACACCCGATATCCTCGAACCTAATAAAAGAGATCATCGATCCTTGGCAAGGGATCTCAGTTCTTAACTGTCAAACTGGTTTATCTTCCGATAATCCACACAAAGTCTAAGGGTACCATTCGCTTTCTTTTCCAAATGAAAAGGATAACCCCAAGGAGAAGTACTAGTTCAGATGAAACACTTTTCCTATAACTCCTATAACTACATCTTGTGCTCCTATATATCTTTGGTGTAGCCATCCTATAAGGAATAAAAACCGATGTAGTTCGTGGCACAAGATCAATAGAGAAATCTACCTCTCAGTCAAAAGATAAACTTGGAAATTCTTCTAGAATGAAATCTTCGATACAATCCATCATAGGAGGAATGTCCATTTTTGAATTCCCCTGGTCATCCAGATATAAACTAGCAATTTGGGATTCAATTCATCCAAACACATGAGGATCGGGTCTCGCTCTACTCGCTTGGACATCCCATTCACCATATTGTTTAAAAGACCCACCCTCTAGTGATGTGAAACTCACCATGGATTGATAGGAGTCAAAAAAGTCCTAAAAAGTGACCAACCAGTCTATTTCGATAATGACATCATATCCTTTCATCTATGAGAAATAGAGTTCCCAAAAGAATTGACACCCACCAATATCAAGAGGGAACTCCTTACACTGGCATGCACTAGTCGTTCTAATTCCCATAGAAGTGTCTAATGCCAAAACATCATCAGATGTAAATATACAAACCCCAAGGATATCCAAAGCAGCAACATATATAAAACTATGGGAAGCCACTATATCGAAAAGAGAAGATTCTAAAACTGAGGAATGTAAAATCGTACCTCTAACCATAGAGGGTCTGGGATCTTTCTTCTACTATGACTACTCCACTAAAAAATTATGACATGTACCGCAGTCCTAAGACCTATCCTGACTACCCTAAATTGATCCACCCTCCTATTACTGAGAACTAGTATCTTGAATACTACATCCATGACCGCCTCCTCAGCCTGAATGGTCTGACAAACTCTGGTTTTATGAATGATGATAAACTGGTGGTCTTGGTCATGTATGTTTAATCATAACAGAACCCCTTTCACTTGCTAATGATTAGAACACCCAAAAACCCATAGAAGGTGACCCATCTTGCTGCGTGATCAGCACTCAACTCAGTCATTCAAGAAATGTGGTCTCGTATGAACACTCTTCCCGCACTGGTAGCATACCACCTGGATACCTAAAGAAAAATCGCATGAAAGATCCCTATGATGCTTATTACTCTCTATTAAAGGATTACCACCCTTGGTTTCTGAACTACCCTAGCTCACATATTCCAACTCCCTCAGATTGTGCACAGTAATCAGTGTCTGGTTTACTATACCAATCACTAAAGTCATTCGGAATACATTTACCTACGATCTGATGACATACCTAAGACCGTCCTCAAATCCAAATCCAAGGATAACTCTTCACCTCTCTGAATAGGTGGAAATCATTGAAGCTCTGTAAAGTGCGACAAATAATCCATCACTGAAATATTTCCCTACTCCAAAAGTGTGGACTCTCAGGATCGATCGGTCCTCAACGTCTCGAGATAGAAGTAACATAGAAGGTCCTTTGAAACTCTTCCCAATCCATATCCTGATGATGTACCACTTGTGAGATAACATCCCACCATCTCTTGGTAGAATCACATAACATGTAAGTTAAAATATTCACCCTCCTCTCAGAAGGCATCTTAAAATTCTCAAGGATATAAATCATGGCCTCCAATCATGACCATGCACCATGTGGTCCTCCATCCCCCAAAAATGTGGGAGGATATTACTGCTTGAACACCCGTGTCAGCTCTACTATAGATGTGGTAGGATTCAGTGCTCTATATAAATTATATAACATCCTCAAAATGGAATCATAGAAATGTGCATCATCACCTGTGACTGGTATAATAGATGGTGACAGTACGGGAATTATGGGAGTATCTACTGGTAGTCCCTAGTCTAGTATTTCTTGTGTCTGACCATCACCCTGTACCTGGTGTAAAACTACAGAATGTCATGGTGGCATGACTCTGTAAGGTCAATTTCACACCTCAGTTTAATATTATCAGGGACTAAAACATATAATGCAAGAATGGAACAAGATAAGAAAAACATTCAAGTTTTACAAAATATGTAACACCCCAAGCTTCTACGGTACGCTTCTCTTTGAATAATGTGATAGCGTGTGTTGTACGCAACACCGAGTTCTAACACACCATAACTAATCAAACTAGCCGTTATGAATAGTAATACCTACTTTTTGAAATTATATATATTTTATATTTGAAAATGGACATCATTTTTGGATTCGGAATATCGAATTTAGCCTAAGGTGAAATTTTGGTACATTTCGGATAACTTTCATATTTTGATGAATAGTGAAAATTACTAAATTTTAATTAAAAACAACTTTTTTAATCAAAATAATTAATAGTGATAAATTATGAATTTGAGTGGTTTTAAAGTATTTTTAGAATATATTTTTACCATTTAATATAATGTTGGTCATTGGACATAATTTTACAATTAAACCGAACATAAACGAGTGTCAATCTTTTGATAGTTATTATCTCTTAAAAACACGCTTTTTGTTTTGACAGCGGGAATTAATTTTAAATTAATTTCTGCCACTTCTGTGTTTTGAATTTAGGAAAATGGATTCCATATTTGGAATCAGGATGTCCAAATTATGTAAATAGGTAACTTTTATTTTTACACATTTTGAATAATTACTGCGGTAAATATTTTATTTACCATGGTTAAAGGGTAAATCCGGTAAATAAGGGTTAAAAAAATAATATTATAATAATAAAAAGTTACCCTAAAACGTGTCCTAACATTATTGGTGGACACATACCCGACCATGAGCATCCTTGGGTCAATTTAGGGACCCCTTGGAGCCACTTGTATGTGGTAGGGACACATTATATTAATAAAGTTAAAATAAAAATAAAAATGGCATAAGCTTACATCTTTTAGAAGAACAATTTTTACATAGGGTTATACATGTTGGATTTTCGATTATAATAATTCATTAGAAAGCTAAAAATATTTCCTACATAATGATATTTTATTTATAATTTTTAGACATTAAATAATTTATTTAATTTATGACACAATGATGATGCAGTAATTACTATAATAGTGAACAATCAAAATAATTGATATTATAAATACCCAAATAAATATAATATGAAACTTTTAATTAATTAAACTAATTTTCTAGGATAATATGATATATTAGGATTGATTTAATTGACTTTGTTCGAAGTAATCAATCTGTTATGAGTTTCACAAAAATCAACTATTGAATAGTGTCAAAATTGACATAAAAGAGTTCTTAAAACAAATATTATATTATTAATTGATATTAAATTCCTAAAAATCTATGGTTCGGCCAAGAGACTTATATTATTATAGGTTAATTATTAATGAACCACTTGGGGGTCTCTTGGATGTATATAGTAAGTTTATTAACCATATTATTTAAAAATACAAAGAGACATTGTAAAAGTGAAACTAATTAACTTAGAGTTAATACTTAAAGATAAGGTTAATATAAGTACCCAAACCTGTCTAAATTCTATTGGATGAGTTGTTTTCGACCTATCCCCACCTCATCCTTTGAATAGTCAACTTTGGAGCCTTTGGAAACCGAATATGAATTTATTATAAATTAATATTTCTAGCTTTTCCAAAAGTGCCCCTCACCCCTCTTATAAAAGGGCACTCCTCCTTCTCTTTTCTTCACACCTCTGAAGCCTTTTGGTTCGGCCAAACTCTGCCCAAATACTCTCCCAACATCCCTCACTACAACCTAGGGGCCTTAGTTTGATCAGAAATCCAACCTAAGGAGCCCTTTTGATCAAATCAAAAGGAAGAACCCGAAGAAGAGGTAATGTTTTCACCACCCCTTTTCCAAGTTCATTTCTTCTTCCACTTCTTCTTCCTTTGTTGTTACCATTCTAAAATAATGACTCCAGTATCATTTATATACTGTGATGTTATTATAAATATGGTACAACCATATTCAGTATTCTATCCACCCTTTGAATAACATGTCACCATACGTGCGTACGTACGGCTTACCGTCTCCACGTCGTGGTGTAATTGTTATTCAATATATTATTATTTGGATGGGTATAATAATGATGTGTAACTCATGTAAATAATAAATATAACATATTAATTATTCTGTATATATGATATACCATCCATTTATATATTATTTTAATATCAAAAGAATGATATTGTCGCTCGTGCGTACGTACGGACTACCGTCTCCACGAACGCGATGAGATTCATTCTCCATCGTAACCATTAAAGTATAATTATCATTTTATGATTTAAAAATGATGTTTAAGGACTTGATATCATTCTGGATATGAATAATATACAACCTATCCTTTACAAACATGTCTTACGTAACAAAACATGTGAAAGAAAACAAGTAAGTTAACACCCGAAACAACGATAATACTAAGATATTATTATCAAATCAATATTAAAAGATAATATATGATATCATATTAATGTATATGATTCTTGTATAATTTAATAACAATTATTTCACCATTATACAGGAGGTTAACCTACCACAACCAAGGAAAAGTACAAGGTAAGGGTTATTTCACAATCTCTTCATTATCCGAGGTTGTTTATACGTAATAATCTACTGGGATATCTTTATCATCCACATCCATGTTTCTTAAAAATGTATTTCAAAACATTTTTACTATTTACAAGAATATGGTTTAAAGTCATTTATACCCTTGTTTGACTTTTTATAAGAGGTTTATAAAGGAATCTTTCCGTCGTATTCAAAACAAGGTCCATTTTAACCTTTTCGACAGAATTGAGGTAAGAATGTTTTTTTTAACTTATACGGCGGGTACGGTTATTTTACGCCGTTATAAAATCTTCAAAGCTTCCCTTACAATCTTATAAGAATATTTTCAAAGGAAATGTTTTATTTTATATGGATCTTAAATGATTTCAAAATAAAAGTAGATATTTCTTTTAAAAGAATTTTGATTTCATCTATGTCAACATCCTTTGATGGATTTTAAGATTATTTGAAGTTGATTTATTATGATACAAAACTTCTATATTGTATTGAAGGTTTTATGATATGTTTGACTGTGGATGTGCTATTTTTATACCATTCATTGTTTATGGTGAAAGTATTGACATTTCGTATGCTAGTTTTAATACGAATGTTTATGTTATGTTTAAACCTTTTCATATGGGAATGCATTGGACTTAATAAGTGACGGGTGGAGCCCGCTATAGCTCCTCGATGCATCGGTAGGTCTCATGAGACAAACTAGTGTCTTGGCATAAGGCCTTGACAAAATCTTATTTGTGGTCTTGGCACGAGGCCTTGGCTATGTGGTTATGATAGTCTGGCATTATGCATTCCAACATTATGAAAGTGGTTATTGATATTGCATGTGATTATTCGATTAGTAGAATATCCATGTGAACAAGTAAATGGCATTATTTCATTTTACTTTTGCCATACTATGTTGAAGTTCAATTTTAAAAGGCTTTTGTTTTAGTAATTCATTGCCTTAAATGTTTATGCTTATTTTGAATGTTCTGCTATATTGTTATCCTTACTGGGCATTTGAGCTCACCCCTTTTCTATGTTTTATTTTTCCCAGGTAGTGAAGAAGTAAATTATGAATGACTTGTAGGGATATTATGAGGGGTTAATAGTGTGGATATGAAGACTTTGTTGTTGTAGTAGTTTTTCACTTTGAAATGTAATGTAAAACTTTATGAATATATCTAGTGTTTCCAAGGCTACTAAACCAATCGGTCTTTCGGGATTTGATCTTTCTTGTGATCATGCCAATGTTATGTAAGTAATGCACCGACTCTGGGTAACTGGGGTCGGGGCGTTACAGTTGGTATCAGAGGAAGTTTAGTACAAACCTTGGAAGCTAGATTTAGATAAACTCTGATTTGAGCACATAGACCTAAGATGAACTTTGAGGATTAGTATAGAAGAACTTCCTAGAATTTTGGTATTGTAGAGATTTTGTGAGTTTTTCGAGCAATACATCCCTGTCTGGATACGAGCAGGTAGAGGCGGCTCTGGCACAGATGTACCTAGGGGTAAAACCCGAAAACACCGCTTTGAGCTAGACTCGAACGGGAACTGGTGCACGACAACGGGCCTTGCTGCACTCTTGGTTACGACACTCCCGGGGGATATGCTTAGGATAACTCTCACTATCTTTACAAATCATTATGAAGGGTTTATGAGTATATACTTCCTCAAAGAAAACATTTTTATGATTATGGATTATATCCATAAATAGTTCAATTTATGCTAAGTGTTTTATAAGTATGGGATTATGTATTTTGATTCATAAACTGATCTAGTTTATGCCATTGTTTAGAAATGGCGCCTAGTGGAAGAAATGGAAACCGTATCAATGCACGCACTCCATGTAGGGATTGCCCTCCTGCTCAAGATAATTATAGTGGGGCTGGTGATGCAACTGGTGCTGATCAGCTAATCACCATACTGGGACAACTTACTCAGGTTATGAATAATAACCTTACCCGTATGGAGCACCCTGATCCGCAGCGTGGAGGATCAATGTTAGATCGATTCATGAGGCAACAACCACCAACATTCAATGGGAATACAAATCCCTTAGTAGCTGAGCAATGGATATTTTCCCTAGAGAAAATATTTCAGGCTTTGGGGAGCAGTGAAAGGGAAAAAGTTATCATGGCAGTTTACCGCCTCACTGGAGATGCTGATCAATGGTGGTCATTGATTCAAAATATGAAAGAAGATGATGAAGTATCAAATATGGAATGGAGGGAGTTCAAAGATTTGTTTTTAGAAAAATACTTTCCTCACGACCATCGAGCAGATATGGAAAGACAATTTCTGAGTCTGAGACAAAAGGAGGATGAGAATGTCACAAAGTATGAGGCTAACTTTACAAGGTTAGCGAGGTACGCTGGTGATTATATTCACAACCCAAGAAGTAAGATTGATCGTTTCTTTGATGGGTTAAAACCATTTCTCCGTCGAGCATTAGTCTCACAATCCTTTTCATCGTACGAAGACATTGTCTCATGTGCTATCAAGACCGAAAAGGAATTCTCTAAGTCTTATGACTTTAAAGCAAAGCAAGAGAAGAAGAGACCTGTTGATCAATCTGGGAATGGAAATAAGGGGAAGAAGGGAAAGGTTGAATATCCATCTTGTGGTAAGTGCGGGAAGAAACACCCCGGTGCTTGCCTGAAGGGAATGGGAGTCTGTTACAAGTGTGGTGAAAAAGGCCACCAAGCTCATGATTGCAAGGGGAAGAAGGAAGCTACCAACGTTCAGTGCTACAATTGCAGGGAGATGGGGCATTATGCAAATGCATGCCCTAAGCGTCAGGAGAACTTACCTCAGAAAAGGCCAAGGGATCAAGGCCAGGCTTATGCTATCACTACTGTAGAGGTAGAAGCTCCAAAAGTCATGGTGGCAGGTAATTTAATGGTTTCCTCAAGTTTAGCAAATGCATTATTTGATTCTGGATCATCGCATTGTTTCATATCTTCCCAGTTTGCTAAGAAAATTAGATATTTCCAATTTGATTTAATAAGGGAGTTGTCAGTTAAAACTCCTAAGGGAAGTATCATTGCAACAAAGTTTTGTGAATCAGTCCCCATTAGAGCACATAAATTTTCTTTATCTGCTGATCTCATCGTCATACCTATGATTGAGTTTGATATAATCCTCGGTATGGACTGGCTTTCGGACTATGATGCGAAGATTTATTGTAAGAAGAAAGAGGTTACGATTCTTGATGATAATGATAAGGAGCACCTTATTTTTAGAGCAGAATCGTCACCACCTAATTCTTATTTAGATCCACCCCCAGTAGCTCAACTTAATTCAATTATTGGGGAGGAAGAGAATGAAATAACTATCGATGAGGAAAGGAATGTTCAAATAGAGGATGTACCTGTTGTGAAAGAATTTGTAGATGTATTTCCGGAAGATTTACCTGGACATCCTCCAGAACGAGAAGTTGAGTTTTCCATTGATTTGATTCCTGGATCAAGGCCTATATCGAAGACCCCTTATAGAATGGCCACTGTAGAGTTAGTCGAACTAAAGAAACAACTAGAGGAATTGAGTAATAAGGTATTTATTCGCCCTAGTGTTTCTCCATGGGGAGCCCCTGTTCTTTTTGTTAAAAAGAAAGATGGATCTATGAGGTTATGTATCGATTACAGGGAGATCAATGCTATAACGATAAAGAACAAGTATCCCCTACCTCGTATTGATGATTTATTTGACCAACTGCATGGAGCTCAATACTTTTCAAAGATTGACCTTCGATCTGGATACCATCAGTTGTGTGTGAAGAAGGAAGACATTCCGAAAACAGCATTTCGAACCAGGTACGGGCATTACGAGTTTACTGTAATGCCGTTTGGATTGACTAATGCACCCTCTGTATTCATGGATCTGATGAATAGAGTTTTCAAGGAGTATCTCGATGAATTTGTGGTGGTATTTATTGATGATATCTTGGTATACTCCAAAACCTACGAAGATCATGAAAATCACTTGCGCATTATCTTGAAGACTCTGAGGAGGCATGAATTATATGGAAAGTTTAGCAAGTGTGAATTCTGGCTTCAGGAGATTTCTTTTCTTGGCCATATTGTCTCTAAAGATGGAATCTCTGTTGATCCTTCTAAGACCAAGGCAATCCAAGAATGGCCAGCACCTACGAGTATAACTGAGGTACGTAGTTTTATTGGTTTGGCAGGTTATTATCGACGTTTCGTCCAGAATTTTGCCCGATTGGATAACCCATTAACGAAGCTCACACGTAAAGGGGTTAAATTTGTTTGGAAAAAAGAGTGTGAAGAATGTTTCGAAGAACTGGAGAGAAGATTAGTCAATGATCCTATATTGACTCTACCATCGGGGAATGATGGGTTCGTTATTTATAGTGATGCATCAAAGAAAGGACTTGGTTGTGTCCTTATGCAGAATGATAGAGTTATTGCCTATGCATCACGACAGTTGAAAATTCATGAACAAAACTATCCTACTCATGATCTCGAGTTAGCAGCAGTGATCTTTGCTTTGAAAATATGGAGGCACTACCTCTATGGTGAGAAATGTGAGATTTATACTGATCACAATAGTTTGAAGTATATTTTCTCACAAAAAGAACTCAACATGAGGCAAAGGAGATGGCATGAATTACTCAAGGATTATGATTGTACGATACACTACCACCCAGGGAAGGCAAACAAGGTGGCAGATGCTTTGAGTAGAAAAGACCATGGAGTTTTGAACAATATGAGAATTGAAAGGGATCCAATTTTCATGGATCTAGTGAAGATGGACATGGGAATAACCAGGGAAGGTGAAACATCAATGCTTTTTCAAATGGTTGCCAAACCATCTTTACTAGAAAGGATTAAGAGTTCTCAGGCCGATGATGAAGAATTACAAAAAAAGATTAAAGCTGTGAATGATGGGAGATTGAGAGACTTTGTGTATGAAGGTGGAATTTTGAAATTCGGGAAGAGACATTGTGTTCCCAATATACCTGATCTAAAAAGGGAATTGCTGGATGATGCTCATAGTTCCAATTTCTATATACACCCTGGGAGCACCAAAATGTATAGAGATTTGAAGGAACATTTTTGGTGGGACAACATGAAGAGGGAGATTGCTGATTTTGTGTCAAGATGTATGGTTTGTCAACAAGTGAAAGCTGGAAGGCAACAGCCTGGAGGAGTCATGCAACCTCTTCCTATACCGGAGTGGAAATGGGACAATATTACGATGGACTTTGTCATGGGGCTACCAAAGACTCCTAGAAGGAACGATGCAATATGGGTTATTGTTGATCGTCTTACCAAGTCAGCACATTTTCTTTCTATAAGAGAAGATCTACCCATGGAACGTCTAGCAAGACTATACATTAATGAAGTTGTGAGACTTCATGGAGTACCCCTATCGATTGTTTCTGATCGTGATCCCCGTTTTACTTCAAGATTCTGGAAAAGTCTTCATAAATCCCTAGATACTGAACTTCATTTGAGCACTGCTTACCACCCTCAGACAGACGGACAATCAGAACGGACTATTCAAACCTTAGAAGACATGTTGAGATCTTGCTCACTTGATTTTCAGGGTATGTGGGATCAATATTTACCACTGGTAGAATTTTCCTATAACAATAGCTTCCATTCAAGTATTCAGATGGCACCATATGAAGCATTATATGGAAAGAGATGTCGTACACCAACCTGTTGGGATGACGTTGGTGAAAGAAAACTTGTAGGCCCAGAACTGGTGGAGGAAACGGTGGAAAAGGTGAAAGTAATCCAAAATCACATCAAAGCAGCTCAAAGTAGGCAGAAGAGCTATGCCGATAATCGAAGGAAGGATTTGGAATTTCAAGTCGGTGATCATGTTTTTCTGAAGGTATCTCCGTGGAAGGGAGTCATACGTTTTGGAAAGAAAGGTAAATTGAGTCCCAGGTACATCGGACCTTTCGAAATTCTAGAACGAATTGGGGTTGTAGCTTACCGATTGGCAATGCCGCCAAGTCTCTCCAAAGTTCACGATGTGTTCCACGTATCTCTGTTGAGGAAATACATGCCTGATCCGACGCATGTACTCACCTATGAGGAATTAGAACTGGAGCCCGATCTGTCTTATTGCGAAGAGCCCGTCAAGATTCTTGATACGAGAGAACAAGTACTGAGAAACCGGACGACGCGTCTGGTAAAAGTTTTGTGGAGAAATCATAAGATGGAAGAGGCAACGTGGGAACCCGAGGAACTTATGATGAAGAACCACCCGAGTCTTTTTATGTAGTAATACCCTAGAAATTGCGAGGACGCAATTATTTGAAGGAGGGGAGAATGTAACACCCCAAGCTTCTATGGTACGCTTCTCTTTGAATAATGTGATAGCGTGTGTTGTACGCAACACCGAGTTCTAACACACCATAACTAATCAAACTAGCCGTTATGAATAGTAATACCTACTTTTTGAAATTATATATATTTTATATTTGAAAATGGACTTCATTTTTGGATTCGGAATATCGAATTTAGCCTAAGGTGAAATTTTGGTACATTTCGGATAACTTTCATATTTTGATGAATAGTGAAAATTACTAAATTTTAATTAAAAACAACTTTTTTAATCAAAATAATTAATAGTGATAAATTATGAATTTGAGTGGTTTTAAAGTATTTTTAGAATATATTTTTACCATTTAATATAATGTTGGTCATTGGACATAATTTTACAATTAAACCGAACATAAACGAGTGTCAATCTTTTGATAGTTATTATCTCTTAAAAACACGCTTTTTGTTTTGACAGCGGGAATTAATTTTAAATTAATTTCTGCCACTTCTGTGTTTTGAATTTAGGAAAATCGATTCCATATTTGGTATCAGGATGTCCAAATTATGTAAATAGGTAACTTTTATTTTGACACATTTTGAATAATTACTGCGGTAAATATTTTATTTACCATGGTTAAAGGGTAAATCCGGTAAATAAGGGTTAAAAAAATAATATTATAATAATACAAAGTTACCCTAAAACGTGTCCTAACATTATTGGTGGACACATACCCGACCATGAGCATCCTTGGGTCAATTTAGGGACCCCTTGGAGCCACTTGTATGTGGTAGGGACACATTATATTAATAAAGTTAAAATAAAAATAAAAATGGCATAAGCTTACATCTTTTAGAAGAACAATTTGTACATAGGGTTATACATGTTGGATTTTCGATTATAAATATTCATTAGAAAGCTAAAAAGATTTCCTACATAATGATATTTTATTTATAATTTTTAGACATTAAATAATTTATTTAATATATGACACAATGATGATGAAGTAATTACTATAATAGTGAAAAATCAAAATAATTGATATTATAAATACCCAAATAAATATAATATGAAACTTTTAATTAATTAAACTAATTTTATAGGATAATATGATATATTAGGATTTATTTAATTGACTTTGTTCGAAGTAATCAATCTGTTATGAGTTTCACAAAAATCAACTATTGAATAGTGTCAAAATTGACATAAAAGAGTTCTTAAAACAAATATTATATTATTAATTGATATTAAATTCCTAAAAATCTATGGTTCGGCCAAAAGACTTATATTATTATAGGTTAATTATTAATGAACCACTTGGGGGTCTCTTGGATGTATATAGTAAGTTTATTAACCATATTATATAAAAATACAAAGAGACATTGTAAAAGTGAAACTAATTAACTTAGAGTTAATACTTAAAGATAAGGTTAATATAAGTACCCAAACCTGTCTAAATTCTATTGGATGAGTTGTTTTCGACCTATCCCCAGCTCATCCTTTGAATAGTCAACTTTGGATCCTTTGGAAACCGAATATGAATTTATTATAAATTAATATTTCTAGCTTTTCCAAAAGTGCCCCTCACCCCTCTTATAAAAGGGCACTCCTCCTTCTCTTTTCTTCACACCTCTAAAGCCTTTTGGTTTGGCCAAACTCTGCCCAAATACTCTCCCAACATCCCTCACTACAACCTAGGGGCCTTAGTTTGATCAGAAAGCCAACCTAAGGAGCCCTTTTGATCAAATCAAAAGGAAGAACCCGAAGAAGAGGTAATGTTTTCACCACCCCTTTTCCAAGTTCATTTCTTCTTCCACTTCTTCTTCCTTTGTTGTTACCATTCTAAAATAATGACTCCAGTATCATTTATATACTGTGATGTTATTATAAATATGGTACAACCATATTCAGTATTCTATCCACCCTTTGAATAACATGTCACCATACGTGCGTACGTACGGCTTACCGTCTCCACATCGTGGTATAATTGTTATTCAATATATTATTATTTGGATGGGTATAATAATGATGTGTAACTCATGTAAATAATAAATATAACATATTAATGATTCTGTATATATGATATACCATCCATTTATATATTATTTTAATATCAAAAGAATGATATTGTCGCTCGTGCGTACGTACGGACTACCGTCTCCACGAACGCGATGAGATTCATTCTCCATCGTAACCATTAAAGTATAATTATCATTTTATGATTTAAAAATGATGTTTAAGGACTTGATATCATTCTGGATATGAATAATATACAACCTATCCTTTACAAACATGTCTTACGTAACAAAACATATGAAAGAAAACAAGTAAGTTAACACCCGAAACAACGATAATACTAAGATATTATTATCAAATCAATATTAAAAGAGCATATATGATATCATATTAATTTATATGATTCTTGTATAATTTAATAACAATTATTTCACCATTATACAGGAGGTTAACCTACCACAACCAAGGAAAAGTACAAGGTAAGGGTTTTTTCACAATCTCTTCATTATCTGAGATTGTTTATACGTAATAATCTACTGGGATATCTTTATCATCCACATCCATGTTTCTTAAAAATGTATTTCAAAACATTTTTACTATTTACAAGAATATGGGTTAAAGTCATTTATACCCTTGTTTGACTTTTTATAAGAGGTTTATAAAGGAATCTTTCCGTCGTATTCAAAACAAGGTCCATTTTAACCTTTTCGACAGAATTGAGGTAAGAATGTTTTTTTTAACTTATACGGCGGGTACGGTTATTTTACGCCGTTATAAAATCTTCAAAGCTTCCCTTACAAGCTTATAAGAATATTTTCAAAGGAAATGTTTTATTTTATATGGATCTTAAATGATTTCAAAATAAAAGGAGATATTTCTTTTAAAAGAATTTTGATTTCATCTATGTCAACATCCTTTGATGGATTTTAAGATTATTTGAAGTTGATTTATTATGATACAAAACTTCTATATTGTATTGAAGGTTTTGTGATATGTTTGACTGTGGATGTGCTATTTTTATACCATTCATAGTTTATGGTGAAAGTATTGACATTTCGTATGCTAGTTTTAATACGAATGTTTATGTTATGTTTAAACCTTTTCATATGGGAATGCATTGGACTTAATAAGTGACGGGTGGAGCCTGCTATAGCTCCTCGATGCATCGGTAGGTCTCATGAGACAAACTAGTGTCTTGGCACAAGGCCTTGACAAAATCTTATTTGTAGTCTTGGCACGAGGCCTTGGCTATGTGGTTATGATAGTCTGGCATTATGCATTCCAACATTATGAAAGTGGTTATTGATATTGCATGTGATTATTCGATTAGTAGAATATCCATGTGAACAAGTAAATGGCATTATTTCATTTTACTTTTGCCATACTATGTTGAAGTTCAATTTTAAAAGGCTTTTGTTTTAGTAATTTATTGCCTTAAATGTTTATGCTTATTTTGAATGTTCCGATATATTGTTATCCTTACTGGGCATTTGAGCTCACCCCTTTTCTATGTTTTATTTTTCCCAGGTAGTGAAGAAGTAAATTATGAATGACTTGCAGGGATATTATGAGGGGTTAATAGTGTGGATATGAAGACTTTGTTGTTGTAGTAGTTTTTCACTTTGAAATGTAATGTAAAACTTTATGAATATATCTAGTGTTTCCAAGGCTACTAAACCAATCGGTCTTTCGGGATTTGATCTTTCTTGTGATCATGCCAATGTTATGTAAGTAATGCACCGACTCTGGGTAACTGGGGTCGGGGCGTTACAAAATAGGGTTACACGACGTGTATAACCACCCCACGTCATGTTCCCTTTTATGCTGTTAACATGGCACGTACCTCTTCCAAACATGGTCATGTAACACCCCTACACATGGTGTGTTCTGCCTGAGACATGACAAGTAATTGAATATTCCCCTCATTTGATGGTTCTTCTACATGGAAAAAGCACATTGGGTCTTCCAGCATAACACTACACGGAGTGTTCACCCTAGAAATGGTGTGTACCGATTATGTCCCATCTACTGATGTTGTTGGTGAAATTTACAAATACACTTTTGACTCTACATGACATGCATAAATTAGACACAACATGTAAAATGAATGTTTTATCCACCCATGTCGTTAGTCACACGACCAGATACATGGTCTCTACAGCATAGTGTGTACTTCTAGTACACGTCTTCTTCTACTAATTATTTATCAAACCCATGTCTCTACTCACATAGTCAGTCACACAGTCAAAGACTACACGACGTGTACTTACTGAACATGGCATCTACTTAAGAAATATTTTTTCTTCTTAATCAAAAGAACACATGGTGTGTTTTCAGAACAACACATGTAGTGTTCTCTACGTTTCTAGACAGTAATCCTTCAAAACACCTCTAGAACCCCTAAAAACATATAATTTTGTCCAAGGAATGATCAATTATAACCTGTGAGGGACCATACTCCAGTGAATCAATTTTTGGAATCCTTATTCATATCATAACTAGACAAAATTCCACTAATGTTCAACATAATCTACAAAATTCTGATCCAAGAGGGCCCATAACACCTCTAAG
Organism: Viscum album; assembly: GCA_963277665.1. Taxonomy (NCBI): domain Eukaryota; kingdom Viridiplantae; phylum Streptophyta; class Magnoliopsida; order Santalales; family Viscaceae; genus Viscum; species Viscum album. The sequence goes on along the minus strand of OY728134.1, from coordinate 407,556,801 downwards.
AGCAAAGTTTGGAGTCCATCCAAATTAAACATTACATATTCCAAAACCCTTAAAAAATATTAAGTATTATATCACTTCATCTATGATAATAGCATGCATATATATCACAACATATATCACAATAGAATTCCTTCATTAATGTACCCTAAATGTCATGACAAGAATGCATGACATCTGTTCTCTATCAAGTGCATGTATGATGAATTAGATGGAATACCATCATATCATTAGGTTTGACCCTCAAATTATACAAAATGATATTAATAATAACATCACAAAACAAGTATATCTCCCAATGGTAAAATCAAATCAACTAAAAAATTGAAATACCAAAAAAAATACAATATTCGAGGTACTTGGCTTTTCCTTGTACATGGGTTAGCTACTCCTGGGCTCCATTTTTTACCAACTGCTTATTCCTTCATAACCATATATATAGGATCATAATAATAAATAAATGAAGAAATAAAATCCTTTGATTTCACTTTGTAACATCGTTGTTCTTGGTGCTGCCCAGAGGTGCCTCAAACACGGTTGGTCACATGACCTCAATCGCATTTCCCCAAATGCCAGAGTATACCAACTAGCAGCGAGGGCCAAGGTTAGATAATGGGGAAACTATTCCCTCATTGGAAGAGTATACATAGTAGAATAAAAAATAGTTAATTATATCAGAAGCATTAATACCATAAAACAATGTAAAAAATGGAAGACTAATAGTAATTTAACAACTAGATCATATATATATGAGGCATGCTGCATATGTCTAGGAAATCATCCAAACAAGATACAATGCTATAAATACAATACTAAAACCAAAGTATATAAAATCAATACCCTCATAAAGCATCGCAATCCTCTTCTTGGTCCCATTCTATCCAACTCCAACAGCAATCATGTACCTGGTAAAGAAGGGAGTTTTCCCTTTTATATACAGGAAAAAATATAATCTGTTTGGGTCCAAAATCATGACCCAAATTTGGTATGAGACGAATCCTAGTATGAAATTACCAAAAAGTCATTCCTAACTAACAGTGAATATATATAGTAGGAAATATACAAAATGAAGCAGAAAAACTAGGTAGTACTAAAAAGTAAACAATCATATAGTTTCCAATTAAATTAATTAAAATTATCAAAATATGCAATACATTGAATAACGTATCCTTGGGATTTATCATATTCTTTTTATCCCCTATAAATGTAATAAAAATATACACCTCAAAAGTCCATCAAAACAATCAAGTAAGACCGAGTCCAAGCTTGTGCTTTGGCATGGAAGACTCGTCACAAACATTCAATCATTTAAAATCAAACCCCTTGGAAAGTTCTCATAGTTTGACCCCTCTGGTTCAACATATTACCATCTCATTAAATAATGACCCTATGGGAAGCTCACACAATCTATCTCCTTTGGTCCCATATGGAACTAATCATTTAAAAATGACAACCTTGGTAGATCTCACAACAATACCCCCTTGTTCTTCATAGAAAAAATAAATTATAATGACCACATGGCAGTTTTTACAGTCAGTTCCCTAAGGTCCAAATTAATTTATTAATGACCCTTTGGGTAGCTCTCACTATCTAACCCCTCTAGTCTGTGACCTCCTGTCATCTCTCACAATCAAAACCTCTGGGTCAACATTACCACAATTATACATAAATGACCCTACCTTGGGAAGATCTCACAGTCAATTCCCCTTGTAAATACATTCAAAACTCTAATCAAATGCATCTCAAATAAATAAAAACTCCATACTAACAACATGAGGCATGGAAAAAAAGCAAGCCTAAGAGGAATTTCTAGACCAAATAGCCATAATCAAACAATCATAGGAAACACACCCATAATCAATGTATAAACCCTATACATAAACAATTGTATGTTCATTAATCTACCAAAACACCACATGTAATAAATGGGGTTGAATTCCAGAACACGCAATACCATAATCATGGGTATTCACCACATTATGAATATAAAATCCAAAAAAAAATAAATGGATGGAACAAACAACCTACCCTAATGTTGTATTTTGATCACTCCTGAACGTCAGCCATTGAATCGGCATAGAAAGACATAGATTCAGAAAAATGGGTAAAAATGAGGAACCCTCGATAACTCATGAGAGTGGTTAAATTTGGAAGATAGGATCCAGTGGAAGAGATAACTCACCGGTGGTAATCCAACGCACCATATGAATTCTCAATCAGAGCTCGAATAAGGGAATTGGAGGAGCTCGAAGATCATTGGTCGTATGTTTCTCTCATGTACAATACAAAGGAAGAATACAAATGTTCAGACAATAAGACGTGACCCTGTTCGGATTAATAAACTAAAATAAAAGTACATTGTGTGCCCATTTAATGTAAACATCAAGTACTTGCCTCAACCGGCCCCCGATTTAGGCTGTCTATTTGGTCACCTACATGACTATGTACTCTTCCATTACACATCCATTACATGGTTATGCGTGGAAACTAGGTAAATGGCATGTAATCAATAGTACACAATATGTACTTAAAAAATTCCCCCATTTATCTTTTTTCCTCAAAACAACCGGAAATTTTGATCCATACCTGAAAATAAGATCCGAGTTCTTACAAATATTCTCATCCATTTCATTTACTGAACTCTTTATTTTAATATTATAGTCACATGATTTGTTTACCTATTTTCCATAGTCAAAACATATTCTTTTACCTCTATGAAATACACTTTGGTGATTCTTTCTCCTCTATTGACAAAAAGGGAACCAATTTTTTATTCCTCTATGGTCTCCATTACCTGAAATCTCAGAGAATACCATCTTTCTCTTCCTTGGTGATTTTGAGAGTTGATTTTGGTAAATGTTGTTAATAATGTTTTTTGAAAACATATTAGGCATCATCACAACATCTTACACTCTAATGATCATCTCACTTTACTGTTTATCACATTTAATATTAATCCACTTCCTTCTAGTTGCATCCACTTACTAAAAATTGAACCATAGTGTGAGCATTACTTTGCATAGAAGGAAACCCATAGTAAAGAAAAGAATCATGACACCATCCTTAATATAATATATCCTACATTATTTCTAGTATACTCATAGAAAATTTATATTTAAATCCTTCATAATGGTTTGTGAGGGTTTTGCGAATTACTAAATCATATCCCCTAGGAGTGTCAAACCTGGTGTGTAGTAAGGCATGTTGTCCTCTACCAGATTACCCCGAGTCAAACCCAAAACATCTTCTCGAAGTTGTTACCCCTAGGTACATCTATTTTTGAGCCACATTAACTTTTAGTATCCTGACATGAATGTATTTCTAGGAAAACACTCACTCTATCCTCTACCAAAATTCCAGGACATTTTCCTAAATGATTATGCATCCTTATACTTACCCTTAGAAACATCCCTAGAAATATATTTGGAAATATACCTAGGGATCTCACTAAAGTTTTATCATCCACATTCCAAAAGGTTATCTAAAATTTTCCTTTTATACCATTTATAGTGAATCATTCTTAACATACATAGATATTACATTATTTTAGATAAATATTTAGTACATTGAGAAAATAAAACCTCGATGACTGTAATAGATTAGAGTCTTTGGAAACACTAAAACAAATTCATATATCCTAGTGAATGATCATCAAAATCTCCTATAAATATCCCCACCATTATTACATATACCTAAAACATTTTTTTGTAACATGGAGAAAGGAAACATAAGAAAGGTCTGATCATAGATGCTTAGTAATGGTGAATAATGAATATGCATAAGCGTAACATGAATATAGGAGTATGATAACTTCATCATAGCATTTGAACACCACACAAAACAAATAATGATCCTGAACATCAGTTAAAAGATAAGACTTTGTCATTCCTAAAACATGAATTAAACAAAATTAAATATCAAGATCCATGATATCATCACTAAGGAATAAGACATAGGATTTGTGGCATACCTATAAGAATATACTCTTTTTTGTTAAGGCTACCCACCAAGAGCTTTATAACAAGTTAGTCTTGGGCTATGAACTGTGTACCTACATCAGTCTTGGGAAAATAACCCATGTACTTAATTTCATTTAATATTGCTCTACAACCCATGTACCTTCATTAGGTTTGGGCTAACGACCCATGTACCCACATTTTTTTAGGATTGGTCTACAACCCATGCACCTTATTTGAGGTTGGTCTAACAACCCATGTAACCTCATTTGATTAGGCTTGGGGTTCATCCCATATACCTTCTATGGTCTTGGGATAACAACTCATGTACCCTCATTCTTTTAGGCTTGGGAAACAACCCATGTACCTTCTCTGGGATTTTTCTAACTGCCCATGTACCCACATTCTTTTAGGCATGGGCTACAACCCATGTACCTTCTTTGGGGTTCTGCTACGAACTTGTGTACCCACATTCATTTAGGCACAGGCTACGACCCATGTGTATTCTTATTTTAGGGCTTAGGAAACAACACACATACCATATTTCTTTCTGGCTTAGGATACAACCCATATACACTCTTTCATTTTTGGCTTGGGCTTTTACCTGTATAGCCTCTTTCTTTTAGGACTGGGCTACAACCCAAAAACCCTATTTCTTTTTAGGATCAGGTTAAAACCCTTGTACCCATTGATCTTATATAAAAATTTTCATTACCCAATTAATTTTAGGGATATATAGTTCCCACCCATCTCATAGTAAAATCATTCACACATGTGCCAAAAGAGAATAAAACATTCATCATATCATAAACCATAAAAAAAGATATGTTTTATAAACATAAAAAAATATCCCATGAAATGAAATGGGTATAAATAAATTTTTATAATATCATAAACTATTAAAATTTATAGGCTTCATAATCACTTTATGAAATCATGACCCATAAAATAGAAACAGATTTTATAAACATTCAATCCGTGGAAGAGAAATAGGTTTCATGAAGACCATGACATTAAGCACAATCTATTCATAGAAAGGATATGAATAAATCATTTAGATCATTTCAAAAATTAATTTACTAACATCAAAAGATTTAATCTTAGATTTAAAGTAGTTTTGAAAAATATTTCAAGAAATTTCATGAGGAAAATATCTTTTCTTATTCAAAAAATTCATTTTAATACATAAAACCAATTAAAAATAATTTTCTTAGAAAATAGCATGAATATTAATAAAGAAGACATGAAATAATTTTTGAAACATTTTTCCTTGTAAATTACTTTTAAAAACAATTTCTTAATGATTATCCTGTTATAATTGAAAGGGAATCCTCAAAGGAATGACATCAGGTACATCTGTACATGTCATACATGGTAAAATGAACATTTATCTAGCATGGTAAAAAGGATAGAAGAATGTCTTGTTTGTAAATAAAAAATAATTTTCACTTGAAGTGTTTGGTAAAAGATAAAAATTATAAAATTTTATTTAAACATTTATTAAAATTTTATATTATTTTTAGAAAACATCGATTTCCGACCGAATAGAGTGTAATGTTGACATTTCATAAAAACACAATATTAACTATATTATGTAACAAAGAGTATAAAATGGTACCAATAAATAAAAAACACTAAAATAACAAAGGATAAGAAAAATCAGGGATATTCTTGAGATATGGATCCTAGTATTTCATCAAAATAATCATAAACATAAATAATCTCGAAAAACAATGAGATTTTCCTAATTAACTCTTATAACTTGGTAACTTGGAATAATACTATCCATGTAAAAAAGGAAATAAAATTAAGATTTAAATATAATTAAAATATTTATATTTATGATTATATATGTGAAATTGAAATATATACACCAAAAAAGAGGTTAGGTGCATAACAATACATGAGTCTCAATGACGGAAAATTTAGACAAAACTGCTTTACTAATTTGGTAACTCTTGAAACATAGACCCCATGAAATAACAATCATAAAATGGACAATTTAATAACCAAAAAAATTATTTTAAGATACATAATATAAAAACATGGTCAGTACATACACCACATGAAAGTAAAGAGTGGCGAACATAACATGTGTCTCACTGAAATTAAAAGTGAGATTAAATCCCCTTACCTTGTGTCTTGACTCTCTTCGTACTCATAAAATCTTCATGTATTATAAATATATGTATATTATAAATATTTTACCTAATAATATAATTATATTTATTACCATATATGGTATAATTATAACCTTATATTACACTCTTGTTAATGATCCTATGTCAATGATTCACTTCGGGTAATGTTTACTTTGTTCTTAGTATGTCTCTTAATTTGTTAAAGTGTTGGTCCATATAATTATGTCATGATTCCAAAATGTAAATATTGATATAAATACTAGGTATATCCATTATATTTATATTATAATAATTTTTATTATAATGGTGTACAATGTAGAATACAATGTTCATGGAGACGGTAAGCCATACGTACACGTGAATGTTATTTAGGTTTTATTATCGTATTTAATGAAAGTATCTAAATAATATATATATATATATATATATTTTTATTAAATTATAATTAATATTATATATATATATCATATAATTTCATTAATCCCAACCTTAATACATTCCATGTGGTGTGTGAACGAATCACATCGCTTTGAGGGGGCGACCGTCCACACTTCCTCAAGAGAGATTATCATATAAACAACAAATGGAAAGTATGAATATATGTGTTGTAAAAGGAATAAAGAACATTATAGACATAATAAATATAATATATTACATATATAATAGATTTTATATCACAAATTATACCGCGATAGGTGGTAAATGATAAATGGACAATCATCATTTTGTGAGACAGTAATTCACCAAACACATAAACATTATGTTTGATAACAATTAAATGGAGGTTTGTTTAAATTTAGGTTTAACCCTTTTTCATAAAAACATCCTAGTATATTTAGGATACTTTTTTTCACACCTGAGTGGGATAAAGATAGTGGATGGGTGGAGAATAAAATAAAGGAAATGAGCTTGAAAAAGACGTTACCTCTAAATTGGGGAAATCCTTTTTGTTTGTGCCAAAAGGTTTCATTGAGATATTTTCATACCAAAGAGAGGACTCAAGGTATTAGGTAGTATTTTTAGGAGGATAACTATTTCTATATTTGACGAACTTAATAGGTTTTATATGGGTGGGTAATGGTTATATATGGTGGCCTTTTATTGTGTAGGAGTTTGGGCATTCTTGTAAATATTTGAAGAGAGAATTCCACCCACATTTTTCATGTTGCATGTAGACCCAATAGTGGAAAAAGTTCTAGAAACATGATGATAGGTTAGATATATGGACATCAAATAGGGTTTGGACAACTTTCTACATTTTTCGGCTCTTAATGTTAAGGTTTAGTTCCTTTTTAGCTTCATTTTTCTCATAATCGATGTAATTAATTTTAAATACATTCACTAATCATTATGGTCAAAAAAAGTTGAAATTACTATAAATATTATATTATGATTATTATAAATATGGAATATATTTTTAAAAATTCTACCCACCTTATTGGATGGTGTTAATTTAAAATTAAACCCACTATCGGGGCGACAATGCTGGTTTTTAAAGAAGAAATGGGTCAAAATATTGCTACGTTTTTATATCCAATTTGACAGTGAAATTTATTCCAATGACCAATATTGGATTAAATGATAAAACTATTTTATAATTAAACTTTTATATAAAATTAAAATATATTTTTACCTTATAAATAATTTAAATTAAAAATCATTTTTGAATTAAAATCAGGCATTTTAACTATTCATCTAAAAATGAAGTTTCTCAGAAAAATCCCAAAACATAACCCTAGGATAATTCTAAAATTATAAATTTAAAAAATAGGTATCATTTTATTAAATTAAATATCTAAATTTCTTTAAAAATAATTTTATTATAGGGACATTAAAAACTGTTCATTCAAGAAAATAGTATTTTTAAACATAAGACTTTACCAGAAATCATACCTTTCATTACCAATATGTTTTATTTATATAAATTATTTTTAGGAAATATTTGAAAGTTAGTTATTACTATTCACATTTCTATGTTTAGAGGTTATGTTATAATTATTTAGTTAAATATATATATATATGATTAATAGAAACTCAGTGTTGTGTGCATCGTAAGCCAAGTCGGTGTTGCATGTAGCGCAAGTCATGTTGGTATTTTTTGTAACACAAGACAAGTCAAGATAGCATATGAAAAAAATTATATTATTTTCTGATATTTATAAATATATACTACTATTTTTAGTGCCACGTGAAATGAAAAATATCAAAAAGATAAATTAATTTGAAAAATAACAATTCACAAAAATGAAAGGAGTTACATTATACCCCCCAAAAAATGAATTTCACCCCTGAAATTCATTTGGGTTATCGAAGGTTTAATACTTTAATGTTTCAATAATATAAACCCACATCATAAAAATGAATACAGAAACGTCCCTTAAAATGAAATTTGGTTATCATAACAATTACCCAAAGTAACATTTAACTGGGTTTTCACATAGGAGAACATAGGATTGGAGTGAGGATTCATAGGGAGTGACTGAGGAAATCAATCAAAAACAAGTGAATAATTATATGAAAGATGAGGGCCTCAAATTCATAAATATTTAATGATTCCAGATTCCATTGGTTCAAAAGAATTTACAGTATTATGACAACATTTTTTTTATATTACTTGTCATAACGTTGGGTAGTTCATGATAAATTTGAAAAAACAAAATTCCATTCATGGGTTCTTCTATGAAAAATTTCTGATACATTCCTCACCTCATCTATTGAATATACATAAATTAACTTTTATGAATAAATCACAAAAATTAACCTTTAATCGATCTTAAGGTCCATAAAATAATTAAAGGTATAACATTCAACATGCATAGAAATAACACTACTAGTTCATCATAAATATTTACTCAATAAATATAATTATAAAATAATACGAATATTTCGTAGTCCTATGGTATGTGTGGAACCCTTATTATCATTCAGTCATGGGTTTGGGACCTGTGGCCTTGCTAAACATGATTAGTTGTCACCGACAAACATGATGTCCTTTTCAAAAACAATGTTAATATAATTTTCAAAATATATAAGATATGCATCCTTGAAATAATTTTAATCACTTATTGGCATTTTAACCATGTTTTTTAATACAAAATAAATGCACAAGTACTTCCTCTGAAGTTTAACTTTAACATTTCATAAATGGTAAACCTTACAACCCTTCTCATAGATGAAGATCCAAAACATTAGAAAGATATCCACATAATCATCTTAACATTGATTCCCCATTATAAGGAAAATTATGTCTTGGTAGTCACATTCCAAACATGTGAATACCCATATCATATAATCTATTGAAACATGGTAATAACCTGAATTATAATAAATACTTTTGGAAAACATGCACTCTTCCTTATTCCAATGTGTATTGGATTTATTCTTTAAATATAGAAATGTTATTTACTTCATCAGTGGTAGTATAAACCACCTATAAAAAAGTCCTTACTTAGTTACAAGGAAATCAATACTATCCACCATACTTATTAATATCCCATGTATCTTTAATTGTAAAATATTTTCTTAATGTTATGTACATATCAGGGGTCACCTTTCCTTAGTCAAAATATCACATTTTTATTGAATTACTTAATCATTCCAACATAAACTCGTAACCATTGAGAGAAAACACAAGTAAAACAATCCATGTATATTTCATCATTCGTAACAATGTAATCCAAATACATAAAAAAGTTTATTATTCCACTCCATCCGTATTCAATTAACAAGGGTAACTTATCCTATTAGACAATAATTCATTCCCTTCACATTTCATCTATAGTATCTACATCATCAAAAATGTAACCATTACATATACCACCTTTTGTATTTTCTTTTGAAACATTATTCTTGGGACAATTAGTTGCATCCTGACCATTTATTCCACACATAAAACATTTAACCTTCGATGAAGACATAGGGAGTCCAATATTTTCATCATTTTAATTAATCAAACTCTTCATTTTACCTCGTACTCACTTTCTTTGTTACAATATTTTCCATAGTCAAAACATTTACTTATTCCTCTAAGACATCCACTTTGGTGATGATTTCCGCACTCTTGACCCAAAGGGAGCCAAAGCATCTTTACTCTATGGTCTCCATTACTGGAAATCGTAGCAAACTCCTTATTTCTATAACTTGGTTAGTCCACGAGTTGGTTTAGGTATACTTTTTTAATCATGTTCAGTGAAAACAGATTTAGCATGATCATAATATCTTTCACTCTTATGATCATCCCACTTGACTTCTCAAAATGTTTTACATTAATCCAGTTCATTCTAGATACCGCCATTGACTAAAACCACAAGCATAGTGTGAGAATTAATTAAAATCGTTAGAAACCCATAATCAAGAAAAGAATCATGAAACCTTAATTAATATAAAACTTCCTAGATTATTCATATACAAATTATATTTAATGTCATGACCCGCCCTCGGGGCCCGTGCCGTGACTACCCCAAGCCCGCCTTCCATAGGCCAGGGGCTGGCGACTAGCACCAAGGCGTAAATCCCAACAACAAAAAAAGGGAAAGCATTTCCTTTGAAAAGTAAACAAGCACCACAGAGTAAGCAAGCGGAAAAGTAAACACTAAGTAAAAAAACTGTACAAGCTGTGCTGAAAGTAAAAGGGGCCGGAAATACAATCCCAACTTTAAAGTACAACTGAAAGGAAAAAAAGACACTGAAAGGAAAAGCCGCAGCGTCGAGCCGTCCTCTGGAAGTCCCACCTGAAGGGTGGGTACAGATAGCCTCCACTGCACCTCGGGTCCACCTGACCGCTCCGAGTACGTCCCGCCCAGTGGTCCACCTCCAGGTATCGTCCTGCTCCGCACGCCTCCACCACGATCAGCGTTGTCCGTCGTCTGCAACCAACACAACGCAGTGCGGGCATAGCCCGTGGAGGGGTGAGTATAACGATACTCAGTAGGGACCCCGAGACCCTCAAGGTCTCACTAAAACCAACAAAGATAACCACAAGAAGATCTCAACAGATAACCTCTATTTAGATATATGCCCATGCATATACCTAAGTTATCAAGTAACCCATCTCAATCATGAGGCAAACACAAGGTTAAAAGTCTCAGCTCAAACCAGGATTTTCATCATCGAAACCGTAACTGCTGAAGAGCTCCGTCTCTGGAGTGTACAGTGGTCCTGTCACAACTCCGAGGTACTGCCCACTAACTTAAGACTGCTGTAGTACACCACCTATCGAGTAATGCGGGCCAGCCGCTACCACCAAGCGCTCCCATGTGCCGCTACAACCAAGCGCACCACTGTCGTGGGTCTGCCGCTACAACCAAGCGCTCACATGTGCCGCTACAACCAAGCGCACCTCTGTCGTGGGTCTGCCGCTACAACCAAGCGCTCCCATGTGCCGCTACAACCAAGCGCACCTCTGTCGTGGGTCTGCCGCTACAACCAAGCGCTCCCATGTGCCGCTACAACCAAGCGCACCTCTGTCGTGGGTCTGCCGCTACAACCAAGCGCTCCCATGTGCCGCTACAACCAAGCGCACCTCTGTCGTGGGTCTTCTGCTACAACCAAGCGCTCCCATGTGCCGCTACAACCAAGCGCACCTCTGTCGTGGGTCTTCCGCTACAACCAAGCGCTATCATGTTCCGCTACAACCAAGCACACCTCTGTCGTGGGTCTGCCGCTACAACCAAGCGCTCCCATGTGCCGCTACAACCAAGCGCACCTCTGTCGTGGGTCTGCCGCTACAACCAAGCGCTCCCATGTGCGGCTACAACCAAGTGCACCTCTGTCGTGGGTCTGCCGCTACAACCAAGCGCTCCCATGTGCCGCTACAACCAAGCACACCTCTGTCACACACTGAGTCGTTCGATCAGCAGTCGTCGGGTCTCAGTCAGCTACACGGTCTCCGTGCTCCGCCCGCTCGTCTCCAGGAGGGTCCGCTCCACGAGCTACTGGTCGATACTCCAAGTATCACAAAGTCCTGCAAGGAAGTATCTCAAAGGACCACCTCGTCATAGGGGTCTCAACGCAACAGATGGCGCGTCAATCGGACGCCCGGTCTGTGAGTTATTAGCCTTTTCGTCCGTGGGGCCAGGTTGGTTTCGTGAGTGAACCAATCCGGCCGTAACTCAACTATACCTCGAACACTCACAGGGTATACTCATAGGGACCGTTTTTAAACGTGATCACCAATGCCGCTGACGGTTCGTCAAACGGATGTCTGGTCGGAGAGATATCAGCTTTTCCGTTCCAGGGGTCCGGTTGGATTTCAGGGCGATTCAACCTGGCCACTATCCATCTGCATCCAAAACTTGGGCGGAGGATGCCAAAAGTTCCGTCTCATCAAAAGGAACTCAACGCAACAGACGGCGCGTCAATCGGACGCCCAGTCTGAGAGTTATTGGCTTTTTCATCCCAGGGGACCGGTTGGTTTTTAAGGCAAAACCAACCAGACCGTACTCCAATTGCGTCCAAATCTCGGGCGGAGTGAGCCAAAAGATCCGTCTCACTAAGAGGAAACTAACAAAGCTGACGGCACGTCAATCGGACGTCCGTAACTCAAGATATGAGCGTTTCCGCTCCGAGGGCCCGGTTGGTTTCGTGTACGAACCAACCCGGCCAAACCCAATGTATTCTGAAACATTGAGTGCGATAAACTGAAACGACCGACTCGCTCCAAGGATTGTGTTGCCGCTGACGGCGAGTCGTTTGGAGGCCCGTAGCTCAAGATACGGCCATTTGAACGAAGTCCGTCCGAAGACGGGGGGGTCCGGGCCCGGGCCGACCCGGCCCGACCCCCCCCCCCCCCCCTCGATTGGCCCGGCCCGGCCCGGCCAGGGCCGGTCCGGGTCGGCCCGGCCGAGCGGCCGACGTGGGGGAAAGCCGCCGCCCCGCGTGACACCCCCGCGGCACCCGCGGGGTGTCGGCCAGACAGCCGCGGGGTGCCGCGGGACAACCCCGCGGCACCCGCGGGGTGTCGCCCTGGACACCCGTGGGGTGCCGCGTGACAACCCCGCGGCACCCGCGGGGTGCCGCCGCCTCCGGCCGCCGGCGACCCGCGCCACCACCGGCTTCCGCTGGCCGCCGGAGTCGCTCCGGTGGCCCGTTTTCCTTCCCGTCTGCGCCGTTGTTCCTCTTGGGTTCCGTTCTTTACTGCGGGATCATCAAACACCCGTTGCGACACGTTCCGTCGTCGCCCGCCAAATCCGCAAAACACAAAGAACGGCGGAGGGTTGCCGGGCCGTGTTCGTTTGACCTGCACCCTCCGCGTTAGATAAAAACAACGGGAGAAATTGTTCAACACATGAACCGACAATTTTAATAAAATAAAATTGTTCATTTGAAACCGGCTCTTAAGTTTTTAAAGAACGTTCACGGGAAAATAAAGAGGGGTATTCCAAAATTATAAAATCTCTACCTCGTTGATCGTCGCGCGCGGGCGTTCTTTGCGGAAAGGCTCGTCGCGGAAGAGGGGGATCGTCGCGTCGTCGCGGAAAGGCGTCGCGTCGTCGCGGAAGAGGATTCGTATACGAAGACGGAGGTTGTACAAGGTGGAACGGAGTCTCCCTTCCTTTGATGTGGAAAGAAGAACGAGGGATGGCGCATCGTCGTTCTTCGGAAAAAGGACGTGACGACGTTCTTCATCGGAGACCGATTCGTTCTTCACGTTCTTCGTCGTTGAAGAAGATGTTCTTCAAGCCTCCCAAATGCTCCCAACGTGACAAGACTCAAAAAAAAAAATAATCCCAAGTCTTATTTTATTAACACAAGATAAGAAATTGAATTTCAAAAGAAAATAAACGATCAATTAATCTCAAAGAATTAATTGTAACAAATTAACAGCCCAATAAAATGGGGCGTTTCTTAACCAGAAAAACGCACGGTTGACTTCTTTTAATAGGGGGGTGCGGGTGCGTTACTTAAGAAGAAAAAGAAACGGTGGGGCTCGTGCGGGCCCCACCTCACAAATATCCTACCAAGGGGGTAGGATATTCCTGGATAGCACCTTATCCGGTTCAACTCAGTTCAATCCGCCTTTAAGTGGCTTCAAGTGGCTTCAAGTGGCTTCCAAGCGGCTTAAGTGAAATAAAATAAAGTTGTCGCAAAATTATTTTATTTCTTAACTTTAAGCCTGAAAATTAAAAACCACACCCGAGCAAACGCAACTCCGGAAGAGGCATTTCTAAGAGAATACCGGCGCTGCGATTTAATCGGTGCCCTCAGAATTCGATTTCGGGCACCGGTTCAAAAGTTAGAAAGACCCGCTCGTCCGTTCACTGAACGTACCCGAGCCAAACTTCGGAAAATGATTCCGGGCACACCGGGCCTCGGAATCAGGCGCCGTCAGAAACTGCGTTCTTGTAAAATTCCAAAGAAAATTAAGAAAAAAAATTCCTTGAAATTTACGGGTCTTTACATTACTCCCACCACAGGGCTTTACGTCCCCGTAAAACTTCAACACAAACTAGGGATACAAAGGCGGTACTGAGCACGCATCTGAGCCTTCCGATCCATGTGCTCACTTGGACCTTCTCTATCGTGGCCCGGACCACCTTTGGTCCCACTAGAGCTGCTATGATTTCTTCCTTGCCGATAAGAGAAATCTGGTCTCATCCCCTGGATGAACCACGTTCTTCGCCTAATACGGTCAATCCCGACATGGATTATACTAATCCATACCAAGGATGACGTCGTAAGGCCTCGACGCTACTACCAAGAGATCCAACCATTACTCTTGCCTCCAAGGGTTGAGTCACACTATCGGCATCAGTGTGTGGTAATTGGGTCTCCTCCAGTAGATGTCTCACAAGTGAGGGTCAAGTCAACAGTCAAAACTGGAACCTCTTAGTAACAACACAAGAGAGGACAGGGAAGTAAATGCCACAAGAAAAGGTGTCTTTTATTACTACAGCTCAAGTACAAAGACACAAAGCATCTACAAACATACATCAACAAAACTAGAAGCAACATGAACAAAAGTCTCCAGGTCTGGAGCTAGTCCCGCTCCTGTCCATCTGCTCCCGGAGCCCCACGATCGTAGGCCTCAACTGCCTGAAGATGAGCTCTCCCATGTCCTCCTGTCCCCTGCGGTCGGGGTGGACCGCCTGGTGGTGATGGCGGCAGAGCCTCAAAGCGCCGCCCACCACCTGTTGCTCGGCCAGCTCCTCTGCCTCGTCCGCCTCCTCCCTGCGGACCGCCACGGTCGACCCTCTGCCTCTGCCTGGGTGGCCCCTCCACCGTCTGCTGCTCCTCGGTACGGCGGGTCGGGCAGTCACGAGCCATGTGGCCCTGCCCGCCGCACGAGTAGCATTGCCTGCCTCTCGGAAGGCTGGCTTCGCGCTGTGTGCTCCGCACTGCTGAGCCAGTGTCCCGAGGTCGTCTGCCGGAACCCTGAGTCATCCGTCGGTTACCTGCAGCCAAAGACTCCGCCACCTGCCGCCCTGCGGTAGGCCTCGCTGTAGACTCAGCCAGAAAGCTCTCGATCAGAAGGGCTCGCTCTAGCACTCCTGCCTGGGTCGGGATGCTGAGGGAGATCAGCGATGCCCTGATCTCGTGTCTCAATCCCTGCTCGAAGGTCCGGGCCCGGAAGAAGGGGTCCCGTACCATGTCTGTCGAGTAGCGAGAAAGGTCGGTGAACCTCGCCGCGTACTGGGCTACCGTCAAGCTGCCCTGCCGCAACTGAAGAAGATCCTGAATGCGCACCGCACGGAGGGTGGCCGGGACGAACTCTGAGTGGAAGAGGCTCTCGAAGTCCGTCCAGATGAGGGAGGCCTCATCGTGCACCTGGAGCATCAAGCTCCACCATCTGTCTGCTTCCGCGTGCAGAAGACTCGCTGCGAGGATCACCATGAGGTCTGCTGGTGTCCTCAATAATCTGAAAACCCGAAAAACTGCCTCCAGCCAGTCCTCGGCGGCCTGAGGGTCCGTCTCCCCACGGAACCTGGGTGGTCGCTGGCGCTGGAACTCATGCAGTGCACTAAGGCGACGTGCATCGTCAACGGCTGGGGCTGGTAGCATCGGTGCCTCGGCGGGTATAGGTACTGTCGGTGCCTCAGCTGTCATAGGGCCCTGTACCGAGTCCTCAACGCTCGGTGGGCTGTCATCACGCTCCACTCTCGGAATCCTAGCTGGCTGTCGTCGTGGGGCCATCCTGAAAGAAACAGGTGTGCCACGGTTAGGACAGTATACCTGGTGAGATGACACAAGTAATCACAAGGAAAACTTGAAACACACATGCAATCAATGTTTTCGTGAATTAAGTCGGAAATCAGAAGTCAGGGTCCTGGTGTACGGATACGTCGGCCGCCGCACCAACACTGGACTCCCTGGACTGATAACCACACCCAATACGCTAAACACTATTTCTTCACATAGAGGAAAGATCAGAGTCCCCGGTAGAACCGACCACCTCTGATACCAATTTGTCACGACCCGCCCTCGAGGCCCGTGTCGTGACTACCCCAAGCCCGCCTTCCATAGGCCAGGGGCTGGCGACTAGCACCAAGGCTTAAATCCCAACAACAAAAAAAGGGAAGGCATTGCCTTTGAAAAGTAAGCAAGCACCACAGAGTAAGCAAGCGGAAAAGTAAGCACTAAGTAAAAAAACTGTACAAGCTGTTCTGAAAGTAAAAGGGGCCGGAAATACAAGCCCAACAGTAAAGTACAACTGAAAGGAAAAAAAAGCCACTGAAAGGAAAAGCCACAGCGTCGAGCCATCCTCTGGAAGTCCCACATGAAGGGTGGGTACAGATAGCCTCCACTGCACCTCGGGTCCACCTGACCGCTCCGAGTACGTCCCGCCCAGTGTTCCACCTCCAGGTACCGTCCTGCTCCGCACGCCTCCACCACGATCAGCGTTGTCCGCCGTTTGCAACCAACACAACGCAGTGCGGGCATAGCCCGTGCAGGGGTGAGTATAACGATACTCAGTAAGGACCCCGAGACCCTCAAGGTCTCACTAAAACCAACAAAGATAACCACAAGAAGATCTCAACAGATAACCTCTATTTAGATATATGCCCATACATATACCTAAGTTATCAAGTAACCCATCTCATCATGAGGCAAACACAAGGTCAAAAGTCTCAGCTCAAACCAGGATTTTCATCATCGAAACCGTAACTGCTGAAGAGCTCCGTCTCTGCAGTGTACAGTGGTCCTGTCACAACTCCGAGGTACTGCCCACTAACTTAAGACTGCTGTAGTACACCACATATCGAGTAATGCGGGCCAGCCGCTACCACCAAGCGCTCCCATGTGCCGCTACAACCAAGCGCACCACTGTCGTGGGTCTGCCGCTACAACCAAGCGCTCACATGTGCCGCTACAACCAAGCGCACCTCTGTCGTGGGTCTGCCGCTACAACCAAGCGCTCCCATGTGCCGCTACAACGAAGCGCACCGCTGTCTTGGGTCTGCCGCTACAACCAAGCGCTCCCATGTGCCGCTACAACCAAGCGCACCTCTGTCGTGGGTCTGCCGCTACAACCAAGCGCTCCCATGTGCCGCTACAACCAAGCGCACCTCTGTCGTGGGTCTGCCGCTACAACCAAGCGCTCCCATGTGCCGCTACAACCAAGAGCACCTCTGTCACACACCGAGTCATTCGATCAGCAGTCGTCGGGTCTCAGTCAGCTACACGGTCTCCGTGCTCCGCCCGCTCGTCTCCGGGAGGGTCCGCTCCCCGAGCTACTGGTCGATACTCCAAGTATCACAAAGTCCCGCAAGGAAGTATCTCGAAGGACCACCTAGTCATAGGGGTCTCAACGCAACAGACGGCGCGTCAATCGGACGCCCGGTCTGTGAGTTATTAGCCTTTTCGTCCGAGGGGCCCGGTTGGTTTCGTGAGCGAACCAATCCGGCCGTAACTCAACTATACCCCAAACACTCACAGGGTATACTCATAGAGACCGTTTTTAAACGTGATCACCAATGCCGCTGACGGTTCTTCAAACGGATGTCTGGTCGGAAAGATATCAGCTTTTCCGTTCCAGGGGTCCGGTTGGATTTCAGTGCGATCCAACCCGGCCACTATCCATCTGCATACAAAACTCGGGCGGAGGATGCCAAAAGTTCCGTCTCATCAAGAGGAACTCAACGCAACAGACGGCGCGTCAATCGGACGCCCGGTCTGAGAGTTATTGGCTTTTTCGTCCCAGGGGCCTGGTTGGTTTTTAAGGCAAAACCAACCCGACCGTACTCCACTTGCGTCCAAACCTCAAGCGGAGTGAGCCAAAAGATCCGTCTCACTAAGAGGAAACTAACAAAGCTGACGGCACGTCAATCGGACGTCCGTAGCTCAAGATATGAGTGTTTCCGCTCCGAGGGCCCGGTTGGTTTCGTGTACGAACCAACCCGGCCAAACCCAAAGTATTCCGAAACTTTGAGTGCGATAAACTGAAACGACCGACTCGCTCCAAGGATTGCGTTGCCGCTGACTGCGAGTCGTTTGGAGGCCCGTAGCTCAAGATACGGTCATTTGAACGAAGTCCGTCCGAAGACGGGGGGGTCCGGGCCCGGGCCGACCCGGCCCGACCCCCCCTGGTTGGCCCGAACCGGGTCGGGTCCGACTCGGTTGGCCCGGCCGAGCGGCCGAGCGGCCGACGCGGGGGAAAGCTGCCGCCCCGCGTGACACCCCCGCGGCACCCGCGGGGTGTCGGCCAGACACCCGCGGGGTGCCGCGGGACAACCCCGCGGCACCCGCGGGGTGTCGCCCTGGACACCTGCAGGGTGCCGCGTGACAACCCCGCGGCACCCGCGGGGTGTCGCCCTGGACACCCGCGGAGTGTCGCGCTGGACACCCGCGGGGTGCCGCGTGACAACCCCGCGGCACCCGCTGGGTGTCGCGCTGGACACCCGCGGGGTGTCGCGGGGGACACCCGCGGGGTGCCGCGTGACAACCCCGCGGCACCCGCTGGGTGTCGCGCTGGACACCCGCGGGGTGTCGCGCTGGACACCCGCGGGGTGCCGCCGCCTCCGGCCGCCGGCGCCGCCGCTCCGGCGACCCGCGCCACCACCGGCTTCCGCGGGCCGCCGGAGTCGCTCCGGTGGCCCGTTTTCCTTCCCGTCTGCGTCGTTGTTCCTCCCGGGTTCCGTTCTTTACTGCGGGATCATCAAACACCCGTTGCGACACGTTCCGTCGTCGCCCGCCAAATCCGCAAAACATGAAGAACGGCAGAGGGTTGTCGGGCCGTGTTCGTTTGACCCGCACCCTCCGCGTTAGATAAAAACAACGTGAGAAATTGTTCAACACATGAACCGACAATTTTAATAAAATAAAATTGTTCATTTGAAACCGGCTCTTAAGTTTTTAAAGAACGTTCACGGGAAAATAAAGAGGGGTATTCCAAAATTATAAAATCTCTACCTCGTTGATCATCGCGCGCGGGCGTTCTTTGCGGAAAGGCTCGTCGCGGAAGAGGGGGATCGTCGCGTCGTCGCGGAAAGGCGTCGCGTCGTCGCGGAAGAGGATTCATAGACGAAGACGGAGGTTGTCTGAGGTGGAACGGCGTCTCCCTTCCTTTGATGTGGAAAGAAGAACGAGGGATGGCGCGTCGTCGTTCTTCGAAAAAAGGACGTGACGACGTTCTTCGTCGGAGACTGATTCGTTCTTCACGTTCTTCGTCGTTGAAGAAGATGTTCTTCAAGCCTCCCAAATGCTCCCAACGTGACAAGACTCAAAAAAAATAAAATAAGCCCAAGTCTTATTTTATTAACACAAGATAAGAAATTGAATTTCAAAAGAAAATAAACGATCAATTAATCTCAAAGAATTAATTGTAACAAATTAACAGCCCAATCAAATGGGGCGTTTCTTAACCAGAAAAACGCACGGTTGACTTCTTTTAATAGGGGGGGGGGGTGCGGGTGCGTTACTTAAGAAGAAAAAGAAACGGTGGGGCTCGTGTGGGCCCCACCTCACAAATATCCTACCAAGGGGGTAGGATATTCCTGGATAGCACCTTATCCAGTTCAACTCAGTTCAAGCCGCCTTTAAGTGGCTTCAAGTGGCTTCCAAGCGGCTTAAGTGAAATAAAATAAAGTTGTCGCAAAATTATTTTATTTCTTAACTTTAAGCCCGAAAATTAAAAACCACACCCGAGCAAACGCAACTCCGGAAGAGGCGTTTCTAAGCGAATACCGGCGCTGAGATTTAATCGGTGCCCTCAGAATTCGATTCTGGGCACCGGTTCAAAAGATAGAAAAACCCGCTCGTCCGTTCACTGAACGTACCCGAGCCAAACTTCGGAAAATGATTCCGGGCACACCAGGCTTCGGAATCAGGCGCCGTCAGAAACTGCGTTCTTGTAAAATTCCAAAGAAAATTAAGAAAAAAATTTCCTTGAAATTTACGGGTCTTTACATTTAAACCATTCGTAATGATTTTTAAAGAATTTTTGAACTCCCAAATCATATCCCTAAAGAGTGTAAAACTAGGTGTGCAGCAAGGTACATTGCGGTGTAACAGATTAACCCATGTCACGCCCAAAAAATCTTGTTGGAGTAATAACCTCTAGGTACATATATTCCAGAGCCACATCCACTTGTAGTATACATATATAGATTTATTTCTAGTTAACCACTCACTATATTCTTTTCCAAAATTTTAGTACATTTTCATAAATGTTATCTAATCATTATACATATCCTTAGATAAATCCCTAGAAATATATTTAAAAATATAACTAGGGATCTTGATAATGTTTTCTCATCCTAGTATCCAAAGGATAACTAAAATTTTCCTTTGATACCAACTACAACAACACATGATTAACATAAATGGATATTGCATCATTTTAAATGAATATTTAGTACATTTCAAAAATACATGACTGAGGACCATAATTTTTTAGTGTCTTTGAGAACATTTAATCAAAATATTCTATCATGGGTAATTATATTCATCATCTCCCACAAATATCTCCACCTTTAGTACTTCTACCTAAAACCATTCTGTATAACATGTAGAAATTAATCATAAGGACGGAAGTGATATCAGATGCTCAGTAAGGGTAAATAATGAAAATTCATAAGAATAACATGAATATAAGGGTATGATAACATGATCATAACATTAGAAAATCATAACATTCATAAAAAATATCAGTAACATGAGTTATGGGATAAGCCTTAGTAGTTCATACAACATGAATCATACAAAATTAAATATCATGATCCATGAAATTGTAATTAAGTAATAATACATAGGATTTGTGGAATACATATAAGAATAGAAACTTTTATGTCAAGGATTCCCACCATGACCTTTATAACATGTTAGTCATGGGCTACAATCCTTGTACCTACATTGGAATTGGGATAACAACTCATGTATCAACTTTCATTTAGGCTTGGACAATAACCCATGTACTTTCTTCTGGTTTGGGATAACAATCCATGTACCCACATTCATTTAGTATTGATCTACAACCCATGTACCTTATTTGGGCTTGGCTTGGCAACCAGTGTACTCACATTCTTTTAGACATGGGATAAACCCATGTACCATCTTGAGACATGGGCTAACAACCTATATACGTACATTCTATTATCTATGGGAAAAAACCCATGTTCCTTCTTTGGGATTTGGCTAACAACCTGTGTATGATATATCTTTTAGGCTTGGGATAGAACCCATTTACCTTCTTCGAACATGGGTTAACAACCCATGTACCCACATTCTTTTAGTCTTGGGCTATGACCCATGTACCTTATTATTTTTGGGCTTTATAAACAACCCATATACCCTCTTTCTTTTCAGGATTGGGCTACAACCCATTTACCCTCTTTCATTTTGCAATTGGGAATCAACCCTTATACCATCTTTATTTTAGGATTGGGTTAAAACTCATAAACCATCATTATTTTTAGGATTGGTCCACAACCTAGGTACCCTTTAAGCTTATATAAAACTTTTCACTACCCAATACATTGGAGGGATATATAGGTCCCGCCCATCACATATTAATATCATTCACACATGTGATACAAGATAATAAAACATGCATCCTATCATAAACCCTAAAAGAGACTGGTTTTATAAGAATAAAATAATAACCCATGAAATGAAATGGTTGTTATCAAAATTTCATCACATCATAACCTGTGAAAAGATATTGGTTTCAAAATAACATTATGAAATTAGAACCCATGAAGGAGAAATGGAATTAATAAACTTCCAACCTGTGGAATAGAAATGAGTTTCATAAGGACCATATCATTAAAAATAACCCATACATAGCAAGGATAAGAGTGGATCAGTTAGATCATTTAAAAAATTTCATTAGTAACATAAATGGTTTTCATCTTATATAGAAAGTAGTTTTGAAATATATTTCAAGATGTCTCTTGAGTAAAATATTCGTTCTTCTTTGAAAAAGTCATTTTAATACTAAAACCCATTTAAACCCCATTTTTATAGAAAATTCCTTGAAAATGTATAAATATGACTTGAAATAATTTCTAAATCCTTTTTCCTTGGAAATTAGTTTTATAAAAAAATATCATAATGATTAAAATTTTGAAATTTCAAAGTAATCCTCCATGTAATGATGGCAGGTCAGTCTATACATATCAGACGATGTAAAAAAGAACATCCCACATGCAAGATATAAATGTATGAAGGAATATCTTTTTTAGAAATAAAAAAAGAATATTCCATTTAAGATTTTGGGAAATGAAAAATGGGTAAAATTTTATTTAAATCTTTATGAAAATTGTATAATATTTTTGGAAACCCTTTTTATAAAACATTGATTTCTGACCGAAGGGTGGGTAATGTCAGGATTTCATAAACACACTTTCATAACAATCGTATTTACCAAAAAATAATAAATGGTACCAATAAGTTAATATATCATAACATAATAGTGGATAAGGAAAATAATGCTTCTTCTTGAGGCATGGATCATTATATTTCATCAAAGGAAGCATAAACACAAAAATTCTCAAAAAACAATGACATAGTCTCAATATAATCTTAAAACTTGCTAGCTCAGGATCATACTATTTGTATAAGAGAATTAAATTACAAGAAATTTTTTATATAATAAAAATTATGATATTCATGATAATATATGTTAAATGGAAGTGTATAATCCTCAAAAAAAGAGAGTTTAGGTGCATAAAAAATCATGAGTCTCAAAGAAGGAAAATTGAGACTAAACTATTTTAGTGATTTGGTAGATTTTAAAACATAAACCCCATGAAAAAAGAATAATAAAATGGAAATGAGAGGTAACAAAAAATTTTGTATAAGGTAAATATTATACAATCCTGGGATGTACATACACCACAAAAAAGGATTTAGTGGCTAACATAACAAGTATCTCACATAAATTAAAAGTGAGATGAAATCCTTGTAGCACGTGTCTTGACTCTCTTCATACTCATACAAGTTTTTTGTATAAAAAATATAAGATAAATATAAATCTTTTAATGAATCATATTCTTATATCTATTAACATATTTTTATTAATTATGACCTTATATTGCACTCTTGTTAATGATCCTATGTTAATGTTTCATTTCGAGTAATATTCTATTGGTTATTCGCATGCTTCTTAATTTGTTATAGAATTGGTAGTTATACATATATCATGATTCTAGATTGTAAATAATGATATAATTACCAGATATATCCCTTATATTTATATTAAAATAATTTTTATCATAATGGGGTACAAGGTATAATACACCGTTCATGGAGATGGTAAGTCGTATGTACGCGTGAATGTTTTTTCTTTTTTTATTATCGTATTGAAAGAAAGTATGTAAATGACACACACACACACACATATATATATATATCATTATTCCAATAGTATTAATATTTTATTAATATCATATATGTTAATTAAACCATCCTTAATACATTCTATGTGGTGTGTGAATGAATCACATCGCTTTGAGGGGGCGGTACTCGACATTTCCTCGAAAGAGATTATCGTATTAACACCAAATGGAATGTTAAGAGATGTGTATTGTAAAATAAATAAATAATATTAATTAAATTATATATATATATATAATATTACCTATATAAAATAGTTTCTATCACAATGTTTACCATGATAGGTGGTAAATTAAAGGTGGACAATCATCATTTCATGAGGTTATATTTCGCTATACACAGAAACAATATCTTCGATATCAATAAAATGGAGGTGTCTATATGTGTAGGTAGAACTATATTTAATATAAAAATCCTGTTATATGTTGGATACTATTTTTTTTCAAATATTACTATAATAAAGAGAGTATATGGGGAGAATAGGGAAGATAAAGGAAATAATCTCGAAAAAAGACATTACATAAAAACCGGGTAACTCCTTTTAGTTTGTGCCAAAAGGTTTCCTTGAGAGGGTTCCTTAAAAAAATGATGATTAAAGGTATAAGGGAGGATATTTTTGAGTCTAATAGGTTAGATATTAGATGATCATAAGTGTTTTTAGAGGTTTTATGGATTGGTAGAGATGGTGACCTTTTATAGTGGAGGAGGAGTGACAGTCTTATAAAAATTTGAAGAGAGAATTCCACCAATGTTTTTTATGATGAAAGTGTATAAGATATAAAACAAAGTCTATAAAATTAATTATACACTATAATTATGTACATAAAATAAGTTTTGAATATGTTTCTAGGTCATTTGGGATCTTAATGTAAAGGATTAGAACTTTATTAGCCTAATTTCACTCTTAAACGATGTAATTAATTTTAATCACATTCACTAATAATATTATTAAAAACAATTTAACTTTATTAAATAGTATAAAATATTATGATTTGGAATGTACAATCCATGTTTCAAAATTATAACCAAAAAATTAGTAGAAATTAATTTAAAAATAATCCCACTGTCGGGATGACATAGTGGGTTTTTAAGTAAAAATGATTCAAAATATTGTCAAGTTTTTATGTCCAATTTGAATGTGGTAATGGTTCCAATGAACATAATTGTATTAAATTATTATAATATTAACTAATAAAACTTTTAAATAAAATAAAAATATATTTTAAACTTATAAATAAACTAAATCTAAAGGCAGTTTTGAATTAAAATCTAGTATTTTCACTATTCATTTAAAAATAAAGTCTCTCAAAAAATCACAAACATTAATCCATGGATAATTTAAACATTATAAATTATAAAATTAAGTTTATTTTAACCAATTAAATTTCTAAATGTGTCTAAATTTAATTTTATTAGAAGGACATTAAAAGTGGTTCATTTGAGAAAATGGTATTTTTAAACATAGAAGGACTTTACCAGAAAACATTTCTTTCATTATTAATATGTTTTATTTATATAAAAAAATAGAATTATTTAAAAGGTAGTTATTAATATACATTTAAATATTTATAATGGTTATGTTATAATTATTTAATTAATTATATATGTGTGTGTGTGTGTGTCTATATATATAAATATGTCTCATAGAAACTGAGTGTTGTGTGCATCGTACACCAAGTCAGTCTTGCGTGTAGTGCAAGCCATGTTAGAATTATTTGTAGCACAAGAAACATAATTATTGAGTGTGAAATGAGTGTTTGAATTATTATTTTTAATATATATAATTATTAATATATTACTATTTATAGAGACACGTGAAATAAAAATTATTGAAAATATAAATCAATTCAAAAACAAATAATTCACAAAATATTAGTGTGTTACAATGATCATTTGCATGAAGGGTTCACACACCCCAGTGCATCTCTAGGGGGTTCTCTAGATCTCTTTTTAAAAAGTACAAATGGGTCAATGTAGCTATACATGATTATCATGAACTCAAAAAGATCACATTAATTAATAATTATCATATTTCCAGGATTGATGACTTGTTCAATTACATGGAGGGGATAAATAACTCTCAAAGGTGGATCTTCATTCTAGATATCATAAGATTAAGGTAACAAAGGAATATATTCAGAAGACTGCCTCACATACATGGTATGGGCATTACGAGTTTCTGGTGAAGCCATTAAGAATTACTAATTCCCCTTCAATGTTTTTCTATTTGATGAATAGAGTCTTTATACATTACCTTTACAAAATTGTTGTAGTTTTTATCTTTAATATTCTCATGTACTGCAAGAGAAAGGAAGAACATGAATAGCATCTAAGGCTTTTTTTGGAGACTCTAAGGATGGATGTGTTGTATCCCATGTTCAACAGGTGTGACTTTTGTTTGTAGTAAGTCACATTCATGGGACATGTGATCACAAGTGAGGGAATTTCTGTGGACCCTTAAAAAATAGCAACTAAATAATTCCCAAGACCCTCTTGTGTCACATAAATCCATTGTTTTATTGGATATCAGGGTACTACCAACATTTTTTGAGAAATTTATCAATATTTTCAAGGCCTCTAACAATGTTATCAAGGAAATGGTTAAAGTATGTCTGAAAAATAAATGTAAAGAATGATTAAAGGAGCTAAAGAGATGGATATCCCTGCACTTGTACACACATTACGGAAGAGTGAAGAATGTTTTGTGATATACAGCGATTTATCGATGAAATTCTAGGGCTGTTTATTAATTTAAAATGATAATGTTTTAGTATACACCTCACAATAGTTGAAGATCAATGAGCCTAACTACACGACACATGATCTAGAGCTAGTAGCTAAGATTTTTACATAGAAAAAATGGCAGCACTACCTCTATGGAGAGAAATTTGATATATATACTGATCATAATAGCCTAAAGAAAATATTCACACAATATTAGATCAACATGAATCAAAGAAGATGGTTAGAGATAATCAATGAATATTATCTCTCTATTCACTATCATCTGGGGAAGGTGAACAAGGTAGCTGATGCTCATACCAGAAAAGAACATGATACTCTATCCATGTTATTCATTAAGAAAGATCCAATATTATCGGATATGAAAAGGATGGATTTATAAATCATAATTTTAGGGAATACATCATACCTTTACTAAATGATTGTCCAACCATATATCTGATAGAGGATTAAGGATGAAAAAATGGGTTATCCAAAGTTACAAAAGAAGGTGAATACAGTAACAGAAGGAATGATAGAAGAGTTCTTTATCGATGAAAATAGTGTGATTCTGTTTCGAATAAGGATTTGTGTGCCTTAGTCACCTAGGATAAAGATGTATATATTGTATAAGGAACATATATCAACTATCTATATCCATCTTAGGAGTCCCAAGATGCACCGTGATCTCTAATAATACTTCTAGTGGGACAACATAATTAATGAGATTGTAGAGTTTATCTCAAGTTGCATAATATGTCAGCAAGTTAATAAAGAGATACATAAGTCAAAATGGATGATCAAACCATTACCAAAACCCATGTGAAAATTGGAGAATATACCAATGGGATTTGTCATGGGTCTTCAGAATACATCCATAGGAAACAATGCTATATGGGTTGTGGGGGACTGACTCACCAAAACTACCCAATTTATCACTATTTAGGATGTTCTATCACATGAGAAACATCCAATGATATATATGAAGGAAGTGGTGAGAATACATGGGGTTCCACTCTTGATATTCTCTGATCATGATCCCAGGTTCACATCTAAATTCTAGAGGAGTCTTCAACATGATCTGAGTACAAAATTGAATTTCAGCATGACCTAAAACCCCCAAACTAATGGCCAATCAGAAATGAAAATTTATACACTTGAATATATGCTAAGTGGATATTCATTAGAATTTAAAATTTTATTGGTTCAACATCTCCCATTGGTAGAGTTCCCATACAATAATAGATTCCACAAGAGAATTATGATGGATCCATATGAAGCTCTGTATGGGAAGTGATGGTGAACTCCAACATGTTGGGGTGAAGCTAGAAAAATAAATCTACATGGACCTGATCTTATACAAAATATGATGGAGAAGATTACATTAATCCATAAACATATAAAATATTCTCAAACTTATCAAAACAACTCTGTTGATAACCATCTAAAGGACTTGGAGTTCGACGTTGGAGATAATGTCTTCATTCGAATATCCCCATGGAAGAGAGTCATGTGGTTTGGAAAGAAAGGGAAGCTAAGACCTAGGTACATTGGACCTTCTTAGATCCTTTATCACAAAAGAGTTTAAGAATATTGTCTTTCATATCCACTAAATATGGCTCATGTTTAGGATGTATTTCATGTATCACTCATGCAGAAGTGCATAACAAATCTCTCACATGTACTAAATTCAGTGGTGGTACAACTAAATGATGATCTCACTTATGAGGAGCAGCTAGTAATAATTCTGGACAGAAAAGATAAGTTTCTTGGAAAAAATATTCCCCACCTTGTCAATGTGTGGTGGAGGAACCATAAAAATGAAAAAGATAATTGGGAACAATTGGAGGCGATGAAGGATAAGTAACCTCACATGTTTATGAAAAATTAAATTTCGATGGAGAAATTTGAAAAGAGGGAAAGAATGTATCAACCCATCATTTTATCAATGGAATTTGTCCTTTATTATATTAATTTCATATTGTATAAATAAAATAAAATTACTTATAGACCACAATAAAATCATTATGAATGAATAATTAAAGAAAAAATAAGTGTTTCTAGGAGTTAAGGAACCAATACCGATGAAATAGTAACTTAACCATAGGAATATTAATATGAAAAATATAAATAGTAAATCCTATAAATGACTAGTGACCTCACCAATGAAAGTATAAATAAAATTTAAGTATCTTATAAGAGGAAATATTTTAAAATTATATCATTTCTATATAAATAAATGTTTTAAAAATTATTAATTATGTGATGGTATTTTTATAAGATGGAAAATTTTTAATTACAACTTTATAAGAAAATTTATTTTCATAGAATATATTAAAAAATTAATATTTTTAAGACTTATGATTATAAGATAATTTTATGATACTTTAAGTATGTTTTCATCTTGTTATATCATCGGTTACAATTTTACAATCTATATTTTCCATTTAAATGATGATTTTGATTTAAACCTAAATTACTCATATTCAAAAAATTATTTTCATAAAATGGAGTTAATTTTCAGATTCTACATGTTGAAAAAGGGTTGGAGTTATTTTTTTGGGATTTTTTTTAAAATATAAGAATTTTTTGTGAATAGAAAAATATGTTAATTTATGATAAATGCTAAATACAAGAATTCTTTGATTAATATTAGATGTAATGCTAATGTAAGCACATAATCTCGAACCATATTTCATTATTATATTAAATTTATGAATAATTCTCTAACTATTAATATTGGAGATCCAATATAACACACTAATGAATAAAATATTAATAAAACACCCCTTCCCTCCACTATAAATACCACCCTCACCCCCTTTTCTCCTAAAACCTCTCAAGCCTTGATCATTACCTATGTTTTTTTTCAATACTATTATTTAGCACCACCCTCACCTCCATGATATCTTAGTCTCATAAATAGAGCAAAACCCTTTCCCTAAGTAGGTTCTCAAGGATGAGTAAATTATGAGGTTAAATCATCTTCCCCTTTCATTTAATTTTTCTTCCTTTTGTTATTTCTTCCTCACCTCCCTTTATTTGAATGGAATGATAAACTCCATTTCCATACATATACTAAACTTATATAATATTATTGTACGATCTGTCATTAAACTCCTCCCACTCTCTCTCTTTTATTCTAAAAATGAAATCATCACCCATGATGTGTCAATTTACCGACATTGGGGGCGATGCACTTTTATTTTCATTTAATTACATGAAGGAAGCTAATAAAACCATTAAATTTCTGAAATAGATGCATGAACTTCCATTCAAGTATATATTTTTATCAATAATGAAACCTAAGAAAATGAACATCCCAAAATGATTAAATTAATCTATATAACTCATCCAAAGAACCATAAAATAACTTGATAAAACCATAATGAATCATTTTCATA
The DNA here is from genome assembly GCA_963277665.1 of Viscum album. Taxonomy (NCBI): domain Eukaryota; kingdom Viridiplantae; phylum Streptophyta; class Magnoliopsida; order Santalales; family Viscaceae; genus Viscum; species Viscum album. Next base: position 407,526,810 of record OY728134.1, on the reverse strand, counting down.
TATAAAAGGTTATGGATATGTTAATTAATGAGTTTATGGTGACTATAAAGTATATTAATGAACATAAATCATTCAAGCATAGGGTAAGTGTAATTCTCAAACCTAACTCCCATTCTTGGGGTTTTCACTTTTTCAAACCATTTTTATTATGGATATTCCTTCAAAATCATTTCTTCATCATTATCTTACCTTTTCTGAGATATACACATTTTTTACACTAGATTGTGAAAAACAAAATGTTTTCTAATAGAATACTTGTTTCAAATTAATAAAACTATTACTTCTTGAGATAGTTTAATCTTTAATAAAGAATAATTATGATTATATCATGTATATTATTCACTATTTAATTTGAGAACCCATTTTTTATGAATGTATACCTTCTGAAATGAGACCCATTCCTTTCCAAGGTTTATTTCATGTCCATGATTGATATACATTATATGTGGCATGCATAATGTTGTGAATGTTATGATGTGATAGGTGCGACCAAATTATATAGTGCTCCAATGCATTGGGTAATATGGTGAATCTCATTAGTTAATGTGCAAAATCCATAAACGTGATTCTATATTTTTTCACAACTATGTGGGGTAGTTAACCACTAAGACATGATGTTTCATTTTTTATGGATTGCCACATTTTTTGCCTTTATCTAATGTGTCCTCTCATGATTATGATGATGTTTTTATGATTTAACTCACCCAATGTTATAGTATTTCATGTTTTATCTATTCTATTTTTGGAATTTTAGGTCACCACTTTTTATGTATATCCTCAGGTGAGTAATTTTACTAAATAGAATTAAAGGTCCAATAAGAACCTAGATAAGAAGGAATTAAAGAAATGTTTAGGTTTTTTTGTTGTAAATGTTTTGTATGGTCCTAGTTTTCCCAAGGAACTAAATCTTTTGATCCTGTTCATATAATTATTTTATGATGTTTATCTTTAAAATTATGTAATAATAAAGTATGAAGCATTTGGGTCACAATAGGTTGTCAGTTACTCTTAACGATCTAGATGTTAACTTGGTTGATTGTGTTGTTGGCACATTCATAGAATACTCAATTAATATTATTATAATAAATGGAGATAATGATGTATTTCCTTTACTATTTTTTAAAATGAAATGATTTAATAGTTGAAAAAATGTTCTAAATTGTGGTATGGTATTACAGATGGACAAAACCATGTGGAAACATAAGGCCACATCCAGAGAATCCTGTGGATCAACAATGAAATCAAAACAACCATTGCACATGATCCTCAGACCAATTGGTGAGCACTCCTTAAGTGCATCCAGGAGACCCAGCATCAAATCTATCCAAAGGAAAATTTCTGGGTTACTGTAGTAGTACTGTAGCAGGAACTGTGCGATACAATAGTAGGTATTGTAGTGGGTGTTGTAGTAGGCACTGTTTGGCACTATATAAGCCGGGAATATTCCCCCGTTTGGGCCATCAGGTCACCAATTTGGTCCCCGAGTCCTTTAAGGCCTTCGTTCCACCAAGGAATTTGGGTCAGTAAGGCCTTCAGGCTACCTCAAGGCCTTTGGGCCACCTTATGTGCAGATGTAAACCCGACAACATACAGGGAACAAGTTTCAGAAGTAGGATGAGAAAGGAGATTTCATCATAGAAGAAGCTAAAAAGATTATAGGAATGAGTGGGTATGGCACCTTACATTAGGAAAAACCTATACATGCATGGTAAAGCCTAACCGAATATCCATTTGAAGGTGGAGAGATGATTTCATGATAAAGATGTTGGGGATGACTAGTTCCAAGTAGTTAGTCTGGGTTTTATGTATTGTTTTAAGCCTACTGGCATTGAATTATTCTAAGGCCTATGGGTCAAGTAATACTTACCCCTATGGGCCTTGTAAGGATTCAACCTCACCCCTTGAAAGGTGGATTATCAAAAATCATTGAAACAAATGTAGGCCTTCTGGAAATTGGAGGAATAGAACCATTCGAGAGCACCAACCCCCAACAAATTCCACTAAAAATTTTATTAACATCACATATTCATGTGAATAAAAAAATCAATTTTTGAAATATATCCTACATTGTGTATGAAGAAGAAATACATGGTGTGGAAATAACAGACACAATTGGTCTCAAGATTATAATTGAAATTTTCAATTCTGAATGGCTAAGAGACTAATTTTTTAATTCATACATGAGGTATAGTTTCAAAAAAAATTATTTCCAATAAATAATCTACTAATTTCATTAATTTTAATAATTTTTCATATTTTCTTTATTATTATATATTAATGAAATATACTGGGAAAACCCTAGAAAATTTGAAATCACTATTCATGTTTTAATATTTACACTAGAAGTTCATTTGAAAATGGAAGAAAATGAAAAAAATTAAACTATGAATGATGTTTCCAAATAAAATAACTAATGACAGACTCTTAATGAATCATAAAATTTAGGGATAAAACTCCAAAATATAATCATTTAAAATAATTTTTTCGGTATTTCTTTACTTATGTGTTTTTTTAAGTACTAGTTGATCCTTATATTCAACTTGGATACCCTAAATATTTATTTTTTTGATCCAAATCATGGATTTCCCTGAAATAAACCACACATGATATCCACTGTGAATTTTTAATACATTGATATTGACATTTTATAGATAAACATCAAATTATATATTTTATTTTTCATTTTATTGAGATTTTTTTAATGATTTGTTGATATATAAATATCTATTAAATCATGGTATTTAGTCAGTGAATGAACCATAGAATCCAATGTATTTAATCAAATGGAGACATGTTATTGAATATATAGTAAGATTTTTAGCAATTTGAACCTATATCAAAATAATTTACTTATTTTTGGAAAATGTTTCTGGAGTTCTAGGAACATAATAATAACACAATTGTTTTTACTATGTTTTAGAATTTATGAAAGATACAATATAACATCAACAAAATTGCACCCATGAATAGGTATTTATGAATGTAATTAGAATTTAACTTGAAATACACATTAATGTTCTAATTTTATACATTTTATCAGTACTACCATGACTTACAAAAATATACATAATCCAAAGAATAAATAATTATTTATAGAGTTGAGTGGTCAGAGTTCATGGTGTCAGAATATTTATTTATATCATGTAGAGGTGATTAAGTATTTTTTTTGTAATTTATTTTATTTCTAATAGATCATTATGAGTTTACCACACATCAATTTTACACTTTATGTGGTAGGTGTGACTCAATGTGTGTATTTTCAATATAAAAGAAACATTTTAGTTCAACACAAAAATTGAATTATAAAAACCAACAAAATGATCTCATATTTTCTTCAAACGTTAATAAAATGGTTCAAAATTCTTTTTATATGTGTAGAAATTGACTGAATGTCAATCTGAAACACAATGTTTTTGATATAACACCAAGTGTGTCATTTCACCTTTGAAAAGAATAATTTCACTCTAAATCATGCATCGAATTTCAAAAACCAATAAAAATTTATCAAATTATCTTGATACATTCAAAAAATAACACATAATAAATTAATGATATAGGAATTGACTACATGTCAATCTAACAAATGATGTGACAGGAAGGTTTCCAAGTGCATGATTTCAAAAAAAAAAGTTTTATTTTTCTACAAAAAATTGTCCCATATCGAAAACTGATAAAACAAGATCATATTATCTCAATACTTCTGGGGAAAATCCATAATTAATTTTTGAGGTGTTGGAATTGACCTCATTTTAATCTGACCCCTAAAGTGTCCAGTAGAATACAAAGAAAATTTTTTCAATATAAAACTGTCATTTTATTCTAAAACATTATCTGTATTGGAAAAATATGAAAAATGAGATCGTATTTTCATGATTCATTAAGATAACCATAGATAATTAAATTTTGAAATGTATGAATTGACCACACATCAATCTGACTCATGATGTAGTTGGTATGACTCAATGTGTCTATTTTCAAGTTTAATGTTTCATTTTACTCTAAACCATTTTTCAGATAAACAAAACGGAGTAAACAAACTTGTATTTTTATAATATTTTAATAAATTAATCAATAACTCATTTATGATGTTTAGGAATGGTCATCAAATAAATCTAACACATGATGTTGTTGGCATGACATAAAGTGTGTGTTTTTTATATAAATGTATCATTTTTCTAAAACATGTGCTAGATTAAAAAAATAAGAATACAATATCTGGTTCTCTGTTATCATTATTAAAATGATATATAATTCAATTTTTGTTTATAGGGTTATATCCATGTCAATCTGACACAAGATTTGGCCAGTATGACTCAAACTGTGTGTTTTCAATAAAAAGAGTACTTTAGTTTAAAACACATGCAACATTTTCAAAAGTAAGAACATGAGATTGTTTTTTTAAACATCGTGATAATGATCCATGAATTATATTTTATTTGTATGAATAGATGATACATCATTCTGACATATGATGTAGTCGGTGTGTCTCCTGGTGCACATCTTCACATTAAAAGTGTATTTTTACTCTAAAAAGGGCATCTTGTATCCAAAACCAATAAAATGAGATTGGATTTTTCAGATACTTTAGTAACATAATATATAATTCATTATTTATGTGTTGTAATCTACCTCACATTAATCTGACACATGATTTATCATGATAGGAATCCATGTTAAAGTCTGTTTTAAAAAATAAAATTTAGTCTAAAATGAGATTTTGGTAGCATATACTAATAAGATGATCTCATATTGTCTTTATACTTCTAAAAAATATTCAATAATTCAGTTTAAATGTGTTATAATCATCTTCACATCAATCCAACACACGATGTTTCCAGTATGACCCATGTACATTTTTTCAACTGAAATTCTGTCATTTGCATCTAAAACATGTGATACATATCAAAAACCAAGAAAATAGAACTAATATAAATAAAAAATTTAATAGAAAAAAAATTGAATTTAACATCTATTTTACCGCACTGTTAATCTAAGCACTATTAAAATCCTCCCATTATTAGTGATAGAAAATGAACTAGTAAATAGGGCATTTATCAGCATTTTTTTGCAATGTTAAAGGTGACATTTATGAGTTTTTTCAAATTGATAAAAGAAACATGAATGGGTGATTAAAAATGTGATGATATAAGTCTCCTTTACAAGTGTTAAAAAAATAACTGATAAAGGGTACCATTATCAGCATTATTTTTAAGCACTAATAAAGGTGGGGGAAAATTAATTTTTTTGGAGTTCTTCACAACCCATTTTTCCCCATTTATCCCTCTTTATTATCATTTTTCACCCACTCACCACCACCAGCTCAACTACCCCACTTATAACCCAATATTCCACCCCCACCCTTTGTTAGTGCTTAGAATAACCCCTTTTTCATCATTCTTTCAAATTCCAACCTACAATTCATGACATGTGCTTGTTAAGATTTATCCATGTACCTCTATTTTAGAAATGGAATGCCTTTACAAGTACAGAAAGATGTTTTATTATTTATTTTACGATAAATTATATAAATACACACACACACAGATGTATATTTATATATATATATATATTCATATACTTATATAATTATTTCTAAATGCGTTTACCTAATATAAGTTTGTGTGTGTGATATATATATATACTTATATTTGTTTTAAATATTTTATATACTAATATTAATTTAAAAATATTATAAATAAATATAAATATATCAATATATATATATACACAAATATTACATATATATTTTTATGGGTATATATCTATTCATATATATTTTTTAATGTAAAAGAATGGTTAGATATTTTTTTAAATGCAATTTTAGAATATGTTTATATAATATATATTTAGATATAATTTTTTTACATTACATATTTATTTTTATGTATATAAGTTTACATATAAATATTTAAACACATTCACATATAATTGGATATTTATATGTAACTATTTATACATTATTTATGAAAAATTAATGTAAAATATGTTTATATACAATATCTAATGATAATGATAATGGTCTATTTAAAAAATTACACTTATATATGATGTATATACATAATATTGATAGACATACACACATATTCTCTCACACATGTACACATTTTTATTTCCCTCATAAAAAACAAATATTTTAACATATATGTGTTTATTTAAATATATTATAATATATATATATATAATTATATTTTTTTTATTAAAACAGACATGTTTTTATATAAACATAAATATTATAGTAATATATAGACACATTAATGAATTTTTATGATGTAAATAAAATGTATAATTTTTGATTTTTGATTTAATAAAAAATTAATATTTATTTCCATTTGGTTTATATATTTAGAAATAAATTATTATTTAAATATTCTTAATATTTAATTATAATATTTAATTTTTATAATAAAATATAGGAGAATATGCATATATTTAATTATAAATAAAAAATATGAAAATCAATAAAATTTCAAAACCATAATATCTATATGAATGTAGGCCCTAGGAATAAACCCAATATATTTTTAAAAAGGAGAAAAAGGTTCTTTTAAACAAATATTAAATACTATATAATTTTAAAAAAAATAAAGATTTTCCTTCTAAAAACATAGTTTTGGGGGACTTATGGGACTCTAATGACCAAAAAAATAGTTTCCAAGTTCCCATATTTATAATGGAGTAGATCTCTTCACATGCTTCGATTTATTATGTGGTATAACTAAAATGAACACCCACCTCAAAAGTTATGGTAGTTTTATTATCTAGTTAACTTTTCTTCTAAACATAGATCCTTTATTCATTTATAAAATTTTAATGATATCCGAATTTCATTAAATTCATGTTAATCAATAATAAATAGAAAATTATTAATCAATACAATTTTTTAATTATTTTATAATCCATTTTTTCACAAAATATCTTATATATTAAGTGTAAATGCGTATATTGGCTTATCTAAATTATATTTAATAAAATATATTTTATTTTTATCAATAATAATATATATTTATATTAAATTATTATTTATAATGAAATATTATTTTTTTATGAAATATAAACCAAATCATAGATTGGAAAACTGTGCTGATAAAGGGTTTCCTTTATCAGTGATACTAAAAAACACTAATAATGGGGGGACTTTGGGAGCACTTTTTACTAGCGCTTGTAAAGGGATCTATATCAGATATTTTTTATTTGAAATGATAATATTACCTATATTAGATATTTTTAATTATCAATGATAAAGTACTCCATTTATTTTCACTTTTTTCTATCCTTGATAAAGGGGGAATTTATAAGTGCATTTTGATAGCACTGATAAAGGGGCCCTTATTAGCACTTTTAGCTGGTGCTGTTAAAGGGTAGCATAGGATAAATCCAAATTTTATGTTGTGTGAGCATGAATTGCCTTGAAACTTTTTGGAAACAATAAATAATTTATTTTTTATATTTAGGAATTCACTTTATATAAATCTGACACATAATGTGTCCCATAAGACTTTGAGTGCATGTTAACAATAAACAATTTCATTTTAGTATAGAACACAATTCAGATTAAAAAAATGAGAACACATGATAATATTATTTTAATAATATCATCAATGATCTATATTAAATTTATAATTTGTTGCAATCAACTAGACATTAGTCTAACATGTGTTACGGCTTGTATGACCCAATGGCTATGTTTCACATTAAAAAGTGTCATTTTCATCAAAAACATATTTCACATAGCCAAAATCGAGAAGACATGCTCATATTTTCATGATAAAACATAAAATGATCCAAAATTAATATTTTTAATTTAATAATCTACTTTACATCAATTGAACAGATGATTTTTCTTGTATGACACCAAATGCAGGTTAATAATAAGAAGTACATTTTAGTCTAAAATTCTATTCATATAGACAAAACCAAGAAATTTTTCCAAAATTTTCATGATCATTTAGTGAAATGATCCATAATTAATTTTTAACGTGTACGAATTATTATAACATATATCTAACACATGATTTATCGGGTATTGTTACATTAAGGGAAAGTCATTTTACCAAAAAAACATGTGTCACGTAGATAAAAATTATGAAAACAAGCTCAGACTTTCATGATAATTTAGTAAAATGATCAATATTTAAATTTTTATCTGTATAAATACAACACATGTCATGTTGAATAATCATTTTCATAGTATAAAACAAAATGTGTGTCTATAATAATAAAATAAAATTTTACTCTAAACCCAATTCTTGTTGAGAAAACAAAAAAAACAAGCTAGTATTGTTATTATACTTAATGATAAAGATCCAAAATTCATCTTTGATATAGTAGAATAGACTGAGGGTAAAAGTGACATATAATGTGGATGATATGACTTATTGTATTGTTTTCACAATAAATGATTCATTTTACTCAAAAAAACCGTTCACATAGACTAAATTGAACAAACGAACTTAGATTATCTTGATACATTTTGAATAATGTCGATAATGTTTTTTACATGGTGGAATCGACCTCATATCAATTTGAAACATGACTTTCATAGTTGGATAACATGTTTATGTTCATTATAAAAAACTTTTTTAGTGTAAAACATGATTCACATTGGAAAAACATTGAAAAAGAGATCATATTGTATTTATAATTTAGGAAAACAATCCGAAATTAATTTTTCAACATGTAGAAATTTACCACACATAAGTCCAACACAAAATGTGGCTATTATGACTCAAAGTGAATGTTTCCACATTAAAACTGTCATTTTACTCTAATACATGCATCATTTAGCCAAAACTGAGAAAAAAATATTACATTTTATTAAACCATCTTTTTAGCAATCCATAATTCAATTTATATTTATAGGAGTAAAAATCAAGTTAATTGGAAAAACAATCTCAATGGTAGGACTCTAAGTGCATGTTTACAATAAAAATTCCATTTTATTCTAAAATGATATTTAAAGTCCAAAACCAATGAGAAAGGCTCAAATTTTAATTATATAAGATCGATTACATCCTTCACCATAGAACACAACACAAGGATACAAATTGTAGTATCCTTTCTAGTTATAGGACTTGACATCCTAATTCCCCCTCACCCCAAACACTTACCACCTCACCACCAACAGTGGGGCATGAATTTTATTTATACTTTATGAAAACAAATAATTTAATTTTTTTTCATTTATGATCAACCAAAAATCAATTAGAAACACGATGTGGCTACTATGAATAAATGTTAATTTTTCCAAATTAAAAAATTATCATTTTACTATAAAACATTTTTCATATTGTCAAAATTGAGCATGAAAGCTTAAAATATCTTGATAATTTTGGAAAATGATCTATATTTTATTTATTATGTTTATAAATTGATCACATGTCAATATGATATATGATGAGGTCAGCAAGACACAATGTGCTTGTTTTAAATATACAAATGTTATTTATCGTAAACATGATTCACATATCCAAAACTAAGATAATTTCATCATAATATCAAGATAATTTATCTAAGTATTACATAATTCATTTTTGATGTGTTGTAATCAATGACATTACAATATGACACATGATGTAGTTGTTCAGACTAAAAGATAATGTTTTCACTTTAAAATAGTGTTATTTTAGTCTAAAATGTGATTTATATATCCAAAAATGTAAAAATAGATCAAATTTATTGACACATAGGATGATGAACAATGTTTCATTTTTGACATGTAGAAATCATCCTCATTTCAATCTGATACATGATGTGGTCAGCATGACTCAAAATTTTTGTTTCCACATTAAAAGTGTCATTATACTATGAAAAAAATTTAACCAGGCCAAATTTGAGTAAACAAGCTCATATTGTCTTGTGACATTAAGAAAATTATCTAAATTTATTTATGACATGTAGGAATTCACTAAGCATAAATCTAAGGCATGATCTGCATGATATGACTCAATGTGTGTTTTTTTGATATAAAAGTGTCATTTTAGTCTAAAACACATTTCACATAGATAAAACTAGGAAAACAAGCACCGATTATCGTAAATCAATAGGGAAAAAATGAATAATTCATTTTCTCCATGTATGAATTGACCATACATGAAATCAACAAATGATATTTCTTGTTTGACTCTAAGTTTTTGATTTCTATTTTAAAAGTTACCTTTTTAGTTAAAAATAAAATAAAATTCTCAAAAACAAGAAAAAAATCTTGCTTTTTTCTCAAACATTGGGATAATGATCCATATTTTAAAAAACACTCTCTCATGAAGCATGAATAGAGACCCACATTATAATGCGTAAACTGCGTTCATGTTTGGTGTAAATGTTGTAATAACTAATAACATAATTCATTTAACTAATTATTCCAAGGACTAATAATAAAAAAATAACTAATTAATATAATAATAAAATACTTATGAAATTAAAAATATAATTATTAATTAACAATGTAATTAAAATATTTGAATTTAATGATATTATTATTAAAAAAAATTAAAGTTATTCGTATATTTAATAACTAATAATATGATTATTATATCTACTAAATAACTATATAATTTATATAGATCATTAATTAATTATTTAATTCATAATTCATAATATAAATATTAATTAACATTAATAATAATAATAATAATTAATATACTTAACAATATATTCATAGATAATATAATTAACAATATAACAGATAACATCATTAACATATTTAGTAATTAATAATATAATTTATCATCTATGTATTATGTAACATTAAAATTAATTTTTTATATTTCTATACTGTTACTAAATAAAACATTGGCTTTTTGCAAGGACACCCTTTTCTATAGATGATAATTATTGAAAAAAGCCTCCTATGGGTGTTTTTTTGTATATTGTGTAGTAATTTTTTTTTGAATAATATTAAATATCACATTAATGTAAATATTTTGAATAAAAACCTTTAAATATAAATTTTGAATTAAAATGATCAAAAAATGTCATATTTATATTCCAATTGTGTTTTATTGTAACATTTTCAATGTTTTTTCTATGCATTATAATCCCTGATTTTTTATTAGGACCACTACATTTCTTTAGCCTAATAACAGCATGTATAGCCTTTATAATCAATAAAAAAAGAACTAATAAATCACCTTTACCACTTCCAAATAAAGGGATGATAAAGTAATCCTTTATCAGTGCTAAAATAAATATCTTATAAACGTCAAAAAAATTAAGGGATAGATCATCATCACATTTTGTCACTAACAATACATATTTCCATAATTGACAATGGACTTATTGTAATAGTACAATGTGCCTAATGATGGGGATGGTCAGGAGCCCCATTGTGATCAACTAAAAATATATCAAAATCTATAATCTATATATCTCTATATGTAATATGCATCACATTTCCTTTAGTCTAACCCTCTCCAGTAGTTTATTTCACCCAATTTTTTATAATTTATTCTATGTCCTATTTATCACATGGATGATTCTTCCCAAGATGATTCCCATAACCCAAAAAATCCCTCATAGAAAATTATTAACAACAAAAATTATCTTTATTTAATCATTATATATCCTTTTTTAAATGGTAATGTATATATAATAGTATATATTATTATCAGAACTAATAAAATTATAAAAAAAATTATGATATTAATTTTCATTTATATTAATAATCATAAATCCGTGATTTTTTATCTCAACCACGAGAGTCCTATTCAAGGGGTTTTCATGGTTTCATCCACCTCAGGGTGTTCTGTATCACTTTATTATTGTTTAATTTTCCTCTCTTTTGATTATATTTTTTTCTAACCTTTCTTCAGCTATATCATATGGAAGACAATAATTGGTATTTTGTCTCATCACCATGGCTCATCAAATATAAATATATTTCTTCAGGTTCATCATATTGACTTCACTAGGATTATGTCTACATCATCAGACAAGTTGCATCATCTCCTTAACCTTGTCAACAACATTATATGTGTAAGATTTGATTCATATTATCATAGATGTATTGGGATCTTTTTTTGGTCATATTGTTTCTTCCATATCGTTTTTATATGATCTTTGTTGGATTTTGATCTTCATCGTATTGTAATAGGATTTGGATCTTTTTTGAATTGGTAACTTCATTCAATATATTTATCTATTTCATTTAATAAGTTTTTCCAGATTTTATTTAGATTGGGATTTTCATCCAGATCTGTTCAACATCACTAGATTAGAATCATTCTTATCTCAGTGGTTTCATCAAGATTCAATAGGTTTATACCATCTTTGTCAAATTGTTGGATTCATCAGATCGATGGGTTTGGATTCAATATGGACTTATGATCACTATAGTCATCTACCATTTGGGATCTTCCTCTCTTATTTTTTCGAGAAGTTATAACATTTATGAGAAATGAATCTTTTGTGGTAAAACTGGTGTGGTCGATCCAACACATAAACAATTAGTTCAATCCATTTTGTACTCAAATAGAGCCTTGATGTAGTTTTAGAGTATGAAAAAATTTTGTAAAAAGGGGACATAGCTGGTGTGGTCTCTATGTTGGGTCCTCAATGTAGTTTCTCATTAAGGAAAAAAGGTGTTTCATGTGTCATATTCTATAGGTGGAAAGATGATCAAGTTGGTAAAATTAAAAATTAATCTCAAATTCATATTTTCCATTTTTTTAGTAGTAGGTTGTTTCATAATCGTTCTTCCTAGGCTTCTATGGATGGACCAATCATTTTTATAAACAAATATTTTGGTAATTTTTGAGGTTTGTGATAAATTATATCTACTTACCTTTATAATTTAGTGGGTATCAATGAAATCATTTTCTATAGAGAAAAGGAAGGGGTTATTTTATGCCTCCATCTGTTATGCTAGTGTTTAAAGATGTTTTGAGGCCGATGGGATTTTTTTAATTTGGGATTCAATGAAATTATATTAATATGGCATGAGGTAATATTTAAGAGCACCCAAATTTGTGAATGACCTTATCAATTATATGGTCTTATTAGTGGATAAGTCATTTTACTCTATTTTAGGTCTCCCGTCATTCACCAGTTTCGTCCAACAACTATCATATTATTCTATCTATAAAAAAATATGGGATAAAAGTTTTAAATAGATATTTTTTTAGGTTTGAAATAATGTGGATGAGGGAGGAAGACTATGGAGGCATGCTCAGGTCATCATATAATTTCACTAATGTTGATTTCTATTCTAAAATTATAATGGTTTATGATGGTGTTAAACAATGCCAAAACTCCAAATTTAACATTTCTAATTATGATATTTACCATATTGGGATGGCTATAAATTTATGTTAAACTCCCACAAATTATAAATTTATTATCTCAATGATTTTTTATCTTTAAAAATAATTTGAAACAAATAATATAAAAAAATAAATTTTATTGTTCAAACGGTCAAGGTAATTACATTTTTATAATGGAGACTGGAATGCATTATATTTATATCATATTTCTTTAGTAATATGAATTCATATCTTTATCTCAAAATTGGAGATCCTTAAAGCATGAATCACTAGAAGAGGGAGTGAAATATAGAATATTATTTTGAGATTGATTCATGACATGTACTCTTTAGGTGATATTTTATTTCTACTGACATTTCCTCTTGTATCTCACTTGTTATGACATATTATATGAATACAGATCTTAAGAATGAAAACATTGATGAGGAGGTCAGATCAAGTCCTTCTCAAATACATTCCATTAAGGACCCTGGTCCAATTGGATTTCATTACCTTTTCTTCTAATATTTTTCCTTATTTTAGGGAATGATATCAACAAAATCACAAATAATTTATAGAAGATTAATTAATTCATTAACTAAATAAATGAAACATGGATAACCCTAATTACCAATGTGAAAAAGACTTCTAAAGTTGGATAATATAGGCCAATTAATCATTACAATTTTACTTATAATATTTAACCAAAATTTATGGACAATTATATTAGAGGTTTTATTCATTACATTATTTTTAAAAATAAATGATTTATTATGCCCGAAATGGACCGTATCAGATAATTTAAATGTTTCCAAATATATTTTTCACCCAATAAAGACCCTCTCATTCTCGATGGAGTGTAACAGCATGAAAATTTTAAATTAATAAAGCAATGATAGAGTCTAATGATACTTTTTTTGTTTTTATTATCAGGAAGAGATTTTTCAACTAATGGGTGGATTTCATCATGCCGTGTGTTTCCTCGGTTTCATTAATGATCAGGGTCAAGAGAAATCATTCCTAATGAATTTTTCCTTCATGCAGGATTCCTAAGGTATATCATATTTCACTGTACATTTTTATCATTTTTCATGATTTTTTCTTTAATCATGTCATAGTTCGAGTAATCAATTAATTGATTCATGGTGAAAATTTATGTTGAGAAAAACCATATCTCCCAATAATTTTTTTTCTAAAAACCTATTATTTTTTTAGGCCACATTAGGGGAATATTTTTCCATCACGAATATATTATCTATATATGATACAAATTTAGGATATTTAGTTAAGTAATATAAATTTAAGATCTCATTTTTCATAGGTATATATCCTTTGAGTAAATACTATATTTATAAAGCTTCTGTCATTGAGGTGGTGGATAAAGACCAAAAATACATTTTCATTTCAGTGGTTTCTTTAAGCTCGAACAATTTGTTATTTTATTCTGTTGTTGATAGAAATGAAATTAAAATTCAGATATGGTCTTGTAGGGGAGATTCTAAATAATGGAATTATATTATGGTCATGTAAGTTTCCAAATCAATCATCACTTATGTATTGCCTATATTTATGTTCCCAGGTTGTCTTATTGGTCAGTAACAATCAAAATTGGAAGCCTTTTGGTGGGGATATCATGATGGAAAAAATGAAATCACAGAGGGATAAATGGGATAAGTTATGTTTACCCAATGTTTTTTGGGATTCTGGCTTCATGATATTGACCTCCTTTAACGATACATTTCATTCAAATCAGTGATAGAAACTATAACCAAACCCTAATTCCTTGAGTTCCCTGAATATTTAAATGATGTATTATTCTTATTCAAAATTTTGGAATGCATGATCTTTTGAAAGGTCAATTTGTTTTTGAGATATGTTTATGAGGCTCATATTGGATATTGAATGAGGGTATATAATAGTGAATTGGTGATAATGAGAGGGTAAATAATTGGAGTGACTCTTGTACTTTTAATCATTGAAGTCAATAGAAGGCATAACAATATATTCCAATATAGGTTAATTCCATGGTTTGAGATATTTTTAATTACTATTGGAAATAATGGTGTTTTGATATGGTCTCTTCAAGGTTTAACAATAGGGACCATGATATTATTCATTGTACTATTATTTTGGTAAGAGTAGGATAATATAACCTATACTGGAGTAAGGAGACCATTGGTAGATATTCTAAAAATCATGTTATAGTCTCACTCTTAAATTCCCTCCCTCTTTGGGGTCTCAACACATCAAGTTCCTTCTGGAGTTTTTAGTCCTCCCTAAAATCAAGATTTTTTATATGGAAGAATTTTTTTGGATCATACCCACAAGAGTGTTTCTGTCAAATCAACATTAGATGAGGCACACATTTTCTATGTTATATCATAAAAATTAGAATCTAACTAACATGAAATTTTTAATTGTCCTAGATACAAGGATTTTTAATTGGAATATTTGGTAGGAGAAGTCCCATGTGGTCACTGATTCTTCTTTTTCTTTACCATATAATCTTTCCTATTTGATATCCTCTCTCAATATTGATATAGTTTGTGAACTATACTCAGTTTCATAGATGATTTTGGTTTTTTTCAATTATATCCTTTTCAAATAGGTTGATCATCCAATCCATTTTTTTCTTTCAAGTGCATTTCAATTAAAGAAACCTTGGACCTCAAAAAAATTATGGGACTAGTAGAGATATAAATATCAAGATGTTTATTTAGAATGATCCACAATTAATAATGATGGTGTTGTACTGGTTTCACAAGACCATCATGGATTGGATACTATATCTCTACATATATCATTTGTCTCAAATTGAATCAATTAGTTGTTTAGGCCCATGATATTTTTTATTGGTTTTCTAGTTTTCTTCTAAGAATTGTAGGGAGTAATTCAATCATGAAATGAATATCTAGGTTTTTATGGATTTTATTTTGAATCAAGATGATGTTTTCCATTAATTTGGATTAATTTCAATAACATTGAAGCTATTATAAAGAGATTATCCTCCATAATATTTCTATTTATATGAAGATGATGGAATTGAGATGGTCATCAGTTAAAATTAAAATATATTTTTTATAAACAGAGATGATGACCATAACCTGAAAAATTTACTAGTCACATAGATCCACCAAATATGAACCTCTTGATATATTTATTATTTATAGATATATAATACACCACATATTTTATAGTTATAAATCATTTAGAAATGATTATTTATATTTTAGTTTCATTTTTTATATGTTTATTTTTTGGGTACTAAATAGAGGTTCTTTATTCAATTGATGGTGTTTTTTTTAAAATAAAAGAAACATAAAATTAAATGTGTGGATTTAATATAGCTACTTCTAGAGTACATAGTTGTGGCGTTTAGTTTCAGTTCCTAATAACAGCCACTAAATAGAAAAAAACTCAACAGTTATCAGAAACCCCCTCTAAATAGTTTAAAAAAGTGAAAATTATTTATTAAAAAAATAAATATACAAAATTGAGTCATATAATTAACTGAACCATAAATATGAAATAAACTCACCGTACATTCACAATCAAACTTACATAAGTAAAAATACACAATCATATATATACAACCGACAACAAACCCATAGACTCATTAATAAATATATACATATAAAATGTGTCCATCAAACACTGAAAATCATGGAAAATAAATCCATCTCATAACCTCTACTCTATCCATCTAACTCCATAGCCTTGACCATAATTTGCGTAACTCAGCACATTATTTCATCTAAAGGAATGAAAATATTATATAAATTAGAACTGAACATAATAAATCTGTATTACAGTAGAGTCATTGATAATATTTAACAATACCATAAAACTAAGAACCTTGATCAATTTCATATAATGGATTTTGTGGATTAAAATAGTCAACCTACTACCTACTACTAGAACATGTCATGTACAATACAAATGGATCATTTATGAATTGAAATTATAAAGGGAGAAGACATAAAATATATTTAGAATTTTTCATATATTAGTTTTTATTTTTCTAATAAAACATAATAAATTTAAACATAATTCATATAATATATCATGACTAACACATTAAAAACAAAAATTTACCTATTTAAGATATGATTTATGATTAAGAATTGGAATGAGAAACATTAATAAAAATAAAATCAATTTTTAAATTGACATGTCATGTGCCTAAAATTAATCAATAATAAAATATTTATGACATTGATATAAAACCATTTAATATATTTAAAAAATAATTTAATGGTGATTTTCCCATGATTTCATGTCAACCTGATGTCATTTACTATGGTTATGACAATTACACAGATGCATTAGTGTTATAAAAAACTAAAAATATGTTTGTTGGCATCACAGGAAACCCATTACTTGGATTAACATAGAGTAATTTCCTAAATTTCCAAAATTAATCTACGATAATTTTTCATTGTTTTTAATGAAATTTGGGCTCATCTTTTTGGTTTTGTCCCCCTCATACAAGTTTCTAAAATCATTCCTCTCTTTAAAAGAAATGAGTCATTTCTAGAACACTACACATTGGATGGACATTTTTTCTCTTCATAATCATAAAAAATAATCCAGTGGTTGTTTTACCTTGAAATCACCTCAATATGAGTCCATTTTATAAGATTGTTTCCATTAAAAACACATTTTAGTGTTTTAAATCCCCAAAAATGTATTTATAGGAATCCCAAAAAAACTAAAAATCTTATTGACTTGGAATCAGTTCCTATATTTCAAAAATAAATTTACCATGATTTAGCTAGTATTTCATGGTCATCCGATGTTGTGACCTAGGTTTTGGCCCAATGGGACAAGTTTTTAAAGGCTTTGGTATATTTTAAAATAACTAATTGAGTCATTCTTAGAAAGCAAGACATCATATGTATGTGTTTTCTACTAATAAAAAAATAAATAATTCAACAATGTCTTTCCAATGATTTTACATCAATATGTGGCGATTTTTTATGGTTTTGGACATTTAGACCCACGTTTTAGGGTTTTAAAACACTAAAAACACATTTACGGGAATCATGGACAAACCATTACTCAGATTGACATAGTTTTGGTTCATAAATTTCAAAAAGAAATATAGATTTGTTTTTCAATTATTTCAGAGGCATTTGATACTATTTCCTTGATTTTGACAACTGAAACATGTTTCTAAATGCATTACTATAATCTAAAATTGCTAATTGAGTCATTTCAAGTACACTCTAGGTTTCCTGGATGTTTTTTCTACTTATAAATGTAAAAAATAATTCAACAGTTATTGTCCCATGATTTCATATTAATATGAGGTAATTTTCAATTGTTTTCATTATTACACATATATTTTTCTGTTTTAAAATACTGCAATCATATTTACAAGAATCCCAACGAACCAATAACTTTAACAGACATGAGTTCAGTTCCTACATTTTAAAAATAATTTTGTGGTTATTTTACATTAATATCATAACCATCTGAAATACTTTTTATGGTATTGACCACATGGGTCATTTTTTAAAAAACATTTGTAACTTTTGAAAATGCTTCTTTAGTCATTTTAGGAACACCACATGTTGGAAGAACATTTTTTCCACACATAAACATAAAAAATAAGTAAATTGTGTTTTCTAAAGTCTTAACTCAAATCCTTTGAAGGTAGTTGTGTTCTTGAGTATTTAATTCATGTTTAAGTGTTTCAAAACACTAAAAACACATTTACAGACATTTTGAGAAAACATTAACTCTGATTGACATAGATTTTGTTACTGGATTTCAAAAATCAATCAATGGTTGCTTTAGTACTATGTCAATTCCATATGACACCATTTACATTGTTTTGAAAGCCAAACACATGGTTCTGATACATTAAAACACAACTTTGAAGGCATTGTTATCTTTTGAAACAACTTATTGATAAATTTAGTGAACAATGCATGTCATATGGATTTGTTTTTTGACGTTACATATAAAAAATAATTCAATGGTTTTCCCCATGATTTCATTTCAATATTGAGATTTTATATGGTTTTGATTTTTACGCACACATTTTAGTGTTTTAAAACACTCAACACATGTCTATTGGAATCCAAGAAAAACAATAACTTCGATTTATGTTGAATTCATTACTAAATTTCAAAATTAAATCTAAATTAATTTTTATTTGATTTTACCGTCATCTAACATTGTTTCCTAGGTTTTGACCACATGAAATTTTTTTAAAGGCTTTGGTATCATTCATAAATGGTTATTGAGTCATTGTGATCACACCAAACATCATATGGATGTTTTTTATACTATTATACATAAAAAATAATTCATATGTGTTTTTACCGTGATTTCATGTCAATCTAATGTCGTTTTCTATGGTTTTAACCATTATACCAATGTTTTAGTGTTTTAAAATGTCAAAACCATGTTTACAAGAATATCACCAAACCAATAACATGAATTGACAAGTAATTAGACCATACATTCAAAAAATAAATATATAGTCATTTTCCTATGAAATCACATCTAAATTACATTGTTTGGTTAGTTTTGACCCCCTAACACATTTTTTGAAGGATTTGGTATCTTTTAAAACTACCTATTAAGTTAGTATAAGAACACCACATATTAAATGTACATGTTTTCTAATAAGACTCATTTTGGATAATTCAATGGTGGTTTCCAATTATTTATTATTAATAAACGTCAATTTATTTGGTTTTGACAATTACATTCATGTTTTTGTGTTTTAAAGCACTGAAACCCCATTCAAAAGATTCCCAAGCAAACTGTTTCACAGAATGATGTAGCGACAGTTAAAACATTTCAAAAATAACTCTACATTAATCATTAAATTATTTCATGGTCACATTAAATCATTTTATTGGTTTTGACCCTCTGAAACTTGTTTTTAAAGGCTTTGTATTCTTTTAAAACTATATATTTACTCATTCTGAGCACACCACATGTCTGAAATATGAGGTTTCTACTTATACATATCAATTATAATTAAACAGTGTTTTTATCATGATTTCACATCAAGATGATATCTTTTTATTTTATTGTTACTATTACATGAATGCTTTAGCATTTTAAAACACTAAAATGGGTTTACGATAACCCCAAGCATGCCGTATCTAAGATTGATGTCGTGTATGTTCCAAAATTTCACAAATAAATCTATGTTCATTGTCTTATTATTTAAAATGAAACTAACACTATTTCCTTAATTTGCCCCCATAAATCTGGTTTTTAAAGGATTTGTTCTATTTTAAAACTATGTATTGAGTCATTCTAGCCACACCACATGTCGTATGAAAAAATCTAATAGTTTCTATCAAGATATGTCCAAATATGTTATCTTATTTGTATAATCCTTAAACTTATAAATATTCTTGATTGATTTACCCTACCAAGATTATTTTTTTGTGACGATCATTGAGATAAGGTATAAAATAAATAATTTTTGAGAGTTGTGGGCTACAGTATATTTTCATTGAAAATATGTTAATGATCTGAAGTGTATAGAATATCTTCACCATGATGGTCTACAAGACTAGAATTGTTATCTAGGATCATTCCCATTTTTCTTTGAAATATAGAAACTAAATAATTTTTCATTTTTATAGCCAATAATCCTTTTGTTTTCCTGTAGGAGTCATATTCTTTCAATTTTTCATTCTACCTTAAAATTTCTCTTTGTTCTTCCCCATCAATGGAACTAATCAAAAATCCAATGAGTGTAGCAATAAATAATGGTGAAACCCTACTAAATAAAACTTATTTAGTATTCCTAGAACCCACCTTTTGTACACTCACATGATACTCCTTCCCTAAAATGACCAGATCTGGATCATTCAGAGAAACCGATGATTATTGTGAATTGTTCACATCTTAGGATTCCATAATTTTATCATTTTAATAAAATAATATAAAATTTGTTTTTAAAAATAATTTTAACCTCATAATAATATATAATTCAAAGAATTTTATTATGATTTAATGTTATTTCATTTAATCAAAAACAGAAAAATGAAAAATAATTTATAATAGAAATTAGTCTTAAACCCAATTAGTTTTGGATAAATACATGGATCAAATGATACTAATATAGGTAATTGGAACCATTATATCCTTGTATTAGACCTCATTTAAATAGATCCAATTAATGGTTTTTATATTTTTTGAAATATATTGTTTTTATATTAATTAAATAGTATTAAATATTAATGAAATGTGATTAATCCATCATCTCTGGTAAGTTCATTTATAAAATGTTTGTGAGGTTTTATTGAACTTTATGACACTTATCTGTCCCAAAAATAGAGTGACTTGATTTATTATAATTTATAAAAAATATATATTTATAAGTAATAAATATCATTAACCTATTTTAAAATAATATAAATAATAATAGGTAAAATACAACTATGTTTTTTATTTTTCATGAAGAATTCTATGACCCAGCAATACGAGAAATGAATTAATTCAGATGATTCAAGGTATTTTTTAATAAAATTTCTATAAAAATTAGAAACCCCCAATAAAATTATATTGTCATTCTATTTATATTATAAAGATACAATTAAATATTAAATTATCACATGATATTCACCTCTATTAATATCAATTAAGATATTAAACTATTCCTAAGAAACACCTTCATATAATTTCTCATATATTTATGGTGTTCTTAGATATGATTCACCAAAATCATGACATAATATCCATTTAAAATCTCCATATTTCAGGCATGAAGGATGAATAAGAGAATATGTTCTATGAATAAAGGAATTGTGTTACTATAACCATGGTAATTTTTGAATGTTAAATGATTTCTGAAAGGTTTTTAGTTTCATAAAAGACTATGATTTTTGAGAAAGTGTGATATATCAAAAACAATAATAAAGATTTACAAATTTGTGCAAAGGTTTTGTGAAATAATTATGCTTTGTGATACAAAATTATTTTTGAACTTACTTCAAACCATTTAAAATGGTATATACCCGTAATACTAGTTCAAAATGAAAGTTGAAGGTGCTGAATTGATAATGATGACAACTAGTTTGGGAATTATATGAGTGAATATTAATGGGAACTATTCAGTGCATCAACAATATGATAATGAGTTCATGTATTGGTTTGTTGACCAAAAATAATTCCAACCTAAAGTAGTGATAAAGGGAGAGGAAAAAGGTAGTGACCCACTGGTGGTAGTGGAAAAAACCATAATCTTGTAAAGTCTTTTTGAATTGTATGGACTGACTATAGTAGAAACATTATATCTAGAATAGTAGTTATGATTAGTAAATTCTATAACATCAATACAATGATAGTGTGTGCTCCTTGGATGTAGCCTATTGTGGGTAAACCATGTAATATTCATGTTTGCATTGTGATTTAACATCTTATATTCTAATAAATTACAATTACATCATGTGGATTGATAAATCATCAATATTATCTGAATATGGATTTTATATGTGCTTTGGATAATCATATCGTCATTTAACAGGTGAACACAAGTGTGACCATATGATCAAGTGAGGTCAAGATTGGTTTGGATAGTAAGAGCTTCACATGTATGTGGGAAAAGGCGAATGAGTTGTATACACTGATTCACCCACCCCCCTCTTATGGAATATG
This sequence comes from Viscum album, assembly GCA_963277665.1. NCBI lineage: Eukaryota > Viridiplantae > Streptophyta > Magnoliopsida > Santalales > Viscaceae > Viscum > Viscum album. The sequence goes on along the minus strand of OY728134.1, from coordinate 407,503,939 downwards.
TAACTAATGTCCCTAGGGGGTCTAACACATGTGTTAATATTAATTTTAATGTCTAAGTACCATTAAATATTATTACAGATATTAATATCCAACAACACATAAACATGTGGTATTCCAATTATATGCTCTTTTCTCATAATCTCACATCTTAGAGACCACTATGTACAACCTTCATGACATAATGCCTCAAATTATGAAGAGTACACAAACACGAATTTATGTATACTATGTTCCCTATCATTGAATTTTTTCCAACCATATTACAGGGTTATAAAAATATCATCATGGAATTTTAAGGTTCTAATTATAGAAGAGATCTTATATTCCCTTTAAATGAAATAGATACTCTATAACATTATTACATTAATGTAATGAAGAAATGATATTGATATGAAATTATATATTTAAATTAATATTCACTTCTTTGATTATACATTTAATAAAAATTTCAATAAATAAGTTTTATAACACGAACTCCAATACTATGTTCTTATTCATCCTCATATTTTTCTTGCACAAAAATGTGTAATAAGTCTCTAATTGAATTTATTTTCCTAAACATATACATCTGAAAGATTACTTATCTAGTAAGATCTATTTTATATTATCTATATGATACCCTATTCATCTGGTAATGTCTTCATCTAGTAACCTCATACGAGTACCCGTTCATCAGGTATCCTCTTTCCAATACCACTTCATATGAGAGGTTCTTCATATAATAGCCAAATTCTGGAAACACGTCACATGGTATCCTATTTATGACACCACTTAAACCATTTCAAATATATATTATTCAATTAAAAAATATTTTTCTCATGTTATTCTTTTAATAAATCATATATTTTAAAATAAAATGGATGAAACAACTTGATCAACATCTCTATATTTCACCTTCCCCTTTTTATATGGGCAGTATATGTCTATAAATTAATTGTGTTACATGAAATTTTAAATCAAAATTCTTGAACCAACATTTTATATTCCCATGAAATCATTATTCATTTTACTAGATTTAAACATCCAAAAATATAGGTGTCAAACAACTTCATCAAGAAATTCCTGAAATCATGGATTCAATAATTATTCATAGTTCCAAAATTCATGGAAGGAATCATGATCTTCCTTTCAAGATTAATTAGTCATTGAACTTTCTTATCAACACCATCCCTAAAAATATCTTTATAGAAACTCTTTAAATACCCTTAAAATTTTATCTAGAACTCCTTTGTATAACCTCCTCCATCTGGTAAACGCCTTTTTGATACAAAATTTTAAGAACATCAGAGTCCTGTAGTTTCTTATATGTTTCATTATTTATTTGGATACAATTTATTCTTCTTAAAAGACTTATCTCAAAAATAACTTCTTAATTTGATTTCCTAGAACTCTCTATATGATTGCATTTCAAAATTTCATCTAGTGGACTCACATCATTTTATATTCCTAGTCATTTAACTCTAAAAAATATTTCTTATATTTTTTTTCTTTTTTCATTAGGTGAAGTTTTTTTTAAAAAGTCATCTCTTCGATGAACAAAAACATTTCGCTATCTGAGGAACCAAAAACTATTCATTTTCAAGTGAAATATATCTAGAGGACATCACCAAGAATATTTTGTCTATAAAAACTCAATTCATGGAAAACAATGAAATGGCTTGAACAAATATTTGGTTACATCCCACGTATGACATTCTCAAATAGATATAACTCATAAGACCACTTAATTCTATTCATCCTATATTTTTCAATATTTTATACTTAATTTGGATATATTAAAAAGAATGCTCAAAATTATCAATGGATTTATATATTGAAAAAAATAAAACTCAAATAAATCTTCCATTATTGTTAAAATATTTGACATAATACATTGGTCCAAATATGAGTAAATATCACTACTATAGAATTGATTATTATTAGCACTAGAAATTTACTTTATAAATTGTAAAAAACCATTTATGATCAAATATTTGATAAAAGTGGTTTACCTTTAGCAGCATTGAAAATATGATATCAAAGGCACCCATTAGGAATTTTAAACAAATAACTACTAAAGGGGCCCGATTATCAATGATTTTTATATCATTGATAGACGAATAATTTCATTGGTTCTTTTTTATTTTCAAAAAAGGGTTCAATTATCAATCTTTTTTAAACTAAAAATATATATTTTTTAATTGTTTTTTCACTGGTCAACCCCCCTATTATCAGGGATTGAGATCCACTTTGATTAGAGACAATTCCCCCAAGCTTATACTCATATTAACATGAGATTTCCACTGATTCCCCTTGTTTGTAGTGCTCAATCCCCCTCCCCCTCTTTATATGCACTCCTTCCAACCACTTCTCATCCACACACACCATGATTCGATGAGGGTAGCCTCGCCTTCACATTGAAGTCCCTTATAATAGATCTATATTTTTTCATTTTTTTATGCTATATATTTTTATATATAAATTTACATATTTTTTATTTATATATTTTTTTAAATTATATTTTCTTTATATATTTGTTTTAACTTTTATATATAATTTATAATTATATTTAGATACATTTATAAAAAAAAATTTATGTACATATAAATTCATATGTTTACCTATATATATATATATATTCATAAATATTTATATAATTATATTTTTATAAAATTTTATTTAATTGTAGATTTCAATATAATTTTTTTAAATTGTTTTTATAAAATATATATATTTTTTAAAATTACATTTATTTTTGTGGGTATATATATTTATGTGTGTGTCTTTCCTTGTGTTTTCTTGTGTATTTTTCTAGGTGCGTGTGTCTGTGCACATATATGATTATATATATATTTTAATGTATATTTTTTAGAATGTATAAAGATAAATACATATATAGAAACACCAACAATCACACGTAACACTAGAATAATTATTTCAATTTCCATATATTGGTATATTTACATATATAAATGTATATTTTCTATATATATATTTGTTTTAATATATATATATATATATATCTACATATATTAAATTACATATGTGTGTGTGTGTGTGTTTTATTATTACTTGACATACCTTTCATAGGGTGTGAAAAAACTACAATTATTTTTTCAAGTGCAGCGTAGTGACTGAATAGTGTTTTCTCACATTAGGAGCGTCATAGTCGATAACTAACTGATTCCTAGTTAGCTTATTTATATTTTTATGATGTTATTATTTTATGAAAAAAATTGTTAAATTTTGGGGGAGGATAATATAATGAAAAACAGAACATAACATGGTAATTCCATGAAAGAAAGAATGAATGATGTTAGAGATGAAAGGAAATTCTCCGAGGAGATCCGTCCATGGAGAACCATTATCAACTGGTTTTATATCATATTAATGGACACACTCCATCATATGCATGAACACCATCTTCTACCCTAGTTGTGAATGTATAGTTCACACAATAGTTTCCACACACATCATAAATCCACCACCTCAATCACAAGAGAATGAGTGTAGAATAATAATACAATTTTTAAACAGTCATAGAGAGGTTTACACCCCCTACAATTCATCCTTGGATTATCCTATAGAAATTATAAGTCATTTATTTTAGTTCAATACCAGATTACTCCCCCAAGATACTAATCATAAAACATAATCATAACCATGAGTATAAGAATTTACAGTGGATAATAAAAGATATATATATATATATATATGATAGAGGAACATATTATTTTAATATGAATTTGGTGTTTCAAGAGAAATAAATAAAACAAAAGAAAACTACAGTAGAAAATAAACTATAGTTACAGCATAATTTCATAGTGATGTTGTCGATGCACCTTTAGCTACTTGGAACCACTATATTTATATGCATCAAAACCTCCACAATCTGGTCTTTGAATCTGAATATATCCTTTTTGAATTCAATAAAGTTGTTTATAATTTAATTTGGTCAATGTTTCCTATTTTAATTCCATTAAAATATCTCCATTAAATAATCCTTTAATTTTCTATTATAGATATAACATGGATTTTTCTTTCCCATATTTACATATCTATAACCATGGCCATATCAAGATTTAATTACACATTAAGCTTCTTTTTAGATAAATTCATTTTCACATGTGGAATTTAACTCCTTACAATCCTCAAATAGCAAGTGTATATAATGATGTTTCTCAAACAATGATTTACTATTTTTGTAAACCTTATCTCACAAGTTAATTGGATGAGGTGCCTTAGCGTAGATTTTTCCTTGGTTGGGGCTTCAACAGGGAATAGAATGCTATTTTCGTCAGAGCATTGATATTGGTATTTCATTGTTGACCATTTGGAAAGGAATTCATATTTATAATTATTATTCCATTGATGGACTCAATATTCCTCAATAAGGGTGGAGTGAATCCAATGATTTTTCTTCAAGATCCATTCTTGTAAAAGATTATCACAACCACGTAGAGGGATTTTTAGTAACTCTTTTGATCTCTTCATTATTACAGAATTCAGTCATCCATGTAATATCAACATAGAGTTCTTGCTATTTCAATTTTATACCATTTTTCATGGTGGTTTCTATTATGTTTTGTATAAACATCATATGACCACGTGAAATAGAAGACAAAACAATCATAGGAAGATCTATCAATGAGAATCAATTCATAAATAAACTGTATAAACAATGTACTTAGAAATTCTCAACTGCATCCAATTTTTTTCTTCATAGATGAAGTTTAATTCCTTATGTAGATCATGTAGCTTTGAACAAAAACACCTTACCTCTAAGGGGGTACACTGACTAATGCATCCTCAATTATATCACAAGGAAATCAGAATTCTAAAGGGGTGTTCGCATGTTCATCTCAAATGATGATCAATAGTGTCAGATGAAGAGTGAAATGAGAGGCCTTTTCACAATTTCTTATATTTACTGGAGTGATCACATCCCATTATATATCCATCCATGAATAATTTCATTAAATGAAAACATGTTGTCTATATTAATTAATCTATATACATTTATTCCCATAATTCATTAAATATTATTCAATGAGTTGTAAATCTAATTAATCTGTTCATAAATGATTTTAAATCATATTTAAACCATTTAGGTGAAACAAATATTTGTCTAATATAAATATTTATTATCTTAAGTATTTGAAACAAGCATTACATGCATAAAATCCATGTAATTAAATATACTCTTTACATTTAGAATATCATATTATAAATATATATATATATATATATATATTTAAGTCATATCTAATAGTCTACCACATGAACAAAAATACCATAAATACAGTTTTCATAACTTCACAACTCTTTGTAAATCCATCCAAACTCATTTAGATATTGTTTATAACAAATTAACTTCATTTTTAACAGACACGTTGTTGAATGTTTTAACATTATACAAGTACCTAATTGTGTGACCATGTGGGGATTGGAAGCATTGAAAATATCTAGGAAATATATATTTCATAGATGTAATAAATGAGTGGCTTCTAGCAATGAATCAGTTCTACTTAAGATACTAAATGGTCCACTGTGATATCCATCAAAAATAGTCACATCTCTATAATAACATGTCCATGATAAGATGTATCAAAATAAATAATTTTAATGTTATATAATCCATTATTTATAGAAATAAAGTGCCTACTAGATATAGAACTTGTTAATATAGTAAAATCCTCACATTATTTTCATGATATTATGAAAAATATAGACCAAGTGGATGAATACATCACATGTAATTCATCCAACTAATAGGAATGAAACATTTCACTTATCCAAGTAGATGGACACATAATATGTGAAACAACTATGAATGGTCATGAATTTCCTCAGTCAAATTTAATAAGTGGTGAAATTTCATTATATTTCACAAAAGTGAATAAATCCCTTCTTGGTTTCACTTCAACTGATGACATGATCAACAACATTCCCAACCACCCGCTGGTTATATAATTTTGTATGGTGACTTTTTTTAGAAGGGTATCAAAGTATGAAACTTATCATTCTATGTATCTTGGAATCCATAGGTAATAAGGATTGTTAAAAAGAATACACCATTAAGAATATCAATAACTGTATGACATTCCATGAGATATACTTTAAAGGATGAGTCCATGTAATAAGTCCTTACTTGTTACCTCAAGAATTTATTCTTAAATATCCCATATAGAACCATTTTTATTGTATATAATTATATATTCAAGCTAAAATTTATATTTAATGACAACACATGAAACTCCATGATTAGCATTAATTAGGGAAAACTCAATGATTTTACATTGAGGGGATATCAATAATTCGGTAGTTCCTGTAAAATATATTGAATAATACTTGAATGAAAGATAAATTGAGATTGACTTTATTAAAATAATATGATACATTTACAATAATTATTACAAATATCTTATGCATTGAACACATAATTATATAACATAAACCTAATGCAGTTTCTAAAGTAATGGATTTTAAACCTTACATCCAAATGTAATTCATGTTACATCCTTATGTGACCATATGATAAAATATTCCCAATAAACTATTAGTGAGAAAAATTTATAAGGAGGTCTATTTATAATTATAGTGAGGAACAAGAATCATATTCCTTAATTTCAACTCCATGAACATAAATTTAAACTTTTTAACTACATAATATCAAAGATTATAATGATATATTTCATTTTCTACATAGAACTATTTATATGTACAACATTATTATCCTAATAACCCTTTCCATAAAAGTTTTTCCATGTAATATTATATAAATAATGTAATTTTTTATGTAATCACTTTACCAGGACATCCTAAACACATTTAGAATAATGTTATATCATCATTAGTTATGATAACTAATGTAACAGTCCTCATTTTAGTTTACCATTTTACCCTAAACTATTTTTGGATATATAGATTAATACATTGAGTATTGACTAGTATAATCCTTTATAGAATTGTAATACTCACTTGTTATGGTATGTAAATATAGTTATTTTCATTTTTTTATCTCCAATATCCTAAAATATTTTGGGAATTCAGTGAGGAATCACTATATCTTTAGAATGGTGTAATATTTTACTCAATATTAATATTCACACTCTCAATTTAACTAAATTAAACAATATAAATTTGTATATACTATCAAATAACATAAAACATTAGGATATAATGTAAATGATCACATAAATTAAATCTGGTACAATATTTTATTTTTAAAACATGAACTTCTCTAAGATTGAACATATTCCCACTAGCTTCGTATACACTTATTCTCTTCAAAATATCTGTCTAAGACAACACAAATATATTTTTGTTTTAAAAAATAATAATTATTTTCTTTTAATTATAATATTAAAAAACATAAATTGTTATTTACTTATCATATATGGTATTCCATGTGTTTAAAACATTATTTTATGGAAAGTGGTCTTTATTAAAATATCCTACCTATTTGTGGAAAGAACACATTCCCATATATGTAAAAATATATTTGGATAAACACTTTTATAGAAATATTATTCACAAAAACATGTTTTACATATGGATGAATCATAAACCATGTATATAAATATAATCATCTTATAACAACCATTTGTTGTTGAACATCAAATATTATCCTATAAGAGATCTGAGATGATGATACTGGTCTGTTTTTTAGATTCATTGAATCATGATAAATTACATTCCATTAAAATTCTTTATGTGGGTTTTCATAATCAATTGAATGGAAAATATAAGCTGAATAAATTTTTTCATTAATTATAAACTCATGTATAATGAATATAATTGTGAAACACATATTTGGTATCAGATATCATTCAAAATTTAATAAGAAATTTATATAATATTCATACCTATCATATAAATTCCATTTAGTTCCCAATATTCTTGAGATATATTTTTAATAATCCAATCATATTTATTTATAACTATTACTTATAGAAATCCATAGGTTTCATTGACCTTTATTTTCTTTTTGATGAAACAATACTGAATATTTTGACTAACATTTCTTCTTCTGGATTGGTTGTTTACCCAATTATATAATCTATATTGAATAATAATCTAGAAATAATATTCCCAGTTCATCAATTCTCAACATTTTGTTAGTGTTGGGTAAATATTTTATAAATTCATTGACATTGTTCGAAAATTTCCATAAATGTAAATAGTATCAATTACTTAAACAGGATAAGATATTTTAGTAATTATTCATTAATTCCAAACAAATTAAATTTTATTTATTATCATGGTAATAATAAATCATAATAAGTATATGAGGCTATAATTCAATAATCCAATTCTAATTTAAATGCCTTTGAAACCATAAATAAATCATTTCATGCTTTCATAAGAAAGTAGATTCACTTATAGAATAACTTTAACACTTGGTTAATCATGAAGTAATTGTTCCATTAAAAATATTTACTACTTAAGAACCTTTCTTAAGAAACCTTTATTAAGAGTTTCTTAGATTAAGATCTTTATTTCATAGATTAATTTAATGTTTAGTTTGATGATGATGATGCATTTATCTATAAAATAACATTTAATTAGATGCACATTATGCCTTGTATCATTTAATTATGTAATTTTAATGATAGTTATTCTAGTAAAATTGATCTCCCCAAACATCATATCCATTTAGTGATCCAAGATCTATATTTCACTACAATCCAAGTCACTTTACTGTTTCTCCCATTACATAGCTATATAGGTGGGTCATCATCCAAATAAAAATATTTGTGAATCAGGGATATTTGAGAAGATAAACCTTTATCCAAATCCAACCATTGATTCACTCAACTCTATTACTCTAGTAACCTAATCCTATTATGATCACCCAGCTAGTTTCGCCCAAAGAAAACCCCAAAAAAGAGAAAAAATGATGATCTATTTGCACCAAGATTTAGCATGGACCATAAATATAATAATTTAGAGTCACTCACTATAGTATTTAATTAGACAAGAAAACCCAGAAGTAGCCATCTTTAGCATGAAGTACCCTCTTAGATGATCATGGTCTGGACAAGTATCTCTTTTAAACAAATCTCACACATAGTATTTTTGTAGTTTTTTATCGTCTCAAAAATTTAGTATACTTTATATGCATATTAAATTCATAACAATCACATAAAATGTAATAATTATGTTCTCATGTACTATACACTTTCTATATATGCATTAATGTAGTAATTTAGTTTTGGAATAACTATTCTAATGTCCAATGTAATGTGTTCATTCCATATTAATGTTTTTTTCTTTATACAAAAAATAATTCTATTTTAATCACAGAAAATAGAATTTATGTATATTCATACACATCTAAATTAATGAGATGGATAAGGTATATGAAAAACCCATGTGATGGAATAGATTTATATGAGATTATAAAACTCCACATGACTAATCCTAGAGTGATAGATATCCAATAACATTCCATTTTATAACCAAGGCACGCCACCAGAAAAGTAGGTTGCCTGACCACAACTCCCTCTACCAAAGGATGATTTAATAAAGAGATAATTCAATTCTTGAAAACACAAGCACCTAATATAAAAAAAATATTCCCAACAATAACTCTCAGGATCATAACTAAAATTACAAACCAAGTTAAACATAGATTAAAACTAAATTTTATTATATCAAACCTAACATGGAATGCAAGGATATTCCAATTAACTAATTCATCTTATACAATTAGGGATAAATATATTACGGATATATAATTTTTTTAAATATGAATAAAATAGTTCATAATCCTTATATAAATGAATAATTAAAATATTTAATCTAGAGATAAAATTTTATGAATAGTTTTATAAATAAAATCTATTTATAATCACTTTTGTAACTTCACTTTTAACATTATGGAAATTCCATAATATTTAATATAATACCTTTATATTCTTTCTAATATGAATTCATTCATATTTATTATAATCTTAAATTTCCATTTTAAATATAGAATATAATATGAATTATAATCTATTTATAATTAAATTTCTATTATTTAAGCTTTATACATAATCTTAATATCATATACCTAATTATTATTTATTATTTGATCAAACCAATTATCAAAACATGATTTGATGTTGCATAAATAATATTCAAATAATCCCCTTTAATTTTAAAAGTTTCGAATTAATTAATTATTAATTAAACATGAATATTATAGAATTATAATAAATAAATAGTTCAATTATTTTCCAAAATATAATATATTTTTCAATTATTCATAAATATATTCTAATTATATACTTTTTAAAAATTATAAATAATATAAAAATTTTATATTCGTATCAATATTAACCCTTTAAAATTTAATATAAAGTGGAATTTATATGACATTTAATGAATCATAAGAATTTTTTAATTCAATATCTATTATATAAACATTAATATACAATCAAAATATCATATATGTTTGAATTTATAAACTCTTTATAAATCGTCTTTTATGATTTCAAAATAATCCATTTATTTCTATATCATAAATCATTCCATTTAATAAGTCAAAAAGTATTGTTTGTAAAAAAATATTTATCCATTAACCATAAATATTTCATAGTTAAATAATTTATACAAAAAAATCATAAAATTATATGTAAATATTTTACAAACCTTTTTCATTATTTATAAACTATTAAGAAATAACATTATTCAGTTTAGAATTTATTCTATTTGATTAAAATAAATAGTTTATAATTTTCATATAAACAAGATTAATATATATGAATATTCCATATTTCATTGTAGTCCTAAAAAATATATTTTTACTATTAAAATTCATTTTTTCGAAATTAATAAACATGTTGATTCATTATAAAATTATTCCGCTCTTATACAATAGTTTATATTTCTTATGATAATCAAGTGGCCATGTGTATTGGAAGACAATAAAAACATAGGTAGATCTATCGTTGAGAATATATGTATAGATAAAACTTATAAACAATCTACCTGGATATCATCAACCATATTAGATTTTCACTTTCTCAGTAGTTGAGAATGCTTGATGAAGATGAAATAATAGTAAGAAAAATAACACTACCTCCAAGGGGTGTACACTGACCAATGAATCAATGATTGTATCATCAAGATACCCAAATAGAAAAGGGTTGTTAGCACCATCATCTCATATGATGATCAATAGTGTGTAAACAATAGAGAAATGGGAATATTTCCCAGAATTTCATAACTTTACTTGAGAGATCGCATCTCATTATATAGTTTTCTATGGAGAATTTCATTAAAATAAAAACTTTTATCCATATTAAGGTATTCAGTGAGCGTTCAATCCAATTAATATGTTCATAACAGATTGTAACCAATAAATGAACTGTTTTGGAGAAATATAAATATATCAAAAATATATATTTATTATCACATGTATCTAATACATTCATTACAAGCATCAAATAAACATAATTAAATATAAGCAATGTATAAATAATATAAAATTATATATATATAATTATATTTTTAGTGAATATATAAAATTGAAAAACATATTTAGCATAACCCACCAACAGAATAATTCAAAGCCTCTCATTACTGTATTTCCTCAAACAAGATAACCCAGAGGCACCCAACATAGTTGGACCTTCCTAGAGGAATGATCAAGGTCTAGAAAAGTGTATCTTTGGATAGTCTCACACGTAGTATTTTTTGTTAAATTTTTAAGGTCTCTTTTTTTAATATACATTATATCCATATTAGATTCATAACTATTATATCCTATTTAATAATTATCTTCTCATGATCTATTCCATTTTTGGGAATGCGAAATTTTAATATATTAGTTTTTAAATCCTTATTCTAACTACATATAAGGATGGGTAGTTTATCATTTTTTTTTATTTTTGTTCATGGATTCATGTATTCCATGGGATTTCAACATTAGGTTCCAAATGATTCAATTTCATCTAATTTTTCAATGGTTTTTTTAGGGGTAGTTTCCATTATCATCATTATTTGGACTTCACAATGGTCTGATCGAGACCTTGTGATTGATATAAGTGACTATTAAAGGTTCATGAGCTTTAGTAATGATTCATTGATTCTTCTTACCTTCTAGGTGGTGATACAGGTGACAGTTGTGGAAGAAATTCTCAACACGGTAGCAGATATATAATTGGTATTAGGAGAGAATGGTTACAATAGGAGATAAAAGGCGACAATGGCATTTTTTGTACTGACTTCAAAGGTAGAAGGTAAATTGATACTAGTGGTAATAGAGGTAAAAAAATTGTATTGGATATTGGTAGTTATTGGTGTTATAAGTAGAGGATTCACACGACAAGGGGTAGTATGTGATGGTGGGATGGATAGATGGTCACATATGATTGTGTAACAAAATGGTACGAATTGGATATATAGCTAATGATAATAGTGCACCCATAGAAATAGGAATAGTAAAAGCACATGGCGGTAAGTGTTGGGGAAGTAAAGGATCATGACTACTAAATACAGAAATAGAAGAAGGAATCAGAAGAACATACATAGATTTATGTAGTTTGGAAAGGTGAAAATGTTTATGGGGGAAGAGGGAACCATTTTTTATTACTTCTCTATGAATAAATCCTTGAAGGATCACATACATATATTAAAATTCATTGTATTTTGGTGTCATTCTATTGATGTAGTGGAATGAATGATATCAAGGGTGTTTTTTCCCACCCCTAAATTCTTCCACCTCTATTTTTTTACATTCATTATATTGGATTCCAACAAACGAAAAGGACACCCATCAAAGGAGACTTCATATCCTTCACGATAGAAGAATTTAACATGCTTTCATTTTACCTGGCTGATTTCTCCCTCATTGCCCCCCCCCCCAAATGTCCCCCTCACAACCAATTTTGGGTAAAAAATTAAGCATTATTCTCCTTGTAGGATTCCAACTTCTCTTTTGGTAGAACCATCATCATCATGTCATACCCATTATCATTGGTGTGGATTTTCTCATCTATAATGAAACTTTCTTCCAACACATTTTAGACCTTCAGATATCTCATGTCAATGTGTTTTTACCTAAAATAAAATTTTAGGTTCTTATTGAGATGAATAATGCTCAAAATATCATAACAGAGAATATAATTATCATGACTCTATTCTAGATCCAGTAAAAATATATTCATCCAAAACATCACCTTGCATCCTTTAGTGACAATGATATACTCTACTTCTGGGTATAGAATGAAACAAACTTATAAATCAATTATTTACAGAAGAACACTCCCCCTATAAATTATATTAGTTATCTAGATATTAGTTTCTTCGTGTCTATATATCCATCCAAATCTGCACTTATGTAGACTTATGAAAAGGTTTTACCATTTCCAAAACAAAAACAATGACTAGATGTACCTCTGAGTTGCCTAAATATCCTTTCCAATAATTAATAAATTTCTAATCACAATTCTAACTACATGAGAAAAATCTCATCTGGTGCACACCATAGAATATATAAGACATCCAACTACTACCTGAAGAGGAAGTTTTTTCATTTCGTCTTTATCCTATTTAGTCAAAGGACTCTAAATAGTTGTGAGACATAAATGAATCCCAAGTGGAGTGATAATAGGTTTTTTCTTTCTGATGTTGACTCATTCAATAATTTTACCAATGTATTACTTCAGACATAGCCAAATATTATGATTTCTCTATTCAAGAGTAATCATCATACCACGAATATAAGCAATGTCTCCCATTTTTATTATATCAATACACTTGTTCAAATACTTTTTCAACATTTAATAGTTTTTTATATCTCTTCCAATAATAAGAATATAATCTACATAAATTGATAGTAAAATTAAGTTACCATCACTATACTAATTAAGGAAAAAGCAATGACCAATATTCATCCTCCTGTACACATTTTTCTCTATGAATGAGTTTAATTTCATATACCATTTCCTTAGTGACTATTTCAAACCATATATCGTTTTCATAAGTTTGGATATCAGGTTTTCTATTCAATTACCCATAAATATCTCTATAAACCCCATGTATATGTCCTCATTGATATCACCATGTATGAATGATGTCTTTACATCCATTTGTTAAACATATATGGTTCGACTAACCGTCAGTCCAATAACAAATCTAATAGAAGACATTTCAACCACATGAGAAAAAATCTCTTCAAATTCAATACCTTTTTTCTAACTGAATATCTTCTCATCCATTCAAGGTCTATAGAATAGTTCTAAGCTTCCATCCTATCCTATGATTTTGCACACCCACTTGTTCTTGAGTGTGTTATTTCCATGTGGTTACTCTACCAAATAAAATATGTGGTTCTTGTGCAAGGATATCATATCTTATTTAATGTCCTTATTTTATTCATTATTTTGCTGATTCATGAACACATCTTATTATTTTTTTCTCTCCCCCATCAGTGATCATCAATACTCATGTGATGAGTATCTATGACTAAATTGTCATTATCTAGTGAATATCCCCAACTACACATTATGGGTAATAAATTTTGGAACATCAATGATGAGGAAATATCATCTGATGGAGAAAACATTGTTGGTACATGTGTATAATCATTTTCACGTATCTCTCTAACACTAGCTAGAACTAATGAAGGTGAGACTTGTCCCAGATTTACTGGAATTTCCTCAGACTACAACATCTCTCCATTTTTTGGATTCCCAAAAATATCAATCATTTGATCCTTAAGAAACACCACATCTCTACATTTGATAATACATCTACTAATAGAATCCAAAACAGGGTATCCAAACTCTTCATGAGCATATACCAAAAAAGATACATTACATTCCTTTTCCATCTAGATTCACCCACACATCTTTTAGCATGTGAACTAATTCCTTTAACCAAATCCTCTAAAGTGTTTGTATGAAACAAATTTACTAATTACAAATCATTCTGGAATAACTCTGTTTTGTGTAGCTGATGGAGAAAGGATGATATGATCAACTAAGGTCCTAATTTACTCCCCCAAAAGGTGTTTGGTAACTTCTAATTTGAGAGAATACACCTGATTGTCCAAAAAAAATTCATTATCACACTCTCTACAACACCATTATGCTGATGTGTCTTCAGTACTAATTTTTTTTATCAGATGCCAATAATTTTATTGTACATAAAAAATGGTCCCTGATATGCTTCTATATTATCTTTTCACACACACTCTCACCATGGTCTACTTTCTATTTCCACCTTCACTTGAAACTTGTTGAAAAAAACCTTCACGTGATCTTTATTTTTCAATGGAAAGGAACTAAATTTTTTAGATTGATCATCTTGGAAGGTAAGACAAAATAAATAGAATCTCGCATAGACATAGTTCTCATCATGAAGATATCAGTGGGAATCAAATAAAAAAAATTCTTTTCTAGACCCTATATAATCATGAAATGTCACTATGTTGTTTTTCCATGATGAAATCAAAAAATGTATCCAAATGTGTACCTTTAAGTAATGGTATGGGATCCTTCCTAGGGATTATTTTGTTTCCTCTCTTTCTCATGTGACCAAGTCATTGGTAACAAAAATCTATAAGAAATTCTTTTTTAGCGGCATTGACTTCTCTTCCACACAGTCTGGAATTTGTGATAAAAAGAGAAGTATCTTTATTTCTTTTAGTAATTACCAAGTTACCTTTGATAATTTTCCATTTAGCAAGACCAAAAGAACTAACATATCCAGAATCTTAATTTATTTAAGTAGATATGAGATTGAGATGATTATGAGGAACATGCCTTAAATTCTTCAATAACAACCAGCATTCAATATTTGTTTCCAAAAAAAATATTACCAGTACCAGTGCTTTTGGATTATCCATCATTTCTCATATTCACATGTCTAAAAATCATAGTTGTGTATGTTGAAAAAAAATATCATTTAGAAGTGACATGGTAGGAGTCACCGGAATCGGTAAACCATGTCGAGTCTTGGCTTGCAAGGCCAACCTAATTATCTTCATGAAGAATAATGATTTCTTCATTGGAAACAACAACATCATTATTTTGGGTCTTAGCATAAAAATTCTTATATTCTTCATTAATACATCTACACACCCTAACGATGTATCTATGATTTCTATAGTGGTTAATTTTTATGTCATATTTTAATTATTATTTTTATCACTTCCTCCTTTTCAAACATTAGTCATTGGGTTCTCTACCCATGCTTCTTACCAACCATTTCATCTTCCATTTCCATTCCATGAAAAAACATATAATTCTGGTGTACATCCCTCTTTTTCTATCATGTATCTTAATTATGTATTCTTCCATTCACCAAATCTATAGTGAGAGTAACATTTGGAGTTGAATTATTGGTCATCATAGCTATTTTTTCCCACATCATTGGTAATGAAATCAACATCAAGAGTTCCTGAAACTCATAATCTGTCATAATTTTCATGGAATTCAACTGATAATCATTACCTTGGAAATCTATCATTTTCTCAGATATTGTGGTCCGGTCTTTGTACATATAGTTTAAAAGACATTGTATAAGTTTTTTTGTTCTGTGTGGCTTTCCTTGAATAAATATTTTCCAATTTTCTTCAAATAATAGAAGCATCATGTATGTTGAAATTTTTTGAAGATACCCTTGTCGATCAACTGTCTACTTTTGTTTGTAGACTTCTTGTTGAGAACAAAACACTCTACATCATCTAGTTGGATACTTTCTATGATTTTCTCACTGGATTGACTAGTTATTGAAGATTACTCTTATTTCACTATAATGGGCTTAGGGGTCTCCACTGTTGGTTTCCAAAAATATTCATTATATAAAAGATCCTCCATTATGGGATTATAGATGACATGATTAAAAGAAGTAAACATTTTCATATTACCAGTATTTTCATCCATTGATGCATAAATAATTTCCAGAACCTCTCCATACATATGTTTCTACAATGGTCGAAATAGCTAGAATCAACTCTTCGAACCCTATAAATGGGAATCGATTTTCCATGATATAGAAAAAAATCAATCAAAAAAACAACCATCAATGTATAACTGATGTAGTTCATTGGAATAGTGGCCAGAAAACATTCCAAAAATTCACCATAAAATTTTATAGATCTATCTTATCTAGAAGGGGTAATATAACACTCAAAGTTTGAAAAAAGGTTGAATGCCTCTATCGTGTTTGGGGCATCAAAGGTTTTTGATGATGAAAAATTCAAAAAAAAAATACAAAATTGAAATAACCTGAAATGAATTATGGGTTTCAAAAAGATGTGTATGTACATGGGAGAAGAGGGGTCCATTTTTTATTATTTCTCTCCTGATAAATTGTTGGAGGATCCCATACACATATTACGATCTGTGGGATTTTAATCCCATATTATTGATGTAGTGGAAAAAATATTCAAGGGTTCTCTTCAACCCATAAATTAATTCAAAATTGGATATAATTAATTTAATGTGTAGGCTATATACAAGGAATAAGACACCCACTATAGGATACTTTTTTTATTATCGACAAAAAAAATCAGACTATAGAAAATTTTCCTCCCCTGATTTCTACCTGATTAGGAGTGACCCCCATAGTAAAAGAAAACAATTCGAGGTGAGGACATGGAAGTGGTGGTAAGAGACAATGGTTGAAGATTCGATGAATTATATAAGGGTAAAAATTTATGAGGAGGTGAGATGCACAGAAGAAGTGAAGAAGTTCCATTTTGGATTGTTTTTATGCCACATGAAGAAATCCCAACCCATGTCATTTACTTATTGTGGAGGTAGATTCCATATTTAGTTTTATTCGTAGTCAAAATTCCTTAACCATATATAATATTATCTCTGACCCAATCTAGTTATCCAATCTCTTCACTAGGGAATGTAAAGTGACTATTTTTCGAGGTTGAGGACTATCTAGGTGATAGTCACCAATTAAATTTTCAATGTAAAACTCATAAAGAAAATAAATATTTTAATTTTAATTTTTTTTATATTTTTATCCATTTGAACAAATAAAATTTAAATTAACCAAATTTGGGTGAAACCATTGACTATTTGGTCAAATAAATTATAAAACAAGAAAATTAATTATTAAATATATTTTTTCTCATTTAAATTTTATGAGAATTAGTAATCAGACACCCATATATACATTTTTGTAGGTATATAAATATTCCTATATTTTTATATGGTTAATAAAATAGATAAATCATTATTATAAATAAAATGGATGATTAATTTTATTCACATATGATATTTATATATTTAATAATATATTTTATATATAAATATGGTTAAATATGTATTTAAAAAATTAAATATCTAATTATATAAAAATATTTTTATACATATTTATATATATATTTAAAAGAATGTTAGGCCATATAATGAAATATTACACAAAGAAACCTAACACATATTGGTATGAAAAGATGAAAACCAATAAAGGGTATCTTTGCCACCCTGTAAAGAGGTTAGAAAATGGGTCACGTGATTACCTTCACTCCCAATAGAGGGAAACACACAAAATTATAGATTATATTCCATGTACTAGTGTTTTCCATAGTAGATCCAATAACATAAGGATCCCCTTCACATCAATCTAATTCATTAACAATAATTTGATTATCAGATGATTCCCACAATATATATATATATATATTGAATTTTAAAAATTCATAAATTATCAAAAAATGTAAATATTTGTACACAATGAAAATAATACCTAGGAATAAATTAAGTATCTATAGAAAAAGGATAAGAATATCTTCTTTAAAAAAGTATACATTCCATTACAAGTTAAAAAAATCTAGGTATCAAAATGGAAAATAGACTTTTTAGGGCCTTTCAGGTCTTTTTTATTGAGAAAATACACAAGTGGGGGTTACCCCCTTGTTCTTGAACATGTAGAAATCTTCAAAAGAATTTATTTGATATCTTGTGGATCCTAAATAGACACTGGAATCAAAAGGTATTGTTATTTGATGTTATTTTGATCTTTTGAACATATATTATGATATAAATTAATTCATTAATTTTTATATCGCTAAATTATTATTAAATAAATATTACATAATATTAATTTATAAATTTAAAATAAATATTAATTTAAAAAAATTTTAATCCAGATTCACTAAATAAATTATTTATTAAGTATAAATACTTATATAGTATTATATAAATAAATATTTGGAAAATATATTTTATATATATCAGTAATAATATATTTATATATTAGTATGAAATTATTAATAATTTACATTTTTTTGAAGGTCACCTTTTATTACTGCAATGAAAAATTCTGATAAAGGGGATGTTTATTATTCCTAAAAAATAACAGATAAAGGATATTAAAATACTTATAATTAGGGTCTTTATCTATGCTCCATTTTTTGATAAAAATGATAATTTATTAGGACCATTGTTGCACTCATAAAGACCTCATTTATTAGTTATTTTAGTTAGTTCTTGTCAAAACCTGACACAATATGGGGCTCGAACTACAAAAACACAAATCCCATATTCATAATCCATGGGTGGTGACAAGGGATGAAGGTATAACTGACATGGGGAGGCCTTTTCCTAATAACCTTTATACACACACACAACTAACTCAATGAAAAAGTACAGTGGAAAATAATTAAAGACGATACACTACAATAAAGTAATCCAATCATGCATTAACATCAAGACAATAAAAAAGTATGGTAGTGTATAATGAAAAAGTAAAGGGGAAAAATACATTCGCAACCATAAATCTCTTCCAACCTGATCAAAAACTACAAATGGATAATCTTCTAAGATAACCCATCTCTTGAATCATAAGCTCTGACCACCATATGCGGTCTAAGAACCCAGTACACCTAAGCTCTTTTGTAGTCAGAGTTAACCTGTATATCATCTGTATAAGACACAACATGTGTTTGTAGAGCTCATACAGGGGTGAATAAATGAATACCTAGTTTTACACCCCGAAATATGAAGGGAGAGAATATAAGATATACAATAGAAGGTGAATGTAGTGGATAGAATAAGGAATAGTATAAGGGAAGAGATCAACCAAACCAAGAGTGAAACTAAGCTAGTCCATGAACAAGGGGAAATAAACAGTGAGTAGATAAACTACTTGTCCATTCTTTATCACCTATAGTAGGAGACTAGGCCCATACAACCATGAGAACCTAAACATGGATAGAAAGTTGGAAACGATGTGCATCTCTAACTCTCCAAGAAAGAGAGAATATGAATCCATGGTGAGAATATAGATGAAATAATATATATATATATATATGTATATGTATATGTATATACATCTATATGCTCAATCATATAAAATAAGACAATAGAGTAAGGGGAACATCATCTCACTGGTCAGACCAGGATGAAGAGTTTCAAATAGTTCCAAAAGTCCACTAATGATACCCAGGATCCCTTGTGTCAGCCCTAAACAAAAAAGTATAAGGAACTCATTCACAACATCTTAATATTATTCTCTTAGTGTGGCACTGACTTGCCCGCATGGATTTGATTATGTCACAAAAACGTGTCTCGGTGGGGAAAGCATGCTTTATCCTTGTAAATCCAATGCTACATCAAACCATGTATTTTTATTGTGCCACATAGTCGAGGACCATAGTCTCTACATAAAAATCCCATTCCCTGGTACAATTGATGGTTCTCACTCTGATAGTAATTGAGGAACTCTACTACGCATCCAAACTATAGTGTAATGCCCAGATGAAGTCATCAAGGACCTCCACTACCCATCCCTACTCAAGTGTAACTACCAGAAGATATCATCATGGAACCCCACTACCCATCCCTTTGGTAGGGTATCACCCATAAGAGGTCGTTAGGGAACTCCACTAGTCTGCCTTGCTAGAGGGTAACTCCAGGAAGAGGTCATCAGGGAACACCATTACCCGGCCCTGTAGGAGGGTAACAACAAGAAGAGGTCATTGGGGAACTCCACTACCCATCTATTCTAGATGGAAAAAAAATAAGGATTAACACCATATCCCAAATTCCATCACCAAGTTCACCATTTCATTTAACACATAAAACACTAAGGATAGGCTACTCATAAGACAAAATCCTAGTTCAAATGAAAGATATTACGAATATGGAAGTATTCTTGAAACTGTCTAAGGGGCACACAAAATATGAGGGGACCCACATGATGTGTTTTCCTCCACTATAGCCTAGTTGTGTCCCTGATTGGAACATGATTTCTTTTACATGCGGTAGTACAAACCTTATAGGTGGACTACACAATATATCCTTACTAACATGGAAAAAGTCCTTGTCTGTTGGTTGTATTCATGTATTAGGAACTAGTGTTTGTCTACTCTAGTAGACGTCGTGTGGCATTGTATGGGATACCACCAATGTGTTCAATCCTTTTCTTTGTTCTTCTACACAGACTCCCTACCCCTATGACCCATCACACGGGTTTTACAACTGGGGAAGGGATGCATGGAGTGTTTGGGAGGACTGCATGTCATCTCCTTCAAAAATATTCTAAAACCCAATAATAATTGTTGATGGAGGATAAACACCATGTTTTATTCAATGAAAATGGTTTGTAGTAGGGATTTTTACATAAATCTAGATCAAAATTCTACACTTAATACCAAGCTCCATCAATTCATATTCGGCACCAATATCATCTAAAATTCATGGATCTGGATGGAAAATGTTATTATGGGACACCACTCACCAGAAATCACCTTTTTCATCGTCGAGGGTTTTCCCATTTATTTAACACACCATTGGTTTCACCTCCATCTATTTCATTATCTCAGACCTAAAAATTGAGAATCCTTGAACGGTGATGATTACAGATATATTCCACACATGTCGAACCATTCATATTACATCATTATGCAATGATTCAGGGGGCCCGATAGAGCTCGGTGCTACCTAGAAAAGTCATGACAGGACCACAGTGATCCAACCAATGAAGAATGAGATAAAATGGTTATAAAAGAATAAGTAAAAAAAGGTCAATTTATTGAGACATATTGTTCTTGGAAAATCAATCAAGAACATGCACTTTAGATTAAAAAACAATTGAAACAAAATAATTATTTCACTACTTAGGCTCATTAAAAGGCTAAAAAAGGGAAATAGATTGAAGAATAATAAATTATATAATAAATGATTTCTTCTTGGAAGAAAAACACCAATTGATGAGTCCATCATTGATTTTGGATCGTTCATTGGTGAAGAACATGTCCACCAATAATTAAGAGATGTTGATTCCATCACCGTGTTCTCATTGGATATGGTAAAATGTTTCATCATTGTTTGTCATAATCCACCAACAGAAAGAGGAGAGGAGAACTCACCAAAAAATTCTAGGGCTATTAGACCAACCCTAGAAAAATTAAAAAATGATAAATTTATAAACATTTTAGTCTAGGATAAATGAGTTATTAAATAAATTAATTAAATAATTAAATCCAATTAACATACCTCCAATGATCGAGGGGTCCAAACAACCCACACCAACTCATTTAATGTCAGGTCAAGATAAAAACCACATTTTAGACTCAAATGTAGACCATGATTTCTGATCTGATCAACCATTTAGGAGATATCAAATTTTTATTGAAATGATCCATGCACATAATATAAAATATATTTATAGTAATTATTTCAGGGCTCAGTGAGCCTTGTAATCACATTAAATATCATCTCATAGTTCTGGAAATATATATAGAAACACATAAAAGTATTATATGGAAAAAATGGGTCTCTACATTATTCCCTCCTTGATGATTTTTATCCTTGAAAAGTAAAACAATAAAATAAAATAAGAAACTAGTCTTGTATCTTACAATCATAATCCTAATAACTCTTTGACATGTTTCTTTTCTAACATAGCATGTGATCTAAAGGGATGGTCCATCCATTTAGGGTTCTCAATTTTTAATCCTCAATCCCCATCAGGTCCTCTACAATGGTGTCTCCAACCTCGATGTTTAGAATTTCCTAGTTAATGATGTGAGTAGGTTCATGCACATATTTTCTTAGTAGCATCATGTGGAAGACATTATGCACCCCCTCTAGTTTTGGGGGTAGGGAGAGGCGGTAGGATACTACACCAACCCTTTTCAAAATTTTGAATGGCTTCATGAATTTTATTGATAGCTTTCCTCCCCAGGTAAATCTACAAAATCCCCACTATTGGAAGATTTCAAAGATAACATGGTATGCCTATTCGAAATCTAGGTTCCTAAAATGGTTATCTTAATAAGATTTATATCTTCTTTGGGGCACCCAAATCCGCTCATAGATGGCCTAGACTTCCTCTATTGTCACCTACACCATCTCTAGGCACACAAGATATGTCTCAACAATCTCTGTTTAGCACAAGGTTGACCTGTATGGTCTCCCATACATGTCCTAAAAATGTTCCATGTTGATGATAGAGTGGTAGTTGTTGTTTTATGAAAACTCTACTAAGTGAAGGTGATCCTCCAATTACCAATCAATTTCCAACATGCAAGCCCTTAGTATATCCTCTAGCACCTAGATAGTGCACTTGGTCAACCAATCAAGCTGGGGGTGAAATGTTGTACTCATCCACACATGGTGAATGAATTACTTCAGTAGGAATATCAACTATAATGAAATAATGTACACATCAAAATATGATAAAATCATTCAGGGATCCCTATGATGACGAATCCTCTATTGTATGTACAACTACCCCAAAATCTCAACCGAACTCAATAACTTGAGAGCAAGGAAGTGTGATGAATTTATGACTTGGTCAACTATAAACAAAATGGCCTAATGGAACTTACCAATGGGAATAATAACTGGGACAATGTCCATAGATATTTCATCCGATTTCCACTCTAGGATCTTATGGTGTTCCCAAAAACACGTCAAAACATGGTTCTCATCCTTCACTGAGTGATAGGAGCGACACCAAGAGATGAACTCAGTTATGCTTCCTCTCATGTCCAGCCATCAAAACAACCATTGATGATCTCTATAAAATATCCAACACTGGGATTTAAAGATAAAGGATAAGTTTGTAAATCCCATATCACCTCCTCCAACCTCACGGCTAGAACCATTGTTCAGACCTATAACACAGTGTCATCATTCCATCCTTTTGAATATCCATCTAGTGTGTCACTTATAAATATCTAATGATGTAAAACCTCATATTCAATGTATCCCAGCTAAGAATCTCTCACGTGACTGGGATTCAAAGAAGTCAACACCATCATCTAAAGATGAAATGTACCCTCAGGCTCCACCGGGATTAGGTGCAGGGAAACTAACTACTCTAAAAATTCCAATACTAAGAGAGTTGGGTACTTCTAGATAAGGGATTCTTCTACAACATTTCTCAAACCTAGAGTATAAACTATCTCTTAGTCATAGTCCTAAAGGACCTCCAACTGGAATTGTCGTCTCTGGTTCGGGTCTCTACATGTGAAGACATAACTGATACATTGGTGTTCTGATTAAGAAACCAAGTGCTCTCCTAAAAGGTTATGTCTCCACATTCATATGGTGAATATCACCTCTTCTTGCTCCATGTCAGGATTTTTTTAGTAATCCTTATGGGGTCTATAATTCCTTGACCCATATGTGATAACTTTCTGCTACAACATCAATATCCAACCAAGGATAGATCTAGATACATCAGAATATATTACAAACTCAATGCCTTCCTATGATAGTCTGAACTCTGGATAACTCATTATCCTCTTCCTAAACTCCTGAAATGCCATATGGTGCTACTCAAACATAGTTAACAACTTGTTTTTGTGCATCAGGGTTGTCAACATGGCTATGATCTAATATTAGTCTTCCATAAACATCATGTATTACCATCCCATGCAATGAAATCTTCTTACCTCTGCCAAATTCTAGGGTGGATCCCAATAAATCACTACATTTATCTTCTCTGGATCTATGGATAAAACATGTTCAAAAGTCACATGAATTAGAAATTGATCCCCATGAATCTAGATCCCACACTTCATGAGATTTTTTTAAATTTGGTGCTCTCTAAGAGAATCAAGAACCATCCCCAAGTGCTCTACATATTTCGCCTATGATGCATAGTAGATGATTATGAATTGATAAAGACAACAACAATGTGTTCTATGTATGGAAGGAAAACTTGTTTCATCCACACCATAATGATGGAATAGGTTTTCATCACATAAAGAATATTCAGAAAATGAAATCAGCTAGAAAGAGATCAATGGGAACATGATGTGTGAGGGGACCCACACGACTTCTTGCCCTACTCCATTCCTTCTCATGCCGCTAGTTGATAGAGAAATTATTATCCGTGTGGTAGTACACACCATATATGAGTACTAATATTTTTGTTGAGGCTAACCAAGACAAATTCCATGTTCGCAAGACATGTCCATTTAATGGAACCACATGTCCATTTACATTCGGATACGATGTGTGGCTTCACACAAGATTCCACCCATGTTGTCAAATTGTGACAGTGTACTACTACCTAGACTCCCCACCTATGTGACCCATCACTCAGGTTTTCAAATTGGGGAATGGTTACATGGTTTGTGATGGTAGACAACACGTCGTGTCATCTTTAACATTTTCAAAACACTAGCATCATTAATAAAGGAGGCTACACATCGTGTGTTCTTCAATAAAAAATTTTTATAGTTAGGATTTTCATATAAATCCAAACCTAGATTTGACGCCCCTAATTGAGCTATTTCACATTATATTTGGTGCCAAACACATCTAAAATTCATGGAACTATCCAGAAAATGTGATTCTAAGATGCCGCTTGTCAGATATCACCTACATTCATCATCGAGGGTTTGGCTGTTCATTTAGCATATATTTAAATAACTAAAACCAAAAAATAGAGCATCCTTGAATAGTGAATATTCTAGATCTATTATTCTCTAACCGAATTGTTATTGTTTCATTGATCCACCTTGAATTTGTGGGCCTAATCATGCTTGGTGTCTCTTGGAAAAGTCAAGCCAGTATGGTGGGGATCCAACTAGTGATGAGAGTAAAGAAAATGTCAGAGAAAAGAAAAAGAGAAAATATATGTTTATTGGGTCCAATCATTCATGGATAACTGGTCAATAATAGGAAGATCATATTAGAAAAAAAATTAAAACAAAAAAATTATTTCAATACTCAGGCTCATGCAAAGTCTACAATATGGGCGCAAATCAAAAAAGAACAAGAAAATCTACTCTATAATTTATTCTATGGAATAAAAAACCAGTTGATGAGTCCTACATTAATTTTGGATAATGATTTTATCATCAACACATCCACAACAAAATTTAGGGGAAGCTGTTTTATTTTCCGTGTCTGAAACTGATATAATCTGACGTTTCGTCAATGTCTGTTGGGATCCACCCATATGAGGGGAGAGATCACTGGTGATTTCTAGGGTTATGAGACCAACCTTGCACAAAATTTCATAATGATATATTTATAAAAATTTTATTTTAGGTTAAATGAAGGAATTAATGAATGAATTTGTTAAATCCACTTAATGTATAGCCACTGAGTGAGGTCTGAAAATCCTACACCGACTCATTTTATTTCGCTGCTAGTGTAAACACCTAGTTCTGGACTGAACTGTGGTCTAAGATTTTTTATCTGATCAACTATTTAGGAGTTATCCCATTTTATTAAATATGTTACTTGCACAAAATATAAAATATATAAAATATTTTTATAAAAATTAATTTTGGGCAAACCGCACCTCATAATTTCATGTCATTTTTTCACCTAGATATGTAAACATATATAGAAAATTTTCAATGGTATAAAAGGAAATAAATGGTTCACTATAGCGAAGATGAAAGAAATCAATTTATTTATAATTTTCATTTAGCACTGATAAATGGTAGTTCTTAATGTGCATGAATATGTTATAACAACATGGGTATACTTCCTAAAACAGAAGTTAGAAATGTTTGTATTTTTCTTTCAAGGAAAATCTATGGTGGGGAGGGAAACAAGGCATAATTTTTGTGTTTATGTTTGTGATTGGAGTATGTATTTTTATATATATTTATGTATATTTATATTTCTTAATTAATATATTTGTAGTTGTGTATGTGAATTTATATATATTTATGTTAATCTATTTAAATTTTTATATATTTATATATAATTATATGTATTTATTTATATTAATATTTACTTATACATATTTATATTAATTTGTACGTATATTTATATATAAATATTTTTTGGGTATATATATAATGATATATTTAATAATAAATATATATATATATATATTATACTCAAAAGGTTCAAGAGATAGGAGTACCTTCTCGTAAATTTATTTTAGAGAAATAAGATGAAAAAGGACCAGGGATGGATGGGGTAAAACAAAGAGAAAGCCCTCATCCACAAAACATAACTACAAATGAATTAAAGAAGGACCATCCACAAAATCATGATGCAAGATGCCATCAACATATTACAACTCCTACTTTGAATTACTCTTATTATAGAACATAAAGTACTTCTCCCTAAGCTTCTTCTATTCCATAGTGATCTGGCTCCTAGAACGACCACACCATCATGATGCAGTATGATTAGCATGACCACATTATTGACAACAACATGTTTTATAAAGAATCCTTTTCCAACACATGTGTTGTTTTCATGCCCCTTCAATTTCAACCCCCCCCCCCCAATTCAGTAACATCCATATATTGGGTGCCAATTTCACATATTTTCCTTCTTGTAACAACATCACAATGACCTTTGGACTAGGACCCTTTCATGACCACATCCCATAGATCTCCCTACACATGGATATGAACTTGGATAAAATCCTTGGGATGAGTTTGGAAATCCTCTTCCCACCCTAATAACATCGATGGGGAGCCCTTTATATGAAATGATGTATGAACTCCACCAGAATCCGACAAGGGAACCTGACCATTCTTAACAATTTCAACCATCCATGGGGATTAAACATTCAATTTTTTCTTATCATTGCATCCCTGTGTAGTAATAATTTTCTATTATATCACTAAATGGCCAGCAAAATCTTTAATGACAGATTAATTTGGGGATTTCTCACCAATTGAAACTATAACATCCATATCCCTTATCGCTTTACCATATTGAGTAGTATCTGCATCAGAGGCACTAATTTCATCTGAAATCTCAGTGTTGGACCCTATTGATGCCATGTCCATCTCTTTCTAGGGATTTTTGGCCTTTTCCCCTATAGATGTAGCCAACTTCCCAACACCTTCTAGTGGTACGATCTCCTCACCATAGTCAATAGAGGGTTCCTCAATAATCTCATCCCACATCTTATATCCCACCTCCACATCAATACCAAAACCCAAAGGACTTACCTCATCATTATAAAATACTCCCTTTCCCCTATCTATATTAGCCTCTGCCCCAACTAATGGATGAAAAACATCAGCATTCTCATTCAATGTGCTCTCATTCCTCTTAGATCTCCTTCTCATATGTTAAGGCCCCATCTGCCAACATTTATCCTTAGAATGACCAATAAAATTGCATATTTCACAAATATGTGGAAATATTTGATAAACAATAGTCAAATAAAAATAATAATCATCCTTGTATAATATGCCCTTATCAATAAGAGTATAATTGAGATGAAATTCAACTAGGATGCAAAAAACGTACCCATACTGCGCTTCCTCAGTGGACTGATCCAATCTAATTGGAATTAAAATTGCAAAATAAATATCCAATATTATCCTTAGATGCCATCAAACCCATTTTAGACCATAAATACTAACCCATAATTGCATATTCTTTCCTGAAGGTTCAAAAGGATTGAATCTCATGTGCCAATTTTGGTGTAAAAAACTGACCTAGTTTGAAGGATACCTATACAATCCCCCAAAACATCATATTTAGGTTCTCCAATAGAATAAAATGGAATTAAAATCACCCAATAAGAATAAACCTCCACTCTTAAAAACACTATTAGATAGTGATCCTTTGAACTGGGTCCTCTTTCTTCCACATCTTATGTCCCGACGGTAGGACTAAACATGCCTTAAATGAAAACTCACATAGCATAAACCTGTTCTTTCATGTAGTTTCTATTTTGGGTAATATGAGAGAAATAGAGTACTATGCTATAAAAAATAGTCTTCGAATTCCGGACAAGGTTTAATGTTTGAATCTAATGTTTATGTAAAGAACAAGGATCTTAGAACTGTATTAACAATACAATGTTATTTATTAATTTTTAAAAAATTCAATTTATTTTAAAATTTTAATTCTCTTAATACCTAAGTATATATGTTTATTTAATTATACCTTTTAAATATATTTTCTAGTTTATTTTAAGTATTTATTGTAAAAACATTCTCTCTATATTTTTTACCAATCACTGTCAATGTTTATTCCTTACATTTCTTCATATAAACCTTAATTTTAGTTTTTTTGTTTCATTTACATCATTTTTTTTCTTTTTATGTTGTATTTTAAATACACACATACAACATTCATATTTATGGTTTATTTTTTTATAATATGATTGTAAAAACCCCAAAGGTCACTATAAATTTCACAGCCTAAACTCCATCTAAAACAACCTTCAATGCGTCATCGGGAAGGAGCCTTATAAAGTGCAAAGGATGTTTAAGAAAAGAGGAGGATCATACCACTACTAACCACACTAAAAAAAATTATTTCTATTTTTTCAAATAAATGTTTTTTTTCATCAGAAAATGTTTTATTTCTTTATTTTATTTATTTTTGGTATATAGTAAACACACCCAAACACCATTCATGGAACCATTCATATTTATAGTTTTATTTTTTTTAATACGAGGTTAACACCACAAGAATTCAACTATAAATAGAATCATGGATGTGGAAGAAAATTATGATGAATGTAAATTTTAGTGGGGTGGGATACTAAAGGGAAAATAGTCTTGCATTTGAAGTGCTCTTAATACGAGGGCTCCAAGCTTCACTCGTAAATCCTCTCTTGTTGTCCACGATGTTCCACATGGTCCATCATTGATTAGTTGGATTCATATATCCTTATTTCATGTAGAGAAAACCCCTCACTAACCTACCCAACCCTATTTTCCCCCTCCCCATCCTCTTTTAATTGCATCCCACCCCAATTGCATTGGGTTGTATAGATGATTACCTCACCTGGCCTCCTTCTAGTGCTATGTTTCACCCAGTCTATGATTAGTTAGAATCCACCCCAAATCTCCAGGACATTCCAATAGGTTATCTCATCCTATTATATGTCCTCCTAATCAATTCCAATGTGTTCCACACTATCCACCATTGAGTAATGACCCCCACCAGACTTGTTGTGGGGTTGGTCCAATGGCATTCCCAACAACCACATTAGGAGCCTCATTGTTCCCCTCCACTTGCAGGCCACCACTATAACTTCCAAGTATTGGGTATTTTATTTTTATTTTTGTAATAATTTTTTAATTTATTCTTATAGGTTCTAGGATAGTGGAAGAGGAACTTTGGTGGTCGCAGGGAGATCTTAGGTTCGAGTCTCCTTGTATTCTTGTATATGTGTGTGTGTTTCGTTGTGGCTTTATAGTTCCCCTTCCATGACTGCCTGTAACAAATTTTTTTATTTATTTATTTTTAATGTTTTTTAAACAATTGTATTATTTTTATAATATTTTTGATATTATTTGAATTGGAGAAAAATTATTTATTCATCCTTTAAATTGAGTATTGAGAATTCTGATCTGTAAAGATTATCATATTTTAATGACTTTATATTATGGAACATTATAACTATTTTATAATTTAATCATAAATTTATTTTTGTTAATTATTTGATCAAATTTCCATAAATAATTTTATATTTACATGGTATATTTTTTTACCAATATTTAATCATTAATTTTACAAGAATTTTGTTTCTACTTTACGTTGGTTTTAAGTTGTTCAAGTTTTATTATTCTTTAAAATAAAAATTGAAAATGAATATAAAACAAAGAAATTATCTCTACAAAAATTTTATAGTTTTAAATATTTACAAAACCAAATTACATTTTAATAATATAATAATGTAGTTAATTAATGAAATATACTACATTTAATTTATTTATTAAAAATAAATTGTTTTAAATTTCTAATATTTTATTTTAATATCAATTTGATTATATATATTTTACAATCTATTTTAGTAAAAAATTTATTATTTCATTTTCTAAAAACATGTTTCGAATTATTTTAAAATTAAGAAAGAAATAAAATTAATGACTTATTAAAGTAAAAAAATGAAAACATGATGTTTTTTTCAATACAAAACATTTTTATTATTTACTCAAATGGTTCGAGAAAAAGGAAATCCTTATCAAGAAAAATTTTATAGAAAAAGAAAAAAGTAAAAGGAGAAATAATGATAAATGGGTTCACACAACAAGGCATGCCCTCATCCATAAGGTAGGACTAAAAGGAAATAACAGAATCATTCTCATAATCATGATCAGATTCATCATCGTCGTTATCTTTATTAGAAGTTTCCCACTCTATATGTGAGTTCCATTTATTTAAGATCACATAGTACTTCTCCTTGAGAATTTTTCGCTCCAAATAGTGCACATTTTGTCCATGCCCCATGCTGCAACACAATCATCTAAGCCATATCCTCATCCATGACCACATCCATGACCCCTACTATAATATTCTCTTGCATATTATACTTGATTCAGTTGGATCTCTATGTCCTCTATATTTGTATCCTTATTATTAGAATTCTAGTGGGCATGACCACACCCTCTTCCACAAATTTTTGGATGGGATCCCCATCTACATTACTTGGCTTGTTGCCAAGTCCCATATAGATCATATTCCCCTTAATACATTTCCTTTATGGTTATATCTATAAAATTTCTTAACACAATTTCTACAAAGTTTTATTTATTCTACGAATGTAGCTTATGCTTCTCCAAAATAATCTATGTTGAAACAATAACCTCATTGAGACCACCACAACCATCTCATTTTGAGTATCTAGATCTATGAATTACTATAAGATATTTATTCTTTGGTAATCCTATGGGAGGTATACTATTGGACTTTTTAATGGAACTATAGTAACTTGTAAATAATTTGGAAGTTTGACAAGTGGATAAGTAGTAACCACAACATATGGTTCTTGTTTTTTCCCATGAATCCACATATTATGGCCAATTCACTCTAAAAGAATTTGAAGTTGTCTCATGTTTCATAATTTTAAGATTTATTCCAATCATTCTTGGATCAATGAGAGTGAGGGTCTTTCAGTCATCAAATAACCCATTTCCTTTACTATTATTTTTTTCAATAGAGTTATGCTTATCCCCCTTAGAATAATTCACCGAGTAATCTTGATTTTTACTACCATTGATATGTTTTAAAGCAATATTGTGTTTTTGAATGATATATTAATTAGCCTTATGTTTTTCACCAGATTCCATGAAATCATGCTCATCCAGGGATGTCTTCCCAAAGATGGACAACAAAACGCATTGTCCACTATCATCCAGAGGGTCCTTTAATTGACTAGAATCAATTTTAGTTAATCCTCAGAAACAATATCAGACAAATTCATTTTTAGGGAATCTCTTAACAAAAATTATAGTAAATATAATAGTAGTGGTGGTGGTGGTGGTGCTGCAAACAACAATAAATAATCACAAGATTACTTGTATGAAATTCATAACATTATATGTTATAAATTTATAATTATATATTTTTATCATGTTTAATAAATCAAGAGGGAAATAATTATTTTCTATATATATATGTATAGTTAATAACAATCATATATATGTCATATATAAAAATATTATTTCATAATATATATATATATACATATATATTATACATAAGATCTATAACAAAATAATTGAAAAAATAATAACAATGATCATGATCATGATTTTTTATTATTAATAACATCATCAACATTATTATATTATTTATGAAACAAATAATAAAATGATCAATTAAATGATTATTTCTATTTTGAAGGGATGATAAAGGGACCCATTGTCTTGTAGTAGGTTTGTTTTTTTATAATATTTTACACGAAGTTGTTGCAATATAGAAGGACTTATGTTTTCACATTTTCTCGCAAAACATACTAGATTGACAAATTTTATGTATGAAAAAGTGGAATTTCAAAATCCTAGGGATTAAGTATGTTCATTAAATTATTGATGAAACTATCCATTTGTGCCAAGAAAATAAACAATTAAAACAAACTCCACTAAGAGGGAGTTTTTTATAAAAAATAAACCGCACTAGAATCATCTGAATCACACATTAAAATAATAAAGAAATAATGATGGGAGGAGTTTCATTGATCACATGGGAATTTGGCATTTTGATTCCAATCCTAGTGGAATTTGGGGGAATTGTACTATTAATACATCATTTCTCACGGTGACCGTTAGTCGATGCTTGATCTTGTGGAAGATATTTTTCAGGTACATGAGTGTAAAGAGAATGGTGGGGATGATTTGAAAGACAAGAGGCACCGCTAGGAGCCCCATTGTAAAGAAAAATTCCTACATTCTGATGTAAACCACCGTATGGGATGCATTACTGAGTGTGGATCATGGGGTAGTTTCAATGGTGTGTAATAAGATAGTTTGTGTAAGGAGGTTATAGTGGGTGATGAAAGGGAAATACTTAGTACATGAACTATAGAATCGTAACAATAACCTCATGCTATATTAGAGGATCCATATTCCAATAGGGATCAAGGAATTTAAGTAACTTATAATATATTTTGGTTTTGTGGAACATACTCGACCATAACTATCACCACTTGGAATTATAAATAAATTGTGTTTCTAAAGTTGTTTAATTTTATTAAAATTGACCAATACCTTGTTTCCCTTCACCTATGTGGGGGTCAAAAAACATATGTACAAATTTGAGTTTCATAAGGTGCATCGAATTTCATTATGATGTAGTTGAGGTGGTGTAGATTCAAGATGGAATTGAGATAAAACTATTTCAAGATATACATAGGTGGATAAGTTGGATGCTGAGACTCATGCCAATATTGAAATAATACATTAATCAATAGGTTCATAGATTAATTTATTATCTTCTTAATAAATCAATCATTTCATAAATATCATGATCATTTAATTTAAATATTTTATATTATTTTTTAATTATGTATGATTTATTTTTTGGGTGAATTACCATGATCACATAAATAAATAATGTAGTATAAAAATATAGAATTAAAATGAATGTGTTATGCGTATATGATTTATCAAAAAATTGTTAATCTCTAAATAAAAATTAACTATTTATTAAAATGATATATGAAGGTTAAAATATTAAAATATTACCCATAATAAAGAAAATACCTCAACATAATAGTAATCCAGACTAAGACATCCATTAAATGAATAGTAATAAAAACCATAAAACTATGTACTTGATCAACCCTTTTTGGGATGCATAATTTTATCATAGAATTATTATGAATGATTTTTGTTGAAATAATCATTTTACACCAAGAGGAGTTACCCTTGGTGACTTTATGTGACTTGGAGTCAAGTTTTGATAAACTTCTAATTAATATAGGATTAGAGAATCCACTCAAAAGACAAAGGTGCTAAAATCCTTTATTTTTCACAGACCTCCCTACCAACATACATTTGAGTAATTAATTATCACTTTATTAGGTAATTATATAAGGCATATGGATCTTTTACATAAGAATTTATGAGAAACTGGAAATTTTGATTACAATGGTGTGAGTTGTAGGGAGTTGATAAAATTGTGTTGGAGTTAATAAAATTAAATCCATTATTTGTCATATAAATTGTAATCATATAAATTAATAATAGTCTTCTATTTTAATATTTTAGAATAATGGAATGATTCTCGATCACATTATCCCTTTGATCAATTTTGGAGAAATACATTCTTTTTACTCACAAAAACATAAAAGTATGGTTCAGATTTTTAAAGGTAGTGTTGCATTATTAATGTAAATATTATGTTCTAGAATCCCCATTGCCTAATCATCTTTATCTCTTGGTGAGTGATGATGAGTTCATTGTCTATGATAAACACATTAGTGATGTGGTCAATATTCATTGTTTCATGCATTCATTCATATATAATGAACTTATGAATTAAAATGAATACATGTATACTTATATCATACTATAATATCTCAGTAAAATATAGTAGTAGTGTAAAATAAAAGAACAATTTGGGAGGTCAAAATGTTGTTTTTATAGAAAAATTGGAAAATATTCACATTTTGGGCATCATGTAGTTCAACATATTGTCTATATTGAGCATCTAGAAGTTCTAGTTTTTAATCTACATCAATAATTGTGCTCTGAATTTATTCTTCTATCACTACATTGAAGAGTCTCCTACTTTATTTTTAATTTCAATATGCAGTACATTGAGAGGAATCTATCAGATATTTTTACACTACTTCATGATGCAGACTAATACATGAGGCACAAACATCCTATTATCCTAATTGTGAGTAAATGGAAATCCAAGGTAAATAGATCTATGTCAAAATTTTGGTTGTAATTATAATAAATTAAGATAAATATCATGGGATAAATAGGGGAACAAGATTATATCTATTTTATATTTGGCAATAAGGTCCACTTAAAGAAAAGTTTATCCCATGCTATGAATGAAGGGGAATCTTCATGAACATTTTTTATCAAGATAAATTTATAAATTTATACTAATTTGATACCATATATGGAATGTGGTTCCGACATATTTATTTAAATATTTTAATGAAGAATATTATAGAAGATTGACTGTGTGGAGGAAGATATAAGAGTTTCCAACAAAGTTATACTTGATGTTGTGGTTATTTGGCACTACCACCCCATATTGTTAAGGGGAATTATATTTATTCAAAATATTTTTTAGTATTTTTCATTAGATTATGAAAAAATTTGTTTCCAAACATTTCATAAATAAATTTATTTTTATGTTTGGATGTTAATATTGTTTTTTATAAGAAAAGAATGTTTTACAGTAAGGAATTTTTAAATAATGTTTTTATGTGTAGGATTGCACATACAAACTAATTGAAATAGATATTAAAACTAGTTCACATGAAACATTCAACACTAAACTATATAATCTCCATATAGGTCTTGTAAATTAATAACCCATGACCAAATTACACCATGATGGATAATTGGATTCATTCGAACTAAAAAAACATGATGAATGTCATGAATGTTTTCTAGGGAAAAAGAACAAGGACCCATTTAGAGGAAAATGTGGAAGGACCAATGATATTCTTGAATTAGTTAATACCAATGTGGGTGGAATATTTCTAGTTTAAGAAATGGGTGAGTAATCATACTCAATAATTTTTTCAAATGAATTTACTAGATATGGATTTGTCCACTTAATGAGGTATAAGTCAGATTCTTTTAAAATAACTAATGAAAATAATAATAATGTTGATATCTATCATGGTAATAAGATTATAAATCTCTACTTCAACCATTGTACAGGATATTGTATACATCTATTCATTGATTATTTATAGATATTTGGGATTCAATCCCAACTCACTCCTCAATATAAACTATAATATAATATTTTATGTGAAAAGTTGAAACAAACCCCATGTGACTTGGTGAGATCAATGATGAGTTATGTGAGTCTTACAATGTCGTTTTATGGATAAAAATTATTGAAAGTAATAGAAATACCAAACTAAGTTCCAACTAAAGTGAAAAATGATACTAAATATGAAAAATCTCCATGCATATTGTATATCCACCTACTCAATCGAGATAGAATTTGTGTAAAATAAGAACATAATCATTAGATGACCACTGTGAAAATCATCACAAAAATTCATCCTCAGGTTATCCAAAAAAAATATAAGTCTTTTCTATAACCCTCCCTAGAGGGGCCTATGTCGTGACTCCCCAAGAATCCTTACAATAGGCTTTGGGCTGGTGACTAGCACCATATAGGCATATAACTAACATGGGAGGAATTTATTATGTACCTGTACGCATGAACTCATATCCAATCCCACAAAATGAGTAAATATAAAAACCACTAGAAAACTAATGCATTCTTACAACTATACCCTACAACTAGAGTATGATATGAAGTAATGTATAGTAAAACATGGAAAGAATATAGGATCACCATAATTAATCTTCAACATTAAGTCCAAACTACAATAATAATGTACTGGAACCGTTATCGATAGCTATTGGAACACACCTCAACTTTTCTGGTCTAAAAAATAACCATTTGGTCCTAGTCCAGTGAGGAATTAATCCAATTGTTGATCATCTACACAGGTCACAACAATTTATGGAAAAGCCTATGTTAAAAGTGAGAATGAAAATAGTTAGTAGGACACCCTAAACCCACAAAGAAATAAAGAAAAGAAACATAAATTCAGGTCTGCACAGGTGTATGTTTACAAAAAATATATAAAGAATATAAAAATTTAATAAATACAAGAAACAAAGTTGGTATGTAAGTTTGATCCTCTATATACTATCAAAATAAATTCAGTTTGAAGAATCTATAATGCTTGAATCAGAGAGAACAAATTTCTATGTCTGATAGCAACGATGACGTTCATCCAACAGTTACTACTTTCTAAGAATCAACCAGAAAATGAAAAGCTAAAAGATATGAAGAGAGATATAAAATGAAATAATAAGGATAACACCACGGATATGGGGTGATAAAAACAACTCAATCTACATAAACCCACTAGGGAGAGGATCAACACTTACTTCTGCAGGTCATGTTGATACTAAAAACTCCACATGGGGCATAAAGAACGAATAGAGGATCCATCTTTGGGCCTATCAGGGGATTCTAACAAATCTATCTAGGAAGTCATGTTGAAGGTATTATAGTTATATGTGTAGTGTTGGGTCAACTAGTTCGAATATCCTGAGAGGGGGGTGAATTAGGGTATTACAGATTAAAACTTTTTCCTTTCTGGATATTGTTTCATTATTAGAAAAAACTCAATTCTCTCTTCCTCCCATAAAAATATACAAACATATATGAAATCATGCACAATACATAGTGATTTTTATGTCGTTCATGTGCACTGGGAAACGTACAAGGAATATACAACGGTAATATGATGATGTACCAAATTCACTAAGGATCGCTACAAATAACAAGTACAATGTTTGGGCTTGATATTTTATGCCTAGGTTCACTGCCTTTACAGGGTTTAGGGTCTTCTCACTGCATTCCCATGGGTCACTACCTATGCATATTTTTATGGCTCACTACCAGTTAAAAGGGTCATTGTCTTTCTTTTCTGGTTCTCACTACTCCTGGAAAGGATTCCACATATAGTTTATCGACTACTAGGTCAAACACAGTTTATGGACATGTATGTCGCTTGACATGCATGAATGCATGCATCCTCAAATATAGTTATTTACTCTGTTGAAGTTCTTTTTTCATTCATAGATGAAGTCCCCTTTCCCAGTTACTGCTAGGTATAGGAAAATAATTTCACAAACTCATTTAAAGCTTTCACAAGCTTCCATGTGAAACTCACAAACAAACTTCCTCTCCCACGTATTGAGTACCGAGTTTGGTATGCAGATCACCTCATTCACGTACTACTACCTCTCCTATGAACCACCCTTCATATGAGAATTGCCTCCACTTTCGTTATCACATACCGCTTCCACATACCGATTCCGCGAACCTCTGATATGAATCACCCATAGTCTGTGAATTATTTTATGTTCACAGACTACCTACTCTAATTGCCTACATACCTCTCCTTCCTCCTCCATGTGCCATGTCTTATGAGGGTTATAGTCCTCCACATAAATCCTTTGGCAGAATTTCTTCCTCGTGAACCACTTTAGCTTTCTTGGAATACTTCTTGGTAAACCTTCTTCATACTTTGCTGAAATCCCAGACCAAATATATGTTCTCCAATGATATTTGGTCTCAATAGTAATTGGTATGATTTGAAATTATTATATCAGAAAAGGTACCCTCAAAATTTGATAATCTATGTTTTATAAAATCATTAATCCATCCTTCACCGCATACCGATCCTTCTACCGCTACAAAAAATAAACCATCCACGAATTGTTTCTCCTATCCGGTCTCTGTACTATCCTAGTTCCTACGTGGTCGATACCCTTCATGGAAATTAATCCATTTTCATACTGCACTACCTTCCTCAATGAACCATTCATAGTTTCTTGAATTGATCCAGTGTACTATTCTCGCCACATCGCATACTGTTACTAGAACTTGGTATGCAGTTGATGAATTTTGGTACGCGGTTCTCATCCTTTTCCAATTTTCTGCAACATTCTTTATAAAATTCACTCCTATCAATAAATACTTATTTTTTAGACATCAAAATCCCAATTTCGAGCCCCAAAAATTTGGCAAACTCAAGGATACTACGCCACTATAAAAACATGTCTTTAGAAAACACCAACCATACTCATTTGTTGTCATCTGGCTTTGTCAACATGCAAAACCACACCCGAAACATACTGAAAGGGCACCTTAAGAGAATTTTTCCTAACATATAATAAGTGATTCATACCAACCATAAGGGAAACAAATAAGGGTTTACACCCTAATGAAGCATGTCTAAGTATGAGAGACAATTTTTCTCAATCCATTTAATAATGGGTACATGGAATGTAGTAGGGTCAAACTCCTTGTCCCTTGACCCAAGATACTTCCTATGTACAATGGCCCGTGAAATTCCAAACTGTTTCATGTAGAATAGGAATACACAACATGTAGAAGGATTAAATTTCATGTCCAGGCATATGGGGTTTTCCCTTGTAGTTAGATCATGTTCCAATACACAGCATCATCCCATGTGTCTATGCCCATGTACCATTACAAGGGGTAGTGTGTGTAATTAGTCCAATCCAATTCATGTGGGGGAGTACATGTCATGTAGGAAATGAGTGTACTCCTCCAAAAATATGTTTACATCCCATGTGCATATTGAGTTCATACATGGGTGACTACACTCCATGAAGTAAGGGAATATATACTTTGTGAATCAGACTTTTCCAGAATGCCTCCTTCCTCCTCCCACTCTCTTCATCAATCACCCAGATTCTGTTCTGGTGATCCGTTCTACTTGAAACTCTAGACACAAGCTCATTCAGTCAAATTAATACCAAATCAGTAGGATTTAGTGATTCAATCAACTCGGGAAACAAAATCATAGGCGCTCTTTGTTTTCAAAGAAGAACACAGATTCAGCACCCACCATCATTCGATTATCCACCAAACCCACCATCTCCCCACTGTCACATCTTCTCGATGGCGTATCTATGGTTTTAGATCATTGTTTCATGAATCGTAGGCACAACAATCAATTTTTCACAAGGGGTTCATAGAATGTGAAGATCCAAGAATGTAATATTAAGTAATTA
Organism: Viscum album; assembly: GCA_963277665.1. Taxonomy (NCBI): domain Eukaryota; kingdom Viridiplantae; phylum Streptophyta; class Magnoliopsida; order Santalales; family Viscaceae; genus Viscum; species Viscum album. Next base: position 407,463,534 of record OY728134.1, on the reverse strand, counting down.
ATAATTAGGGGACAAAAGCATGTAAAATTGAGGGGGTGAACCACAATTAATGTTCTTATAAATCTAGGTTCATAATTGTTATAATGTGAAATGAATATAAAGAAAATCTATATATAAACCTCCCCTTAAATCTCCCAAAATTACCCATCACTTAAATCTGATAGATGCATAGGCTAATCTATTCATTTATTATTCTATGTTCATCATTGAAATAAAAAATGAGTAAATAAAATCAGAATATAAATAATACTTGGGTTTGGGTCACTCATGGAAGACGAATAATCACTGCATCATCATCATTTATGAGATCTGTGAATATTCACAATCATCAATCACCGATTTGACATTCCCTCATCACTTGCATAAGAGATTTATCTATATCTCTTTCTCCATGTATCTAGGGGATTTAGGGTTATGAGGCTAATCTTTTATTTTTGACAAAGAGATCCATTTTAACAGAAAAACTACCACTAATTTTCTCTATTAACCAATGAAAGAAATATTTTTTCTAAAATTATTTTATTCATTTTAATTTCACTTTATGAAACACAAACAAAAAGGCCTATATTAACCAATGGAAGGTCATTTTTTGGGTATATCCAATGTTTTGAATGCAACAGTGCCCTTATATTTCTGATCTGAGAACTTATTTAGGCATTATTCTGCTTTTTCATGAAAATTATTCTCACATGTAATATTTAAAATATTTAATATATTTCAAAAAATTATTTCAGGCCCACTGGGCCACAGAATCACATTCTGTATCAATTCTAGGTGTGAAATTAATTTATATAATATTTAAAAATAATACATATAAAATACAAGTTATAAAATTCTCCCCACCTTGTGGTTTTACATCCTAGGAAAGAAAAAACAAAGGCTACTCAAAAATATGAGGTCACTAAGCACAAACCTGAGAATCCCTCTTCTAAGTGATCTCCTAGGTATTCCCATGCTACCATTGGACATAAACCAAGGGAATCGATTGCCCACAAAGGATCTTATCTTGTAGATCAATGATCTCTATTGGGTACTTAGTAAAATTCACTCTCTCAATAATTTCCATCTCACCCCATTCTATAATGTTTGATGGGTCAAGAATGTAACTCATTAGTTATGACATGTGAAAGACATCATGAACCAAATCTATGTATGTGGTTAGATCTAAGTGGTATGCCACCTCTCAAACTCTATGATGTATCTGAAAAGGTCGAATGAACATCATAGATAGATTTCCACCCCATCTAATTCTCCATAATCCAAGTAGAGGAGAGACCCATAAGAAAACATAGTCTCCTTCAATGAACTCAAAAGTCCTACATCACTTGTCAATATAATAAATATGAAGGTTCGGTTCAGTATTCATACTCTCTTGGATGATATTCACCTCCTCTATAATAGTTAACACCAACTCCAGAACCATGATTGATTTCTCTCATGGGTCAGTCTAGCAATGAGGTGACCTATATGGTGACCTGTACAAAGGCTTGATTCATTCCGTACTGATTGTGGAATGGTAGATTTTGTTGTATGAAAAATCCACTAGTTGTAGGTGAACATCCCAACTCTGACCCATGTATAACATGAAAACCTAAATCATGTATTCCGGAATCCAAACACTTCACAGTGTCTTACCATCATTTTTTGGGTAGATCATTATTCTCAACTATAACTAGGACCCAAACACCTCCTATAATCCCTTACACAATAGGGATGTAAACTGATAATCCTGATCAGAATCAATCATCGATGTAACTCCATGGAGATGAACTATCACCTAAATTAGAGGTGACCCATGCTCTATACTAAACTATTATCTTGGATAAAAAATTAGTGGTCGGACATGATGAGTTGGTAAACGATCATCCATATGGAATCATGTCATATGGATGTACATGGTAATCACATCACAAAGTCCATAGATATCCCATTCCACTTCTATTATACCACCTTAAGGGGTTGATTTAATCTTGCTGGAACCTTGTGCTCACCCTTCACATGTGGACATGTAGGGCACTGAGAAAAAATCTCTACAACTCATTTCTTAAATGCTAGAAACCAAAACCCTTGTCGGTGGTCCCAGTATATCTTCACCACACCTAGATATGTTGCAAAAGGGTATGTATGAAACTCCCTTTTCAATTCCTCCCAAAATGTCACTAGTACTATTGTGAATCTTATGAAAAGAATGACGTGCCCCACCACATTTTGAATATCCATCGGGGGAATTCCCTATGTACATTTGAGAATATAAGGAATCATAATCATAATCCCCAAGATATGCCTCCCTAACTCACTATAAGAGTAGAGAGGTTACAACCATTGACTGGAGGTAAGTTTCCCTATCTCCATCCACAAAGGATAACTACAATGAGGCAAATTTCTCTGACACCTTGTTTAGAAACTGAAAACTATATCTTCTTCTATGATCATATATTTCCATGTTCCAGTTCCTAAAAGTATATATAATATCTAATTCATAGTCATTTTGGAAATCTATCCTTCTCCTCTCCTCATGTTGAAATCCTTCGGATAGAAGATATACATGAGATTTTAGTGATTGTTGTAGATGATAAATTGCTTTCCTATCATGTAGTTTCACCACATCTTCAACGCGGAGAATACCACCACCAACTCAAGATCATTAGACATGTAAGCCTTAAATAGTGTGAACCATAGGAAATCAATTCTTTATTTTTCATCTAAACACAATAAAACGAAGTTACTGATACATCACATAACACTACGTACTCGACACCCTCCTTTAAAAATCTCATGATCGAAGCACTCATCAAACTCTATCTCAACTATAGAAAATCCTACATTCAAATTTATATCATCATAAAAGGATAACCCCTTAGTGTCAATTATTTCATAGGTGATGATATACTAAAGATACCATGTATGAATATCCGTTCATATCTTGCTATCCTAAGGAAGCCCCTCACCTCTGTCATGCTCTTAGGTGGATCCCATGCTAACAATACCTAGAACATAGCACGTTCTACTATCGCTTCGTCTGATGAGATACCATGTCCCAGAATGTGGACTACTAGAATCCAAAACTGTAACTTCAAGAGATTTCCATAAAGCTAGTTCTCTCAGGGTACGTCCACATGTTTCCTTAACATTATTGCATTCTCCTCCCTGGACACCGAGTACACAAGGATATCGTCAATGTTGAACACCATGAAACAGTTTATTTAAGGCTGAGTACACAAGGATATCGTCAATGTTGAACACCATGAAACGGTTTATGTAAGGCTGAAAGATATGTTTCAGGATCCCCAAGATAGTTTTTGGGTAATTTTTCATTCCAAATGGCATAAAAATAACCATAATCACCCTAACAACATCTTAAGCTCATCTTCGATATATCCTCATCTTGTACTCGCTACCAGTGATAACCTGATTTGAGGTAACTATTGAGTACCCCCATTCCCCTCTCAACTAATCATAGAGGACATCAATTATTGGTACTAGATACTTGTTCTTCTCAGTCACCTGTATCCTGCGACATTAATCCACACACAACCTCCATCTCTCATCTTCCTTTTTGGCATACAAAACTTGTGCTACCCATGGTGAAACATTGGTCTCATGAATTCCTTCGTCTATAAGTCCAACAATATCACACCTAGTTAATGTAGCTCTGTGGTATCTATATGATATGATGGTTATGTTGTTGGAGTTGTCACATGGTGTAAATAAATTCCTAAGTATATCTAACTACGGGGACGTAATCATAGAAAATTATCCAAAAAGACATCCTTCAACTCCAATACCATTGTAGGAAACTATTAACTCCTAACATCCACTAAACCAAGGGTCAGGCTAGCCATTTTAAGAGTTATTAGCTTCACCCTTATATGTATGGGTCCATCCTATGATACCAGGGTTTCCTTTTCACTAAAAAAGGAAATCGTCATCTCATCAATGTGTAAACAACACACCCTTTTCCTAAAATAATCAATCTAGGAATGGGATGTTGATAACAAAATACATACCATAAATGACATATGATGTCCTTGACTCTACCATAAAATAAGTTCCAATCGAAACTATGGCCTCTATGAGTCATTTCACATTATCATCATAGGTGTGTGATCATAGTATCTTCTCCAGTAGGTGTCTCCAATAGTAAGTGTCAAGTAAAAGGTTCAACCAAACATTCTAGGACTTATACAAGATATGATAAAAGAAAGTAATGATGGTATATTGTGTCTATAAGTATAGAAAATAAAGTATAAAATACACCAATCATACCTCGAATCATTCCTTGAGCCCCTGGGTTATATGCCTCGATCTCTTGTAGCTACCCCCTCCCCTATCCTATAGCTTTCTAGGGCTGGGGTGGACCACCTGGGTGTGGTGGTGGTAACATGTTTAATCATAAAACACCTACAGATACTCTCCCAACTCCACTTCCATGTATGTTTCCATACGGAACTACATGATCCTATCATTATCTCTGCCTCGAGGGTCCATCCACAATCTCCCTGTCAGCAGTATATCTGGTAGGACAATCTTGAATGAGATGTCCCCAACCATCATAGGTATAGAACCACCATAATCAAGGATGAAATGATGCAACCTTCAATCCCTAAATTGCATATCCTCTATCCAGAGACATCCGCTTGAAATGTATCCCATGTTCAGGTCCATGGGTATAACATTAGATCCTTACTACCATGGTCATTGATCCTGCATACCCACTACCGACTTTCATCGACTATATCTTTTAGGCCAAGAATCATTGAACCACCAAAGACCACTCAATCACCCCATACAATAATTGAATTCAAATAGGGATAACAGTTGAAGTTCTAAGCCTGAAAGTACTGATATTGAACTTTATCCATCAAGTACATGAAAAGGATTGTAAACCTTGATGAATAATTAACACCTAAAATACATCCCTAATGGAGCTAGAGAAGCTCTTGGATATGTTCAAACCCTAGGATAACTGGTGAGAACTCTTATCTAAATAGGTACTTGAACTCTATCCCTAGATGAGTCACCTCATCCTGACCTTGGATAGTAAAACTCCACCATTTTCCAGATAAACTATGTAGAAGGATCACTACTAGGGACACTGTATGATCTGTTGGTGTCCAGAAAAGATAGAAAACACTAAACACCACCTCATTCCAATCCTCAACTCCCTATGGTTTAGGGTCACCTCCTAACCTGAGGGGTATCTATCACTAAAACTTGTTATTCTATATTAGCCTCTATTAATCGTCTGTTACTACTATGTGTACAATTTTCTTCTCTACAGGTTGTAGTATGGATGGTGAAAACACTCATGGTATAATCGTGGGAAATGTTCCACATATCAAAGCCTCATCACCAATGGGTCATCATAGTGGTCAAGTAATTGAATACTTTCTAGTTCACATCTTAGAGGCATCCTGAAATAAATAAGATGTACCATGGTCAATGATTATATCTAGAGAGTAGTCTCAAGAAGGACATCGAAATCACAGCCCGTTCTTATATGATTCTTGAACCATTATTTTTCATGTAACCAACGTTCTCATATATAGAGTTGGAAAAGGCTAATTAGTGACCTCGTGTATGGATATTTGGGTCATTTCACCAATACTAGAGTCCCTCACCTAAATTCAAAACATGAAACATTTAAAAATATTTCTCCAAACCTGTCTCACAGACTTCTAGTCCTAAAGTAGAACCAAAATAGCACTGATACCACTCTTTCATGAACCATCCAAGAGAGGTCCATGCCACGACTCCCTATACCTACCTCTAATGGGTTAGGGGCTGGTGAGTAGCACCGAGTAGGCATATCACTAACATGGGAGGCATGGTCTATGTACCTATACACACACACAGATCTACAATACCATATAATACTGAAATATAAAAAACACTAGGAAAATAATGAATGTATAAAAACTATACCCCTCAACCATAGTATGACATAAAATTATATAATGTAAAATAGGGACAGAATACAATTCCACTAAAAGACTATCCAACCACAACTCTATCCTATAAGAAAAAGGTAATTAGACAAGTTTTTAAAGCCATAGGACCCCACATCGACTTGTCTGGTCTGAAAAATCCCCATATGGTTCTAGTACCCCATTGACTCTGTCAAAAGGTTGATCATCTTCACAAGACATGACACATGTTGGAAAATTTCATGTAGGGGTGAGTATATCAATACTCAGTAGGACACCCAAAACAAAAAATCAATATAGTAAAGTAATGTACACTGCTGACGTCCATCCAAGAGGTACTGCTCATCAAGAACCATCATGAGAAAGATACACTAATATATTTTAATAGATAGATATAGATAGATGCGGATCATAGCCAGGTCCATAGAGTGATACCAATAACTCAATCTGGATTAACCCACATGGTAGAGGATTAGCACCTTCTAGTGTTGCTCATGTCGATACCAATAACCCCATCAAGGGATCGAATAATGAATAGAGGATCCCTCTATGAGGATCTCAAGGGATTACAAAAACTATATACAGGAAGTCCGACTAAATGGATCATAGAGTTCTATGTTGGAAAAAATTCATACCAAACATCATGGGAATAAATAAGTGAACACACCATAATGAAACTTGTCCATGATTCGGAGGAAAAGTAGCCCAAGAATGTTCGTTGTGGTACATGGTGCGCAGCAGGGTCACATGTTGTGTCCCTTGTCCTTGAGTACTGCCCGTGTAAAATTTCATGTTTCATTACAAACTGGGTCATGTTGAAGAGTAATACAAGACATGTAAAAGGATTACATGAAATTTTATGGCATCAGGGGTCTTCCTGGGTCCTCCAGCCATGTGCTAGTACACAACATCATCCCGTGTGTCTATTCCCATGTACCGGTACATGGGGTATACTTTTTTACTTGGTCTTGGAAATGTTGCATAGGGGATTACATGTTGTATAGGAAACTCGTGAATCCACCCTGTGTCTATTTACTTCCCATGTACACATTGTATGACACACCGATATTTTATAAATTATTTTGTTTTCAAATTAATTTATCTTTTTGATATTTTTCATTTCACATGGAACTAGAAATAGTTAGATATAAATTTATATATATTTAAACACTAATTAAAACATTCCTTTCACACAAAATACCTACTTTTATTTCACTATACACAATACCGACTTGGCTTGTGCTACATGCAACACCGACTTGGCGTATGATACACACAACACTGAGTTTCTATGAAACAACATTTTTTGAAATGTAATGAGATAAATAAAACCTATCGATTAAAAATAGTTATATTAATAGTAATAACTACTTTTAAAATATTTCCTACAACTTTTCTATAAAAATAAAACTTATCAATAATGAAAGATATGATTTATTGTAAAATCCTTCTATCTTTAAAAAATACCATTTTATTGAATAAACCACATTTAATTTCCTTCTAATAAAATTAATTTCAAAAAAAATTAGATATTTAATTTGAAAAAAAAACAACATTTGTTAATTAATAATTTCAAAATTAACTTAGGGTGAATTTTTGGGATCTTTTTGACAAACTTCATTTTCGTATGAATAGTGAAAAATACCAGATTTTAATTCATAACTACCTTTTAAATTAATTTATTTATAAACATAAATTTTATTTTAATTTTATTTAAATGTTTAATTAGAAAATAATTGTATCAACTAATTTTATTTTGATCAATAAGACTATTTTCACATTAAAATTGGACATAAAAACACAGGAAACATTTGACACATTTTTACTTTAAAAACTCATAGTTTCTTCCCAACAACAGGATAAATTTTAAATTTATATTTTACACTTTTATGAATAGAATTTGGAAAACTAGATACAAAATTTTGAATCACCATAATTTATAATTCCTAATAAATTCTATTTATTTTACAAAAAACAATAGTAAAAATGATTAAAATTAATTACATTGGTTAATAGAAAAATTAGGCTAATAAAGTACAAAACCTTAACATTAAAGGCCCCAACAACCTATACACTTGTCCAACACCTATTTAATGTCTATATTTAAAACCTATAATCAATTTTATAGACGTTTTTATATTATTGGATCCACATTCAATAAGAAAAATGTGGGTGGAATTCTCTCTTCAAAAATTTACAAGAGTGTCACTCCTCCTCAAGTATAAAAGGCCACCATATCTACCCACTCCTCACACCTCTCAAACCTCTTATGTTCATAAAATATATTCCAAAGTAGCCTCCCTAAAATCCAACCTCTATCTTTGAAATCACCAATTGGGTAGAAACCCTCTCAATGTTTCCTTTTGGCACAAACCAAAAGGAGTTATCCAATTAAGAGGTAACATCTTACCTCAAGATCCTTTCCCTTATTTTTCTTCTACACCCCATCCACTATATTTATTCCATTATTTTGTGAAAAGACAGTATAATAAATATAATATAATGGTTTTATTCAATGGGTTTTGTCCGAAACTTACACACCCATTCATTTAATGGATATTGAACATGATGTTTTTATGTGTGGCGAATTACTGCCTCACAAAACGATGATTGTTCATTTTTCATTTATAAACTATAATGGTGGTCATTATGATAGAAAATATATTACATATGAAATATATTATATTTATTATGTCTTTATTCTTTTTTATTCATTTTACCACACACATCTCTTTACGTTCCATTTGGTGTTAATATGATAATCTCATTTGCGGAATTGGGGACTATTGCCCCTGAATGCGATGTGATTTTTTCACACAACACATGGAATTTATTAAGGTTGGGTTTAATTAAAATATATGATATATTAATGCTACTATAATAATTATATATATATATATATACATACATACATATATATATATATGTTATTTACAAACTTTCTTTCAATAAGATAATAAAAAAACGGAAATTGTGTTGATGCATACGTATGGCTTACCGTATCCATTAACAGTGTTTTCTATTTTTTACATAATTATGATACAAATTATTAAAATATACATATAATCTTATAACTCATATTTATATCATGTTTTAAATTCTTGAATCATGATATAAGTATGACGACCACAATATTTTAAATTAAGACAGAAGTGAAGAACAACCTGATACTGCCCGATAACAACTTTTAACATAGGATCGCTAAAAAGTTGGTATCGTAAGGTCATAATATAACCTTATATGGTAATATGAATAATAATATACTAATTTAAAATTTTTATTATAATCTTATATTTATTGTAAATGAATCTTGTATGAGTACAGAGAGAGTCAAGACACAAGGTAAGGGGATTTCATCTCACTTTTATTTTTGGTGAGATTCATTTTATGTTCTCCACTCTTTCATTTTTTGGTGTATGAACTACCCAAATTTTTCTCTTAGTTATCATGTACATAAATTTATGGTCATTAACATGCCCATTTTATGATCTCTCATTTATGGGTTTTATGTTTCAAAAGATACCAAATCAGAAAAATTATTTTGTCTCAATTTTCCTTCTTTGAGACTCATGTTTTATTATGCACATAAATTCTTTTTTGAGTTTCATATAATTGAATTTTACATAAAATGTCATGAATATAAATCTTTCCATGATATTATATTTTTCATTTAATTTCCTTTCCCTAAATGGAGAGCATGATCCCAAGATACCATGTTATAAGAGTTATTTGACACAAACTTATTATTTTCTGATATTGTTTATATTAATGCTTCCTTTGGTGAATCATTTTGATATATCTATCAAGAATATAAATTAGATTAATTATACTCTATAATTTCATGATATAATCATTTATTGGTACCATTTACTACTATTTTATACATAATATAGTTAATATTATGTTTTTAAGAAAGCCCGGCCTTAAACTCTCTTATGTCGGATATCTATGTTTTCTAGAAAGGGTTTATAAGAATATTATATGATTATCCTATAATATCTAAAATTAATTTTTACCCTTTTTATCTTATAAATATCTTAAAAGGAATATTTTATTATCTTTATGAACTGTGAATCTTTCTACCCATTTTATTGTGTAAAAGGAATGTTCTTTTTACCTCGTATAACATGTAAAAATTTACCAACTGTATTCCCATTGAAGATTCCTTTGCATTATTAAAAGTTTAATATTTTGGAAAATGTTTTTAGAAGAAATTTTCAAGGAAAATTGTTCTCATAAGGGTTTCAAACTTATTTTATATGTTTTCATTGAAAAAGTTTTTCAAAAAAAATTCCATCCTTATTTACATGTTTTCGAAGTGATTTTAAAAAAAATTGATTTTAAAATCTTTTTCATGATTTATTTAAAAGGATTAAAATCTATTTTTAGTGAAATTTTTTCCAAATATTTTTATTAATTAAAAATACATTTTAAAACCATAAAGTTTATATTCCTCAAGACATGTTTTGTACAATATTTCAAATTATTTACCATCAAATATGAAATCCATTGATGTTACTCGTGCCTTTCTAAGAAATGATCTAAAGATTCCATTCATATAAATTATACAAATGGGTTATGATTAATGTATTGGTATTTATGGAACCCATTTATCCTCTATGGGTTATATTTTTATGAAACATGTCTATCTTTCATGAGTTATATGCTTTTCAAACTGACTTTTTTCACTGGTTATTCTTATGATGAAATGATTATGAAACCTATATCTTACGAATAGTAATGATATTTTTACTTGTTTGTTATAACCATTTCCATTAATGGGTTTTGATATGTTTATTTATGATATTTTTGAACATGTATGTATGATTTCATTATGTGATGGGTGGGATTGATATATCCCTCCAATGAATTGAGTGAGGATTTATAGCTCATGAGAAAAGCAGTACTTGAATGATGGTTTACTCAATCTAGTAAAATATGGTCGGAACAAGGGTTTACTCGGTTCAGTAAAACATTGTTGGAATGAGGGTTTACTAGGTTCAGTAATTCATGGATTGAATTGGAGTTTACTTGGTTCAGTAATACAGGGATGAAAATGGGGTTTACCACATTTAGTAAAGGAAATTTTCCACAAATATAGTATTGGTAATGATGCCTTTGATACTATAGAAATTAGTATATGCTTATGTGTTGCAACAATTTTTTGTCTTAATGTAATGTTATTATTTTATGGTAAATGTCCATAACTTCATTTGGATTCATACCTTATCAATAGTCATGATTTAATTATATGATATTTTATATGCAGGGTATGATCTTCTATTTTCATAATCATGTTCTCATACCTGTATACTCATCATTATGCATACATTTCTCCATTATTTACCCTTACTGAGAATTTTAGACCACCAATTTTTATGTTTCCATCCCAAGGTTATGAATATATGTATTGTGATTGATGTGTATAAGAATGGTTCTAGTCAGGAAGAACATAGTGGGAGATAATGTATCTCATTTATGTAGCAATATGTATGTTTCCATGTTCCCAAAGGCACAAGACTAGTACGGTCTTCGTGAGTATATCTATATAATGTCTACATATTCCTCAAAAGATATGTAATGTATATGTTTTTAAATTTAGTTTTTCTATAATTAGTGTGAGAGAGAAATTTTAGTAAACCTTTTGAAACTAGGATGAGGAAACCTTAGTGGGAACTATAAGGATATTCCTATGGGCAAGTCGATGTATATGGATAAGTTTAGGAAAATGTCTTGGAACTTTGGTAAAGGATAGAGTGAGCAGTTTCAGTGTAATAAATTCTTGTATGGATACTACAAGTGGAAATGGATTTTACACAGATGTACCTAGGGGTGAAAACTTCAAGAAGTTGTTCTGAGATTGAATTTGGGTAATCTAATACACGATAATGGGCCTTGCTACACATCGGGTTTGACACTCCCGGAGGAAATACTTTCGAAATTCACAAACTCTTCACAAACCATTTTGATGTATTTAAATATAAGTTGACTATGAGTAACCTACCTTGAACATAGGGTGTATTATATTAAGAAATGTGTCATGATTCTTTTCTGGACTATGGGTTTCCTTCCATGTTAAGTAATTATCACACTACGCATCTAGTTTTAGTCAATGGCAGGAACGGGTTTAATGTTTAATGTGATGGATGATTTTCTAATGATAACTCAAGTTGGATGATCATTGGAGTGGGCGATGTTGTGATCATGCCTAATCATATTTCATGGAACATGATTTATAATGATTACCTAAACAAACTCTCAAACATAACAAAGAAGAGAAAGAAGGGGTTCACTTAGATTTCATGTAATGGACACTATAGAGGAAAGAACATTTGGTTCACTTTGACTCAAGAGTGAAGAAAGCATCACCTAAGCGGATTCCTTTTGGGAACAAGAATATGTTTTGACTATGTACAAGAGGGAAACAAATCAAGTGACTGTAAGGGAAAAATTAAGAGTTCAGTTAATAAAATGGATGAGAATATTCACCTCCCTATGTAATCATTGAAGGTTAAGTGTTATTTGTGTGGAATAAATGGTAATTATGTAACTCAATGTCCCAAAAATGATGTTCTTGAAGATAATGACTAAGGTGTTACTAGTAATTTTCACATTGCTAAAGATGAAGGGACTACGAATGAAATGTGAAGGCAAAGAATTATTATGTAATAGGATGAGATAGCCATGTTGATGGAATAAGGATGAAGTAGAATAATCATTGTGTTTAAGTATTTGCATTAAGAAATTATGAATAATGAAATATACAAGGATTGTTCTACTTATGTTTTTTCTTAGTATTTATGAGTTTATGTTGGACTAAAGAAGTGATTTAATTACAAGGTGATATTTTGACTAAGGGAAGGTAACCCTTAAAATGTTTATTATCTTATGGTAATGGTGTATGGATAAAGATATATGGGATATGAATAAGTTTTTTGGAAATTATTGATTACCTTGAAACTAAGTAAGTAGTTGTTTACAGGTGGTTTATGATATCACTAAGGATGTTTACAGTATTTTTTGGATTTAAGGAATAAATCCAATACACATTGGAATAAATAAGTATGCATGTTTTCCATAAATATTTATGGTAATTCTGGTTATTACAATGTTCTAAGAGAATATATAATGAGGTTATTCACATTTTTTTAATTTGAAAACCAATAGATACTTTTTGTTAAATAGGGGAATCATTTTTTTTCTGATTTCATGACTCTTTTTCTCATGTTTTGGATTTTCATCTTTTAGAATGGTTATACGGTTAACTATTCATGAAATGATTAAGTTAAAATTTGGTAGAGGTATTTGTGCACTGAGTTTATATTTAAAACCTTTGTTAAAAGGATCTTTAGTGAAATACATTATTTAAAATATTTCAACCTCTTATATTTTGGGAATTATATTAGCATTATTTTTTAAAAAGGACGTCATGTATGTATGATGACAACCAATCATCTTCGAAAGGGTTGTGGGTCTTGAACCCATGACAGAAAGATGATAAGGGTTTCCGGCCTATCACTAGCATATATGATGTCCTGGTTAATGTATAATTATTTTGGTTGAGTAAATATATATGATTAACTATAATTGTTACTTTTTATTTTCAAATATTAATGTGTGTTGATTTTTAAGATACAAATAGTTGGAATTTTTATTCTTTTGTGGGCCTTAAGAACTGTTAAAAGTGTATTATAGAGATTTATTCATCAATGTTAATTTTTGGAAATTCATTCAATGACATAATTAATGTATTATAAATATTTAAGATAACATCACAATAATGAAATTTTGTTCATAAACAATTATCAAGAGTTACACAATGTTCTAAAAAATGATTCAAACAATAAATTTTATGTTAATACCTTAAATTATATTGAACCAATGGCTTCAAAAATCGTCACAGAATTATGAATTTGAGGCCCCCATCATTTCTGAGAACATCAACTTGTTTCTGATTTATAATCACAATCACTCCCTATAAATATTTACTCTATTCCTCCATGTCCATTCTTCACTCCCAACTTATGTTCTCTTATATGGAAACCCAGTTATATGTTACTTTGGGTTACCGTTATGATTAAAAATTTCTGTTTTTAATGGATGTTTTAGTATTCAATTTTATAATTTGGGATTCTATGAATGAAAATTTCATGTATTTAACCTTTTAAAACCAATAAATATTTCCAGGGAAAAAATCTTTTTAAGGGGGTAGAATGCAACATCCCAAGATTTTGTAAATTAATTTTATTTGAATTAATGTATGTTTTAGATATTTTACATATCACTTTAAACTAAAAATATTTATCTATATATTTATATATATTAAAACACTAATTCAAACATTACCTTAACAACAATACCGACTTGGCTTGCGCTACATGCAATACCAACTTGGCTTGTGCTACACGCAACACCGTCTTGGCATACGATACACGCAACACTGAGTTTCTACATAGCATCATTTTTTGTAATATAATGAGATAATTACAACCGAGATGTAAATTAATGTTATATGAATATTAATAAAACTTTTCAAATAGTTCCTAAAATTTTATTATATAAATTATACATATTGATAATGAATGATATGATTTTTGGTAATGTTCTTCTATTTTAAAAAATATCATTTTCTCGAATGAAGTACTTTTAATTTTATTCTAAAAAAATTAATTTTAGACATATTTAGTTATTTAATTTTACAATATAAACTTCATTTTTTAATTCAGAATGTTGAAATTATCTTATGGTGAATTTTTTGGATCTTTCTCATAAACATCATTTTTTGATGAATAGTGAAAAATATCTAATTTTAATTCAAAACTGCCTTTGAAATTAATTTATTTATAAATATAAATTATATTTTAATTAGTTTTAAATGTTGAATTACATTATACCTTTAAAAATTAATCTAATTATTGTCATTGGCAACATTTCCACATTAAAAGTAGACTTAAAAACATAGCAAAATGTTGACCCATTTTTACATTAAAACCCTGCATTGTCATCCTGATAGCGAGATTAATTTTAAATTAATTTTCTCCACATATGTGGTAATAGTTTGGAAAAATAGATTAAATATTTGGAATAATAATAATTTATAATTACTGTTAAGTTCAATATTGTTTTTGACCAAAAATATTAGTGAAAGTTGTTAAAATTATTTACATAAGTTAAGAGAAAAATTAGGCTAATAATGTACTAAACCTTAACATTAAGTGACCAAAAGACCTAGAAACTTTTCCAAAACATATTGGATATCCATATTTATAATATATAATAAATGTTGATTAATGTTTTCCATTATTTTATCCATATGAAACATAAAAAACATGGATGTAATTCTCTCATAAAATATTTACTAGAGTGACACTCCTCCTCTACTATAAAAGTCCACCATATCTACTATTCCTAACACCTCTAAAACCTCTTAATTTAGTCCATGATCAGCCCAAGTGGCCTCCTAAAATTATAAAATTCATCCTTTAAGCCTCCCTTTGTTTATAAACATTTTAAATGAATCCATTGGTCACAAACAAAATGGAGTTATCTCATTATGAAGTAACCTCTTCTCTCAAGATCATTTCCATTATTCTCCTTCTCCACCCCCTCCACTCTATTTATTAGATTATTTTGTGAAAAAATTTATTAAAAATATACTATGATGTTATTATATAAAAGGGTTCTACCAACACTTATACACACTTCCGTCTAATGGATATAAAACATAACGTTTCTGTGTATGGAGAATTACTACCTCACGAAATGATGATTGTTCATTTTTCATTTACCATCTATCATGGTGTCCATTATTATAGAAATTATATTATATATATTATATTAAATATATTATGTCTTTATTATTTTTTATTACTTTTACAACACAAATAACTTTATTTTCCATTTGTTGTTGATATGATAATCTCGTTTGAGGAAATGTGGAATACCACCCCAGTAATGCGACATGATTCGTTCACACAACACATAAAATGTATTATGGATGGTTTTAATGAAAATTTATGATATATATGACATATTAATTATAATAGAATATATATATATATATTCATATATATACATATTTCATTTACAGACATTCTTTCAATACAACAATTAAAAAATAGAAACAGTGTTCATGCGATCATTCGACTTACTGTTTCCATAAATGGTGTATTCCATTTTTACTTATTTATGATAAAAATTATTATAATCTAAATATAATAAATACAAAATATATTTCAATCATTTTTTACATTATGGTATCATTATATAAGTATGTACGCCATCGATATATCAAAATTATTACACATGTGAAGAACAAAGTGAATATTACCTAAAGTCAAAATTTAACATTGGATCATTAATAAAATGTTAATATAAGGTCATAATAAAAAAATAAATGGTATTATGTATAAGAATATTTTTATATTAAATAATTTTAGTAAACTTGTATTTATTATATATGATGCTTTTATGAGTATAGAGAGAGTCAAGACACAAGGTAACGAGATTTCATCACACTATTAATGTTCATGAGATAAATGTTATGTTTTCCACTATTTCCTTTTGTGTGGTGTATGAAATTTACAAGATTTAATTATATCTATCATGTTCTTACATTAATGGGTATTCACATTCCCATTTTATGATCCTTATTTTAGGAGGTTTATTTTTAAATTAATACTGAATTGTTAAAAATATTTTGTCTCAATTTACCTTCTTTGAGACCCATTTTTTGTTATACACCTGAACAATTTTTCAATGTTTGTATGCTTCAATTATACATATAATATCTTGAATATAAATTATTTAACGATATTCTATTCTTTATGTAATTTCATTTCCCAACATGGAGAGAATGATCCCAAGATACCATGTTATAAGAGTTTATTGAGATAATCTCATTGTTCATCATATTGTTTATTCTTATGCTTCCTTTGATGAAATATTATGATACATCTCTAAATAATATACACGAGTTTAATTTTCCTCTATTATTTCATGATATAAATATGCATTATTACCATTTTATACTCTTTTCAACATAAGTTAGTTAAGAAAGAGTTTTTATGAAAGCCCGACCTTACCCTCTCTTCCGTCGGAGATCTATATATTCTAAAAAGGGTTTCCATGAATATTATTCCATTATACTATAATATATAAGAGACATTTTTACCATTTTTTCCTTTTACTAAAATCTTCACATGAATATTCTTATCACATTAGGAATTAGTAATCCTTATATTATTTTAATCGTAAAAAATAAATGATCTTTTTACCTCATACAACATCTATAGATTTTACTGATGACCCCCATTTGATTCCTCCTTTACATTTTTAAAGGGTTAATCATTATGAATTTTTTTAAATTTAATTTAAATAGACTTTTAAAAAAAAAAATTAAACATCATTTATATGTTTTCATGGAAAAATATTTATAAAATGTTTTCAAGCATTATTTGGAAGTTTTGGAAGTGTTTTCACAGAAATGGTTTTTAAAATGTTTTTAATGTTCCATTTACATGTTTGCAAGAAAAATTATTTTCAAAACGTTTTGAGCATTATTTATAAGTATTCAAATTTATTTTATACAAAAATTATTTTTCAAATGGTTTTATGAATTAAAAAGTATTTATAAAACCAGAATGAGTAATTTCATCATGAAATGTTTTCTAAAGTTATTTAAAAGAATTTACAATATATGATTATATCTGCTGAAGCTACTCATACATTTCTAGGAAATGATCTAAAGGTTCCAGTCATATCCATTATTTGAGTGTTTTATGCTAAATGTCATAATATTTATGGAACCTATTTTTCCTTCATGAGATATTTGTTTATGAAACCCATATCTTCTTCAACGGTTATACATTTTTGAAACCCACTTTATTACATGGTTTGTGCTTCTTATGAAATAACTATGAGACTTGTATATTTCCACAGGTTATGATATGTTTACATGTTTATGATTCTCATTTCATTTCATGGGTTATGATATGTTAATTTATGATCTCGTGGAATACGTATGTATGATTTTATTTTGTGAGGGGTGGGACCTATATCTCCCTCTTATGCATTGGGTAATGATTTATATCTGATGAGATAAACAGGGATGAAATGTGGGTGTAATCAGTTTTGTAAAATAGGGCGAGAATGAGGGTTAACTATGTTCAGTAATATAAGGATGGAATGAGGGTTCACTCAGTTTAGTAATAAAGGCATGGAATGAGGGTTTACTCGGTTCAATAATACAGGCCATGAATGGGGGTTCACCTAGTTCAATAATGAACTTTGTCCCCTATGGTGGTATTGGCATTGACTCCTTGGCTACTATAGAAATCAATATACTCTTATCAGTTTTCCACAAATCCATGTCTTACTTATTTTTTATTCTTTCATGGGTTATGTCCACTACATCCTTTTGATTCTTTTCTTATGAACTGCCATGATTTATTCCATGATTCATGTATATGATCTTTGATATGTAGGGTATGATCTTATATTTTCATGTTTATGATCTCATACCCTTATGCTCATGTTTATTCTTACATGTATCCCTTGTTTACCCTTACTGATCATTTGATATCACCCCTTTTTATGTTTCCTTCCCAAGTTCATGAAGATATTTAATATGTTTGATGTGTCTAAAAAGCTTTCTAGTCAGGATGAACCTAGTCGGAGATAATTTTGCTCATTTTTTTACCAGTGTTTAGGTTTCCCTGTTTTAAAAGGCACTAGAGTAGTACGGTCTTCACATTTATATTTGTATAATGTATATGTATTCTGAATTTTTTTAATGTTAATGTTTGTAAACAGAGGGTCTCTATACATTGAGTTCATCCATGGGGGGACTACACATGGTGTTTTGAGGGACTATATATCATGTGTATCGAGCTTCAGTAAAAAACCTTCTTCCACCCACATGCAACGTTGATCACTTGAATTACATTCCGGTGGTTTGTTTGCCTCAAAACACCATATCCATTCTAATATGGTCACCCTAACACTTATTCTATGGGATTATGGAATTTATTCAGCTCATAAAATGCAATCGTAGGAGTACTTCATTATCACTGATGAATGCAGAGTCATCACCCACCATCGTTCGATCTACCATTGTACCCACTTTCGTACCTCCATCGAGTTTTCCAGATGTTGGATCTATAGTTTGATATCATTGCACCAAGAATTGAAGGCAGAATGATAAATTGTTCATAAGCAGTTCAAAGAATGTTAAGAATAAATAACACAAGAGGAAGAACTAAAGAATTATGTGTGAAATGAAAAAAAAATCAAGAGAGATGATACTCAATTTATGTTCATGTATATAATGGATTTTACCCATTAGAAAATTAAATGAATCCAAAATATATCAATATCAAACTCCCATTAAATCTTGCGAAATAACCCATCTGACAAATATGATCAATCAGTGGGATAATATCTTTTTTTAAATAGTTTGTGATCATATTTGAAAAAATTATTCGGGAAAATAAATCAAAATAACACAAATTACATGGATTTGAATCTCTCTCTAATGAAAAACGATCGATGTTTCATCGTCTATGGAAACATTTGTCAAGATCAGGATTCGTCAATCACTGATTTGAGGTTCCGTCATCGCCTTCTCTAGATAATTCTTCAAACCTCTCCCTCCACCACTCTAGAGGATTCAAGGGTTGTGAGTCTAACCATGGATTTCGGACAAATGGATTCATTTAATGAGAAAAAATTTTATAGACTGAATACTTTAATAAATTAAATAAAATAATTTTTCTTAAATTATTTTATTCATTTTTAGTGCCTATGATGACTTTCCCCAAATGACCCGCACTGAAAAATTTTATGTCTCACCAAGGGAAAATCCACTATTTTGAATGCAACTATTCCCTTGGATTTCTTATCCAAGGACCCGTTTCTATGTTTTTACACTTTTAATGTAAAATCACATGCATATGTGCTATTTAGTATATTTAATATATTTCAATCATTTATTTTGGGAACTTTAGGCCTCAAAATCACATGCCTTCTCTACTCCTAATCTTGAAATTAATCAGTATGATCTATAATAATAATGCAAAGAATGTCCAAATCATTACAGTCATAGATGTGAGTTCAACACCGGATTACTACCCTAGGATATTTCTCAGGACACTTAATCATAATCTGTAATATTAGAGTTCAAATGGGATATTATAATATATATATTTATATATTGAAGTAAAACATTATTTGAATATGCAAATGGGGTGTCATGAGATAGAATAAAAACTAAAAACTAGAGTAGAAAGGAAAAAAATAGGAGCATACTAATTTCATAGTTAATTTTTTCATCCAATTTATTTTACATGGAACCACTAAATTTATAACCATCAAACCCTCCAAGATCTGGTCATCGACTCTGAGAATATCCTCATTAAATTCCCTACCATTTTCCCTAAAATTTTGGTCTATATTTCCTATTTTAGTTTCGTCTTAATATCTTAATTTAATGATCCTTTAATTATCCATGAATGTTATTAAATGAATTGGACCTTCCATATTTACTTATAACCTCCCATGAAAATATCAATATTTAATTCGACTTCAGATTCCATTTTGGAGAAATTTATTTTCTCATATAGAATTTTACTCATCACTATCCATGATCACATGTTCATGTAATGAGGTCTCCTAGACCGTGATTTACTATATTTTTAAACCCTCTCTCATATGTGAATGTGGTATGGTTACTCAACCTCACTTTTTCCTTGGATGGGGATTCAACATGAAAGAACAGGCAATTTTATTGGGTGCTTCATGTTCAAGCATCCAATTTCAAACAAATAGTGAGTCATGCATGTTTCTAATTATAATTCCACTGATGGCCTCCATATCCCTCAACACGTGTGGAGTTAAATTGATATGTTTTCTTCCTAATTCAAGTATTTACAACATTATAAATACATCAAAATGGATTGAATGTTTCTCAATTTATCTCCTCCTTATTCATGCATTCATGTCATCCATAGAATATCAACATTGGGTTCAAGTGGTTTCAATCACATCTCATTTATCTACATGGGTTTTAGTATTGGCTTCTAATATCATTATTTTACATTCATCATAATGGTTAGATCAATCCCTTTCGATGGAGTGTATGTAGATGTAGAGGATTACGAGCTCCAGTGATGATTCATGGATTCCTCAAACATTCTAGGTGTTTGTGAGGGTAACAATGATGGTATTGAGGTTCCATGGTGGCAGATATATACTTGGTAGTATGAGAGAACAATCCCAACTAGCTGTAATAAGTTAAAATGGTGGCTGTCGATAGTGAATCTAATGGTAGTGGGGAAACACTGATTGGTGGTAATAGAGGAATACAATGGCAGCAAGAATCAGTAGTGGCTAGTGGTATTAAAGAATGATGATGCACCTAAGTAGTATCATGTAGTAGTGGTGGATATTGATGGTCCCAGGTTTCAATGGAACATGGTAGTACAACCTTACTGTAGTTCACAATAGTATCACACCCCTAGATGTAGCCATAATAATATTACACTGTGGTGGGGGAAAATCCAACTTAGTTGAATACATATTATGTGTAAATACATATTTAGTATTATATAAATCATATTTATGCAAGTATATTTTATATATAAAAATACAAATATACTTATATATTGAAATTTAAATTTTAATAATTTATAATTATTTATTATGGTAAATGTTTATCAATGAAATGAAAAATTATGATAAAGGATCCCTTTATTGGGGATAAGATGGGATGATAAAGGCTACGAAAAAACATATAATGGAGTTCTTTTTCAAAACTAAAAAATTCATTGATAAAATCCAGCATTTATCAGTTCTCTTAAGTGCCATGTTTATCAATGCTTTTTGTAAGTGATAATAAAAGTACCCTCTTTATTAGTGATTTTATTTTACCACTGATAAAAAGTAGCACTTAATGTGAATGAATATGTTGTAGTGGTGTGGGTATACTTCCTCCAACACAAGTTATAAGTGTTTAGAGATTTATTAAGGGAAAAAACATAGTAGTGAGAGATACAAGTTATAAGGTGAATTGTATAAGATAGAAAAATGGTGGGGATCCAGATTGATGGACGTTGGAAAAATGATGTTTAATGATGGTTTATTTTGCAGTGGTTTTCCCAACTAATGGTAAATTTTTAATTTTTTTTATTTAGTGGCGGTTTTAGAAAATCAGAAATAATTCAGGATGGTTTTTATTTATTTTTTGTTCATTTTTCAATGGTATAAACCCCCACTAAATAATAAGTCAATTTTTTAAAAAATTTTAACAACTTTTTTCAATTTTATAAAAATGTTTTTTATATTATAATTTATAATTATATATTGCTTATCTATTTTCAGATATTGTTATTATTATTAACATTATTAGTATACTTCATGTATTATTTATTATTTATTAAGTATTAATTATTATTTATCAAAATGTTTAAATAAATTTAGATGAGTAATTTATAATTAATAATTTTAATTTTAATTTTTTTAGTTATTTTCCAATTTTAAATTACTAATTATTAATTTTAAATTATTTTAAAATATATTTATTTATATTTTTCTATACTTATATATATTTATATATGTTATGAAGATACAAATATAAATACTTATATGTATAAGTATATATAATTATGCATATTAATAGATTATTTATTATATATTATATATTACATTGTTGTAAATATTTATATATATTATATGTTCATATATATATATATATATCATTAAGTGTGTCTATTTACATATATTTATGTTATTTATTTATAATTATATATATTTGTGGTATTTTATTGTATTTATATACATTTATTTAAATTTATATGTCTTTGTACTTATATATAGTTTTATATATTTATAAATATTTATAAATACTCATATGTATTTATATATATATACATACACACACAGATATATATATATATATATTGATATATTTTATTAGAATATATTAAGTTATATGTATCTTTATATGTTTATGTATATTTCTTTTTCTTTATAAAAAATTGTAAATATATCTCGTTATATATATGTGTGTGTGTTAGTCTATTTAAATTTTTATATTTTTATATATAATTATATGAATTTTTGTATTTTAATATTTATTTATTATTATTTATTTTTATTTATATATATATTATGTGGGTATATATATGTATATTAAGATATTTAATAATATATATTGATATTGATATTATATATATATATAATTATTTATGTTAATATATAATTATATATAATTATATCGATTTATGAATATTTATTTACAATAATTTATATTATGTCGATATTTATATTGAAAGATAATTATGTGTAATTATATAATAAATAATTAATTAAAAAATATTAAAAACCATTGTTAAATATTTAGCAGTGGTTTAATCCACCGATAAATAAAAATATGTTGCAAAAAACTACTACCAAAAGAGTGTGGGCATGAAAATATGTCATGCTATTAGAAAGATTAACACATCATTTCATGTAGTGGAAATTTATGGTACTATTGGAGACACAAAGGACTATTATATGAAAAAACGTTCACGGAATGCATGACATAGTTGAATGTCAGAATGGAATTTTTGTCGAAAGAATATTGAGCTTGCAACTACATTAACTATATAATGTTTTATATTAATTTTTTTATAAATTCATATTTTATAATTTTAAATATCCTAATATCTAAACAGTTTTGTAATTAATTTTTCTATTTTTACATTTACAAATTTATACTATATATTTATTTTGAAAACTTTTTATTTTTTTATATTTTTTAAAGATTCTCATAAATTTTTTTCCCAAAAAATATTCCTATAATTTTTTCCCTTTTCCTATTATTTTTAATTTTGTTTCATTCGCAGTACATTTTTCATTATGTGTGTGTGTATTTTTATATATTTATGTATAATTATTTTTCTTTATATATATGTGTGTCTGTGTGTGTGTGAGTGTGTGTGTATCTTTATATATATTTATGTTAATCTATGAATATTCTTATATATTTATAGATAAATATTTGTATTTATTTCTATTAATATATATTAATATTGTTTTTTATTTAGATTTATTTATAAATATTATGTGGATGTATATATATTGTTATATTTAAAATATATATTTTATATATATTCAAAAATAGTTATTCATTTTAATATATATTTAGAAATATTTATATCTAATTATGAATAGTTATGTATAATAATTTATAAATATATATACATATATTGATTTTTATATACATAATAAAAAATAAGTGAAAAAAAATATGAAAATAAAAAACTATCACTAAATATTTGTCTGTTTTGGTGTCCTAGAACCAATAGTTTTCACTTTGATTACATAGATATTTAATTTATTTAAATAATAAACATCTTATTATATATTGGACATTTTTCTCCAAGATTATGATGTAATAATGTCATAGAGTATTTGTCGCATTGACAAGGTCATAGAAGTTCCACACAACGATGTTAACCTTGTTGTTCTATGATAATATTCTAAAATATAGTTTTGAGGTTGGATGATATATTGTGATGGTAAACATAATATACAGACCGTTCGGTGTGAGTACTCATACATAGATGAGAATTCCTCTAATGAAGTTATCACTTGATAATCTCCAAGAATTTAGATTATGAGAACTAACCCACAAGTAAGAATTCAATAGTTTTTGGTGTCATCAGATATTCCAATCTACGAGCATGTGTAATCGTATTGAGACTTTAAAATTATCATTAATTCCTATCTCGACTCGCGCACGTGGATTTACTCACAAAAATTGTCACACTATATATTGGGGGGAAGTATGGTACATTTGGTGGGTCATGAATGACATGTTATTAATAGATTAGTCGAAGAAGGACTTGTGTTTTCCATTTATAGAAGTTGATATCTCAGCCTTTTGACTGAAATTGAATCATCACCCTAAATTCTCTGGCCATGGTGTATCAATGAGTTTATTTTCGGTAGGTAAAAAATGACGTATCGAGCATATAGGTTGATGACACTATCATGAAACCTTCTTGATGAGATATTAGGAAAATGGATTATATTACATTGTGAGTGTTCATATGTGGATGTCGTCATTGCGACTTTATGTACTTTTTCTTGGGTTCCATTACCTGTTTCTAGAAAATTCTTTTTGTCTTTAGGTAATCCTACCTAATTCCAATGAGAAATAATCCTAGAGGGTCACACAATAATTGTTTATTGTGGTCTCGATTAAATAATATTTTAATTTAATCAATCAAATAAATATTATTCTCAAAACTATTGAATAATTTTATTTGATTTAAAATGATCACGTAAATTAAATAAACATTTATTCACCAAATTGAAATTAAAATATATTTACTTATTTTATTGAACATTTAATAAATATTTATTTACTATTTTGTAAATAAAGTATTTATTTTAGAGAATAAATTATTTAATAATTAATTTGGGTGTTCAATAATTTGAAGTGGACATCAAGTAGTACAAGGATGGCCCGGTAGTAAAATAATTATTTTCAAGATGGTAAATAATTATTTTACTAGTTGGCACAAGGATAAATAACAATAACACTATTATCATTATGTGGCATGTGATTTAATTTAGGATTCCTTTTTTCACATGTTAGTGCACCAAAATTAATGGTTTTGTTATTGTTATTATGTAACATGGGTTTTCTATAAGGTTATGAATTTATTTTATTATTGTTATAAAATTAAATAGTATAATTGAAACCCTCAAACTCTTTACATAAACAGGTAGTTCTATTGAGCCACTATGCTTGTGACCTGGTGAATTGTGAATTTTTGAGCCAATCATTTTTCTCTCGACTCCTCTCTCCTCTGTCTCTCTCATGAATGAGAGATGCTTTTCAAGACCTGAGAATGGGAGATGAAGAACGAATGATGCAAGGAATTTGATTCACCTTACTAGAAACTAGAAATCATTTGACATTGTTCGGAGGCCATCAAAGCTTGTGTGGATCACAACTAGTGGGATTCTGGTTTGGAACCGCTCAAGTGCAATGAGACAGTCCGGATGGGTCATTCTGAATGATCAACGTCATCAATAAAAAAAGTATCAAAGATCTATATATTTAATATCTACAAAAATTATTTAAATTAATTTTAAATATGATGCACAATATCCTTTTTCTCTATTCTATCACCTATCTATTATTCTTCTAAATGTTTGATTTAAATTTGTTGATACTGGCCTTCATCATCATATTGATCCGAGATTGGTCATCAATTATGGAAAAATCCAATTTGGGCCCTCTTAACCACCATGCTTCCACTACATTAGGATCCTTCGATTGGTATCTAAGGGGGATCGTCATCATTTATAATTAATTAAATAATTTATTGATTATTTCTGCTTTAATAATTTAGTTTATCAATTCAAGGATATTCGTTCTTGTTTTCTGAATTTTCAGATCAGTTTTTCTTCTTTTGTTTCTCACAGATCTAATAGAAATGTTTAATTTCTGTATTAAAATTAAAATGAGGAACTCATTAGGAGGCACCAATGATTCTATCTATGTGACATGATTGTACACACTATGTATTCCTATTTATAGGCCATGTAATCTACCACACATGTTGTATAATATAAACTACACACCATCTAGTTATGTTCAATGCATAGAGAGTAATTCCTCAATTACTCAAGATGTGTGAATTATTATATGTGGTGCAGTTAATTCTTAAACCATGTGTTGAAAAAGAAAAATAGACTCACGTTTTTCAGATTACATGCCATGTGGTCCACTATACATGACGTGTTGTCCCTTCAGTTCAGGTGCCAAACCATGTATCACTTACAAGGATAAGCCGACCAATAACCGTGTAACTCGGAGACAACCCAATGTGTGGCCCACTGGACACATCGTGTACTACGAGACTTCCAAATTACAGTTCACACGTTTAGTACCGAGGTTTGTACTTTGGATAGGATGGTAAAGGTAGTACATGTTGTGTTGTCAGAACTACACGTCATGTACTTTACCAAATTACACAAAATTAAAACCTTAATGTTTGTGTAATGTTTAGACCTATATGTAATGTATAAATCATACTATAGGTTATTACTCTATTCATTGAATCATTTTGTATTCCATGTGTCATAAGCACAAAACAATGTATGAACATAATACATGTTGGGTAGATTCAAATGGGTATTCATCGAGTTATCACCAAAGTCAATTTATGTAAAAGGATGAGAATATCATGGAAAATTAGAAAAGGATTAATATATAATGAATGATTAATTAAATATATTAATTAATGGGTTCTAATGATATCTCTATTAAAAATAGTGATTAAATAATTTAATGCTAGTTTTATTAATTGTGTAATTTGTTGCATGTATATTTATGATCTGGAGCTAAAGAAGACCATTATAGGTGATTGGATTCTTTTAATTTAATTATTAAATTAAATATTGTCATGATATCCATCTCTCATCATTAATATGTAAGACCTACATTCCAATTGTTTCTTTTATGTAAACCCCTTGTTTTACCCCTCACCTACATGTGAGTTAAAAAGCCTATGTAATGGATGACCCTCCAAAGCTTGTGGAGGCGGTTTAAGTCCGAAGATGAGGCGAATCCAATCCAAGGAGATACATAGTTGGATAGGTGGAATGCTGAAAACATGATCCCTAATATTTTAATCTGTTTCTCCCCTAGGTTAGGGTTAGTTTATCAAACCCAAGATAAACAAACAATTAGAAAATCTCATGATCAAGTCCTTTACATAATATTATTTCTATTAGATTGTATAGTTTTTCTTTATGGATGTCTTTTTAGGATCACATTGTTAATGAATTAATGGGCATTGATGATGGAACCATAATAAACTAGGCATATGTGTAAATATTATCAAGACACGGTTAATCACATAAGTAAATTCCACTTAATTTTAAAAATCATGTTATAATGGTAATAAGAAATTTATGCATAAGAGATAAAAATCCTTAAATAAAATATTATGTTAGACTAAGCCTTATGTTACCTGATGAAGGGAAAGACTCAATAAAATTATGGGTTTAACCATCCCTTTTTGGGACACATACTATTATACATGAATATCTTAAGAATGTTTTGGGTTGACTTAACCATTTTACCACAAGAGGAGTAGCCCTTGCTAGACATGGTGTATATTTAGAGGCAAGTGTTGAGGAAATCCATTTCAGGATTTTAGGATTAGGGAACCCACTCAACGGATCAAGGAGATAATGTCTCGTAGTTTGAAAATAACTACCTAACTAAATACCATCAAATAGCTTGACTAACCCATGGTGGGGTGATTTGAAGGGTAATATCGATCATTTCCACTAGAATGTCCAAGAAACTAGACATTCTAAGTTCAATGGTGAGGGCCATTAGGACATGATAAAACAGTGGGAATGTTAATAAAATTAATTTACTAGTTATCATAAAATTTAATCAATAAAGAAAAAATTATCTACTCTTTTAATTGTAGAATATAAATTAAAGGTTCATCAATTACACTATCCCTATGATCAATTCTGGATAAATACAATATCATCTCTCATAGTATCTTCCAGGAATAGTTTAGAATCCATCGGGTTATTCTACACCATTAATGGCAGCCTTACATGTTGGAGTCAGCATTACTTGATCTGCCAGCCTGAGAGGTTAGTGTTGAGGATTTCCTATTCTATGAGAAATATACAAACAATGTGGTTGACATTAAATGTTTGATTCTTTCATCAAAGTCTAGTGAACTCATGATGTCTCACAAAAACATACATCTGTATAGCATGATCAAGAACCTCTATGGTATTTACCAAGATAGAGAAAGAAAGGAACAATTTTAGATATCCATGGAACTCCTTCAGAGTAATCTTGTAGACGGTGCCCTAGGTGGGCCTCACATAGTCAAGCTCATTGGCTACATTGAGTGCCTGGATATAACAACCATACTCTTTATTATACACATCAAAATGATTTATTATATAAACAATTCACTTGATACAAAATGGAATATCAAGAGGTATAGTGTCTTTGGGGTTTAGTAACATTACATAACAACTTAAAACATGAAACATAACATATTTATTGAAAACATCCTTTACCTCACCACTATATTCCCTCGTAATTAGCATTTGATTGGATAACCTGAGGACATGTATAAGAAAATGGTGAGCTATAAAGACCAGTAAGGAAGTAAACAAGGAATAACATGAAGAATACAATATGTGTTATGCAGTAGACATATCAACCGAGTATAAAAGAAACATGAACATAAAGACATGATAAAGCATGATTATCACATCATTGAAATGTGACAACAACACTTAACATGGTATTAACATGAGCCAAGGATCATTGCACATGGATCACGAGTAAAAATTAATTGAACTTAAATTATCATGATTAATCCCTCATTTCAATTGATGTATCATTATACTAACCTTTTCCCAATGCATTGGAGTGCTATCAAGGCACACCATTCTTAATTATTTCATCTCATGTATAAGTGTGCCACATGGATCATACAACATTGAATCATTTAACATCATCATTTATTCCATGATAAAAGAATATGGAATACATACATGAGACTATATAATCAATAATTAAAAGTCTATTTAGGTTAATACCCTTGATAGAGATTTGGGCATGGTATTCACTACACAGTGAATTTGGCCTGCAAAAATAGTGGTGTAAATTTAGTAGCATAACAGCGTGACATAAGGATTCATAAAAATGTTAGATGAGGTAAAAAGGTGTGTATCATCAAATTTACATGAAATTGGAAGTATGGGGGACATATAGATACATGTCCCAAAAAATTTAATGGAATTTAGATTCATAATACAAAATAACTGCTTGAATGTAAATGAGAAGAGATAAATTCATTACAGAATTTTGGCATGGTAACAGATGTACATGGGTTGAATTAATGAGAGAGAAAGGGGTATCTCATCATTAAAAAATAAATAGGGAATTTTGGGGGATTTTATAAATCATACCCCAACATTTATAATTGAAATTAAAAAGGAATAGCAATATTAAGAAACTTGGATAAAATGATAAAGGAAGGAATCCCTTACATGGAAGTGTGATCCCAAAGGATTGGAAGGGGCTTGAGAGAGGCTTTGTGGGAGGTTGAGGCGCCTTGGGAGGATTCTAGAGAGAGGGGGGAAGATGTTGTATGAACATAAATGCTTTTAGTGAAGAGGAATTGGGATCTTGGGTGGGATTATATAGGAAAGGAGAGGGATATTTTTATTATTTAGGTTTCAGACACCACAAAATAAACTAAACAAAACCACAAACCAACCCATGGTTTTTCCCCTGGTTTTTTCCAAAGGGGAGTGGAAAACATTATTTTATAATTACAATGGTATAAATTCTTAAAATAAGAGGGTTTATTATGTGGATATGAGTCATACTTTTAAGGAAATCAATTTAAAAAAATTAAATTGCTCAATAAGTCTTAATTAGTCCACTAAAGAATTTTAAAATAAATCAAACAAACCTAAAATCACATTATTTTAATGGTAAAAAATATATAGCCTGAACATAATGTTTATAATATTTTTTTACATCACTATTGGGTCAGTATGATGTCATAAGACAAATTATATATTTAAATGGTATTAAATTTTTACCCAAAAATTTTTCTATCTCAGAAAAATATAAAAAATTCACCATTGGATAATTTTGACATCCTATATTCTAAAAATAATATTTATTTTATATAAATAATTTAATAAATATGTGAATATTTACATTTAAAATAAAAACAGACATTTATCAAATATTCATGGGTGTCGAGAAAAACAGTATTCAGACCTTAATAAAAATTACAAATGTATTCATAATAATTATACGATAGTTTATATTTAATAAAAATAATTTTAATAATAATATATTATTAAAAAATTATTTAATTAAAAATTACATTAATTCATAAAAATGGATTTGTTAATTGAATATTAACTAAAAATATTATGTATTCTTTAAAAACAATGAATTCATACTCATTATTCTATAAAAAAAATATTTCACAAATTCATAATGCAATTATATTGTTATATAAAACCTTATAACACCCACATAAGAACAAAGGGTAAGGTGTCAGATGGTGATAGACTTTTGGGGAGACTCATATAACATCTCCTGGGTGGTAATCTCTATCAACTTATACTTCTCCCATAGGCGTTTCTGCTCGAGCTTAATGTTTTGAAGTTCGACTTGGACTTGGTCAAGATTGAATCCTAATGATTCCACCTCCTTTATAAGCTCTAAAAATTGGGCTTCATTTGGGGAAAGTATAATGGATGAGGCCATCACTTCTTTTGTCTGAGTAAATTAGATTTGTTAAAACCCTATATCTATACTAATCATGTGATAACTGTTCAATGACTATATTAGCAACAGTAAAAATTCTTAACGGTATTTTGAAGTCCAAAAACATAAATCCAAATAATTTAATATGTTATACAACCATTTTAGATAACAAGACATTTAATTAGATCAAGATTAATTTTCATTGATAAACACTTGGGTCATTATAATCTTCCCCCATTATGAAAATTTACTCTCAAAATTTCCATTTCCCACACTAAAATAGATACGGGTAACTCTTCTTCGTCATTTCCTATGATTCGCACATAGCTTCTTTAAACTTGTGGTTTCACCACAACACCTTGATGAGGGGCATTATCTTATTTCATAGAACTTTTTCCCTATGATATAATATCTTAATCGGCTTCTATTCATTGGAGAGGTAATTCTCAAATGGTACCACCTCTGGATTGAGTACATGCGATGGGCCAGGTATATATTACCTTAAGAGTGATATGTGTAATATATCATGTACTTGAGATAGGTTCAACGAGAGTTCGAGTTGATAGGCCACTACTCCAATGTGATCAAGGATCTCAAAAGGGAAAATGTACCTTGGAATAAGATTTCCCTTCTTCCCAAATCTCAAAACTCTCTACCATGGTGATATGTGGAGGAATACCATGTCTCTAATGTCAAACTCTAGGTCTCATCGATAATTATCAACATATATCTTTTGTCGACTTTGAGAAGCTTTAATGTGATGCTGGATAGTCTTAACATTCTCCACCATTTCTTCAACCATTTATAGACCTAGGAGTTTTTTCTCCCCAACTTCATCCCAACATGTCGGTGTTCTGTAACTCTTCCGATACAGGGATTAATAAGGATACATTTGGATACTTGAGAGGTAATTGTTGTTTTATGAGTACTCAACAAGAGGGATATGTTGATCCCATCCCCCTATTAATTCCATTGATCATGATCTCAACAAGTAATAATGTTTTGGGATGGTCCACTCATATTGGACGTCAGTTTGAGGATGATAAGTCATACCGAAGTCCATCTCGGTGTCCAGAATAAGTTGAAGGCTCTTCCAAAATAGAAAGGTGAATCTTGGATCTCGATCGGATACAATCGATTGTGGTACTACATGAATCCATACCACATCTTTGATATATATATGTTCTTGTTGATAAAATAAAAAATCCTCTCAAATTGTAATTAAGTGTATAGTCTTTGAAGACAATCCACAAAAACCCAGATAGAATTATTTCCTTAGGATTTCTTTTTAAGTACAATGACAAAGTCCATAGTGATGTTCTCCCAATTCCAAACTTGTATGGGTAATTGTTGCATCATCCCCTTAGAATTCTGCCTCTCAGCCATCACTTGCTGACGTACCAAGTACTTTTGATGTATACTCATTATTCCCATTTTTCTTATTATCCCAAAAATAATTCTCTCAGATATCTCGATACATATTTTTGTTTCCACGGTGAATAGAGAACTTTGAACTATGTGCGTCATCCAGATGTTCTTTCATTAACTTCGAATTCGATGGAACACATAGTATGGACCCAAATATCACAATTCCATCATCATTGACATTAAACTCCAAGGATTTACATTTCCTGAGATTTTCCACCTTATTCTGAATTCCCACATCATCCTTTTAAGTATACATTAACCATTCCAAAAGAGGCGGTTGATAAATAATCTGTGAAAGGATTGTTTATATTCCATTATTTATGGTTCCCATGTCCATCATTATCAAATCTAAGAAGATTGGATCCTTTTCAATTCTCATCAATAATAGAATTGTTGGGTCCTTTCTACTTATAGCATCCTCCACCTTGTTTTCTTTCCCACGGTGGTGATTGAATGATCAGTCATAGTCTTTGATTAGCTCTAACCATCTTTGTTGGTGCATGTTCAACTATTTCTATGTGAATATATACTTGAGGCTTTTGTGGTCCGTATATATTACACACTTCCCCCAAAAGAGGTAATGCCACCAAATTTTTAAATGGAATATCACTGTAACCAACCCCAGATCATGTGTTGGATCTTTTTTCTCATGAACATTAAATTTCCTTAAATCATAGGCAATGAATTCTTCATTTTTCATCAACACACAACCCACTGCCTTCTTCGAAAAATCACTAAATACAACAAAAATTTCTCCACTTGTGGGTATTATGAGCACGGGCATAGTGATAACCCTCCTTTTCAACTCCTTGAAGATCTCTTTACATTCATCACTTCAAGAAAACATGACTCCCTTTTGAGTTATCTTGGTAAGAGGGTTTGACAATCTTGAGAAATTTCTCACCAATCGGCGATAATATCTAGATAACCCTAAGAAGCTACGAATATCCATTACCGATGTTGGCCTCATCCATCCCTCAATTGTAGCTATCCTAAAGGGATCCATAGATATACCATTACTTGTGATGATATGACCAAAGAATGAAACCACCTTAGATCAGAACTCACACTTGTGGTACTTTGCATCGAGCTACTCCTTTCGCAAGGTCACAATTATAGTTCTTCGATGCTCCTCATGCTCCTCCTTGGTTCTGGAGTATATTATAATATCATTTATAAAGATGACCACGGATTTATCAAGATAATATCTAATGACTTTATTCATAAAGTACAAGAATATTTATAGAGTATTATTGAGTTTGAAAGGAATTAAAATGAATTCATAGTGCACGTACCTTGTACGAGAAGTAGTTTTGAAGATATCCTCATTCTTCACCATTATTTGGTAATATCCCAACCACAAATCCTCCATGGATAATTATTGTGCTTCATGTAGTTGATCGAACAAGTCATCAATTAGTTGAATATGATACTTGTTCTTTATCGTGATTTTGTTGAGCTCATGATAATCAATGAAAAGGCACATTAACCAATCCATCTTCTTGATGAAGAGGACTGTTCCACCCCATAGAAAAGCACTTGTGCATATAAACCCTTTATCCAAATTCTTTTGTACATGTTTCTTCAGCTCCTTAAGCACCACAACAGTCATTCTATACAGATTCTTGGATATTGGAAACACACCATGTATAAGGTCAATTGTGAATTTGACATTTCTTCTAGGAGGAAGACCACGCAATTTCTTTGGAAAAAATTACGTGAATTCCCTCACAATTGGTCTGTCTTTAAGGATTATTTCTTCCTTGGACTCAATCATCTGATCCAGATATGTGTTCTCATAGGGAATTAATATCCATGGTTGAGACGATGGTGAAAAAAAGATGCATCTTCCTCCTTGCACTTGTATATAATTGGGGGGTCAATTCTCCATATAGAGAGTGACTTCCAATCATGGAAATTTATGTTGGTTCTATATAGAGAAATTCAATGCATGCTGATAATTGCACCAAATCCCCTAGATGGAGTTTGCTGAGGTTCACTGGGAAGTTCAATCCACCAATTATGATAGGGGAGGAGTTATATTCTTGGGATGAAATGATTGCCCCATTTTCCATACTCACCGACATCTTTACTTCCATGATTTTTTGTGGTGTAGGGACTGTTATACTATAATTATGGGATACAAAAGAATTAATAGAAGAAGAATCAAAAATTATATTCTCTTTTTTTAACGAATAACTAAAATACCTTTCACGACTTTATTGTCGGAGTTAACTTCAGTGATAGTGATGGAAAAAATCTCTCCCCTACTTCCTTGGAGGAAATTTGTTGCCTACAAAAACCATTGGCTTAGGGAACTGATTCGAAAGGTGACTTGGTTCTTTGTAGTTGAAGAAATGAACAATGAGTTGAGAGTCCAACGGATCTTTTCTCTCCTCTTTCGTAGTTGTGGATTTTTCTTGTTGGAAGTTAATAGCTAGGTTCCCTTCTCTTCCACACCTTTTACTTTTCCCCTTAAGGGAATTTCTAGGGTACTTATTTCCACACCTTTGGCAAGTGCGGTGGTGGGTTTTCTTACCAAAATTGGATTTATCAATAAGACCAGCATAATTGATGTCCACCTTGAGCTTCATTTCCCCATGATACCCCTGATATTCAACGATCTCCATTTCAACCTTGATGGAACATCAGACAATTTCCTCATAGCTATCGAAGTCACAGATCACCAAGGCATTCCATATGATAGATTTCATCCCACCAAAGAAACAGTCAACCTTTAATTCAGGTGTAATGACAATGCAGAAGGCATATCATTCAAGCCTTGTGATGTATTCCTGGTACGCTCCAATGGATTCATTGTCTTTTTACTTGAGGGAAAGGAAGTCCCTTTCTATCATAAGTCAGAGGGTGCAAGGAAAATATTTTTCAAAAAACATTTTTTGGAAATCCTTCAATTCCAATGCCTCGATCTCCTCCTCAGGAATCATATTTTTGATAAATTTCCACCATTGATCATATTCACCCTTCATATGATAAACATACAGAAGAACTTTCTCTTTTTCAGAACATCGAAGGATAGAGAAGATCTTTTCAATGGAGTTGCACCATTATTCAGCAATTGAGGGATCGAATGATCCATTAAATGTAGGTGGACTGTGTCTTATCAAGCTCTCGATTGTGACTTGTTCATTCTTTTGGGGGTGGTTAAATGTTCCTCTTAACCCATGTTTCTATTCAAAGCTTGAGTTAACTAAGAGAGTATCATGGAAATTTTTGTTATTTCTTCTCTCATCGGATTTGGAATCTCATTAGAATAGTCATCACATTGATCATCATATCGGTTGTTAACCCAAGTCCTCCTATTACCAGCCATTGGATGCAATAAAAGGAATGTTTGCGGTAACTCATAATGGGTAATCCATATAAAAAATGGATAACTTATAAATTAAATTTATTTCCTTAACTTATTAATTTATATGAATCAATCTACGTTATCCATGATCTACTTACCGACATATATTCTTAGGGGGAATTTTTTTATTCCCTTAATAATGGTTCATACTAAGCCTATGAATTTACAAAATCATATCCCCTGGAAGTGTCATAACAAAGAGTGAATCAAGGCCTATTTTCATGTACCAATATACCATAGTTCAAGCCCGAAACTCCATGTCTAAGCTTGCACTCCTAGGTACATTTGTGCCAGAGCCGCCTCTATCTACACATATCCCGACAGGGATTTATTTTCATAATAAACCACTCACTCAATTCTCAAAAAAAACATAGGGATGTTTTTACTATACTTAGCCTTATCTCTAGGCTTTCCCTATATTTTTCTAATCCTAATCCCAAAAATAACTAAACATATACTCTGATCTGAACTATAACAACCATTCTCTTTATTACACACTTAAAAATGATTTATTACATAAACTATTCACTTGATACAACATGGAATATCAATAGGTATAGTGTATTTGGTTATTAGGAACATTACATATCTACTTAATACATGAAACACAACATCTTTATTGAAAACATCCTTTACATGACCACTATATTCCCTCGTACGTATCATTGCATGGGATAACCAGAAGACATGCATAATAAAAGGGTGAGATATAAAGCCTAGTAATATATTAAACAAGGAATAACATGATTAATAAAATACAGTATAGGTAATAGGAATATCAATGTATCATAAATGAAACAAGATCATAAAGTCATGGTAAAGTATTATTATCACAACATGGAAATGTGGCAACAACACTTAACGTGGTCTTAGCATGAGGCAATGCTAATTGCACATGGATAATGAGTAAACCCACATTTAACATGAATTATAATGATTAAACCCATATTTCACTTAACATATCATGATACTAATCTTTACCCAATGCATTGGAGCACTATCAGGGTGCACCCTTCTTAATCATTTCATTTCATGCATAAGTGTGCTACATGGTTCATACGACATGGAATCAGTCAACATCATAATTTATTCCATGATAATTTAATATGGAAAACCTGCATGAGAATATATAATCCATAAGTAACTGTTCATAAAGGTGAATAACCATGATAGATAAATGGGTATGGTATTGACTACACAATGACTTTGGCCTAGAAAAATAGCGGTGTAATTTCGGCAGCATAACAACGTGACCTAAGGATTTATAAAAATGGTTGATGAGAGAGAAAACAGTGTCACATCATATATAAATGAAATGGAAATTAAGGGGGTTATATAGATATATTTCCCAACAACTGTAATGGAATTTATATTCCCAATACAAAATAATTTCTTGAATATAAATGAGAAGAGAGAAGTTCTTTACAGAATTTTTCCATGGTAATGGGTGTACATGGGAGGAATTAATGAGTGAGAAAGGGGTCTCTAATCATTTAAACATAAATAGGGAAGTATGGTGGAGTTGTGAAATCATACCCCAACATTTATAACTGAAAATAAAAGGGATTAACAGTATTAAGAAACATGGATAAAATGAGAAAGGTAGGAATCCCTTGCTTAGATGTGTGATTCCAAAAGATTTGGAGGGGCTTGAGAGTGGCTTTTTTCGAGGTTGGGGAACCTTGGGAGGATTATAGAGAGAGTAGGTAAGAGGGTGGATGAACTAAAAATACATTTAGTGAAGTAGAAGTGGGATATTTGTTTGGTTTATATATGAAAGGGGGGGATTTCTTTATTATTTAGATTTGGGACACCACACATTAAACTAATCAAAACCACAAACCAAACCATGATTTTTTCCCTTTTTGTGACAAAGGGGATAAGAAAAATTTATTTTATTATGGAAATTTCCGAACATATTAAAATAATAGGGTTTTTTAAGTGGAGGTGAGTCAAACACTCAAAGAAATAAAAATAAAAGGTTAAAATGTTTTGTATGTCTTGAAGGGTACACAAATGCATTGTATAGTAAATCAAACAAACCTAAAATAAAATTATATTAATGGTAAAACATATATTTTCTGAACATATTGTTTTATTTATTTTATTACATCACTATTGGGTCATTATGATGTCATAAAGGGCATTATATATTTAAATGATATTTAATTTTTAACCAAAAATTTGACTGTCTTAGAAAATTAGGAAAAAATTACCGATGGAAAATTTCTATGTCATGATTCCTAAAATAATATTCATTTTATCTAAATAATTTTCTAAATATGTGATTTTTTACTTTTTAAATAAAAACAAAGATTTATAAAAAATCATGGGTTTTGAGAAAAATTGATTTCAAACCTTAATTAAACTTACAATTGTATTCATAAAAATTATATGATCATTTATATTTAATAAAAATTAATTTAGTAATAATATTTTATTAAATTATTATCTATTAAAAAAATAAATTAATTCATCAAAATAGATTTCTTAATTAAATATTAAATAATATTACTATTTGTGCTTTAAAATCTATGAATGTATACTTTTTATTCTATACAAAAATAATGCACATAATCATAGTGTTACGGTCTTGTTACATAACCCCTTATAACACCTTAAGAAGGAAAAAGGGTAAGGTTTGTGATGATGATAGACTCTTGGGTGGCTCAGATAACATCGCTCAGGTGGTAATCTCTATTAACATACACTTCTCCCGTAGGCAGTTCCACTTGAGCTTAACGTGTTGAAGCTCAGATTGATTTTGGTCAAGAGAGAAGCCCATTGATGCCACCACCTTTACAAGCTCTGAAAATGGTCTTTGTGTGGACTAAGACTACTGGATGAGGCCAACACTTCCTTTTTCTATGTAATTTGGATTTGTTAAAGCTTTATATTTATACTAATCATGTGATCACTGCTCAACAGGTATATTGGAAATGGTAACAAATCATAATGATATTTTGAAATCCAAAAACACAAATCTAAATATGTGAATATGTCATTCAACCATCTTATATAATATTAAATTTTATTAGACCAAGAGTAATTTTCAATGATAAAAGTTTGGGTTGTTACACTGGAAGTTTTAGGCTATAAAATCCTTGAGGAACTCGGCACCGATATCATTATTTCATCACTCCCATAGATCTTCTTCAGTTTTGCTATGAATTTCAATATGAAAAACATTAAGAAGAATCTATATGATCATTCTATCCTCATTAACCTAGTGTAAAATACATGAAAGGAAAAAAATCATTCTATTATTATAGTGAATAATATGATAGGGAAGAAGAAGAGCTTTAATCCCAATGTTTCTTCATGCCCTTCCATGAAAAGTAAGAACAAGGGGGAGGTAAGGGAATAATAAGATATTTGATTCACATGTGGCAAGATTGGTCACTGGATGGAAATCTACACTCTTCCAAAGATGCAAGTGGAAGCTACATGTATGTTTATTATCAGATGCAATTTATCTTTTTTTAAGAATTGGGTATTGGACACAGCTTTTGGTGCTCACATATTTATTCAGATAAAGGAACTAAGTAGATTTAGGAAAATTGTCCAAGGGGAGGTTGTTCTACGAGAAACCAATGGTGCTGCACTTTCTGATGTAGCTACCAGGGAATACCACCTCACATTTCTGACTGGGACGATCTTGGTGTTAAAGGGCTGTTATTATTTGCCTTCAATGACAAAAAAATATTATTTCCTTATTCAGACTTGATACAGATATATTTATTTTCTTGTTTGGAAATGAATGTTTCTACATTTATATAGATAGAATTTGATTTAGTAGGGGACATTTATACAATGGTCTTTACATGTTGGATTACAAAAAACAAGTAATTGAAATCTATTACAATGATAATTCATAAGACCGATACCACACCCAACGTTGGCATCACTAGAAAGGTCATGTAAGCTAGAAAAACATGAAAAAATTACATCAAGATGGATAATTAGATTCTTTCAAACTAAATCAACTTGTTGTAAGTAAATATATTTTACAAGGAAAAATGAACAAATCCCCATTTCGTGGGAATGGAGAAATGGCCAAAGATCTTTTTGAATTGGTTCATACATATGTGTGTGGACCATTTCTAGTTCAAGAAAGGGGTGGGTACTCATTCTTCATAAATTTTAATGATTATTTTAGTAGTTATAGATATATCAACATAATTAGGTATAAGTTGGATTATTTGGACAAGTTCAAAGAATACATGAATGAAGTTGATAACTATCTTGTTATGAATATTAAGAATATTTTCTTAGTCCAAGGTGGAGAATATCTTAATCAAGACTTCATTTATTACTTAGGGATGTTTGGGATTCTATCCCAACTCCATCCTCCCTAAATGCCTCAGTGGAATTGTGTAAGAAAAAGGATGAACCAATCATTGGTTTAAATGGTGATATCAATGATGATTCATGAATGTATTCTATTATCCTTTTGGAGATATGTATTACAAACAGTGGTACACATACTAAACCAAGTACCAAATAAATAGATAAATTTTTTTCCATATGAGAACTGCACTGGAAGAAAATCCATGTTATCGAATCTTCATGTGTGGGGAAGTGAAGTGCTTTATAAGGCCACTTTAGCTAACAAACATACACCCAAGGCACTAGGTGTACATTTATAGGATACCCTAAGGATAGAAGAGGATATTACCTATACAACCACTCAGAAAACAAATGTTATAGTGGAAATAGATTCCATATTTTTTGAGAGGGATAACATATCCAAATTAGATAGTGGGGTCGAGATAGACTTCGATGAAGTTGAGGCTCAACGTACACAAAATCTGGTACAGATAAGATTCCAAAAAACCTCATGGAATAAAGATCTGTTCTAGAGTCACAAGTACAATGTAAGAGTAAAAGAGAAGTTAGATAACTAGAAGGGTATATTTTTCTAGTTACTGAGGATGGTGACTCATTATTTGTGGATAATAGTGACCCTCTAATGTACAAGGAAGCAATATGTGGCAGAAATGTTTCCATGTATAAAGTTTCCATGAATTCAAAAATGGATTCCATGTACCAAAAACAAGTATGGATTTTGGTAGATTATCCAGTTGATGTACTTCCTGTTAGTTGAAAATGGGTATTCAAGATGAAACTGGACATGGAAGGACAATTTAGTACCTATAAGGCATGACTGGTTACAAAAGGGTTCAAACAGTGTCACACATTGACTACGATGAAACATTTTCACCAATTAGAATATGAAATCCATCAGAATTATACTATCCATTGCTACTTACCACAACCATGAGACTTGGAAAATGGATGTCAAAATGGACTTCCTTAACAGAAACTTTTCGGAAGATGTCAACATGACACAACCAGATGTGTTTGTGACTCCAAAGGATTCCATTAAGATATGCAAGTCACAAAAATACATTTATGGATAAATAAAAGCTTACAAGTCATGGAAAATTCATTTTGATATAGCCGTATCAAAAATTGGTTTTATAAAGAGAAAATGTGAACCATGTGTCTACAAAAGATTTAGTGGGAGTTTGGTCATTATCTTAATAGTATATGTTGATGACTTATTACTTATTGGAAATGAGATACTAGTCATACAGTTTGTTAAGTCATGGTTGATTAAATTATTCTCCATGAGGGACATGGGAGAGGCAACATATATTCCTGGGATGAAGATCTATAATGATATATTAAAGATATTACAAAGTCTAAGTCAATGTAAAAACTTTAACAATATTATGGAAAGATTTAGTATGGAACAACCCAAGAGGGGATTATTTCCAGCATCACATGGAATTAATATATCCAAGAAAATGTTTCCTCAAACACATAAGGAAAGAGAGATAATGGTATGGACTCCAGATGCATCAGTGATTGGGTCACTTATGTATGCCATGCTATGTAGTAGGCTTGATGTCGTCTATGCATTAAGTACGGTTGGAAGATATCAAGATGAACTAGGTGACCGCTATTGGGTGAAAGTCAATAAAATCATAAATTATATGAGGCATACTATGTATTTCTTCTTGGTTTATGGAGGATATATTGAACTAGTGTTCAAAGGATATATATATGATATTTTCCAGACTGATCAGAATGACATGAAGTCATAGACGAGACACGTCTTCAATTTTAATGGAGGTGGAGTGAGCAGGAAGATCTCAAAGCAAGGTGTGGTCACATATTCTACAATAGAGTCTGAGTATATCATATCTTTTAATGCAGCTAAAGAAGCAGTTTGGATGTAAAGATTCATCCAAGAGTTGGATGTGGTACCTACTAGTAAAGATCTCATCACAATATATTGTGATAATACTGTGGTGGTGGATCTTGTAAAAGATTCGAGGTTACATATATGAGACAAAGTACATAATTTAGAAGTATCATATATTGATGGATTTTTCTCAAAAAGGTGAAGTTACCATAAACAATATTTCCACATAAGACAACATGGTGGACCCCTTGACTAAATCCTTTACTCTGTAGAAACATGATCATCATGTGAGTTCTAGTAGGATAAAATTCATATGCAGTTGGCTCTAGTCTAGGTTGGAGTTTTATAGAGTTGGGGTCTGAGAACCAACTATTTGTACTTTAATTACATTTATATTTAATGTATTTATGTTTTAAATATATTATTACAAACTTTTCATTGTTCTAAATGACTATGATGTAATAATTTCCTAGAGTATTTGTTGCATTGTCAAAGTAATATTAGTTCTCCTCTATGATGAGAACTTTGATGCTCTATGAAAATATTCTTAAATATAGTTCTATGGTTGGATAAAAAACTATGATGGGACACATATTATACCTAACATTAGGTGTGATTATTCAAAAGTAGATGAGACTTCCTCTCAAGAAGTCCTCACTAGTTAATATCCATGATGGGATATTA
Organism: Viscum album; assembly: GCA_963277665.1. Lineage (NCBI taxonomy): Eukaryota > Viridiplantae > Streptophyta > Magnoliopsida > Santalales > Viscaceae > Viscum > Viscum album. Next base: position 407,420,563 of record OY728134.1, on the reverse strand, counting down.
TGAGAATAGACACGCTAGTATGAATTCCACATGTTTTTGTGTCATTATATATTCCTATTTATGAGCATGTGTAATAGTCCTTATACATTATGATTGTTATTAATTCGCATCACCACTATCGCAGTTTGATTTACTAAATAAAAATACCACACCATATACTTTTGGAATGTAGGGGACATTGGGTGTGTTACGAATGACATGTTATTAATGGATAAGTTGATTCTGGATTTTTCCCTTCCATTTAACAAAGTTGATATCTCATCCCTTTGATAGAAATAGAACTGTCACCCTAAATCCATGGCCATGGTGTAAGGATGAGTTTTTTTCTGGTATTAAAAAAATGACGTATCAAGCATATAGGTTAATGACACCATCATGAAACCTTCAGGATGAGATATTGTGAAAAAGGGATTATATAACATAGTGAGCATTCATATGTGGATGTCATCATTGTGACTTCATGTTCATTCTCTTGGGTACCACAATCCGTTACAAGAATGAACTCTTTGACTTTAGTCATGTATTCCTAATGATAATGAAAAAGAATCCTAGAGGGACACAAAGTAATAGTTTCTTATGGTCTTTATTGAATTCTACTTAAATTTAATCAATGGAATAAATATTATTCTCAAGACTGTTAAATACTTTTATTAAAGTTAAAATGATCGCATAAATTAAATATATATTTTTTCACCTGATTATGAATAAAATATATCTCTTTATTTTATTGAAAATTTAATAAATATTTATTTACTAGTTTGTAAATGAAATATTTATTTATGAGAATAAAATGTTTATTTATTTATTAACATATTCAATAATTTGAAGAGGAGTTTTAGTGGACAAACGCCAGTCCGATAGTAAAATAGTTATTGGGAAGATGATAAATAATTATTTAACTAGTTGACACAAGAAAAAATAATAACAACATTTTTATCATTATGTGGCATGGTATTTCATTTATGGTTCCATTTTTCTCAAGTTGGAGCATCATAAATAATGGTATTATTATTTTTATTATGTAGAATTGTTTTTCTCAAAAGTTATTAATGTGTTTAATTATTCTGATGCAAATAAATATTGTAACTGAAACCTTAACTCATTAAATAGATAAGTATTTCTATTATGACACTACTCATGTGACTTGGTGATTTGATAATTATTGACCAAAAAATTCCTCTACCAACTCCTCTCCTATATCTCTCTCAAGAACGAGAGGCGTCCTTTAAGACCGAATAATGGGTGATTAAAAAACCAATGATGCAAGGCATTCAATTCACTATGCTAGCACCCAGACAATGATTTTCGTTGCTCGGAGGCCATGTGAGCACATGTCGATCACCACTAGAGGGATTTTGGTTTGGATCCTCAAAAGTGCAATGAGACAATTCGGATTGGTCATTTCGAAAAATCAACATCATCAATACTGAGGTTCCAGGTATTTAATCTATACATAAATTATTTAAACTAATTATAAACATGATGCACAAGATCCTCTTTCTCCGATATGGATCCTTTATACTCCTTTTCTAAATCTTTTATTTAATTCTTTGGATACTATCGTTATCTTCATATTGATCCCGGATTGGTCATCAATTATGGAAAAAGAAATGTTCCACCCTCCCAACTACCACGCATCTGCAGCATCCGGATCCTTCAATATTTAGAAGTGGTTCAAATTACAAATAAATAGTCTTTTTTTTAAATAATCCCAAAAAATATGTAATTCAATTAGAAAGCATCACACATCATTTATTTAGTTTTTAAATTAGCGCTAAATACTAAAAAACATTATTAAACCTTTTCTATGTAGTGGGAATTTCAGGTACTATCGGAGACATAAAGGTCTAAAATATGAAAATTAATTTCCTATAATAAATTTCATGGTTGAAATGATTAATCAAACCTTTATGGACTATATAGGGAGCTTAAAAATGTATTAATTATATAAAATTTTCTTTATTTTCTATAAATTCCATTTATTTTATAATTTTAATTTTTCTAATATATAAACATATTTATTTTTCTAATAATAAGTTATATATATATTTAAAAATCTAAACATTATAGTTCATTCAATATGTTTTTATTTAATTATATTTTTATTTATTCCTCAAAAAAAATTCCACAATTTTCTTTATATAAATGTTTTTTTATTTTTTTCTGTTATATTTCATTCGCATCACTTTTTTTCACCATATTAGGTTTTTTAAAGTGAATATTGAAAACACACAAATGCCATTCATATATTTGGTTTCTCATTTTATTAATATGAGTGTAAAACCCCCAAAGGCCACATAAAATTTCTCCTCCAACACTCCTATTAATGTGGAAGAAAATAATAAGGATGTTTGTATTAATATAAAAACCACAACAATTGTTTTATGTCTCTTTTTTAAAAATATGTGTTTTTACTCCACATTAATTTTATTTTATTATTTTTATGTCTTAATGGTGAATATTATATATAATAAAATGAACCATCCATAATAATGGTTTAACAAGATTTTTAATACGAGTGTAACACCTCGAATCATCCCTCATTCCTCCTGCTGTACTCCATGATTTTCCACTACATCCACATGTCTTAGGGGAGGTCCAATGTAATGCCAAGAGAACACTGCCAAAGCATCGATTTCCCTCTCCTGACCACCAATATAGCTTCCTTTAATTTGGTTGTTTTTTTTATATTTTTTATTTACAAAATTTCATATATTTATTATTTGTTTATGTTTTTTAATTCAATTTACTTCATTTTATAATATTTATATATTATTTTAATTGGAGATTGATTTTTGATTCATCCTTTTAATTGATTCTTGAAATTTATGATCTTTGAAACTTATCCCTATCAAATGACATTATTTCATTGAATTTTATACTTATTTAATTATTAAATCATATCTATATTATTTTTTATCCTTAGATCAAATTTACATCAATAATTTTTTATTTACATTGTAAAATTTTGACCAATTTTTAATCTTTCATTTAATCGGTATATTAGTTTTATTTTATATTTTTTTTGTTTATCATTTTTTAATTATTAATAAAACAATTGAAACTGATTTTGAAACACTTAACTCATTTCCCCCTAAATTTTAAAATTTCTAATAGTTAAAAAATTTATATTTGAATACTAAAAAAATTGAGATAATTATAGAAAAATAATATATTTCATTTAGATTTAAAATATAATAACTATTTTAAATTTATAAAATTTCTTATAAAATATATTAGATTATATATATTTTTCAATGTGTTTTAGAAATTTTTTTATTATTGAATTTTATAAAAACAATTTTCTAATTATTTTATAATTATGGATAAAAAAATTAATGATTATTAATCTTAAAATCAAAACATGATTTTTTTTCAATCCTAAACCTACCTTTAATTTTTCTTTCTAGATTATACTGTGGGAAAAATTTTTGATTCAGTTTTTTAACTTTTCATGTTATTTTCTCATGTTTTTGTATTCAATGATTATTTTCATTTATCTTTATTATTATATTTTTCTTGATAATTATTCATAACATCAATTGAAAAGAAAATTTAACAAAAACAATTTCTTGGAATACATGTTTTTTTATTTCCAAAATATGACTCTTTTTTGGATTGAGATATGAGATTATGACATCATTCAAGTGTCCTAGGCACCTTTGTATTTTCATTAAAAATCATCAATGTATCCTTAATTAAACTTAATTGGGACAAAATTTCTTTAATGGTAAAATTCTTATACTAAAAAAATTCTTAAGGGAACATTTTTAATATTTTTCTTTGGAAACTACATCTTCAAGTCCATCTGTCATAATAATTATTGGAAAAATAATAGTAGTTCTCATGGTGGAGTTAAAAAAACTATAACAACAATGACATAAAAAAGTATGCTTTATGGAAATTATTTACATTATCTATTATAAATAAAATTATATATTTTTATCATATTTAATAAATTATAAGTTTAATAATTATTCATTAAATTTATATATATATATATATATATATAATTTTAATATAAAATATATTTATATGTTATATCATTTAATGTCATGTCATAAAATATATATATATATATATATATATATATATATATATATTATACATAATATATATAATAAAAGAACAAAAAATAATAATAACAATGATAATGATCATGATTTATTACTTATAATATCATCGTCATTATTGATATATAATTTACAAAACAAAAATAAACTAATAAATTCAATTCTCATCGCCATTTTAAAGGGCAATCAAGGGGGTTCTTTTGTTTTTTAGTAGGTTTTTTATTCTATCTTACTTAATGATGTTTCAATATGTGTAGGATTAATGTTTTTTCTACTTTCCTTTAATAAAATATTATATTAACATTTTTATATTTGAAAATATTGAATTTCATAATCCATACTATTAAGTATGTCCATCACATTATTGATGAAATTGGTTATGTGTGCCCACAAAATAAATAATTAAAAAAGAAAACCACTAGGAGATAGTTTTTTTAGTAAAATTAAACCATTATTGTGTCATCCAACACACACTGTAAAAAATTATGATAAAATTATGGGAGGAGTTCCATTAGTCACACAGGAATCTGACGTATCCATTCAATACCTAGAGGTATTGGGTAGAGGACCATTGATAAATCAGGTCCCACTGTGTCCATTATTCGATCCATGATCTAGTGGAAGACAGTTTTCAAGTACATAATAGTGAGGAGAATGGAAATTATGATTATAAATCTAAGAGGAACCACATAGTGCCAAAGTGTGATAAATAATATTAAGACTTCGATGTAAAACAACATATTGGCTAAGCATGGATCATGGGAAACATTTAATGAAGTGGAAAAAGAGAGTTATTATGAGGATTTTTTGGCGGTTGATTAATGAAGAATCACTTCCTTGGTACAAGAGCTAAAATATATAATAATATCATTAAGCTAGGTCATATGATCCATCTTCTGCTAAGAATAATGAATTTGGGGGAGCTTATAATATGTTGTGGTGTCATAGAACTTATTCCCCTAAAACTAAGACCACGAAAAATTATAAGTACACACTACTTTATTATTTCCTAGTGTAAGATTGATTTGCTAGGATTTATTCTTTTTATCATTTGGATTCTACATCTAATGTACCAAGAAATGGTTTCCTCTTTTTTCACCAATCAGATCCTTTACATCTTAAATCTCTTATTCCACATCATTTAATTTTTCTCATTCCCACTATAAAATAGATCCATTAAGGTAGTTTACATTGGAGTCATGGTGATTTTCTTCACACTAGGGATACTGGAGGCACCTCTTGTTGTTAAGATCATCCTCTCTATTATCCTTACCCTCCTGTCCTTGAAAATGCATTCCACAAGAACAATAATTGACTAATGGCCACCACAAGACAAGCTACATCAATGTTACACCTCCACCTACCACCTCTAAGATGTGGATGGAGACACCAGCTTCCCATGTGATAAGTACCACTCTCTCCCTTCATTATTTCATTATTTTTTTTACTTTGTGCGTTGGCCGATTGATACAAATTTTTTAAATAAAAATCTATCTCCCAGTGAATTTATTTTTTATTCATTTGTTTTCTAGGCACACCACGTTTATCAATAATGTGACGAACATAAATAATTTCTAGGATTTTGAAATTAGATATTTTCATATATAAAAAGTGTTAAACATGTATGTTTTCAATGCAGAGGTGAAAAACATAAATCCCACTCTTATTACAACAAATCCAAGAACAATAGAGTAAAAATTAACTTACAAAAAAATGCAACCCTTGATATTCCCAAAAAAACAATGATGAGAATTGAATTAATTAATTTATTTATGATTTATAAATTATATAATTATAATATTGATGATATTATTAATAAAAAATATCATCAATATCATTATTAATATTTTTGATGTTATTTTGTGTTATTATGGCATAATATTTTTGATAGAACATATATATGTTGGATATTTACTAAATTATATATAAACATGAAGCTGATGATCAAAATATGGAGGAAGTGATTTTTTGATTTAATGTAGTTGTTACTATATATGGAACTATATTAAATAAAGTATCTATGAAACTATTCATTTGATTTGGGCCTATAAATCAATGGTTTGGGCCACTAGTCCTTCTATTAACATCATTCCTTTGGGGTAATGGATTTGGGGAAAAGGGTATTTCTATAATGAAGTATTCATATATGACCACATGGTAGAAGACCCTTGAAGATGATGTATAGAAAGTAGAAACTTTGAGAGAAGATATAAACCAATTAGATGAATGAGAGGGTATGAAAACCATCATCGATACTAAGTAATGTAAGGTGTGGAAGTTATGTTCCATTAATGAAGGTGGATTACGGGAGGTGTAGTTCTAGTGTATTAGGGTCATTGGGACTTTGGGTAAGATGTTGTTCCTTGTACCTCTAGGAGTATGAATCATGTAAGGGTACCCTCTTAACCTAATTAAAAGCAAGATTATCAAAAAAATAAATAAAACTCTTGAAGGCCATTGGGTTAGGTTTACCACCACTCTAATTTATAAAACATGAAAAACATTTATGGGTGTATACATAGTAGATAATTTCAATAATTTAAGGTATTAATTCTTTTTATTATTGTTATTTTTTCCACAACCACAAATAATATTATTTTTGTTATAGTTTTTATTAGTGATGTAGCAATAGAAAATTAACCAGTGGTACTGAAGTTGTAGTTCCTCAAGAAGGTTTTGATTTCAAGTCTCCTTAAACTCTTTCTTATATCCTATATGTTCATGGAATATAGAGTATGTTGGGTGAATTATAAATGAAATTTTTTTAATGGATATGTTGAGGAATGATTTTTTCTTTATATAGTAATCAAAGTCGATATATTGGACCATTGATTGAAAAGAATAGTCACATTAAATTCCATGGACATGGTGTAGTGATGATTTTATTAAAAATAGTCAAATAAATATGTATCATGAATATATGTTTATGACATGGGTGTGAAAAATTCATGATGAGATATTGTGATAATGGCATTATATTACATAGTGAGTTCTCGTATGGGGATTTTGATGTTGGGACCTAAAAAGTTATCTCTTGGCTATCTTGTCCCATTTCTAGAAACTAATCTTATAAATTTAAAATTACTCTCTACTTACATCATGAAATAAGCCTAGAGTAACATAAAATATGTGTTTTCATTGTTATAAATTAAATTCCCTTGGTAATTTATAATTGGAATAAATATTATTATGAAGAAAATGAATGATTTTCTTAGGGATTAATGATCAAAAATATTAAATTGATATTTATTTGCAAGGAAATTTTTTAAATTAAAAGGATATAAAATATTTATTTATTCTTTAATGAATTAATATTGATTTATTCATGCATTTAATAAATTATAAGGAGGACTAGAGGGCCATGATTGTTTCTGGTAAAAAATATTAATTTGCATGATGGTAAAATATTATTTATTTTTTCACTAGTTAGCACACACAATTTATTAAAGACAATATTATTATTTAGATACATTGAATAAGGTCATATATGGGTTTAAAATTTTATTAAGGGAACTAGTCTGATTAATTAAATTATGAACCATAAAAATATTTCTATAAATAGTCCCCTAATTCATTTTAAAACAGTTGAAAATTGATAATCGTTATGCAAAACAATTTGCTATCTAGAATCATACTCTTACTTCTCAAATCGTCTCATGAATTATTCTATCATGGGAATTTATTCATTACTAATGAAACATGAAGTGATTCATATGAATAATTTAAGATGATAAATTGACCACACTGACATTCTGTGATTCATCGGAGTTGTTAATACATCATATGAGCACACAATGATCAAAGATTGGGTAATTCTACACTTCAATCCTACAAGTGAAACTATGTACAATTGAAAAGGGTTTTAAAATAGTAACAACTACAATGAAAAAAAATCTCAAGAAAATGGTATTATTTCAACCAATTTAATTAAATTAATAATAAATTTAATTTGAAAAATATCTCATTTTATTTTCAACATCATTTTTTTAATTTTTTATTGGAAGATTTTCAGTTATCATCACATTTATGAATTTTAAAATATGTGAATGATCTAATGAATCATACATTTTTAGAGTGGTGATTAGCCATGATATTTTCATCTACTAAACCCAGAATTATCAAGAGGTATTAAGGAGGCTAGATTTAATTTTATTATAATTTATTTGATTCATGACCATTAAACATTTTAATGTTATATTTCATATCCATTATCAATTATTTATTTATAATTATTTGAAATATCATGTTCATTTCCTTTAATTCATATTCATATTACAATTATCAGTGAATAATTAATGAAGATAACAAATTAAGAACCAATATGGTGGTGACTAGACAATGCAACACTACATGGCATGTAATCCTTTGATACATGTCATTTATCTTTGTTCATTTCATAAGGATTCTCACATGGATTCATGATCATCATGTAACTATTATATGATGTGTTTATTAAATTCACCATGTTTTGACTAGGAAAGTTGGAAAATGGATTTTACAGAGTATATGCCTTATAGTTTGACTACAAATCATGTACTCCATGTGTTTTTAAAGAGGTAAAAATGGGTTCAAACCACATCTTGTAATTTATACACCATGTGTATTTTAAAAACAATGTGTACAAACTGACAACCATGTAACTCAAAGTACATTCGATATATTTCATAAATTTATAGTAAAAGTACTTGCCGAGTCCACAGGCATGTACAACAGATATCGATCGATGGAAAGTACATGCGATGTGGCTAGATTTAACATACTGTGTAATTACAATTTATATGTGTAAATATTATATTTAATTAATTACTACATTAAAACTCATTGACCTAAGTTTTGTGTGGAATTATATTATTAGTACATTCTATACTTAAGGTTTTATATTATATTATATTTTTTAATTAATTAGGCATTATAATCAAAACTATAAATCATGAATGTTAATTATATACTAAAGACTCAACACATTAAATAGTACACACTATCTAATTTTCAAGTGTTTTATATGTAATTAAATTAGAAGTAAACACCTGGAAATTATGATACATTTCAGTTACATAATATGTTTAATGAGTTTGTCATTTTTAATTAAAACCATAATAAATATTTTTTTAGGTACCCACTGATTTTTTAATGTAAGAAGTGGAGTTCTATTTTACTGAATTTTAAATAAAATAAAATATTTTATTTTTTTTAAAATCCCAGTGGATGATAATTTCAGGATGATTGGATGAAATATGATAGAATGGATTAGTTGATTAATTAGAGAATTAATTACATAAATTTAAGGGAATTTTTATCTTATTGATGAAAATATTGTAATAAATGCTATTATGTTTCATTAAATACTTAATTAATGAATGTGTATGATTGATCATGATCTTGAATGGACATGTGTTTGTAATCATTTAATTTAATTTTATTTTATCACACGGTCTTGAAATTATTTATTATTAAATTTAATATTATGGATTGTGACTCATCCCTCCCTTTTTTATTATGCAGGACTTGTGTGTCAAAGGTGGTTTTACGTAATTCCATATAACCAATACAGTGGATCCAATCACCTATGTGTGAGATAAAAAAACATATGTAATAAATGGAGTATCTAAAAGTGCATGAAATCACTTCGTGATGTAGTTGAGGTGAAGGAGATTCCAGATGGAACTGAGATGAATAAAAAATAATGATATACATAGATGGATAAGTGGGACGCTACAACTCATGCCCAGACTATCATAAGGAGTTTATAACTAGGCTAATATATTTATTTACTGTCTATTCAACTAATGAATCATCACATAATTCTCTTAATCATGTCATTTATTTATTTTATTTTATTTATTAATTATGTATGATTTATTTTATGTGTGAAATACCATGATGAAATAAATACATAAACTAAAGTAAAGATATATAATTAAAATAAATGGGTTATGCATATATTTTTTATCAAATGTGGTTAATCATTAATGAAAATTCAACTTTATATTAACAAGAAATTTGAAAAATAAAACTTGAAAATGTTACCCATAAAAAATTAAATACCTTAAAATAATATTATTTCACATTAAGCCTTCCATTAGATGAATATAAATTAAAAACATTGAACTAATTTTTTGACATGATTAATCATATGACCTTTCAGGTGTGAAGCCGAGAAAAAATAAAAAGGTAGAAAATAATTTTATTAAAACCACTCGTTCCCATTCACACGAGGAGAGGGAGGGAGGGAGGGTACATACCATCTTTTTTGATACAAAGATATGATATTATTCTTTAATTTTGGTCCCCAAATCCTACATGATATTTTAATAAGTATGAATGAAATTCAGGACCAATAAAATAGAAGTGATGACTTGAGAAATGATATCCTAAGGTGTAAAAAAATTATGAACATACAAGGCTCTCAATTTTCAGCCACATCTGATAGTAGAGTTGTTCTGTGGCATTTCATTCATATTTTTAATGCAATTCCCACAGAGAGATGTCTTGGTACTTCTAGTTGAACATGCTAACCACATCATCGGGGATGGACCATTTCTTAATGATACTACTCTCTGTCAAAATCTACACATTCTTTACATCGTTCATCAATCGTTCTATAAGGATTGTGTAGGATGTGAACCAACCCTATTATGTGACTTAATAATACTTCTCGAATCATATGAGGTTCGATAATAGGGGTTCCATTATCTTTTGTGTCATCATATACACTATCTTTAGTACATCCCCTTCGAACGTAAATCTTAACAAGCCCTCATTCTTGTTGACGAGATGGAACATGACGCCTGCCTGGTTTAGTCTCATGGTTGAAGTCATCTCCAAAATGGTTCTCTCAAAATTAACCACATGTTTACTAGGCCAATAATTTTCTGGAAGAAGAGAGATAGACTCATGAAGTCAAGTAGGTGTTGCATTTCATGCGATGGAGATCCTGTTACTTCATAATGGTTAACAAACCAAGGAGCATGTTGTGTTGGTAAGGGGTTTGGCAAGATGGAGCATTCCATATAGAATATTCAAGATGAACCATGGAACCTGGTACTCCTTAAACACCAATTCTTATATGAGATACTCGAACATGATAGGCATCAGTTAGAAGGGATTTCTTGGATTCAATATTTGGTCGCCCATCTCATTCAAGAAGAAAAAATCCATTACTATAATCCTTATCAAATTCTATTTAAGATGGGGGATGGCATACCTGGAGGAGGGTAGTAGTTTCGAGCTTGTTTGGTGAGCTCAGGAAATGTATTGATTAGTGAGATCACGGGTGTTCTTGTGAGAAATAACATATATGTCCTTTTATTAGTTAAGGGGTACATCAATGATGTGAGTTTTATATTACCATTATATTTATTAATTAAAATTCCATTTAATATGAAAATTTTACCCTTTTTTGTTTGTTACGTAGTTTTCAAGTGAGAACCGCTCGATAAGTCTCCAATATCCATGCTTTCTATAGTTTTCTTAAATTCCTTATCAATATTTTAAAAGTTTTCTTATTATATATGCTTCACTTTCCTCCACTAAAAATAGAATATGTGGTCGGATTTCACTGGAATAGATGCTAGTTGGCTTCAAATATATGTGGCGTGGTGATGGTGAAAATAGATTTTGAATATAGGTGTGGTAGCAAGAGACCCTCTGATCAGCTCATGTCATTGAAGTTCTCCTTCATCACTAATGTCCATTGAATATAGGGTTTTCGAGACACTGATATTCACCACTAGCGATGTCAGTACCTCTATGGGATAATGATAGTCCTTTGTCAAAGATCATGTTTCCATCCATGCAATTGGAGGGGGACAATGCAGAAATTCTCTCTACCTGGTCAATGTTGGAAGAATATCCTACTAGGCATCATTATGGTCTTCACATAAGGTGAAACATGTTGGGTTTTTTGGTTCCCGAACCCTAAACAATGATGAATAAATGGAGGGGTGATTTTTTTAGAATGGAGGATATGGTTTTTAGTGTCTGTCCCTGGTTTTGGACACCGGTTGTGTTTTTGGTATATGTTGATGAACATGCACTTCACTGATAGACCATAAAGTGGAAACATGCTTAGATAGTAGCGTCGAACCTGTTGGATGAAGGAGTCATAAAAATGATTCATTATATCCATGAATCTTTAACCGATGTGATGTCAACCCTAGGTAAGGGGTCTTTTGGGATGGTTTAAAATGTTCCTTGGTAGTGTTTTTGATTCTCTGTATGTGTTGTTTTTATTTTCATTATGTTCATCCTCACATTTCAAAGATGTTAGGTGGTTCCTATATATCATTAGGATGTGAGATAAGGAAGTTAATTATTATTCTATAGCTAGCTTCCCTAGGATTTCTGATGTTCTCATGGGTTTTGAGATTTCCCTTATTACTCTTGGGGATAGATGGAAATTGCAATTTTACCAAGTTGTTGAGAAACTTCTCTAATTTGTTGGGTTATAAGAAGTGTCTTCTATTTAGTTGGATATTTTTTTGATTCTATGATGTGTTCTGGTGGAGTCCATTTCTCCTTTTTCTATGCTTGATTTCTCAATGTTTATTTTATGTATTTTTTGCCTAACTACCCTGGTTTTATCATTTAGATTCTTTGTGAATTTTTAGTGTTTGTTTTTACATGTTTTTTAGAAGATGGGTCCTACTTTGTTCTACCTTATGTTTCATGTACTGGTGTATATTCGGGTACTTCCTTGATGACATGATCTCAAATGTCATCTCATGTATGTGTAGGTATGTGTGATATTTATTTTTAGAGTAGCCTAATTATGAGCATGTTTAGCAGCATTAGAATTTCATTAATTTGGGAATCATTTCACATTTTATGCAAGATTGGGGGACTGATTGGGTTATAACCTATAGGTTATTTCATGTTTATGAGGTTATTCGTAAATTAATGGTCGTATGTTGTGAATAATCATCACATGGTTTGGATTTTAATTTTTCAGTGTAGAGAGTTCTTTGTTGTTGTATATTAAATATGTTCTTGAATTTTAATTACCAAGGTGAATATTTGTTTATTTTAGATTCCCATTATTTTTTTAAACTAAAATTCGTTTTTAATATACTATTTTTATCTTCTTCTTTTATGTTTCATACATGGTTTTTAATTTATCATTGCATAAGAAATATCCACAGTCCATGCTTTTGGATGGCTAAATATCTTCCTCCTATAGATGTTGTAGGATTATTTGTTTCGTTAGCTTCACATTACTCCCCAAAAAATAGGATCAACAATCATATTTCCTAGGGATGGAGGTTAGTCGGTTTCAACTCCAAGCGGGGAGGTAATGGTGTGAGGAGTATTGGAAAGGTAGTTTAGAAGCAAGAGACCCTCTGATTAGCCCATGCCTTATATGTTCTACATATCAATGTTTGAGAATAATAATTAGGGTATTTGGAAACCTATATTTTCAATGTAATATAAATTATCACATCTCCTGGATTTCGACTCTCCGTTATCGAAGACCATGTCATCATCCTTAGAATTGGAGGAAGAGGCTGCTCCAACGATTCTCTCTACTTGGTTGGAACTGGTAGAAACTCATTCTTAGCATCATATTATTCTACACATAAGGTAGACCATGTGGGATTTTTTGGTTCATGAACCATGGATGGAGATGAACAATTTGATAGGTAATTGTCTTGAGGATGGAGGATCTGGTTAGTAGCATGAGAGCATAGATTTGGAAATTCATTTTTTATTGGTTGTGTCAATGAAACTTCGCATCATAGTTGGACCTGAAAGCTGTGACACTCCTAGACATTATCATCGAACCCTTTTGAAGATGGATTCATTGAAAATGATTCATCACAGTGTAGATTATTTGTCCAAGGTGATGTTAACCCCTGGTAAGTGGGGATTATAGACTAGTTTAAAATGCCCTTGGTTGTGTTTTTGATTACTTGCATGTATTTTTATCTCATTGTATTTTTATTCATATCTTTTTATTTTATTACTCATTTTTTTCTTGCATATTGAAAACCTTGGTGACTATTCCTTGTGGACGTAGGCCAATTGGGTAAAGCATGTTACATCACTTTGTCATTTTACTACTTTATTCATTTTTTTTACTTTTATGTCCTTGAAAAAATTAATTACATGGTGATTTTTTATTTAAAATCTAATTTGGAAGCTAATTTTTGTGAAAATAAATAGTATTTTTTGAGTTGTTGTAATATCCACTACATGTTTCTGATGTTTTTCATTTCTGTTAGTCATTTGGAATTCTTATTATCATGAAATTTTTAATATGAATAATTCATGTTTATTATAAACAATATATTTAAATTCTGAATTTTTGGATTATGTAAAAAAAATTAACCCAATGAATCATGTCTTGTTGAATGGGGAATGCCTTTCATAGCACATCCCGTAACAAATGAAATTGCTTTCCATAGAGAAAATGAAGGGGGTTTTTTAGGCCTCTATCGGTTATGGTAATGTTAAAGGATGTTTTAGGACTATAGAGTTTTCTAATTTAGTGTTTAATGGAAATCTATTCACTTGGTATAATGGAAAGTCAAATAGCACCAGAATATCTGAATGACTTGTTATATTATGGGTTTTTATTAGTGGATAATTCATTTTCCTAGGTTCCGGTTCTTCCATAATTGACCAATTTAATTGAAAAACTATACTTCTATTCTCACAAATAAATCAAGGTGTAAAGAATGTTAGGAATAAATGTATTTTCATGTTTTAAATCATGTGGATGTAGGAGGAATAATATGACGGCATGGTCAGGTCATCATGGAATTTTTGTAATGTTGATTTATCTCCTAAAATTAGAATGATGGATGTTGGTTTTCGACAATAAAGTAGTGATAAATTTCATAATGTTATTTTTTAGATTTACAATATAGATATGGCATCAAAGGTGTTTCATTCTCACCCTTCTATGAATTTTATCATCTCATGGAATTTTTCTCTTGAATAATAAAAAGAACAAATATTAGAAATATATAGTGTTTATAGATCATATGGGAATGGGAATATAACATCAATAAAGGTGACCAAGATACATTAAATTTCTATGAAACAACATCAGAAAGGTGGAGGGAGTATTTTATTTCGAAATTTTAGAGGTTGGAAGGTGGAATCACTATCTGGGAGAGTGAAAATATGATATTATTTTGAGATTATTTCAAGATATGTACTATTAAGGGGATCTTTTATTTCTATTGAAGTTTCATTCTATATATCCCATGTTATGATCTATTATACAAATAGAAATATTTTAAAGGATATCACTAATAAGGAGGTTATGTCAACTCTTTCACAAATAAATGCCACTAAGTCCCCCCAACACGGTTAGATTTCATTGCATTTTGTTCTGCTAGTTTGACATATTTTGGGCCTTGATATCAAAAAAATCATGAAAGAATTATTTATGGTTAATTATTTCATCAATTCAATAAATGAAACCATGATAAACCTGATTCCAAAGTTGAAAATTCCTTTTAGAATTTATTATTGTAGGCCTACTGATCTTTTAGATGTGACTTATAATATTTTGTTTAAATTTTTTTTCAACCATCTTAGAATATTGTCTCATTCCATTTTTTCTAAATATAAATTTTCATTTGTGCCAAAAATGAAACATATCAGCTAATTCCATAGTACCCAAAGATATTTTTAAAAAAAATGAAGAACCTCTCTCTCAAAATGGGGGGTGACACCATAAAATTGAAAATGAAAAAAAATCATATAATAGAGTCGAATGGATCTTTTTTGGGTTTTTTTATTCACAAGATGGTATTTTTTAACCAATGGAGGCATTCCATGATGTAGTTTCACTACTCTTTTTATTTAATGATCAGGGTTTATGGAAATATAATCTTAATATTGATCCATTTTTATAGGATTTTTTTGGGAAATCCTCTTTCCCTATACCCATTTATCATTACAGATGATGTTTTTCTCTAATATTATCCTAGGTCCATTGAAGAATAAACTGATTCATAGTGAAAATTTTTATTAACACAACCCCATTATTTCCCATTTACTAATTTTATAAGAAAACCTATTGTTTTCTCAATCTAATTAATTAGAATGTTGTTACATGAAGAATATTTTATATATATATATAATAGATTTGGGATATTCACTTAAATTATCTAAATCTAATATCTCTTTTAGAAATTCCATACAAACAACCATGAAAAATTATATTCAGGGTGCTTCTGTAATTCAAGTGGTGGATAAGTACCAAAAATGCATTGGCCTTCATAGTGTTTTGGGATGGTTACGGAACGTGGTATTCTCTTATGTTGTTGTTATAATTTACAATAAAATTTATATATGGTCCGGCAAGGGTGTATCTAAAGAATGGAAAGAGAATCTTATCATGGAAGTAGCCCAAACTATCCCCAGTTATGTCATGTCTATTTTTTAGCTCACACGTAATTTTACTGACTATCAAGATTTATAATTGGAAGCCTTTTGGTGGGGATATCATGATGATGAAAAGAAATCACATTGGATGGGAAGGGATAAGATATACATATCAATGGATTGTTAGGTTTTGGGTTTTATGAAATTGATCTCTATTAATGATAATTTTCTTTTATTTATAGGGCTTGAACCTATTAAGGAAACTTAATTTCATGATTTCCCATATTATTTTTGTTGTGTACTATACTTATTCAGATTCATCGAATGATTTCTTGTGGAAAATTCATTGTTTTTTCAAGAGAATTTTAGGAGGCTCAAGTTGTGTTTTGAATATGGGTCTCTATTGAAGAATTGGTGATGATGAGAGGTTTAATATTTGGAGATACTCTAGGATTATTAATCATTGTAGGTAATGGAAGACATCCTCAGTTGTTCCATGATTGGGTAGAGAAAATATCGAAGATATTTTTAACTATAATTGGGAAGAATGGAGTTTGGATAATATTTATTATTTATTTAATAATAGGGGTCGTGATATTATAATCAGTATTCCGATTATGGTATGAGTGGGTTCAGATCATTTTTACTGGAGTAAGGAGGCCATTGGTTCTTATTTTTTCAAATCAGGATACATGATCGCTTTGGAATTACCCCACTCATTGGTGTATCAAACCTTAGAGTTACTTCGGGAGTTTTCATCCCAACCTAAAATTAGTTTTTTTTTCTATGGATGATTTTTTTGGGATCATACCCATAATAGATTTTATATTTAATCAACATTTGATGAATAACCCACTTTTTCACCCATTTCACCATTAAAATATTATCCATATAACAGGTTATTCTGAATTACCCTAGTGACAAGGGTGTTTAATTGGAATTCATAGTAGGATAAGTACAATGTATTCCTTGATTATTCCTTTTATTTTCCATCTAATCTAGTCCAGTGGGTCTCCTCACTCACAATTGAAATAGGTTGTGACCTTTTCTAAGTTGCATGGATGATTTTGGTTTATCAAAATGATCTCATTTTCAATTTAGTTGATTGAGAAGTCAATTTTTTAGTAGCATCTAAATTTTAGTTAATTTCGTACTAAAAATTAAAAAAAATTGTGGGATTTTTAGAGATATAGATCATAGGATATGTTTTTAGAATTAGATATAAACAATTAGGTGGGTGTTGGTATGGTTGCGTGAGATTATCATTGCATGGTTACTGAAGCTCTATATCGGTCTTTTGTCTCTAATTGAAGCAATTTGGTTGTTGAGGCCCATGTTATTTTTGATGATTGGATTTTTATACTGATAATGGTTGGAAGGAATTCATTGTTGAATACAATTTATAGGTTTTTATTGATTCTATTTTGAAATAGGATGGAGGTTTTCATTCATTTTGATTAATTTTCAAGATGATTGGTGCTAGGATGGACCACTTATTGCCTGACATATATATCTTTATATTAAATGAAATGAATTTATTTGGACATAATTTAAAAGAAGATAGTAATTTTTTTAGAGAAGAAGATGATCAGTGTGAGAAAAAAACACCTTGATCCATCAAAATTATTACCTCTCACAACATTTTTTAGCAATAGTTATGTAAACTACCACATATTTCAAAGTCAAAAATCATTTATTGGGGATTTTTATATTGTAGTGACAATTATTATATTTTTATTTTTTGGGTACTAGTATTAGTTCATTAATCACATGGATGTGATGTTTTCAAAAAAATTGAAAATATTATTTGTCGAATTAACATAACTGCTACTATAGTAGTTAGTAGTGTTTTGTTTTAGTAGTGGTTACTAATAAATACCTATAAATAGAATAAATAATTTTTTAGGGATGTTTATAAGAAAACCAATTAATATGTTAAAATTTTTGAAAATTATTTACTAAAAAAAATTCATTCAAAAAATGATTCATATAATAAAGTAAACCATAAATATGCAATAAACTCATCATACTTACACAATCATACATACGTAATCACACACACAAAATCATATATCTATAATCATATATATTCCACTAACAGTCAATCCATAACCTTAGTAATCAATATATACCTATTAAATTGGCCTATCAAACACTAGAAACCCATGGAAAATACATCAATCCAAGGACCACCAACGCATCCATACACCTCCAGATCCATGAACATCATATGTGGAAATGATCACATCATGTCATCAACTAAAAAAAAGAAAATATAAATTATAATTGAATAAAATAAAAACAAATTATATAATCTTTTTTATTATATAATCATACCACAGAAACTAAGAACTATTATGAATGCCATACGAAGAATGTTTTAGATCATGACGATCAACCTCTTACCTATTACTAGTATCTTTCATATATAATAAACAAGAATATTAAATAAAATAAATATGAAATACATGAGATAAAAAATATATTTAGAATTTTTGAAACAAC
Source organism: Viscum album (assembly GCA_963277665.1). Lineage (NCBI taxonomy): Eukaryota > Viridiplantae > Streptophyta > Magnoliopsida > Santalales > Viscaceae > Viscum > Viscum album. The sequence continues at coordinate 407,401,646 of OY728134.1, read as the reverse complement.
TATCTTTATTTTTTTAATAAAAGGTAATAAATTTAAACAAAAAAAATCAATCATGACTAACCCTTTGAAAACAAAAAAATACCTATCGAATATATAATTCAACATTTGGAACTGAATTGGGATACGTATATAAAAATCTGTTTGATTTTTAGAGAATCTTGTTATGGGCCTAAAATTACTCAATAATAAAATTTTAATTTCTTTGATAAAAAAACGTTTCCTATATTTTATAAATAATTTAAAAGATTTTGTCCCTTGAAATCTTGTAAATATGAGGTCTTTTCAAATGTGTTTGACTATTGAACACATATTTTAGTGTTTTAATACACTAAAAATGTATTTACATGCATCCTTTGGAAATCAAATGTTTGATTAAAATGTATTCAGTTAATACATTTCAAAAATTAAACTACGGTTATTTTCTTATGATTTCATGATAATATGAATCTTTTTCTTTGGTTTTTACCTAATCCCAAAAAATAATAAATGCTTTGATTTCATTTAAAACAACTTATTGAGTCATCATGAGCACACATCACATCTAATGGAAATTTCATCTCCTCATACACATTGAAAATAATTTTATGGTGGAAATACCATGATTTCCCATCAATATTAGGTCATATTTTTGTTTTTGATTAGTAAACACATGTTTTAGTGTTCTAAGTCACAGAAAAAATGTTTATGAAAATCCCAACCAAACCATAACCTATAATGAAATGGTGTTAGTTCCTAAATTTAAAACTATATATCTACGGTGATTTACCTATGAATTTATGGCCATATAATGTTTTTACCTTCATTTTAGAACCACAGAACATGTTTTTAGTGGATTTGGTATCTTTTAAAACATCTTATTGACTCATTCTAAGAACACTGCACATTAAATGAATGTTATTTTTACTCATACACATCATAAGTAATTTAAAAGTAATTTTTCAATGATTTTACATCAATATGAGGTCATTTTAATGGTTTTTAGTGATACAATTTTGTTTTAGTGTTTTAAAACACTAAAAATGAATTTAAGGGAATCCCATCCAAACTGAAACTCTTATTGATGTGGTTTTGGATCCATCATTAAAATAATAAATTCAAAATATTATTAAAATGATTTCCTGGGAATCTAATGTTTTTTTCCTTAGTTTTGACCCACTAAAACATTTTTTAAAGGATTTTATATCTTTTAATTCAGCTTATTCAGTCATTCCAAGCACACTATGTGTTCGATGAATGTGTTTTCTACTCATACATGTCATAAATAATTATATGGTGGGTTTCTCATGAATTCTCATTAAATATAGGTTGTTTTAAATGGTCTTGACCATTACACGATCAATTTAGTGTTTTAAAATTATAAAAACTTTCTTACGGGAACTCGAACAAAAAGTAACTCAAATTGATATGATGATAGTTCCGATATGAAAAAAATAAATCTAAATTTTTTTAATATGATTGTAATTCATTTGGAAAATCATTTGTATGGTTTTGACCCCTTGAAACATGTTTTAAAATCCATTTGTATCTTTAAAAATCATATTGAGTCACGTCGATAAAACCACCCTATAAGAGAACTTTTTTTCTTATCATAATCTTCAATGATTTTTAAATGGTTGTTTTACCTTGATTTCATGTGAATAATTATATGGTAAATGAGATTTGGATTATTACAGACATGTCTTAGTGTTTTAAAACCCTAACAAAACAATGATGGGAATCTCATGAAAAACAATTACTTGAATTGAAATAGAATTAGTTCATACCTTTATCAAATAAAACAATCATTGTTTTCATATTATTTTAAATCCATATTACATCATTTACTTGGTTTTTACCCCAAGAAACATGTTTTTAAAGGATTTTGTATCTTTAATAATAGATTATTGATACATTCATGGCACACCACATGTCATTTAGATGGGTTCAATGATCTTACACATAAAAAATAAATCAATGGTAGTTGAAACATGATTTCTTGTAAATATGAGGTTTCTTCAATTATTTGGACTGTTAATCTTAAATTTTTGTGTTTTAGAACACAAAAAAAACATTTAGTTGAATTCAAAAAACTGTAACTCATATTGATGTGGTTTCACTTCCTACATTTCATAAAATTATATACATTCACTTTTCAATGAGTTTACAACCATCCAACATTGTTTCCATGGTTTTGAACTCCCCCCCCCCCTCTGCATATGTTTTTAAAGGATTTTGTATCCTTAAAAACTTATTATATTGAAATTTTAAGAATTCCACACATCAGATGGATTTTTTTATACTATTAAAAACTTTAATTAATTAAAAGTACATTTTAACAAGATTTCATGTCAATACGATGTCGTTTTCTATGGGTTTCACCATTACACCCACATTTTAGTGTTTTAAAAAACCAAAAACACATTTATAGGCATATCAGCCAACCCTTAACTCTAGTTGACATGGATTTGGTCAATACATTCCATAAAGTAAATACTAATTTGTATTTCCTTGATTTTATTGAAATTTGAAACTATTTGGTTGGTTTTGACCCCCAAACATATATTTATAAAGGATTTGGTATCCTTTAAAATATCTTATTAAGTTATTCTGGTCCACTACTTGTCGGATTGAACTATTGTATACTCCTACTCATCACATATAATTCAATGATTGTTTTCTCAGGGTTTCACATCAAACCCAGGTTCTTTTATAATTTTTGAATGTTATATGTAGGTTTTATTATTTTTAAAACACTAAAAGAATGTTTATGAGCCTAAAAAATAGTTATTTGGATTGATGAAGATCTAGTAAACACATTTCATAAATAAATATACTGCAATTTCCCTATGATTTCGTAGTCAACTGATATCATTTTCTTGGTATTAAACCTATAACACATGTTTTTGAAGGTTTTGGTATCTTTTAAAAGTACATATTGTGAAATTTTGGGCACACTAGATGCCGGATAGAGGTGTTTTCTACTCATACCCATTAAAAATAATTCAATAGTGGTTTTCCATCATTTAAACCAACATGATATCTTTTTTGGGTTTTGAATGAAACAATCATGTTTAAGTGTTTTGAAACACTAAAAAAGAATTTACAGGAATCCTAGGAAAACCATATCTTAGATTGATGTGGTGTAAATTATAGTATTTAAACAATAAGTCTATTTTCATTGTCCTATGATTTTAAATCCATCCGAAACTTTTTCATTTATTTTTAACCCCTAACAAAAGTTTCTAAAGGATTTGGTATATTTTAAAAATATTTATTGAGTCATTCTTGGAACATTTCATGTCGGATGGAAAATAATATAGTTTCAATCAAGATACAACTATATATTTGATTTTATTTATTGAATCCATCAATTTATAAATATTACTGATTTAAATACCCTCTCAAGAATATTTTTATGGGAAAATATTCAAGATGATAATTGAAATAATTAAGCTTTGAGAGTTAAGGGCTACTTTATGTGTTCTTCGAAAATGTTTTAATGAACTACATATTTTAGAGTTTCTTCAGGATGGATGATCAATAATACTAGAAATTTCAATGGGTATTATTCCTATCATCCTCTGAAATATTAAAACTATATAATTTTCTAGTACCAATTTCCACTGATCATGTGGTTTTCAATAAGTTTCATGTTCTTGTAATATTTTTTTTATATCTTAAAATTTGTTTTTGTGCTTCTTGATCAATGAAACTTTTCAAAACACCACTCTATGTATTAATATATGATGTCGACTTCTGAGAAAATACAATAGATGGAGTAAGCCAAAAACCCATCACCCATACACTCCTGGAATGCTTTTTCCATAAAAGAATTGAAACGGGATCATTCGGGGAACCCAATGATGATAGTGACGGGTTCACATCCCATGACTCTTGAATTTTAACATATTAACGATGGTTATGGGTGTAAATAAATAATGTAAAGGTTAGTAACATATTAAAATTTATATTAATATATTTCAAATAAATTCAAGAGTGGGGATCTTGGACATAAAATTTATAATTAAATTATTAAATATTTAAATAAATTAATACCTATGATTTGAAACATTCTTCATTTGTTAGTGTTGATTTTTCAAAATAACCCTTTTGGATTTACTTCGTTGAACAATGACGATGCTTGTATAGAATCCCTCTAGAGTTGATTCCCACATGCTCCTATGATCTCTTAGCAATAAAACTCGATCTCTGGATAGGTGTACGATGAGTTGAATGTCATGTGTGGTTCATTCTTTATCTCTGGTTCATCAGTCTTGGATAAATCTCTCTTTATATTCTTGTTCTTAATAGGGGGTGCAAATTTGGAATTGAAAAAGAATTCATTTTATGAAAAAAAATCTTTATTCATTATTTTAGGTTCCTCTATACAATAGAGATATCCATCTATTTATAAAGCTATCATTTATGTTAATATAATATTTGTTTTAATACCCTACATTAAGTAATATTTATTAAATTTAAGAAACCCACTTCCAAATAATTATAATTATATTATATTTATTTTATATGTCACACAAACTTTTGTAATAATAAATATTTTGTAATGGTCCTATTAATTACTATTTGTCACTACACTCGGTTTTTGTCCATTTGAACTCCTTTATCATTTATTAAACTAGAAAATAAATATTTTATTCCTAATAATATATTTTATTCCCAATCTAAAAAATAAAAATTTATTAAAATATTACTCAATAAATAATATAATTATTTTTTTCACAAGCTAGTGAATACATATTTATTTAATTTATGCAATCAATATAACTTGAATAAATTTATTCATCATATATGGGAATAATATTTATTCAATTAATTAAACTCAAATATAATTTAATCGAGATCAAATAGACCACATAGTGTGTAACCCCCTAGGATTATGTCTCATTGGCATTAGGTGTTCTTATATAAAGTCTAAGATTATTGTCTAGTAATGGGTCAAGGCCCCTGAGATAAATAAATTAATGTCCTATTTCTGACAACCACATACATAATCTCACATTGTAATTTAATACCATTATCATAATATCTCATCATGGAGGTAGAATATCAATGTCACCAACTTATATTCTCAATATGTTTTCTTTGACAATCTAAAATAAACACGTCATTACAATATAGGAAAATAACTATATACAAATGTTCTATTCTAATAAATGGTATGATATTTCAGCTTCCATATAGATGGAAGAGACAAATCCTTCAATTTCTTATTTATTAATGACATGTCTGTCATGACACATTTAGTGTATCCCACTTCACTCGGAACTATTATCACTATAGCTTACAAATACATTAATGTATGTGGGTTGTAATAAGCATAAATAAAAATATTAAAGTCTAAGGACCCTCAAACACACAACTAGATATTAATTTATGATGACACCAAAGCATGATGAATTCATAATGGTGGGTATTTTCTCATAATCACCCGTGTTGTAGATTACCAAGTTTGAAATTCGTGAGAAGAAGGCTCTTCTTCTAATGAGTACTCACACCTGAACAACAGACTATATGTAATAATAATATTTATTAATATTCAATACATTGAATATATGTGTAATAAAAGTATAAACAATTGAATATAGGTAACTAACTACCAAAAACTACAACTTTCACTAGAGCCAACTATCTCTTACCTTCAGTTTACTAGACCTCGCATGATAATTAGGTTTTTTCTAATTTAAGGCTTTAGTTAAGGGTTTTACCATGTTCTATTTCTTGGAAATATTGATCACTAAAATTTCAACTCTTAGAGAAAGATTCCTCTATATATTATAAATTTGAAGTATGTGCTTCATCCTTTGATTTGAATTTGTCTCTTTTTGAAGAGTGTAAGTTGTATTATAACAATAATAGATTCTGATAATAACTTTACAATTAGATACCACATCCTGATCTTGGATGTAAATTTGCATCCCAAGTTCTTTATTAGCTGCCTCAGAAGTCACAATATAATCTGACTCTGCTATAGAACATGCAACCACAACCTTCTTTAATCTTTTCTAGCTCATATAACCTCCATTCAAAGTGAATGTGTACATTTTTCATGATTTAATGTCATCTTGATCTATTTTAAAATTTGAATCTCTATATCCTCTAATGACTAGTTCCTCATATACTCCATAAACTAGGAACATATCCTATGTACGTCTCAAATTATAATGGATTGTATTAAATTCCATACAATGGAGTTTACTTGGATCATCTTGATATCTTCCTACCGAACATAATGCATATGAAACATATAGCCTAGAACAGAGCATAACATACATTTATGACCCAATCAATGATGTTTATGGAGTCTATTTTATTCTATTTCAATCCTCATGTGTATGAGGACACATTTTACGAGAATGGTGAATTCCATGTGACAAAGGAAATAATCCACTCTCATATTATTTCTTACTGAATATCTTCATTATCTTTTCAATGTATGTAATTTGACATATATAAGAAACCTCTTTGATATATCACAATGGATCTTGATATCAATAATATAATTTTCCTTGGCCATGTCCTTTATATAGAATCATTTATTCAACCAAACATCAACTGACTGTAAGAATAGTATTTCATTTCCATTGAGTAATATGTCATCAACATATACTATTAAGAAAATGATTTCATTCCTACTAAACCATTTATAGACACATAGAAAAAATTCATTATTTAAGAATCCAAATTCATTAATGGCCTCAACTAAATGAATTTTCAATGACTTGGGTTCTTTAATTATTCAATAAATGGATCTATGAAACTTGAAAACCTTGAGTGAATCAATTGGAGTCACAAACCCTATGGGTTCTTTCATATAAACCTATTCTTAAATGATCCTATTAAGAAATTATATTTTATTATCCATTTTTTAAATCTAAGAATCATGGGAACTTGAATTGGTATGTATAATTCTAATGTATTTCAGCATTTCAATTGTTGAAAATGTCTTTCTAGTAAATTCCATACCATTTTTTAAACCATTTTACAAAAACACATTCCTTATAGGTTTCAACTTGTCCTCACATCTCCATTTTATATTTTAACACCCATTTTAATCCAATGATCTTTACATATACTAGAGGTTATACCAAAATATAGACTTGTATTTTTTATATGTAATCTATTTCATAATTAATGGATACTTTACATTTGGAATAATATATGCCACTAATTACTTGTCATTTAGAGGATATTTATTATCAACTAATAATGAGTCACCATCCATAGTGATAGAAAACTATACCATTTGGGTTCTTTAACCACACTACTAATCTAATTTAGTAGTTGTTTCTAAGGATAAATTTCTTCTTCCATGTGGCTTTGTAAAATTTTTCATGTGTCATGTATTGTGTATCTTGATATTGGACTTCATCAAAGTCAGTTTCACTCCCACAATATCTTTTAGAGAAAATATCCTTCCCATGAAATGCAAGACATCCCCCAACCACAAAATGTTTGTCTAAATCATTATATAGGTAGTATCCCATTATCTATTTAAGATATCCAATAATGATACACTTTGTTCCCTGAGGTGAAATATTATTACCTAAATAGGCCTTAACAAATTCATTACATATCACACAAGTAAGTAAGACAACATAGGTTTCTTTTTATTTTATAATTTATATGGTTTACTATATGTATCATTAGTTTTTAATAAATTTAGTATATCTGATACTATTTGTAATGTGTATCCCCAAAAGGACAATGGAAGACACACATGATTCACCATTTTTATCACTGTGTCCAACAAGTTGTGGTTCCTCCTTTCAAATACACTATTCCACTATGGTGTATAAGAAGCATTGAGTTGAGATAAAATTTTTAACTCCCATAAATAATTGATGAAGTCTTGATTAAGGTATTTCAACAATATATTAAGAGAAGTTTCTTAATCTTCTTACTAAGAATGTTCTAAACATAATTATTGTATTCCTCAAATTTATCAAAAGAATATAAATTATAACTCATTAAGTAGACATATCCCTATATAATGAATTATCAGTAATTGTTATGAATTATGTTTACACACCCATTTATTTAATAGAATATTGTCCAAACATATCAGTATAGACTAATTCAAGAAGCTCTTTATCCCTTTCACCTTTCCTACTAAATGGGGCTATGTTGATTTTTACATGAAAACATTTTTTCATAGAATTTTTTTAGTCCAAAGGAATATAAATATCTTATTAATGTAATATAGTAATAAAATTTTTATTTACATGAACAAAATGATGATGCCAAGGATGGGTGTGGTATGAGACATGTGATGTAACTTCATTTTTTATTCCCATTATTTGGTTCATGTAATCCTACAAATAAATTTCATTATTTAAATTTGTAATTACATTAAAATACTATCATTATAAAAGTGAGAATATTTCATCACAAATTTAAAATTAAATCCATCCATATCAAGTATGGATAAAAAAATAATTATTTCTGTAAATAAAGGCTCATAATAATAACCCTTTAAATCCATTATCATTCAAGAAGGCATCATGATGTAGTTGTCCTTAATAGCTATAACAAATGGTTTTCCAACATCTGCTACCTGAATATTTAACTCACCAAGGTCAATCTTCATAAATCTTATTGGTTATAATATTTGATACATATGTGACCACAAAAAGTTTTATCTATTTCCCAATTAGTAGAAACAAATAAATTTCACTTGTTAGAAAACACACATGAAGCTTCCCTTTGCTTCTTTGGATGGGTGTAGTTTTTCTTGCAGTGGAACTTTATGCCACATGCAAAACAGATAGCATCAGGTTCCCTTGTATTTCCCTAGATATTTCTATTATTTTAAGGGTGTGAATAATCTTTGTTATAAATTCTCTTCCATTTCCCATTCCATTTTTTAACAGAATTATGACTGGTTTTTCATGCTTAAAATCCTTATCTAATTGTAAAAGTACAGTAAGAAGATATTGCATAGTCTTTTATTGATGTTCATATTAAAATTTACAATAATGATGGTGAAACTATGATGGAGTTATTCTATAATGAGGTTTTTGCATAGTTTATCAGGGAGTTTAAACCCTAGAACCTCGAAGTGCTCAATGTCACAAATAAGCTTGGTTATATGGGGCATATTTGGGACTCACTATCCAAAATTTTATGCATGAGTGCCTTGGAAATCTCGATCCATTCATGTCTAGATCTCTCTTCATAAATTCCATGGAGTTTCTCAAGTATTTTGTACACATCCATGTTTCTATGAGGAATCAATAGTTAACTAGACATCGATGTAAGCATCAAACATTAATTTTTAACCACTTTATTCAAATTATTTTTCATAGATAATAAACTCTTCATCACAAGAATATTTAGAAGGAAGATAAAGAATTGAGGATTCTAGCACTAGACATTTTGATTCATAGCATAACACATCCCAAAGGCATAAAAACTCTTAGAAGTCACTTCTAGTTAGGGTTTTATCTTTATCCAATATTTATTGTAAGGATATTGTGGATGATGAAACATTATTTTTATTTTACAATTAAAAAGAGAATATTATTAGTACTTTTCTTGATTACAAAATAAGTGATATATAATAATTTAATTGTTTATTTATATGTTATGAAATCTAATAGTATGTATCATATCTCAATAGCCCTCCCAATTGAACATGGAATTTCAAGTTTATTTAAAACTCATGTGGTGTAGGTCCCTATTACATTTATTAATGATCAAGAAATTTTCCATGAAAACTGAAATAAAGTAATTAGGTAGGAGGTATTTCCAACTTCATACTTATAGGCCCTTGATCCATTGAGTGGATTCTCCTATAATGAAATCCTGACTTGATTTTCCTCAACACTGGTCTCTGAATATATATTTTTATTGATCAGACATTGGATATAAACTCCATATAATTTTGGCTAATTCAATTCAAAACACTCATGAGAAATCCTCTAAAAAAGAAATTCTCAAGACTTTTTCCATGTAGTACACTTAGTTCTACGGTTTCATTCCCAGTCATGTAATGGAAGGCTTACTCTATCCTAATACTTAGTGTTGAGAATTTAATTTATTATAAATATGTTTTATATTTCATTATACTTTAAACAACCTATTAATATTACGAAGATGTTACTTAATTAATAGACCATGATAGATGAAACATTAAAGCACAATTAATTTATTTAAATTTTAAATTTTCATATTAATTTATTTATTTATGTGATTGCACTGTTAGATCCATTAAATAAATAATTTCATAGACATAAATAATTAATTAATTAATTTACCCAATCATGAGATTTATATAATATTATTTTAATCAAATAATATTAAACAAACATTTGACAGAGGGGAAATAATTTCTATTACCCATCTTGGCATAATTTACAACATTCTTCCTTTCCACCCAGGTATCCCATTGATTGGAATAATTAGTGTTCCCACTTAACCTGCCACCATACACCTTGGGATTTTCCATTAATTAAAAATATTTATTTCTCACACATAGGTGATGGTAACCAAATTATTTTTTAACGGTGTTATATAAATATCCTTTGACATATAGGTCCAATATAATAGTGGAGGGAGATATGACTCACATACCACAATTTAATTTAATATTAAATATTTATGACTCATGAAATAAATTAAATTATTACATCCACCACATACACATGTATTGTTCATGATCACGAATGGTTATACAAGAAATGAATTTTGAAAAGTAAATGGCTAGAATTCATTTCATTATTTAGTCTTTTATTATTTAATATAAACATGGATGCATTAATTAATTAATTAATTAATTCCCCTCTATCTTAATGATCATCTATCCTTATTTAGATACACCCATAATTAATGTAATTCATTGAAAATGAAAAAAACATTGAAATTTTAATTAAAATAAATTAAATGGGTATTTAAAATTATTTTAGACCATTATTAAATTTCCAAGCACAAAATGATGTTACAATCATTAAAAAAAAGTTTTAATGATGACTTATTCAAATTTAAATTAATTTTAGTTTCTTCCATTAATGGCAGACTATATGGTGTTTAAATAAAAATACATTCCATATACCTCAGTTTTCCATATATCATTATCACATTCTTCGAGATTCATCATGTTAACTTGGCCGAACTACATGGTGTATACATGCAAGCTACAAACCTGGTATCCTTTTTTCGTGTGCGAGGATAGCCCGGTTATCATGTGGTGTTCCATAAAACAAACACTTGTAACTTATTTCTCAGTAAATCTTGATAAAAAGACACATGGGTATACCGTGTTTTCTCCGGATGCATGTCGTGTAACCCAATTTTACAAACCAAATATTTTTTCACTTCATGATGGAATCTTTGGTTGTTATTTATTTTTTCTAAAACCTTCATGAAAATGAAATACTATTCAGACATGATTAATATGTTAATAATATGTTTATTAAAACTATGATAAATAATATATAACATGAAATGAAATCTATGCCCAATTTTTCATAGATCAACAATCAAATAAATAGTTATTAATTTAAATGTGACTGCTCAAATATCAGATGATGGTTTGATTATAAAAGAAGAATTCAGAGGTTGGAAAAATATTAATATTCATTTTAATATTCATTTTCTAAAACATAAATTTATTATTTTTTCATAAAACATATAATCAATTTATTTAATATTTGAATAAATAAATACGAGTGATTATGACCAATATTTTGATGGATGATGTTTATCATTATAATGTACACATTCAGATTACCTATGTTTCACAGTGATGATAAATAGATAGAATCCCTCTAGAGGTGATCCAAATATGCTCTTGTGATCTCCAAGAAACACCACTCAATCTCTGATTAGTAGTGTAGCAAGTCAAATTTCTTATGTTGTTCATTCTTGACCTCTCGTTCTTTGGTCTAGAAGAAATCTACATTTCACATCTCATTCTTGAGTAAGATAGAGAATGAGGTCTTGAGAGAGAATAAACTATATGCAACAATTATCTATTCTTAATTTTTGGATCCTCTATAAAATATAAATATCTATATATTAATAGATTTAGGGATTCTATTAAAATATAATTTATCTTCATACTAGTGATTAAATAACATTTATTACCATTAATAAACCCAATGCCACATAATAATGTTTTTATTTTGTGGTGTTCACCAACTTTTTCAATTAGAAATATTATGTAACATTTTTCAAATTTATATTTTTCATTGAAATCTATCATGGTGCATTAGAAGTCTTCTAGATTTTATAAGAAAACCAAATAAATTGTTTATTCATAAATAAATTTTTTATTCACAATCTAGTGAAAATTGTTTATTGAAATACTATAGATCAAATAAAATAAATATTTTATTCTAAATCTAGTGAATAAATATTTATTTAATATATGAGGTCAATATAACTTGAATAAAAATTTTACTCATACATGATAATAATATTTATTCCATTATTTAAACTCAAATTGAATTTTATTGAGATCAACAGAAAGACTTCGTATGCGACCCTCTAGGAGACATTCTCATTAGCATTTAAGAGGGCTTAACTAAAGTCTAAGATTATTATCTCAAAATGTTTCAAGGTTCCAAAGAGAATGATCTTAATGTTTCAATGTTGATGACCACATATGAATTCTCACTGTGTCATATAATCCATTTTTCTTAGTATCTCATCAATATGGTTTCATGATCATGTCAGAAAACTATATACTCAATATGTATTTCATCGACTATTTGAATTACACATGTTTTTACACCATGGAAATGGAATATAATGTGAACATTCTATTATAATCAATGTGTTTAGATATCATATTCCATAGAGATGGTTGAGACAAATCCTTTATCAAATTATTCATTAATAACATGTCACTCATGACACAACCAATGTATTAAAATTCTATATGAACTATTATCGTCATTGTTTATGGAATACATCTATGTATGCTAGTGGTAAAATTCATTAATAAAAATATTATAGTCTAAGGACCATCACTCATGATCATAGATTGGAATATTTGATCATAATAGAACATGAAAAATTCCAATTTGTAGGCATGTTCACATAATCTCATATATTGGATATTACTACATGGTAACTTGATGAAATGAAGCCTCATATTCTTATGAGTAGTCACACCAAATTATTTATTTTCTATGAATCCCATCATAATATGTTATCAAACTGCAAAAAAAATTTAGAGTATCATTATAGAACATCAAGGTTCTCATCATTGCATGGAAATACTATGAACTTCTCATTCAAATGTATTTTCTAAGACATTAATACATTAGAGTCTTGTATAAGAAAAATATTTAATAATAAGATTTATTAATATTCAATACAATGAATATTCATGTAATCAAACTATAAATAGTTGATCCTAGGACACAAATTCCAACAATTAATAAAATAATATTAACTATGATATCTAAAATTATATGAACATTATAATATTTCATAATTAAAATATTCATTACTATTTAATGATATTACATTACAATAAAAAAATAAAAATGAAAAATAATTTATAACAAAACAATACATAAAAAAATTTATTTGGGCCAAAAACATGGATCAAACGACAATAATATAGGTAATTGGCACCATTTGATCTATATATTCAACCCAATTAAAATAGTTATAATTATTATTTGTTGTTATATTTTTTCTTTATTATATTTTTATTTTAATGAAATAACATTAAATAGTAATTAAAATAACTTACTCCAACGTCTCTGGAAAGTTCATGATAAAAAATGTTATCATGCTTTCTATGAACATTAATCCATTTCATTATCTGACTGATAGAGTAACCTATTTTATTATCTTTTATAGTGAATATAGGTACATGTTATAAAAAAACCATTAACATATAATAAAAAAATTTCTAAAATAATATATAAAATATAACCAAGACTGTTTTTTGTTGAAAAACAATAAGATTCATCAATATGTGGAATGACTTATTTCTCACGATTCATGGTATTTTTTAGATATTTCCTAAAAAAATATAAAACCTAATAAAAATTATAATTTTATTGAGTGTATAATATTAAAATACAATAAAATAGGAAATTAACTCATGACATGCATCTCTATTAATATCGATAAACATATTTCATTATTCATGAGAAACACCTTCAAGAACTTTCTAAAACATTTTTCAAGAGCTCATTGATTTTCTTTAAACCAATTTCATAAAATACATTTCAAATATCTCTTATTTAAGCATGAAGGATTTATAAGATAATATGTTCTGTGGATAAAGGACTTGTATTATTTCTACAAAGGAGATTCATAACGGTTTAGAAGGAATCATGAATAGTTGTAAGTTTCATGACTGAATGTGATTTTAAAGAAAATATGATGTTTAATGAATATTATGAATGTTTTATAATAGTGGTGAATTTTTTTTCAAAATAATTATGTTTTTAAATACAAAAATTGATTGAATCTTATTTCAAACCTTACCAAAGGATACATTCAAAAAATTATAGTTCAACACGGATGTAGAAGTTGGTGTATTATTTTTGTTGATAACAATTTTTAAATGAGATGACTGAAGGATAATGGGAACTGATCGGTGCACCAATTATCTGATATTGATGTTGTGTATTGTCCAGTGAGCCAAAAATCATTCCCTCCTAATGAATTGAGAAAAGGGATAGGACAAAGGGAGTGAACCATGGGTGATACAATGCCAAACCTTAAATCTTTTCATAGTAGTGAGCATTTAATGGAGTGACAATGGTCAAAATATTATATCCAAAAGACTAGTCCGGATTAGTGGATTTTGGAACATCGATATAATTTTGGTGAGTTCTCCATGTATGTAGCCTAACCATGTTAAATTTATGTGTCTTCAGTGCTTTATTTCTTATATTAAACAGAGTGTAAATTAGTACATGTGGATTTAATGATCATCGATATTATGTAAATTAATATTTGATGAGTTCTCTAGATAATCATAGGATCACTTAATAGGGAAAAAATTTGACCCTTATAATAATTTTGTTCAATATTGGTTTGGAAATTAAGATACTTACATGTATATAGGGAAACATGAATGTGTTTTATAACGTGATTCACTCCCCTCTCTAGGAATAACTGTAACTACCTAAAATTAGTAGCCCAGAGTCTATGGTCATTTTATTATAATGGAATAGATAAAAGAGATCACATCTGCATGTAATTATTATTTTATTAGTCTTTAATAAACAATATACATGCATGTTTCCCTTATTAAATTGGTAATTAAACATAGTACAAAACAAAATAAAATAAAGTGCTTCTTGTCACTTATTCAAAGATCTCATCTTCAAGACCTGGGGAAGGAACTAAAATAAATGGGTGATATCTAATCGTCTATAAGTATTATATATTGTTTATTAATTAGTCAATAATAATTGAATCATAATCAATAGTCATAATAAATATGGCATGGTGAATAACTGAAAAAAACCCCACCAACAATACATTGACAATGAAAATGCATCCATAGATTTTGTCAAACTAAGAATCATCATAATAAAGATAACTAAATTATAAATGAAGAAAAATTATTAATTATTTTATTTTATTTATCTAGAAAATGAACCATAATACCATTGAGATAGTTTATGTCTCTGGGTAGATACCCATCAAATTATGTTTTGGAAACAAACACGAAAGGTTTGTTGCCAACTATTTTAGCCCATAAGACATATCGATGTATCTAGGGGATATAAAAATCACTTCCAATCAATTAAAGTACCAATAATTATTCATAAATAGATATAATTGAATAAAAATATTCCATATAAATATCTGTATTGAGTATAGGATACAAATTCATCAATATTTCCCTAGTTAAATCAACACTCAAAATAAATACCATATGAAAAATGGTATACCACTAATAAAATAATCATATATAAAATAAAATAATATTAATATTTAAATTAAATATTATATAGAACAAAAAATGATCCAAAAGGGATAATAGATACACCACACAAAAATTATTATGTGAACAATACTAGGTATGTCTCAATGAAATGGAAATTGAGATGATGTCCCTTAACTTACATATGAATGTATTATGCACATGACCTTAATGTCAAAGATAATTATATTAAATTGATAAATTAAATAAATCATAATCCTTTTCTATAGGTATTTTATTTTCAATAATTTTATTATGTTCATTTAAGGCCTTTTTTATGAGTCATAAAGTACAGTTTTATTATTCGGGAACATTCATTACATCAATTTTCTTGATCGATTAAGTTGTATATATATATAGAAAATCATGTAAAAGTTGAAGAGTTTCCTAGAATTGAATTTATATTTTATTAAAGAAGTTAAATAATATCAAATTTGTATATATTTCCTTCAGATATGTGGTATGAGGTTGAATCATCAAATAAGATGTTAGTGATAATCGTTTAGATTATTTTGGCATTTTTCGATATTCACTAAGTAGTTTTGTCATATGAATTATTATAATGTATATATAATTTTTCTAGGATATTAAATAAGATATGATACATATATTATTGTCTTTTGTATCAATAAAAATTGTTTTACTACCTTGCATGAATGTCAAAATAGAAAACAATCAATCATCATCCACCAAGGTGGTGAATCGTCACCTCACAGATGATGTTTTATTTAGTAGTACAACAGGAGAGGGGAAGAGAAACGAAGATGGATTATTCCATTAACATAATATAAATAATTTATATATGTGATGCTAGAGTAATAATTCCACATGGATATTGTTATATGAGTAGAGAATAATGAAATTAAATGAAAATGGAATGAAAATAATAGAAAAATAAAGAGGACTTTACCTCTTGAATTATCTCCTTGAGAATATCCTTAAAGAAAATTTGATTGGTATTTGGGTCATAAAAAGGCTATTGGATAAGGACGGTGGGATTGGTATGATTATTGGGAAGAACATTGAGAAGGATCAAGTCCTGGAAGTTGTGGGGGAGAATATGTGGTATTTATAGTAGAGGAGAGGGATGTTTTCTCATTTTTTTATTAATTAATTCATTTTTTTGGTTCAAAACTATTAATAATTTTTTATCATTATCACTATATATATTTAATTATGAAGTAATTTTCAAGATATGAATCTTACATCAGAGATTACTCAAGGAATAGTGTATTTAACTTATAATTTATATATAATGTGAATTACTATATTTCATTATTCATCGATAATTCAACTATTTTAGTAAAATATCAAAACATTACCCTAACCATTTTTCAACATATTGAATTAAAAAAAAGATCTCACATTTTAAAAAATAATTTTCTATAAATGAGGAATTTAATTTTTAATTAAAAACATCATTTTCTCTAAAAATAAAAAAAATTAAATTATAACTTCTTTTATGACGCTTTGATAAATTAACTATGGTGTCAAAAAATTATATTATAATAATAGGACATAAAAATATCAATTTATGATTTTATTTCAGGAAAATTATTTTTTTATATCATTATATTAATTATAAAATAGAAAATAAATGATTATGTTTTATAAAAATATCAATACATAATTAAAAAATTTAAGACTTTTATTTACTTATACTGTGATAAAATTATATCATATTTCCATTTATAAGATGCCAAATTTTTTTGTACTTTTTTATGTGAGGAGACAATTCCATTGGATTAATTACAATTCATAAGGATCAAATTAGTATTCCAATATTCAAGTTACTGTTTCATTCGAATATATTGCTTTATTTCTTAAAAGAGACTCATATTTCCTTTATTCACCATTATAGATATTATTTTGAGTTCTCTATGTGGTTTTATATTATTTATAATATATGAGTTTTTTGTTTTCAACATAATATATTGAATAAATTTTTTTTGATTAAATAGTATTTATACTTTGAAATCATGGTGTGTTATTTTCTTCCAATATATGGAAAATTAATCCTTCAAATTTTCATGTATAATTCCCTCTAAATAGATATTGGTGGTTATTTTTCATAACATACATAGGTTCCAACTTTTATTTTTCCATTTTATAGTTTCTATAAATAACTTATGCTAGCTGAGTTGTCTTGTCCCTCAATACCTACTATTTGGTGTCAGGAATCTCAATAGGATCTTCGTAGTATAATAAATCATGTTCTAGTTTTATTTCATCATAGGGGAGTATATGTGTTTTGTTTATCATGTATTTATTTAATAATGATATATAGAATATATCGTGAACTTTGGAGTGACTATATGGAATTGGTAAATGTTAATCTATAGCCTAAATTCTTTCCAAAATATTGAATGGTCTAATTAAACTGGGTATTTGTTTCCATTTCTTTCAGAACCAGTAGACACCCTTTTAATGAGATACTTTCTAAAATACATGATATCCAAATTTTAATTCAAAATCCTTTCTATGATAGTCATCATAACTCTTTTTCTTACATTTAGACACTTTTATATGAGCCTAAATATTCTTGACCATTTTCATTGTTTGTTCAAAATGTTCATTGTCTGTGAGTTTCCTATCACCATATTCATTCCAACAAGTTGGAGTTCAATAACGTTTTCTATATAATGCTTCATATGGAACCATTTGAAAACGAAATGGAAACAATTATTTTTTTCGAATTCCACCAAATGTAAATACTAATTACACATTCCTTGAAAGTTAAGTGAGTAATATCTCAACTAGAATTCTAATGTGTCAATAGTCCTTTTACAATGTCTGTCAGTTTGAGAGAGATAAGTAATACTCATCTGAAGCTTCTTATCCAAAAATTTATGAAGTGTCCCCCACAATTTGTAAAAAATCAAAGATCATGATCTGACACAATTGAATGTGGTTTACCATGATTTCTTATAAACACGTTAATATAAAATCTTACTAAGAGCTACTGTTGAAAAGCCTCCCATATATTGAGGAAATGTACTGATTTGGTAAGTCGATCAACAGTTTCCCATATTGTAGAATTCCTTTTAGGTTTCATTTTTAGTCATGTGAAAATTTATATTGTAATTTCATCCCACATCCTCATAGGAATAAGAAGAGGTCCCATGACTCCTCTACCATGATTTCTATTGGGATCCACTTGTGGACAAACTAGGATCCTTGACAGATATTCATCAATTTACCACTACTTATTATCCCACCATAATTTTTTTCTTTTTATCTCAATACATATTAGTATTACCAGGGTTTGTAGAGAATATAGAGATATGATAATCATGTAATAGTTCCATTTTTTATCTTAGGAATTGATAGGACACATAACCTCTCTCCAAATTTAAGTACCTCATCCTCATACATGGAGCCTATAAATCTTCCATATGGAACAACTTTAATTTTCTATTTAAAATACTGATAATCATATTGAGAGATTTTTATCTTCTCTAATAAATATGGTTTAGCATTTATTTGAAAAACTAGTGATTTTTCTGCTTCATTAACAATTCTTATATCAATCTTTAGTAGATCTAGAAACATAAGATCATTTATAATCCTCATTTTGGTAAGATGTACCCAATCATTCATTATTATTTAATATTTTACCTTATTTTCCTTTCCTGAGTGGTAGTGTATTATGAAATCATAATCATTGAAAAACTTGAGCCATCATCAATGCAACATGTTGTGATCATTCTCTGTAAATACATATTTTAAAACACAAGTTGACCTTATATATCTCACATATTTCTCCATAGAGATAGTGTCTATATATCATCAGTGAAAAGATTATGACTTATAACTCAAGATCATTAGTTAGAAAATTTTGTTCCTGTGTCTCTAACTTCCATGATACATAATCAATCACTATGTCATTTTTCATAAGGACAAAACCCAGTCCATTAATTGATACATCATTATTTATCAAAAACCCATCATTTCCTAATGGAAGAGTCAAAATTAGAGAATTAACCAATATTCACTTCAAATCATCAAATTATTTTGTACAATATTTTATCCAAACAAAAATAACTCCTTTATGATTGATATTAGATAATGGGTTATCCAATCAGGATAAATTCTGGATGAAATTCTGATAGTAACATACTAAACTAATGGAACTACATACATCAGTTATGTTTGTTGGTGTTGGATATTCTTTAATTTCCTTTGACGTTGAATGATCAACTAAGATTCCATCCATTAAGAGAATATGGTTATGAATATAAGTATTTTGAAGTTAGAAATCACACATTATAAACATAACATATAACCCTTTTTGTCTAAGAGTCTTCAAAATAATTGGTAAGTGATTCTCATGATCCTCATAGATTTTATAAAATATCAATATATCATGAATAAATACCACAAAAAATTTGTCAAGATATTCCATGAACAATTTATTCATTAGAACTATAAACCTATAGGGTGAAATAGTAAATCAATAAAGAATAACTATAAACTCATAATTCCCATACCTATTTTGGAATACATTCATAGGAATGTATTTCTTCATCACATTTAATTGATGGTATCTTGAATGAAGGTCAATCATTAAAAAATATTGATTTATATGGAGTTGATCAAATAAATCATCAATGTGAGGAAAGTTTACTTTATCTTTATTTTAATAGCATTCACATCTCTAAAGTCAATTCATAGCCTCAAGGATCCATCATTCTTTTAAATAATAAAATAGGGGCTCACTATAAAGAAACACTAGAGTGATTAAATCCATTATTACTAAAATCCCCTAGTGGTGTCATATTCTCCACTAATTCCATAGTTACCATTCTATAAGAGTCTTTGATATTGGTCTTGCATTAGGGGTTATATTAATGGTAAATTAAACTTCATACCCTATGGTTTTCTTAGGTAATTCTTCATGGAATGCATAAATTTATTCCTGCAAAATGGATACATCATCAATTAAAGGAAAATTTTCTTCATCAGTAGTTGTTTTTTTCTCTTCCCCTCCAAGAATTATTTTTAGTAGTTCTTCTGGCATTGGATCTATATAGGAATCTGTTGACGAGGTTTACATTCTAAATATAAGGAATTATACATCTTCCTCACATATCATTATTTATTTATTCTTGCAATAAATTTTTGCATCATATTTTGAAACCCATTACATACCGAGGATTATATCAGAGTAAATCATGGTTATGATGATATGGTCATCAACTAAAGCATGTTTATGTGTCATAAAAGTGACGTACCAACAATTTACTATTGAAATGAGACTTACCTTATGAGTTTTAACTAATAAATACATTTTCAAATCAAAAGTAATATATATCATTTTCTTAGTACACTAGGTAGATATATAAGAGTGTGATTATCTAGAACCATACTATATCATTTGATAAATTTGAAGACATGATTAATGTATCTAACATCAGATCATTTGTAACTTCCACTTTAGGTTTGGTGCTCACATAAGCTTGTCCATTTCCCCATGGCCACCTCTAGTTTAGATTCCCTTAATTCTTGTGACGCTGACTTGAATAATGCATAATTTCATTATTGTTGAATCATTTAACATAATTGATTTTTTTCTTTCCCATGATGTCATTAGCTCGATTACCCTTTTCTCTTCACTTTTAAAAAAATCCATGACATTCAAGAATTTCCTAGGAATATTGTTTCCACAATTTTCACATAATGGAAATTTATTCCTTCCCTTAATCTTCTTTGACATTTCACCCATTCCATGGGGATCAGAGGACCTCACAGGTCTTTATTAACATTTAAATTATAAATTTCTTCAAATTCCTTCTCCTTTTTTATGGGACTTAATAATATTTCATCATTTGATGGAAATATCCTTGAATCCAATTCTCTTCAAAGACATGGATTAATACCATAAATGAAATGATCAATTATGTATTCAAAATCACATCTGTAATCTATCTCCTACGTGTAAAGCCTTGTGATAGTATCCTCATACTCCATAACACTCGCTTCTTTCATTTTTATTTTGATACAAAATCTTCTCTTCATTTATATTAGTTTCCCATGAGGGATGTAATTTTCAAATAATGTTTACATAAAAGTTGTCCATTACATGTATTTTATTTCCCCTCTCTCCTTAGTATTCTAGAACAATGACCACCATTGATCAGCATTACCCTTCATACAATATAATGAAAGTACTACATTTGAATTTTCATTGTACCACAATGCCTGAAATATTTTCTCAAGGGAAGTGATCCATGTCTTAGCTACCACTAGATTAGTAGACCCACTAAATTATGGGTTGATTCTACTACATGAAATGATCCAACATAGGTGCATTATGGTTATTCTTAATAACCTAAGTGAACTATCATAACACGGTCATGGATTTCTCATCTCCAACACTAACTGTGTTGAATTGCTTAGTCGGAAAATCCGTACATTTTTTTTGATTATTTATTCCTTTAATTCCATTAGGCACCATTTCTAAATAATGGAAAATAGAAAATTAGGTTATGAATTATAATGCATTATTTTGAACTAGATAAACCTTTAACATAAATAGAATATTTATGCATATAAAATCTCATAAACATGGTGTCTTTGGAGAGATATTTACTTTTAAATCATTTATAATGGTTTCTAAAGAGAATTTAAATTGTCCTAATAATATACCTAGAGTGTGTCGAACCAAGTTGTAGTAATGGCCATTTTTGTGTACTAGGTTACAATGAGTCATGCCTGGGACACCTTATCGACATTGTTACCCCTGGGTACATTTGTTCCAGAACCACATTAACTTTTAGTATTCAGATAGGGGTATATTTTCTCTATTACCACTTAATATACACTTAGAAGTATTTTAGGATATTATAATATCCTTATCCTAAATGTCTATCATAGTTTTATCTTCCCTAAACATTTTTTTCTAAGTCTTGTTCCCCAAGGATTCTACTAAACTTGCTCTGTTACCCATATGATTATGATTTAGAAACCAACATGAAGGATTTGTCACCAACAATTTTGTGTCATGACAGATATTGATGCATCGAGCAGATAAAAAGTTCATTGGCCATCCATGAAAGTAAAAGTAATTATTCACACATAGATTTAATTCATGAAAAAATGACTTATCAATATCCGTAATGTTTAGACAAAAAGGATTCATAATCATTTCTATAGTTCAAACAACATTAAAAATAAAAAATGTATGTAAAAATTTATAGGGCTACGAAAATAATCATATCTATAATACAAGAATATAATTATCTAATAGAAATATAACGTCAAATGAAAAATGATCTCAATTTTTCAGTAGATACAATGTATAAAAAATATTTGGTTAACAATACCAAGTAAGAATTAACCAAATGAAAATTTAGATGAAGTCCCATATTTTATGTCTGAATGTGTTCTATACATGATGTTAATGCCTGGAATAATAAGATTCAATACATAAATTAATCAATTAATATAATTTTATACAAGATATTGATTATGTATAGTTTTATTATGTTCATTTATAGCATTTTATAGGAGTTATAATATATAATATTTTCATTTGGGAGGGTTCAATTCATTGGTTTTCGTGGTCGATTTACATATATATATGTATGGAAAATCCTTAAAAATTAGAATAATTTTCTAGAATTGAAATTATATGTTATTAATGAAAATTAGGAAGATTAATTGGTTTTATATTTTATTCATATATAGGGTTTGAGGATGAATCATGAGATAAGACATTAGTGATAATCGTTTAGATTATTGTGTCGTATTTTCAATCTTAACAAACTAGTTTTGTCATATGATATAATATTTTTTATATATACAATATAAATTTATTAAATAAGGAAAAAAATATATTATACTCCTTTTTAACAATAAAAATGTTTTTATGAGTATCCTTGAAGGCAGAAATAGAAATTGAACAATTATCAGCCACGAAGGTGGTGAATCAGCCCCTCAAGGATGATGTTTTCATTTTTATTACAAAATTAGAGGGGAATAGTAATGGTGATGGATTATTCCATTAATATAATCAAAATCTAGTATGTATGTGACACTAGATTAATCACCCCACATAGATAATGATATATTAATAGATAAAATGAAAATAAATCAAAATGAAAGGAAAATAAAAGAGAAATAAAGGGGAATTTACCTCATAAATTATTCTTAATAAAAACCTCCGCAAGGAAAATGAGATTGGAATTTTTGTGAGACCAAAGGATGTTGGATTTGGGGTAGTAATTGTGAATATTATTGGTCACAACATTGAAAAGTTTCAAGGATTCAATGGGGTGAGGAGAAGAGGTGGTTAGGTGTGGTATATACGGTGGATGAGAGGGGTTTTTTCACATTATTTTATTCATTCATTTATATTTCGGTTCAAGAATATGAATAGTTTGAAAGTTATCATTAAATAATCTAATATAATGAATGGCTTTTTGAGATTATGGTTTATACATCAAATATTACATAAGGAATAATGTTTTTAACTGATAATGTATATTTAAAGTAAATTATTGTATTTCTCTATTAAAAAAAATCAACTATTATGGAAAAATCATGAAATTTAAACCTAATAATTTTTTTTACATGTTGAATTAAAATTGTACCCCATTTTTCGAAAATAATTTTACAATTATTTAAAATTTAATTTTTAATTTAAAACATAATTTACTCAAAAAATAACAATTTTAAAATTAGTACTGATTTTATGAAACATTTAAAACATAAAGAGATCTCAAAAAATTATCTTATAATAATAAGACATAAAAATATTAAATTATGATTCTATTTTATGAAAATATATTTTATTTTAAATCATTAATTTAATTATAAAACTTAATATTAACATTTATGTTTTATAAAAATATAAATTATTAAATTATAATTACTCAAAATATTATTTACTTATTCTATGATATAATTATTTTATATTTCCATATATAAGATACCTAAATTTTATTTAGAATTTCATAGGTGAGGTAATTAATCCATTGGATAAATTACTATTCCTAAGGGTTAAATTCCTATCTAAAAAGTGAAGTTACTATTTCATTGGTATATGATGTTTAGTTTCTAGAAAAAGCCTCATATTTCAATCATTCTTTATTATAGAGAATTTTTTCTATTCTCTATGTGATTTCATATGATTTATAGTATATGAAATTATTTTGTGTGAAATGGATGATACTGAATGAATTGAATTTATTTTAGAGGATACATACTATGAAATCATGATGTGTTATAATATCTCACTAAAGTCCCATGATGGTCTAACACATGATTTAATATTAATATTAATGACTAAGGACCATTAAAAATTTTGGCAGACAAGAATATCTATATTGATGCTCACATTACAAACAATGAAATTTCATCACTTTTGTGAAATACTTAAACATTATACTAACAGACACCTAATAACCATAATTGGCCAAGTGCCTTTGGAAACTTGGAAACATAAACACCCATACATAAGTTAAACACTTTTTCTCCCACCATGTTCTTTATGACTAACACCATTCTTAGACACATCATAATTAATACATATTTTCCTAACATGAGGGAAATAATCATAAAAAGGGGTGAGCTAAAATTATCAACAAAGGATGATCAAGGAGGACCTATAAGCAAATATATGAGAATTGGGGTACGAGATCAACATGAAAACATTAGAATATAATACCCTATATATCCATGTTCCTTAAATAAATCATGGAATAATGATTGACAATTCATAAGACAAGAATCATAAGTAAAAAATAGAATATGCTATGAGTGAATAACGTAGGTATAAAACATGGAATTTTCATAGGCACATAATCAAATAATGATTTCCATAGTAGCCAGGAAATTATTTCCAAGACCATATCAGTTGTCATGGTTAACTCCAAATGGACATCTTAGTAGCTTGAGTTCACTCATCATACCAAATTAGTAGAAAAAACCTTCATTGAACTACGTAACCCCCATTCCAGTCCAATATTACTGAACCGAATGACCCTTATTCCATCTCTATATTACTGAACTAAGTAGACCCTTATTCTAGCCCTATCTATCCCAAGAAATATAATTCATTACCCATTGCATTGTATAGAGATATAGGTCCCACTGAGAAAATAATATATTCATGCCTACATGTTCCACAAGATCATTAATAATCATATCATGACCCATAAAATGAAATTGGTGTCATAAACATGTTATCATATCATAACCTACGGAAAAAGATGCAGGTTTCATAATCATTTCTACCCTGTTAGAAAAATAAATTTCATAATCATAGTACCGGTGAAAGAGAAAGGGAATTTATAAACATATAACCATGAATGATAATTGGTTTTCCTAAAGACCATGACATTAAGAATAACTGATTCATAGAATGGATATGAATTGAATCATTGAATCATTTCCTCGAAATGCATGATTAAAATCAATTGATGTCAGGTTATATAATTTTGAAATATTTTTTAAAATATTTTTTAGAGGAAAATATATTTCCATGTTTGAAAAATTATATTTTAATACATGAAACCATTTTTAAATGAGTTTATTAGAAAATAATTTGTAAACATGTAAATAAGACATGAAATCATTCTGAAAACCTTTCTAGTTGAAATCATATAAAATATGATTCAAAAAAATTTAAACACCTTTTTCATTGAAGACACAGTTACAATATTTAAATAAAGCATGAGAATGTTTCAAAAACCATTTTTCATGAAAAAAAATTAAATAATATTGAAAATGTTAAAAAAAATAATTGTAAATAAATTGAAAACATTTCAATAAGTCCTGAAATAAAATTTACAACCATTTTCCATGAAAACTAAAAAATAAAGTTTGAAAACATTTTCAAAAACAATTTTCCTTTAAAAAAACTTTTAAAAACATTTTCCAAATTATCATAATTGAAAATGAAGCTATAATGAAATGACGGTGTGCAAATCCCTACAGTTCATAAAAGGTAAAAAGAACAGTCCTTTTACATTGTAAGAAGGTTGAAAAATAACATGTTATTATAGGAATTATAATATTCATTTGAAGATACTGTTAAAATAAAAAAGGGAAAAATTACTTTAATATATTACAGGATTATTTTATTAAATTTAAAAAACCCTTTTTAGAAACCATGGTTTTGAATATATTTCTGACTGAAGAGAGGGTAATGTTGGGATTTCTAAAAAACACATTCTTAACTATATTACTTACCAACGTGTGGAAAATGTTACCAATACATGTGTATTTCATGAAATAATAGATAAGAAGGGAACTCATGGGTGTTTTTGAGATCTGGATCATAATATTTCATTAAAGGAAGCATAAACATAAACAATCTCGAAAAGTAATGAAATTGTATCAATGAACCCTTATATCTTGGTAACCTGGGATTATACTCCCCAAAATTTAAATTTAAATAATCATATAATATCATGAAAATATTTGGATTCATGATATTTAAAATTTGTGTATATACTCCTCGAAGAAAGAGTTTAGGTGCATAATAAAACATGAGTCTCAATGAAGGAAAGTTGAGACAATAATTTTTACCTATATGGTATCTTATGAAACATTAACCCCGTAAAATAGGTTTCATAAAATAGATATGTGGACACCTATAAATTTATTTATAAGATACATCGAACAGAATCACAATCTGTTTAAACACCACACAAAAGGAAATACTGGAAAACATAATATGTATCTCACAGAAATTAAAAGTGAGAAGAAATCCCCATACCTTGTGTATTTAATCTCATCATACATGTTCAATACACCTATAAAATAAAGAAAACATTATTATAATAAATTTTAAGATCCATATTATTATCTTTAATACCATATATGGTTTGATTATGACCTTATATTACCCTCTTGTTAATGATTCAAGGTCAATGTTTCACTTCGGGTAATATTCACTTGGTTCTTCACATGTGTCTTATTTGTTATCTCATAAGTTATTAAACTTATATCATGATTCAAAAATTTAAATTTATATACTATATATTACATTGTAATAATTTATATTATTACAACTATGAAATTTAATTCATAGTTCATGGAGATGAGAAGTCGTACGTACACATGAATGTTGTTTTCATTTTAATTTATCATATTTAAAAAAATAATGAAAATTATGTATATATATATGTGATATAATTTAATTAGAATAATAATGTTATATATATCATATAATTTCCCTAATCCCATCCTTAATACATTCTCTGTGATGTGTGAATGAATCACATCACTTTCAGGGGGCGTCAGTCTACACTTCCTCAAATGAGATTATCCTATTAACATCAAATGGAATGTAAAGAACATGTGTGTTTTAAATGTATTAAATATTATGAAATCAATAATAAATAAAATATAACATATATAAATATATTTTCTACCATAGTTTCCACCTTGAATGGTGGTAAAGTAGAAATGAACAATCCTTGTTTCATGATGCAGTAGTTCACTATATACAGAAACAGTATGTTCAACATCCATTAGAAAGATGTTTTTGTAAGTTTAGGTCAACAATTAAGAATTAAAAAAATCCTAATATAACGATGATACTGGTTTTATCACAAAATAATGCATAAAATAGAGTATAGGGGGTGAAGATGGAAAATAACAGATAGAATATTGAGAGAAGACATTACCTATAAAACAGGCAATTCATTTAGTTTTGTACCAAAAGGAAACCCCAAGAGGATTTCTTCCCAAAGAGAGGATTCAAGATAGAGGGGATTTATTTTCAGAGGCTACATTTTCTGATCATGGAAGAATCAAAATTTTTTGAGAGGTGTGAGGAATAGGTAGAGGTAGTGGGCTTATATATGGAAGGAAAAGGACATACTTGGAATTTTTAGAAATGAGTTAGGTGTGCACAAGTTATTACATAATTAAGGTCATAAAAATACAAAAAAAAACTTAGAAATGGAAGGTTTAGGGTCGAAATATGAACATAAAATGGGTGTTCTACATTTTTCTAGGTTGTTCTGGGACTTATATTTAATGTTTAGTATTTCAGTATCCTAACTTTTCTATTAACCGATGTAACTAATTTTACTCCTTTTCAATA
Source organism: Viscum album (assembly GCA_963277665.1). Taxonomy (NCBI): domain Eukaryota; kingdom Viridiplantae; phylum Streptophyta; class Magnoliopsida; order Santalales; family Viscaceae; genus Viscum; species Viscum album. The sequence goes on along the minus strand of OY728134.1, from coordinate 407,372,682 downwards.
ATTTTTTGGTGATTTTTTTACCTAATTATACATTATAAATTTTGTAGATTCTAAATATGGAATCCATTTTTAAAAATTATTATCAATGAAGTGGCTGAAATTAATTAAAAATTAATCCCAATACTGGGACAACACTTTTTTTTATAATGTAAAAACCTCCAAAAAATTGATAGGTTATTATATCCAATTTCATTGTAAAATTAGTTTCAATGAACATAATTGGATTAATGGGTAAAATATTATGTAAATAAACTATTAAAACAATTAAAAATATAATTTTACCTTACAAATAAATTCGATGAAAAAGCGGTTTTGTATTAAAATCCAACCATTTTAAATATTCATTAAAAGATGATACCATACATTAGGAAACCAAAAATGTATCCTAATATAATTTTAATGATTATATTTATAATATAATTTTTATTTAGAAATATTAAATATATAAAAAGTGTAAATTTTTATTTAAATATGGTTCACCATTAAAAAAAGGTAAAAAATATACCTAAATAAAAATATAGGGTTTTAAGCCTAAAATTGTGTTTATTCTTATCTTATGTATATAGAATCTATTGGATGAATATAAAAAATATACTATTGAATATATAAAATATTTATTAAATTAAAATCCTTTACCAATTGTAATAAATTTAAATTACTAGATTAAAATAGTTTCGTGACTTTAATAATATTTTCCTTTTTATTTAATCAAGTTCATCAATTAGTAACCTATGAATTCTTCATATGTTTGTGTTCACCTCATTTTTTAATTTTTTATTAAATACTATTCATATCTGTCTACTTAATGGCTTGGTTATATCTCATTATAATAATATTTTTAATAATATATTATAGTTAGATAACACTCGGTCATCGGTGTTGCACAATCCATTGAGTACGATAAATATTGAGGGTAATGTATGCTAACCTTGCTATTCAGTGTATCATATTCCAAGTTGGTAGGCATGTAACATTTTCTAAGTTGGTTCTCTATGAAAGTATTGTTTCCCTTTGAAAATCTATTTCCAGTGTTGTGTGAAGTGAAAAAAATATCAAAAGATTAATTAATTCAAGAAATATTTTACAAAATATCAAGGTTTTAGATTCTATACCCCTTAAAATGATTTTCTCCCTATTAATTCATCTAGGTTATCAAGGTATTAATAAATTAAAGTCTCATTCATACAAACCCACATCACAAATATGGTTACTAAAACATTCCATAAAAATTGAAATTTGGAACCATAACAATTTCCCAAAGTACCATATAACTGGGTTTACATATAGGATAAAATAGGTTTGGAGTGAAGATTAGATTTGGATGAAAAGAGTTAATATTTATTTGTAGATATTTAGGTCATCAATCACAAAAAAATTAATGATCAAAGGAATGTTGAGGGACTCAATGTCATAAATCTATGATGATTCCAAAAGTCAATGGTTAATAGAATTTATGTTTTTAGCGGAACATTATTTTTATGATCACTTTCATAAAGATGATTAAATAATTATGTATTTATATATAAAAAATATCATTCGTTGGTTATGCTTTAAGAAATTTATAATACATCCATTTCCTCTAGAAATGAATGTCCGGAAATAAACTTTTATTCATAAAACACTAAAATAAACTTTTAATAGATCATAATTCCCATAAAAAATAAAAAATATAACTATAATCATGCATTAATATATAAACAAAAAGTAACACTATTGGTTCATCAAATATATTTATTAATTAAAAATAAATATACAAAAACCATGATGTTTCGTTACCCAGTGGTAGCTAAGAAACCCTTATCTTCCATCGGTCATGGGTTCAAGACTCGTGTCCTTAGAGGACATTATTGGTTCGAACCGGATATAATATATTATGTTTTCTAAAATAATTTGAATATAATTTCTCAAATATAAAATACAGATATCCTTAAAATAATTTTAACAGAAAAATAGCCTTTTAACAAGGGGTTTCAATACAAAATCAGGTCCAAAATTCTTACTCTCAAAGATTAACTTAAAGGTTTCATGAATGGTTAACCTTATAACCCTTCACAAAGATGGAAATCCAAAACATAATAAAGTAGTAATGAAATCACCTAGACATCGATTCCCTTTTATATCACACTGTATCTCTTGGTTTTGACTTTCCAAAAATGTGAACAACTTAATTATATAATCCCTCAACACATGGAATTAACCTGAATTACCATAAATCCTTTTAAAAAACATACACTTTTCCTTCAAGAAAAGTGTATTTGATATATACCCTAAATCCAAAAAATGTTATAAACTTCATCAATGATAACGTAAACCACATATAAAAAATCCATATTTAGTTCCAAGTAAATCTGTACAGTCTAATTTACTTATTCATATACCAGAAATCATTATACATAAAACATTATCTTAATATAAACAACATATTAAGTGTTATCTTCCCTTAGTCAAAATATCTTGTTGTCATTAAATAACATCAATTTTCAAACATAAAATTGTAAACAGATAGTGAAAAAATATATGTACATAAAACATAGTATATTTCATAATTTATAACATTTTAATAAAATTTCATAAATACTTTGATTACATAACTGTTTATCCATCAATAATGCTACATCATCCTATTACATAATACCTCTTTCCTATCACTTTTCATTTGTAATATCTTCATCATAAGAAATGTAATCATTACTCATACAACCTTAATACTTCTCTTTAAGAACATTCCTCTGGGGTCATTCTGTCCCATAATGACAATTTTATACACACTTAAAATATTTAACCATCGATAACGACTTATAGAGTACAATATTATCATCCATTTCATTAACCAAACTCTAGAGTTTTCCCTTTAATTCACATTATTTGTTTCCTTGTTTTCCACAGTTAAAGCATATTCTTGTACCTCGAAGACATTCAACCTACATGATTCATTCTACATTCTAGACACAATGTTTACCAAATCTTCCTTTCTCCAAGGTCTCCATTACCCAACTCCTACTGAACTCCTTCATTCTATTTCTTTGTGTGTCCAAGAGATGGTTATGTTAAACGTTGTTAAACATATTACATGAAAACTGATTAGGCATGATCACAATATTATTCAATCTAGTGATTATCCCACTTGACAACTCACTCAAAAACCATCCATCACATTCAACATTAATCATTTTCCTTTTGGTTCCAACAATGGAAAAAACTGAAGAATAGTGGGAGGAGTAGTTGTCATAGTAGAAAACTATATTGTCATGGAAATAATTACATATAGGATATCTAAATCATGTCACATTTTAAAATCATTAAAACCCAAAGTTTATCCTAGGTTACTCATAGACAACTCGTATTTAAATACTTCATCATGGTTTATGAATGTTTTTTTGAATTTCTCAAGAATATAGAGTAGGACTATCAAACCAGTGGTGAAGCAAGGCCCATTGTCATTTACCAGATTACCATGAGTATGGCCCGAAACATATTCTTTGAGTTGTTACACCTAGGTACATATGTTCCATATCAAAATCCACTTATCGTTTCCAGACAGAGATGTATTTCTACGAAACCACTCACTGTATCCTTTAAAAAAATTCCAAAACATTTTCCAAAATGTAAACTCATCATTATACTTATCCTTAGAGGCATCCCTAGATATATCCTTAGAAATATATAAAGGGGTATCAATATAGTTTTCTCATCTTTCTTTCCAAATGATAACTATACCTTTTCACTGATACCAACTATAGTGACCCTCACTTTATAGACATTAGCAATAAACAAATTTTGTGGAATATTTGATCATTATATAAACAGATGACAAAATTCCATAATTCGTATAGTTCCTTTATAAATTTGGAAGATTAACACTTTTACATAAGTGATCCACATTATCTCCCACTAGGTTATTAACGACTAGAACCCTTCATAGACACACCATACTTAATAAATAGCATCATAAAATTTTAGAAAGAAACATAAAAGGGGTGAGCTCAAATGGTTAGTAAGGGTGAACAAGGGAAAAATTTGAGTATAAAAATGAGAATTGGGTAATGAGAACATAATAAAAAAATTAAAAGATAACATGCTATGTTTCGAATATCATAAAAGAAATCGTGGCATAAATATTGACAGTTCTTAAAACATGAATCATAAGTAAATAAAGGGAAAATCCTTGACATCTTAATATTTGAAAATAATGGAATTATGGAAGACACATAAACATATAATGATTTCCAAAGTAGCCATGGAATCGCTATCAAAACCATCTTAGTAGTCATGGTTCACTTCCATGGCTATATTTGTAGCTTGAGTTCACTCATCATACCATATCAGTAGACAAAGTCCATTACTGGATCGGGTAACCCTCGTTCTTTTCCTATATTAATAAACGAAGTGTCCCTTGTTCTAGATCTGTATTATTAAACCACATGAACCCTTATTCTAGACATGTATTACTGAACTAAGTGACCCTCATTCATGACCTGTATTACTGAACCATGTAAACACTAATTTCAACTTTATATTACTGAATCATGTGACCCTCATTATATCCCCATATTACTGAAGAGAGTGACCCTTATTCGACCCATGTCTATCACATGAGATATAAATCATTACCCAATTAATTGGAAAGAGATAAATCTCCCAAAAAACACATAATTTAATAAAACAGACATGTTCCACAAGATCATAAATAATAAAATCAAAACCCCTGAAATGAAATGGTTGTCATAAATATGTAATTATATCATAAACTATGAAAAAATATTTATAGGTTTCATAATTATTTCATAACCTAAGAAAAAATTGATTTCATAATCATATAACCCATGAAAGAGAAAATGATTCTATAAACATTTAACCCATGAATGATAAATGGATTTCATTAAGACCATAACATTAAGCATATCCCATACATAGAAATTATATTAATGGAACCTTTAGATAATTTCCTAAAAAGGAATGAGAAACATCAAAATATTTTTTCTTAGATAATTTTGAAATATCAATAAAAATATTTCTTGAGGAAAATATACTTTATTGTATGAAAAGTAATTTTTAATACATAAAACCATTTGGAAATAATTTTTTATAAAATTCCATGAAATCATTTATAAAACCTTTTTACTTAAAAACATATAAAATAATCATCAACTTTTTTAAAACCTTTTCATTGAAAAAACATTGAATGTCATTAAATAAATTATTAAAATGTTTTGAAAATATTTTTACATGAAATGATATGAATGAAGAATGAAGATAATTTCATAAAATATTTCTTCAAAAATTCAATGAAAACATTTTAGTACTTCTTGAAAAAAAATTAAATCCATTTTTATTTAACACTTATAAATTTTTTTGAAAATAATATTGACTAAAAAATTTCATTAATTATTTAAAAAACATTTTGTTAAATATAATTTTTTTAATGGAAGCTTGGATAAATTGATGGCGGGTAAATTCGTACATGTCATATGAGGTAAAAAGAAATTCAATTTTCACAATAAAAGGGTTATAAAAATGGCTTGTTATGAAAGAGACTAGAATATTCCATTGAATCGATTGGTAAAAGAAAAATAGGGTAAAATTTTTATTTATATGTTACAGGATAATTTTATAATATTATTTGAAACCCTAGTTATAAAACATGGGTTTGAATATATTTCTGACCAAAGAGATGTTAAAGTTGGACTTTCTTTAAAAAAATCCATAACAATATTATTTACCTAATAGTATACAATGGTTCCAATACATTAGTATATAATATAATAATAGAGGATAAGGAAACTCATGAGTATTTTTGAGAGTTGGATCATAATATTTAATCAAAGGATTCATAAACATAAATAATCTCAAAAAAAGAATGAGATTTTCACAAATAAACCATTATATATTATTATCATGGGATTATAGTCTCCAAAAATGAAATTAAAAGAATCATGTAATTTTATGAAAATATTTTGATTCATGATATTTAACATTGAATTATATACACCCTGGTGAATGAATTTAGATGCATAACAAAACATGAGTCTCAATGAAAGATAAACTAAGACAAAACCATTTAAACGATTTCATATCTTTTGAAAGTTATACCCCATAAAATATGTATCATTAAATGGTTATATGACAACCAATAAATCTAATTCGATGATACATAGAATAAAATAAGGTTAATTATGTACACCACACAAATTTAAAGAGTAGAGAACAAAACATGTATCTCCCGGAAATTAAAAGCGGGATCAAATCCCCATAAATTGTGTATAGACTCTTGTCATTCTCGTTTAAACCACCTATATAATAAATAAAAATTTATTATTAATATTTTACATGACCATATAGTTATCTATAGTTCCATATATTGTTTTTATACATCTTTATATTACCCTCTTGTTAATGATCCTAGCTTATTGTTTCACTTCAGGTAATGTTCACTTTGTTCTTCGCATGTGTCTTAATTTGTTATATCATTGGTTATTATACATATATCATGATTATAGAATATAAATAATTATATAAATATCATTTTTGTACCGTATTTTTATATTATAATAATTTATATCATAAATAATTACAAAATCAGATATATCGTTCATGGAGATGGTAAGCCGTATGTACACGTGAACGTTGTTTCTCTTTGAAGTAATCATATTTAAAAAAAGCATGAAAATGATGTATAAGTGTATATTTATATTATATAATTTCATTATAGTTATAATGTTATATATATCATATAATTTCACTAAACCCATCCTTAATACATTCAATCAATTGTGTGAATGAATCACATCATTATGAGAGGGAGGTAGTTCACACTTCCTCAAATGAGATTATCATATTAACATCCAATAGAAAGTAAAAAAGATGTGTTGAAAAAAGATTAAAAAAATTTAAAGGAATTATAAATTTTATATATGACATATATAAATATTTTTTCTATCATAATGGTCAACATGATTGGAGATATGGTAGAAATTAACAATCATTGTTTCGTGAGGCAGTAGTTCTCCAAACACAGAAACAATTTGTTCAAAATCCATTTGAGGGAGGTGTTTTTAAGATTAGATCAAACCATTTTCATTAAAAAATCCTAGTATCTTGAGGATACTGGTTCTGTGACAAAATAATGGGTTAAATAGAATATAGGGGTAAATAAGGAAAATAATAGAATGAAGGTTAAGGGAAGATGTTACCTCTAAATTGGGTAACTCCTTTTGGTTTAGGCCAAGAGGCATCCTTGAGATGATTTATTCCCAAAGGGAGGAATCAAGGTAGAGGGGTATAATGTTGGTAGGCTAAGGGGGCAGATCATTGAAGAATTTAAATGATTTTAATGGTGTGATTAATGGGTAGAAGTTGTGGAACTATATATGGAAGAAAAGGGACTTACCAGAAATTATTATAAAAATGTATGGTGTGAACATGTTATTACTTAGAAAAATTAATAACTAACCAAAAAACACAATACTATAAGTTTTGAGGCCAAAAAAGGAAATCCAATTGGTGTTTTAAATTTTTCTAGATTGTTTTGGGTCTTATATTTATGGTCTAGTATTTTTAGTAACATAATTTTTCTCTTAAGTGATGTAATTAATTTTAATCATCTTTTATAATCTTTTTGGTCAAAAAAATTAGACCATATTAGACATTATAAAATATGATGATTCAAACAAAGGAATCAATTTTTCCAAATTCTAATAAAATATGTTGAAAATTTTGATTTAAAATTAATCCCATTTTTGGGATGAACCAACAGGTTTTCAATGTAAAAATGTATAAATGTTTGACAAGTTTTTAAATACAATTTCTATGTGAAATTGGTTCCAATCGAATAAACTGAATTAATTGGTAAATATATTATCTTAAAATACTAATAAACTAATTAAAAATATAATTTATCCTTATAAATAAAATACATTAAAAATCAGTTTTAATTAAAATAGAGTATTTTTAACTATTCATTAAAAGATGAAACCTTACATATAAATACAAAAAATCTAGCCTAAATGAATTTTTATAATTCACATTAAAATATAATTTTAAATTTTAAATATTTAATCTATAAAAGTTATAAAAAATTTATTTTATATGGGTTTTCCATAAAAATATGGTAAAATAATATTCCATAACAAAATATAGGTTTTAAGCATAAAATTGGGTATTTTCAAATCTTATTTCTATATAATCTATTGTATGAATATCAAAAATATTTTATACAATATATTATATATTTTTTATATTAATAACACTTAACAATTTAATTTAATAAAATTTACTATGTTAAAATAGCTTTGTAACTATAATAATATTTTGTTTAATTTTCAATGAGATTTCATATTCATTAATTGGTAACCTGTGAATTCATTATATATTTGTGTTCACCACATATTATCATTATTTTGTTAATAAATATCATATTTATCATGTTAATGTCTTTGTTATTTCTAATAATAATAATATTTTTATTATTTTATTATAGTTTCATAACACTCGGTCTTGAGTGTTACACAAGCCATTAAGGATGGTCTATAATGCATTGAATGTATGCTTAACATGTAGTTTTTTGTAACATATACCAAGTAGGTGATGCATGTAACATACTCCAAGCTGATGACATGTGAAAGGAATATTTGAATTATTGGAAATCTATTTTTAGGGTTTGGTGACGTAAAAAATATAATAAGATTAAATTAATTTGAAAAAAAATCACAAAATCTGTGGGTGTTATAATATCAAATGACACATAAACATGTGATGTTTAGATTGGTTATTCTCCTAATATCCCATTATAAAGACTACTAATTATGATATTCATGAGATAAATCCTCAAATTCTAAAGAGTGCTCATATTTTATTTTAAATATACAATGTTCCTTATCATTGAATGTTATCCAACCATATAACAAGGTTTAAAAAATATCATCATGGAATTTCAAGGTGATCATCATACCTGAGAGATATTATTCCCATTTAATAAAATAGACACTCTAGATCATTAATTAGTTAGTGTCACAAAAAACTATTAATGATTTGTAAAAAAGATATATTAATTAATATTCACCTCATTTATTATAAATTTAATGTAAATCTCAAACAATTAGTTCTATAATACCAACTCCAATAGAAAGTTCTTCTTCTTCCTTATCAATTTCATACCCAACATTTGTATGTACTTTTTTATTGAAATTCATTTCCTAAAGATATTTTTTTGATAGTATATTTATCTAGTAACCTCAATTTAGTAATATCTATATGATACCCTATTCATCTAAGAGCTTTTTATCTTATTTCATAATACTAATAAAAGTTATTCTGGTATCCTCAATCTAATACCACTTCATCTAATTGGTTCTTCATTTTATTACTTTATTCTGGTAACACTTTGGATGAAATACCATTTCTAACACCACTTATCTCATTTATACTATATCTAATTTAGTAATAACATAATTAACTTATTGTCTAACTTCAACACCACCTATCTTTGACAATTTTCATGGAAGAAATAACCTGATCAACTTCTTCAAAGTGAACCTTCTCCACTTTTTATCGGTAGCATATGTATTCTAATTAATTTTGAAACATTAACATTAAATAAAAATTATTTTTTGATCATTGAATATCCCTCTAAATATGTTAAAAAATTTACATCCTTTGAACTTCCAAAATGTTCGAGGTTAACCAACTTCATCAAGACATTCCTCAAATCTCGAGCTTAGATCATTCTTAAAAATTCCTTGAATAATGGATGTTTCATGATAATACTATCATGATTATTTATTCCTTGAATTTATATCTCAAAATAATCACTAATAATGTTTTTAAAAAAACTATATAAATACCCTTAAATTTTTTTCCTAATATCCTAAAGAGGACCTCCTCCATCTTCCAATGTTTTGTTTGATACAACATTCTAGGAAGTTCACCATCACGTAAAATTATAAATATTTCCCTTAATAAATGACAATGTTTTTCTATACCTTATGGAATTATCTCTGAAATATCTTTACAATTCCTTTTTCTTGGGACCCTTAATCTGATGGAATTTAAAATGTTTATCTAGTGGACTCATAACGTTTTATATTCTTGGTTTACTCACTCTAAAAATTATTTTTTTCTATCTGTTCACATTCTTCATCAAGTGAAATTTTATAAAAATATAAAATATTGTGTGAACATAAAAACATTCCCATATATGAGGTACCAAATAATGATATTTTTCAAGTGGAATCTATGTTGAGTCCATCAGCTGATTTAGTTTTTCTAGAAAAACTCAATCCAATGAATATAATGAATTATTTCAAAAACACATTTGGTTCCCTCCTCAGTATGATCATTTTAGTTCAATACACTTCATTATACCACCTTATTTTGTTGATCCTTTAGTTCTCTATATGGTTTTCTTCATTTGGAATCCTTATAATGAATACTCAACATTGTCAATGGATTTATATATAGAAATGACATATAAAAAAATAAATCTTCATTTATTGTTCAAATATATGAAAAAACATATTGGTATCAATATCAAGAAAGTGAGCTACTATAGAATTGGGTTTTATTATTACTATACATTATCATTATCAATTCTAAAAAAAGAATTTATGTTCAGAGCACTAATAAATGGTGGTCACCTATAACAATTCTAAAAAATTCCAGAAAAAATCATTGTTTTTCAGTGCTAAACAAAGCTCTAATAAATGAACCATTTAAAAATTTTGTTTCTAGTATTGATGAAGTAATTTAGCTATCATCATTTTATCAATGCGGATAATAGTTTCATTTATCAGTCCTCTTTATAAATGAAAATTCTAAATAAAATAAAATTTTTATTCTTTCACTTCTTAAACCCCCTTTAATTAGGACTCGATCCCCACTTTTATCAGTGGTTAAGACCCTAATCTCAGCCTCTTATTTTCATTATATTTCCACCCATTCTTAGTTTTATTATTAGTCAATCCCCCATGTTATTTGCAATCATCCAAATCCATGCTCAACCATACACACCGAGATTTGATCCTAGAAAAAACTACTTCAAGCTAAAGGCCCCTAGAACTGCTATATCTTTTTGTTATCTATATTTAATGATATAACTATATATATATATATGAATATTTTTAATTTATATATTTTCTTAAAATAACATTATACATACATAGATATATATATATATATTTACTATTATATATAATTATATAATTATTTTTTGACACATTTAAAAAATATGTTTATATATGTAAATGTATATTCATATATTTACATATATATATATATATATATACATATATATTTTAATTTTTATATAAATTTATATAATTTTCGATTTTGATATAAATATTTTATAATATATTTATGAAATGATAATTTATTAAAAATACATTTATTATTTTTGTATAAATATTTATATGAACATGTGTATTTTTTTTCTTGTGTATTTTTATAGATGTGTGTGTCTGTGTCCAAATATATGAAATTATATTTATTGCAATAAATATATGTTGAAATGTATAAAGATACATCCATATATAGATACACCAATAATTATACTTAACACTACACTGTAATATTTTTCTTTCAATATATTTATATATTTATATATTTATATATGTGTATTTATAGTTTTAAATATATAGACTTTTTTTAATTTATATATATACATATATTAATGTATATATATATATATATGTTCATTATTATATAAAACACCTTTCATTGTTTGTGAAAAACGATATTATTATTTTCTAAGTACAACACTATTGTTGAATTGTGTTCTCTCACTTGAGGAGCTTCACAATAAATTACTCATTAATTCCCAGTTTACATATTGTCTTTTTCATGTTTTTCTTATTTCAAGGAATATATAGTAAAACTTGGGGAAGTAGAATACAATGAAAAACTAAACATAATTTGAAAATTCCTAGAAAAAATGAATGATATTAGCGACGAAATAAAATTCTCTTAAGATGTTCATGCATAGAGAACCTTCATCATCATGTTTTATATCTACTAAATGAACACAGTACATCATATGTGTGAGAACCTTATTCTACCCCAGTATTGAATGTATTGTTCCCACAACAACTTTCATTCGCATTATACTTAAACATTCTAAATAGAGGTAGAATGGGTATAAAATAAGAAGATATTATTTATAGGATAATGGTTATGGTTACACCAAACAAGAATCATCCTTGTATTATCTAAAATAACAAATAAATCATAGACTTGGGGTCAAAATTGGGTTACTCTCCCAGGATATTCCTCATGACACTTAATCATAATCAGGAGTATAAGATGTCATAGTGGACAATAGAATAGGGATATATATATATATATATGGATATATGTATGTTTGTTTATAATAGGGGAAAAATATTTGAATATGAATATGAGGATTCATGAGAATGAATTAAAACTAAAAAATAAAGTGTAAAATTAAATAATAACTGTGTCTTAATTTTATAGTGAAGTTGTAGATTCACCTTTAGGAACATTGAACCATTGTATTTATAGGCATCAAAACCACCACGATATGGTCATCAAATATAAAAATATCCGCTTCAAATACTCAAAAATTATATATCTTTTAATTTGGTAAAAATTTTCTCTTTTAATTCCATGAAAATATCTCCATTAAATGATCCTTTAATTATCAATGATAGCAATAACATGGCATTTAATATCCAATAATTTCTTATCTTCACCTATGGCCATATGTATATTTAATCCAACATCATACTTCTTTATAGATAAATTCTATTTATAATGATGTATTTGACTAATCACTATCTTTAGAACACATTTGGATAGAATAAGGGTTCCCAAACAATGATTTACTCAGTTTGTAAACCCTAGCTCACATGATAAAGGCATTAGGTGCCCCGACATAAGTTTTTTCATTATTGTGGGTTTAACATGGTATAACATGCTATCTTAGTGGGTTATTTGATCTTGGGATTCCAGAATAAACCACAGGTAGAGGTGTGCATATATTTAAATATTATCCGATTTATGGCCTCAGTATGCCTCAACAAGGATGGAGTGCGACCCATGAGTTTTTATTATGATGCATGTATGTACAACATGATCACAACTATGAGAAGGGATTTGTAGTTTCTCATTTTATATCCGCGTTTTTCATGCATTCATTCCATAATTGTTATTTAAAAATAAGGTTTTGGATGTTTTGATTTTATCACATTTGTTATTTTTTGTTTTTATTGGGATTTTTATGACCATCACATGACCAAGTATAATAGAAGACAACCAAAACACAAGAAGATCTATCTTTGAGAATCAACACATAAATAAACTTTCTAAATAGTGTACCTAGAAATCATTAACAATATCCTTTTGATTCTTTCTTGGGGAAGGTGAATTATTCATGAAGATCATGTAGCAGTAAAGAAAATCACCCAGCCGCTATGGGGGTACACCAACCAATGGATCCATGATCAGATCATGAGGATACTCAAATGATAAAAGGGTTCTAGCACTTTCATCCATGATGTTGAATAGTATTGTAGGAAATTGTGAGAAATGTGTAGATTTATCATAATTTCATATATTTAAATGAGGGATCACTTCCCTTCATATAGTCATCCCAGAAGAATTTTATTAAATGAAAGCATTATAGCCATATTAGTGAATCCATATACATTTATTCCCTTAATTCATTATATCCAAATCAATGAGTAGTGAAGCCTATTAATCTGTACATAATAGATTTAAACTGATAATATAACCATTTGAGAGAAATAAATATATATCATATATATATATATATATATTATCACATGTATTTAATAAATTCATTACATGCATAAAATACATGTAATTAAATATACACAATATATGTTTAATATCATGTATTATATATATATAGTTCATATCTAACAATATGACACATGAAATAAAACCCCATAATGACTTTATGAATAATTCCACAACTCTTTTAGTCCATGAAAATTATATTTGATTTGGATTTTCATCAAACCCCTTTCATTTTGAACAAAAACATTATCTAAAATTTTATCCTTTTACAAGGACCTAATTGGGTGACCTTGTAGGACATAGTGGAATTAGAAACAACTATGAAATGTATCTTACAAAGATGTAAGAAATGATTATCCACTATAAATGAATTAGTTCCGCTCAAGCTACTCAGGGGTTTTGTGCGATCTCCATCAAACATACTCACATCTATATAAAAAAAATAAACCATAATATGTGTCATATACATAATTTGTACCATATAAAATACCTCTTTAAATTACATCGATCGACCACTAGACCTCGAACATGTCAATATAAAAAATTCCTCTCATTATGTTCATTATTATTTGAAAAAGAAAGACCATGTGGATGAATACATCACATGACATTAATCTATGTGATAATAACATCACATGTCATTTATCAATTTAGATGAACACAACATTTTTGAAACAAAATTTCATGGACATTAATTCTATAAGTCTAAATCAATATAGGTCTATACTTATTTAATATTCATACAATTGGATAAATCTCTTATTGGTTTCACTCCAACCGAAAACATGACCAAAAAAATTACGAACCACCCTAATTATCGCAGATAATATAGTGGCATGTGTAAGAAGTGTATCAATGTATGAAGGTTCTCATGCTAGGTATCTTGAAAAACATATTTAAGAAGGATTTATAATTTTCAAAAATCTATGGGTAAATCTATTATCATATGAAAATATATGATATATACATTATTGATTCAATCCATTTAGTAATTTTATTCACGCTCAAATTTACCCAAGAGATGAAGGTAGAACGGTCCTTGTAGTCTAGCCTGGGTTGTCGAATCCACTGAGACCTAAGAAGATACCTAAGATAGACAACCTAAGAGATGGATTTTTGTTAATGAATTTTACAATAGGGTTTTTATTTTATATGGTTTCAAATAAAACTATCAAACCTAAGTGAATTAAAATTAAATAAAATGGGTATATCTTAGGATTATGCTCACGGTGGATTGAATGAATTTTACTTCTTTAGAAAATTTTGGTTTTATTAATTCTTGATGAATCCATTCTTCAAAATAACACTACCTTCATCATTTTTTGTTTTGATTCTTACTAAACTCAACTAATAATATCTTATACACTTAGAGAGCCAAATTCATGATCTCTCTAAGTTATATGGTCATTTTAGTACGTGGATTTAGCTACCTCAAACAAAGTGAAGATGAAGACTGGAAATAACTGAAGAATGGAAGTGTTAAATTAGATATACAATTAACAAAAATTAATTCATAAAATAACTTTCAATCTATCCTTTTCATCTTAAAAATATAATTATATTAAATGGTTATCCCTCCATTTATGGTATACTCACAATGGTGGGCGGAAGATGGCTTAAAAGAAATGGATTGAAAAAATTCAAACTGTGGAAATCACGAGAACTCCTCCATTTGTGTGAAATAAATTCACACCTATGTGTGAACTAATTCACTAAAACACTGATATATCACTTTCATTTGTGATTATGTAGTTTAATTAATGAAATGGGATGAATTAAATGGGATGAATAAAAGAGAATGATATTGATTAAGAACATAGAAATACAAAAAAAAGAAACATACATGGAAATTGAAAAAATTACAAAGGAACATTGACATAATAACATTACATAAAAAAACAAGATATCCCTTCCTCCTCACCACCAATTCCTATATAGGAAATTTTTAAGCCTTAGGCTGAGCCTCAATCAATGTATGCCGAATTATTAAATTAATTTTGGCCTTAGGGTAGTGGAAAGTAGTTGAGAAATTGATCCCCTCCTTGACTTTTTATCCTCATTGTCTCCCCTAAAAAGATCATCCAGTATGGGAAATCATATCACTTAATCATGGTGGGACTTAGAAGAGCCTTTTGTGTCCAAGGATTTCGTGTATACTTCTCAAAAATTTGGGCCCATTTGGAGTTTTTGATCGGGGGTTAAAGCCAATTTAGTGGGATAACATTTTGTGCCACAGATTCTGGCCCATATTTTGATATTCTATGTGGGATACCTTAATAACCACCATAGAGGCTAAATTAGCACTGGATCCTAAGGATTTAAGTGTTCCTATATATTTTGTATAGAATCCCAAAAATTATGGGCTTAATTGGGTATGTATTGTGGGCCACACATTCTTATCAGTGGGCTGGTGTCCAATCTGCCTTCTCCAGAATTGTTTCCTTTCATTAAAAATATCTCCATCATCTGTTATGAATCCTCCATTGATACTTGAATGAAAAATGTTCATATTGAAGTGAAGGTCCATTTCCAAAAATATCAAATTAAAATATAGATAATTATATTCCTTAAAATATGATGAATCATTGGGACTAAATTGGTTTACATTAGGCATAAAGTGCACAAATGATGAGAATTGATGTTCAAAATTAAAATCCACTACCTCAGGCCCATAAGATCAAAAAAAATCATTTAATACAACTAAAATGTAATTCACATATGTCTTTTTACTGTCTAATCACACCCCAACATGATATTTTCTAGACTTGAGCAAATAATTTGAAGATAATATTTGAATTCTTTTTTCCAAACACATTATAAAAAATAGTGCTCACAATGTAAACTACACACAAATATTTATTTATAACCTATCAAAATAATTTAAAACCAGATGAATTTAAAAAAAGATCCCAAACCCAATCCCATTCCTTTGATCTAATCCATCATCATACTTCGTCCAACTCAATTAGGTGAAATGATGTGTAGTGAATCACAATAGATATGGGGGTTCATTTCCATTCAAGGGGGGAATCATGAAAGTGCTAGGTGGAATCACATTTAGGCCTAATATGAATTGTTTTTGATTTTTTTGAAATTTTTCCATAGTAATTGAGATTTTAGTTAATCAAATTAACCCATGTTTCAAGACATTGCTGATGACTCTCAGGCTCAAAGGCCTTTTGGCACTAAGTGAAGCCCACATACTCAAACATTATCTCAAGTTAAGTTGATCAAGAAAAAGTCATATTACCATAAATAGAGACAGTGTGAACAAATTAGGGATAGACAACTCTTGAGTCATGATCCCCAAGTTCCGAAAGCCTTGAATTTTATCAGTCTATTTCTCTACATGGATTTTTTTTAATACTCATATTATTCATAAAAATAAAACAAGACTATGCTCTTTAGGATGGGACACCAAGAATTCAAATTAGTACCCCATAATCTAGAGGACGTGCATTGTAGAATTTTGATTTAATAGATTAAAATTGTCCTTGGACAACCACACTTCCAAAATAAATTCTTATAATCTTTATCATGAATTAAATTAAGTTTCAAAGAAATAAAAATTATTTTCTATGTAGTTTTAATGTGAGAAAAGATGTTATCTAGTTAATGATAATGGAATTTTACTTTTTTTATAATTGTCTATTTTAGTAAAGATTTTTTCTCTACACCCCCAACTTAGAATTAAATTGTCCCTAGTTTCTTAAAAAGAAAATATAGGAGAAAACAAGTGGGGTGAATGAGTTGGAAAGTGCATGGAACAAGTTCACCTGGTGGATTCATAATGATAGTTGTGGTGCTCTGAAATCACTCTTTGTTCTCATGGGAGATGTAGGCACCTCCTTGATTGAATATGTATCACCCAAAACAGTCCTTGAACCATACAAACAGGAATAAACCAGACAAAACAAACAACACAAACATTTATTTAATACCAAGTCTCATCATTTTTATGGTTTTCCTTTTGTTTATTTTTTGTTTTAAATCAAAATGATGATACATTGTATTATTTTTAATTTTTGTGTATGGTAGTACCCAAGGATTACACTACTTGACATGAATGAATATAGTTCTCCCCTTTCAAACCAATCAATAATCATAAGAGAAGAACATGTCAATAGTCTGAGGTAGAATAAAATTATATCAAAATGATCCACTAATCCTATTTGAAATATAAAGTTGAATAAAACAAAAAAATGATTAGAAACATGAAAATCATGGGTTGGCTCCCATAAAACACTTTATTTAACATTGTTATCTCGACTAGGACCCCAAATTGATTAATTATTTTCGTAATCTAAGGTAGGTTCACATAATTCTTCATCAACATCATGTTTTTGGAATAGTTATATGAATGATTTGACTCTATGAAAATTAACTTTAAATGTTAGTCCATTGGTGGGATATTTAATTTAAACATCCCGATGGGGGTACACCTTATGCACTATATATGGACCTGACCATCTGGACCTCAATTTTCCCGTGTGAAAGTAATGTTTTGAATTCTAAAAAAGAACTATTTTTTCCAGTTTAATGTGTTTGGTTTTAAAGTTTCGAGATTTGTAGGCTTTTACTTTTTCTTTATTGAGCCTTGAATTTTCATATGCCTCTATCTTAAGTTCTTCATGTTCATTTAGATCTAATTTCATTTTTTTCATCAGATAATGAGAGGTTATAATTCATTTTATTAATTTCCCAAGCAGCCCTATGTTCAATATACATTTGAAAATGGCATGCTTTACCATAAAACAACCTATATAGAGATATTCCTAAAATGGTTTTAAATGTAGTTAGATAGGCCCAAACAGAATATAAGAGTTTGTTTCACCAATGATTCCTAGAAAGATTATCATTTTTCTCAAGAATTTGTTTAATTTTTGGATTAGCGTGCTCATATTGACCATTTTTTTGTGGGTGGTACGTGGTGGAAATGTTGTTAGAAATTCCATACTTATCCCCTAGTGATGAGAATGGATGATTACAAAAATGAGTTCCATGATCACTAATGATATCCCTAGGAATTCCAAATCTAGAGAAGATGTTTTTTTAGTAATATAATCAAAGTTTGATTATTAATGGATTTTGTGGGAATGGACTCAACCCATTATGAGACATAATCAATAGCTAAGAGAATGTAAATTTATCCCCTAGAGTTTGAGAAGGGACCCATGAAATCAATTCCCCAACAGTCAATTATTTCAACCACTAAAATGGGAGTGAGTGGAATTTGATTCCTTTTTGTGATGGACCCTACTTGATGACACATAGGACAGCTTTAACAAAATGTGTAGGAGTCCCTTGAGAGGGTGGGCTAGAAGAGACCACACTGAAGAATCATAGCAGATGTTTTCTTAGAGGAAAAGTTTCCCCCACACGCCTCGATATCATATTCTGGGACACACCTCCTAATGACTTTGTCACGATAGAACTTATAGAGGTATTGATCATCAAACACATAGTCCTTGGCATCATAAAGGAATTTCCTTCTAGATTGAGTCCCTATGAATTTTGTAATGACCCTTGTAACATAGAAGTTGGCTATGTCAGCATACCAAGGGTAGTCACTCATGGAGTACAGGTGTTCGTTAGGGAATGAAGCAGACACATAGAGGTGAGAAAAATTTTTCATTGAATTCAATCCTAGAGAGGTGATCAGCTACAACATTTTCAACACCCTTATTGTCCTTGATTGTGAAGTCAAATTCTTGTAAGATAAGGACCCACCTAATAAGTCTAGCCTTAGAATCTTGTTTTCAGATGACGTATTTCTATGCATAATGGTCAATGAACACAGTGATGGGGGATCCTAAGAGGTAGGACCTAAAATTATCAAAGGAAAACACAATAGAAAGTAACTTATTTTCAATGGTGGTGTTGATTATTTGGGAATCATTGAAGGATTTTCTTGGATAAACATTCACATAAGGAGTTTTATCATGACATTGTCCTAACACAGCTCCTACAATAAAGTAACTGGAATCGCACATAAGTTTGAAAGGAAGGTTCCAATTTGGAGATTTTATAATGGGATGAGAGGTGAGAGGGGCTTTCAGGGCTGAGAATGAGCCCTCACATCATTCTTTCTAAAAAAATGGAGAATCCTTTACTAAGAGATCACATAGGTGACAAGTGTTTGAACTAAATTCTTTGATGAATATTATATTGAAACCATAATGTCCTAAGAAATGCCTCACTTACTTAAGAGTTGTGGGTGATGGAAGGTGAAAAATGATGTAAACCATTTCTTTGTCAACTTCAATCACCCTAACTGATACTATATGTCCAAGGACTAACCCCAATTTAACCATGAAATGGCATTTTTACCAGTTTAGGACCAGATTTGTTTCTTCACATTTGGACAAAACATTCACCACATTCCTAATACATCCCTCAAATGTATCCCCAAAGACATAGAATTTTACCTTGAAGACCTTAATAAAATCCCATACCATATCTAAGAATATTCCCATCATGCACTACTGAAAGTTCCAGGGTCATTGCATAACCCAAACGACATGCGTTTGAAAGAAAAGGTGCCGAATGGAAAGGTGAATGTAGTCTTCCCTTGATTCTCTAGGGAGACATCAATCTAATTGTACCCCGAGTACCCATCTAAGACACAATATAACTCATGTCATTCCACACTCTCAATGACTTGGTCAATGAATGGTTAGGGGAAAGGGTCCTTCTTGTTGAATGAATTTAGCTTCCTATAGTTAATGTAGACCCTCCATCCATTACTCACCCTATTTGGATGAATATCTCTATCCTCATTGGTTATCTCAGGGATTCATGCCTTCTTGGGAACCACTTGTATTGGGCTCACCCACTCACTCTCATCTATGGGATAGATGATACCAGATTTTAACAATTTCTAAAGTTCCTTCCTTACTACCTCCATGAGATTTGGATTGAGTCTCCATTGAGGTTGACTACATGGATTTGAATCAGATTCTAGAACAATCCTATGAGTCTTAATTAGTGGTATAATCTTAGGAATATCATACAGAGTCCAACCAATGGCTTTCTTATGTTTTCTAAGGACATCCAGAAGTATCCTCTCTATATTGGATTCAAGAGATGAAGAAATGACAATAAGATGTGTTCGATTGTCCCTTAGGAATGATTGATTGAATGTATCGGGATGTTCCTTCAAATAAATATTATGTTGGTTCAGAATTTCAATAGAATATTGGGACATTAGATCAAGATTTATTTTGTTTCCTAGAGTTTTAGATAGAATCAAATGCCCAGGTGTAGAAGTTTTTGCTACAATATTTTTTTGATCATATTTAGGGAAGGAAGTTTTATTGGTCTCCATGAAAGTGCGTTCTTGAAAGGTTTCACTAATTTTGGGACCTAAGACTTCATGATAAGAGAAATTTGAAAATTATTCAATCCGTGGAGATAAACTTCCTTCATGTGAACAAAATAAATCAATCTCATCCGAACTTAATCATCTATAAAATATTCCTTGATGTTCTATAGATTCATTATCAATGATTCATATCATTCTTACTTCACGAATGTCATCATCATCCCCAATTTGTGAGCTAGCATTATATATGTTTATGTTTAGACTCAGGTTTCCAAAGGTGATGGTCATGTTATCATTTTGAACTCGGATAACAGAGTTGATTGTTGCCAGGAAAGGACGACCAAGGATGATTGGGGATTTTTCCTTATTTCCTATGTTTGGATGGTTTTCAAGGAAAATGAATCCATAAGGGTAGATTATGTTTTCATCCTTTACCTAAAGGTACATTAAATCCCACTTTGGAACCCTAATGCTATGATCAGTAAGTTGAAGTGTGACAGATGTGGGTTGGATCTCTTCTAGGCATAACTGGCAGTACACAATATAGAGGATGTGATTTACACTAGCACCATGGTCACACAAGGCCTTGACAACTTTTCTCTCTCCTAGTTCAACATTGATGTAAGGGTAACCCGAGTCTTTCAACATAGGGTGAATGGTCCCTTGAATGGTGGTACTCACATTAGCATCCAAAAAGACTTGGTTTTTATGTTAAAATTATCTTTTAAAAGGTCACAGGTCCTTAAGGTACTTTGAGTTGGAAGGTATTGTTTGGATTGCATCAAGAAGTGGAATGTTCAACTTGACTGCTGATAATATTTCCCTTAATGTTTCACTCAATTCAGGCATAGTTTTCCGCCTCATGAGTTGAGGAAATATTTTAGGTTGTGGGGTTGTTTTTTGAATATTTGTTCTTAGACAATGTTATCGTGTTTTTTAGTTTGATCATTTGGTTCATTTGAATTTTCATCCAAGTATGAATCTTCATATGGGTTCTGAATTAGTTTTTTAGGTTTCTCAATTGATTTCCCACTTCTTAAAATAGTCACAGCAATTAGTTTTTCATGAGTTTTTTGAGTGAAACTTGACACCCCCTTACTATTTGATGTGAAATAGATTGTGTAGGTGTGGGTGCCTTTCTAGTTTTTATGGTCTTAAGTTCTTGTTTATGGGAAGAAACTTCTGAGTTCATGCTTTCCATTTTTTTGCACAGTTGTTTTAGTATGATTTATGGAAAAATTTGAGTTGGTTCTTGAGAAGATTGGTTTATCCCATGGGGGATATTTTTTAGGTGGGATGGTTTGTTGAAAATGAACTAATGTCTGTTAGTATTGGATAGATTGTGGCAGGAACAAGTTATGGGTTTGGCAGTTCTGATGGGGGTAAGGATTTTGTCCCTATGGTTGGCTATGTTGTTGGTTATCTTTCTAGTGGAAGCCTGGGTGGTCATTATACCTTTGGTTGAAGGAGTTTTGGTGGTGAGGATTTTAAAAGTTCCAAGCATTTATGTCTTATGGTGGTCCTCCTAATAGAACATCCTTGATGGATGGAATTGTTGGGAAGTTATCTTCTTTATGGTCATGTTTATCCCAAATTGTTGAAATAGGGTCTACAATCTGGATCTCAGGGACTTTCCTAAGGTCTATCACTTCAACCTTCCTAGAGGGTGATGCGAGTTTAGCCCTAAGGATTTCCTCTTCTCTAAGTTTATGAATTACAATAGTTCTTGGGGGATTTTCTAAATAAGTGTATGTTTCCCATGTTTTTTTGTTCATAAAGGATTTCCAGATCCTCATAATCATCGTTTGGGGCTTTTTTTTATAGTTCCATTACACATCATGTCAATGAATTGTTTGTTACCCAGGCCCAACCCATCATAAAAAATTCTCACATGTTTAGGTATATAAAAACCATCATGTGGGACCATTTTTAGGGTTTCTTTGAACCTCTCCCTATTTTTATAGAAGGAATCTCCCTCTTTTTCAAAAAAAAATGAATGCACTTTCTAAGAGCAATTTTTTTGTGATGAGGGAAGTATTTTTTGAATAATTCTCTTTGAAATTGGTCCCATGAGTGGATTGATGCTGGTCTCAGGTTGTTTAGACAATTTTTATCTCAATCCTTCAATGTAAAATTAAAGAACCTCATCTTATCTGATTCTAGTTGATGTGGGGGACACATGGTTTCTACAATGTCAATGAATTCCTTAACATAAAGGTAGGCCATCTAACAATCCATCACATGAAAGGTTGGAAGGTGTCTTAGGATATGTGGTTTAAAGTTTTAATTGGTATCTCCTTTGGAATTGTGTCTAATTGATAAGGGGGAATTGGTCCAGGTTGGAGTGAGGTAGTGATTCATGGTTTTATCGAGTACATTCCCTAGTTTTGGAGCTTCTTGATTTTGGTTTCCCATTTGATTTCCCCAAGGATATACAATTTGATTTCTTAGATGACCATCCATTAGAATTGATTCAATTTTGATTATGGAGAATCAAGAATATTTGGATCTAATGTAACCAATTCCCTAGCTTCACGTGACTCCCCTATCCTAGGACATTCCACCTTAACTAGCCTTTTTGAATTATCATGGGTTCAGGTGTACATGCACCAAAAGAAAAAAAAAGAGAGAAAGAGAAAAGATAAGAGATATTGTGTGAGAATAGAATAATTGCGGTGAGGAAAGAAGGTTTTGATCTAAGTTACTTACTTGGTCCTTGGAAACAGTGCCAAAATTTGATTCATACTCAAATTTACCCAATAGATGAAGGTATAATGGTTCTTGTAGTCTATTTTGGGATGTCGAATCCACTGATACCTAAGAATATACCTAAGATACAAAACCTTTGAGATTGATTTTTGGAAATTAAGTGGCCAACATGGTTTTGTTTTTATATGGTTTAAAGTAACACTAAGAAACCTATGTGAACTTAATTCAATGAAAATGGGTTGATCTTAGGATTATGCTCGGGGTGGATTGAATGAATTTTACTTCTTTAGACAATTTTGGTTTTATTAATTCTTGATTAATACATTCTTCAAAATAAAATTTCCTTCATCATTTTTTGGTTTTATGCTAACTAAACTCAATTACTAATCCCCTACACACTTATAGAACCAAATTCTTGATCTTTCCAAGGTATATGGTAATTTTAGTACTTGGATTTAGCTTGCTCAAATAGAGTGAAGATGAAGGGTGTGAATAACTGAAGAATGAAATTATTAAATTAGTTTTCCAATTAACAACAATTCATTCATAAAATAACATTCAATCCATCCTTTTCATCTTCATATAGTAAACCCATTAAAGGGTTATCCCTCAATTGATGGTATACTCTCAATGGTGGGCGGATGATGGCTTAAATGAATTGGATCGAAGAAATTAAAACCGTAGAAATAACGAGCACTACTCCGTGTGTGTGAACTAGATTCACACCTATTTGTGAGCTAATTCACCACAAAAAAATAGATATCACAATGATTTTTGATTATATAGTCTCAATGGAAGAAATTTGAAGAATAGAAGAGAAATATGTTGATTAAGAACATATAAATACAAAAAATAAACTTACATGGGAATTGAAAAAAATTACAAAGGAACTTTGGCATAATAAAATTAAATCAAAAACAAGAGATCCCTTCCCCATCAACACCACTAACTTAAATAGGAAATTAGGAAGACTTATGATGATCCTCAATCAATGAATTCCCAATTATTAAATTAATTTAGGCCTTAGGGTGGTGGAAAGTTTTGGAAAAATTGATTACCTCCTTGAATTTTTACCTTCATTGTCTCCCCTAGAAAGATCATCCTATATGAGCATGAAAGAAGCCAAATCTCGGTGGGCTATATAAGATTATTTTTTTTCATGGAGTTATTCTATAAATCTATAATATTTCGGCCCATATTGAGTTGTGGATCAGGTGTTATGGCCTCTTTAGTGGGATAACATTCTAAACAACAGATTCGGGCTTCGATTTTGATATTCTATTTAGGGCACCTTAATAACCACCCTAGAGTACGAATAAGCACTATATTATGAAAACTTATTTTTTCCACTATATGTATTCTAGGATCCCATAAAAATTTGGCTTCATTGGGTCTGTATTGTTTCCCCCACATTGTCATCAGTGGGATGGTGTCCAATCTTCCCTCTCAATAATTGTTTCCTTTCATTGTAAAATATCTCCATCATCCTTTATGAATCCTCCATTGATCTCTTAATGAAAACTATTCATATTTAAGTTTATATCCATTTAAACAGATATCAAATTAAAGTATGGAAAATTATATTCATTCAAAATCAGATGAATCATTAAGACTAAATTGGTGTACATTATGCAAGAAGTGCACAAATGATAAAAATGTGTGTTCAAAATTAAAATCCACTAACTTAGGCTCATAATATCACAAATTAAAATTTATTACCATTAAAATGTAATTAACATATGATTTTTTATTGGTTAATAATAATTCTCACCTTATTACCTCAAGAATCTATTCTTCTCTTTCTCATATGCATCCCTTTCTAATGGATATAAGAATATATTCAAGTTAACCATTACACATCATTACAACCCAATAAATTCTTAGATGACCTTCAATAATGGACAACTTAATGGTTTTACTTTTATAGTATATCTATAATTTTACCATTTATGTAAAATAAATAGAACCATGGATGAATTAATGATGAAAGGAGGTTTGTTTTATTATAATAACATGAAAACTTTACAACCATTGCATTTAATCTATTGTGTGTGGAACACATAGAGATAAAACATGAACCTTATATAGTTTATACAGTAATTAATTTTAAACATTAAAACCAAATTTATTTCATGTCATGTACTAATGTGACCATTTGATAAAATACTCACACTAACCTCTTAGGGAGAAACATTTACAAAGTAAGATAGTTTTAATAATGGTGAGACCTAGGAATCATATTCAATAATTTAAACTATTTGAACTTATATTCAAACTTCTTAACATCTTAAAATCAAATTTTATAATGTTATATTTCATTTTCCACAAAGAAACATTTCTAATAACACCATCATTTTCCACTATACCCCTTCCATCCCAATTTTACCTTGATATCTTTTATAAATAATGTAGCTATTTTCATTATCACTTTAACAACACATCTTAAACTAACTAAGTATAATGTGATATCAACACTATTACCCAAACTAAAGTAACTATTTACATTTTTTATGATTATACCCAATTCACTTCTAGGATATAAATTGTAATAGATTGTGTAATAACTGGTATAATAGTTTATGGAATATTGATGTCCACTTGTTATGTAAACTAAATCTAACTGTTTACAATTTTTTATGAACATATATACTAAAATATTTAGTACCTTCAGGGAAGGATCACTAAAATATTAGATAAGTATAATATTTTTTTACAGTAATATTCTCTTTCATATAGTAACAAATTTTACTATTTAAATTTCTCTTGATTCTATAATATACTAACTCTTTAGGATAAAATGTAAATATTCACTCAAACTAAATGTAGTACAATATTTTATTTGTAAATTTTGAACTTCTATAATTATAAACCTATTCCTACTAGAATTCTAGAAATTATATTCCTTTCAGAATAGCTTTTTAAGATAGCACAAATGACTTCTTTTAGAAAGACAATTCTTTTCCTTTTAGTAATAATATTAATCAAATAAATTATTGTTGGGATATATTATACGGTATTATATTTTTTAGAACATTATTTTCTGAAAATATGAATTTATTAAAATATATCATCAATGGGTGGAAGGAACATAATCCAATATATTTAAAAAAATATTTGAAAAAATGTTTTATCCTAGATAAACCCTTTTCTCAAAATAATATTCTAAGAAACATGTCTTATAAATTGGTGAATCGAAAAACATTTTTATTAATTTAATCATCTCATAACAAAAAAATTCAACATCCTCTCTTATCCTATAATATATGTGAGATGAGTATAAAAATATGTTATTTAGATTCATCCAAGATTGATACATTCCTTTACATTTAAAATATCAACGTAGTAACCATTTACTTCATCACATGAATGAAAAATACATTCTCAATCCATTTTTACTTTATATTGAACTCCACTATATTTAAAAATATTTTGAAATATATAATCAGTATCAAAAATCGTTCAAAATCAAAGAATTAATTTTTATAATGTTCATACCTATAATGGAAATTCTTTGGAGTCCCAGACTTCTTTAGTTATATTTTTGATAATCCAATCATATTGATTTAAAATAATCCATTCTTGAAATCCTTTTTTTAATTTCCCATGAATTTCTTCATGAAGAAACATTATAAAACTTTTCAAATAACTTTGTTTATTGAAACTTTTCCCAATTATAAAATCTAATTAGTACTAGGATGTAGACATCATTTTCCCAATTCTTCCATTCTAAATATTTTTAGAATATCAGGTAATTGTTTCTTAAATTTATTCAAATTATAGAAACATTTCCATAAATGAAAATAATATGTACTCCATAACGAAAATAACCAATTTTGGTATTATTCATTCATTACAAACATATTCAATTTAATTGAATATCACAAACATGACAAAAAAATATTGAGTATATGTGATATAAAATCCTTAGGTAAATTATGAATTAAATGAATTTGAAGCATTAAATTAGTCACCTCATGCTTTAATATAAACTATATCCACTTATTGAAAAAATTAAACAATTGGTTACTTGGGAAATGGTTGTTATAACACATAGAATATATCTCCTTCTTAAGAACATTTCATAAGCTACTAGTATTAAGAGTTTTTTAATTTAAGATCTTTTTTCAAGTATTAATATTAAGTTCAATTGGAGATTTATGATGAATTTATCTACAACATAACTTTTAATCATATGTAAAAGATGTATTATATATTTTCATTATGTAATTTAATGATAGTTCTCCCACTAAAATTGATTACCCCATAAAACATATCAATTTTGTAGCTAACATCCATATTTCACTATGATCTATGTCGCTTTAGTGTTTCTTCCATTACATAGCTATTTAGGTATGTCGAAATCCCAATAAAAAAATTGGTGAATCTTGGATAGTTGAGTGGATAACCCTTTATCCAAATACATACAAAGATTCACTCAACTTTATTCCTCTGGAAACATATTCTTATTAGGTTCTCCCAGCATGTATAACTGAATGAAAACACAAAAAAAAAGATAACTAAGTTTTTCCTATGTGAACTCGACATTAGCATGACCCACCCACATAATAATATAGATCTATTAATTACATGCTTTACATAATCAAGATAACCCATAGGTACCTAGCATTAGCATGACCTAACATGTTTGATGATCAAGGTCTTAAAAAGTGTCTCTCTGTAAGGAAACTCACATTTAGTATTTATGACGTTTTTTATTTTATGGTATCAAAAAATTTAATATACAAAATATTCATATTAATTTGTTCACACCAAATTAATGAGAAACTATTTATACAACCCAAATGTCTATGTTAATAACACAAAAATAGTATTTAATTATATTCAAACATACACAAATTCATAATAATAACAAAATATATGTACACATCATATAAATGCATAGATTTATATGAGATTCAAAAACTAAACTTGAGAATAATCATGGTGACAGATAGAATATCACATTCACATTCCTATGTAAGGAAATCCTCTTGGAAATTAGGTGGTCAAACCCCAAGTACCTCTAACTGGGGATACATTAATCAAGATAGAATTCAATTCATGATAACTATAACACCTAATATACACAAATTATTTACAACAATAACTCTTTGTATTGGTGGGGATTTATTTTTAGGTCTCCCAAATTTAATATACATAATATAAATAATAAATTCCAAAATATTAAATCATATGTAATAATTATCTTCACAGTTTTATTCTCTTTTTCGGTATTGATGCTTCTAATAGTTTAGTTTTTGGAATCCTTATTCCAACCATGTAGAGGGATTGGTAGTTTCACATTTTATCTCCTAATTATACATGAATCTTATTCATTTAGAGGATATCAATATGGGGTTCAATATGTTTTGTTTTCATCTTTTTTACATGGTGGATTCCATAGTGGTTTCCATTATCATCATTATACAACCTTCAAAGTGGTCTTCTTGATCCCCTTTAACAAAGAGTATGAAGTTTCAAACAATCATGAGCTCTAGTGATGATTCATGGGTTCATCAAAACATCTTACAGGATGTTAGGGTGATAGTGGTAGTATAAAGGTTTCACATGGAAGTAGATATATTCTAGGATGTTGGAGAGAATGTTCGCAACTGGTTGTAAAAGGTTACAGGGGCTATTTTCCGTACTAAATCCAATGTTAGTTAGAATCAATTACTGGTGGTGAAAAAGGAATGCAATGGTAATGGGAATCAGTAGCGGATAAAGTTATCAAGGAGTGATGATACACCCTAGGTGGTAGCATATGACAGGGGGATTGATCAACAGTTACTAGGGATGGTGGAACATGATGTTATGACATAGCCAAAGTTGATGACAACAACACACCCCTATACATATTAAGACAGATGGAACACACCAGTAAGAGACAATATCTAGAGGTGACATTGGAAATAAGTGACAACTGTCGAGGATTCAAGGTGGATTATATTTTTTTATACCTGAAGGTGGGTTTTTTAGTAAAAAAATTGAATGAAAATCAGAAAATGTGATCACCAACTAAAAATAGCAACAAGATGAAATATGTTTTTATTTATTCTCTTGGAATTAAATATAACACAAACAACACACCTATTTATATAGATACATGAATACAATAAAATATACTATAAAAACCAAACATAAATAAAATTCCATTATTTGGTGTAGTGGTTTTCATCCAAGCCTCTAAAGCCACATATATCAAGAAGCCAAGTTTGAAGTCATAAAGTCCCTTTAGTTGTATTATAAAGTTGGAACCATCCATGGAAAAAATGTTTATTATCAAACATCCATCCTTAAACATTTCATTCAATAACCCATGAATTTTCATTATATCTTGGTAGTTGAATAATTGGTGTAATAACTTCACCATAGTTGAATAATTCCTTATTCTTATTGGATTTGGGGCTGTTTAAAGAATGGATTTCCTTATCTATCAGTTTCTATAACATTTTATTAGTTTTATCTTCCTTATAGCTAAATGGATTGGTATCCACCAAGAGATAGTAAAAATTTACATACTCCTCCATTGGTTATATTAATTAATATATATCAACAAGGATTCGAATTTTTTTTTGATGTATATGATACATTTCCTTTATAATGTCTTCAAATATAGGATTATGTGGTAATGGAGTCAATGGTTCTTCAGTTCCACTTTCCTCCCATGGTACATATTCAAAAGGTTCCTCGTCTTCTAGAGTGATTCATACCTTTCTTGAATCATCATCTTGATTCCATTTCTATGTTTCATTTTCAACATAGATACCATCAATGATGAATATAATATTATTGGTGGTGGTATTGAACATGAGATATCCCATTTCTCTATGTCTGTATCCCATAAGGTAACAGATTATCCTTTTTTCCTCGATCTTTGTTCATTTTTCCAATGGGACAATGACATAAGTAATACAACGAAAAACAATAAGAAGTCTTGCACATAGAATGTGAGTACTCTGAGCTTTATGAGGTGTCTTTGATTCATGATATTTTTTTTGAAATCTATCGAGTATATATAACATAGAGAAAGTTGATCCAGCCTATAAATTCATGGGAACTCCATATTATTTCAAGATGCTTCTTTCCATGTAGATAATGGTGCAGTTTTTCCTTTCGGCTACTCCATTGTGTTTGGGTGTGTATGCAGGTTTCATCTAGTGTTGAATTCCATGATTCTAGCAGTAGTATTGAAACACATCATAGGTGTACTCCCACACCTCTATCAGATTTAAATGTTTTTATGTGATCAATTATTTTATTTTCCACTAGTTCCTTGAATTCTTTGATGACACCAAACACTACTGACATCATCCTGAGAAAATATATCCATGATTTTCTTCTATTATAATCAATAAATTTCAAAAAATAACATTATTTTCCATCTGATTTTGTATTCAATGGACCATACACATAAGTTAGAACTAGCTCTAGTGGCATTGAATCTTTCAATTTATCCTTCATTGAAAATTTGTTTCTATATTTTTTTCACAGAACAAAATTTTTACATATTTGATTCAGGTGTTGAATTATAGGAAGACCATTATCCATCTTCTTGATTCTTAATAATTAATAGCTTTTATAGTATAAATTCCAAATTTTGAGATTTTATAGCCATAATTTATCATCATGTATCGTTTTCAAACAATGTAGTACATCATATTGGATCACAAGTGGGATCATATAGTTCATTTACCTTGGAACTTTTGTGATCATCCATAATTTATCATTGACAGCCACTATTTTTTTATTTTGTTGGGTTATGTGAAATCCATTTTCCACCCATTTCACGACACTGAAGATGTTGGTCTTCATGATGGTACATATTAGATTTCAGAGATGAATGCATGATTACTATTTTTATTATTGAGAAGAATATATCATATTCCATAGAAACATATTATAGAGAGATCTCAAAATGAGGTATCTCCTCAATCCCTCTCATCCAGGTTCATAAAAAAAATGTTTCCGCCCTATCATGTGGTTTCTAGATCTAGAGTTAAGATACCACATACCATGATTTTGTGTGGATGTTTGTTCCATCAGAAAATGGGACTCACCAAAATTATATCCTATTTTAGAGATATTTTCCTCCTCAATGTCATTATCCAAGGGATTATTTCTCCAACATTCTATGCTATAATGTCCATATTTTTAAAAATTATAACATTTAGTGTTTAATTTTTCAGGTTGGTGATTGTTTAATCCTTACCTTCATCCTCATCCTTCGTCTCATGTTGTATATGTTTCACATCCATAGCCTCCTCATATTAGGCGTCATCCACTACAACCTCATATTATAGGATCAAATTAATCCATTGACTCTTTTTTATTAGGTTATTTGAGATTTTCCCTTTTCCCATTTTTATATTTGTCGAGAGAAAAAATTGATTATAAGGCATACTCCACTCCATTCATTAAAATCTAGAGGTTCACTATCAATTTGGGAACTTATAGATATCCCATGAGTTCTTTGATAGATATCTTCTCCAGGTCCTTTCCCTCTACTAGGTAAATGTCTTTTTAATCAAATTTGGGATCAAGGGATCACAATATTTTCTCACATACCCACATGTCAGCAATATAATCTCTATTTTATAGATGTTAGTTCACTAGAATCATTATGTGGGTATTATACTTAGCAATGGTCTCACAAGATTTCATAAATAAGGATTCAAACTCATCTCACAGATATTGAATAGGAATCCACATCACTTTTTTCGAATACATTGAATGATTTGTATATATTATCCTAGATCTATATTTATGATTTTATTTAAGTGAATATTATGAAAGTTTCTTCATCAATGAATTTATAAATTAATTATTTCACATTGAATTACTATTTTCATTCTGTTCAAAGAGTGGCATTCTGAACTTCCTAAATAGAATCCACTATTTCTTTGGATTCCAACTCATCAAATCTATCCCCCATGATGTCCATGACATCTTGGGTACCATAAAGTGATTGAATTTGGAGGAAACAATTATCCTAATTGTTCTTCATTAGTTTTGGGGCCAAAGCATGTGTACTTTCATTCATCATGGTGGAGAATTATTTTTCCATATGGGAAAATGACAAATGTTGACCATTTTTTCCAAATAGAAAGAATTGAAAATTTTCATAATTGTAGTATTTTTTCAGAACTGACAATCAATTTATCTTTTTCTAAACAACATTGAATTTATATTTTTTTTAATAGGGTGATGGCGTGGAGGTTATTAATAGGATCTGAATTATTTTTATTTGAGAAAATGGATGAGGCATGATACATGGATGAGATGAAGAGAAATAAATTCCTATAGAGAAAAATTATGGGAAGAATAGAGACAAAGGAAAAATAGATGCATTCAATGAGGGATATAAACTCAGAAATAATTGTGGCATGTAGAAAGGACATGAAAATAAATTCTTAGAAATTCTAAATTTTAAAAAAAATGGATAATAAAAATCAAATTTCAATGAAAGGTATTATTCACAGTCTTCCTCAAATTTCTACAAAAATCAATTAGTAGAACATATCACATGAGTCTTTTAAATCTAGTATAAACACCTTGAACATGGCTCTGATACCATATAAGGTGATTTCATAGGTGAAAACATGGATGATATCAAGTGAAGTTGATCCCCAAATAAAAATTGTATTTGTTGGAAACATGTATTAATTTAATCTCAATGAATTAAATAAAACACAAAAAATAGATATATTTATCGAGATACAATCGGGTAATAAAAAATGATCAAAACCAAAGAGAATACACTATTTTTTGTAGTTGGAGTTATCCATGCCTTTGAATCCAGACACATCAAAAAGTCAATTTTCAAGTCTTCAAGCCTCCTTTGTTGTAGTAGAAGGTTGTAATTTTCTAAGGAAAAATTGGTTAATTATCCAACAGTTATTTTCATAGGAATCAGCAGATATGGTGGAATCTGGTGATTTTGTTGTGGCGGTATTTCTATGGAGCGCATGGTAGTGGAAAGGAGGAAAGGTCCAAAGTTGAAAGATTAAAAACTGATGTGAAGAAGTAATATTTATCCAAGATTCAAGACTACACATTAATATCCTATCCCACATCAGCAAATTTCTGTATAGAACACTTCTTTATTTAATTCTACATGAATTCAATATTCCAGAAACTCATAGTATATTGTTCCTCCGAAACTTCATAGTCAAATTCCATGAAAGTATGCATAGAAAACTAGTCTCTTTTCCACTACCCGATCTACATTATTTTTTTCCCACATATTCCATATTGGTAGTTTTTTCTAATTGATGGAATGAGCCACTATTTTTTAAGAGAAGAAGGTGATATTTTGTGTTTGGTAGACAATCCCCACCAAACCATCAGTGGGATAAGAGAGACATAGGTTCTGGGTATGGATTTTAGTATCCTTTAAATGGAGTGAATTCCAAGAGATTACAACATCAGCTTCACCCGAAATGTCATCAATAGTTATTCATCATTTTTATGGGTTTTTTCTTGTATTATATATGGAGTGTGCACAAAATATTACCCAAAGTGATCCTTTTATAATCATTTGGGGTTTACCACATTCATTTTGGTGGAAGGGGTTCTAGGTTACATATGGTGTCATTCATTTCCATACATTTATCAATTTCTTTTATATTTTTATTATTGCTATTCTAGTGGGATATTAATTTTTTTTCCTAAAAGGTGGTATTAGACTACATGTTTTGGTCTAGTGTTGTTAACTTTTTTGGTACTTAATAAATATCATTAATTTGATTATACTATGTTATAGTGACAATAAATGATCTTGTAGATCAGGAAAATTTTAATTGTGAATAATAAATTTACTATTTTAAAATATATTATATTTTAGACTAAAAATGTCTCCATATGGATGTGTAATTTGAGATCAAAAAATTCAATGATAATAATTTTCACTATAGAAAATGAAGATTCAAGCAGTGTTACAGAGGGATAATTTTCGACTGACAATTGTAAAAAAATTATAGAAGAGATGATGGAGGGTGGTTCATGTGGGATCCAGAATCATGACATGGATAGAAAAGCAGTGAGTACTTCTGGAAATGGAAACACTAAAGTTAGTGAAGCAGTAACAACTAGTGGAAGAATGAAAAATCGTAATGAGCATAGATAATTGACTCGAGAGCAACATGGAACATGACATCTCAATGAGAATTTTTTGTTTTGTATAAAAACATCCAGGGAGGACTTTTATAGATGTTAAATGATCACATCATTAAGATGGTCGGATTTGGCACCATCAAACAAAAGATTCATGATGGTATTGTTTGAACCATCCAAGTAGTAGGCCATGTCAAGTTCCTAAAGAAGAACATAGTTCTTTTGGTACAATTTGATTATTTTATAAGCAATACTCGCATAGATAATGAATTGATGAGAATTGTGGAGGATGAACTTATGGTAATGATGAAAGAGGATATATCAAAGAATGTGTATGTGATGGTGGTTGAAACGTACAGGGAGTAAGATATAGTAGTTTTATCAACTACCTCAACAAAATCATTCAAAATGTTATGGAATCCGAAATTTGTCCATATATAAGAATAAGGTGTAAAGATTTTTGAGGATCATATGTTTATACCATGGATTTAAATAGTAGTTTTATCATTTTTTGAGCATTTTATTTTGCGAATGAAACACAGGTTAATGTTCAAGATTCCAATAGAAAGAGGGAAAGATATTTTAGAAATGATTCATTATAATGTTTGGCAAGCACCAATTATATCACTCAGTAGAGCAAGATATTTTTTTTATAATTCAATGAGGATTATTCTAAGAGATGTTTGGTGTCCCCAATCAATAGAAAAGATGATGTTTTGGAATAATTTAAAATATTCAATGCAAAGAAGGAACATAAATATAGAAATAATATCATGTGTCAATGGATTGATAACAGTGGAAAACCTACAAGTGAGGAGTTTGAATCATTTTTTCAATAGGATGGAATTATGATAAAATTCATGTTAGAATAAACGCCCAAAAAATAGAGTGTAAGATCATATGAACAAAACCCAATTGGATAGAATATGGGATATGTTTAAGAATATATGAATTTCCAAAACATTTTGGTCAGAAGTTATGAATACCTCCTATTATGTGATCAACCAATCTATATTAATAGATATTAAACTAATGAAATAAATGAAGATGTGTACTAGAAAACCCACTAAATATTATTAGTGAAATACTTTTGGAATTCATGTCTATTCACTGATAATTTAATAGTAATGATTGATGTTAGATTCGAGATCTTGGAAATGTATCTTCTTGGGGTACACTAATGAAGCACAGGGGTATCATTTGTGGGACCACACTACCAGAAAACTTATCATCAGTAGATATATCTCTTTTTTGGAAGGAAAGGTAAAAATGGAAACTAATAAATACATAGATATGGACAATATATAATCCACTACAGTAAAAGTAGATAAAAAGTCCAAGGAAGAATCAATTTCCTCAAAGGCATTACTAGAGCACGAAGATTAAGTACTGGTTGAGTATGGATATTGATGATTAGAATGGGGGAAAATAGGATGAGTATGGAATGAAAACTATATCACTATGAGAAATAATGAGCACAAATTATTTATATAGGATGGATATCCAACATCTTTTATATAGGCGACCCTAAGTCTAGATGTATCTTCAGAGATTGGGTGATGCATGATGTACATGAAGCCTTGAAAAAGAACAAGTCTTTAGATCTTGTTCTATTACCTCATAAGAGGAAAGGTATCATCAAAAACTGAGTCTTTATGATATGTTATAATGGATAGGACTATGTGTAATGGAATATTGCATGAATATTGGATAAAATAAATTCTCAAAAGGAAGGTATTGATTTTAAGGAAATATTTTCTTATATTGTCAGACTGAAAAATGTTCAGATTGTTTTTGCGATGTGAGGTACATACATATTGCATCTAGATATGTTGGATGTAAATAATTATTTCATCCATTGTAATTTTTATAAAGATATATATATATTCCCCAACCAAAAGGATTTGTAATATAAGATAAAAATAAAACAGTTGGCAGGTTGAAAAATTCATTGTACGATCTCAAACATGTGTTGTTGTGTTGGTATAAGAGATTAGATACCAATATCATTAGTCTTGGATATATAATACTTCATTTAGATACTTTTTTATATTTCATGGGTTTAGATGTTATTTTTTCATCATTCTATTGTTTCTTGTGGATGAAATATTGGTTCCAAGCCCCAAAAATGATTAGATCCATGAGGAAATGGAACTATTATTTAAGAAGTATGATATGATGGACTTGGGACAAGAAAAAAAGATTATTATGACACTAATTTAGCAAGATAGAAATTGTAACATCTCTTACCAGGTTCCACACACCAACCCCTTGATTCGTTGAGTCACATGACCTCAAGTGCACCACCCCATACACTAGAGGTTACCGAATAGTAATGACTGTCTAATAAGTCAAACATCGGGAGACTATAAAATATTTTATAAATATAATACATAGGTATAAATAAATAAACAATAGAAGAAATATATTTAACCCCAAAAATGCCAATTCATCATGATATTCAATGAGGAAAATACAATATAAAATTAAATCAGAAAATATTCCATGAAAAATTACATGCTAAGTGCCTCAAATGTAAGCTATAATTAAAGACACTGAGACACCCAAGCAGGTCATGACCCACATATGAGTCACTCATAAAATCTCCATCCCCAAATCAACCATCTAACATAGGGAATTTTTCTTTAACCATCCAAGCAATAATAAATTCTATTCAGGTATCGATTAGTCATCCTAAGTAGGGTGTGAGTATAAAAAAGTAGGCCACCACCAACAATGTCTAAAAAAATAACTAGTAAAAAATTGAATGTTGTTTTAAAAATAAATAATACAATGCATAATTAAATAGTTATAAATTATCATTTATTTATTACTCAACCTCATTAACTACCTCATTGCTGAGGACACTTGGGCCTCAATAAGTATTTCATCTCATGTCAAAGGTCGAAGTATTCTAGGTGATACCCTTTCTTAATACCAAATTAGACTCATTCCCTAGCACAATGTATTCCCTAGTAATATCATATCTCAATACATCATCTCATCCTCGAGCCCAAGGTATTCCCAAGTGAGGTCATATCTCAGAATACCATTATTAAGATTAAATAATTCGCACATGAATACCAATGTTCCCATTCATGCTATACACAATATAATAACCATGTTCAACATTCTATAATTCATAAATGAATGACCATGTTACCATTAATAGATCACAAATTAAAATGGCCATGTTATCATTCCTTAATTCACACTTGAATGACCATGTTACCACTCACACATCACACATTATAATGACCATGTTCCAATTCATAAATTAAAATTCAAATGGTCATGTTACCATTCATCAATAGGAAATTAATTACCCACATAAATTTCATTCCTAATTATAAAATTAGTTAAACTCAACAATTACATTAGTTAATCTATCAATTAACTAGTCACATAAATAATAATTAATTAATTAATAAATGAATTAATAACTATAATTTTATTTCAAATTCAACAATTAGTTTTTGAATAAAATTCACTAAATTAATTCAAAAATTTATTACTTATTTTAATCCCATTAATTAATTTAATAATTAATTAATCAGTACTCAGAAATCAAAATCCCATAATAAATTTTAAAAAATAATTCATTCACTCAAAATCTCAAATATATATAGTTTTTTACACAATTAATTATCTCAATATAAAATTCATATATCACAAAATTAATCCCATAATTAATTATCTCAATCTATAATATCAGTTTCACATAATTATTCCCACAATTATTTATTCCCAAATCCCACAATTTCACAACTCCAACAAAAATTAATTAAAATAAATTAATAAATATAATCACGAATTTAAATTGGTAAACATATCAAGAAATTATAAAAATTTAAAAAAATAAATTAAAATCATGACTATTGGAATTTAATGTGATACTACCTACCTCAAATCAACAACAAACAATCTTCCAATGGAAAATCCCCAGAAAAATTACCAACATAATGAGATATCACAAGATCAAAATATAAAACCCTAAAAAATATTAAATAAATATAGATCAATTAAATAATTATCATCACCCACAATCCTAGATCTAGATATTACCAAATAGACTTAAAGTTATCTAATATAGAGGATTACTTCACTTAATTTAAATGAGAAGAATGGGAGGAGAATGAGAAAGGAACTGGGATGGGATTCACATACAGGGAGAGGTGAGGATATTCGATATCATCTTTAAATAACAAATAACAAAGGTTGGTATGGCTTGAAATATCCTTGGAGAGCTCCAAAATACTGAAATAGGACATTGGGTTGAATGGTGGTCAATTTGGGATTAGTTAGGGGATCTGGTGATTAGGGAACTAAAATTTAGGTAATGTGAAATCCTGCACTGGGTTAGTTTGGAAGAGGCACATGATTTTATCTAATCACACACATAAAATAATGAACAATTACATTAGGGGTGAAAAAATAATTCTAAGTTAGAGAATGGTTTTTCATATCATGCAATAATAATGAAAACCCCCACTGTCCAGGGTTACATGGTTTACTGGGTTGAGGTACATGACTTGTCCTAACTAAGATCCAACCATGAACAACCCCTTTTTCTTCCATTTTTCACATCATTTACATAAACTCACCCCAAGGATATACCCAAATGAAATATAATCAACGAAAAACTATGTAGTACCCTAGATCAACCTCAAGTAAACTCTAGAAAATGTCAGGATATTACATCTCCCCACCTTATAAATCTCATCCTCGAGTAGCACTCCCAGGAATCTCTATAATTAAGAGTAAAAAATATTGGGCCATTTAGACCGTACATATGCTTCCATCTCCCATGTTTCCTCCTACACATGTCTATGTTCCCATAACAAATAAACTATAGACATTGCCTTTCCTAAAAATTACATTCTCACTACAATCAAGCACATGCATCTGATGATCCTCAAAGGGCGTATCTATCTTAAGGTCAACCTCATCCACACCAATCACATGATATGGTTCATGGTGATTCCTCTATAGTTGTTATAAAAGGAAAACAATGTGCATAAGAAAGTATTTTTTGGAAGAATCAATCGGTATTCCACCAGCCTGATTCCTTCCACAAACTCAAATGGTATTAAAAACTTGGGTTCCAACATTCCCTACCTATTTATCCTGTGGTGACCCCTATCTAGGCGAAATGGAAAGGAATAAATGATCTCATTCTGTAAAGAATAGGGGTTTTTGATGTCTACCATCATACACCTTGTTTCAACTTTGAGCTATAACAATATTCTTCTGAATTAGTTTCACCTGTTCTGACATATCCTATACAAGACTTGGTCCCAATTATTTTGACTCACTAGCCTCTATCCTTCATATCAGGGATCTTCATGACCTACCATAAAGGGCCTTGTATGGTTCCATCTGTATATTTTCTTGATAACTATTTTTATAGGAAAACTCAACTAAAGCCAGGTTCTTCTCCCAAGAACCACCAATGTCAAGAACACACACTTGCATCATATCCTCAAGAACATGTATTTTACACTATGACTTCCTATCTATCAGTGGGTGAAAAGACATAATCAAAAAATCCTTTGTGTTGAGAATCATCTATATACCCTTATAGAAGCGTGAACTGAAACATGAGTCAAGATATTATCCAATAGTATGCAACACCCCTTATATATAGACTATCTCCCAAAGATACAAATCTACTATCTACACCACTAAGAATGTATCTCATATTGGAAATAAATGCACAACATTTTTCAATTGATCCACAATAACCGAGTTAGTTTCATTATTCATTGGGTTTTTTGGGGTGAATTTCCACAAAATCCATTTACACATCTTCCCACATACACTCCAGAATGGGTAACGGAAAATGAAAAACCCTAGGACATTAATGCTCTACCAACACCTACTGATAGGTTTTGAATTCTCTCTCAAACCCAACTATCACCTTTTTTGTTATTGGGAACCAAATATTTTATAATTGGTAATGGTACATTTTGGCCACATATAGATATGTCACCCACATTAATGAAAGAAATTCCTAAATGAGATCCTCTTGCATTCTTGTAGGAAATACAACCCAATTCTTGACATAGATGTTTTCATCTTCATCTATGCTCCAATCTGAAGATGAATCCCCACCTTTGACAAATTTCTTAACAGTCAAAAAATCCTTATACTCATACTTGATGCCATAGATTTGTCTCAAAAGTGTAAAATCCCTTGAAAATTACATGATATTAATCTATTGCAGACTCTCATGAACCACAACATGCATTTCATCCAAATAATACATCATCTTTTACTCAACACTAGACTCCAGAACTACCTCAGTCTTAGTTTTTCTACTCAATGAATCAACAACTATTTTCCCCTTTCCATGCATATATTCCGGCTCTAAATAAAAAAACTTCTTATACTCAACCCTTCTATAATTTCATATATTCAAATATTATTACCAAAAGATATTCATCATGCTCTTGTGGTCATTATACACAAAAACGTTTTCACTAAATAGATAAATTCAAAATTACATTAAGGGAGAAATAACATCTTCTAACTCAATACCATGAATTGGGTTGTTCTGTTCATGTGGCCTTAGATACCAAGACCCAGACACCACAACTCAATCAATATAAATCAACATAGCTCTGATTCTAATCCTAGAACCATTAAAATACACAATATTATCCTCACCTAGATTAGGTGGGATCAAGATTGGTGCTGATGTGAAACACTTATTCAATTATTAAAAGGCCTTCCCACATTCATCAAACCAATAAAACCTTATCATGTTATTTCTCAAGACCAAAATTACTATTTCCAATCAAGAAATGTTTTTTAGGAAACTCTAATAAAATCTTATTAACCCTAGAAAGCTATTAATATCAAATATGTTCTTGAGAAACTCCCATAAAACCACTTCATTAAACTTCTCTATGTCCAGAAAAAAACCATCCTATATGGTGATGTGTCCTATTAAGTGTTCTTAATCATTCCAAAACTGACACTTAGATAGCTAGATGTATAGACAATGTTCTGTTAGAGTACGAAATATGATGTCAATGTTTTGGGAATGATCATCATGAGGATTCAAGTACACAAAGATGGTGTCCACAAATACTATAGAAAAGTGATCGAGGTATGGTTGCAATATTTTGTTCATTAAATCCATTAAAACTACTACTGATTTTTTAACCAAAATTACATTAAAATGAACTCATATAGGCCATACCTAATTCTGA
Organism: Viscum album; assembly: GCA_963277665.1. Lineage (NCBI taxonomy): Eukaryota > Viridiplantae > Streptophyta > Magnoliopsida > Santalales > Viscaceae > Viscum > Viscum album. The sequence goes on along the minus strand of OY728134.1, from coordinate 407,330,547 downwards.
AAGAAGTACTTCATATATTAGATGTCTAAACTCTTAGTAGATGATACATTGATCTCACGTTTATCATTGAGAAAAGACATATTTCTCTCAACTGGTCAAATAGATCATCGATATGTGGAAGTGGATATTGGTTCATTATAGTCATCTTTTTCAACATATGGTAATTGACACACAAGAAAAATCTCCCATCAACTTTTATTGCAAACACACAGGTGACCCCCAAGGTGATGTGCATGGAAAGAAAAATCCTTGATCCTCCAACACCTCTAGCTAAGAGTTGAGATCGTGAAACTCAATTGATTCCATTCTATATAGTGGAATAGCTACTTTCTCAACCCCATACATGAGCTAAATAATGAATTTCACATTTCTATCTGGTGGAAACAATGATAAAAAATATGGAAACAAATCATGAAATAGTTCCACTACCGATGAAAAAACATCATGTCTCACAACTCTATCATCAAAAAAAATACTAGCAATTTGGGATGTGGCCACTATCAATTTCTGAGTGATTGTACCTTTATGGACTGCTTGGATATCCCACTAACCACGTGATTGTAATGGTCACACTTAGAGATGTAAAATTTACTCTCCAATTCAAGCAATCAATGTAGGATATGTATGAAAATAACCATTCCATGCCCATTATTAGATTGAAATTTTAAATTTAAAGAATATAGATAACCCATAGAATGTGGAACCACCAGATCTTGAGAGAACATCCCATGCATAAATATTTTTTTTATATGATTTTACTCCCAACGGTGTATCTATAGTCATTAAACCATTCACAAACTCCACCACCAAGCTCAAACTGTTAACAAGAATTGATGATAGAAACAAAATGAGGGGCACCCAAATCAAATTATGTACTAGAAAATGTAAAATATATAAGAATCATACCTCTAAATATCTTTGTTCCAACTTAGATATCCACATTTGTAGGCTTCATCGCATGCAACTGTTTGTCCCCTCCCCTCTGTGATGTCGTCTAACTCTCTTAAGTCACACTACTCTACTAATATGGGATCTCTTTCCTATAAGTACCATATCCAATACCTCTACCACCTCGACTAGTATATCTCCATATTCTAGTCTGTTAAAGTATATATGATCTACTTACCACACTATAACTATGTCTAGATGCACCCTTATTAACAGTATATCATGGTGTCCTACAAAAGATCAATATATATCTCACTTTACTAGAAGACCAACACTTTTCTAGTGGTTGAGGGTAGTTTCGCTGATAATGGAACAACCAACCTAACTGATGAATGATCACTCGGGTAAGGTCTTGTACAATCAACCCTCTAATCTGAAAACTCAATTTCCTAATTTCTTCAGTAATATTTACATAATGGTTCTTTCTATTCTCACAATTAGCACCTCATGATCGTCTATTAGTAATTATATGTCCACGACTAGAGGCTTCCTTAAAGATTACCTTAGATATGGGATCATGAACCACTACCTCAACTAACATCTATAGCCGATATAGGTTATCATGGAACTTAATTACTCATTTATTCCATCATGAAAATGTTTCATTGTAGATGTCTAATTTTCTGTCAATGATGGATAAAAGCATTGTAAGTTTATAAAGCATCTAGCATATTCCATAACGTACATTCTTCACTGAGTTATCCATATGAACAATGCTTCTTTCTCATATCTCATAATCTCTTGGTGGAAGTGCTCCAAGAACCTCTCCAGGAATTTCATCCATAAAATACCATCAGTCTATCCAGTCCTCTCCTAAATTTCCCACCAGCACTTTGTTGATCCTCATAGAATATAAGCTTCCAACATGAACCTCCTCTTGGTAGGAGTCTCTAGATGGTAAAGTATCATTTATTTGGAATCAACCAAGAATTCATATCCCTCATATCTACCTCCTCTAGTAAAAGTCAAAGGGTGCTACAAATGATACTATGTCATCAGTTCAGACATTCTATTATGAACCAACCCTAGGTCACATCCCATATGATGCATAAAGAAAGAAATGTTAACTTAGAACTACTCCCCTACATCCATATTCTGCACTATGTATGCCTTAGGTTCCACTAATGATAAGGTGTCACTAACCATGTCCTCCTTTCATCCTCCAAAAAAGTTTCATCATGGACACATAACTATACAATTCCAAAAAAAATATTAGGACTCATAATAATAAATTATCACATTTAAGTAAGGGTAATAATCAAAAAATTTAACAAAAATTAGTTCCCCAAACCACATCACATGTTCAAAACTAAGGTTCTATTACTACTGTTAACTATCATAATCCTTGTCCCTAGTTAAAAATTTTAAACACATTCTAATTATTCACATTCCTTTAGACTCTCATTTATTCTCATATTTCAATAGTTTACATTCCTTCCCAATTTCTGTATTAGTAACAATTTTCAATTAAATATTTGAAAAAATGTACGTTTTTTAAGTACAACCACATATAAAGAAACCATTTTCTCATTCGTGACTAAAATGATGCTTGTCACAAAGTAATACTTGATTCCTACAATGGTGCATAAAAATTCAACTCTATTTTTATTTGGGCCTATTAGAATGGTATGTCTAAGTATGATATACTCTAAAATACCAAATGTAGGATCGAATATGTAATGAGATACTCAAATACAAGAGGGGGGTGAATTGTATACTTTAAAAATAGCTAAGGAAATTTTTCATAACCAAAATTCACTACACATCTAAGATCTATTATCTTGATTGATTCCGGAAAAGTGATTCTAGAAATGAAACATAACAAAAGTTTACACCTACTAAGATTCTACCTTAAAGCATATAGAATCTAACTAAATCCGAGTACAAGTATAAAGAAGTATAAGAAAGTTATACTTTACTCAACAATACAAATGCATAGCGGAAAACAAAGTAGAAACACTACAAGTAAAAATTAATAACTCTTTTAACCCAAAGAAGAGGGTATCCAACAACCCTGGATAAAAGGTCCCTTGATTTATACATTCAAGAAAGTATGTATTACCCAAACCCAGGTAAGACCTCAATCCGAAGATCGGTATCTGTCTTGATATCCCCGCAAGCCCTCGATTTGTAAGGAAATCAGCACCTCTGACTTGACAACTCGAAGTCTCTGATTTCAAGGAAATCGAACCTCTACTCTAAGAAAATCTGCACGAAGAAAAGTTTGAACAAGCAGTTCAAAACTTTCTGCACGAAGCCTGAGAGTTTATAAGAGCCTCTCTATCTAGAAATTACTTCACCAGCACTTTTTCCAAAGTCTCAAAAAGTTGTGAGAACAGTCAAATGAGCTCATATTTATAGGCACAGCTCCAATGGTCGGCTCCCTCCTCCAACGTTCATATTCTTCCTTGAATTTCGGAGGGACCTGTACACGTTATCACTTAAACAATGGTTAGCTGATAACTAAATGAACAACATTATTTTACAACTAAACAGGTGTAAGTATAAATAAAATACAATATTTGGAATGTAAGTAAAATTGAATGTTCAGAGTCTAACCAAAATTCAATTCGGAGTCTACAATACAAGGATATTCAGATTCTATTTTGTAGGAATTTAGAACCTAAATTCTATAGAATTCCGGAGGCTGAATTTCGAGGAAATTCAGATTCTAGATTCATAATAATTCGGAACCTAAACTTAAAAAGTTTGGATTCAGAGTTCATGAGAATTCCAAGTCAGAACTCATAGGAGTTCAGAGTCTGAATTTATAGAACTCGGAGTCAAAAGCAAGAGAAGTTCGTAACTAGAATTCGTAATCAGAATTTGGAGTTAGAACTTAGAGAAGTTCATAATCAGAATTCGTAATCAGAATTCGTAGTTGAACTTTTCATAAGTTTGTAATCAGAATTCGGAGTCAAACTTCATGAATGTTTGTATCCAGAATTCGGAGTTGAACTTCACAATATTTATATCCAGAATTCGGAGTTGAACTTCAATAGGGTTTGTAACCAGAATTCGGAGTTGAACTTTATAAGAGTTTGTATCCGAAATTCGGAGTTGAACTTCATGAGAGTTTGTAACCAGAATTCGAAGTTGAACTTCATGAGAGTTTGTAACCAGAATTTGGAGTCTTAAATAGAATACTTCATATCTAAGTATTATGTGATTCCGAGGTTTTTTGTTACAATCTGATTTTTACACATAGGACAAATATTCTTATGAACAATGAAATCTAAGAAAGGGTAAATTTCCTTGTGGAAGGAAATTTTCTTTATAGAAGTAAAACATGGGTAAAATTAGATTTTCCTTAAGATAAGGTGTTTGTGATTTTCAAAACAAGAGGAATGGTAAAGTCATAAAGAAACCTTAAGGACTCACCATTCTCCCCCTTACATGAAGGAATGGAAAAATCATAAGTAAAACTTTATTAATTCAATAATCTCCCCCTTTTTGGAAAGCACAAACATCCATATGAAAAAGAATATAATGACTTGGAATAAATTTCTAGACTTTGAAATTAAAGCTTATCTCCCTTTGTTCATGTACAATAGTGAATACGACTAACTCCCCCTTAGGCTTTGGAACTCTAAGGATCGTATTCTAGATTTCCAAAATGATAATTCCATTTGAATGTGGAAATATTTTTAATGAGAACTCCCCCTCAAATAAACTCCCCCTTACTTAGGGATATTTCTTCTATACTTAGAAATCCTTTCTTCTCCCCTTTAGAATTGTTTTTCCTTCTCCCCCTTTGTGATTTTCTAAAAGAGTTTAAGGGAATGGAAAAACAATATAGTACCTTAAATATTAGTATAGAAACCCAAACACAACAATCATCCACAATTTCATTGATATTTGAAATATTAGTATAGGGAAAAACAAATACAACAAAAGATCAGAGTGGGATTTATTTTTCTTCTTTTTCCTTGGGCATTAGTACTTTCACAATGGTTTTTAGCTTTTTCAGCTCTTTGTGATCCTCCTATGATTTCTTTACTAATGCCTTGATCCTGTCTTCCTGAGCCTTCATGGCCTCTTCCTGAACCTTCAGCAATTTATCTTGTTTCAAAATCTTTTCTTACATCTCACTCTGGAGATCCTTCTCTGTTTTCAAGATTTGAAAAATATAACTCAGCTTCCTATTCAAATCTTTCACATCTTGAATCTGAGAATTTTTTTCAAGAGTTAGCTTTTTCTGAAATCTGTTTGTAAGCTTCTTGATTTTGGTATCTTTGGTGTCAAAAGCTTCCTTGACATCTTCTTGGAATTGATCATGATCTTCCAAATCTACAATGATTTTCTTAGACCATCTGGTCATATTCTTATAGTATTTTCTATGGGATTCATAGTTTATCAGGATGTTTTTATGTTCGGACTCAATATTAACAAATCTTCCCATCACCATGGATACAGAATCTGACTTTTGATTCATGCTGTGTTGAAGCATCTGGCATCTAGAATCAATTGCTAAAAAAATCATAATGGTATCTACCAACTTCTTCTGAGATTGAACAAAACAATCATGTCCTAAGGCCGATGACTCCGAATAAGACATTTTTCTTTGAGATGGTTCTTCCTCTAGCTCTAACAGATTCCTTTTAGAGGTTCCTCCAACTTCTTTCTTCCTCAACATTTCTTTCGTTGGGGTATCAGCAACCACTGGTTTCCCCTTACTGATTCTCGGAATAGCTTCTTCATCGGGTGATTCATGCTCACTTCCTGATAATTGTACAATATTATACTCATCAACCTTTTCCTTCTCAGCTCCAGCTTCAATATCCTCAGGAAGAATAAAGTCATGATTATGACTCTCTTCCTCTGACAACTTATTCACTTCTTCTTCTTCACCCTTATCATCTGTTCTAGGAGTAACAAGTTTTGAGGATCCGGCTTGGGAAGTTTGTATTGAAAACTTCTTGTAAGCACTTTCTTTTTCATGATATTCTTATACTTTCTTAATCACATCATCAGTGCCACCACTGGTCTCAGCATGTTGAACTTCTTCTACAGATTTCTTCTCTTCCACAATTTTCTCTTATGATTTTTCCAGAGTCATCAAATATTTTCCTGGGGTCTCAGGCAATGGTTCTACTAGGAAGGTTTTGGTAACAGAGATATTCTCTGATGCAATTTTAGTATCCCTCAGAAGGGATTGACACATTTCATCATCTGACATATTCTTCTTCAGCTTCTTTTACTTGGTTTGCTTTTCTAGTTCATCACTTTTCTTTCAAGGCCTTAGCCTCAGTAGGATCCAAACTGAACTATGGCTCCCCTACTTTTCTATTCTTCTTAACCTCCCTCCATTTTTCTACCACCTCAAATGGGTATGCTTTATACTTATTTGGTTTAGGAGGTGTAGATTGGAATCCCTTATACATAGGGGTTTTGTATTCTATTTCCACTTCCTTCAACTTTCTTTTCTTTCCGGATTTCTTTGATGGTTCAGCTTTTTCAACAATTTCTGGAATAGCTTCTACCTCTTCCTCAGGTAGATCATAAAATTCTCCTGATTCCTTGGAGAAACCAACCTTCATCCTCTTAAGGGTGTCATCACTGATCATCATAACTTTGGAATTCCTTTCCTTGGAACCGCCGAAAATCTTGAAGGATTCGAGACACCGAACTATCAGCTTTGAGGGTAGGGCAGGATATATAATAATATGAGATCTCAGATTCCCATTATTGATATTCTCAATCATAATGAGAATGTGTCTCATGATATTGACCTTCCTTAGGTATACCAAAAAATCCAAGATTTACATGTCACTTTTCTTCAGGGTGTCCTTATCACCCTTCCTCAGTACGATAAACCCTTGAACCCATAGCTGTATAATCCGATTGTTGGTAGATAGATGGGAAATTTTTGTGTTCCTGACATCAGAAGGACCAAGAAATTCCATAGCCTTTGACTTAACAAATCTCCCTTGAACCTCTAGAAATTTGTAAAAAAATACTCTTCTTCCCCTTCATAGGAGAGCCCCACCAAGCTGGACGCCTTGGTATAAGAAAGTGCATATGTCTTTCCATAGCTTTTGAAGAAGAATTTATATCTGCCATATTCCTTAAATAAAGAAACTGACTCATAAAATTCTATAAGAATATCCAGATAGACTACATATTGATCTTGTCTCTTTGAGATTGCTACACTCTCCCATCCATTGACCTTGATGTTCTTGGAGATAATTGAGTCATACATATTGAAGAAGTTTGGATGAACTAACCTCTCCCTATAAATTTTCCAATCTAGAATCAGCTTGATAGTAGACATATCCTGAGAAGGAGATTCTGTAGACATTCAGACTGGAGTACTTCTGAAAATTTTTGAACGGGATTTTGTAGAGGGGCAGAGCTTCGGCACGTAAATTCATTGAAAATTGATGTGGGACAACACTTCAGGGGTCCTTTATATAGGATATGGAAGGGACGGTTGAACTTACCATTTGAATCCAATGGCTGAGAATTCTTCAGATCCTATCTGACTGTTGAAATGATAGCTACACGGAAAAAAATGTGAATTTGATCTTTTGAGGTTTTAAAAAAAACATTCAGATTTAAGGAAACTTATATATAAGAAATTTTAAAATAAAAAAAACTACCAGCAAGTAAAATTGATTACAAAAAATTAAGAAAAAATCATACCTTTCAAATTTCTAGAAAGATTATTCATACTAAGAAATATTCTTCTTGAAGAACTTTGGACTCCAAAAAAAACATGAATACAGAAAAAAACTTCACTATGAAAATTTTGAAATCCGAGATTTTCTATTATGAAAATTTCAGGTCTAAAGATTTTAATTATGAAATATTTAGGTCCTGAGAATTTCATTACGAAAACATTAGGTCCGAAGATTTCCATCACAAAAACATCATGTCTGAATATTTTAATTTCGAAAATTTCGGGTCCAAATATTTTCATTACGAAAACTTCAGGTCCATAAATTTTCATTATGAAAACCTCAGGTATGAATATTTTCATTACGAAAACATCAGCGCTGAAGATTTTCATTACGAAAACATCAGGTCCGAATATTTTCATTAAGAAAACTTCAGGTCTGAATATTTTCATTATGAAAACTTCAAAATATGGCTTCAAAAAATTTATTTAAAAAGAACTACTAAAATTTTCATTATGAAAGATTTTGAAAACCCGACTATGAAAATTTTTATTATGAAAATTTTGAAAACTTCATTACGAAATTTTTTGAAAACTTCATTATGAAAAATTTTGAAAAATTCATTATGAAAAATTTTGAAAATCCTTGAATAACAAATGTACTCCTCCCTATGAAAAGGAGTTTATTACTGTAAGAAGATTCATTCAACAGGAAGTTAATTAAGGGGGATTACCTTACGGTTATAATTCCTAACTTCTATTTCATGTATTCAAATCTATCAAAATGTAATGATTTTGTGAAAAATTTAGCAAGTTGATCTTGCGTTACGATAAATTGAAGAATCATATCTCCTTTTGAAAATAAAACATTTGAAATCAAAGTTTTTTAAAGAAGAACGATGTTACCTATACTAATAATTTATCCTTGGGCATTATCTCTGAAAATTACTTTTCCTCCTTTCTTCTTGATAAACATTTAAAAATAGTTTTTGTTACCAGTTATATTCCTGGAACTTCCACTATCCATGTACCACATATTGCTATTGGTACCTTCTTTATTTTCCAGAAAACAAAAGAGTTAGACTTTCGGAATCCAAACTTTCTTGGATCCGGAATTGTTAGACAACAAAATTTTGGGTATCCACATTTTTTTAGAAAAATAATCTTTATGAAACCCAAGATATTTAACATTATTTAAGGATAAATTTTTCTTCAAATACAAACCACTTTGACATTTAGTGAAAAAAGGAGCTATAGAAGGAACAAAATAGTAGTTTTTGAAAACCGGTTTTTGGTGAGTATAACCTACTCCAATAGTGTTTCCTTGAGGTTTAATTTGAGAATACATCTTATCAAAATTTTCCTTCCCATAGGTAAAGTTTTCAAGAAGCTTCTTAAGAGAAAATAATGATTTTAGTCTAATGACTAAATTCCTATCCTCAGGAATCGTTTCTATAGAGTTATATTTTTCCTCAAAAACTTTTATCCTTAAAATATAATTCTTAAGAACTTTAAAAATTTCTTCCTTAATAGAGTTTGATTTCTCAAGGTCTTTAGAAAGTTTTTCTGAAAGCTCGTCTTTATCTGTAATATCTCTAGAAAGATCTGAAATCTCTTTTGTAAGAATTTATTCCCTAGTATTTGACTTATCTAATTTCTTAGAAATTTTGCAGTTTCTTACTTAAAGTAACTTGTAAAATCTATAAACTTCTTCATATGAAGTTATTTATTCATTTTTTGAGGATTAAGTATCTTCATTAGAAGTACTATTTTTAGAATAGTAATTCTTATCAATATAGAAATTTGTTAAAGCCTTGGTAGAGTTTACCTTGGCCATAAGACATGTATTAGGGAAAGAAGTAGTAGCAATGAATCCCATATTCTTTTATTCTGATGAATCATATTCAAAAGATTCACTTTCTAAAGATTATCCACTGCTATCACTCCATGTATCATTAGCTTAAAGGCTTTTCTTGTGCTTTTATCGATAGAATTTCTTCTTATTCCTTTCTTAATTCGTTTCCTTCTTTTCCTTCTTTTTCAACAAAGGACAATCAGGTCTGATATGTCCTATTCTTCAACATTCATAACATGTAACTTCACCATCTTTATTATCTCTATATTTTTTATTATTATACTTATTCTGATTCTTCTTTTGAGCTAAAATCTTGTTCATTTTCCAATCAAGATTAGATAATTCATTCTCAGACTTTTCTGTGTCACTATATTCTGACTGAATAATAACTTTCTTTGTGTTTGATCTAGTTACTCTTTCTGGGGTCTTGTCTTTCATATGTTTATAAGTGGGATTAAAAGAGACTCCTCCATTACCATTCTTCTTTTTATCATTTTCAGAATCTCTCTTCATTTTGGATTCATGCTGAAGAAGAGTTCCAAACAACTCATCTAAGGAAATCTGAGTGACTTTCCTGTTCTTATCAATAGTTGTCCTCTTGGACTCCCATTCATTTGGAATGATTTCTATGATATTTTCAACAAGAGATTCATCATCAAAACATTTTCCTCCCATAGATTGTAAGATATTCATGATATTCATAAACCTTTGTTGTACTTTACTTATAGGTTTTCCATAAGGAAAATTAAAGCCATGGTATTCTGCTCTCAACATAGCTCTTCTGGTCTCTATGACTTTAGATGTACCAAAATGTGTAACTTTAAGTTTCTTCCAGATACTATTGGGAGCTTTACAAGATGATATTTGACTATAAATTTTCCTAGTCATGGAACATAACAAAGTATTTCTGACTCTGAAGTTTGATTAATATTCTAATTTCTCCTGATTCGTAAAGGTTCTTAATTCCTTATCCAGAATTTTTTAATCTCTAATCAGCATTAGATAGTTATCAACTCCAGTATTGATAAAAAATTCTTCATCCTATCTCTCCAGTACTCATAATCATTTCCATCAAAAACAGGAGATCTTGTAGGATTTATATTATCAATAGAACCAACATTCAAAAAAATTTGCACGAAGCCTGAGAGTTTATAAGAGAATCTCTCTAGAAATCACTTCACCAGAAATTTTTCAAAAGTCTCAAAAAGTTGTAGTGCATTCAAATGAGCTCTTATTTATAGGCACAGCTCCAACGGTCGGCTCCCTCCTCCAACGGTCATATTCTACCTTGAATTTCGGAGGGACCTATACACGTGTCACTCAAATAATGGTTAGTTGATAAATAAAAGCACGATATAATTTTATAACTAAATAGATGTAACTATAACTAAAATCCAATATTCGAAATCTAAGTAAAATTGAAAGTTCAGAGTCTAACCAAAACTGAATTCAGAGTCTACAATACAAGGATATTCAGATTCTGTTTTGTAGGAATTCAGAACCTAAATTCTATAGAATTCTGGAGCCTGAATTTCAAGGAAATTCGAATTCTAGATTCATAAGAATTCGGAACCTAAACTTACAAATTTCAGAGTCAGAGTTCATGATAATTCAGAGTCAGAAATCATAGGAGTTCGGAGTCTAAATTCAGAGAACTCAGAGTTAGAACTAAGTGAAGTTCGTAACTAGAATTCGTAATCAGAATTCAGAGTCAGAACTTAGAGAAGTTCATAACCATAATTCTTAATCAGAATTCTTAGTTGATCTTTTCATAAGTTCATAATCAGAATTCGGAGTCAAACTTCATGAATGTTCGTATCCATAATTTGGACTTGAACATCACAACATTCGTATCCAGAATTTGGAGTTGAACTTCATGAGTATTCGTAACTAGAATTCAGATTTGAACTTCATGAGAGTTCGTATCCAGAATTCAGAGTTGAACTTCATGAGAGTTCGTAACCAGAATTCGGAGTTGAACTTTGTGAGAGTCTGTAACCAGAATTGAGAGTCTTAAAGAGAATACTTCATAACTAAGTATTATATGATTCTAAGGTTTTTGGTTACAATCCAATTTGTACACTTAGGAAAAATATTTATATGAGCAATGAAATCTAGGTTAGGGTAAATTTCCTTGGGGAAGGAAATTTTACTTATAGAAGTAAAACCGGGGTAAAATGAGATTTTCCTTAAGATATGGTTTTTGTGATTTTCAAAACAAGAGGAATGGTAAATTCATAAGGAAACCTTAATGACTCAACAATATCCCCCTTATATGAAGGAATGGAAAAGTCATAAGGAAAACCTTGTTGACTCAACAGGGCTAAGGGATAATTCTTAGAAAAACTCAAAACCAATGTTCACACCACAAAATAATAACATTAAATAAGGTGAAATAAAATAAAACTGTATTAGCAAACAAAAATAACAACAATCTCATCCTAGGTACTAGGTTTTTTCCCACACATGTGTTTGTAACTCCCATGCGTGATCTCATGTCTAAGCTCAGACTCTTATTAGTCACCTATATACTTTTATCCAAATAGTAATCTAAAATAAATAGAAAACTCAACTCTGATAGAACTTTGTAATGCCTCATCATGAGCTCTAAACACTAATGCCTCATTTCGGTCAGTCACATGATATCATGAGTGCCTCCCCGTATTTCAGAGCCTACTGATTTGTAGTGAGGATATGATAATTCAACCATGGGGAGAAACTACCCTCCTTTTTCAAAGTAATACACCATCATATGTAACTAAACTATCATAGAAGAATATATAACCAAAATTAGTGCCAATACATCAAGACAATAAAATAGGGAATACAAAATACAACTAAAGCAGGAAACATGTAATGTTAATGTACATGTCATGTGTCCAAAATGAAAAAAATAAATAATGATTCCAATGAATTCCATCTGGGTCCCGAACCACACCTAGATCCCTCATTAAAGCTCGATCCCCAAATCAGACATCTACCAAAGGGAATTTTTTATTATCATATGATGCAACAACAATGTCTATTCGGTTACCGACTAGGAATCCTGAGTAGAGTGTGAATATAACCCAGTAGGCCACTAACCATGATGTCAAAAAAATATAGTCAAAAAAATTATGTAGTTGTAAAAATAAAACCAATATAATACATAAGTATATAGTTATCACATTATATTTTATTCCTTAATTAACCACATTATCTATTGGGTCCTCAAAGACAACTATGCCTCCATACCTCCTTTGGAAAATGCTAGATCCTAATTTATTCTAGGTGATATGATATCTTAATACATACTTCGGCTAATGTTGGAGACTGAAGTGTTCCCAGGTAATATGTCATGACCCGTCTTCTTCAGGATGAGGGAAGGGACAAAAAAAGTGGCATTCCCTTCCACAAGATGAAGGAAGGATATTGACCCCCCCCCCCCCCCCCCCGAGTCCCACATTCAATAGGCCCCAGTGTAGAGACTAAAACCAAGGGTATATAATCTCACATAATATGAAATCCATTACAATTTTTAATTTAATAATATCGGGGGATAATATTGTGAATCCCAAGATACTCTTAATACTAAAAGTAAAAGTAAATCCAAAATCAATTCCCACACCCATGTTCAAAAAGTAAATATTATACAAGGTAAAATAAAATTACAATGTAAAGTATGAAAAGAAAAGAGACTAAGCAACAACAAAAACTAATCCTGACACCCGAGAAAGTAATGTTCAACATGGTTCTCAAAGTCCTCCTGGAATCATAAAAATATATTTATATATATGTGGTGAGAATACATGTATACTCAGTAGGGAAATTAAATCTACCCATGAATAGGTGTGGGAGCATACTAATGCATCTATGAGAAAATAGTAGAACCTTAAGGCACCTACCAAGGAATACTAACCATCTCATCCTCACTAAGGCATGCTCACAAAATAACGTAAGTCAAGTAAAGTAATAGTATAGAAAGATCGATGTTTGTGTAACCTGCAACACTTTACCACTAGTTAACTACTCATCCCCAATGGATAACATCTTGATACTACCACTCTTCCCATACATAGTCCCACTGCCACAACCTTCCCACCAACACCTGGGTCTCAAGCCACACTCAATCCCACCCATAGACACTTGGGGCTCAATAACCACGCCTCTCGCATGAAGAAACCTAGGCCTCATCTCGAAGATAATTGGTAAAACAAACATGGTCTGAAAAATCATTCACAAAACCCCCTTTTTGAAACGATCTTCAGAAATAGTAAGTATGAATCCATTACAACCTGCCCAGATATGCTCGTGTGGTAAGAAACTAGAAGGGTGTGCGAGGATGAATGTCAGAAACAATACATCCCTCCTCCCAACATGACGTAGGGAAAGACACCCTCCCCCATGAAATTGGGGTGTTCTGCACATGGTACTCAATAAGGGTGGGGTGTGTATAGAAATTGAAATGAACTAAAATTCATACATATAGATAAAAAAACTCATCCCAGCCTATGGGTTTCTAAAAAAACAATCATCCCACTCAAAACCACTTTCACTGCATCCCCAATATGCTCAACCACAAATACCCAACCCCTATTTATTTAACCACATTCCATTTATTTATTTGAGGGATTCACAGTAATTTATCAAGCACTTTAGGGAATGTAACAACCACAACCATACCAAAATAACAAGAAAACCATGTATCTATCCCACTATATATCAACACGAAACCAGATTTATAGTCTACTTCACAAACCCCTAATCAGAATAGAAACCTATTCAGCTATTTCCAATAATTAATCTTCAAAATTATACCACATAATCATTCTCTCAAAACCCAAATCTTCAGCCTCGCTTCCCAACAAATGTCAGATGTAGTCTCACTTCATAAAAGTTCATAACCACACCACAGATTCACTGCCCAATGGTGTTCGATGGCCACAATACAAACAAAAGAGGTTCAGCTGCTAGAAGTCCATCCATTCCACACAAAAAATAGTCTCTCAAACTGGTATACCAACACCCCATATACCGTATCAAACATAAGTCCCACAACAACTACTATTAACCAACATCCACATTGTACACACATACCACACCCTTCTCATGGAACAAACTCCTCTTTCCACCCCTATACCCAAAACTGTGTTCCTAACAACATAACCACACAACTCACACAAAAGAAACAAAACTCATCAAAAAAAATTACTAAGGCTCACTTATCAACAAGATGTGTGTGTATATATATATATATTGATTGGTTAAACACCATTATTTAATCAACATGATAAACAGGGGTTATTATATATGGGTTTTCATCCCGAGGCCACCATTTAAATTTAACAATTGTACATGTTTAATCCTTTTTATATGTTATAGACGATTATCAAACAACATAAAAAAAATAGGACACCACTGGGACACAAGAAAATACAAACAAAGAAAATTATTTTCAGAAGGTCTACATCCACAATCAATCCATAAATAATCAAAGATAACAAAATTAAAACAGTAGATCAAACATCAATCCACTCTCATCACGTTATTTCATTACCCCATTATCTTTTGATCATATTCCCTTCTCATTTTTTTCTTGCATTGAGAAATTATTCACCCATTCTTCACAAGGAATCACTATTACACCCAGCCTACTTGATGAACAATTATAAAGGGATAGATCCCTATTGGTTGATTAAAGGATCAAAGATCCTACTTGCACCAAGAATAGGGGTTGCATGAGCAGTTGGAAAGAACTCTAAGGAAATTGAGTAGGATAGCTCTTGCATAGGTGCGCAACTCATCCCATGAGGAATGATCTTGGCACACCAAGGGGATATGAAAATCACAAAATTTAATATCCCATATTTGAAGAGCCAGATATTATATTAACATAAGAACAATTTTAAAATACATTAATCATGGAATCATTTTCATGATCATTTGATTTGAGTACATTAAATCCGCTGAAACCATAGTATATTAAAGATATACTTAATGTCCATAAAAACATCTTAAAAACACCCAAAAAAAGATTTTCACTCGGTTTACGTCAAATATAATGTATGATATGTGAAATTAGAAAACTGGGAAAAACTGTAAAAACTGTAATTGTGTCATAGATGGGTGATTCACAGATATTGGGCCATCGATGAGTGAGATACCGATGCGGCCTACTTATGATGATCCACTGATACCATGACTAACTAATGAAATGGCATACTAACACCTTGACCTACTAAAATCCAGACCTACCAACTCCTTGACCCACTGATGCTGATGCCCCTGACTCACTGATGCTGACACCCCAGATATGTTGATGCATTGAAATGTCAATGCACTAACATACCAACAAATATACATTCTGACACACTAACATTCCAAGGAAATAACATGTCGTGGCACTAACATGCCGATGCACTGACATGCCAACACACTAACATGCTGATGCACTGACATGTTGATGATGACACATTGAGTGACTGATGGAATACTGGAAAAACTATAAAACTCATGGAATATTCCACCATTTCCTCGCAAAACACCCTAAACTCTTGTTTTTCACAAAGTAATGTTCTAGGGAAATTCGAGACATTACATCAAATAGCTCTCAAACTATTCTCATCCTCGAGAATTCAAAACCAACACAGAAGAAAGGGGGTCTCAACCACCATCCCATATGATACCTCTTAGGATAAAACTGCCTATTTTATTATTAAAGCTAAAGTGAAAACCTTAACATCCCAGAACACCACTAGTCTTCAATCTCTTGAACTGGTATGAAAACACTAAGGCCCCACACTGCTTAAAAAAATATTCAAACACCCAAAGGTCACACCATCCAGATAAATAGATTATGGAGATCCTTCCTCTATGTCAATATAATATCTTCTTTGGGTGATAGTGTCTCACCTGCATGAGTTTAATCACATATGAATTGATGTGTCTTGATTAGGGATTGGGTTATCCTCTCCCCATTGTTAGGATATTTCACAGAAAGTCAATGAATATGGAAAAAAATTATCAGATAGTTAAGGAGGTCAAACATTACATCATAAGCAAGGTACAAAGAAAAACCCAATAACAAGCTCATAACAACTCTGAGTACTAGGCACACATCTACTCTTCATGCTCCTAAGAACACTCTATGAGGCCATCTTTCCTCTATAACTCACGAACCAAAAGAATGGTCCACCCAAGTACAACCTTATTGTTAAGATCCTTGATTATTAATGGTCACTCCACAAATAGTGCATCGTCCTAAACATTCAATAATCCCAATTATAGGATATGGGAGTCATCGTGTAGTTAGAGATGTATTTGAGAGACATAAAAGACATCCAGGATTCAGTCTAACTATGTTTGAAACACTGGCCAATTTTCCACCTCTCCAACTCATCCCAACACCTTGTAAGGTCTGATGAAGATTAGAGAAAGCTTTCTACCTTTTCCAAACCACTACTATCCACACCCTAGGGAGACCTTAAAGAACACGTGATCCCCAACCTCAAACTCCAAGGGCCTCCTCCTATGACTGGAATATGACTTCTTCCGTTCCTGAGCTTCCTTCATCCTCTCACATACAAGATGAACCTCATTTAATTTCCTCTGCACTTCCTCTGGTCCAATAAGGGCTATTTCCCATACATTTTTTTCAGCATATGGGTGAGTGAGAGGGTCTTCCATACAAGGATTTGAATGGTGACATACCATTGGTAGAGTTATAGATATTATTTTAAGAAAACTATACTATGGGAAAGTGCCATACCCACGATTCTCCAAAGTCTATAACACACGATCGTAGCACATTCTCCAATGTCTGGATGGTCTTCTTTGTTTTCCAATCCATCTGAGGTTGTAAAGAAATGATAAGGTGTAATTGGGTTCTAGGGGAATGCTACAATACCCTCCAAACTCATGACGTAAAACATGTATCTTAATATGAGACAATGTATCTTGGATCTCAATAGAGTCGCACCACTTGGACTACATACATATTTTCTAAGGCATATACTGTGCTCAACTCCTTGACCTCCAGTATGTGAGCCAATTTCATCAATCAATCCACAGCTACCCAGATATCATCATAGCCTTCCTGAGCCTTGGGTAGTCCTATGATGAAATCCATCAACATGTCATCCCATATCCACTCAGGAACATCTAAGGGCTCCAACATACTATCAGGAACATGGTGATTATCCTTCACCTACTGACACACTAGGAACATTCCCATAAACGCCTCCACTCCTCACCTTATCCTAGGAAACCAAAACCCTTCCATCAAACCTCGGTATATCTTAGAGACTCCTAGATTCACCACAAGGGGTGAGCTATGGAATCAAGGAGAAATCCCTGGTGCAATGTCACTAGCACAAAATGATTCCCAAGGAACAACATCCAATTATATTTATCCTATAACAATCCCTCGAGTGCATCACCCTGGGTAATGTGATCATGCATCACTTCAGTCTATGAATATCTCCATTGAGACTCCTCTACCTCCTGCATTAAGGGATATTTCACTTTAATCTGAAATGGATGGCCTCTGGCACTATCATCCCCAACATCTAGGCATAAATCGACCAACACCTCTATTTCCTTCCAATCATTTTTTTATTCCCAAACTACCTCCTACTGTGAATTTCTACTCAAGGAATCAGGCACCACTTTATGCTTCCCAGGGGTGTAAGATATTTCAAAGTTGTAATCCCAGAGGAACTCCATCCACCTCTACTATTGTGAGCTTAGGTCCCATTTGTAAAAGATATACCCCAAGATCATGTGATCCATGAGGACACAAAGCTCTCCCTAATGAGGTAATTCTGTCACAACTTCACCATGGACACCACTACTACAATATTTACATCATGGGTGGAATAGTTAGGTTCTTAAGGACATAACATCCTTGAACAATAAGGGATTACTCTTCATTGCTACATAAACAAACATCCCAATCCTAGTCCCAAAGCATTAGAGAACACCTCGAACATCACCCCTTCCTCTAGCAACCTAAGCACTAGCACACTCAGCAGCATCCCCTTCAAATAGATGACAGCATCCAGACACTGGTCACTCCATAATAAGGTCTGGTATTTTCTAGTCAAATATGTCAAGGAATCATAAAATTGAGATAAGTTGGGTACAAACCTCCAATAATAGAACTCCAAACATAAAAAACTACAATTCTCAACCACATTATTGGGTTCATCTCAAGAAACAACCGATTTGATCATTGAAAGTTCCACTTCTATCCCTTTCCAATAAAGTGAACATATCATGTCCAGAACTTACACCTCGATAACTTCTAGTAGAGCTAGTGGTGTTGGAGGAACTCCAAGACTGTCCTCAGATACTCGATGTTCTCCTCCTATTACCTTGAGTAGATCATGATATTGTCGATGAATATGATGATGAACCGGTACAAGTACTCATAGAAAATATATTTCATGAGCCCAATGAAAAAAGATTGAATTTTTGTAATACCTAATGACATGACCATAAACTCTAAGGGCCCATACCTGCACCTGAAAGTATTTTTCAGGACGTAACCCTCCTTTACACTCAACTGGTGATATCCACACTGTAAATCATTCTTAAAGAAACAACCTTCTACCATTAACTAGTTGAAAAGATCATCAATCCTATCTAGGGGTTAATAGTTCTTGACTATCACCTGATTCAGTCTTTGATAGTGTATTTACAGTCTTAGATCACCATCTTCCTTTTATTTGAACAAGACTAGAGCAACCCAAGGTGACACCATTGGCTGGATAAAACCCCTTGTCATTAGATCATCAACCTGAATATGCAAATACCATAACTCAGAAGGCACCATCCAATTGGGATCCAAAAAAAATAGACGAGTACTAGGTTGCAAGTCTTTTCCGAACTCAATTTCAAATCGAGGGGGTAGATTCATAACCTCTTCGGGGAATGTTGGGACCACTTTGTGTATGAAGATTGTATTTTTTGTCAATAGTTGTCAATACTCGTCAAAATGAAGAAGCATATGAAGAAGGACTAAAAAATTAGTGGAGATTGGCTGAAGTGAGGTTTCCTGGAGAATTGTTATGGAATCATAGCATTGGATGTCATACTTGATCAATTCTCTAAGAAGATCATTTTAGATGATTGTTGAACTGTTCCTAAGTTCAAATAAGTTGTGTAAAAGGTGACACATTGTTTACAACAATGAATAATGGAGAAGTATCATCCATTTGAGGATGATTGGAGCAGAATGGTGAAGTATTATCTATCTAAGGATGGTTGAAGGAGAATTGAGGATTCTAAGTGCGGATGAAAGAAGTACATTGGAATTCATATTCCAAAAATAATGTACAAACCAGAAGATTCTTTACTGATTTTTATTTCACAAATATCATAAGTTTGGAGAACTTGTGATGCAAGCCTTATGAAGTAAAGGGAGAGAAAAAGAAGTAGGTGCGCAAGTATGCAGTAGGCGTGCAAGTATGTAGAGGCACGCAAGTCATATTTCAAATATCATTATTTCAAAAATATGGAAAAGGAAATAAGGCGCGCAAGTGCCAAGAAGGCATGGAAGTACCAAAAAGGCGTGCAAGTACCAAGAAGGCGCGTAAGTCCCAAGGAGGCATGCAAGTGCCAGGGAGTCACACAAGTTCCAAAAAGGCGCGCAAGTACCAAGAAGGCATGAAAGTCCCAAGGAGGTGTGAAAGTGGAAGGAGGCGCACAAGTGAAAGTATTGGCGTGTAAGTCTAGGTCACGCAAGTCACAAAAATGCCTATAAATAGATGACTAGCCTCTTCATTTCGTTAGGCTCGAGACTAAGAGAAATATTTTGAGCTCTGATACCAGATTGTTTCCCACCCCCCTCTAATGTGTAGGGACTCACACTGGCTAGAGTATTGATTTCTTAGCCACTCCATTGTAAAATCATATCACATTATAATGGAGAATCCATGCAGTGGTCAAACCCATGCATGGAAAGGACGTAGATACTCTTATTGAGTGGTGAACCTTGTAAAAAAAATTCTGCATATTTTTACAGCTTTCTATTATTGCATGTGACAGGGAAAAGAGAATAATAGAATCAAGATCCTAACAGGTCAGAAGGTACAGGGATAAAAGTTGGAATTGGTTTAAAATTTCCCCAACACTGATTCACCACCCCTCTCAGTGTTATACATATCCCAAACTGGTCCTCTCAATTTGTATCAGAGCGACAGGTTCACCTCTGTTGGATTCTCAACAGTGAAACTATTCTCTTTTGAAGACTTGAGTTCATTTCCTGGGTCAACAATGAAGATCAGTTTTGGTGAAGATTTAGTTAACTTTGATCAGAAGACTATATCTAACAAGACCATGATGAATAGGAAAAATAAAGAGAAGAGAAAGTTGAAGAAGAATTCCCTCATATCTAAAGAAGAGGAAGAATCTAATTCTCCATATCTAGCTAATGTTAAAGACACACCAGACTTGGAAAGTATTGAGAAGGTGGCTCATTCCCCACCAAAAATATGGACAACCTTCCTACCTCTACTGATCAAGAGGTATGTGTTAATACATTTGTAAATTATCCTCATGATTAAAATGCTATCACAATTGGTGATGGTCAATCTACAACAAATCAAGAAATATCAGTTGATAGATTAAGAATGATTTTGCATGGTATTACTAGAGAAAGTGCATCCCTGGTTTGTGGAGTATTTCAATATATGCAGGAAAATATCACTCAGCTGGAAGAAGAAACTGATGTTTTGGAGAAATGCTTACAAGAAAAAATTGTTGAATGTTTAAAGCTCTCCAGACAGGTTGGAGTCTTTGAAAAAACCAAGAGGGGATTTGAAGTAATCTCTTCAATGTGGCTAAAATATGTTGAAGAAAAATAGGGAGTCCATAAGACTCTAGAATAAAAGCTCCATGCACTTGAAGATGAGATGAAAAAAGGTAATGATGTCAAAGAGTTATATTTGGAAAAAGATTCCAAGAATATCAAAGAACTTGACTCTTTGTTACAAAACAAAGTGAAGATGCATGAAAATGAATTTTAAAGATTAAAGAAAACTTGTGAAGATAAGATGACTATGATTGAAGACCGGGAAGTAATCCTCAATATGAGATGTCTAAAATTTGAAGCTCAGTTGACTAATCTTGAGAAGACACATATTGAGACTCCACAAAAGAAGGAAACAGTTAATGCTGGTACTCAATGCTCACTGGTGGATTATATTGTCAAAAGACCTCCAACATGTGATAATAAGATCATGGCTTCACTCATTGATCTATCACAAGAAGCTAAGAATGTAAAGGTATCATTCATACCAACATGTACTAATGTCTCTAAAATTGCCTCTACCAAAAGTACAGGTTGGAAGAAAAATTCTAAATGAGTACAGATGAATAAGAATGAAAGGAACCTACCACCACGACTAGGGTGGATAGGGGAAATAGTGTGGAAGATAGATCCCCATAGAAAGAACAACATAACAAGAAGAAGACTCAACAACCTTATCAAGAAGATGACAAGAATTCCAGGTTTGTTGGTCAATGCTGGTGCTGCAATAGGTTTGGGCATCGTGTAGATGATTGTTGGTACAATCCCTTAAATTTAAAAGCATAGAGAAATCTCATCTCAAGGGGGAGAAATCCATAGAAGAAGAAGCAACATCCACAGATCCAGAAACATCTGTATACTGAAAATAGATTTGGATTTTTAGATAACATCTGTGATATATGAAATAGGAGTGGTCATATGAATGGTGAATGTTCATATAAGAAAAGAAAACCACAGAAGCTGGGCAATAATGAATAATCATCCTTGGGAAGAAATCAGACGAAGAATGTGAAAACAAATTATCCCAAGAAGATTTCATGAAGGAAATATGATAAGTCTTTGGATTCTAAATTCAAAAAGGTGAAGGTTGGTGAATCCAAAATAACTACTAAGAAAGAATCCACTGAGAAGAATCCATGTAGAAGATCCTATCATAATGCCTCAATACCTAATGATATATTGGTGGTTTGGCCAGAAGATTTGGACAAAATGTGGAAAATGGAAGATGCACAAGCTAAGGCTAGTGCTAAATACAAAAAGAAGATTCTACGTTAAGACAATGAAGTTCTGTGTGTGAGGTGTAACAAGTCTAGTCATACTGTGAGAAAGTGCTTTGAATTTATTCCATCACAAGAATAATTCCTCAAAAAGATTAAAGTTGCACCAGGAGATTCTAGTTCTTTGAAATCCCTTGAAGAAAGAATTTTCACACACAAAGAGATGGAAGAAAAAGTGAGGTCCACACAATCACAGTCAGCATTGAAGATCAAATGTGAAAGTGTGAGGAGTGGATCAAATGGAGCATCTTAGTTGAGAAAATCATCTCATCCTTCGTGCTCACATTGAAGAAGCATGGAGGATCCACCTTATTCCCTTAAATCTTTGTGTATTGTATTTGTTTTGATAAAACAGGTAATTGAAGATGAAGTAAGATCTCAGGGGTAGAACCTGAGATTCAGTGATGAGAAGTGTTCCCTTGAGGGGGAGACATGTGAATAAGTTTCCAGAGTCATTATCTCAATATGTATAAACTTCAGTTGGTACTAAATTATACTACTCTGAAGATTGCCTGAATATCATGTCATTAGAAATGGTATGTTATTTCTAAATCTCTCATCCTTGGCTACTCAAAATAAATATCATTCTACAAAGGAGGAATAATAAAGATAATCAATGACATAAGAAGAGTGAAAGTGCCAAGGCCACTTATCATGGAAATTTCACTTGAATGTTTTTGATCTGTTTGTTAAAGTGAGTGCATGAATTTCAGATTGATTATTTCTTATCATATTAAATATCTTCGTCTTGGAATGAAAGTGGAAAACCCTTGAAGAAAAGTGTATGAGTTCTCATCTCATGTGGTGTCATATTCAGTGGGTAATGGACATCTTTGTTGTCTAAATAAAATCCTATTGTTTTCTACACCGAGCATTGCTCAAGTAGAATTAGAGTGAATTGATTGATGGCACAATGCTTAAGTATGGAATGATACCCTCTCTACCATGAACTTTGTATTTCTTCTCAATAAGGGGGAGAGAAGTGAAATGAATGTCTAGGGGAGAGAAAGAAGGGGAGAGATAAGATTCCCATTTTGACTCATTTTGACATTGACACGTTCATCTGAGGAGACTTTAAGGTATTGACAACAGAATACAAAGGGGGAGATTGTTGGGACCAATTTGTGTATGAAGATTGTATTTATTGTCAACAGTTGTCAATATACGTCAAAATGAAGAAGCAAATGAAGAAGGAATAAAAAGTTAGTGTAGATTGGCTGAAGTGAGGTTGCCTAGAGAATTGTTATGGAATCATAGCATTGGATTTCATACTTGAGAAATTCTCTAAGAAGATCAATTCAGAAGATTATTGAACTGTTCCTAATTTCAAAGAACTTGTGTCAAAGGTGACACATTGTTTACAACAATGAATAATGGAGAAGTATCATCTATTTGAGGATGATGGGAGTAGAATGGTGAAGTATCATCTATCTAAGGATGGTTGAAGAATAATTGAGGATTTTAAGTGAGGATGAAAGAAGTACATTGGAATTAATATTCCAAAAAGAATGGACAAACCAGACGATGCTTTGCTGATTTGTATTTCACAAGTATCATAAGTTTGGAGAACTTGTGATGGAATCCTTATGAAGGAAAGGGAGAGAGAAAGAAGTAGGTGCACAAGTATGCAGTAGGCGTGCAAGTATGTAGAGGCGCAGAAGTCATATTTCAAATAGCATTATTTCAAAAATATGGAAAAGGAAAGAAGGCGTGCAAGTGCCAAGAAGGCGCGCAAGTACCAAAAAGGCGTGCAAGTACCAAGAAGGCGTGCAAGTCCCAAGGAGGCGCGCAAGTGCCAGGGAGTCACGCAAGTTCCAAAAAGGTGTGCAAGTACCAAGATGGTGTGCAATTCCCAAGGAGGAATGCAAGTGGAAGGAGGCGCGCAAGTGCAAGTATTGGCGCGCAAGTCCTGTCGCGCAAGTATTGCTTGTCCACAAAGAGGCACGCAAGTATAAAGGAGGTGTGCATGTGGAAGGCGGCGCGCACGTGCATGGAGTTTCACAAATGGAAGGAGGCACGCAAGTGCAAGGAGGCACGCAAATGCAAGTATTGGCGTGCAAGTCTAGGTCACGCAAGTCACAAAAATGCCTATAAATAGACGACTAGCCTCTTCATTTTTTAAGGCTCAACACTTAAGAGAAAAATTTGAGCTCTGAACATGGAAGTGTAGAAAGCAGTGCGCAAGACGAAGTGGCATGAAAGCTGAGGGTTATTTACAAGGCACGTAAGCTGGGTGTCGCACAAGTATTGTCACGCAAGTATTGGCGCTCAAGTGTTGCTGCTCAAGTATTGGCGTGCAAGTATTTCCACGCAAGTATTTCCGCACAAGTATTGTCACGCAATTTTTGGCGCACAAGTTTTTTCGCTCAAGTTTTTTCCCGCAAGTTTTTTCGCGCAAGTTGTTAGTGGCGCGTATGATGGGTGGCGTGCAAGCAGGGTCGTGCACAAGTAAGGATTAGCGTGCAAGCTAGAACTTGTGATTCTAGAAAGAAGAAGATGATGAAGAGATTGGGGCAGATGGTTTTGCACTAAAAGAGAACGTGTGAAGAAGATTAGGTTTCAGTATAGCTGGTTGTGCATTGAAGAAGCAGAAGAAGAAGAATAAGAAGAGTGTGCAGCTTACAGGTTTTCTGCATAGAAAGAAGTTAAGAAGAAGAAGAAGAACAGAGTATGCCCAACTGAAGGTTGAAAATTATTCAGGGCAACTTAATTCAGATTATGCTATGTGAGAGGATCCTCAGTGTCTGAATAATCACATTGGTGTATGTGATTCTATCCAGGAAGAGAGAAGAATTTGTAGTGTAGTTTTTTGTTGTACTAAGAAGAATAAAGAAGAAGTTTAGTGCATACGGTGTTACACTAGAAATGAAGAGAAGGAAAGAAGGAAGAATTTCTTGCCTACTTCTTTGCAAGTAATCAAGTGAACAACACTAAATAAGACCAAGATCAGAAGCCATCTTTTGAAGAAGGAAGAAGACTGTCTCTATAGGCAGTATAAAGAACCAGCTAGAGGCTGCAAGTTGGACTAGGCTATCACCAGGCCAGGGAAGTGGATTGTTCCCCCCCCCCCCACTAAAGTGTAGGGACTCACACTGGCTAGAGGATTGTTTTCTTAGCCACTCCATTGTAAAAGAATAT
This sequence comes from Viscum album, assembly GCA_963277665.1. NCBI lineage: Eukaryota > Viridiplantae > Streptophyta > Magnoliopsida > Santalales > Viscaceae > Viscum > Viscum album. The sequence continues at coordinate 407,304,919 of OY728134.1, read as the reverse complement.
CACATTATAATGGATAATCCATGCAGTGGTCATACCCATGCATGACAAGGATGTAGCTACACTTATTGAGTGGTGAACCTTGTAAACATATCGTGTGCATATTTTTACTACTTTATATTATTGCATGCAACCAGGAAAAGAGAATAAGAGAATCAAGATCCTAACTTGTCAAGAGGTACAGGGATAAAAGTTGGAATTGGTTTAAAATGTCCCCAACACTTATTCACTCCCCCCCCCACTCAGTGTTAGACATATCCCAAACTGGTCCTCTCAAGGAATTCATCAAGGAAATCACTAACAACCCCTAGAACATCCTCTATCTATGTATCTACTAATTCCACTAACATCTTAGCTAACAAATAAAGAAGTGGCTACACTCACTGACTGCTCTCCTGACAACTCTACTCGCTAACAAAAGCTACACGTTGGATGCCCATATCTAAGAACAAGATCCTTCTTTAGAAGAAGTTGATAATTTTGTTTACAGAAAATAACCCTTTCATGCCTAAGATGACATCGTATGGATGCATCTATGGTAGAGGAAGATCCCCACTTGACTGATGTGGCCCCAACATCAATCCATATCCTCAAAAAACATCGAATAGACTTTTATGACCACAAACTGGCATACTCAACACTAGGGTAATGGAAAGTCTCTCTATATATATTCCCAAAGCATGGTATAACCCGGTGAAACAAAGGATTTCGATGCTCCTGAATCAAACAAAGCACACAAAAGAGTACTATATTGACTGATCGTATGTCGAACAACCTCTGGCCCTGCTAAAACTTCCACCTCTGCGGTGTGCAACTTCCCATGCCTAGATCCTCTGCCTCTCTACTATTTAACACCACCCCAATCATGCCCTTATCATGTTCCCTAAGTAGAAACCTGAGGTTAGCCTCCCAGAACATTGTCTACCCTCAATGGAGCAGGATCTCGCTACCCCTTCTGCTAGAAGGGCCTGACTAGAAACTACTACTACTGTGGTGTGCATTGAACCTACCCACCCCCATTGTACGAAGATCGAATTGGGAACTAGTTTTTAAGATGTCCATGGCCTCCACTGAAAAATAACCTTAGTCCTAGTCCCATGGGGAATGAGCGGGGATGAGGAGTTCAAAACTGGTACTGCTGGGGCCAACATCCTGCTAGCCAAAACCTAGATGGCCCTGATGTTGGAGATCTGATGCTAATGGATTTTCCCTTTGGAAAAATCGGTTGGATCCACTCTCACAGCACACCTCCCAGCAATTGCATCATTTCCACTACCTTATCCATTTTCTAAACTTCTACGTATGTCGGTAAAGTGAAAGGTTTAACAACATACTAAAGAGATGGTCAGAGTGTCGCCACTATGATTCTTTATTTGGACTTCTCATCTAGAAAGAGATATGGTGTGAAGCCCAGGAGATCTTGGAACTTGATCCCCAATTCCCTTACCGACATACTCCCCTGCTGGAGGGAGAGTATCTTCTGCCTCTTCTCGTCCTTCATCATGGAAGAAAGGAATTATGCCCAGAACTCTATCTAAAAGTCATCCCATGAAACCTTAGTTTCTTTCCTCTCCATGAGGTAAAGCATCCACCACTGACACACTTCTCCTCATAACTGGTTCACTACCATAGGAACCTAGTATTATATCAGAGCCCATATCATGATGAAAGCGATCACCAGCTCCTCGATCCAACTCTATATCTCCTAGTATAAGACATTGCCCTCATACTTCCCCAGAGTCTATCACTAGAAGAAACAAAGAGTCTTTTACCATTGGTCATCTTTCTCCACTTGATCGGCCCTCTGCTGATCAACTAGTTCAACCTATTAGGCCTCAACTACTCTTACCACACGTGGACGATGTCTGGGATGCATTGATGAAAAAGGAAACAAGGACCTCTTAAGCCCGTGTAGTGAGGAAATTTTCAGTTAAATTCATTTTAGCTCATTATTTATTTAAATTTTTTAAACGACCAACTAAAACAAGATCACAAGTAATTATGATGCATGTACCTTTATTAGGGTCTCTACCCTACAAATAGTGTAGCCTCACTTGGTCATTCAGTAGGTCCAGAGTCCTTACATCGGATCATGGGGGCCCCAAAATCTTGTGTCATAGCTGGTCTAACCTGTCCTATTTCACGAACCAAGATTTCCTAACACTGTTTCCCTACCATCCCATTATATTCTCACTGTTCCTAACTCCAAACTCTATCTGACATCTCAAACTCCCAAAACCTACCTCTAATACCATTTTACCACAACCCTCCTTCTTCAAGATGAGGGATGGGACATAAAAAGTGGTGCTCCCTTCCTTCTTCAAGATGACAGAAGGATAATTCCCCCCCCCCCCGAGTCCATCCTTAAATAGGCCACGGAGCAGCGACTACCACCAAGGGTATAGAATCTCGCATAATATGGAAAGAATTACCCTTTTTTATGGAAGAAGATCTGGATATAAGATAGTGAATCCCAAGAAACTCCAAATATGAAAAGTAAAATTAAATAAAAAATTCATTCCCACATTCATATAAAAAAATTAATGTTGACACAAGGTACAATATAACTACAATGTAACGAACCAAAAGGAAAGATACTAAACAGCAGCATAAAATTATCCCGACTCATAAGCTATTAAAGTCCAGCACTGTTCACAAAGTCATCCTGGAAACCTGAAAACATTTTTATATATGTTGGGTGAGCATATATGTACACTCAGTATGAAAACTAAATCTACTCGTACACAAGTGGGGGAACATACTAATGTCCCTGTGTGAAAACAGTAGAACCTAAAAGCACCTACCCAGGAATACTAACCTTCCCAGCCTCACCAAGGCACACACACAAATAATGAAAGTCAAGTAAAGTAATTGTATAGACACATCGATGCTTGGGTACCCCAGACCACTTTCCCACATGTTAACTTCTCTTCCATAACAGATAATGACTTGATGTTGCCACTCTTCCCATACAAATCCTCACTAACAAAATCTGCCCGCACACACCTGGCCCTCAAACCACACACAATCCTACCCTCAAAAACTTGTGCCTCAAAAACCACGTCTCTCTCCTGAAGACACATGGGAATCATCTTGAAGGTAATTGAGAAACAAACCTAGTCCACAAACACCTATTCCTATCTTCCACAATAAACTCTTACCCGAAGGATCTTGGGATATGGTAAGACACAATCCATTACAGCCTACCTAGATACAATTAAGTGGTATGAAACCCGAATAGGGTGTGAGGAAGAATGTCAGTAACCAGCTTTCAATCCTACCACAATGATTTTTGGAAATACTGCCCCCCCTGAAATGGATGTGTTTGACACATGGTGCTCAACACAAGTGAAGTTTATATATAAATCATAAGTAAATACAATTTATAAATTTAGATAATAAAAAAAGCATCCCAAATTATGGGTTTCCAAAAAACAACTAGCATACTCAGAACCACCTTTGTTGCAACCCCAATATACACAACCACAAAAACCCAACCCCTTTTCATTTAACCACATAACATTTATTTATTTAAGGGATTCAAAGTAATATAGTCTAGCACTACTAGGAAACTACCAACCACAACCATACCAAAACAACAATAAAAACCAAACAACAATACCACAACACATCATAAAAAACCCATATTAATAGTCCAATGCACAAACCCCCAATCTTCCTAGACAAATATTCAGCCATTCGATACAATATTTCTCCAAATTTAGACCACACAATCCTTCTCTCACAACCCACCTCTACATCTCTTCTACACAATAATTCCAATACGCAGTCCAACTTCATACAAGTTCAGAACCACACTATGGTCCAACTTCACAACGCCATTCATTGGATATGACACAAACAAAGGTAGTTCAGCTACCAACAATTCCATCCATTCCAAAATCTATCATGCCCTCAAACTAGGATACCAACACCCTTGAACATCCCCACACATAAATACCAAAAAAAATACTATTAACACACATACTTAATGTACACACATACCACACCCTTCTAAAGGAACCAACTCCCTTTTCCACCCTTGCACTCACAACCATGCTCCTAATAGCTATACCACACAACTCGCATAAATGTTGAGTCGATAATGTTATCCTTGGAATTATCCATTCTTTATGGTTTTATATTTTGAAAATCACAAAAAATTATTCTTAAGTTCTGAATTTTTAATTCTGTTATAATTATAGAATTTTCATTTTGTTGTACCTATAGAATTTTCATCCCATTATACTTAAAAGTTTTTCATTACGTTTACTTATATATCTGTCATTATGTTTACTTATATAATTTTTATTATGTTATAAATGTCATACAATTTTTTTAATGATACCGATATTGGTGCAAATGTGATGTTGTTTTTATGATATTGATACCGATAAAAATTTCATATTGTTTTAATGATACTGATTCTGATTCAAATGTCAAATCATTTTTAGGATACCGACACTGATACAAATGTCATACCATTTTCATGATACCGATTCCTATACAAATGTCATACCATTTTCATGATATTGATTCCATTACAAATGTTATACTGATTTTATGGTACTAGTACCCAAAGAGAGTGGTACCGTTTTCTCAATCCGATTTTCATTTTCTTAAGAATCCATTTTCTTGATATTGTTATAATTTCTTAATCTATCATTCCAGTATTATCGGATTTCATGTTTTCTTATAATTATCATTTACCTTAAACATAACATCATTTATTTTACATGATATGATTTTGTACAATCTGTTACAAACTAATTATTTTCTATTTAACAAGTGTCTAGGTACCTCCGAAATTTAAGGAAAATATAACTGTTGGAGTGGAGCCAACCGTTGAGAAGTTTTTTCAATAAATACGAGTTCATTTGAATGCACCAGGTGCGATGATAAAAATCATGAACTTAGATTATGATCATTGAATAAGAAAAGGGATCAAATCATGTGATGTGATTTATAGAGGGAGAGGCTCTTACAACTCTCATTGCATTATACGGATGTCATGAACAACTTTTTTAGGCATGAAAAACTTGTTCAGACTTTCTTTGTGCAGACTTGGATTGTGCTGATTGTGGGCTTATGGGTCTGGAAGACAGAGGTTCTGATTTCCTTCTAAATTGAGGTATTGTGTGGATAGCAAGATAGATACCAATCTTCAGATTGAGGGCTTACTTGGGTTTGAGTAAGACATAAATATTGAAAGTATAAATCGAGGAACCTTTATCCAAGGTTGTTGGATACCCTTCTCTTTTATTTAAAAGAATGTAATAGTTACTTGTTTTCTATTTCATGTTTTTTTCTGATGCTATTTTATCTTTTTTAAAGATAGAAAGTATAATATTCTTTAATTTATAATTCTATTTCTTTGATTACATTAAATATTTTTATATGCATTAAGGTAGAATCATTCATTTAAGAAAATTTTTCATAAGTTTTTAACTTATGGTTATAATGTTTAATAAAAGGTTTCTTTAAAAAGGATTTTTTATTTGGTTTATCTTTGTTAAACTACATTTTCTTAAAGTTAAAATCTATCTTTAAGAAATAGATTTCTGTAAGTTTAAGAAACATTCTATAAGAATGTCCTATACCAAATTTAAGGTTTCCAAATGAATTTTTAAAGTTTAAAATTCACTCCCTCTTGTATTTGAGCATCTCATTATACATATTTGATCGTACAATTTGTATGAGAGCAGGTCTCTAAAATAGTTTTATTCACATAAAAGTTTTCTTTCCCTAGAGTTCATTGTTTTTAACTCCTTCATATTTTTTAATCCTTGTTTCGAAACTTTTACTTCTAAAAAGTTTTGAGGAATGAAATATTCTTTTAAGTATGAAAGGAAATCATGTTGAAACATTGGACAATCTCAATCCTACTAGACCACTGATTTTCGATGGAAATGACTATGATTACTAGAGAGATAGAAGGAAGACCTTCATGATAAACATAGGTGTAGACAACTACATTCTGTTTACTAGAGATTATAATATTCCTAATAAGGAACATAGAACCTTCACTAATTAATAAAAGGTGGAATACCAGCTAAACAATACGGTAGGTAATACTTTTCTTTGTTCCATAACTATAATTATATATAGCCAAATTTCATCTTGTGAAGTTGAAAATAGCATTTGGAAGAAGCATGAAGTAACCCACTTTGGATCTTCTAATGTCATTGAAACTAGAACAGCCATACTCAGAGCTGAATATCATGGTTTCTGTTTTGCTTAAGGAGAACCCATATGTAAGGTTCAACAAAGATTCATGACTATGGTCAATAGCTTACAATCAATGGGTGAGAAAGGATTAGGTGATGCAATTCTTGTAGACAACATTATTGACATCATGCCTAATGAATAGAAATCCCAGAGGATATCTATATATGAGAATAATGAAGTTACTCAGATTTATCTTGATGATCTTTTTGGAACTCTTCTTCAACATGAAACTAGAATGAAGATAGATGCTGATAAAATTAAGAAAAATAATGGAAATGGTTTTGTTTCTTTTACAACTACTTCGAATCATATGAAAGTGAATAATCCTAAGAGAGTTTCAAGATCTAAATCTAAGAAGGTAGTTATTCAATCTGAATATAGTGAAAGTGAAGCATTAGAAAATTAGTTAGAAAATCTTTCTCAGAGAATGAACATGATTGTTGGACAAAATAATTTTCAATATAGAAACATGAAGAATTATGGAAAAGATAATAAAGATAGAGAAATGGCATGCTATGAATGTAGAAGAATTGGTCATATTAGACCTGATTGTCCCTTACTTAAGAAGAGAGAATAAGGACAAGAATTCTGAATGGAACAAAAAAAAGTTCTACTGACCAAATCATAATAAATCCTTGAAAGCCAATGACAGTTGGAGTGCAAGTGGTGGAGATTTTTATGATGATTCTTTAGAATATGAATATTCTGGGAAAAAGAATATTGGTTTAATATCCTGAGATAAATTTCAAAATTCGGGTCTTATAGATAAGGTATGAACTACTATATCCTTATCCAATATGTCTTTATGCTATAATTTCCATGATAATGATTTTTCAGATGAACAATCCACTTCATCAGACAATAATAATGATTTTCCTTCGTATGAGGAAGTTTCTAGATTTTCTAAGATGCATGAAATTAAAATCATTAAATTATTTAATAAACATGAAAAATAAAATTCTAGATAATTTATTTTAACAAAATAAATTTCGGATCTTACTAAATATCTTGATAAGAAAAATGATGTTTTATAAAATATTTCTATGAAACTTGCGGAAGTTAATTCTGAGAAGGATAAACTCTCTATGGATATTAAAAATCTATTTTTAGAAAAATATGCTTTAGAGGATAAACATTACACTAAATCTATTATTTTAGAGGATAATAATTTAGTTTTAAGACTAAAATATGAAATATTTTCTTTGAAGAAACATTTTCAAATTTTACTTCTGGTAAGGAAAATTTTGATAAGATTTATTCTCAAATCTAACCTCAAGATAATAATCAAGGATTAGGTTATTCTCATAGAAACCCAGTCTCTAGAAACAATTATTTTGTCCCTTTATGATCTCTCTTTTTCACTAAATGTCAAAGTGGTGGGAATTGGAAGAAGAACTATTCTTTAAATAATGTTTAATCCCTTGGGTTTCATAAAGCATTATTTTCTAAAAATATTTGGATACCCCAGATTTTATTATCTAAAAATTTCAGATCCAAGCATGTTTGGATTCCGAAAACATAACTCCTTAATTTTCAGTATAATAAACTAAGTACCAACAATATATGGTACACAGATAGTGGATGTTCCTAGAACATGACTGGTAAGAAAGACTATTTTAAAAAGTTTTTAAAGACTAAAGGTGGAAAATTAACTTTTGGTGATAACTCTCAAGGAGAAAATGTCAGTATAAAAAACATTATTATTCTTAGTAAAGCTATTATTTAAATTTTTTCTTTTTTCAAAATTCCTTAAGAATAATCTCATTTTCATAATCCAATTATGTGATGATGGTTACGTTGTGAATTTTAGAAATGAAAAATGATTAGTTCACAATTCCAGGGATGAGATTATTCTCTATACCCTTCGGTATGAGAATGTGTACACCTTAAACCTAGAAGACCACAGAAGTCAAGATATACCTTGCCTTAGTGCATTTGAAGATCAATCATGGCTTTGGCATAGAAGACTAGGACACTATAACATAAGGAATCTTAGTAATCATTCTAATAAAAAACTTGTTACCAGAACTAAGGTTTCATTCTTCAAAATTATGTGATCCTTGTCAATATTACAAGCAAAATAAATCTATCTTTAAATATATAAGTGTAGTTAAAACTACTAATGCCTTACCGTTAGTGCACATGGACTATTTTGGTTCAACTTAAACTAGAAGTACTGGAGGAAAGTACTATGTGTTTGTCTTAGTTGATGACTACACTAGATTTACTTGGGTCTATTTTCTTACAAATAAATCTGATGCGTTTTATTATTTCAAAAACATTATAGGTAATGTTAAAAACAAGAAAAATATATTGTTGATAACAATTTATAGTGATAATGGTGGAGAATTTGAAAATTCAAATTTTGAAACATTTTGTAGTATGAAAGGTATTACTCACAACTTTTCATCTCCAAAAACTCATTAAAAACGGTGTTGTTGAAAGAAGAAATCATATTCATCAAGAGATGACTAGAACAATGATGGGAGAACATTCTATAGCTAAAATTTTTTTTCCTAAAGCTATAAGTACTGCTTTTTATACGATAAATAGAGTTTTAGTAAGACCATTTCATAATAAAACACCTTACGAGTTATGGACTGGCCGAAAACCAAAATGTTTCTTAATTAAATGTTTTTGGATTCAATGTATTCATATTGAATACTAAAGATAACTTACATAAATTTTCACACAAATCTGATGAAGGAATTTCCATAGGCTACTCCACTAACTCTAAGGCATATACATTTTTTAATAAAAACACTTGTACTATGAAAGTAACATTAAAAGTCAAATTTGATGAAACTGATCCTTTTGTTTTCAAACAACCTGAACATATTTTTGATATATTTTCTAAAAATTATAACCAACCATTGAAATATGATCCTTCAGTTAAGGAAGATGTTCAAGATTACATTTCGGAGACATTTACTCCTGATGATTTTTTACCGCATGTTGATGAACAAGTTCTTCAAAACCCAAGTCAGTTGTTACTGAGGAATCATCCCAGTGATAATATAATTGGTAATTTTTTTCAACCTATAATAACTAGAATTTATTTAAGGAATGATGTTGAACATGTTTCATTTATTTCTTAATTTGAACCAAAGACTTCTGAAAAAGCCTTGGGTGATGAACATTGGATAAAGGCCATACAAGATGAACTCAATGAATTCGTAAGGAATAAATATTGGACCTTGGTTAAAAAAAACCTAATGAAACTCCTATTATTGGTGTGAAATGGGATTTTAGAAATAAATTTGATGAAAATGGAATTATTGTTAGAAATAAGGCAAGATTAGTTGATAAAGTCTATAATCAACAAGAAGGCATAAACTATGAAGAAACCTATGATCCTATACCAAGACTTGAATCTATCCATATTCCTATATCTATTGGAGCATTATTTAACTTCAAAATTTATCAAATGGATGTGATGTGTTCTTTCCTCAACGATTATGTATAGGAGGTGGTCTATGTATATCAACTTCTGGTTTTGAAGATTCAAAATATCCCAATCAAGTTTACAAACTTACCAATGATTTATATGGACATAAACATTCCCCTAGAGGTTGGTATAACATACTTTTAAGATTTTTGCTTCAAAATAACTATGTTAATGGAACCAATGATCCAACCCTTTTCATTAAAAAAGTTAATAAAGATGTTTTTATGGATCAAATTTATGTTGATGACATCATCTTTGGATCAATTCCGCAATCCTTAACTGATTCCTTTGCAGATCTTATGAAATATGGGTTTGAGATGAGTATGATGGGTGAGTTAACTTTTTTTTTGTTTTCAAATTTCCCAAAAACCATAATGAACAGACATATCTCAACATAAGTATATCAAATATCTTCTTAAGAAGTTTGTGTATGACGACACTAAACGTATAGGCATTCCTATCAGAACCTCTAATACTCTTGATATCGATAAAGCAGGAAAACCTGTGGATCAAGCATCTTATAGAGGAATGATAGAAAGGTTACATTACTTAACAGCTAGTTGACCTGACTTAATGTTTTCAGTATGATAATGTGCAAGATACCAAGAAATTTTAAAAGAATCCCATTTAAAGGTTGTAAAAAGAATTTTTGAGTATTTAAAAGGAACTTTAGATTTGGGCCTATTTTATTCTTCTATAAATTCTTTTGAACTTAAATTTCATATGTTGAATTTGGTTGTTGTAAAATGGACAGAAAAAAGTACATATGAAACTTGTAATTTTTTAGATGATTTTTTAGTTTCTTGGTCTTGCATGATAGAACATTCTGTAGCACTTTCCACTATTGAATTTGAATATATAGCAGCAGAATTTTGTTGTGCTCAAGTGTTGTAGATGCAACATACACTCACAGACTATGGTATGAGTTTTACTAAAATATAAATAATGTGTGATAACACAAGATCCATCTCTCTATGTAAAAACCATGCACATATCTCTCGTGAAAAGTACATAGATATTAGACATTACATTCTTAGGGATTATTCACTTAAACGAGATATTATTCTTCAATTCATCGGAACTCAAGAAAAACATGTGGATATTTTTACCAAACCATTACCTTTCGATAGATTTGAATATATTTAAAATAATTTAGGAATGATCACTGTAAGGTAATCATTCATATCCACTTCTTGTTTAAATAATCTCTTAATATTAAGTCACTCCTTATTTGAAGGAGAGTACATATTTTTTTTTGTTTTTCGCTTCTTATTCTTTCATTATCATTTTCTTAAAAAACTCATCCTTCTCTAAGAAAATATATATTATATTTCTATTCTAAATTGAAATTCTTGGAATTCAAATTCTTGAAATTGAAATTCTCAGAATTGATATTCACGGAATAAAAATTCAGGGGTTCAAAAACATCCAACATAATTCTCATAATATCGATAAATTCTTCAGTGTATTCCGAAAGGTACAATTTCTTACTCTTATAATTCTAATTTTATGTTTTAATTCATGGTATTTCATGATTTTCAATTCATTTTTTATCTTACCATGAAAGATCAAAATTCATATTTTCTGCAATCATCCTCAACTATCAGATTAGATCATGTTATTTTGAACAGTTTTATTACCTTATGGGAGTTGATAAGGCATATATATGTCTATATAAGGGGTTCTTAATTTATTTAATTCCACTTCATCTTCCCTAATCTCTATGCTGAATTTCTATTGCAATCAATGTCTATAGTCTGATTCTGTAGTTTCATACACTCTGAATGTCTCTTGAATCCTTAGTAGATCAGATGCTGATTAACAAAGAAAATAAAGGATTGTTCGATATTTAGGGAAAGACTGGTATGCCCTAACTTCTTTTCAATGTATCAATCCCTCATATATAAGGTCATAAGAACTAACGGATGAGAAATTGTATATGTGGCTAAGGAGAAATCTCATGATCCTATTTACCCTAATCTATTCATACAATTCTATGAATTTGTTTCTTTATTTATAATGGAAGAAAAAGGATATGTTAAATTTAAAATGTTATGAAAAGGCTTATATAGTTCCTTATAAAAAGGAAGAAAATGTTCTCAACATACCGTATGATGGATAGGAAATTTTGTGCTCTCACAAACATCCCTCAAGGGAAGGTTCTCTTGAAAAAGACAAGGCTCTAGATTACCTTGGTCTTATGTATGTTAGGAATCTGATGATTATAAATCTTACAACAAATCACAAACTGGTATCCCTATAGATACCATGTTTTATTATTTCAAATGAAGGGGATAATGACTCTCTAAAGATATTTGTTATCATTCTATTAGACATTTTTGTCAAGGTATGGAAGATCAACATGATTAAGTACATCTTTAACACCATCCAAGCAGTAAAAGGCAGAACCATCAGATCTTAGATTCCTAGGTATCGAGAAACTATCTTCAGAATAATTGTTACGTGCCTTAAATAGCTGAATGTCCCATTCCAATCAGTCTCTAAGACATTTAAGATTTTTTGGCTCAGCGATGATACTCTTATAAGAATAAAGGTATAGTTTATTCAGAAATCCAATTATTTTGAAGAAATGGTTGCCCAGAAAAAGTTTTATATTCTATAATATTCAAAATTAGAGCCTAAGAAAAGGAAACATGACGAACTAAGCTTAGAAGAACTAGTTCTTGATGTTCAGGTATCAACACCTCCTCCTATAAAGTAACCAAAATCCTATTCCGATGTAACTGTTGCAAAATGGAGAGAGATGGCAGCTAATAGAAAGAAAGGTGGTCCTTCCTTTGGCTTAAATCTTAAGAGGCTAAGGCCTTAAAAATAAAGCAAGTAGAGAATCTAGAGAAAGAAAATAAGGAGAAGATATTTAAGAATAAATCCTCGAACTCATGTGTGTTAGTCTTTAGTGGAAGTTGTAGTGGAGAAATCTCAAGAAGTACTAGAATCTTTATTTTTTCATAAGAAACCGGTATCCACTCTAGAAATTAAGAATGCCAAAAAATTATTTGCCATGTCATAACCTGTTCATGAAATGGTATATTAGGTTTTTCAAGAAGATAATGATGATGTTTTAAGGGAAGTTGATGATTATGTTGGAACTCCTCAGAGTTCAATTTCTTAATCCATTTCTGAAGATCAAGAGATTGAAAAAGAATTTTAGTTTGATGCTGAAGAACATGTTGAGGTTGATATGGAAGAAAAAGAGAAAGAAGAGGATTATCAACAATGGGAAGAAGGGAAAGAGATCTAGGAAGAAGATATATAAGATGGATCTCAAGAACTAGAGTTCCAGGGGGAATAAGATGAACATGGATATCTTAATGTTATTCAAGTATCTGATGAACAAACCCCAATTCGAAATCCTATCAATTTTAAGAGTGTTTTGGTTGCCTCATCCTAAAAATAAACACCTAAGAAGTATTCCAAAAGGATAGAGAAACTAGACTCCTTAACTCCAAGAGGAGTTGAGAAAGGAAAAGATGATTCAGATTCCAAATCCTTGTCCCCTGTTGAGCATGGATTTTCCAAGTTGTCTCTAAGAATGTTGGTCGTTACTATTCTAGTTCTTGTAAATATAGATGTCTAAATTCAAATGAAGCAAGAGACCCTTAATTAAAAGTCATAATCTACCAATATTCTTAAGGACATGGTGGTCATGCATGAAGCGAACTTCAGTAATATTTTTATTGATTATAAATCTCAAAAGGTGACTTGTAAGAAATTATTTAACTGCACCAAAACCATCAATGAAGAGATTATCTAGTTCAATGAATTCATGGATTCATAAAATGGAGCTTTAAATAATTGTGAATCCAAGTTCAACAAAGTTAAGAAATCCATTTCTAAGAAAGATAACCAACTCAATTCTGTTGCACGGTCTGTAATCAATGAGAAGTCAGGGCCGAATTAGTGTAAAAGGTGGCTTCTCAAGAAGAGTTCATTATAAATCTGGATAATATAATCAAATCCCAAGATGAAAGGATCTTGTCCTTAGAAAAGAATAATCAGGATCAAGAGATCTTTCTAACAAATCTTCAAGAAGATCATAAAGAAGTGAAGAAACATAATGCTTTAATAAAGAAAATGTTGTCTGAGAAGAAGAAGGATGGATGATTTTTTTTACAATATGATGTTTTTTTTAATCTAAACTTTATTTCTAAAATTTACATAAGAAATTTCTTACATATCTTTTTTTCGAATGTATGTTTCCTTATCCTTACAAGTACATCTTTTACTTCTCCATTCCTTTTTAAAATTCACAAAGGGGGAGAATTTATTATAAAGGATGAATATAATAAAGACTCCAGAGAGTGAGAATATATTAAGGGGGAGTATGGTAAGAAAGAATAATGCTTATGTAAGGGAGAGTTTATTTTATGAAGAAATGTTTATCTGAGGGGGAGATTTTTTCTTAATAAAGAAAACTAGATTCTAACATTCTATAATAAGATCATTGGGAAACATAACTTAAGGGAGAGTTAGACGTATTCATCCTAAATCTCATTCAATGTGGGAGATCAGTTTTCTATAATTATTTATCAAAGTCAATATATTATTCCTTAACAATGTTGTTGGTGCTTTCAAAAAAAAGGGAGGTTGTTGAGTCAGCAAGTTTATCTTATGATATCTCCATTCCATATGGTTTTATGTTTTGAAAATTACAAACACTTTTTCTAAAGTTCAGAATTTGTCATTCAGTTATACATAAAGAATTATCATTCTCTTATACTTAAAAAATTTTCATTCCTTTATACTTACAGATTTGTCATTACATTTACTTATATATCTATCATTACCTTTAATTACAGATTTTTCATTACGTTACAAATGTCATACCAAGTTTTTATGATACTCGTATTGGTACAAATGTCAAGTTGTTTTTATGATACTTATACCGATACAAATGTCATACCGTTTTTATGATACCGACATAGATACAAATTTCATATAGTTTTTTTGATATAGATACTGATACAAATGTCATTACATTTTCATGATACCCCTTCCAGTGCAAATCTCATACCATTTTCTTAATATCGATTCTAGTACAAATGGCATACCGATTTTATGGTACTGGTACCCAAATATAGTGATACCATTTTCACAATCCAATTTTTATTTTCATAAGAATATTTTTTATTGATATTGTTATAATTTATTAATGTATCATTCCAATATTATCATATTCTATATTTTCTTATACTTAACAATTACCTTTAATATAACATCATTTCTTACACATGATACGATGTCATACAATCTATTACAAACTAACCATTGTCTGTTTGACACGTGTCAAGGTCCATCCGATATTTAAGGAAAACATGACCATTAGAGTGGAGTTGACCATTGAAAAGTTTTTCCTATAAATAATTGTTCATTTGAATGAGAATTGTGAGACGATAAAAAGAGTGAACTTCGATGATGAACAGTTAATAAGAAAAGTGATCAAATATTATGAAGGGAATTCTAAAAAGAGGCTCTTACAACAATCAGTGCTTCATGTGGATTTTGTGAACAACTTGTTCAGGCATGAAAAACTTGTTCAGACTTGCTTTGTGCTGATTCCGGTCATGAAGATCGTGGGATTCCGGGTTTGGAAGACAGAGGTTCTGATTTCCTTCTAAACAGAGGGCTTGTGGGGACAGAAAGATAGATACCAATCATCAGATTGAGGGTTTAATTGGGTTTGAGTAATACATGCATTCTTGAATGTTTAAATCAAGGAACCTTTATCCAAGGTTGTTGGATACCCTTCTATTTGGATTAAAGGAATCTTATTGTTACATGTTTTCTTTTTAAAGTTGTTTTTATTCTGTTGCTATTTTACTTTGTTCAAGTAAGAGTGTATAAATTTATTATACTTTCTAATTACATTATTATGATTATATTAAAGATTCTATACACTTTACAAAAGAATATTTTCTTTAAGAAAATATTTCTTATGTTTTTATCATAAGGTTATAAAGTTAATGAAAATGTTTCTTTAAGAGGGTTTGTGATTTTTGATTAAATTTGTTAAACTAAGTTTTCTTAAATTTAAAATCTAACTTTAAGAAAAACATTTCCTTAAGGATAAGAAACATTATTTAAAAATTATTATACAAACTTTAATGGTTCCAAAGGAATTTTTAAAGTATAAAATTCACCCCCTCTTGTATTTGAACATCTCATTATACATATTCGATCCTACAATAATGTTAGAAAACTAAACAGAACACAACACTCTGCCAGACCTATGAATAGTATGTGTATATATATAAAAACATTATTATTGGGTAAATACCATTCTTTAATCCACTTGATAAAAAGGTATGATCATTAAAGGGGTTTCATCCTGGGGCATCTGTTTTAATTAACAATGAGTATGTGTTTAAGTCGTTTCCATGTTATGCATGATTATCAAACATCATAACAAAATAAATGGGACACCACCAGTGTGAAAGAAAAGACCACCAATGTAACTGATTTTTTGAAGGAATAAAGGCATAATAAATCCATAAAGAAACAAATATTATAAAAACAAAATAGGAGATCAGACATTATTCAACTCTCAGCCCATTATTTCATTACCTTGTTATCTATTGATCATATTCCATTATCTTTTTATTTCATACTTTACTAAATTAATCACCCATTATTCATGGGGATTCATTAGTACACCCACCCTGTATGATGAAAAATTTAAGAGAGACAGAAGTAATCCCTTATGGATGACCAAAGGATCGAAGATCCTCCTTGTGCCAAGAATAAGGGTGGCATGAGCAGTATAGAATAACTCTAATGAAACTATATAAGAGAGCACTAGAATTGGAACACGACTCATGTAGGGAGGAAGAATCACAGTTCACCAAGGGGAAATGGAAAACTCATAAGGAAAGGAAGATCTCATCCTTGAAGAGACGGATCCCATATTAAGGGAAAATTGGTTTTAAAAGACATTAATCATGGAATTGTGGTCAGGATCATGCAGTTTGAGTACCTTAAGGACCCCGAAGTGTTATGGTATTAAAGATATACATAATTTCTCTAAAAACACTCTTCAAAATTCAAAATCAAGGATTTAAACTATGTTTACATCAAATAAAACATAGGAGGGGAAAAACTGGAAAACTGGGAAAGACTGGAAAACTAGGAAGAACTGGGAAAAATGTAAATGAGTCACGGATGGGTGAGTCACTGATGTTGAGCCACCGATAGGTGAGCTACTAAAACAACCTACCGATGTTGATCCACTAATGCTGAGCCACGGACACCATGACCTATAGATGCAAAGTCCTACCAATGACTTGACCTACTGATGTCCTGACCTACCTGCATCTTGACATACCAATGACGACGCCCCTAACTCACAGATTCTGACACCCCTTACATGTTGACGCACTGACATTATAATGAACTAACATGTCGATGCACTAATATGATGAAGCACTGACATGCCGATGTCAGCTCCCTGAGTCACTGATGGAATACTGGGAAAACTAGAAAACTTTTGAAATGAGCTATCGTTGCCTCCCAAAATACCCAAAACTGTGTTTTTTCATTATGGACAGGTCTGAGGAAATCTGATCCATTACATAATATCATATATCAATACTTACATTGGATCATGATGGATCCAGAATATTTCTAAATAAGGACATATCTTAGAATTCCATCATTACCATTCTTTAATTCATAAATTATTTCTCATTATTCCAGTCATACAATACACAATATAATGACAATGTTCCAATTCATTAATTCATACATGAAGGACCATGTTTCCATTCATACATCACACAATCGAATGACCATGTTCTCATTATTAAATTCACACTTGATTTACCAGGATTCCATTCACACATAACACATTAGAATTTCCATGTTCCCATTCATTAATTAAAATTTTAATGACCATGTTACCATTCATCAACACATTATTAATTCAACAATTAATCACCCACATAAATTCTATTATGAATTCATAGATTAAATAAACTCAAAATGTTCATTAGTTAAGCAAAATATTAACTTATCATATCTATACTACTAATTATTTAAAAAATTGATTAATAAAACAAATTTCATTACTAATTATACAATTAGTTAATCAATTAATTTCCATTAATAATTTCATAAATTAATTAATTATGTCAACCCTATTAATTAATTAATCAATTAATTAATCAATAATCAAAACTCAAAATCCAATAATTAATTTTTAGAATCAATTATCTCATTCCCAATCAACACTCTTTATAATTAATTAAAAATTTAGGATGTTGATGTATAATAAATATATCACAAAATTAATCTCATAATTATTTATCTAAATATATAATATCAATTTGAAAAATTTAATCCCATAACTAATTATCTCAAAATCCTATAATTTCACAGTTACATCATCAGTCAATTAAGATAAATTAATTAATTTAATCAAGATAAGTTTTTAAAAAACTCTAGAAATTATAATTTTTTCACACACTTAATCAAAATAACAACTATTGGAATTCAATATTAGAACACCTTCATCAAATCGTCGACGAACAATCGCCCAATGAAAAATCCCCAAAAATTGAGCAGCACAACCATGTTGCATGAGATTTGAATCTAAAACCCTAAATCATGATTGACTAAATATGGATATCTTAAATCTAGATTTAGAAATAAAATTCTAGATCCAAATATTTCCAAATATATTTAGATATAACAAAAAAAATAGGATTAATTATCAAAATAAAAATAAGAATATTAGAAGGAGGACGCGAAAGGAATCAGGATGGGATTTACATAATAGGAAAGATGTGAATCATTGATCTGGGCTTTGAATCATGAATAACGAAGTCCAGGATTGCTTGAATCCTCTATAGAGAGCTATGAAATAGTGAAAAATGAACTAGGTTCAAATTAGGGGTTTTTTGGGATTAGATAAGGGTTTTAGTAATTAAAAAACTATAATTATGGTCAATATAAATCTCAAACATGGTTTTGTGGGAAGAGGAACAATGTGTTCCCTAATCGTGCACCAAAACCATGGGCCTATTATTTTGTGGGTGGATGGTTACTTTTAATAAGGAGTATTGTTTTAAAAATCATTCACAAATTATGATAATCCCCACCGACTAGGGTTTCACTATTTGCTGATACATGATGCTCGGTTTGACATAACCATGCACCAACCATGAAAATCCCCAATTTCTTTAATTTTCTAAACTTTTACCCAGACACACCTGAAGGGGAAACACGAATTAATAGTACTCAACATATAACTATAGAATATATAAAATTATTCCTAAGTCAACTCTAGAATAGTTTGGAATTTTATAGAAATAATTGGAATATTTAGATAACACAGAAGAATTACTTTCTGAATATCTTGAAATGCTTCAATATGATATACTATAATCCATTCTATATTCCTATTAATTTTAATTTCGTGATATCATCTACAATAATTCTAATTAGTGAAGTAGAGCAGGTTTATATTTCATGAGTACCATATGTGTTAGTAATTGGTAACCTAATGTTAGATATGGTTTGTACGATGGGACATTGCTTATGTTGTGGGAGCAGTTAGTTGTTACATGGTGAATCCAGTACAAGTGAATTTAATAATAGTAAATAGGATCCTAGGAGACATCAGAGAGATCTTAGATATTGTATAATGTTATTGATGATCATATTTAACTGTCAGAGGCTATGTTGTTTCTGAATTTTTGTTTTATTATAATAAGAGGGAATCTACTATTAGTAAAGTGTCTAATATTGTTGGAGAATATGTGAATTATATTTCAATGTTACAGTCAGTTGTGGCATTATCCATGATATATGTAGAGTACATTGAAGCTAAAAAATCATTCAAAGAGGTGATTTGGATGTGAAAGTTAATAGAGGATCTCAGTTACTGAAAAGAGTAGATTACATTGTTTTGTGATAGTGAGGCTTCCTCGCACATTTCAATGAATTTATCATTTCATTCCTGGAGGGAGAAAATTATTGTACAATATTAATTTTCCAAATTTTGGTAGAGGGAGTAAGTGCATACTTATAAGAAATTAACACTAAAGAAAGTCTAGAATATTTCTTGATAATGATGATTAACTCTGATAAGTTCTGATGGTGAAAATCTTTGAGCGGTCTCAAAGATTCTTGAGTAACATGTTTGGAAGATTGAATGGATTTTTAGTGATATGATTAGTTCATAATAAGTCTCAAAGTGGGAGATGTGTCAGTAATTTTCCCCCATTGGAGAAATTTCCCCCCTCCATTGTCAATGAGGGGAAGGTGGTGGTAGGGGTGGTTATACCAAACCTATAAATCCTCCAGCGGGATAATAGAGAAGGAGGTGCTTGGAAGGGCTAGAAAAAACCTATAAATGGAGATATTCCATAGAAATTTTGGAATCATCTTCACTAAAATTATCATCAAAGGTTATTGAATAGTTTGAGGGTTTACTCTTTGTAATAGTGAGGGATTATATTTCCCCTTATAAAAATAATGATCCTTTATTTTCCATTGGTTTTTTACCCCTTTTATTGTAGGGGATTCCCCATTACATATGGTGTAACTTACTTCTAAATTTTTTTGTTTATGTTATCTCTTGATAATCACTACACTAGTGGGCCAATCATATTTAGTTCGAACATGTAGTGTTAATGTGTAGGTTTTGGCCCAATTCTATTCAATATTTTTGTTATTAATAATTCTCCTTAATTTGAGTATGCATTGTGATTGTGACCACACATGATCTTTTACATCAATGAAATTAATAGAGATTATTAAATACAATATTTTGAAATAAAGGTGGGTCAAAACTAATAGTGCATCCATATGGCAGTGAAATTTGAGATAAAAAACTCACTAGGAATAATTTTCCACTTGGGAAAATGAAGATGCATGAAGTGTGGTGGAAGGATAATATCCGACTAATAATTGGAATAAGACATAATAATTTGATGATGGAGCATGGTTCTATTGGGAACCAACATCATAGCATGGAAAAAATTTGGAGAGAACTATAAAAAATAGAGATATACTAGATAGTGAAGTGGTGAACACTACTAGAAGCATGAATCATCTAAACGATGCATGGATAATTGACTTGGGAGCAACATGTTACATGATATCTTGACAAGAATGGATTGATTAGTATGAAACCATCCCGGATGGACTTGTGTATGTGGAAAATGATGACACCTTAATTATAATTGTATTTTTTACCATAAAATCAAAGAATATATTTGTAATTGTTCGAACCTTCCTAGGAGTAAGCCATGTCAAGGACTTGAAAAATAACATAGAAACTTTGTTAAAATATTATGATATCAGATGAAAGGTTCACACTAAGAATGGTGTGATGAGACTTTTGAGTGTTTCACTTGTGGTAAAAAAGAAATATAAGATCACAAAGTAACTATACATTTGTATGGGTAAAACATACAAGGATGAAGAGATAGTTTTCGTATAATCTACCTTAATGAAAGTGTTGATGACTCTATGGAATCAGGATCACGACCATATGTCAGAATGAGGTCAAAAGATTCTTGTGGATCAAAAGTTTCTACTTAGGATTACAATGTTATTCTTACCATTTTGAAATAATTGTGTTCTATATAAGATATATAGGGTAAGGAAAGGGTGTAAAAAACAAGAAGATAAGATATCATAGAGATGATTCATTAAAATTTTTGGAATGCTCTGATTATATCCCTTGGTGGAGTATAGTATTTTGTTTCATTCATTGATGAATATTACAGGAGATGTTGTTTATACCCAGTCAAGGGGAAAGAATAACTTTTTGAAGTATTTAAAACATTCAATGCATGGAAGGATCTAGAATCTAGAATGAATATCATGTGTCTAAGAACAGAAAATGGGGGAGAATATACAATTAAGGATTTTGATTATTTTTTGACAAAAAGAAGGCATTAAGAGGCAGTGCACAGTGGCATACACTCCTCAACAGAATGGATTAGAAGAGAATATTAATAGAAACTTTTATGATAGAACAAGTGTGAGGTTGAAGACTATAGGAATTTTCAAAACGTTTTGGGAACAAGCAATGATTACCACAAGTTGAGTGATCAACTGATCTCCTTCAATTGTGATAGATTAAAAGACAAAGATGAATATGTGGAATATTATACCTTCCAACTAGTCTCATTTATATAATTTTCGACATACTACAGATGCATTTTTCAATGACCATGAAAGTTCAAGGTTGGAATCCAGATCCAATAAATGTATCTTATTGGGGTTAGCTGATGGTCTGTAGGGGTATTGTTTATGAGACCCATTTCTCACAAAATTTTCATTAGTAGAGAATTCATTTTGGGGGAAGAAAACATGAAAATGACAACTTATCATGAAATATTGATGGAAAATATTTAAACTAAAATTAAAAAAGTGGGGGAATATCCAATAAAGAATAAGTTTCTTCTGAGGAATTACCAGAGCATGAAGATCAAGTATTTCTTCAATTTGTACCATGATTATAAAATTGGTAGAAAATGGAACTCATATGAAACTTAATATATGTCACCAATTGAAATATTTCATTCTGATTTCTGAAAAAGGATAGAACAACATATTCTTTTACAGAGGTGACCCAAGGTCCAGATATATCCTCAAGGATTGTGGTTATTAAGGAGGAACATAGAGACCTGCATGAGATCAAGACCAGGGATATTATTTTACTACCTCAAAGAAGTAAGGCTATATGAAAAAATGGTTCTTTATGACAACGAGGTTTGGAATGGACCAAGTGGAAAGATATTCTGCAAGATTGGTGGTAAAATGATATGTGTATAAGGAAGGTATATACAAAAATTAAATATCTTCTCCTATTGTTAAACAAAATTCTATTCAGATAGTTATTTAAATGTTTTATATATACATTTTACATCTTGAGTTACCGAATGTGAATATTATCCTTATCCAAGGTGATGTTTATTAGGAGATCTATATGATCTAACCAGAATTCTTTATAGAAGAAGACAAATATAACATGGTTTGAATGTTAAAAAAATATATGTACAGTCTAAAATAGGTGTCGAGGTGTTGGTAAAAGTTATTTTATTCCAATATCATGATTCTTGGATACAGAATACTTAATTTAGATACTTGTTAAAGTTTTAGGGGTTCAAATAGTAATTATTTAATTATTGTTCTATTGTTTAAGTATAACATGGTGGTTTCACGCACCAATATTGATCTGATCTAGGAGACAATGGTATAATTCACTAGGGATTATGCGATGAATGAGTTGGTACCCACAAATAAGATTATTGGGTTGAAGATTTACCAAGACTATAATAATGGAAAGACTAGTCTATCAAAAAATAATTAGATACATAATATCTTGAAATGTATCAACATGAATGATTATAAGCCAATCTTTACCCCACATCCAATTAATTTCATGTAATCCTCTAAAATTAGTCATATTAGTTATGTAGAGGGGTTAGATATGTCTCGAGTGCTGTATGAATATGTAGTGGCTATGCATTAAACTACACCACACATTCACATGCAATGGAAGATGTTATTTGATACATGGTGCATCCTAATAGTGAGCATTGTAGAATGGTGAAGAGGATCCCAAGACATATCAAAGTTACCTTAGATACTGAATTATGTAATGTAAAATCATATTTTCCAAATAAGGCTATGTTGATTCAGATTCTGTAGGTGATTCCAATCAGATTAAATCCACTGCATGATTTGTGTTTACTCTTGTAGGTGGATCTATGAGTTGGATTTCAATGATACAACCATTTTTTTGAGTTATCCCAAAATGTTGTAGAATACATGGATGATACAAAGGGTTGCAAAGAGTCCATTTGGATGAGAATGTTATTATAGGATCTCAGGCATAGATATGAGAAGATTCCATTATTTTATGATAGTCAGACTGCCTTGAACATTGCAAGTAATCCATATTTTCATTCTAGGAAGAATAAAATTGAAGAAAAATATCACTTTGTCCGGGATGACATGGAGGGAGTTTATGCAGAACCGTGGAAAATTCACACTAAAGAAAATTTGGGATATTTTAAGATTAATGTGATTAACTCTAATAATCTCAAACAGTGCAGATCCTCTAGTGGCCTCACAACAACATGAGAAACATGATTGGAAGATATAAAATTTGTTTGGAGATCTAATTTGTTCTCAAACAATCTCTATGTGGGATATGTCTGAGTAGGTTTTTGTTTTCCATTGATGGAACTACACCCTCCCATGTCAATGTGGGAACGGTGGTGCTTGGTGGTTGGTGGACAATACCCAAATGAACTATAGTAGGATATGGTTGTAATAGGATACAAGGAGGGCTAGTTATAGAATATAAATAGAGATCTTCCCTAATAATTCATACATCAACTTCACCAAATATCTCATGGTCAGTTATGTATTAGTTTCAGCGGAATTTTTGAGGTTTATTTCTCTATTATAAAAGAGAGATATTAAGAGGTTTTATTCTTATAATAGTGAGGTAGTCTGTATCAAATTTTCCCAGTAGGGAACCTTCTATTTTCCCATGGTTTTATCCCCTTTCTTTTTTTTGGTTTTTCTATCTTACATTTGGTGTCATTTATTTCCACATTTTCACCTCATTTTATATCATTATTATCGATCCACCAGTGGGCCAATCATTTTCGGTCCTATCTTTCCCAACCTAAGACGGATATCATCTCTCAACACTAGGGCATGCTAGGTGTCATTTTACGGGGATGAGGACTGTCAATGTGCTTCCCACTTAATACAATTTCAACCAAAAATTCATAAAATAAATAAAAAATTCAAATATAACATTTTCATATCTTGTTATCAATATTAACTCTTCAAATGTATTTATACACATTTTTGATGAAACCATTTATTATTTGGTCTAATCAGTTAGAAAGGATTAAAATTAATTATTTAAATTTAATTTTTTCATGTACATTTTATTAGCATTAGTACACATTCACACATATATACATTTTTGTAGGTATATACATATTAATACATTTTTATTATAAATATAATGGATAAAATTTTATTATTTATTTCTTTTGAAAAAAGAAAATTTATTAAAAAGTAAATGGATAATTAATTTTTATTTACATATGATATTTATATATTTTAAATTAAATTAAATATATATATATGTTTTTTTTTTGTTTAAAAAATTAAATATATATATATATATATATACATGTAATTATATATACTTATATATATATATATAAAGGGATGTTATGGATTATATTAAAGGATTATCCAATGTAACATTACATAAGTGGAGAGGAATAGAAGCAACCTGGTAAAAGGTATCTTAACAACCCCATAAAGTGGTAAAAATTGGTAACAAGATTTCCTTCATTCTAAATGGAGGGATACTCATAGGACTAAAGATTAGATTTTTTGCACTAGTGTTTTCCATAGTAGATCCAAATACATAATGAGACCCCTCACCTCAATCTAAGGCTTTAACTATAATTTTGCAATCAGATATTGTCCAGAATATATATGTATATATATAATTCTAAATTACTAAACAATAAGAATGTATTCCATATTTTAACACCATAATATCTATTTTAAACTACACCCTATGAATAAATTGTGTCTTCATAGAAAATAGACAATAGGAACCTCTTAAATGAAGTAGAAATTCCATCAAAATATAAAAAATCTAGGAATAAAAAAAACACAGTTTTTAAGGCATTCCAGACCCTTTTTTATTGATAATATACATATATTTGGATTCTATTGAGACATTAAAATGTAGAGGTCTTCAAAATATTCAATTTTAAATCTCAAATAACCTAAATGGACACCTTGATCAAATGTTATGTATGTTTGATATTCATGTCATGTTTTCAACTTATATTACGATATTAATTAATTCCTTAATTTTTAATCCCCGGATTGTAATTAAATAAATTTTAAATAATACGTATTAAAAATTAATAAATAAAAAAAATTATTAATTATTAATTTAACAATTTACACTAAATATATTATATATTAATTGTGAATACATATTTAGTATCATATATGTAATATTTAGGAAAATATATTTCATATATTTCAATTAAAATATATTTACATATTAATATGTTAACTTTTATAAATTATATTTTTATGAATTTTACCTTTTACCTGTGTAATGAAAATTCTTATAAAGTGGTCCTTTATCATCACTAAAAAATAGCTGATAAAGGCTAAGGGAACACTTATATTTTGGGTCATTTTCAATATTAAAAAGAAATATGATAAAAGCCACCCTTTATCATCCATTTTGTACCACGCATAATGACATAATTTATCCATGATTTTAGTTAAGGTATATAAAATCATCCCTTTTATCATTGAATTTTTAGTATCATTGATGAAATGTAGTGCTCAATGTGAATGAATAGGTTGTAAAGGTGTGGGTATACTACATGAAATACTTGTTATTGGAGTCTTTCATTCAATGAAACACTATGGTGGTGAGAGAAACATGGTATAAGGAGAAATGTTTGATATCAGAAATCGTTTTGAGAATATTGGATGGACATTTTAAAATTAAACAATGTTTAGTAATGTTTTTTAAGCAGTTGTTTTCAAAACAAATGCTAAATTTTTAATTATTATTTATTTAGTAGTTTTTCTAGAAAAACGTACCTAATTCTCAATGGTTTTTTATTTAAGGGTTGTTCATTTCGAATTGGTCCAAAACTCCACTAAATAATAAGTGGCATATTTTAATTAATAATTTTTTATTTGAATTATTTATTATTTTCAAATAGTTTATTTTTAAATTATTAATTTTAATGGTTTTTAAATATATGTTTATATTTTTCTATAATTATATATATTTATATATGTTATATGGGTATATATAAAGATAATTATATGTTTATATACATATTCATATTTTTATATTATGAATTATATATCCTATATTATTTATCTATATATAATTATATATATTATTTGGGAATATATATATATATCCTTATGTGTGTGCGAATTTGTGTATCTTTGTATAGTAAATTATATAAATTTATTTTTATAATTATATAAAATTATATTAATATATATATATATCAGTCTCTATGTGTGTGTCTATGTATTTTTAAATATTTATGTATATTTATTTTTTATTATTAATATATATACATATATGTCTTTATATATATATATTTAAAATTATTTATATTTTAAAATATTTATAGATAATTATATGTATTTATTTACACTAATATATATTTATATATATTTATATTTATATTAAAGTATATATATTTTCTTTGTATTTATATACAGTTATATTTAATAATATATATTGATATATATATACATGTGTGTGTTATATGAATTTGGGAAAATTTATTTATGTTATTATGTATTTATTGATATTTATATCTATTTATGATATTTATATAAATATATATATACATATTTTTTTAAAATATATTATAAATATTAATTGTAAGAAAAATAATTGTCACTTAATATTTAGCAATCGTTTTTACTATTGAAAAATGAAAAAATTCGCTTGCGAAAATATGCCCAACACGTAAATACCCAATGCATTTAGAAAGAATCAAAAATCATTTATCAGTGGTTTAAATCACCACTAAATGAAAAAAAACGCACTGTTAAACAATTTTTTTCTTGTAGTAAGAATTTCATGTATTATTAGAGACACAACCGACACTGATATGAAAAAACTTTTTTGGAAATGAATGAAATGGTTGAAATGAAGAATCAAACATTAATGGAAATAATATAGGGCCTCTAATTGTATTAACTAGATAAGATCTTTATTTTTCTTTTAAATTCCATTTATTTTATAATTTTAATAATCCAAATATATAAATTTAGTTATTTATTTAATTATAACTGTATATATATATATATACAAAAGTATACTATATATTTTTATTGAAATGATTTTACTTCTTTAAAATTTTTACCTATTCCCATAAATTATTTTTCTCCATATGTTCACATATAAACCTTTTTTTTCTTTTTTTTGTGTCATTCACATCACATTTGTTTGCGTTTTTTAATCTATTTTTTTTTATTAAATACATTCATACTCTATTAGTATATATAGTTTTGTGTTTTTTTAATATGAATGTAACACCGCCAAAGGCCACAAAAAATGTCACCTCCAACATTCCAACTAATGTGGATGAAATGGAAGAGGATGATCATCCCACTATAAATACAACAAAAATTGTTTTATGTATTTTAAAAAAACTATGTTTTCAATTGCAACAGATTTATTACTTTTTTTTATGTCTTTATGGTGTATATTAAGTACACTAAAATTCCATTCATGGAACTATTCTTATTAATTGTTTTTAAATTTTTTATATGATGGTATCAACTCATACTGTCACTATAAATATCACCATTGATGTGTATGAAAAGGAAGATGAGGTAGGTTTATATTAGTGGAGAAACCACCTCGCCTTCGTGTGTTTGTGATCCTTATGAGGATGAAGATATATTTCCCAAACCACTACCTAGACTCTAATGTAGGCCAACATTAGGGGTCATCCCTCTACAAAGGAACTTTGAAAGGTGTTTTATTTCAGTGTATTGGCAGGGCTATTCATTCCAATGATCTAAGAAATTCCTACATCCATCATCTCCCATCCACATTGTACCACATAGTCATGTGTTGAGTAATAGCATTTGCATCGCCTCATCTCCTGTAGCAGCAAGCCCTCCCCAGCATGTCCAACAGAGCTTACCTCCTCCCCCACCCATTTTTCATTACATCCCTCCACTAATTTATTTGTTTTATAGATGATCACCTCACGTCTCCTCTTTCGAGAGGTCTATTTCACCTTTATGTTTTTTTAATTTAATTTTGTTTTTTAGATTAACAATTTTTTTACGTTTTAAAAATAAAAATTGAAATTGAAAGTGAAACACTTAATATATTTATGCATATATGTTATACATTTAAATAGATTGAAAAAGAATTAAAATTGAATACTATTAGAATTCAGTTAATTATAGAAAATTAAAAAAAAATTATTTAGTTTTTAATAATTCTTATTGTTTCAAATTTCCAAAATTTTATTATGTAATCTATTAGATTGTTTAATTTCAAAATATGTTGTAGGGACAAAATTATTCATCCATTTTCTTTACACATTTTTGGAACTATATTAAAAATATTAAAAAAATAGAATTAATGAGTTATTAATATATAAAATAAAAACAAGATCTGTTTTAAAATGAAAAATACAAAATAAAAAATATTAATTTTCCCATGTTTTCTCTTTTAGATTGTTGTTTTTAGATTTTTTTTAGTCGATGAACATTTAGAGTAATTTTTCTAATTTTAAGAATTAAATGTTTGTTTTGATTCATATATATTATTTTATTTTTCTTGAAAATGATCCACAACATCAATTCAATATTAAAGTCAATAAAAATAAATTGTTGGAATACATGTTTTTTATTTCCAAAATATAACTATTTTATCAAACGATGATAGGGGAATAAGATATCATTCATGTGTCTTAGTAACCTTCATAACCTTCTTTAAAAATCATTAATATATCATCTGTACACTGCAATTGGGACTAAATTTCATTAATCGTCAACATATTATACTTAAAAAACAAAAAAAGAGTAACATTTTTAATGATTGTCATGGGTGATAACATCTTAATGGTTGTTCCAGATAATAATTCCAAAAAAGTAGTGGTGGTTGTGATGTTAACAAAAAACCAAAATAATGAAAATAACAAGCATACATGCATGAAATAATTAATATTATATATTATATATATAATAATATATTTTTATCACAATTTAAAATTTATTAGTGAAATAATTATATGTTAAAGAAATATTTATATATAATGTTAATATCAAACTTATATATATTATATCAGTAAATTTTATCACACTACTACCACTTATCCCATGGTGTCAGTGATCACACAAGTAGCTAGTATCTCCGTCCACATCCTAAAAGAATTGGGTAGAGGTGTAAAAACAATACAACTTGTCCCATAGTGTCCATTAGTTAATGCATTTTCTTGTGGATTATTGTTTCAAGGATATGTGTCACAACCCATCCCCCGAGACCCATACCATGACTACCCCATGCCCACCTTCCATAGGCCAGGGGCTGGCAACTAGCACCGAAAGGTGTATTCCCTAAAACTAGGAAGGCATTGCCTTTATTTTCTGTAAACACATGCAACCAGGCACACTACAAGATATGAACACTAGTAAACTAAATAGTAAAAAGAGTGAGTACAATAAGTAAAAGGGGCCAGAATACAAGCCAAACTAGAAAGTATAAGAAAACTGAAAGGTACAAAAAAACTGAAAGGTACAAGAAAACTGAAAGGTACAAGTAAACTGAAACAACTCTTGTGAACACCTGCCAAGGATACTACCAGAAGGGTAGGTACAACTCTCGAACAGACATCTCTACGGTACACCTTGTCTAATGTCCACCTCTGAGCTACCTCCAGTCCTGGTACTCTCATCCTCAGTCAGTGATGTTTGTCATCTGCACCAAACACAACATGGTGTGGGCATAGCCCGTGCAGGGGTGAGTATAACGATACTTAATAGGGAACCTGAGACCCTCAAGGTCTCATAAAATCCACAAAGGATAAACCACACAACATGAAATCAATTGAAAACCCTACTTAGGTATATTCCCATACATATGCCTAAGTTATCATGTATACCATCTCAATACAGGGTCCAACTAAAAAGCCCAAATATCAACTATTCCACAAAGGAAGGAATTCCACGAAAGTAAGTACCACCTAGGTATGCTAGACAGAAGAATACCACCAAGGTATTACCACGAATGAATGTACCCCAGAGGTATGCCACATAGAAGAATACCACCATGGTATTAAGTTCCACACAGGTACAAACTCAGCATACACCAGGTATAACATAGGTAAAGTAGTAGAGATGATTAGATGTAACTATTGAATAAGCTTACTATGTTAAGTGGAAGACCCACATAGGATCCTAAATCACATCAGACCCACATAGGTTCGTAGTACATCATCAGACCAACACAGGATCCTAGTACATCATCATATGCACATAGGATCCTAGTACATCGTCAGACCCACACTAGATCCTAGTACATCGTCAGACCCACACAGGATCCTAGTACATCGTTAGACCCATACAGGATCCTAGTACATCCTGAGACCCACACACGATCCTAGTACATCGTCAGACCCACACAAGATCCCTTTCTCAAGTCACAGCCAGTTACAAGGTACCTGCACTATGCTTGCTCATCTCTGGGATTCTCCACTCCTCAAGCTACTGGTAATTAATCCAACTTCCACGAAGTCCCATGAAGATATATCCCAAAGGACCGCCATGCAATATGGGTCTCAATGCATCAGACGGGGCGTCAATTGGAAGCTCTCTCTGTAAGTTACTAGCCTTTTAGTCCCAAGGGCCCAGTTGGATTCGTGCTCGATCCAACCCGACTATACCCCCACTTATCCAAATATCAAGTGGGGTATACCAAATGAACCGCCTCGCTCCATGATTTCTAGCGTCGTAGATGGGTAGTCAAACGGGCGCTTGGTACCAAAGTTATGGCTAAAAGAATGTATAGGGTCGAAATTGGTCCGGGTCCGGTCCGACCTGGCCTGGGCCAACCCAACCTGGTTCGGATCGACCTAGCCCACTAGTTCCGGCTTGGCCCACGGAGTCTGGCCCAACGCTTTGGGTCCGTCCTGGCCCGCGCAGGGCGACCCGGCCCACGTTGGGCAGTCCAGCGTGGTGGCCCAGCTTGGCCGCATACAGGGGAGTCCCGCGCCCCTAGACCCAAATCACTGAACTGCCTTTGACCGCTTGGTCACCAGTAGTATGCGGGACCCACTATGGGTCCACTCAGTCCTGCTCGGCTGGCCAGAATGGCCAGACACTTCTCGTCCCGGCGGCACGTTGTACGCTGTCGCTCCGCAGCTGGCCGCCTTCCCTTCACCTCTGTGGCGCAAGCCGCGACCCTTTCTCGCCGGGCAGCATGGATGTGTGCCACCACTCTGTCATGAACCCGGCCTTTACTGGCTGCCACCCTAGCTCTGCCACGGCCGACGGGCCACGACCCTTCTCCTGCAGCACTAGTGCGTCGCCGCCATCTTCATGGTTAGCTATAGTGTCGACCGCCATTCTCAAGCCCCACCAGTGCAAATAGCCAGCTCCAGTTGTCGTCTTCCTCCATCGCAAGGATTTCATCAAAAACCACAAGGGACTGCAGAGATG
This sequence comes from Viscum album, assembly GCA_963277665.1. Lineage (NCBI taxonomy): Eukaryota > Viridiplantae > Streptophyta > Magnoliopsida > Santalales > Viscaceae > Viscum > Viscum album. The sequence continues at coordinate 407,272,980 of OY728134.1, read as the reverse complement.
TCGGCCATGTTTGTTTGGCCCGCACCCTCGGTGTTAGAGCAGTAGCAAGCAGTTCACATCTTTTGAATCACAAAGAACATCAAGAACGGGTAAGGGAGGTATTTAAAACATCAAACCCTACCTCTAAGGTTTATTGTTGTGTTGAGAGATGAAAATAGTGAAAGAAAAGAAGGTGTCAGTGTTCGTTGCTTCCGCAATCATGCTTCTAAAGTTGTCTCGTGCATCGTCCACTCTCTTGATTCCGAAGAATGTTCTTCAATGGAATTATTTGTTTGGAGGAAAATTTCTTCATTGGAGTGTTAGGATTTCTCCAAAGCTTTCTCCCAATTCTTCACACTTCTCCAATTAATCCTCAAAAGAAAATAGGTGACAATAAAAATTAAATTAAGTAGATTAATTTATTTTGGTACAATTAAATGTTAACTCATAAAATTCCCATATAATTAGAAAAATACATGGAATTTCTGGGTCTTTACATTATCCCCACCTCTGGGATTTACATCCTTGTAAGACACAACTCAAACTAAGGAATAAAGTGGGGTTAATGAGAATGTATTTGAGTCTCCCACTCCCGTGTGCTCTCTTAGAGGTTCTCATGCTGCCAGCAAATGTGCACTAGAGGTATCGACAGCCCACAAAAGACCTGCTCCTATCGATCCTCAATCTCCACTGGAACCTCCACAAACATCGCCCCATCATCTATGTCTAGCTCACCGTGGTCGATGACGTGGGTAGGATCATGTACATATCTCTATAGCTAAGATATGTGGAAAACATCATGCACCCAGTGCAACTGAGGGAGAAGTTCTAGGTGGTAAGCTACCTCACCAACTCTGCCAAGGACCTGAAAGGGTCCAATGAACCTCATAGATAACTTCATGCCCGGCCAAATCTCCAAAAACCTCGTCGAGGTGAGACCCATAGAAAGATGTGGTCGCCATCCTCGCACTCCAGATGTCTCTGTCTCATGTCGACATAAGAATTATGCCTACTATGTGCATTCTTCATCCGCTCCTTGATGATATGCACTTTCTCTGTGGTAGCCCGTACCATCTATGGTCCCATGAGTGCTGACTCCCCTAGGTTAGTCTATCACAAAGGTGATCTGCAAGGTCACCCATACAACGCCTCAAAAGGTGCCATCCCAATAGTGGAGTGATAGCTATTGTAGTATACAAACTCCACCAAAGTCAATTGATCCTTGCAGCTGTGATCGAAGTCAAGGATGCAAGCTCGTAGCATGTCCTTGAGGGCATGAATGGTCCACTCTATCTAGCCATCCATCTGAGGATGGAAGGCGGTGCTCAAATGAAGCTGTATCTCGAAATCCTCTAGAAACCCCTTCCATAGCCGGGAAGTAAAATATGTATCATGATCAGAGACAATCATCGAGGGTGCTCCATGTAAACGCCCAATCTCCTGCACAAAGATGCATCCCAAGATCTCTATTGAACCCTACCCTCTAATCGGTAGGAAGTGGGTCGACTTTGTGAGTTGGTTGACGATAACCTAGATAGAATCAGGACCCCTAGTTGTACGTGGAAGTTCTGACATGAAGTCCATGGATATCCCATCCCACATCCACTCTAGGACCTCTAAAGGCTGAACTAATCCTGTTGGTACCTGATGATTTGCCTTCACTTGCTGACAAATGAGGCACTGAGAGACAAAATCTGCTACTACTTTCTTCATTCCCGGCCACCAGTACTGTCGTCGGAGATCCTGGTACATCTTCTCTACTCCTGGATGTACCACTAGAGGGGATGTGTGGAACTCCCTCATCACTTCCTCTTGAAGTGACACTGGTACCATGGTACGTCCTCTGAAAAGGATGAAATGCTCTCCCCTTTATAAAATCCATCAAGTTCCTTTCCTATGGATATCTGAGCATTTTGAGTCTCGCAGTCAGTGTCCCACGCTTCACCTCCCTAACTTTATGAAGAAGTGGGGGAGTGACTGTAATAGACTGAAGAAAAGATGCTCCATCCTAATCCACAAAGGATATCTGAAAAGAGGCTAGCTACTTTTTCACCTCACCCAGTAGTTGTATACCAGATCTCTTGCTGAGTGCACCTACTACAACGTTACCCTTCCCAAGAGTACAAACTATCTTGAAGTCATAGTCTTAGAGGAACTCAAGACAACATCACTGTCCCAAGTTCAGGTCCTTCTGTGAGAAGATATACCTGAGACTCTTGTGATCTGATTAGACTGTAAATCATTCTCCCATCAAGTAATTTCACCACATCTTCAAGGCGAAGACCACTACTACTAACTCCGGGTCATGGGTAGCGTAGTTATTCTCATGCAGTCTCACCTGTTGAGAACCATATGTGATCACTGCTCACTCCTACATCAGGACACATCTGAGTCCGGTCCCTGATGCCTCTCAGTAAACTATGTACCCAAGTCCCTCCTCTAGAAGCCTCAAGATGGGGGAAGTAGTTAGCCTCTGCCTTAGCTCTTGAAAACCCTGCTGAAATCTCTTCAACCACATGAAGGGTTGCCCCTTCTTTGTCAACGCTGATAAAGGTGCGACAACTCTGGAGAAATCTGGAACAAACCTTGGGTAGTATCCATCCAAAACCATGAACCTTTGTACCTTCATCACACTGTTGGGTGAATCCCATGCAAGTACCGCCTCAATCTTCGCTAGATCCAATACAACTCTATCCGCTGAGATGACATGTCCCGGAATGTGCACATCTTGGATCCATAACTGGCACTTTGAGAGCTTACTATAAAGCTTGTCCTCTCGGAATGTGTCCAAAACTATTTGCAAATGATAGGCATGCTCCCCCTTAGTAGTCGAGTAGATCAGATTGTCATCGATGAAGACTACTACAAAGTGATCATGGTATGGCTGAAAGATCATGTTCATAAGTCCCATGAACACTACTGGAGCATTGGATATGCCGAACGGCATATCCAAGAACTAGTAATAGTCGTACCGACATCTGAAATCCATTTTCTACACATCCTTGTCTCACACACTGATCTGGTGATAGCCAGACCTGAGGTCTATCTTCGAGAACCACTGTGGTCCCTTCACATGATCAAAGAGGTCGTCAATCCTACGGAGTGAGTACTTGTTCTTCACAATCACCTGGTTCGGGTGCCTATAGTTGACACAAAGTCTCAAGCTCCCATCTGGCTTCTTGGTGAACAATATCGAGGATTCCCAAGGAGAAACACTGGGCTGGATGAATCCCTTCCCCAATAAGTCATGCAGCTTTAACTGCATCTCACGAAGATCCGTGGGAGCCTTCCGATACACCGGTGTAGATATCAATGTCGTCCTGGGGTACATGTCAACGTAAAATTCCACCTCTCAGTGAGGAAGTAGACCTAGAACATCATCAAGGAAGACATTCACATACTAGTCTGCCACTACAGGATATCTCAGATTCTCCACATCAACCACTCTGAGGGTAAGGCTAGCCAGCTGATGAGTGATCGGCTGCACTCTCCTTCGAGTAAGTCCATCCTATGTTGCAAAGGCTCCCTTATCACTATTGAAGCTAAACATAGTCCCGTCCATGCATACACACCACACTTTCTGCCTAATATAATCAATTTGAGCATGAACTGTAGATAACCAGTCCATACCCAAGATGACGTCGTAAGGCCTCGATGCCGCTACTAGGATATCCCAGGCAAAGCTCTTGCCTCCTAGAGTAATATTACACTAGCGGTACCAGTGAGTAATCGTCGAATCTACTCCCATATAAATATCTAGCCATAAAGATCGAGCTAGTGACTCCGTCGGAATCTCCAAGCTCCAAACAAGGGAAGTGGCAATAAAATAATGATTGGCATATGTATCTATAAGTACTGCAGCTATGTTGTAGTAGACACAAATCATACCTTGTATCATCTCTGGAGCACCATGGTCATAGGTCTCAGCTTCCTGGAGCTAAGCTCGCCCCTATCCACCTGCTCCCTATGGTCGGAGTGGACCACCTGGTGGTGGTGGCGGTAACATCTCGAATTGTCACCCACCGCCAGCCGCACGGCTAGCTCCACTGCCATGTCCACCTACTCCCTATGGACATCCTCTATTAAGCCTCTATCTCTGCATGGGTAGTCCTTTGACCATCTTCTAATAATCCATATGGAGGGTCGGACAGTTACAAACCATGTGACCCTGACTGCCGCATGTGAAACACTACCTGCTCCACGCATGACCGGTTCTGTCTCTGGTGCCCCACACAACTGATCCTGAATCATGCGGTCATCCACCTGTAGGTCTAGTCCTCTTGGACCTATGTGAAATCTTTCTCCTACAAGCTTCATAAGACTCTGAAACGTGACATTCGGTGGTGGTTCTCGCTGCTGGTGATTTCTTAGAAAGGAAACTCTCCACTAAGAGAGATCCCTCTAACACCCCTGCCTGCATCGGGATGGTGAGAGAAATCATTGAAGCCCTGATCTCCCACCTGAGTGACTGCTCAAAGGTTAGGGCCCTAAAGAATGGGTCATGCACCATATCAGTGGAGTAGCGTGAGGGGTCAGTGAACCTCGCGGAGTACTGAGAAACTGTCATGATTCCCTGCTGCAGATGAAGAAGCTCCTGTATGCGCACTGTGTGAAGAGTCGCTGGGACAAACTCTGCCCGAAACAGGCTCTCGAAGTCTGCACAGAGAAGCGTCACCTCGTCGGGAACCTGGAGCATCATGCTCCACCATCTTCTTGTTGCTTCCAATTGAAGACTGGTGGCATGGATCACCATGAGATCAACTTGTGTCCCTCCCAGTTGGAAGACTCTCACCACAGCCTCCATCCAATCCTCATCCACCTGTGGGTCTGTCTCGCCCCGGAACCTCGGTGGCCTCTGGTGATAGAACTCGTGCAATGTGCTCAAGCGGTGTGAACCCTCTGCTGCTGTGGCTGGTGGAATTGGTGGCCCAACGGCTAATGGTACCACCGGTACCTCTGCTAGAAGATGACCCTGTATCGAGGCCTCATCGTTCAGTGGCCTATCATCACGTACTCTACCTGAAATCCTTGATGGATGGCTACATAGAGGCATCCTGAAAAGAAATAGGTGTTCCACGGTCAATAAGATATACCTGGTGAGCTGACTCAAAGAGTTCATAAAGAAAAACTTTTTGATACACACACACAGTCAGTGCTTTCATGCACTGAGTCAGAAATTAAAAGTCAGGGTCCTGGTGTATGTTTACATCGACCGTCGCACCAACACTGGATTCCCTAAACTGATAACTACACTTGCTATACTTAACACTATGTCCATTAAAAGATCAAATTTTAATGTTCTATGGTAGAACCTAATACTCTGATACCAATTTGTCACGACCCATCCCTCGGGGCCCATGCCATGACTACCCCAAGACTGCCTTCCATAGGCTAGGGGCTGGCGACTAGCACTAGAAGGGGTATTCCCTAAAACCGAGAAGGGATTGCCTTTATATCCTATAAAAACACGCAACCAAGCACACAACAAGATACAAACGTGAGTAAACTAAATAGTAAAAAGAGTGAGTACAATAAATAAAAGGGTCCATAATACAATTCCAACTGGAAAGTACAAGAAAACTAAAAGGTACAAGTAAACTGGATCAGCTCCTGTGAACACCCACCAAGGATCCTACCTGAAGGGTAGGTACATCTCTCGAATGGCCCTCTCTGCAGTACACCTCGTCTAATTTCCACTTTCGAGCTACCTCCAGTCCTAGTACTCTCATCCTTAGTCAGCGCTGTCTATCATCTGCACTAAACACAACAAGGTGCGGGAATAGCCCATGCAGGGGTGAGTATAACGATACTTAGTAGGGACCCCGAAACACTCAGGGTATCACAAAATTCACAAAGGATAAACAACAAAACATGAAGTCAACTGACAACCCTACATAGGTATATGACCATACATATGCCTATGTTATCAAGTATACCCATCTCAATACATGGTCTAACTCAAAATCTCAAAGCTCAATTGTTCCACAATGGAAGGAAGGCCATGAAATTAAGTACCACACAGGTACACCACAAATATGAATACCACCAAGGTATTACCACAAAGGAAAGTACCACACAAGTACGCCACATAGAAGAATATCACCAAGGTATTACCACGAAGGAAATTACCTCACAGGTACAAACTCGGATTAAACCAGGTATAACTTAGGTATAGTAGTAGAGATGATTAGATGTAAATACTGAATCATCTTACTCTAATAAGAGGCAGACCCATGTAGGATCCTAAATCACATCATTCCCACATAAGATCATAGTACATCGTCTGACCCTCACGGGATCGTAGTACATCGTCAAACCCACACAGGATCCTTGTACATCATCAGACTTACATAGGATCCTAGTACGTAGTCAGACCCACACTGGATCCTAGTACATTATCAAACCCACACAGGATCCTAGTACATCTTTAGACCCACATAAGATTCTAGTACATCGTCAGACCCACACATGATCCCTTTCTCAAGTCACAGCCAGCTACATGGCACCCACACTAAGCCTGATCATCTCTGGGAGAGTCTGTTCCTCAAGATATTGGTTGTTACTCCTACTTCCATGAATTCCCATGAAGATATATCTCAAAGGACCTCCATGTAATAGGGATCTCAATGCAATAGACAGTGCATTACTTGGGCGCTCGGTCTGTATGTTATTTGCATTTTAGTCCCAAGGGCCCAGTAGGATTCGTGCTCGATCCCATCTCACCATACCCCCACCATATCCAAATCTCAAGTGAGTTATACCAAAAGTACCGTCTCACTCCAAGATTTTTTTCACCGCAGAAATTTCGTCAAACAGACGCCCGATGCCAAAGTCATGGCCAAAAGAAAGTATATGGTCGAAATTGGTCCAGTTCCGGTCTGACCTGGTCGGCTGACCCGACCCAACATGGCTTGGGCCGACCCAACCCTGTTCGTGTCAACCCAGCCCGTAAGTTCTGGCCCAGACCACGGAGTCTGGCCCAGCCCGCCAGGTTCAGCCCGACTTGCTGGGTCCGGCCAGGCACGCACTGTAACACCCGAGACTTTTATGTTATATAAATCATCAAAGGAATCTTTTTCTACACAACACTTGCTTGGCTTGCTATACACGCAATCGCGACCTTCCTCGATAGCTTGCGTCGTACGCAATACCGAGTTTCACTAAACAACAATATGCTATTAAAACTAGCCGTTATGAATAGTAATAACCACTTTTTGAAATTTTATAAATTTTATTTTTTAAAATGGACTTCATTTTTGGACTCAGAATATCGAAATTAGCCTAGGGTGAAATTTTGGTATTTTTTTGAAAACTTTCATTTTTTGATGAATAGTGAAACCACTAAGTGTAAGGTTAAAAACTGAATTTTGCATAAAACTTAATTTTACCGCTTCTGTGAATGGAATTTCGAAAATCCGACAAACACGGTTAATATCAAGGACTAAAATGTGGTTCAATGAGATGAAAATAATTTTTGGTGAATAGTAACTTTTTACTTTTTTTTACAACAGTTAAAAGTAAATAGGGTAATTAAGGGTAAAAATGATATTATTATTACCCTAACACATGTCCTAATTCTATTGGACAAGTGTAATTAGACCAAAAACAAACTTAGGAATAAAATATGACCATTACGCCCACCTGGGTTAGATTAGGACATTTATTATTAATTTATTTAAAGAAGGGTTAAAATAGTTAAAATCAATGTTTAATAAGTAAATAATTTTTAATATGGGGTTATACATAAGATAAATTCGACTATAAATATTCATTAGAAAGATAAAAATATTTCCTACATAATGGTATTTTATTTGTAATTTTTAGACATTAAATAATTTAATTTATTTATGACACAATGGTGATGCAGTAATTATCTTATTAATGAAATATTGACATAATTGATGTTATAAACACCCAAATAAATGTAATTTGAGACTTTTTATGAATTACACTAATTTTCTAGGTTACTATGATATATTAGTGTTGATTTAATCAACTTGGTTCGAACATATAATTCTGTTATGACTTTCACAAAAATCATATATCAAATAGTGTCAAAATTGACACAAAATAGTTTTTAAATCAAATATTATATTATTAATTGTTATTTTATTCCTAAAAATCTAAGGTTCGGCCAAATGACTTATATAAGGATATATATATTAATAATAAACAATTTGGTGTTCGTTTGGCATGTTGTAGTAAGTGTATTAACCATATAGTGAAAGAAAACAAAAGACATGGTAAAACTTAAATTATTTAACTTAGAGTTAAATCTAATTGATAAGGTTAAAATAATACCCTAAACATGTCTAAATCCTATTGGTTGATAGGATTTAGACCCATCCCCACTTTAGCTTCGAAATAAGACCCTTTGGAACCATTATAAACCGATTTTGACTTTAATATAAAATAATATTTTGAGATATTCCTAAGGTGCCCCTCTCCTCCCTTATAAAAGGGCACCTCCTCCCCCTCCTCCTCACACCAATTTGAGCACTCAAGCTCGGCCAACCCCTGCCATTTTCTCCTATCCACTTCCCTATAATAATCCTAGAGGTCCTGGTCTTCTTCAAAGACCAATCTTAGTTCCCTAAGTGGAGGATTCAAAGAGGCGTTCCAAAGAAGAGGTAATATCCATTGCCGATCTTTTCAATTTCTTTCTTCTTCAACTTATTCTTATTTAGTTGTTTCATGATAAAGTAATAACATCAGTATTACTTACATACTTATATGTTATTATAAATATGAAACAACCCTAATTCACCTTCTATCCATCCTACGGAAAAATGAAATCACCGCGCGTGCGTACGTACGGAATACCGTCTCCACGCCGTGGTGTAATCTATTTTTCCACCATCAATTTACAAGGATGGGTATAATGGTGTAATGAGTAACTATTTATGATTATTATAAAGTAATATTGATACTGAAATAATATATATATACTCCAATACAGTTCCACGATCATAGGAATGATATCATCACTCGTGCGTACGTACGGAATACCGTCTCCACGATGTGATGCGACTCGTTCTACATGATCATCATTACATAGTAATTATATAAATGAATTTAATGAATAAATATGATATATGTTACACTAATACCATTCTGGATATAAGGTATCTATAACCTTAAAAGAAGAATAAGAATGTATTCGGCAAAACATGCATAAGAACAAAAGGAAATAAAGACCCGAGTAACAAGTAACAATGAAATATTACTATCAAGAAGCTAAGAATATGACCATATATGATATCATATCAATATGTATGATTCTGGAATAAGTCAATAACATTATTTAAACCATTATACAGGAGCTTCGGACACGTACAAAGCAAATCGGACCTAAGGTAAGGGAAATATCACAATCTCATTTTTATCCGAGATTGTTTATTCGTAAGTATTTACTGGGGTGTATTTTATCATCCACATCCATGTTTCATAAATATGTAATATTATTTCCATCCACCTACAATTGTTTAAACCCATTTTTACCCTTCGGTGAGTTTTTAGTAAAAGAAATGAATGGAATCTTTTGTCATTTTTCGTACGAGGTACTTTTTGACTTTTCCGACAAAAGTACGAAGAATGTTTTTTTTTTACTTATACGGAAAGAATGGATTTTTAAAACATTATTTCCAAGAAGCTTCCTTTAAAAGTTTTCAAGTTTATTTTTAGTCAACTTCTTTTATTTTAAAGTTGTATGACATGTTATGAAAGGAAAAATGTTTTTTGAAGAAGAAAGGATATTTTCCTCAAGAATGGAGTTCAAGTGTTTTATCAAAATTATTTTCCATCTAAGATAATAAAGGGTTATGTTTTTATCCCTATTATTACATTGATTTGATCATTTTGTGATGGAATTATTTTTATGAATTCCTTTATCTTATATGAATTGATTTATGATGTCATGATGTTTCAAGAATCCCATTTCTGTTACATGTGTTATGCGATGATGTATGATTTATGATTATGTGGCACACATAAGAAAGGATTCATTATAAGATGGGTGGGACCTATATCTCCCTCCAATGCATTGGGTAAAGATTTTATATCTCATGAGATAGACATGGCTGGAACGGAAGGTTATTTCGGTTCAGTGATACAGGACTGAAACGAGGAGTGAACTCGGTTCAGAAAGGGACTTTGTCTGCTAAGATAGTCTTGGAAATGAGTCATGACTAACAAGAAATGATTTTCCATGATTATGTGTGCATGCCACGAAGTTTAAAGTTTTATGTTATGATTATGGGGATCTCATTTTCACTTCTATGATTTATTCCATGTTAAGATATTATGATCTCTTTTGCAGGTTTTGATTTTCAAAAAGATATGATATGATTTTTATTTCCTTTATTTGCCCTTGCTGAGCATTTGAGCTCACCCTTTTATGTTTTCTTTTCCCCAGGTCAGGAAGATGGATATTAAGTAGAATATGCTAAAAGGGACCCTAGATATGATGAAATAAATGGGAGACACTGTAGAAGATTTATGAACCAATTGTTTATGTTTCCCAGTTTCTAAAGACACTATACCTATACGGTCCTTTGTGGTTTTGTCATATGTTGTAATAAGTGTGCTTCAATTTTGAAGTATTAATAATGTATGTAAATTATGGGTCGTTATAGTTGGTATCAGAGGAAAGGTATAGTCAACCTTTGGAAACTAGGATGTGAAAGCCTTAGTAAGAACCCTAAGGATAAGTCTAAGCATAGAACACAATCTTAGTGTTTTAGAAATGGCCTTGAATAACCTAGGATAAGACCTTAAGCATGAAATTTTTTTCTTGAATTATGTGGTTTTCCTATTATAATTAGTGTTGCTCACACTATTCTTCTTGGTTTTAGTCAATGGCTGGAACCCGAAGGAACCGTGTTAATGCGGAATGTGATGGGCAATGCAATGATTGTCCCCCTGAGCAACCAAACGATATGGGAGCTGGAATGCAAAATCTTGTAGCCATGATCACACAAATTTCTCAAGCTATGAATCATGCAGGACTTCCAAACGAGCAAAGGAAGGAGCAACATTCTGTTGAATCCTTCATGAGGCAGCGTCCACCTTCTTTCAGCGGGTCTACTGATCCATTAGTTGCTGAACAATGGATTAGTACTACTGAAAAGATATTTTCAGTTCTTCAATGTTCTGAACATGATAAAGTCATCCTAGCAGTGTATCGTTTGGAAGGAGATGCTGATCAATGGTGGAATCTTATTAAGAATATGAGGCAAAGGGATGAAATTGAGTCTATGGAATGGGACGAGTTCAAGAACTTATTTTTCAATAAGTACTTCCCTCGTATTCTCCGAACAAAGATGGAGAAAGATTTCCTTGAACTGAAGCAAAGGGATGATGAATCTGTTGGTACCTATGAAGCAAATTTTACAAGACTTGCAAGGTACGCTTCTGGTATTATTATCCAACCTGAGAGTAAGATCGATCGATTCTTTAGTGGCTTAAAACCAAGTCTTCGAAGGGCGTTATCCATAAGGGACTTCAATAGCTACGAGGAAATCGTTCGATGTGCTCTCAAATTCGAGATGGAGATTGGAGTAACCCATCAGTCACATGGGTTTGATAAGAAGAGGAAGATGGAATTCAAAGAAAAATCTAAAGAGCACACGGAAAAGAAGATGAGCTTTTCCTTATGCTCAAAGTGTGGAAAGAAACATGGAGGGAGTTGTCTTAAAGGGACAAGTAAATGTTTTAAATGTGGAAAGGAAGGTCATCGGGCATTTGAATGCCGTGATAATGGGAAGAAGATGTCTAATGACGCAAAAAAAGTAAGGGATACACAGAATGAACCTACTACACTTCAATGTTTCAAGTACAAGGAGATGGGGCATTATGCCAATCAATGCCCAAATCCAAGGGTTGATGATGATGGTCGACGTCAACAAAATCTTAAGGCTAAAGACAAAGGAAAGTCACATGCAATTTCTATCAGCGATGTGGAGTATGATAACGAAGTGGTGAAAGGTACACTTACCATCCACTCTAAAGTAGAAAATGTTTTATTTGATTCTGGATCCACCCACTCTTTTATTTCTAAAGAATTTTCTAAGGGTATCACCGTATTACCTCAACAATTAGATGTTGATTTATCTGTGACAACACCTGATGGCACAACAGTCGCATCAAAAGTTTATAATTCTTCTCCGATCGAAGTTTGTGGGAAAGTGCTTCCTGCAAATCTTGTGATCCTTCCTTTAGTGGAATTTGATGTGATTCTTGGCATGGATTGGCTTTCTCTACATGGAGCTCATATCAATTGCCAAATAAGGGAAGTCACATTTCATATTCTAGATCAATCTACGATCGTATATCAATGCAAGGATGAACATAATCTTCCAGTGGAAATTTCTTCCATCTTATGGGTATTGATTCCACTAAATGATGGTTATTTATCTCAAATGGTTGGTGAGAAACTCACGATTAAGAATATGCCCATTGTACAGGAGTTTGATGATGTCTTTCCGGAGGAATTACCGGGTCTTCCACCAAATCGTGAAGTTGAGTTTTCAATAGAACTCGTACCGGGTGCTTTGCCTATTTCAAAGACACCTTATAGAATGGCCCCAATTGAGTTGCAGGAATTGAAGAAGCAACTCCAAGAGAATCTTGATAAGGGATTCATACGCCCTAGTGAATCACCTTGGGGAGCACCTGTTCTATTTGTTAAGAAGAAAGATGGATCAATGAGACTCTGCATTGATTATCGAGAACTTAACAAGATCACTATCAAGAACAAATATCCTCTCCCACGCATTGATGACTTATTTGACCAACTACGCGGAGCTCAATACTTTTCCAAGATTGATCTTCGTTTAGGGTATCATCAATTAAGGGTCAAAAGGGAGGATATACCAAAGACGGCTTTCCGTACAAGGTATGGACACTATGAATTTATAGTGATGCCATTTGGTCTTACTAATGCCCCTGCTATCTTCATGGATCTAATGAATAGAGTCTTTAGAGACTATCTTGATCAATTTGTGGTAGTCTTTATAGACGATATTCTTGTCTATTCAAAGAGCAAGGAAGAGCATGAAGATCACTTGAGAATTATATTGAAGACCCTGAGAAAGGAGAAGTTTTATGCCAAATTTACCAAGTGTGAATTTTGGCTTCAAAAAGTTGCATTTTTGGGTCACATAATCTCAAAAGAGGGGATATCTGTGGATCCAGCAAAAACAGAGGTTATCGAAAGATGGTCGAGACCAACAACAGTAACTGAGATCTGAAGTTTTCTTGGTTTGGCTGGATATTATCGACGTTTTGTAAAAGATTTTTCACGATTATCTAATCCACTCACCAAGTTGACTCGGAAAGGAGTTAAGTTTGTCTGGACAGAGGAATGTGAAGAGAATTTCAAGGAGTTGAAAAGAAGGTTATCCAGTGCACCTGTGCTCACACTGCCTTATAGTGGAGAAAGGTTTGTGATCTACAGTGATGCATCCAAGAAGGGATTCGGGTGTGTTCTTATGCAAAATGATATGGTGATAGCTTATGCCTCACGACAGTTGAAAATCCATGAGCAAAATTACCCAACACATGATTTGGAGTTGGCTGCGGTAATCTTTGCATTAAAGATTTGGAGGCATTACCTTTATGGTGAAAGGTGTGATATTTATACTGACCATAAAAGTTTAAAGTATATTTTCACACAAAAGGAGCTGAATATGCGTCAAAGAAGATGGTTGGAGCTGATTAAGGATTATGACTGCTCAATCCATTACCACCCTGGGAAAGCAAACAAGGTGGCAGATGCATTAAGTCGACAAGACCATGATAGTTTATCCATGATGAGGATCACAAAGGATCCAATATTTATGGATTTACAAAGGATGGATCTTGGAATTATAATGGAAGGGGAAAAATCTTATCTTTCTCAAATGAATGTTCAACCATCTATACATGCGAAGATTAAGGAGGCACAGAAAGAAGGTGTCGAGTTACAAAAGAAGGTGAGAAATGTTCCTGAATTCAACCTTGATTGTGATGGGATAATAAAGTTCAGGAATCGGGTTTGTGTTCCTTCCATCCCCGAATTAAAGAAGGAGATGCTAGATGAGGCTCATAGTTCTTCATTCTCTATTCATCCTGGAAGCACGAAGATGTATAGGGACCTGAAAGAGTACTTCTGGTGGGATGGCATGAAAAGAGATGTTGCTGAATATGTCTCTCGATGCTTGGTTTGTCAACAAGTTAAAGCTGAGAGACAAAAGTCTAAGGGGATGTTACAACCATTACCCATACCCGAATGGAAATGGGAAAACATCACTATGGACTTTGTCACAGGACTTCCTAAAACATCCAAAGGCAATAATGCTATCTGGGTCATAGTTGATCGTCTTACAAAGTCTGCACACTTCATTCTTATTAGAGAGGATTTCTCTCTAGATCAGCTTGCCAGGATATATGTAAAGGAAGTGGTAAGATTGCATGGAGTACCACTTTCTATTATATCTGATCGGGATCCGAGATTTACCTCGAAGTTCTGGCGAAGTCTTCAGCATACTCTGGATACAGAGTTGAGTTTCAGCACTGCTTATCATCCCCAGACAGACGGTCAGTCTGAGAGAACAATTCAAACCCTAGAAGATATGTTGAGAGATTTCTCTATGGATTTCAAAGGAGGTTGGGATCAACACCTACCTTTGGTGGAATTTTCTTATAATAATAGCTTTCACTCCAGTATTCAGATGGCTCCTTATGAAGCTCTCTATGGAAAGAAATGTAGGACTCCAACTTGCTGGGATGAAGTTGGGGAAAGAAATATATTAGGACCTGATCTCATTGATGAAATGGCAGAAAAGGTCAGATCTATTCAACAACACATAAGCGCAGCTCAGAGTCGACAGAAAAGTTATGCCGACAACTGAAGAAAAGACCTAGAGTTTGAAGTGGGTGATAAAGTGTTCTTACGAATATCTCCCTGGAAGAGGGTTATGAGATTTGGAAAGAAGGGGAATTTGAGCCCTAGATATATCGGTCCTTTCGAAATACTGGATCGTGTTGGGAAGGTAGCTTACCGATTGGCGCTTCCACTGAATCTCTCTTAAGTTCACGATTTGTTCCATGTATCTCTCCTGAGAAAGTACATACCAGATCCTTCACATGTACTCAGCTCAGAAGTTGTACCGCTGGAGCAAGATCTTTCTTATGAAGAACAGCCGATAGAGACTCTGGATCGTAGCGAAAAACTCCTACGAAACAAGACCACTCGTTTGGTGAAAGTTTTATGGAGGAACCACCAACTTGAAGAAGCTACATGGGAGCTTGAGGATATGATGAGGGAGAAGTATCCTCATCTGTTTGTTACAAAGTGACGAATTTCGAGGGCGAAATTCTTTTTAAGGGGGGTAGAATGTAACACCCAATACTTTTATGTTATATAAATCATCAAAGGAATCTTTTTCTACACAACACTTGCTTGGCTTGCTTTATACGCAATCGCTACCTTCCTCGATAGCTTGCGTCGTACGCAATACCGAGTTTCACTAAACAACAATATGCTATTAAAACTAGCTGTTATGAATAGTAATAACCACTTTTTGAAATTTTATAAATTTTATTTTTTAAAATGGACTTCATTTTTGGACTCAGAATATCGAAATTAGCCTAGGGTGAAATTTTGGTATTTTTCTGAAAACTTTCATTTTTTGATGAATAGTGAAACCACTAAGTGGTAGGTTAAAAACTGAATTTTGCATAAAACTTAATTTTACCGCTTCTGTGAATGGAATTTCGAAAATCCGATAGACACGGTTAATATCAAGGACTAAAATGTGGTTCAATGAGATGAAAATAATTTTTGGTGAATAGTAACTTTTTACTTTTTTTTACCACGGTTAAAAGTAAATAGGGTAATTAAGGGTAAAAATGATATTATTATTACCCTAACACATGTCCTAATTCTATTGGACAAGTGTAATTCGACCAAAAACAAACTTAGGAATAAAATATGACCATTTAGGCCCACTTGGGTTAGATTAGGACATTTATTATTAATTTATTTAAAGAAGGGTTAAAATAGTTAAAATCAATGTTTAATAAGTAAATCATTTTTAATATGGGGTTATACATAAGATAAATTCTACTATAAATATTAATTAGAAAGATAAAAAGATTTCATACATAATGGTATTTTATTTGTAATTTTTAGACATTAAATAATTTAATTTATTTATGACACAATGGTGATGCAGTAATTATCTTATTAATGAAATATTGAAATAATTGATGTTATAAACACCAAAATAAATGTAATTTGAGACTTTTTATGAATTCCACTAATTTTCTAGGTTACTATGATATATTAGTGTTGATTTAATCAACTTTTTTCGAACATATAATTCTTTTATGACTTTCACAAAAATCATATATCAAATAGTGTCAAAATTGACACAAAATAGTTTTTAAATCAAATATTATATTATTAATTGTTATTTTATTCCAAAAAATCTAAGGTTCGGCCAAATGACTTAGATAAGGATATATATATTAATAATAAACAATTTGGGGTTCTTTTGGCATGTTATAGTAAGTGTATTAACCATATAGTGAAAGAAAACAAAAGACATGGTAAAAGTTAAATTATTTAACTTAGAGTTAAATCTAATTGATAAGGTTAAAATAATACCCTAAACTTGTCTAAATCCTATTGGTTGATAGTATTTAGACCCATCCCCACTTTAGCTTCGAAATAAGACCCTTTGGAACCATTATAAACCGATTTTGACTTTAATATAAAATAATATTTTGAGATATTCCTAAGGTGCCCCTCTCCTCCCTTATAAAAGGGCACCTCCTCCCCCTCCTCCTCACACCAATTTGAGCACTCAAGCTCGGCCAACCCCTGCCATTTTCTCCTCTCCACTTACCTATAATAATCCTAGAGGTCCTGGTCTTCTTCAAAGACCAATCTTAGTTCCCTAAGTGGAGGATTCAAAGAGGCGTTCCAAAGAAGAGGTAATATCCATTACCGATCTTTTCAATTTCTTTCTTCTTCAACTTCTTCTTCTTTAGTTGTTTCATGATAAAGTAATAACATCAGTATTACTTACATACTGATATGTTATTATAAATACGAAACAACCCTAATTCACCTTCTATCCATCCTACGTAAAAATGAAATCACCGCGCGTGCGTACGTACGGAATACCGTCTCCACGCCGTGGTGTAATCTATTTTTCCACCATCACTTTACAAGGATGGGTATAATGGTGTAATGAGTAACTATTTATGATTATTATAAAGTAATATTGATACTGAAATAATATATATATACTACAATACAGTTTCACGATCATAGGAACGATATCATCACTCGTGCGTACGTACGGAATACCATCTCCACGATGTGATGCGACTCGTTCTACATGATCATCATTACATAGTAATTATATAAATGAATTGAATGAATAAATATGATATATGTTACACTAATACCATTCTGGATATAAGGTATCTATAACCTTAAAAGAAGAATAAGAATGTATTCGGCAAAACATGCATAAGAACAAAAGGCAATAAAGACCCGAGTAACAAGTAACAATGAAATATAACTATCAAGAAGCTAAGAATATGACCATATATGATATCATATCAATATGTATGATTCTGGAATAAGTCAATAACATTATTTAAACCATTATACAGGAGATTCGGACACGTACAAAGCAAATCGGACCTAAGGTAAGGGAAATATCACAATCTCATTTTTATCCGAGATTGTTTATTCGTAAGTATTTACTGGGGTGTATTTTATCATCCACATCCATGTTTCATAAATATGTAATATTATTTCCATCCACCTACAATTTTTTAAACCCATTTTTACCCTTCGATGAGTTTTTAGTAAAAGAAATGAAAGGAATCTTTTGTCGTTTTTCGTACGAGGTACTTTTTGACTTTTCCGACAAAAGTACGAAGAATGTTTTTTTTAACTTATACGGCAAGAATGGATTTTTAAAACATTATTTCCAAGAAGCTTCCTTTACAAGTTTTCAAGTTTATTTTTAATCAACTTCTTTTATTTTAAAGTTGTATGACATGTTATGAAAGGAAAAATGTTTTTTGAAGAAGAAA
Organism: Viscum album; assembly: GCA_963277665.1. Taxonomy (NCBI): domain Eukaryota; kingdom Viridiplantae; phylum Streptophyta; class Magnoliopsida; order Santalales; family Viscaceae; genus Viscum; species Viscum album. Next base: position 407,254,902 of record OY728134.1, on the reverse strand, counting down.
GGATATTTTCCTCAAGAATGGAGTTCAAGTGTTTTATCAAAATTATTTTCCATCTAAGATAATAAAGAGTTCTATTTTTATCCCTATTATTACATTGATTTGATCATGTTGTGATGGAATTATTTTTATGAATTCCTTTATCTTATATGAATTGATTTATGATGTCATGATGTTTCAAGAATCCCATTTCTGTTACATGTGTTATGTGATGATGTATGATTTATGATTATGTGGCACACATAAGAAAGGATTCATTATAAGATGGGTGGGACCTATATCTCCCTCCAATGCATTGGGTAAAGATTTTATATCTCATGAGATAGACATGGCTGGAACGGAAGGTTATTTCGGTTCAGTGATACAGGACTGAAACGAGGAGTGAACTCGGTTCAGAAAGGGACTTTGTCCACTAAGATAGTCTTGGCAATGAGTCATGACTAACAAGAAATGATTTTCCATGATTATGTGTGCATGCCACAAAGTTTCAAGTTTTATGTTATGATTATGGGGATCTCATTTTCACTTCTATGATTTATTCCATGTTAAGATATTATGATCTCTTTTGCAGGTTTTGATTTTCAAAAAGATATGATATGATTTTTATTTCCTTTATTTGCCCTTGCTGAGCATTTGAGCTCACCCTTTTATGTTTTCTTTTCCCCAGGTCAGGAAGATGGATATTAAGTAGAATATGCTAAAAGGGACCCTAGATATGATGAAATAAATGGGAGACACTGTAGAAGATTTATGAACCAGTTGTTTATGTTTCCCAGTTTCTAAAGACACTATACCTATACGGTCCTTTGTGGTTTTGTCATATGTTGTAATAAGTGTGCTTCAATTTTTAAGTATTAACAATGTATGTAGAGTATGGGTCGTTATACGCACGGGGTGGCCCGACCCATGTTGGGTGATACGGCTAGCCGCAAGCGGGGGGGGGGGTGTCACAGGTCCTGCTCAGTCCAGCTCAGTCGGTCAGAATGGCTAGCCTCTTCTCCTCCCAATGACGTGTCATGCTCCGCAGCTCCGCAACCAGCCAAATTATGACCGCCTTCCCTTCGTCGTCGCAGCACATGTCATGACCCTTACTCACCAGGTGGCGTGGACGCGCGCCGCCGCCCCGTTGTGAGGTCGTCCTCCGCTGGTCGCCACCCTTGCTTTGTTGCAGCCGATGGGCCGCGACCCTCTTCTGGTGGCACAGTTGCGCCGCTGCTATTGTCCCGACTGGCCGTGGTGCCGACCACCGTTCCCGATCCCCACCAGTGCCGATAGCCGGCTCTGGTTTCTGTCTTCCTCCGTTGCAACTATTTCATCAAAAACCACAAGGGATTGCGGAGAGGTCATCCATGTTCTTTTTTCATGCACCCTCCGCATTAGAGCAGTTGCAAGTGGTTCACAACATTTGAATCATGAAGAAAATCACGAATAGGTAAGGGAGGTATTTAAAACATCAAACCCTAAATCGAAGGTTTGTTGTTGTGTTGTGAGATGAAAATGGTGAAGGTGAAGAAGTTGACAATGTTCGTTGCTTACTCAATCACACATCTGATGTCGGATCATGTTTCATCATCTTTCTTGATTCTAAAGAACATTCTTTGATGGCATTCTACCTTAGGAGGAAAAGTTCTTCGTGGGAGAGGTTGAATCATTCAACAGCTTTCTACCAATTCTCCTCACTTCACCAAACAATCCTCAAAATAAAAGAGGTGCAAATATAAATTATATTAACTAGATTAATTTATGTTCTTATAATTAAATGTTGTCACATTTAATTAATTTAAGTTATCTCTAACATATAAATGGGGTGTTGAAAGGCGTTTCACCCATTAAAGAGGGTTCGGGTGGTCCCCGCCTTTAATTTCAAAATGGGGGTTTTAGTTCAGGTGGTCCCCACCTCTTTAACATTCATGTGATAAGTTTTATTTGAAATAAAATAAAACTTTATTTTATTTTATTGTTCATTTCCATGAATATCTCAAAATCTATCTTTCACCCTCGACCTAATACGGTCGAGGTGAAGGTCTCCTTAAGCAAATACTAGCGCTGCAAGTTCAATAGTGCCCTCAGATCTCAATTTTGAGCACTAGTTTAAAATATACAAAAACCATCTCATACATTTACTGAATGTACCTAAAAAAGTTCATAAATTCATTCTAGGCACACCGGGCCTCGGAATCACACGCCGTAAATTTTCACGGACTCGTAAAATTCTCATATAATTAAAAACAATTACATGGAATTTCTTGGTCTTTACCATATGATTATGAGGATAATGGAAATGGGGTAAATTGAATAAAAAATAATTTTTTTCTAAAATTGATTTAAATAAAATCTACTAGATTATAAAAATATCATAGTTAATCCAAAAATGCAGATTGATAAAAGTTGGGATTCTTGAAATGATGTCTCAAATATTGATTTTGTCTTAGTTAAAATAATTAAGAAAATACATTAAATTTTGAAATGAATTTACGTCATTATAACCTTATATAAACACTAATTAAGGATAACTATCAAAGTAATGGTTTAAATTATAGTGAAAAAAAGATTGAATTTAATATAATGATATAAAAAAACAAAACACTTAGAAGAATAAATTTAGTAGGTTCAGTCTCGAGTCAAGACATAATCCTCTAAATATGGAAATCAAATACTTTGATGTGCATTTATAAAATAATATTTAATCCTCAACCTAGATCAAGTATAAAATAGAAAACCAGCTATCCAGGTCACACATGACCTCTTTCAAAAAACCCATGGGAATAAAACAATGATAGGATTCTCTGGGATCACTTTGACAACATTGGGGTAAACAAGTGTAAAGGGAGTTTTATAAGATATTTGGAATCTTCCAATTATAGAAAATCATTCGATGTATGTGATAAATATATTTATTAAACAAAAATTTCTTGTCATGTAAAATATAATAAATAGAATTGAAAACAAAGGGGCCTAAAGAAGTTATTTTTCCATAGTCTCGTAAGCTATATAACTTGTGACTTTTTGAGTGTTGATTGAAATGAAGATCGACTCCTGATTACATGATTTATTATAGAAAAGAGTGTTGTAAAATATTCTTATTGAGTCTATAGGAAGGAATATAGATTTGTAATGTGCTTCTATTTATCTACAGTTTAACACTAGTAAATATTATTTATATATGGTACACTTCACAATAACCGTCTTTTTATTTTTCAATGTTCAGTTATAGAACTCTTCACATGTTTATTTATATCTATATCTCAATATCATCACACTCTGAAAATTATCAAATGATATTAGGCTATTTATTGTCAGAGCATTATGTAGGAATAATCATTTGGATAATTTTATCCTAATACTGAACAAATAAAACACACATTATTGTATTCCTACAATAGTTTGATAATAATCATTAAATTAACTCTCACAACTAAATTTAATAATTTGTTCCTTTGAAGTATTTAATTTAAAATAAATAGAAATATTTTTGACTATTTAAAATTGTGAGATAGATTATGGCATTGAATTGAGTTGGTAGTGAGTCAGACCAACAGTGAGTCATCGAATTTATAGTTCATTCCAAAACATTTGAAAATTTCTATTCTGATAGAAGGACATCAGCAATAGTGAAACTTTTCTGGTGTTAGGTCTATTAAACACTTATCCAATTTTTCATTCTCGGGGAGACTTGTATGTGATGTTAGGTGTTTTAAAAACCTAGACAAATATCATTGTTCAACAATGAGTAATATCTAATGGTGAGTCATTCCCATTATTCAGAAAAAATTTGTTTTGATAGTGACTTATATATGGTAGTGTGTCTTTCCATTATATAGACATATTATTATCTGGATGGTGATTTATACCTAAAGGTGAGTCTGGCTACTAGTGATTCAGACTCCGTGGTTAGTCATTCCAAACGGTGAGTTTTTTCAAAAATTATTCTGACTTCCCACCAATCATCCTTCTAGGATATAATGCTAACATAAAATAAAAGAAACATTAATAACAAAATAAACATGATATTTTGATCATGAAAATTGGAGTTCCAACAACCTCTCCCTTTTTGATGATCAACAATCATGTAATTTTATAAACCATGTATAGAATAAACTAAGGTGTTAAAATAGATCATCTTAGCAATTTAAAAACAAATAGTGGGACTTTGATCATAATAGTATCAGTGATATTTAACTATGAAGTAGATGATACTAAAGGAATAAATTGAAATACATATTCTTTCAGTGATTATTAAATAGGAAACTATATCAGAGGTAATTAAAAATATTTTATCAATGAAAATAATTAGACATATAAATGAAATAGATTAATTATCTCCCTTTTGGTATTATAAGAAAGGTAAAATAAGAGGGAAAATGAACAGAAATATAATATGAGAAATAAGAGTAGTTCCATTGAAAAGGGTAATGGAAGTAGATCTACAAAATGAGAAAACAAATTGATAAAAAATTCCAATCAAAGAAATAATTTCGAATACCAGGGGTCTCCAGGCTTGGGAGAATGTGGAGCATTTCATTTCCCTTTATCAAAATCACAGGCTTCATCATTTGAGGATGAGGTAAAAACATGACAGACTATTGGACTAGAAGGAAATTATGGAGCTTCTTTGATGATGATAAGTTTGAGATGTTTTATTGAATATTTGGAGTGGGGCTAAAAGAATGGAAACAAGTTGGTAAGGGATCACTTATGTATCTGGTCACACATGCACAAAAGAATTTTGGATTAGAAGATGGAGGTTTGGGATTAGTATTGAAATGAATGGCATCATGAGCCATTAAAATAGTTTAGAAACTTATAGAAATTGTTTCATAATATTTATTAAATCTAAAATGATATTTCCACCTCTCTCCATATCACTAAATAAATCCTTATTCTCTTCCATAAATAACATAAGCACCTGAGTCATCACCTTCAACTGATTCATTTTTTCTATGAAGTCCTGAGAAACTGGGGGTATCCTTAGGCTCTCATAAATATACATGAAGTGATTATTCATCTCTTGATTTGTATATATCCATGAAAGATAACACTTTAAATATTTTTTATGCTTTCTCTATCAGCTTTAATATATTTCATATATTCTATGACTATAATAAGGTGATTATCACTATTATGACTATCAAAGCAAGTCTACATCCCTTTTAACAAAAATCTCAAAGACTCCAGCTCACTAGAAAGTCTTTTATTTTCAATATCTACTTCCTGATTATAGAGGATCATTTTTGGTTGAGTATGATGTGTCATCGACACATATGTATACCATTCATCATTTTCACTCAACCTAGTAACATTACAAGTATGATTCTTTAGAATAAAACAAAAAATAGAGATATTTAGTTCCTTAACAGATTTGAAGTCATCTATTGGGACAAAAAACTGGCATTGAAGTAGAAGTATGAGTAGAAAAGTATGTAGAGACAATTATATGTGCAAGAATATCATATACAAACCTCTAAAAATACCATAAAAATAAATATGATCAAGAAAATATCCCTTAGGACCCATCTCACCTAGAATAACAATTCTATCGTCATCTAAATCTGATAAGTATAGAGAAAGTCTAACATACCCGATGTATTTAACCGACTCCTCACGAATTGGGTCATTCAAACTAACTAAAGACAACCCACAAGTCTTGACAACTATATGTACAATGGTTGATGTAACATAGAAATTCTCAAAAATTCTCTCCACAATGACTATATACTCAGTGAAAACATGCTCAACATCAATTACCTCATCAACTGACTGTTCAACAATATTTTTCACATCATTCGTCTATACATTAGTTGTAGGCACACTATGAACAACATCAACTATAGGATCAACCAAGTGACTATCAATTCATGAATATTTCTCCCCTTCAACTAATGATTCCTTCCCATATATATCTCTTCTATAAATATCTTCAACTAGGATCATCCTATCATTAGATCTAGAAATAATTCATAATCCAAGGGAAGTGATTTGTTTATGTGGAATCGCAACTTCTTCATCATCTACGTGGCTAGTAGGACCATCATGGTCTGATCCTCTATCATTTTTATCTTTTTCTCCTTTCCCAATTACATTTTCTTTTTTGTTAACATCTTTATCATATTCTCCATTATCCTCATCATCATCATCATCATCATCATAATTACTTTTCTGTTATTCTAATTTTTTATTCTCTCCATTTTCTCCTTCTTCTTATTCTCCATTCTCGCTATTTACCTCATAAGTCATAAGGGATATATTGAACTGATATTCACCTAAAACACATGATTCATCTTCCATTCCACTATATTTTAATTGAGATTCTATAATAAATAGTAACCTAGGTTGTCTTGAATCACTACATGTAATGGTGGGAGAAATTTTAGTCAGGGATGGATCACTCCTTTATCAATTGAGAATTCATGAACCTCATTACTAATGGTTGTAGCCACTTCATCCTCATTTGATTATTCAACTACTAAATCTATTTCCAAACAAGGATCTATATGTTTCTTATATCTAGATGGATGATCCACTCAATTATAGTATTTATAAATGAATTCTTTATCATCAACCCACTTCTTCTTCTAGGTGTTCTAATTGATGTTCATCCTCTTGAAAATTAATCTTTTAATGCAAAAAACTTCTATAATTTAAAACAGTTTCTTCTATTACATCAATAAAATGCATGGATTTTAGCATAACCGACATAAGCATGGGGTAAATGATAAATTTTGATATTGAGGAAGGATTGAACATCCCCATAATGGGTATCACTGGGTATCTACAATGATTAATATTTTATACTATTTCAATAAACACAACAGATAAACACCTTGATACCTCATGGTGGATAAATAACCTTTCCTTGGTCATAGTAAGTGTTGCATAAACATGAAGAGCAACTGGTACTCACCATCATGTTCAAGAGAAATTTGACTTTTTACTATCATATCTCCAGTTAATTCTACATAGGAATCCTCAAGAAAATATTATCACTATCATCTAGAATAGTTCCTTGATAATTTTTAGAAACAACTTAATGAGTAACACTTAAAAATCTATCCCATTGTACTGATGAGAAGGAAACTTTTTGTCTATTTTCTTTTCTTTATTCCCAATCTTAATTTTCTTCAAATCAGAACTTGATATACTGATAAATAAGGTGGAATAACCTATAATAGAAGGCTCTTTGGACAGAATAGAATCATCCCACCAATCCTTGGTCTTGCATAAATAATAGTACCATCAACTTATATGATAACATCCCGTAAGAATGATTTATTTTTCTAACAACACAACTCTATTCCCATGATCACGATTTGCTGGATCTATAGAATCTGAATGTATCGAATCTCATTTTGGTTTCATTTAAAGACACGAATCATATATATAGGATTTATTCACAATTTTTACACAAACTATGGTGATCAACAAAGAAGGATCTGATGAATTGTTAAAAAGGCCAATGGTCGGGAGAGAAAAGGTTATAGAGGGGGATAAGCGAAAGGAATGAGGGAATGAAGGTATTGAAATTACCTGAATGTATGATTTATATCATTTATTAATTTTATGGATTTATAAATAACAAAAATAATAATAAATTAAATATAATTAAATAAATAATCCACAAATAAATTACATACTGTGGCTAGAAAACTAATAGCATAAAATTGATAAAGGAATGAGGTTTCTAATGGTGTGTAAAATCAACATTGGTTATAACCCAATGGTTGGTAAGAAACCAATAGTGGGTAATACACTAAAAGTTGGTAAAACTACAATGGTGGGTAAAACACCAATGTTGGGAGAACAACAATGGTTTTTAAAACACAACGGTGGGTAAAGCATTAATTGTGTTTAAACCTAAACAATGGAAAATCTCAATGTTGTGTAAAACTCCAATGGTGGGTCCAAAAGAATTAAACTTACACAAAATAAACCATGCCTAATAAATTTTTAATTTATTTCATTCACTTATAATTCAATAAGTTGGTCAAAATACCAGTAAGATGATATTTTATACGAATGTATTGAAGAGTTATAACACCCTTTTAAAAATGATCTCTCAAAAAGTGATTTATAACATCAATATGTTTTTTATATTGTGAGATAAAAAATATTTATAAATTTTTATTGCACATGAGTTTTTAAAATTAATAGGGATATATCGAAAATGATATCCATAGTATTGTAATGAATGTTTCATACCCAAAATCTAATCGCATCAACTACCTAAAACTATGAAATCAACTTCATAAGTAGACAATGAAACATAATTTTTGTGCTTACAACACCAAAAAACTAGATACTTCTACAATATATGACATGTTCCAATGGTAATTTTTGAATCTAACCTATCACAAAAATACTAGTATCTAATTAAATAACCAGGTCAAATACATGTCATCATGGATAGAAAAGTCCAAAATTGGTAGTATACTTGAGGTATTTGAAAATCCTTTCTACAAAAATTATGTGGGAATCTATTGGGAATTATTTAAAGTTATCGCACATAAATAAACTAAACACAATGTCATTTCAAAAAGAATTTATGAAGAGGAGACTTCCAATCATACCTAAGTATTTTTTTTGATCCACTAATTTTCCAAAATCAACAAGATAAAATATGTAGATGGTACTCATAATACTTTCATTGATCTAAGTACTATCTAAATTAAAATATATTAAAAGATCATTAGTATGTTTCATTTGATTTAAAATAATTACTTACATATTATGAAATATCAGAAAACCATGAAAGAATTTGAATTCACCAATTAAACTCATTTAAAAATCATTTTTCCTCATTTTTGAAAAGTTAGTACATTAATTTTTTCTATAGGATCCAAAAACCATTTTTATCTGCATAAATATAAACAAGAAAATTGCATTGTGAGTTTTTCTTTAAACAAGGAAGGAGCAGTTATACATTTTGAAATTCCTTTTCAAACAATAAATTAGCTAATTTGATGATACCAAATTCTAGGAGCTTGTTATTAACAATATAAATATTTTTCTAACTTGAACAAACTATTTGGATAAATGGGGATTTGGAAATACATGGGGTTGTTCAAAAAAACATCCTCAATTATATATTGATTCAAGAATGAACTTATGAAATCCATTTGATTTAAGTTATAAATATATATTTGATGCCAATGAAAATAGTATTCTTATGTCTTAAAGTGTGGCTATAGTTGTAACGTATTCTTTATCATCTATAAACACTTCTTGACTATACCCATGTGTAACTAGTATACCCTTATTTCTTACTACTGTGCTAGATTCATCAACTTTATTTCTAAACACCGATTTTGTTCTCATAGTAAAGGTGTTTTAAGGCCTAGAAGAATCTTACAAAACAATACTTCATTAAAATTTAATATATTCTTCTTAATTTCCATTACCTAGAGTTCATTACTAATTTCATAATTGTTGATCCTATGTTCTATCTAAGATAATAAATATTGATGTTTAATCCGATTTCTTATTAAAGATCTAGTTTTTTACCTATATATAAGTATCCAAAAATAGTGTCTAATTGATGGTATTTTAGGAGTCATAACATCTCTATACAGAGAAGGTGTGGTAACCTCAATGTCTTCTATAGTTTTAAGTTCATGTTCTAGAAGTTCCTCAAAAATAGATTATTTTCCTATATATTTAACATTTGAATCTAATGGTTTAAAATTTATATTCAAATTGGAAAAATCACCCTAAAGGTTTTCTATAGGGGTTTTATAATTATATGGATCGGTCTCATCAAACATGCCATGGAAATACTCTTCCATAGTCTTGGTTATTTTCATAGAAACACTATAGGATTTTCTAGAAGTTTAATATCCTAGGAAAATTCTTTAATCATATTTAGAGAAAATCATGTTAAGATTATCCTTAGTGTTAATAATAATGAAATTGAAAACAAAAACTCTAAATTAAATAATCGTAGGATTTTTACTATTCCAATGTTCATAAGTGTATATCATTATGATAGCTCTAATAAAAACTATATTAATTATATTGATGGTTGAATTCATAACCTCTCCCCAAAATAATACAAGTAAGTCATATTTATTTAGCATTATAAGTGTTATCTCTTGATGTGTTCTATTTATTTTCAACAAAACATCATTCTAATGAGGAGTATTATGAGAAAAGAAATTTTGAAAATAACCATCATATGCAAAAAAATATTTACTATTTTTATTTTCAAACACGAATTTATGGTCTCTCTATAAGGTATTAATTCTTTTTCCACATTGGTTTTGAAAAAATTTATTATTATTGTTAAAATAAGAGAAATTTTATCTTTTGTGAGCTAAAAAGAATACCCAAGTATACCTATAAAGTTAATCTACATGTACATAAAAATATTGCTCCCCATTTAATGTAGAAACACTTGATAGTATAAAAAAGTATATGTGATCAAACTCAATAAGTTGAGAAGTTGATACTTACTTCATCAATTAAAAATAAGTATTGTGTTGTTTCCATTTTTAAAGGGGTCATAGAATTTATTAGTTTGGAATAAATGTTTGGGTAAATCCCTAGCTAACACTTACTAGTTGGATTTATATTTCAGTTAATGTTACAGTGGCCTAATCACCTATTCCAAAGCCATGATTCTCTGTAAAATTCACTTAATAAATAAATTTTTTAGGAAATCAAAGAATCAATATTAATAGTATTCACATTCACTTTTCTCTAATCTATAAATACTAAATCATTTTTAGAATTAAAAAATCACATGGAATTTTATCAAACTACACATGAAAACCATCATCACACAATTGTGAATTGTTATCCATATTATTTTTCAAACCATCATCATAAATTACTTTATAAATTAATACTGAGTTATTTTTACTAATTTTTTCAAGGCTGATGATCATTCCTTTAGAATTGTAAACAAAGGGTAAATGAACACCATCAACCATTATTATGTTATCAAAACATGTGTATTCTCATGTCAAATTACTATAACAACCATTGTAAAAGTACTATTCATATCTATAGTATCTCTTCAAACATGTTTCCAAGGAAACAAATATTATACCATGAATGATTTTGGTACCCATATTATCTTTTATCCAAATATGTGAGTATTTAGGGCCTTCAGAACCCTCATTTCCATAATCATCTTTTTCTAAGAGGATTATAATCCTTTTAAATAAAAAACATATTTTTTATTATTGAATAATATAAAGTAGCATAATTTTCCAATTTAGAGATAGGAAAAAATTTTCTCTTAACAACTCTTCTTTATCCAGGGAAGTAGCATAGAAAAGTACAATATCTAAGAGTAGCGTTTTTACTAATATTTGAGAAAAAATTTCTCTAAAATTTTTTAAATCATTATGTGTATTTATTTAGTTACTCATATGAAAATTTATGTTCAATATTTTATTTCAACAATTGAGATTTATTTTATTTTTCTATAGTTAGATAAGTTCTAATACTAGATGATAAATCATGTTGTTTTTCTAGAACATTATATTTTTAATTGGGATATATATTCAATCATATTTCAGTACACAATCATTTTTTATCATGACATATCATCATCATTTTCATTATTAGAGTGATCAGAATTATGTATAGGATATAAAATAGGTACATCGAATATAAATTTCATGAATCACATGTTAGGTTTGTTTGGATTCTATTCATGAGATGAGTCAAAGTCACTATATTTATCCATATAGGCACTCCATGAGTATTTTATGGCATTCTTATAATTTCTATCATTGTCCTCATACTTCGTCTTGTAATTTATCTTCGGAAAATCAACCATAACATGTTCTTTTCTCTAACACTCATAGTAGGTAATATCATTTGATACAGTAGTTTTTAAAGAAGTAGATTTTCTATTAGGTTCATCATATTATTCATGATTAACCTTAAAATTTTACTCATACATCATCCACATCCCAATAAAATCCTTCATATGTATTTTACTTATATAATTGGATTCCATTATTTAATAAAATCCCCCTCTCCATCTCTTGGGAGATATCTAAGTAGCCTTGTAATTTTATCATAGTTTAAGACTAGATTTCCCAATAACCTCATTGTGTTCACTATCTCATTTAACCAAAGATACATATCATAAATTATCTCAAAATTATTGATTTTAAAAGTATCATATTTAATTTCGTAAGTGTTCAATATAATTTATTTAACATTTGATGTTTCGTTATGTGAAATTGCTAATATATCCAAATTTCTAAAAGAAGTTTTACTAGAAGATATCTTATTTTTCTCTTCATAAATTAAGGCACACTAAAGGGTATTCATAACTTTGCAGTTGTTATTATATTTAAGTTTTATAGCATTGCCCCAGTCTTTTCTATGAGTCTTAGGTAATTTATATATGTCATCTATTGATGAAAAAATATAAAATACCATACTTTCAATGTGTATTTTAATCTTTATTTTCCATTTTTCATATTTTTCCCCATTAAAAATAGGATGTTTGTTTTTATTAGGAACTTATTTGTTGGTATCCATTTAATGAATTAAATTTTGAAATGATCAAAATTTAAGACTAGAAAAATAAAATTGCAATCACAGTTGAAAAGTTTTTAAAAGCCTCTAACACAAATGATTCTTCAGAGCGAACATATCAAGAGGGGGTGAGTTGAGTACCAAGTGAATTGTTTTTAAAAAATAGGGCTAAATTAAATCCCCTAAATAAATTAGGAATCCCATTTAATCAAAAATGTATATTTATATATATATTGATATTTTAAAATATCTCTCAATAAATGGTTATGTCTCAGTTAAAAAAAATATAAAAAATAAATTTAACTTTTGAAATCAATTTACTTAATTTAAATATTATATAATAAAAATTAAGACAAAATATCAAATTAGTGTTTTTTTATTATAGTCGAAAACTAAGTAAATTAAGCATAATGAAAAAAATAAAACACACATAAAAATAAATAAAAGAGGTTCAATCACAACCCGAGAATTAATCATATCCACATGGAAATCATATGTTACCAAGAATATTATATAAAATAATTTTTGATCCAAAAAATAGAGAGATATATAATAGAAAACCAGTTGTATATGTCCAAATGTCCTCTTTAATAGTACACATGGGAATAAAACAAAGGAAATCTAATCAAAGACCACCTTTCCAACACATGGTATAACAAGTGTAAAGTGAGTTTCAGAAGATATATAGTATCTTATAGTTATAGACACAATGTTATTTTTCTTTTTTATAATATATATTAATCACACACTACTCATAATTTAAAATATAATAAACTGAAAGAGAAAATATTTTTGTAAAGAATAAATTTTTACTCGGTCTGATATGCTCTGTTTCTTGTGACCCATATTAGTGTAGTTTGAAAAGAATTGAGTGTATTAATTTTAGGATTTTTACAATAACATATTGTTATAAACACATTATAGTGTTTCATTATGAATAAATTTTGATGTTCGATCTGCTTCACTTCATCTAAATTTTATCACTAGTAATGATTCTGGATTTAAGTTATACATCACAACAATCATTAATTGTTCATGAAATGTCCCAATCTATCCCTATTTTCATTTGTGTGTATATCCAAATATTTATTTGTTCACACTCTATATCCTCTGAGGAGCAATTCTGCTACTTCTTTTAACAACAACATGCAACAAGAATCATAGCTCCATTTACTAGATGACTAGAACACACATTTATTCTTTCCTCTAATAGTTTAATAGATACCACAAAATTATACCTCCCCATTAAATTGTATAATATTTTCATTACAAATATTTACTTAAAAAAATATTTAAATAGTGGAGACTCTTTAGAATAGTGAGATAGATTTTGGAGATTCATTGAGATAGCAATGAGTCAGGCTAATGGTGACTCATCTCTGTGGTTGGTCATTCCAACACTTTTTGATACTTCCAGTCAGATCAAAGGTAATAATCAATTGTGACTTAGGTATAGAGGTAGGTATTTTCAGTACATTACCAAATTTTCATTCTTTTACAGACTCATCTATGAAGATAGGTGTTTTCAATAGCTAGAGAAATTTCTTTGTTCAATAGTGATTCATATCTGACAGTGAGTCATTCCCATACTATTCCATAAGACTATTCTTACTGTGACTTTTCTCTAGTGGTGGGTCTGGCCCATACATAGCCATGTTTTTATCTAGATAGTGACTTGTCCTTAATAGTGATTATTTTTACAATGACTCATCCTCAGTGGTGAGTCATATCTAGTGAAGAATGTTTTCAACACTAATCCATATTTTTCAAAAATCAAGGTTGTATGTCAAAATGATACAATAAAACATAAAACACATTAATAACATGGTAAAAATTATTTTTTGATCATTAAAATAATGTTTTGAACAAAAAAATTAATAAGAGAAATTTTATGATTAATTAATTTACAAACCCTAATAGTAGTTTAATAAATAGAGCCCAATGAATTTTAACAGAGGTTAACAATAATAGTTGTTATGCACAAAATAATTATCTCTAAAATAATTCTCTTCATTCTAAAATCATATCATTAACGTGATGATCATTATAATTTCATTAATACTTAATAAACATGATGTGATAATGAAAAATGATTCATGATGATCAATTGACCTCATTGGCACCTGATGATTCATCGGTGTTCCTCAGATATCATAGGAGCGTTTATGTATCACCACCAAAGGGATTCTACACATGGATCCTACAAGTGAAAAGATTTATTATCAAAATGTTTTTCAAATTATTTAGAAATAAAATGAATAAATATCTCAGGAATAAGGAATTATTTCATCTTATTTATTTAAATTAATAATAATTTTAATTGGAAAAGATCTTATATTGGTTCTTATGTCCCTTATTTACAATATTTGATTGGTGAAATTCCATTGGAAATGACATTTATGTATGTAAAATAGAAAAATTATCCATCAATTACGACATTTTAATAGTAGGGTTAATCCAAGATAAATGCATCCACTTCACCCAAAACAACAATTGGTATTAGAGGGGTCACATTTAGTTTTATAATTTTTTAATTTATAATTGATCATTGTGTATTTAAAAGATAAATTTCAATTCATGTTTTAATTCCCTCTTTATCCTTCATCAAAATATCTTCTTAATTTAACTTTTTTCTTACTCATATTACCATGATCGGTGAATAATTTACAAATATAACATATAAATAACCATTAAAAAGGTTACAAGAAATTTTGGTTGGATAATACAACACTACATAGTGTGTACTCCTTTACAACAAATTTTGTATCCTTTTTAATTTTATAAGGTAATAAATGTGCATTTTGGATCATTGATTAATTATTATATGGTGCATTTACTAAAATTACCATATGTTGAATAGAAATTGAGGAACATGTATTTGGTTGTGTATCAGCCATGTAGATAGACTACAAATTGTGTACTCCATGTGTTTACATGGTGGAAAACAATGGGTCAAACTACATTGTGTAATTAGTAAAACAACTGTATTTAATACATAACAAGTATAGTATGGTAACCATGTATCGCTAAGTACATTTTTTATACTTGATAAATTTATATTATAAGTACATGATGGTTACCTAAGTGTGTACTGTGGATATCCGATGAAGATAAGTATACTCGATGTGGAATGATTGAAAACAACATGTACATTAAATTTTTATGTAAAAATATTAAATTTATTTAATTACTAAATTAAACATGACTAACTAGAGTTATGGGTGGAATTAAATTAGTTGTAAATTCTATTCATTAGGTTTTATGTTAAAATAAATTCTTATTTAATTCTGTATAAAATTAAAAACAATTAACCACGTATGGTTATTGTATACTAATGAATCAACATATTAAATTTCACATTCTATTTAATTTTCATAAATTTAATCTGAAATTAAATTTGATGTAAACACCATCAAATTATTATACATTCCATGACACAAGCATTCTGTGAGCTGTGTCAAAAATAATGAAATCCCATAAGGGTGTAGTATGAGAGGTAACTATAATGTCTTTCTCCAAAGAGTAGTGTTTTAATCTATGTGACACTTATGAAAATAAAAATAACATGTTTGGTGGTTTTGAGAAAACGAGATATATTTTTGATGTTTGGTGAATTTATAATGGGAGAAAAGTGATTGGATTCGGGTTGGGTTTTCCTTTTCACTATGTCATCAATGTTTCTAGGAAAAGATGGATCTTCTGTTTTTTGAAAAATAATTAAATTAGTTGAATATCAATTGTTTTTCAATTCACCATTGATATAATATTTTTATCAAAGTGTAAAAATATTAATTGACAAAGATTTAATAAAATAAGATATTTTTTGATGTTTTGTGAATTTATAATGTGAGATAAGTGATTAGATTCAGTTTGGGATTCCCCTTTCACTTTGTCATTATTGTTTCTGAGAAAATATGGATCTTTTGTTTTTAGAAACATAATTAAATTAGTTGAATATCAATTTTTTTTATTCACCTTTGATAAAATATTTTTATCAAAGTGTAGAAATATTAATTGACAATTTTTACTTAGTTCAGAAATACAAAATCTAGTATTGATTTTACCAAAAATAATTCAATTATTCTATCTAAATTTCTTCCCATGTTATAGAAATCCCTAATATAATCCCTTACTTGATTTTCTTTAAAAATTAAACAATTGGGGTAAACAAAATAAATAACTAATGGAAGGGTAACATAATATTTAAATCAATGAAATTTTACATTTATGAATAAAATAAAATAAAATCCAATTTATTTTAAATTACAAAACAAACATAATTGAAAATTATTCATTTAATAGAATATAATTCTCTTGATAGGAAACATTCAAAAACTCAAACATCACAAAACGGGAGCTGCCTTCCCTTCACCCAATCACTAAGGCTTCTACCACTCCATCGAATAAGGGGTCATTGAAATCGAATAAAAAATAAACATGGAAGAATGAAATATGAATAAAGAACAAGGATGAAGAAGGAAATGTTGTTCTCCTCCTGGACACTTTCACCCATATGAAATGGGATGGGTTGAAATGATTTGGGAAGGAGGATCTCTCAACCTTTTACATTTCATATTTTCCCTTCACGAGTATCCATGTGTTAGGCCCAATAAATGAAATATTCACATGTGTAACCATTCGTCAAAGTTGTTCACAATTACCATTCACGTCTCCCATAAAAAAATTACTGTATATTGTCCATGTGTATCGAGAGTTATGAACATTTCACAGTGATAATTTAATCTTCCCATACAGCCTCTCAATATAAAATGTCTTCAGCTTCCCACACATTAATGGCTTTCCAAATGGAAGATTCATGTATTTTATCCTTAATGAATGTTCTAAATAAAGGCCTCATATTGATTCAAGATGAATGTAATTTTTATTTGTATATAAATCATTGAGATACAAGCTTATATTAAAAACATTACTGATCTATGAATCATTTTTGAGGCCTGTGTTGGGAGATGATTTTGGGCTTCCAATTGATAGATTGATCTTGTGGTCTAGCACGATGAAATGTATCCTAAGAAGTAAGGGATCATAAAAAGTAATTTCAAATTTTATATTAGCTTAAAAAATTGTGAATGAAATTATGAATTCAACTAAAACAGATAGATCTAAAAATTAATTGATTTTAAAAATTAAGTTCAAAATTCCAAAAAAACATAATAATGTGAAAATTGATAATAAATTTCACCATAGTTGTTATAATAATAATGAAATTCAGTGTTAAATTATGAAAAATGTTAGTTCTATCAATTTGTACATGTAGAAACTATGCTTGTTCTGAGGCATAAAATCTCATCAATGAAAAAGATATGGCACCAATGTTATCAATATAAAAATTTCAATGCAATATAATAAAAAAATTATCAAGATGAAATCAAAATTTAAAATTACACATAAAATTTCAATTCAATACACTATTTTTTAAAGTATCAATAAATTATTTTATTTTACTTTACTCCTTAAATAAATTATTGAACATCTCATTTCATTCATTCAAGCTTCTCAATTCATTCTTATTAAACATAAAATGTCATTATATACCTCACTTTTGATTATTTTCCCCAATCACTAATGATACGATTCAAGTAGATTTATGCTCATATCATGAGAACAAGCTATTTATTGATAATCTTATAAAATAACTACCCTCTCCACATTTTAAAGACAAAACACACATAAAATCACTAGGACATGCAATTAAGGTTATAATGACTCTAAGGATAATGGTTGGTAGGATTTTATTTTGAAAAATAAATCTAAGGAATGAAATTTAACTCTTGAAGAATAATGGATGACATTAAAAATAAAAAGATTAATGAAATTATACCCTTCAAATTGTAACAACTCCAAAATTTCTTCAAAACTCAAATGAATGATCTTGATCAGTTTAAGCATAATGAATGATTTGTGCCCTCTCTTGAATATTTTTTTACTTTTTTTTATTTTTCTTTTTCAAAGAATATTTTAAATTTTTTTCTTATGTTCTGATTTAGAAAAAACCACACATCAACTAACAAACGACTTATGATAAGAATCATAGGTCTAGTTTTTCTGATATTTGATTTATCCAAATCATTACCAAATTTTCACTTTTTTTTATTATTATTTTCATCTTAATGTTTTATATTCATGTGAAAATAAAATAGTGTATAATGTTTGATTCCACATCCTTTTATAATTCCCAAAAATATCACCCCCACACTTATTAATAACATTTTAAATCATCACTTTTAGTATGATTCCATTTACCCCCTCACTTTTAACTTTAAAATATCATGCAATTACTAAGAGTATGGATGTAATGGATAAAAAGATCTTGAAACATGGATCATCAATAACAAGGTTATTTATGGTCTCAATGGGTTAAATAAATATTTATGTAAAGGAGGTATTTTTTGAATATGTATATTTTCAATGGATTATGCAATCATTTTAATTTTTTTTCACAGTCATAGCTTTTTCAAGATCAAAATCAAGTTATAGTAGGTGACATGTCATAATATCATTCAATAAATATTCTAAAGATAAAATAGTATGCACTTGGTCTATAAATCCTCTTGAGAATGGGACATATTATTTGGTACAATCACTCAAGGAATCATTAATATTAATAAATAAATTCCCATGGATTTTAGAAAGTAAAATCACGTGAAATCGTTGAGAAATTTAATTTACATGAATCAATTAATTCCATCAAATACTGAGTCCTTATTTCAATATCCATGACTCAATATAAAAATATAATTCTCCATTTTACTCCTTTAATAATATTTAAATTGAAGTCTAGAACATGGAATCATATAATTCATATAAAACTTATGTCTCATAGATTTGTCCCGCAAATCATAATTAAATTATGGGAATCAAAAAGCTCAAAACATGCTTTGGAAAAAATGTAGGTATTTTAAATGAAAATCCTAAAAATATATCTCCCATTTGAAATAATACTTTTAGTCATATTCCTCTTCTCATTGGTCGTGTCTTGTGGTTTCATTCCCTAATGGTGCATGAAAAATTAAAACCAGTCATACCCGTGTAAGAACCATTCCATTAAACCTAAAAGGGGTAACATAAGATGTAATTGAGTCCTAAATACTAATAAAATATTTAAAAAATGGTTTCCACCATAATATACTTTGGTTAATGACATTGTCTGGACAATAACTCATGAGAAGAAATTTGCACATGGTTTGGAGATGTTTTATTTCCTCCACCGATTATTTAGGTAAACATCAATGAAACTTCTTCAGCACATTCCTGTTTACAGTGAATAGGTTTCCTCATTAATTATCTCAAGCAGAATGGAACAAAAATGGTATAATTATGTAATAATAAATGGACTTTCCCACCTTTAATGAAGCTTACATGACATTAAATTTAGTCTAAAATTATAGAGTAGAACATGGCCTCTTTGTTGAATGTTATTTTTCTAAATAAATTTTTCATGAGCCACCTTGGTTGTTTCATTTTAAATTCTCATATTTTCAAAATATTCTCATTTAATTTCTTCCCGATCATATAACTGATGTTCTCTATCTTTTCCAGCACTTTCTAAATCCAGATTTACCTTTTTCATAGCCTAGTAAGATTGGTTCTCCAATTCTACTCGTAGGTGACCACTTTTTCATATATCAACTGATATGAGATCATACCTATGTGTGTCTTTTATACTATCCAGTATGCTCATAATGTGTCATAATGCATTTGTATCTAATCTTTTTGGTGTTTCTTTAGTAAATCTTTGATTGTATCACTACATTGTTTGTGGGAAATAGAAAAGAGGTAATGATTGTTCAAGGGGATTTTTTTATTCAAGAACATTGAATATCACTATTTTTTCTCCAAGAACGATGGCCAGGGTTCCCTCATGTACATTGATGATTATTTTTATATTATCAAAAATTTATTCCCAAAATAATGGGTTAATTCCCTGGTGCATTTTCCTACTCCAGAAGAAGTTTGTAATGGTACACTGGGAAAATTAGTCCTTAAACTCCCACTAGCACTCATCCACAACTAAATTTGGATAAACAGTTGATCAGACTTATTGTTAGAAAACAGTTATTATGGGATTAAGTTCACATATTTTCAAAAATTAATGTTTTTTAAAGGTTGGGATCGAAGCCTCATTTATTATTAAATCAAAACAAAGACCTCTTTAACTGGTTAGAGGGAGACCCATTATATAGCCCTAAGTCCCAGTGGGAATTTATCCCATTACATGGCCCTTAGGCCCATTTGGCCCAAATACCATTCGATGAATAGTACTACTGTAGTACCCACACTTCTACAATCCTGCATAGTACCCGTGGCTGTTACTGTACTTTTCAGCCGCTACAGTTACCTGTCACCGCTATAGTGCCCGCCATTACTACAGTGTCGCCACTGCTACAGTGTCACCACTGCTACAGTACATGTTCCCAATGGGTTTTGAACACCCATTTTTCATGTATAATTAAGGGGTGCTTACCACTAAGCCAAACCCCAACTACTCAAAAATTAAGATATTTAGTTAGACATAACATTAGTGGAAGATCCTATATCAAAAAAAGCATTAAAAAATTTTAAGTAACCCACTATGAAAGGAATAAAAATGTCCTTGGATCTTAACATTTCTTGGGAAATGGTGGGGTGATCACGGCTGTGGAATTCTTTCCAAATATGATTCTTTAATCCCATTACAGTTCTTTTTCTTAGTGAATCTTTCATTGAGATGATTCAAATCTATTGGGATTTCAAATATTTCCTCTTGCAAAGGAATGTTGAACTCAACATTCTGGAAGGATTCCTAGATCTCTTTTTGAAGTTTTTCTTCTTCAACCTTTGATGATTGAGACAATGTAGAAGGAAATGATATGTTGTTGTCTCTTTTCTCAATTTGTATTCTTTATTGATGATTTTATAGAATTGTCTTGGGGTGGTTGAGTTTTTCATCAGTTTACTTCTTATAATCACGTCGCATACTTGGATAAGGTGGTGGGAGAGCCTTCCTACTTTGGGTTGTGATTACAATGACATTTTGTTTTTGATTTTGAACTGTTTGGGTCAGAATTGTTTCATGATTCTTGGTCAGAAGATCCATAAACCTATCAAATTTATTATCAAAAATTTTAACTTTCTTCTTGATCTCTTCAATATCTATGCCTTGAGAACATGTTGAGGGATATTCTACATTATTTAACAGGAAATTTGGTGATGGAAAAGTTTGTTGTTGCTGGAAGGAATGCTTGTAAGGTTGTTGGAATGGTGTTTGATATTGATATTATTAATTAAAAGGTGGTATGGATTTATTATCTTGACCCTTAAATCCTTAATGGGAATTTCCTTCTATCCATTATTGATTCTATCAAAACTTCCATTGCTTATATGTAGCTGGAAAACATTCATTAACCTGTATCTCCACAAATTGATTGGTGTAGTGATTGGGTGATGATGATAATCCAGAAACCCAAGGTGGATATGGTTTCTCATTTATCTTAAAAATATGAATTTTTCTCACAATGGTTTTTAGTTCATGAACTTTGGTTTTAAGGGGAGGTGATGATTCATAAGTCCTTACCACATTTTTACCTCTTATATTAGGGCCAATTATTCCAAATTAATGTGAATTCTACTACATCATCTCAATGAGGTTCTATTATTTGGTGGGTCATTTCATTAATAAATTATCCTCTGGATGATGCATCCAAGTGGTCTTAATCAGTTTCCATCATTCTATGGTATAATAAGACAAGGAGGTGGTTCACCTCAACTATTTGATGCAGACATCTTGCACTATGTTTCAAGAATCATTCCCAATACCCGTAAAGAGTCTAATCGGTAGCTTGACGAATATAGTATATCTCCTTCATAATTGTTGTGATCTGAAAGTTTGGCGATAAAAGTTTCATAATTATTTTAGAGATCATCCTAATATTTGATTTCTCTAGTTTTTATGGTTTATAACAAGACTTTATTTTCTCCCTCAAGTGAAAAGGGAATTCAAACCACTTGTGTAAAGACCCGTAAAATTCAAGGGAAATTTTTTCTTAATTTTCTTTGGATTTTTACAAGAGCGCGGTTTCAGACGGCACCTGATTCCTAGGCCCGGAGGGCCCGGAATCAATTTCCGAAGTTTGGCTCGGGTATGTTCAGTGAACGAACGAGCGGGAATTTCTAAATTTTGATCCGGTGCTCGGAATTGAAATCCGAGGACAACGATGAACTCGCAACGCCGATATTCGCTTAAGGAGACCTTTTCCGAAGTTGCGTTTATTGCGGGACGAAAGTTAATTTTTGGGAGATTTATAAAAAATTGAATAAAAATGTGGAACACTTTTTATTTTATTTTTATGTTAGTTAACTTCTCCCAAAGGGAGTTAAAGGTGGGACCCACATCCACTTAACCTCCCTTGGGAGGATTAAGTGTGGTGGGGCCCACACGAAACCCAACTTTTCAACTTCTCTCAAAACTCCCTTTAACCCCTCTTTAAATGTTTTGACAACTTAGCTTATTAATTAGGTTGAGTTGTTTAACTTTTTCAAACCATTGAAATTCAAAAAGGTTTGGTTGAGTTAATAAAATAAGCTCTTAGCTTATTTTATTTGGTTAGTTTTGTTTAGCCATCTTGAGAGGTTTGAGACCTTTTCTTTCTTCTTCAAACTTTGACGAAGAACGCTCAAGCTTTGACGAAGAACGCTCAAGCTCCGACGAAGAACGACGCTCCTCTCTTCTTCGTCTTCGGTGTCAATGAAAGGGAACGCCGCTTCCTCCTCGGACTCCCTTCGTCAGCATACGAAGATTCGCCAACGACGTACCTCTTCGGATGTACCTCTTCGTCATCGGATTTGACGAACGATTACCGCGACGCCCGACCTCCATGACGTTGTCTTCCGCGGGACGTTGACAAATCTTCGAACCTATACCCAAGGTAGGGTTTCTTGTTAATTGTTTATTTATTTATCCTTGTTTGTGGTTCTAGCATGACTAACGTGAGGATTTTAAATATGTGTTATTGTTTAATGTGAGGGGGCCGGACCGCATGAACACGGCCGAACCCCCTCCTTCGTTCTTGATGTTTTATATTGCGGATGAAACAAAGTGGCGTGGTGTCGTCGCACCACGCGGTTATTCGCCCGATTTTATTGCGTGGTGCCGTCACGCCGCGCCATGGATGAATCATCAAGAACGTGACGCCGTCGCGCCGCGTCGAAGGGAATCAAAGGCGCGGAGGAGGGGCGCGGTGCCGTCGCACCGCGACGGAGGGGCGCGGTGCCGTCGCACCACGCCGGACGACGAACACCGCGGCCGGTTCCGGGCCGCGGCGGGATGAGAAGACCGGCGGCCGGGCCTCCGGTGTCGGAAGCCGGAAAGGGGACCGGTATTCCGGTCCCGTTAAAGAAAAACCGGCCGGCAGATGGCCGGCCGGAAGGTCAAAGGCCGGGGGAATTTAATTCCCCCGGCCAGCTCTAACCCCCCCCCCCATTTAATTGAGGGGGGGCGGTTTCCTTGAGGGGGGGGGGGGCAGGCGGCCCCCCGGTTCCTCCTCAAAGCAGGCCCCCAGGAGGGGGGCCGTTGATTGGCAAAAAGGCGCGGCTATGCCGCGCCGCCAATTTGAAGAAGCGGGGGGCCTTGCCCCCCCCCCCCCCCCCCCCCCCCCGCGCGCGCTGCCTCCGTGCGGCGCCAGGCCGCCGCGCCGCCAGCCGGCCGGGCCGGGTCGGACTCGGGTCGGGTCGACCCGGTTCGGGCCGACCCAGGGGGGGTCGGGCCAGGTCGGCCCGGACCCGGACCCCCCATTTTCGAGACGGATTCGGTCTTTTTTCCATAACTTGAGCCACGGACCTCCGATTGACTAACCGTCTGCGGAAACGCGATCCTTGGATCGAGACGGTCGTTTCGGTATATTGCACTCAAAGTTTCGGAATACTTTGAGTTCGGCCGTGTTGGTTCGTTCACGAAACCAACCGGGCCCTCGGAGCGGAAACGCTCATATCTTGAGCTACGGACGTCCGATTGACGTGCCGTCAGCTTTGTTGTGTTCCTCTTAGTGAGAAAGATCTTTTGGCATACTCTGCCCGAGGTTTGGACGCAGGTGGAGTACGGTCGGGTTGGTTTTTCCTTAAAAACCAACCGGGCCCCGGGGACGAAAATGCCAATAACTCTCAGACCGGGCGTCCGATCAACGCGCCGTCTGTTGCGTTCAGTTCCTATTGAAGATACGGAACTTTTGGATACATCAACTCTAGACTTTGTGACAGTTGATGTATCAGCCTCTCGGCTCGTGGAGCGGACCCTCCGAACGAGCTTGTTGTGTGCGGGAACCCTAGTGCTGGCTGCGACTGTTACTGTGACTGCTACTGCTACTGCTACTATGACTGCGACGACGACAGTACAGAGATCCTGTGTGGATTCGACGACGACGACTACAGCACTCAGCGATCCTACGTGGATCAGTGCTACAGGTCCTGTGTGGGCCCGATCCTGTGTGGGTCTGATCCTGTGTGGGTCTTTGCGCTCAGCGGTCCTGTGTGAACCAGTGCCTACAGGTCCTACATGGGCCCGATCCTGTGTGGGTCTTTTGCAGGGGTTAGTTACCTATCAATCCTTCGTGGGTCCGACGACTTAGATGGATCAGAGATCATCTTTATCGTCTTTCGAAGAAGTATACCTGTGTGAGCTGAATCCTGTTGCTTTCCTGTCTGGATTGTGTTGTGCTATCCTGTGTGGATTACGTTTGCTTTCCTGTGTGGAATACGTTTACTTTCCTGTGTGGACTGAGTTGTACTTGGGCTCGGAGGTTGGAGCATATTTGAAATTGATGACTTAGGTATATGTATGGGCATATACCTAAGCAGTGTCGGTTGTTATTTCGTGATTGTAACTTTCTTCGCGGTTTATCCTTTGTGGATTTGAGAGACCTTCAGGGGTCTCGGGGTCCCTACTGAGTAGCTTATACTCACCCCTGCACGGGCTTTGCCCGCACTACATTGTGTTGGTTGCAGACGACGGACAGCGTTGATCTTAGCTGAGGCTTGCAGAGCAGGGCGGTACCTGGAGGTGGACCACTGGGCGGGACGTGCTCGGAGCGGACGGCGGGACCCGTGGAGCAGTGGAGCTATCTGTACCCACCCTTCAGGTGGGATCTCCAGTAGACAGCTCGGTGTAGCGGCTTTTACTTATAGTTGTTGTTTTCCCTTTTCGAGTTGTACTTTACTTTCAGTTTGGGTTTGTATACTGGCCCATTTACTTTTCCGCACTTTCAGTTGTACTCTGTTTTTACTTAGTGTTTACTTTCCGCTTTCTTACTCTGTGGTGTTTGTTTACTTTACAAAGGGAATGCCTTCCCTTTTTACCGGGATTTACGCCTTGGTGCTAGTCGCCAGCCCCTGGCCTATGGAAGGCGGACTTGGGGTAGTCACGGCACAGACCCCGAGGGCGGGTCATGACAAATTGGTATCAGAGGAGTTCGGTTCTACCGCGAACTCTGATCTTTTCTATGTGAAGCAATAATGTTTAGCGTATTGAGTGTGGTTATCAGTCCAGGAGTCCAGTGTTGGTGCGGCGGCCGACGTATCCGTACACCAGGACCCTGACTTCTGATTTCCGACTTAATGCACGAAAACATTGATTGCATGTGTGTTTCAAAGTTTTCTTTGTGATTACTTATATCAGCTCACCAGGTATACTGTTCTGACCATGGCGCACCTGTTTCCTTTTCAGGATGGCCCCACGACGGCAGCCAGCTAGGGTTCCGAGAGTCGAGTGTGACGACAGCCCACCGAGCGACGAGGCCTCGGTGCAGGGCCCTTTGTCAGCAGTGGAACCGGCGGTAGCTTTACCCGCCGAGCCCCCGATGCTTCCAGCACCAGCCGCTGACGATGCACGTCGCCTCAGCGCACTGCATGAGTTTCAGCGCCAGCAACCGCCCAGGTTTCGTGGGGAGACGGATCCCCAGGCAGCCGAGGACTGGCTGGAGGCAGTGGTATGTGTGTTTAGGCTAGTGAGGACACCAACAAACCTCATGGTGATCCTCGCTGCGAGCCTACTACACGCAGCAGCAGGACGATGGTGGAGCTTGATGCTCCAGGTGCACGATGAGGCATCTCTACTTTGGACGGACTTTGAGAGCCTCTTCCGCTCGGAGTTCGTCCCAACCACCCTTTGTGCGGTGCGTATCCAGGAGCTTCTTCAGCTGCGGCAGGGCAACATGACGGTCGCTCAGTACTCGGCGAGTTTTACCGATCTCTCGCGCTACTCGACCGACATGGTACAGGACCCATTCTTCCGGGCCCGGACCTTCGAGCAGGGTTTGAGACACGAGATCAGGGCATCACTGATCTCCCTCAGCATACCGACTCAGACAGGAGTACTGGAGCGGGCCCTTCTGATCAAGAGCTTCCTTGCTGAGTCTACACCAGCGCAGCGACCCACCGCAGGGCGGCACGTGGCAGAGTCGTATGTAGCAGGCAGTCGACGGATGACTCAGGGGTCCAGACAGACCAGACCTTCAGGCAGATGACCTCAGGTCACTGGCTCAGCAGTGCAGGGCACACAGCGAGGAGCCAGTCTTTTGAGAGGCAGACAGTGCAACTCGTGCGGCTGGCAGGGCCACATGGCTCGTGACTGCCCGACCCGTCGTGCCGAGGAGCAGCAGTCGGTTGAGGGACCACCGAGGCATAGGTAGAGGGTCAACCGTGGAGGTCCGCAGGGAGGAGGCAGACGAGGCAGAGGAGCTGGCCGAGCAGCAGGTGGTGGGCGACGCTTTGAGGCTCTGCCACCACCACCACCAGGAGGTCCACCCCGACCACAGGGAGCTGGCGGGCAGAGACAGACACAGCTCCAGGCAGTAGAGGCCTACGACCACGGCACACCCGAGATGATTCGAGGTACTATCTGTGTCTATTCCACCCTTTCTGCAGTTCTTATAGACACAGGAGCAAGTCACTCTTTCATAGCTACTGCCCTTGTTCGGAGCTCGGAGATTCCGACAGAGCCGTTGGCTCGATCCTTACGGCTAGAGACTCCTACGAGAGCAGACTCGACGATTACGCACTGGTGCTGGCAGTGTGAGCTCACTCTAGGAGGCGAGATCTTCGGCTGGGATCTTCTTGTAGCAGCGTTGAGGCCTTACAACGTCATCTTGGTCATGGATTGGCTATCTACGATCCATGCGCAGATTGACTGTTTTAGGCGCAAGGTGCGATGTGTACGCACCGACGGGAGCAGGTCCGCCTTCACCGGCGAGAAGGGAGCCTTAGCATCACAGGATGGACTTCCGCGGAGGAGAGGACAGCCCATCACTCATCAGATGGCTAGCCTCATCCTTGGAGCAGTTGACGTGCGGAGTCCTGGTTTTCCTGCAGTGGTGGATCAGTTTGCGGACGTTTTTCCCGACGACGTTCCAGGGCTACCTCCTCGTATATAGGTAGACTTTTATATTGACTTGTACCCCGGGACAGCCCCGATATCCACTCCAGCATATTGGATGGCCCCCGCCGAGCTTCGAGAGCTATGGGTACAGTTGGAGGACTTGCAGGGCAAGGTGTTCATCTGACCCAGTGTTTCACCCTGGGCTTCCCCGATTTTGTTCACCAAGAAGGCGGACGGGAGCTTGCGACTTTGTGTTGACTATCGTCGCCTGAACCAGGTGACAGTGAGGAACAAGTATCCGCTACCGAGGATTGATGACCTCTTTGATCAGCTCAAGGGAGTACGGTGGTTCTCGAAGATAGACCTCAGGTCAGACTATCATCAGCTCAGAGTCAGAGACGAGGATGTGCAGAAGACGGCCTTCAGATGTCAGTATGGCCACTATGAGTTATTGGTTATGCCTTTCGGTGTAACCAATGCTCCAGCAGTGTTCATGGCTCTCATGAACAGGATCTTTCAGCCATACCTCGATCGGTTTGTCGTGGTCTTCATCGACGACATTCTGATTTACTCTACGACAGAGGAGGAGCACGCCTATCACTTGCGAGTTATACTAGACACACTCCGAGAGCACCAGCTTTATGGTAAGATCTCGAAGTGCCAGTTCTGGATACGTGAGGTCCACTTCTTGGGACACGTTATCTCTGAGGCGGGAGTTGCAGTGGATCCTGCGAAGATTGAGGCTGTGTTAGCATGGGAGCCACCCAGGAGCGTGACTGAGGTTCAGAGTTTCTTGGGACTAGCTGGATACTATCGGAGATTCGTGACAGACTTCTCTAGAGTTTCGGCACCACTCACAGCTTTGACAAAGAAGGGGAAACCCTTCGTATGGTCAGATAGATGTCAGCAGAGCTTCCAGGAGCTGAGACAGAGATTGAATAGCGCACCTATCTTGAGGTTGCCTGAGGAGGGAGTAGGGTACGTAGTCTACTGCGATGCATCAGGAACTGGACTCGGATGTGTTCTGATGTAGGAGCGGGCAGTGATCGCCTATGGATCACGTCAGTTGAGGCCGCATGAGCAGAACTACGCTACCCATGACCTGAAGTTAGCAGTAGTGGTCTTCGCTCTGAAGACATGGCGACACTACCTGATGGGCGAGCGCTTTACAGTCTTTTCTGATCATCAGAGTCTCAGGTTTATCTTCTCGCAGAAGGACCTGAACCTGAGACAGCGGCGATGGATCGAGTTCCTCCAGGACTATGACTTTGATATATTCTATACTCTTGGGAAGGGGAACGTAGTAGCCGATGCCCTCAGCAGGAGGACGGGCATTCAGCTACTTGAGGAGGCGACGGAGCAGCTAGCCTCTTTACAGATATCCTTCGTAGATAGAGATGGAGCAGCCTTCCTCCAGTCTCTCACAGTCACCCCTCCACTACGGCAGCAGGTCAGAGAGGCACAGCGTGAGGACACTGACTGTGAGACAAGGCGTGCACAGATATCCTCGGGACAGGCACCTGATGGTTTCTCCTTTGGAGCAGAGCACGACATCCTTTTTAGAGGATGTACCATGGTACCAGTCGCTTTGCGAGAGGAAGTGCTAAGAGAGTTTCACACTTCTCCTTTGGCGGTACATCCTGGAGTGGCGAAGATGTACCAGGACCTCAAACGACAGCACTGGTGGCCGGGCATGAAGAAGGCTGTAGCAGAGTTCGTTTCTCGATGCCTCACCTGCCAGCAGGTGAAGGCAGAGCATCAGGTACCAGCAGGCTTGGTACAGCCCTTGGAGGTTCCGGAGTGGAAGTGGGACGGCATATCTATGGACTTCGTGACTGGACTTCCACGCACTTCCAGAGGTCACGACTCCATCTGGGTGATTGTTGACCGACTCACCAAGTCGGCACATTTCTTACCCATCAGAGAGCAGGGCTCAGTGGAGATCTTGGGACGTCTCTACGTTCAGGAGATTGTGCGACTCCACGGTGTGCCATCTTCTATCGTCTCTGATCGAGATGCTCGCTTTACTTCCCGGCTTTGGAAGGGGTTACAAGAGGCGTTTGGGACGTAGCTACGTCTGAGCACAGCCTTCCACCCTCAGACGGATGGTCAGACGGAGAGGACCATTCAGACTCTCGAGGACATGCTCTGCGCATGTGTCCTCGACTTTGGTCGTAGCTGGGAGGACCACCTACCCTTGGTGGAGTTTGCGTACAACAACAGCTACCACTCCACCATTGGGATGGCACCGTACGAGGCGTTGTACGGCCGACCTTGTAGATCTCCTTTGTGCTGGACAGACCCTGGGGAGTCAGCACTTGTGGGACCGGAGATGGTCTAGGCCACGACAGAGAAGGTCCAGGTCATCCAGGAGCGGATGAGGACAGCTCAGAGCCAGCAGAAGTCATATACTGACAGGAGGCGGAGGCCACTGGAGTTCGAGGATGGCGACCACGTCTTCTTGCGGGTCTCACCTCGACGTGGTATTCGGAGATTTGGCCGAGGCGGCAAGTTATCTCCGCGCTTCATCGGACCCTTCCAGGTCCTCAGCAGGATTGGTGAGGTGGCTTATCGCCTGGCTCTACCACCTCAGTTGCACCGGGTGCACGACGTCTTCCACGTGTCTCAGCTGAGGAGATACGTGCACGACCCGACGCACATCATTGACCATGGGGAGCTTGACGTTGACGATGGGGCGACTTTTATGGAGGTCCTGGTGGAGATAGAGGATCGATAGGAGCGGGTCCTGCGTGGGCGATCGATTCCTCTTGTGCGCATCAGATGGCAGCATAGGAATCTCCAGGAGAGCACATGGGAGCGGGAGGCTCAGATGCGTGCTCAGTACCCTCTTTTGTTTCCCTAGTTTTTGATGTATCTTTACGGGGACGTAAAGCCCTGAGGTGGGAGTAATGTAAAGACCCGTAAAATTCAAGGGAAATTTTTTCTTAATTTTCTTTGGAATTTTACAAGAGCGCGGTTTCAGACGACACCTGATTCCGAGGCCCGGAGTGCCCGGAATCAATTTCCGAAGTTTGGCTCGGGTACGTTCAGTGAACGAACGAGCGGGAATTTCTAACTTTTGATCCGGTGCTCGGAATTGAAATCCGAGGACACCGATGAACTCACAACGCCGATATTCGCTTAAGGAGACCTTTTCCGAAGTTGCGTTTATTGCGGGACAAAAGTTAATTTTTGGGAGAATTATAAAAAATTGAATAAAAATGTGGAACACTTTTTTATTTTATTTTTATGTTAGTTAACTTCTCCCAAAGGGAGTTAAAGGTGGGACCCACATCCACTTAACCTCCCTTTGGAGGATTAAGTGTGGTGGGGCCCACACGAAACCCAACTTTTCAACTTCTCTCAAAACTCCCTTTAACCCCTCTTTAAATGTTTTGACAACTTAGCTTATTAATTAGGTTGAGTTGTTTAACTTTTTCAAACCTTTGAAATTCAAAAAGGTTTGGTTGAGTTAATAAAATAAGCTCTTAGCTTATTTTATTTGGTTAGTTTTGTTTAGCCATCTTGAGAGGTTTGAGAGCTTTTCTTTCTTCTTCAAACTTTGACGAAGAACGCTCAATCTTTGACGAAGAACGCTCAAGCTCCGACGAAGAACGCCTCTCCTCTCTTCTTCGTCTTCGGTGTCAACGAAAGGGAACGCCGCTTCCTCCTCAGACTCCCTTCGTCAGCATACGAAGATTCGCCAACGACGTACCTCTTCGGACGTACCTCTTCATCATCGGATTTGACAAACGATTACCGCGACGCCCGACCTCCGCGACGTTGTCTTCCGCGGGACGTTGAAAAATCTTCGAACCTATACCCAAGGTAGGGGTTGTTGTTAATTGTTTATTTATTTATCCTTGTTCGTGGTTCTAGCATGACTAACGTGAGGATTTTAAATATGGGTTATTGTTTAACGTGAGGGGGCCGGACCGCATGAACACGGCCGAACCCCCTCCTTCGTTCTTGATGTTTTATATTGCGGATGAAACAAGGTGGCGTGGTGCCGCCGCACCACGCAGTTATTTGCCTGATTTTATTGCGCGGCGTCGTCGCGCCGCGCCATGGAAGAATCATCAAGAACGCGACGCCGTCGCGCCGTGTCGAATGGAATCAAAGGCGCGGCGGAGGGGCGCGGTGCCGTCGCATCGCGCCGGACGACGAACACCGCGGCTGGTTCCGGGCCGCGGCGGGACGAGAAGACCGGCGGCCGGGCCGCCGGCGTCGGAAGCCAGAAAGGGGACCGGTATTCCGGTCCTGTTGAAGAAAAACCGGCCGGCAGATGGTCGGCCGGAAGGTCAAAGGCCGGGGGAATTTAATTCCCCTGGCCAGCTCTAACCCCCCCCCCCCCATTTAATTGAGGGGGGACAGTTTCCTTGAGGGGGGGCAGGCGGCCCCCCGGTTCCTCCTCAAAGAGGGCCCCCAGGAGGGGGCCGTTGATTGGCAAAAAGGCGCGGCTATGCCGTGCCGCCAATTTGAAGAAGCGGGGGGCCTTGCCCCCCCCCCCCCCCCCCGCGCTGCCTCCGTGCGGTGCTAGGCCGCCGCGCCGCCGGCCGGCCGAGCCGGGTCGGACCCGTGTCGGGAAGACCCGGTTCGGGCTGACCCAGGGGGGGTCGGGCCGGGTCGGCCCGGACCCGGACCCCCCATTTTCGAGATGGATTCGGTCTTTTGGCCATAACTTGAGCCACGGACCTCTGATTGACGAACCGTCTATGGAAACGCGATCCTTGGATCGAGACGGTCGTTTCGATATATCGCACTCAAAGTTTCGGAATACTTTGAGTTCGGCCGGGTTGGTTCGTTCACGAAACCAACCGGGCCCTCGGAGCGGAAACGCTCATATCTTGAGCTACGGACGTCCGATTGACGTGTCGTCAGCCTTGTTGTGTTCCTCTTAGTGAGACGGATCTTTTGGCATACTCCACCCGAGGTTTGGACGCAGGTGGAGTACGGTCGGGTTGGTTTTGCCTTAAAAACCAACCGGGCCCCGGGGACGAAAATGCCAATAACTCTCAGACCGGGCGTCTGATCGACGCGCCGTCTGTTTCGTTGAGTTCCTGTTGACGATACGGAACTTTTGGATACATCAACTCTGGACTTTGTGACAGTTGATGTATCAGCCTCTCGGCTCGTGGAGCGGACCCTCCGAACGAGCTTGTTGTGTGCGGGAACCCTAGTGCTGGCTGCGACTGTTACTGTGACTGCTACTGCTACTGCTACTGTGACTGTGACGACGACAGTACAGAGATCCTGTGTGGATTCGACGACGACGACTACAGCACTCAGCGATCCTACGTGGATCAGTGCTACAGGTCCTGTGTGGGCCCAATCCTGTGTGGGTCTTTGCGCTCAGCGGTCCTGTGTGAACCAGTGCCTACAGGTTCTACGTGGGCCCGATCCTGTGTGGGTCTTTTGCGGGGGTTAGTTACCTATCGATCCTTCGTGGGTCCGACGACTTAGATGGATCAGAGATCATCTTTATCGTCTTTCGAAGAAGTATACCTGTGTGAGCTGAATCCTGTTTCTTTCCTGTGTGGATTGTGTTGTGCTATCCTGTGTGGATTACGTTTGCTTTCCTGTGTGGAATACGTTTACTTTCCTGTGTGGACTGAGTTGTACTTGGGCTCGGAGGTTGGAGCGTATTTGAAATTGATGACTTAGGTATATGTATGGGCATATACCTAAGCAGTGTCGGTTGTTATTTCGTGATTGTACCTTTCTTCGTGGTTTATCCTTTGTGGATTTGAGAGACCTTCAGGGGTCTCGGGGTCCCTACTGAGTAGCTTATACTCACCCCTGCACGGGCCTTGCCCGCACTACGTTGTGTTGGTTGCAGACGACGGACAGCGTTGATCTTAGCTGAGGCTTGCAGAGCAGGGCGGTACCTGGAGGTGGACCACTGGGCGGGACGTGCTCGGAGCGGACGGCGGGACCCGTGGAGCAGTGGATCTATCTGTACCCACCCTTCAGGTGGGATCTCCAGTAGACAGCTCGGTGTAGCGGATTTTACTTACAGTTGCTGTTTTTCCTTTTCGAGTTGTACTTTACTTTCAGTTTGGGTTTATATACTGGCCCATTTACTTTTCCGCACTTTCAGTTGTACTCTGTTTTTACTTAGTGTTTACTTTCCGCTTGCTTACTCTGTGGTGTTTGTTTACTTTACAAAGGCAATGTCTTCCCTTTTTACAGGGATTTACGCCTTGGTGCTAGTCGGCAGCCCCTGGCCTATGGAAGGCGGGCTTGGGGTAGTCACGGCACGGACCCCGAGGGCGGGTCGTGACAACTTGAATTGATCATCTTCTACTCCTTAATGTTTTAAACATGAACAAAAATAACTAAATTATTTAATATATCAATTGTGATCCTCTTTTATAGGACCTTGAAATTTAGGTATTGTAGGAATCATGTTAACTCATAATTCAAAAAGATTTTATTTTTTAGGCATGGTTAATCAATTTTTTTGGTTTAGAAATTTTCAAAAGCAGAGGAACCTCAAGGTTTGTTGTGGGTCCTATGACATTATTAGTGGTTCTAATTGGAGAGATGACTCCTATAAATCCACTTATTCAAAATGTTTTACAAGACTAAAATTCATTAGCATATCTAATAATTTTCATTCTATTTCAAGGTTTAAATTGAACAGTTTATCATTACACGAACTAGTATTATAGATTTATAATTACAATTTCTCCTTGTAAGTAGTGACATTTTTGTCACATGATTTTCTTGAGGTGGGGAATAAACTACGAAATCCCATAAGGGTATACAATGAGTGGTAACCAATCATTCTCCAAAAATAATTTTTTTAATATATGCATCACTTATGTAGATAAAAATAACAATCTTGAAGGATTTAAAAAGAAAATATATTTTTAATGAATAATGAATTTATAATGAGTGAGAACTGATTGTATCCATGTAATATTTTTCCTTACTTGATGTCATAATAGTTTATGAGAATAGATGAATATTTTGGTTCTTGAAAAATAATTATATGAAATAAGTAACAATTATTTATTCAATTCACCTATGATTTAATTCTTTAGGAAATTGTAAAAATATTAATGGACAGTATTTAATTACTCAGGAAATACCTAATCTAGTATTTATTTTCCTTAAATATTTAAATTCATCAATCTTGATTTCTTCATTTTTTTAATAATCACTAAACCACTTCATTACATGATTTTCATTAAAAAGATACTAATTGGTGTAAAAAATAAAATAATCATAAAAGAGTAGAATAATATTTAAATAAATGAAATGTAATATTTTCAAATAAATTAAAATAAGATAATTGTTATTTTAAATTCAAAAATAATTTAAAGTGAATATCATTCATTTAGAATAAAATGATTCTCTTGATTGGAAACATTCAGAAACATAGACATCACAAAATGGGATCCCCTTCCCTTCACCCAATCACTAATTATTATACCCCTCCTTTCCAAAATGGGATGTCAATTTTGAATAATAAATAAACATAGAAGAAATACATATGAATGATTACATAGGAAGAGGAAGAGAGTATTGTATTCTTCTTGGATGGTTTCTATCGGATGGAATGGGATGGGTTGGAATGATTTGGGAAGGTGGAGATATCCTTCTTTTAGAGGCCATATTTTATGTTTAAAAGTTTCCACATGTTGGACCCATTAAATAGATGATTGGAATTTTTACCCCTTCATAAACATTGTTCCCAATTTCATTTTATGTCTCCCCAAAATATATTAGCATATTTTGAAATGTACAGAGGGATTTATGACCATTTAACTCTCTAAATTTAATCAACCCATATAGCTTCCCCATTTTCCATGTATCATGTATACATTGTATTATTGTCCTTCCAAAAGGCTGACTCATGCATTACCTCCTTAAAGAGTGTTGTTTAAAAAAATTCCATACACATATCAATTTTCATTTCATCTTCATTAGGCAAGAAAACATCAATATATATTCTCATATTTAAATCATTCTATATCTATGAATTGTTTTTTAGGACTGTGTTGTGGGATGATTTTGAGCCTCCAATTGATAGATTGAGCTTGGGGTAAAGAAGGGTGAAATATAGAACTGATATGTTTGAGATCAAAAAAAAATAAAATTTCAAAATTTTAATTTGTTTAGAACATGTTATTGTTTATATACAAATAAATATTAAAACATTTAAGTCCAAAAATTAAATTATTTTTTCAATTATGCTCAAAATTAAACAAAAACCTAAAAATGTTAAAATTTACATTAATATAATACTACAGTGGGGTTAAAAGATTGAAATTATATTTTAAATTATGGAAAATATTAGTCATGACATTCTATTTACAAAAAAATGTCATATGATTGTATTTTTTACAATTAAAATTGTACTAAATAGTTTTGGAAGGTAATCATCAAGTTGCATCCATGTACAAATTTGTGTACAATTTTATTGTGTTTTAAATAAAATTAAATAATATATCTAATTCTATATCACAATGGATGATAATTTTTGGATGATTGGATGAAATAAGATATAATTAATTAAATGATTAATGAGACAAATAATTAGAACAATTTGAGGTATTTTTTATCTTAATGAAGAATTAACTAAAATTAATTATGGAATGTTTATTTAAATTATTATTCATTGAATGAGTATAAATGATCATGATATTAGTCAGACCTACGATTTTATTCTTTTTTTTAATTTTATTTTATTACATATTTTGAAAACTAATTATTATAAATTAAATATGATGTCATGTGAGTCATCTCTCCCTCTTTTATTATGTAGGACTTGTGTGTACAGGTTTGATTTATGAGCACATGAGCCTTAGCCCAGTTGCTAAGGACTCTGCAAGTGCATCCAGGAGACCTGGGATCAAATCAAGGCAAAGACATTATTTTCAGTACTGTAGCAGTACTGTAACAGGGACTATAGCGGGACTATAGCAGTACTGTAGCAGGGACTGTAGCGGGAATTGTAGCAGGTACTGTTTGGCACTGTAGCAGCTGGGAATATGCCC
Organism: Viscum album; assembly: GCA_963277665.1. Taxonomy (NCBI): domain Eukaryota; kingdom Viridiplantae; phylum Streptophyta; class Magnoliopsida; order Santalales; family Viscaceae; genus Viscum; species Viscum album. The sequence continues at coordinate 407,218,041 of OY728134.1, read as the reverse complement.
CCGTTTAGGCCTTCAGACCACTGATTTGGTCCCTGAGTCCTTTAAGGCCTTCGGGCCACCCAGACCTTCGGGTTAGTAAGTCCTTCAGGCTACCTCAAGGCCTTCGGGCCACCTTAAGTTCAGATACAAACCAGACGACCTACGAGGAACAAGCTCTATAAGGAGGATGAGCAAGGAGCTTTTATCACAGCAGAAGCTAAATGAATTTAAGAATGAGAGGGTATAGAACCTTCCATCGGGAAAAGCCTGTGCATGCACGAGAATGCCTAACCAAATAGCCATGCAAAGGCAGAGAGCTGATTTCATGATGAAGATGCTGGGGAGGAGCAGTTCCAAGTAGTTAGTCTGGGTTGTATGTAATGTTTGAAGCCTACGGGAAAATGAATTCCTCTAAGGCCTACGGGCCATGTAATACTTATGCCTACGGGCCTTGTTAGGGTTCCACCTCACCCCTTGAAAGGTGGATTATCAAAATCAATAAAAAAATGAAGGCCTTCGGGCCATTGCAGTAGGGTTGATTTATGTAATTCCCCTTAAACAATCCATTGGTTCCCCTCAGGTATTTTATTATTATAAAACATATGTAATAAAATGAATTTCTAAAGGCACATGGAGGTGCTTGAAGATGGAGTTGAGGTGGTGGGTGTTCAAGACATAACCAAGACATAACCAACTTGAGATATGCATAGGTGGATAGGTGGGATGATATAACTCCTATCAAGAATAGTATAATGATATTATAACTACCATCATAGATTTATTTATTTCCCACTAAATAAATATGCCATTGTATAAATTTTCGGATCATTCCATATATTTATTTTATTTTATTTCTAACTTATGAATGATTTTTTATGCATAAAATGCCAATATCACATAAATAAATAAACTAATATACAAAGATAGAAGTAAAATAAATGTTTCATATAGATATGATGTGTCATAACATAATTAATACATAATAAAAATCCACCTTATATTTTCAAGACATATGAAGGTTAAAACCTGAAAACTTTACCCATAATAAATTAAATCCTGTAACATAATATTATGTCAGACAAAGAATTACATTACACAAATTGGAATAAAAACCATTGACCTATGTTTCTGATAAACCCCTTTTGTGAAAATTACTTTTATCAAAGAATTATTTATGAATGTTTTTTTTACATAACTATTTTACTTCAAGTAGAGCCACATGTTCTTGACCTGAAGTGACTTAGGTAAAAGTGTTTAAGAAATCCCTATTATTATTTTAGGGTTTAGGAATTCACTCATGGGATCAAGGCATTGCATGCTCAGAGTTGGAAATGACCTCCATAGCTAAAAACCATTGAGTAATTGAGTATTCCATTTTTTAGGTTATGAGATGTGGAATATGAATCATTCCCACTAGAATTTTTGCAAAACTCGATATTCTAATTGAAATGGAGGGAGATGTTTGGAGTTGATAAAATATTTGGAGAATAAATAAAATTATTTTCATTTTGTATCATATAAAGTGTAATCAAGTGAGGTACTAATAATCATCCCTTTTAATATTTTATAATTATGAAAATTTCATAAACCACATTTTACCAATGACCAATTTAGATAAATATCGTCTTTGTACAAGTTTAAACATATAAAAGTGGTCATGGTTCCCATAGGTAGTTCTAAACCATGAATAGAAATATTACATGATAGAATCCTTACTACCAGATTCATCATATAATGTTGTGAGTGATGTGGAGTTCATTGTCTATGATAAATAGCTAAGAAATGTGGTCTATATTTAGTGTTTTATGCATTCATCCATGTGTAATGAAATCATTAATTAATATTAATACATGTATCCTTATTTCATTCTCAAAAAGAATAATGTACTATATGAGGAGAGTGCATGAAACAAATGGTTTGGGATATCCAATATTTTTTTTCCTAGAAATCATGAGGATAGTGCAGAAACTATGCCTCATTGGTCAAACATGTTATCTATATTTAGCACCTAGGTGGTCTAAGATTTCAACTACCAAAAGAACTATTCACCAATGTAATTAATTCATCACTCTATAGGATCTTATTCTATATTATTGTTAATTTCAATATGAAAAACATTAAAAAAATTCTCCAATATTATTTTACACTACCTAGCGAAGTTGACAAGGACATAAACAATGAAAACCCTTCAATACTTATGTTGAATAAAATAAAATTATAGAAAAATATAGCATTGAAAAAAATGTTTTGAATGTGCTTCCAATAAGAAAAATATCAAGGTTCAAACGAGGGAACAAGATGATATTTGTTTCACATGTGGAATGAAGGGCCACTAAAAGAAAAATTGTCACCCATACTATGATGAAAGGGGGAGATTTTGGTAAATGTTTTATAAATTGAAATTAGTTATTTTCTACAAATAGGTTTGTATGTATATCATGTGATTTTTACATATGAATTTAATTATAGGAACATAGTAGATTCTTGATGATTGGATGCGGTGAGCTAGATCTATGAGTAGCCAACAAAGTCACGATTACTGTAGTGGATTTTGGATACTACAACCTTTCATTACTAATGAAAATGGTTTTTTTCTATAAGGTAGTTATTATGTGTCTTTAGTTTCTTGAAACATTATTTCTATATCCAAACATGATAAACATCTATTTTTTCATTATTTTTTTAAATGTTTTTTATTTTATAATAATATTATGTTTTATATTAAGGAATATTTGAATACAAGTTTTTATGTACTGGATTGTGCAAACCAAGTAATTGATATCAATAATGAAACAAGTTCATATGAATCATATCACAACAAACTATATCATCAGTAACTATATCATATATCTGAAATGTTATTGGTAATATTACTCCAAGATGGATTATTGAATTTTTTTGTAGTAAGGCCACTTGATATATTTCATGAATGTTTACACACAGAAATGAACAAATCCCTATTTAGTGGAATAGATGAATGGGAAAAGTAGATTCTTAAATTCGTTCATACCAAAAAAAAATTGATTATTTCTAGTTGAAGAAAGGGATGGTACCTCATTCTAAATAACTTTTAATAATTATTTTAGTAGATAGGGATATGTCTACTTAATGAGGAATAAGTTAGATTCTATTGATAGATTTAATGAGAAAAATAATGTGGTTGAGAACCAACATTGTAAGAAGACTAAGAAATCCCACTCTAGCAGGGGTGGATGATATCATAATCAATTATTAATTGATTATTTGAAAAAATTTTGGATTCAATACATTCTCAATAACCCTTATAAAACATAATGGAATAGTGTTAGTGAGTTGAGGAATCACTTCTTGTAGGAATTGATGAGATCCATGATGAGTTACCGAAGTCTTCCATTATCCTTTGGGAATACGCATTATAGAATGTATCACATATACTAAACAAATTCACAACTAAAGTGAAAAAAATATTAAATATGAAATATGGTGTGTAAGAATTTATGTGTTGTTGAATTTACATGTGTGTAATTGTGAAGAATATAGTAAGGCATTGTCAATTACAAAAATTTCCCCCTAAGGAAAATATTGTATCATTATAGGATATATCAAGGAAAAAAGGTTATTACCTATATGATCCCCCAAAAAAGGAGTCTATGGAAACACACAACATATTCCATGAGAGAAAGAATAACTCTAAAATAGATTACTTGAAGGATATAAACATTGATTAAGTCTAGGCTCTAGGTAATCAAGTGTTGGCACAAAAATAGATTCCACAATATCTAATAGATGAAAATGTTCCACAGACAGTAATATTATATTTGAGTAAGATTGAAGTTATAGAATAATAAATACATGGGTTTTTAGTCACTAAGGATAGAGACTTATTATTATTTTATATTAATGATCATGAAACCTACAAGGAATAATTAATTGGTAAATATGATTCTACGTGGAAAGAAGAGATGAATTTTGAAATGGATTCCATGTACAATAACCATTTCTACAATTTGGTAAATATTCCAATGGTTGTAAATATATCTAGTTGTAAATTGGTATTCAAGAATAAAATGTACATGTATTGACATGCTCGTATATATTTGGAATCACTAGTTTTATAAGGGTTCAAAAAAATCAAGGAATATTCTATGAAGAAAAAATTTCACTTGTTTCTATGATGAAATCTACCAAAATTCTACCTTGTGCTATGTATTCCCAAGATTATGAGATTTGGAAATGGAATGTCAGAACATCCTTCCTTAACCAAACCTCAATGAATCTTTTTATATAACACAACCCAAAGGTTTTGTTACTATGATGGATTCCACCAAGGTATAAAAATTACAAAGATCTAATTATGGATTAGATTAAGCATCCAAGTCATGAAAACTTATATTTCATAAATCCATAATGTAATTTACCTACATCAAGAATGAATGTGAGCCTTGTGTGTATATGTTTTATAGTGGGAGTGTGATTGTTTTCATAATATTTTATGTTGATGATATACTACTTATAGGAAACAATGTACATGTACTATATTATTTGTAATATTTGTTAAATACATGATTCACCATGAGGTACATAGTTAAAGAAATATATATTTTTGGGATCAAGATCTAAGTGACATCTTGGTCGAATTTTGTTCCTAATAAAATTTTTGTAAAGAAATAGACTATAAAAATCACCTGAATAAAAGAAGCTGGCCAATTATATTGAAATAGTGGGTTCCCTAGACCCAACTATTCAGTGCTTTTGATTAACATATCATGTATACAGTAAGAAATGCATGATGTCATCTTACCATTATAGTGTAGACTTTTCTGTGTCCACTATTTAAATAGTAATGTCCAAAGATTAATTGTTGTATCAAAAGGTTATAGCAGATCCCAGGCTATAATGAGAACCTCTAGATACTATGACATTAATATTAAATATATGTTCTATAGTCTAGATATATCTTACTGATTGGACATAGTATATTTTTTACTATCAGGTTTTGGGAGATCATAAGCATTGAGACTTCTTCTCATTAAGTTCGCACTTGGTGATCTCTAGTAGTGAGATCATGAGGACTGACCCACAAATAGGAACTCCACATGTTTCGGGTGTCATTGGATGTTCCTATCTATGATCATGTGTAATTGTCCCCTGACTTGAGATCATTACCAATGTATGTCATTTGATTGCATACTTTGATGCAAGAAGAAAACCATGGCAATGAAGTCGTGGCGAGGTAGTTTGTGTCGGCTGTGTAATTGGGGGCATGACATTGGTTGAATGGTCAAGAAAGGATTTTTCGCTTTCAGGTTATGGAAGTAATATATCTCTTCCCATGTTGATGTGGATGGCAGTACCTTTATAAGACCATGGCCATGGAAGTCGAGGGTAAATCCATCTAGTTTCATCAACAAACAATAAAGCAAGAAAAGGGCGATGACACGAGAGTGCATCCTACTTTATGAGATATTACAGACAAAGAGATTATATTACACAGTACGTGTTCGTAGGTTGGTTGTCGCTACTGTGAAAATCCTTATTTCTTCAGGGGCCATGTTGGGTTGCAAGATCCTGCTCTTGGTCAGTGAATACTAAACACAACTGGAAAAATAAGGGCCTAGAGGGTCACACACAATAGCGTATTCAAGAATCTGCCCTATTCAGTTGAATAGGAGTTTTAGACATGGTGGGCCCTGCCACAGGGGTCTGGGATTTGTCCAAAGTTAAATGATCACCAATTAAATAAATAAATTCATATTATTCGAGTTTATAATAATGAATATTGAATTTACTTATTAAATGTATTTACGAGTTTTATTAAATACATGATAAAATATTACTTGACGAATATTAAATTATTCAAGGTTCAATTAATATTTATGGGAGCGACGAGTCAAGTTAATAACTCAATTATTATCATGTAATATATTTTAATATATTACAAGTAAATGATAATAATAATTATGGCTTTGTTTAATAGTTATAAAATTTCATTGATAGTGCATTAAGTATTCGGTGCTGGAAAGGCGATACCAGGTATTTTAATTGAGCACTATAAATAGTAGAGGAGGGGATTTTTCCAAACAATATTCATGGATCTTATCTCTCCTCTCCTCTCTCCCACATTCTAGAGAGAGATGCTCTGGATCCAAGGAGCTCGGATGGAGCTCTCTCTCAGGCATCGCTAGCAATGTGATGCGGTGGTCATTGGAGAGTCGAAGGCATCGTCGCAAATCCATGATAGCACCCGGATTACGACGAACGGCGCTCCTGCGGATTCCTTGAAGCGGGTTTGGACGATCTAGAAGAATTCGGCTTCGGATTCTTCGAGGAGCGATCGCCAACGACGAGCAGACGTCGTGCATGGATTTGGATTTAAACCAGGTATTTTACGGTTTAATTTTGTGCTTAAAATACTACACGTGTGGTCCTCAGCTAAGACTGGGCTGCTCTTCTCTGATGTCGACAAGTTTACGTCGACCATCGGTGATTTTTTTTTTAAAACCCACCTGTTTGGGGCTTCCGCTGCATGCCCGGTTCCAAAAAATGGTATCAGAGGGATGCATGTTGATTTTAATTCAATTGAAAAGTTAAATTTTCATTAAGCTATAAAGAGGGCATCGATACGGTCCCAAACGACGTAGATCGTGTTTGAATCCGATATCAGATGACGCATCTGCGGTTATCCGAAGTTTAAAATCGGAATTAAACTGGTTATTTTTGATCATTGGGTGGATATCTAATTATCTGAATAGTTTTTTCCGATGAACCTTAATAATATTATTGTTATAATAATTTTATTATAATAATAATAGTTTGATTATAATAATAATTTTATTATTATAATATTTTATTATTATAATGTTTATTTTTTCTTGTCTAAATATAGACATTCGAAAAAATTAAAGGGAGGGGAGTCCTGCAAAGTAGGTCTCCATTTTATAAAAAAACCTAGGTTGAGGTGTGCTAGAAAGCAAGTAAAAAAACAGGTTTTGCGTGGGGGATGATCAGCCCCCCTGTTCAGCGCACGATGGCCATGCAGGCCGCCTTCTTCCCTTTCTGTGGCATCCCTCACCTAGCATCCTCTCAGTGAACCCATCCATGACACCTCTCTCCCTTGCTCCATGCATCATCCTTCTCCCGTCGTGCTACAGAGCTCCCAGGTCGCCCCACCCTATACCAGCTCCACCTGTCGAGGCCACCTCCCCCTACCAGCCGGTTCTCCTCCCTCCTACAGAGAGTCGCTGCAATGAGGTGCCACACCAGGCCGGTATACAAGCAGCATTTTTTATTCTACTGTAGGTGCACCAAACCACCCCACGCGGCTCTTGCTGAGCCGCCTCCTCCCGTCGGTTGTGCTGCAGCGGCCACCTCGGCACCCCGGACCTGGGCAGGACACAACGGTGTGCTGCTCCACTGAAGCCACCAGGGCCACCGGGCTGCCTTTCCTCCTACTGTGGACCTGTGCATAGCAAGCCATCCCGGTACCCCACGGCTATTTTTCCAAGCCATCACTTCCTCCGGCCTATACTCTAGACCAGGATCCTCCCTCAGGGGAGCGGAACGCCACATAGCTCCCAACCTGCCACCTTCAGAAGCGACGTCATGCTGCCAGCCAGCCCCGGCCATTCTGTATCATGCGCCTGGCAAAGCTCGACTACGCCATTGTATTGACATATTCTAGCCAACACGCACCGTCTCGGACCTGCCTCGTCCCAGCCACTGCCTAGTCCTCTTAGTGGGCAGGTAACATATGTTGCCCCGAAAGAGGTCCGGGTGGGTCTGCATAGCTCGAAACGGGCTTAGGCTGACCCGCCCATCCCAGAATACCCCTACACTGGGACGATATCTCCCGGATTAGACCTGTGCAGGTTTCCCCGACCCGCACAGGCCCTGCCCAAAGTTTTATGGGCCCGGGTGATTTAGTTTAATCAAAATTAATTAAAATAATTAATTTAATTTCAGTTGATAATTAAATTAATTAAATATTAATTTTGGTTATTAAAATTTAATGCGGCGTAATTAATTTAATTGGGAGATTAATTAAGTAAATTAATTAATTTAATTTTAGTTCTAAAATTGAATTAATTAACTGGGACTGAATGACGTTAAATTGAATTAAAAACAAGAGTGAAGTCATTAATTTGATTAAATTCCATCAGAATTTGTTTAATGCATGTTTAATTTTATTCTGCATTTAGTTTATATATACGTGAGTTAAAGCGTATACTGGTCATGAGCTGTGGGCCAACCAATGTATATCTGGTGTTTATTTAATTTAATTTATTTATTTAATTATTACATGGTTTGTAATAATTTTTTTAATTAATTAAAATATGATCTGCGTGTCGTCTCAAGGGTCATTATATTTATAAGGGCCTGTGCGCCCATTCTCATAGTTGTACTTAATACCCCGACACCCCCTCGCCTGCGTGTGAGTACAATTGTATAATGACGAGACGACCAGTGATGGATTTCGTGCCAAGTGATGGAGATGCACCAAACAGGAGTTGGATTCATTGGATGAGCATACATTTATATCAAGTTGCTAGCCACGTGACTAAAGGTATTTACCCCTAGGGTTTTGGTTGGTCTGTTATTCACTCAACGGATCAACCAATAGTACTGGCTCATGATCAGGTGTTCATTTTATTTTTTTGAATGGTTTATTATTTTGTGCATGTGTAATTTATTGCGCGATCACATAGTATAATAATAAACAAGCATGAAAGATAAAATGAACATGTGATGCGATGAAATTTCTATTTCTTTCACGGTCAGTTGTGAGTGCGATCACATAGTATGTTCTTATAAAAATAGAAATGAATTTTTTTCATCACACTAAAAATAATAAAACCCTCAAATATATATTAAGTCAAAATAGCCTTCCATCATTCAAATTTGGATGAAACCAGTTGTTTGAGGTGTCGGTAATGCCTTAGCTGAGGGTGCCTCTTACTACTGGGGAGTCCTTATAAGAATGATGGGTCGACTTAACTAAAGTGCTAGTAAGGATTATCCATAGCTAACTTGCTATCTTTTTAGAGGCAAGCATTGAGTAAATCAAATTTTGATTTTAAGATGCTGGGACTTCACTCAACAGATCAAGGAACCGCAAGTTAAAGCAGTCGGCCAGCCAAAAGCCTACCCAAAACCTTCCAAGTAGTGGCGTAGCCTTAGCTTGTAGACTATGAGGGGTGGTTCTAGGATCCTTACCACTAGAATACTCAAGAGACAGAGTATTACAATTCTAGCACAGAGGGTTCCTAGAATCCGATAAAAATAGTGGGAGACATAATATGATTTAAGTAATTAATCAAAAATGTCTAAACTGATAATCCAAATAAAAGGCACTCGTCTGCTAAAATTTATTTTTGTATAAAAATGGAAAGTTATACCACAAGATTAAAACTGAAATATTATAATGGACAAAGTAAATTTCTACACTAACACGAGTGTCCATGAATAGTAATGGCATGTGCACATAGTACTATGATATACGAAACTCAAGGTGTTAGTGTCCCCGACACTGTTAAACTACCTCAAGAAGCATGGGTGAGAATTTCTTACAGGATACTAATGTACAAAGCATATGATAGTTATATCATTATGCTTTCGTTAACATCCGGTGTCAGTTGCGGTCACTACACTAGGACATAGATGATATAACATAAAGTCTCATCTATGAGAAGTTTGCAAGGAGAAAGCGAAACAGTGATATGAATAAGGCTACTTTTACACCAACATGTGTAAATTTAATGATTGAACATGATCATTAAATGTCATTTTCACCACATTACTCAAGTCTTGTTTTGAGTTACAAAATGAACAAGTATTGAGTAAACGCTTCATTACCTATCTAGGTAAGGTTCGCCAAGTGAATAAGAATAAAAGACAATTAAGTTTTAATTCTTATGGTGGATAAATTGAAAGACAATGTAAAAAGGTCAAAGGAATTTAATGCCAATGATACATTCACAACATCCTTCAATTAATGAGGTATTAACAGAGGTTATTTCCATTACATATTATAAAATAATACTATGGAAATTTAAAAGCAATAACCCGATTTAAAAGAGAAAGTTGTTGCTTACATTAGGCGTATTCATCATTGTAATGTTTCTATTTTACTACTTGGGTATTAAATACAATATGTTGGTAACATATGTGTATTTTAATACGATAAACAAGATAGTATAGAAACCTTACTAGAAGTCAGGTGTATTCTCTAAGTGGCTATGAAAGGGTGATACCTAGGCCAGTGGTGAGAAGTACACGACTTATTTAATTTCCAAGTGAATGATTTTTGTTGAACTATTGTTGAGTATAACCAAAAACATTAATCTCATGTGTCCTTTGATGCATGGAGACATTCTTTTAGTTTCTGGAATGAATGTTGTTTTTGGTAAACTCAATCACTAGTTCAGTGATACATGAATCATAGGAAATTAGTGATGAATATAAATGTAAGACTTATACCCAGATGTGACAGGATAATTCTTTGTCAAGTAATACTAAAAATGGACATCATGAATATACCAAGTATGGAATTTAGTCTCGGCACAGCTAAATACTTATGGTATTATCGATGTCTTTAGTTTGGAAAAAGGAGCCTTTAGAAATAAAGGTACGTTACAAAGCTTTTGGAAATAGTTCAACACGAAAGTGTGAACTATTCCAAGTATAAGATAGAGGTATATATACTTCAAAAGATTATTTTAAGTAATTATGGAATATCAAAGTGAAGTATTTGCATGGTCAAAAGATATGAGTTGCTTCGGGTTGGGATACCGAAGAATATCACGACCAAGCATTCATCAATCACGATAATGAAGCGTGGAGCAATTCCTAAATGAACATTACCTTATCGACATCATGACATTGATGTTAATGGGGAGGATTGATGATGAATTCTTACATATCAACATTGATCAATAAAATTTAGTGTGGAGTAATTCCTAAACGCACATTTTATACATCAAAGTATTGATGTAAATAATATCAATGTTGGAACTAGTAGAAACTTACATTGTATTTCATGAAATGATTTGAAAATAAAAATGATATCCCACAAAAATATGCCAAATATAATAAAAAATGGATATCATATGAGTCATAGTATGATAGGAATCCATTATTCCATAAGGACATGTGTTTTGATGCAAATGGTTTGTTCAGATACAAATAAACTTGCATCAAGATAAACACATTGTGCATCTAAGGTACTTATCCTAGTGATTGGTTAGGATATTACATAAATCCCTAAGGTTGAAAGGTTTTAGTCAAGTAAGGGACTACATATCTATATAAGGGTGCACATCTCTATTAGAGATAGTGGGAGCTATATTGACTTGTTTTTAGTCAATGCTCAAGATGCACAAAATAGTTTGAATAGGAACTAGTTCCACAAGCCCATGTGGAATAAATTATGTTCCAGAGACACATACTACGTAGTAAGGATAAAACCATGTTGATGGTTTTTATATTCTCTGCGGTCGGTGATCTATTATTCAATTTAAATAATATTTCCTACAAGTAAGTAGTATATCACAATTATCTAAAATTGATAAGACCAACTAAAATTCAATTAATGGATTCCATGTATCAAAGTGCAAAAGGGGATTATTATTTTGAATACTGCGGTTGGTATTCAAGTGAGTTGATACATAGATGGTACAAGTGTAGTACCAATAAAGGCTCGATTAGTTTCACCAAATCGTTATACCAAAATCCGTTAGAATTTTACATATCATATCTAATATCTATGATCAATTTATTTAGCATTGGATGTCATGAAACCCAATCATGGATGGTGTATATATGATGCAACCGCAAAGGGATGGTCACGTCACATAATGCCAATGAAGGTTGCAAGTTACTAAAATCTGGTTTAGGATTAAAGTAAGAAACATGATCATAGAAAACACATTTGCAGAAATGTTTTCCATGTGTCTACGTGAGGTTAGTGGGAGAATAAATGTTTTCTAAACAAAATATGTTTCGAAACATATGGAAAATTGACATTGGTATCATTGTTAGTTAAGACCAAAATGAAATTTACTCTCCAATGATTGACTTAAAGTAGCAACCTAAGTTCTAGGGAACAGGATCTACTAAGGTAGATCTATAGGTTGCTTGGTCCTAGTCAATCGTACATATAGTGACATTGTATTGAAAAAAACATGTTGGAACAATTCAAGAGATGAATTGTTGCCTATGTCACAGGGGCATAATCTCTCCATGTTGTCCAGTCTGTGACATGGGAAGAGATAAATGTGGTGAGTTGAAATCCATACGTCGGAGCGATGGAACAATCATGTATGACATGATATGTACAAGAACCGATATTTCCAAGGTATATCTTACAATAGGAAAATATCAGTTATATCTTGGAGCACTGCAGGGGATGAAATCATAACAATCTAATTGTACTTCAGCAAGTACAAAATATATGTACCTGGTAAGTGGAGAAGAAAGGATACTAGTTTTTTGGGTATATGAACTAGTCTTCCATAGATCAATGTGATCTAGTATTGCAGTTAGGCTAAAGCCGATGAGCTAGTCAAGCTCATATCTTCCAGTGGTGGCCATACCTACAAGACTGAGTATGGTACAGCTTCTAAGGCAGCTAAGAAGCAGATATGCAACAATTTGTTCTAGTTATTGGAATCGCACCTGGTGAGAAAAGTATTATCGTAATCTAAATTATGATATTCTTACTAGCTAAGATGTCATGTTATGACAATGGAAAAAAGAGATATACTCGGGATACCATCCCTTGAGTAGTTTTACTCAAAGAGATGAGGTCTCTATAGCAGAATAGCCACGTGGCTGAACTGTGGTGGACCCAGTATCTAAAGCCATTACTCAGCAGGATCATGATGTTCATCATGTGAGTGGATAACAAGTTTGGTTAGCAAGTTGGCACTAGTGTAAGTGGGAGTGTTGAAATAGTGGGTGCCCTAGACCCAACTATTCAGTTCTTTTGATTACCATATCGTGTATACAGTAAGAAATGCATGATGTCATCTTACCATTATAGTGTATACTTTTCTGTGTCCACTATTTAAATGGTAGTGTCCAAAGATTAATTGTTGTATCGAAAGGTTATAGAAGATCTCAGGCTATAATGAGAACCTCTAGATACTATGACATTAATATTAAATATATGTTTTATAGTCTAGATACATCTTACTAATTGGACACAGTAGATGTTGGACTATCAGGTGATGGGGGTTCATAAGCATTGAGACTTCTTCTCATGAAGTTCACACTTGGTCATCTCTAGTAGTGAGATCATGAGGACTGTCCCGCAAATAGGAACTCCACATGTTTCGGGTGTCATTGGATGTTCCTATATATGATCACGTGTAATGGTCTCCTGACTTGAGATCATTACCAATGTATTCCATTTGATTGCATACTTTGATGCAATTCAAAAACCAGGGAAATGAAGTCGTGGCGAGGTAGTTTGTGTCAGGTGTGTCGTTGGTGGCATGACATTGGTTGAATGGTCAAGAAAGGATTTGTCGCTTCCGGGTTATGGAAGTAATATATCTCTGGCCATATTGATATGGATGGCAGTACCTTTATAATACCATGTCCATGGAAGTCGTGGTTAAATCCATCCAGTTACATCAACAAACAATAAAGCAAGAAAAGGGTGATGACATGAGAGTGTGTCCTGGTTTATGAGATATTACAGACAAAGAGATTATATTACACAGTACGTGTTCGTAGGTTGGTTGTCGCTGTTGTGACAATCCTTATTTCTTCATGGGCCATGATGGGTGGCTATATCCCATTCTTGGTCAGTGAATACTATTCACAACTGGGGAAATAAGGGCCTAGAGGGTCACACACAATATCATATTCAAGAGTCTTCCCTATTCAGTTGAATAGGAGTTTTGGACATGGCGGGCCCCACCACAGGGGTCCGGGATTTGTCCAAAGTTAAACAATCACCAATGAAATAAATAAATTCATATTATTCGAGTTTATAATAATGAATATTGGATTTATTTATTAAATGATTTTATGAGTTTTAGTAAATACATGAAAACATATTAATTGACGAATATTAAATTATTCAAGGTTCAATTAATATTTATGGGAGCGAAAGTCGAGTTAATGACTTAATTATTATCATGTAATATATTTTAATATATTACAAGTAAATGATAATAACAATTATGGCTCGGTTTAGTAGTCATAAAATTTCATTGATAGTGCATTAAGTATTCAGGGTCGGCAAGGCGATAACGAGTATTTTAATTGAGCACTATAAATAGAAGAGGGGAGGATTTTTCCAAACAATATTCAGGGAGCTTATATCTCCTATCCTCTCTCCCACATTCTAGAGAGAGATGTTTTGGATCCAAGGAGATCAGATGGAGCTCTCTCTCGGGCATTGCTAGCGATGTGGTGCGGTGGTCATTGGAGCATCGAAGGCATCATCACAAATCCGTGCTAGCACCTGGATTATGAAAAAATGCACTCCCGCAGATTCATTGAAGCGTGTGTGGACGATCTAGAGGAATTCGACTTTGGATTCTTCGAGCAGCGGTCGCCAACGATGAGCAGACGTCGTGCGCGGCATCAGATTTAAACCATATATTTTATGGTTTAATTTTGTCCCTAAAATCCTCCACGTGTGGACCTCGACTAAGACTAGGATGCTCTTCTCCGACGTCGACAAGTTTACGTCGAACATTGGTGAATTGTTTTAAAACCCACCTGTTTGGGGCTTCCGCTGCATGCCCAGTTCCAACAAATTAATCGAAATAGAAAATCGATATAAGTTCTATCCTTTTAAATTTTTTCATAAAGAATCATTAGATATCAGTTAATGTATTGTTTAGAAATACATTCACTATTGAAACCAATTAACATACACAGAATGAAATATAAAAACTATTTAAGATTAATTATCAAATAATTTAATAAGATTTTATCCAGAATATGAACAAGATAATAAACTAATAGACACATTGGGATAAACAATAGTTTTATTCTCAAGGTGAGACATAATCCCTTACACATGGAAGTCACCTACTATCGAGATGATTATAAATATAATCAAACAAATACACACACTATATTAGTTAAAAAATCAGCATCAATATGATTTCTAGGCTAAGAATCCTATTCCAAATTTATACATGGGATGAAAGAAAACAAAATGTTATACATGGATATCTTTCAAATACAATTTGGAAAACAGATTAAGGAAGAAGAGAAAAACAATTATTCTCTATGAATATATAAGTGACAATGTGGAATGATAAATATGAAAAAATCACACTTCTACAAAATAAAATAGATATAAAAAATAGAAAAAACTTATTCTTTTATGTTCTATATGTTTGTAATCCTTAGATCAGTAATGGGGATGAGTTTGTGCTTTCTTCAGGAAAATTGATGCAGTACGGAGGATCATAGAAATCTATAGGAATGATTTAGTTGATCACTGTATATTGTCTCAATAAATCTAGGTAATTGGTCTAGTGCGTCTGTGTCATTGATCTTCACAAAATTTGAGCCAATAAGTTCAAGGAATTCATAGATTTGATTGAAAAAATTTCTTAATTACAAATAATTGGTGTATCCGTCTATATTCAATGTTGTTTTGAGATATAAATCCTTAAATAATATATAAAAGCGTTTCTTAAAGAAGATACACATACCATAGATAGTCTATTATTAAGTCTTAAAGACATGGTCATCTAACCTTTGATTAATTCATGCTGAATACTTCAAATTGAAAAAGTTAAAATATGCTGAGAATGACTCAGAATCTGGAAGAGACTCCCCTGATAGTAGCTCCTTTGGTAAAAGTGGAGACTCACTTCTGACTCTTCCTCATCCTGGCAGAAACAGTAACTTGTGTCTGACAGTATCTCATCCTGGTGGGGACAGTTACTCAAAACCTATGATGTATTTCCATAACACATAAAAAAATATTATATAAGTAATATGTTCATATAAAATTCTAACATACAATATGTAAAACATTAGTGATGAATTAATCATGGTTTGTGGTAATTAAATTAAGATATGTCAAACAAACTCTATTGATGAGCCAGTAAAGGGCGCAGCAGGTTAGGGTTCCGCCTTATCATCGTCATCTTCCCTACAACGTTCGGACTGCGGTTTCCTCCTCAGCTTCTCCTAGAGTGCTCAAAGGGTGGTTCTTTCTTCTTCCTCGGTGAAGGCTGGCCACGTTGGAGTCTCGGGGTCCTTTCTTACATGGTGGGGGTGATTTGGTCTCTTCGGTTTCAGGGTCGCATTCTTGCTCATCCGCACGTTGTGGGATCGTGACCTAGTGTGGCGTTGGGGTGCGTTCCTTCTCCGCGATGAAGGGGTTTTCAATATGGCGCATCGGGGGACTAATTTTGCAGGATGGGTTTTTTTTTAATGGGTCAAACGTTGAATTAATTAGGTTAGTGGGTCTCTTGAGCGCCAGACCAAGTGGCGCTCAAGGGTTTCGGAATTGGAGCGCCACTTCAAGTGGCGCTCCACCAATTTGGCGGAAATAGAGTTCAGCGCCACTTGAAGTGGCGCTGAACTCATATATGCAAACCGTGCAGCGCCACTTGAAGTGGCGCTGCACCCTTCTTCCGAATCAATTCGGCGCCACTTGAAGTGGCGCCGAAACACTCCCCCATCCTATAAATAGGACCTCTCCCCCCACCCCATTCCTCACTTCACTTCCTAACTCACCCACCCCCATTCCTCCCTCCCTATCCCTTCCTCTCTTTCTCTCTCAAATTTTTTTCTTGCGTTCTTCGGTTGCGGTGAAGCCTTGCCTCTTCGGTTGCTCTGCCTGTGTACCTACGTCGTCACAAATTTGAGGTAAATCTTTCTTTAAATTTATTTAATAGTTTTATTTAATAATTTAGTTGTTTAATTTATAGAATTAGTATATAATGTTTGTATTTTATAAATAGTATAGTTTTTTTAAATGTAATTAGATAATGAAATGATTAGTTAGTTAAATAATTAATCATAATTAGTTGATTAATCAATGATAATTAAGTTATTAATTAATCATAATTAGGTAAATAGTTAAATGTAATTAGATTATTAATTAATGATTATTAGCTAATTAATTAATCATAATTAGCAAATTAATTAATCATAATTATTTAATTAATGAATCATAATTAGTTAATTAATTCATTATAATTAGGTTATTAATTAATGGTAAGTAGGTAATAAATAATCATAATTAGTGAAGTAATTAATCGTAATTAGTTAATTAATTAATCATCGTAATTAGTTAATTAATTAATCATAATTAGTTAAGTAATTAATCAGTATTAGTAAATTAATTAATCATAATTAGTTAAGTAATTAATCATAATTAGTTAAGTAATTAATCATAATTAGTAAATTAATTAATCATAATTAGGTTATTAATTAATCATAATTAGGTTATTAATTAATCATAATTAGTTAATTAATTAATCATTAGTAGTTAATTAATTAATCATAATTAGGTTATTAATTAACCTTAATTAGGTTATTAATTAATCCTAATTAGTTAATTAATTAATCATAATTAGGTAATTAATTAATCATAATTAGGTAATTAATTAATCCTAATTAGGCTATTAATTAATCCTAATTAGGTTATTAATTAATCATAATTAGGTTATTAATTAGTCATAATTAGGTAATTAATTAATCCTAATTAGGTTATTAATTAATCATAATTAGGTTATTAATTAATCATAATTAGGTAATTAATTAGTCATAATTAGGTAATTAATTAATCCTAATTAGGTTATTAATTAATCATAATTATGTTATTAATTAATCATAATTAGGTAATTAATTAATCCTAATTAGGTAATTAATGAAACATAATAGGTTATTAATTAATCATAATTCGCTAATTAATTAATCATCATTAGGTAATTAATGAAACATAATTAGTTAATTAATCAATCATAATTAGGTAATTAATTAATCATAATTAGGTAATTAAATAATCGTAATTAGGTAATTAATTAAGCATAATTAGTTAATTAAGTAATCATAATTAGGTAATTAAGTAATCATAATTAGTTAATTAATTAATCATAATTAGTTAATTAATTAATCATTAGTAGTTAATTAATTAATCCTATTTAGGTTATTAATTAATCATAATTAGTTAATTAAGTAATCATAATTAGGTTATTAATTAATCATAATTAGGTTATTAATTAATCATAATTAGGTTATTAATTAATCATAATTAGGTTATTAATATATCCTAATTAGGTTATTAATTAATCATAATTAGGTTATTAATTAATCCTAATTAGGTTATTAATTAATCATAATTAGGTTATTAATTAATCCTAATTAGGTAATTAATAAATCATAATTAGGTTATTAATGAAACATAATAGGTTATTAATTAATCATAATTAGCTAATTAATTAATCATAATTAGGTAATTAATGAAACATAATTAGTTAGTTAATTAATCATAATTAGGTAATTAATTAATCATAATTAGGTAATTAAATAATTGTAATTAGGTTATTAATCAATCATTACTTGCTAATTAATCAATCATCACTTGCTAATTAATTAATCATAATTAGTTAATTAATCAATCATAATTAGTTAATTAAGTAATCATAATTAGCTAATTAAGTAATCATAATTAGCTAATTAATTAATCATAATTAGTTAATTAATTAAGCATAATTAGTTAATTAATTAATCATAATTAGTTAATTAATTAATCATAATTAGTTAATTAAGTAATAATAATTAGGTAATTACTTAACCATAATTAGGTAATTAGTTAACCATAATTAGGTAATTAGTTAACCATAATTAGGTAATTAGTTACCCATAATTAGGTAATTAGTTAACCATAATTAGATAATTAGTTAACCATAATTAGGTAATTAGTTAACCATAATTAGGTAATTAGTTAACCATAATTAGGTAATTAGTTAACCATAATTAGGTAATTAGTTAACCATAATTAGGTAATTAGTTAACCATAATTAGGTTATTAGTTAACCATAATTAGGTAATTAGTTAACCATAATTAGGTTATTAGTTAACCATAATTAGGTAATTAGTTAACCATAATTAGGTAATTAGTTTATCATAATTATGTTATTAGCGAAGTAGTTATATTATTCAGCGAAGTAGTTATATTAATCAGGGAAGTAGTTATATTAATTAGCGAAGTAGTTATATTAATTAGCCAAGTAGTAGTAAATTGCCTATGGAATATACCTTTGCATTACATTCTAGGAATGATAATGAATTTAGTTTTCAATCTACCTTGACCTCGGTTTGTAATTGAAGTTATGAACTTGAATTTAGTAGTTCAATATATTTTTTGCATATTAAGTGTTAGAGTTATCATGAAATGATTGCTCTCTTGAGTAAAGTATCCCCGGGTAGAGGGGATTTGGGTCGGACCACCTACTTTCCTGGAGGCTTGCCTTGTCTAGGAAAGTGAATGGGGTTGGCTATCTGTCGCTCCGGGCTTACTCATGTGGAGACTTTCAATTTCATATAACTCTATGCTTTTACATGACATGTTCGTGTACCTCATGCATATAATGCATGTGGATATGTATAAATATATTTGACTTCTATTTTTGGGTAAGTAACACAAACTTGTGGGTTGTGTAAATAGTTACACATCAATATGGTTTGAACATATTGATTTGGTGGAGGGATTAGGATTCCAACCTAAATTACTAGAAGCATGCATACATAAATTGATTCTTTAATCATATTTAATTAATAACAGTGGTTTCTTTTAGATAAAAAAGATGGTCGCCGCTTATATTTATTGCAACGGTCAAATAATTGAGACAGAACAAGGATGCAGTTATAGTATACATCCAGAAGCTGTTGTAATGCTTGGAGGATGTACTACTTTGGAAGCTGTGCAAAGGAAAATTCATCGGAGGTTAAAACTCGCGAGGAATCAAGTAATAGAGTCCATTACATTCAGACATCTTCAATTTATAGATAGGTTTTGGCATGTGCCCTATCCGGTAAATGATGATGATGATTGGGAATATATACTTTCATTGGTTAAGTATATACCTGAGAATCAAATGATGGAGTTGTATGTCACTATAGCTACAATGGAGGTTCCATCGACATTGGAAGTTGACCCATCTCAAATTCATGAAACTATGTCATATGCTCCTTCACATCAAGACGTTCCATCAGCATCAGTAGTTATTCCATCATTTCCATCAGCCACAGTTTCAATGGATAGTCCTCCACATACTTTAGATGCATTGGTTGATGAATTTGAGGATGATGACAATTTTGAACAAGATGAAGAGGAAGTTGAAGAAGAAGAAGAGCATGCTGAAGATCAGTCTGTACCAACTCATGCGAGGTTCAACCGACCATTGAACCATCCTCCACTATTGGCTTCCTGGTCGACTGAAGGCATGAATCGCTTGCCAGAATTTGATTATTCAGTTATCACTCCCAGTTCAGAATTTCCAGGAATCATTGGTGGCATAAATCGAGTGTCAGATAACGATGTTCTGTATATTGGCAGAGAGTTTGAGAGAAAAGAAGCAATGAAAAATGTGATAAAACAATATCACATTGAAAGACATTACTCATATGTTGTAGAAGAGTCAAAGAGATCTTATTATTTGATCCGTTGTGACAAATCTGAATCGAACTGTCAAATGCGTATGCGAGCTATTATTGATAACACTTTTCACAGCTGGCGCATCACTAGATTTACTCCACACACATGTGTGAACCCAAGCTTGGCACAGGAACACTCTTCATTAGATGTTGAGTTTGTTTCAACTATTATTGTTGAAATGATTAGAGCATGTCAAGATGTCCCCGTGGTTCTGGTCATTGAGCGAATCAAACAGCTTTTTGGGTATCGAATCTCTTACTGGAAGGCATGGGCAGCACGACAAAAGGCTATTGTGAAAGTGTATGGTGATTGGGATGACTCTTATCGAGTTCTACCACAACTTTTGGAGCTTCTACGCCACAATAATAAAATAGTCTATCGGTTACATACAGTTGAATATGTTAACCAACAGAACCAACTTGACCACTCAATGGTTGTGTTTGATAGATTATTTTGGACATTTTTACCATGTGTGGCGGCTTTTAGACATTGCAAGCAGTTCATACAAATTGATGGCACATTTTTGTATGGAAAGTATACCGGAACTTTATTGATTACCGCCACACAAGATGGAAATCGAGCCCCTCTGCCTATAGCATTTGCAATTGTGGAGAAAGAGAACTTCTCATCATGGAGTTGGTTTCTGGCATGTCTCCGAGAGTTTGTTACGGATGCAGAAGGGATTTGTCTTATTTCTGATCGCCACCGTGCAATCAAGGAGGCGATACAGTCTGAGGGTCTTTCGTGGAGACCACCATATGCCCATCATCGATACTGTATTCGACACATTGCCAGCAATTTGCGAAAGAAGTTCAAGAATGAGTCGATGAAAAAGGAAATCTTAAAAATTGGTAAGAACATCCTTTTCTGTTTAAAATGTTTTTGTCATAGTTATTTTCATAACTGTTTAGATGATTGTTTGTATGATAGCATATGAGCCTCAACAACAAAGGATGGAGGAGCGTCTTCAAGATATCCACAGAGTGAATCCAGAACTGTATGATTACATGATGCAAATTCCAAAGCAGAAATGGTCGTTGGCATATGATGATGGGAGGAGATATGGTCATATGACGACCAACATCGTAGAATGTATAAATGGAGTTTTCAAGGGTGTTCGAAAACTACCTATCACAGGTAAATACGAATATTTCAATATATGTTACTCAGAAGAGTTACTATTATAATATAATATTTGTATAATGTCGTAAATCTAAATTTCAGGGTTGGTACAAGAGACCTTCTATCGTAGTGTAAAGTACTTTCTGGAACGAGGAAAGCAAGCTGAAGAGGGCTTGAATAGAGGGATGCGCTATGGACACCATTTCCAACGCGAGCTAGATACAGTTCTTCAGGAGGCCGCAACTTACCGTGTAACTGCATTTAATCGTCCAGAGCAACGATTTGAGGTCGCTGAGCCCGGTGATGCTATGGCATGTAGCAATGGTCATGTGCGAGTTGTTTTATTGGAGAAGCGTTACTGTGATTGTGGCAACTTTCAGGCACTGAGATATCCCTGCGGCCATGTGATTGCTGCATGTGATTACGTACACGTATCTTGGGAGCAGTTCATTGATCCAGCTTATCTACTTGAGAGCATCAACTCCTGCTACAATACTCCGTGGATGCCAATCGGGGAATATCAGAATTTTCAGCTGCCTGATGGTGCACCCACGCTTCTACCGAACATCAACAGACTTCGACCTAAAGGGAGGCCAAAGTCGACTCGTATTCGGAATGAGATGGATTGGCCTAGTGAACATCCAGCTGGACGGCGGTGCAGCATATGCCGCCAGGAAGGTCATACGAAGACACGTTTCCCTAGACACATAGGGCAATCATCTAATGGTTAAAATGAATCATGTACTTACTGTAAAACTTTGTACATGTAATTATTTTTATCATTTCACCATTTTTAATCATATTTGTCTTACTTGTAAATAGGGTAATTTTTTGAAAATGTACCACGATTTCACATGACATTTTTTGTCGAACGATCAACATTACATGAGTAGCTTTAAACAAACAACACCAACTCAAAAAAAAGGAATGTACCTGTATAAGAAAACAAAACCATTTGAAGGGAGGTATTATACCATCAGGAAGAGAGATTCTAGAAATTTGCAATGTTATGACAAACCTTTAGATGAAATGTGTCAGTTCCCCACTAGATGTGCATGTTTCTTCAAAATTTTCAGGCTGGAGATAATCCACCATAAGTGTCACATAGCCTTATGTCTTCCATGGATTAATGTCAAACACTTCAACCAATTTGTTTACTTTATGGGGAAGTAAAACCTCATTCCTTTGAATATGCACATTACCATGAACATATAAAATCATCATTTTGCAAGAAAAACTACTAATCTCATGTTCACTGAAATACCCCTTAACGTAAGAATGATACAAATAGTGTAAGTACCCAATAGAAAGATTCCAATCCATTTTGAAGGATAATGGGGATGACAAGGAAACATCAACCCCCATGCCCACCCCTTCCACCAATTCAACCAACTTCGGTAACTCCTATAGAAGTAGTTTTTCAAAAAAAGGAAATGTCACACCACCACAGCTTCCTACATCCATATTAACCCCCCAATTCAGTTTCATTAAATGTGGACAGTCCCTATTTTTACCAAAGTCAATGATGCACTATTAAACCATCACTTTTCAACCCCCGCCTCAAAAATACAAAATGCTTTGAGGGATGAGAAATGATTCGGTGCATTTTAGAACATTGAAATGTGTCGAATCATTTCTCATCCCTCAAAGCATTTTGTATTTTTGAGGCGGGGGTTAAAAGTGGTGGTTTAATAGTGCATCATTAACTTTGGTAAAAAAGAGGGTTGTCCACATTTAATGAAACTGAATTGGGGGGTTAATATGGATGTAGGAAGCTGTGGTGGTGTGACATTTCCTTTTTTTGAAAAACTACTTCTATAGGAGTTACCGAAGTTGGTTAAATGGGTGGAAGGGGTGGGCCTGGGGGTTGATGTTTCCTTGTCATCCCCATTATCCTTCAAAATGGATTGGAATCTTACTATTGGGTACTTACACTATTTGTATCATTCTTACGTTAAGGGGTATTTCAGTGAACATGAGATTAGTAGTTTTTCTTGCAAAATGATGATTTTATATGTTCATGGTAATGTGCATATTCAAAGGAATGAGGTTTTACTTCCCCATAAAGTAAAAAAATTGGTTGAAGTGTTTGACATTAATCCATGGAAGACATAAGGATATGTGACACTTATGGTGGATTATCTCCAGCCTGAAAATTTTGAAGAAACATGCACATCTAGTGGGGAACTGACACATTTCATCTAAAGGTTTGTCATAACATTGCAAATTTCTAGAATCTCTCTTCCTGATGGTATAATACCTCCCTTCTCATATCACCTTACCAAGAAAAATTATCTAGAGCTTTTGAGGTTGATTTATACTCAGGGGCATGACAAAATTGCAAAGATGTTTCTATTGTTACTAGACACATAGGGCAATCATCTAATGGTTAAAATGAATCACGTACTCTATCAGTTACTGTAAAACTTTGTACATGTAATTATTTTTATCATTTCACCATTTTTAATCATATTTGTTGTACTTGTAAATAAGGTAATTTTTGGAAAATGTACCACGATTTCACGTGACATTTTTTGTCGAACGATCAACATTACATGAATAGCTTTAAACAAACAACACCAACTCAAAAAAAGGAATATACCTGTATAAGAAAACAAAACCATTTGAACTATTAAATGAAAATGTCATCAGTTATTTATAATGAGAGATGAACTTACAGTGACTACAAAACCAAAACGAGGAAACTCTGAACGTCTTCACCCCAACACCCCAACACGGGAGACAACAACTAACCCAATGTGTTTATGCTTCTTTCAAAATTATATGCTAAATTACATATCTTACATGATAAAAGTCATAACTTACCTGAAATTAATGTTTTATTGTTTGCACATTCAGATGGAGCAGCCACTTTTATCTTGCCAGGAGACGCACGTGTCGTGCGATGTGTTGGCGCGACGACCTGTTAGACATCTTCATGTTCGGAGAGCGCACCGTTTTCATCATGAGGCACCGCCGGCAGCTATTTGTCCATACCTTAGACGTGCAGGCTTTTATGGAGTCGCTATGTGTGACTTCAAGACCATCGACCATCATTTGATAGCTGCATTGGTTGAGAGATGGCGGCCAGAGACACACACATTTCATCTCCCAGAGGGGGAGATGACTATTACATTAGAGGACGTTGCCTACATGCTGGGGTTACCTATCCATGGAGATGCAGTTACGGGGGCCAGTACCGGCGATTGGGTTGCAGTCAAACAGAGGCTGCTAGGCACTGACATCATCGGCGCACGGGGTGTCCTTCAGGGTTCGCTCTTGCGAATGAGGTGGCTCGATCAGCATTTCGACGTCATTCCAGATGATGCAGACGAGGAGACGCTTCTTCATCACACACGTGCATACATTTTGCGGCTGCTCGGAGGCATGTTGTGCGTCGACTACTCCACCGCTTTGGTACACATGATGTACCTCCCATTACTTGAGGATCTGGATCAGACTGCGACATACAGTTGGGGATCTGCTGTATTAGCACATCTGTACAGATCTCTCTGCACCAGTTGTCAGGCCGATTCACATCAGATTGCAGGTTGCATGGTGTTAGTACAGATGTGGGCCTGGGAGCGTTTTCCACGCATCGCTCCTCGAGTTGTCGCACCGCTTGCACCGGAGCTACTTCAGGGCTGTCCTCGGGGACGATGGTATGTCTACGTCATTACTTTCGGTTATTTAGTACCTTTGTTATTGTTTTTTATAAACTTACCGTAGGTTACTCTTTTTTCACTAGGTGGAGTCAGTCTCAGAAGTTTGCACATACTCCGAGACATAGTGTGCACAGCTTCAGACAGATATTCGATGCTATAGTGCCGGCTGATGTAAGTTAAATAGTACTTTTTTGTAGGAAAATTTGTTTTGTTATCACTATTTTAAGTTATTTAAATATAATCTCAGTAAAATTATCATGCTACTATATGACTTATTTTTTGAGTTTACATTTCAGGTTTCATGGACTCCTTATACAGGTTATGTCTACGCATCACTTCCACTATACTGCACATCTTTGGCTGGAGATCGTGCTGCAGTAGTACCACTCATTCACTTCCACATCGTTGAGTGGCACCAGCCAGACCAGGTCATGCGCCAGTTCGGTTTTATACAGCATATCCCCTTGGCACCGCGACAGTCTACCGAGTTACATTCGATTGTGCTTATAGGTAGACAGACGACAGACTGGCGGCGACATCATGCATCTTATATCCAGCTTTGGGACAGGCGTGCCCGATTCAGTATCTTTCCACAGGGATATATCACATCACACTCTCATTTATCTGATCAGGGGGGTTATGCACACTGGTATCAACGACATACCATCATGTACCTTACACGTCAGGGGATTGGCATTCAGCGATTGGTATGTTTACTAAGATTTATTAATTTTGTTTAACTCATTTTTGATATTAATTTGATTGTCATTTCATTTGCAGGCAGACGCCATTGGTCAGCTTGCACATTCCACGCAGCCTCAGGAGCATGCATATATTCTGCGGGAGGTAGTTCATCGGGATGTGGTGGCTCTATTGGATCATCTCCGGTTGATACGTGACAGTTTTTTTGATGAGGAGCCACAGATATATCCTGATCCATATCTTCAGGCAGAGGCACCTGAGGATGACGATGTCCCTGCTATGCCTGCTGAGGAGGATGCACCGCCACCACCGCCGCCAGCTGGACGATAGAGACGAGCACATCCGGGGGGGCAGAGGCGACCACATCGACATCCGAGAGCGGCTCCTGCAGATGTCGTCGCACCACAGACAGACGATCTCGCCCAGCCGACTGATGATTTTTCACAGCAGGGAGACATTTATATACCGCATATGGCGTCTCCGCAGACTACTATGGACTTCGATCTGGGTGCAGTCACACAGCTTATGGTGGCCCCCTCTCCTCCCGACGAGGCCTTCTTCAGTACCCCATTTCTACCATTTATAGGAGCTTCAGAGCCATATGTCACCCCATATGGTTTTGGGGCATCCTCACATGATTTTGGGGCGTCCTCACATGATTTTGGTCAGTCCTCTACACAGCATCATGAGGAGGCACCAGAAGCACCGGAAGAGGAGGAACCTGCAGAGAGGACACCGGAGCGACATGGACGTCGGACGCGGAGAGGACGTGACATTCAGACACCACGTTGTGGTACCGGGGGGCATCGTCGTTGATGTTTTTGGATGTAATGTTGTATATATTAAAAAACTTATTCACTATGATAAGTAACTATTGTTTAAGTCAAATAACAAGAAAATCAAAAATCTATTCAATACAAACTTATTTCAATTAACTATTAAATTATAAAGTACAGGTACAATATAAATAAAATTTGTCACAGCGAGTTAACCATTAATAATTAATAATTATAATGACAAATAATAATTAATAATTATATTACTAACTAATTAATTATTGTATATAAAATAATAATATTTTATAGACGTTTAAAGTCACATAGTTGAAACATTTTTAAGTTACAACTAGGTGGTTTTGAAAGCCTATAAAATATTTTCTATCGACATTTTTTACGTAATTTTTTTATTTTCATCTATTCAGTATATGTTTAATCCAAGTTTCAAGTTTCATTCATATTGGTCATATGGATTATGTTTTATAGACGTTTAAAGTCACATAGTTGAAACATTTTTAAGTTACAACTAGGTGGTTTTGAAAGCCTATAAAATATTTTCTATCGACATTTTTTACGTAATTTTTTTATTTTCATCTATTCAGTATATGTTTAATCCAAGTTTCAAGTTTCATTCATATTGGTCATATGGATTATGTTTTATAGACGTTTAAAGTCACATAGTTGAAACATTTTTAAGTTACAACTAGGTGGTTTTGAAAGCCTATAAAATATTTTCTATCGACATTTTTTACGTAATTTTTTTATTTTCATCTATTCAGTATATGTTTAATCCAAGTTTCAAGTTTCATTCATATTGGTCATATGGATTATGTTTTATAGACGTTTAAAGTCACATAGTTGAAACATTTTTAAGTTACAACTAGGTGGTTTTGAAAGCCTATAAAATATTTTCTATCGACATTTTTTACGTAATTTTTTTATTTTCATCTATTCAGTATATGTTTAATCCAAGTTTCAAGTTTCATTCATATTGGTCATATGGATTATGTTTTATAGACGTTTAAAGTCACATAGTTGAAACATTTTTAAGTTACAACTAGGTGGTTTTGAAAGCCTATAAAATATTTTCTATCGACATTTTTTACGTAATTTTTTTATTTTCATCTATTCAGTATATGTTTAATCCAAGTTTCAAGTTTCATTCATATTGGTCATATGGATTATGTTTTATAGACGTTTAAAGTCACATAGTTGAAACATTTTTAAGTTACAACTAGGTGGTTTTGAAAGCCTATAAAATATTTTCTATCGACATTTTTTACGTAATTTTTTTATTTTTATCTATTTAGTATATGTTTAATCCAAGTTTCAAGTTTCATTCATATTGGTCATTTAGATTATATTTTATAGGCTTTCAAAGTCACATACTTGAAACATTTTTAAGTTTCAAGTAGGTGGTATTGGAAGACTATATGTTTAACAATATTTCAATTTTTTTTATAAATAGTTACTTATAACTATGTAAATATATACATGTATAAATATATAATTATACATATACAAGTATAACTATAATTACAATATAATTCTAAATATAATTATAAATATAATTCTACACACACACATACACACACACACACACATATATATATTTATATATGAATATTAAATATATTTATAAATAAATTTTAAATATATATGTAACAATATTTTCATAATTATATATTTTAAATATATTCATATTCATATAATTATAAATATTTATATTTAAAGATTAGTTTATAATTATATAATTACAAATATATTTTTTATTTAAAAAATATATATAAATAGATTTATATTTATAAATATTTATTTTTAATTATATATATACATAATTATATTTATACACACACATATAATTATATATATACATAAATATAATGTCATAATTATATAATTATAAATATAATAATAATTAATTTAGCATTTTTAAATACATATTTATAAGATTATTTTTAAAATTTTATTTATTTATTTTGAAATTATTTATTAAAAAGAGATGAGGTGGAAAAAAACTAAAACAAAAAAAAAAGAAAACAAAATTTTATTTATTTATTTTGAAATTATTTATTAAAAAGAGATGAGGTGAAAAACAATTAAAAAAAAGAAATAAAACAAAACCAGAAAAAAAAAGGGTGGCAAAGCGCCACTTGAAGTGGCGCTAGCCACCCGAGTTGTTGAGCGCCACTTGAAGTGGCGCTCAACAAACCCTTTTCCCTAATTATTCTAAACCTAGACCCATTAAAATAAAAAAAATAAAAAACCCATCCAACAAAATCTACCCGCATCGGGGTTGTGATCCTGTTTCCTACGGCAAAGAGGTCCAGTTCTGGTGCAGGGTCACTGTCCTATTTCTACAGTGAAGTGGCTTCCGATCTGGTGCGGTGGCATCATGATTCGCTTTTTCTGCGGCATTGGGAGCATGCTCCGGTGCGGCTCCTGTGTTGCGGTTCAGTGCAACGTGGGGTCGAGTTCTGGATTGGTGCCTGGGCCAAGTAGTTCCTTTCATGGTGTGGGGGTGTTCTATAGTTCTCCTTCGGGGTTGTGATCTTCTCCTTTCGCAGGTTTGGCTTCTGCCTTTTCTGTGTGGTGTGGGTCGTTTCCTCAACACAGGGGTGGCGCTTTCGATCCGCGGTGAGGGTATGTGTTCTGTTGTCTACGTAGTGCTCTGGCAGGGTACCTTGGTCAGAATGTTGTGGTCTCTATGAGCTATGTTGATGGCAGTGACAGGGAAATTTCGGGATGGTTGCTTGGGGATGTTGCAATCTGTTTGTTTTGATGTTTTTCTACCGTGTTTAATCTCTTGATCTGAGTTGGATATCTTTTAATTGTGTAAGTTTTTTGTTTGGATAGTTATTTTCAAAGGCGGGAATCATGGTGTAATGGTTTTGTTTGGGATTAATTGGATCTGCTGCAATCTCTTGGATTTGGG
Organism: Viscum album; assembly: GCA_963277665.1. Taxonomy (NCBI): domain Eukaryota; kingdom Viridiplantae; phylum Streptophyta; class Magnoliopsida; order Santalales; family Viscaceae; genus Viscum; species Viscum album. The sequence goes on along the minus strand of OY728134.1, from coordinate 407,188,236 downwards.
TTTGCACTACTTCAGAGATGCTGGAAAGGGGTTTGCGGAGTGGTGTTTGGTCTGAGGGTGTGCTGCAGTTACCTACAGAGATGGATGTAGCGTCTAGATGACCTAGTCTTCCTCCCTATGGTCTGTTTGTCTCCCTTTGTGGATGTTCTCTTTCAGGGCCCATCTCACTTTGCTGGAGGGTTGGGCAGAATCCGACTGGAGTCTGCCGATAGGTTTGTGGATTTGGGCTGGTGTCTATGGTCGCATCGGTGGGCGTTTGAGGAGACCGGCTCTGAGGTTTTTCCTGCTCTCCTGATGTTTGTTTCCCCTTGTTCGTGGTTTCTCATCCCTTCTTGGTGACTTCTGCTCCAACTTTGATGGTTTTTAAGCTTGAAGTCTTGAATGGATTTTATCCATTGTGATTGTATGTTTTCAAGTGGTGAAGTGGTGAATTGGTGATGTGGTGAGGTCATCTATGGATTCTCACTTTTTCCTTAAAATTACTTGCCTAATAAAAAAACAATTTTTAGTCAGTTTCAAACACAATCCATCCAAGGAGGGTCCAACATTGTCCTGTTTTTTGATGATCACAAAACATGGCATTTAATAAATCAGGTACTAAGAAAGAAATTTACAATGATTAAAGGCAAATGTTAGTTAAAACAATCTACTTATAACTTAATTCCCAATTATCTCCCACTTTGTGGTTGTCAGAAGCTATATAAATAGAATAAAAATACATAAACAAAAGGAAAACAAATTAATTATATTAAATATGGGCCTACAATATAGAGGATCCAATAAGATAAATATGAAATGATGAAAGTACTGAATCCCTATCAAAGAGAGAAAATAAAAATAGATTCATTCCATAGAGTAGGGTAAACGATTAGTTTTCCACATCCCTTTGTCTTTTTCCTTATCTCTATTACTGTCCTCATAATATACTTTTGAATTATAGGTTTCATAAAAGGTAAGACGGGATGGTAAATTGGTATTAAGAGGTAATGGTTCCCAGAACAGAACTCGTATGAGCTATCTAATAGATTCAACTATTGAAAAACTTGTAGGCTGAATAGGTGGAGGCATAAGAATGTTATAATGAGTGAGTACACTTGGACTAAAAAGAACAATCCCAATGGTTCAGGATAAAATATTTTAAGAAACATGAATATACTCTCGAAAAATTATAGTTATTTTTTTGACATATAGATAAGGTTTTAGAAGATTTATAATGTCCATAATTATATAGCCTCCCGTTTCCATTTCATTAACAAAATAATCATTTTCATCCATAAGCCTTTGGTGAGTTTGTGTGAGAACCTTTAACTGACTCACTTGTTCATTGAAGTCTCTTGTCACTAGGAGATCATCAAATTATCTAAAAGGTATTAAAAATTATCAGAAATTTCATTCTTAGTGTAAATTCATGACAAGTAATATTTTATATCATTATTTATTAATTCCTTATCTTTTCTTAGATCACCATCATACTCTTCAAAAAACTAAAGGATTCGTTCTCCGTGAACATATATCTTCCCAATTTGTTCCTCATGAGTACAACCTTCACCTATAGCATTTCTGAGTTCTTATCTAAACAACTATTTCAATAGATCTTAGTCAAACTATACTGATATAAGATGAGGTGCATATGGGGTAGAGACAACAATATAAAAACAATCCAACTTATGAGAAGTAGAACCAAGGAATTCTGAAAAAGAGGTTTGCAGACCTTCTACTAATGATTTCATAATAGCTACCTCATTGGATAACCTTATATTTTCAACTTCATTTCTTGAATATAAAATGTAACCCTAGGTTGGATAAGAAATATGAATACCAAATATCCTACACTATCTTCATTGAGATGAAAAATATGATACGGTTAAGAGTTCAAAACTTGTGACAAGTGTGAGACAAAATTCTTTCTCAAAGGCATTATATCTGAATGAGAATCCCTCTATAAATAATCCAAATCATCTCTAGTTAACAAGTTATAAGGAAAAATAGACTGAGTGGTGAGATTATTTACTTGATCATGTGGTACTTATACCATAGATGGCCATTATATTTACATGGGAACAACATGTTAACTATCAAGCTTCATATATTTGATTCACAAGAAATCCTTCCCTTCTGATTTCAAAGTCATCATCTGAATCGCTATATGTCATCCAATGTATTACAAAACCAAGATATTTCTCCCAATTTTAAAAGGTGATAACTATATGTCTAACATATAGAATAATTGGAGTCACTCTAGGTAATTTAGAACATTGAACAATTTCAGTTACTGAGGGAACATGAGCTCTCTGTGAATTCTGAGCCACTGGAACAGAATGATTAACTGGAAAGGTAGTAAAATCCCCATAAATTATAGTTGGGAAAACATTTTTCTGATTGGTTTCCATGGTCTCCAAGGATTTCAAATATGAAATTTCAACTAACTTATCTTTAGGAATGACCGTTTTCTCCCACTAACTTGCCACTTCCATATCCTTTGAATGAACTGATGGAATTGCAGCATAATTGTATCCTTATATAGAGTATCTTCACTATTGTATAACACAGGTCTATAGGGATGAAATTGAATAAATTATTGGTTAGGATCAACACCATTCATTGAAATATAATCATTTATAGAACTGCATTCTATATTTTGATCAACTATGTGATCTTGGGAACTTCTATCATTTTCGTCACAATCACTATCCTTGTCAACCTTACTAGAAAATTTAGCTATTTTCTCTAGGTCCACAATAACTTTATCTACCTATTTATAAAAAAATCATTTCTTCTATCATTAATTTCCTCACCAGATGTCTCATATGTAGATGATTTATAATGACTTTATTTAGAAACATCAGTATCTTCTTCATCATCATTCTCAGATAAGTGTGTTTCTCTAAAATGTTGAAATTCAATTGAACTAAAAAGCTCACTGGATACTCATGCTGGATATTTTATGATATCTGGATCACTCCCTTCTTCAACTGACATACCTTCTTCTTCTTTTTCCCTTATTTCAACAACAACATCTGTAATAGAATAATCAACTATTTCATCAGGTTCAAGACTAGGATCCACCAAGTCCATTGGTCTAGGTGGGCCATGAATAGGGTTAAAATCATTATATTGTTTATCATTATTCATGACCCAACTTACCTTCTAGGAATTCAAACATACATTAACTCTTTTACATATTGACTTTGATAAGAAAAAACTATCCATTTTGTGCTCATCATCTTCTTCTAGATTGATATGACCCTTAGCATCTAAAATGGCAGAAATCATGTTTGGAATTAATGAGGGAGTTTTATCTGGGCGTCTTCTTGCATATGTAATGCATATGAGCCATTATAAATCAAAAAAGAATAATTATTTTCCCTTTCATTATCATATGCAGGAAGTAGACATCTTGAAAACTCAATCACTTAAAGTCCCATTTTTGTGGAAAAAACAAAGTGTTCATACATAAATAGTGTCTTTCACTCCCCATCAAGATCTATATATATTTTTATTCTCACTGTTTAATCTCCAATCAGTTATAGGAGAGCCTCTTCTATCATATAATTTGGAATACATCCCCTTAAATATTTACATACTCATTTGTGATGAATATTTAAACATCTTTCTCATTCCATTTAAGGTAATGAAATATCTTCTCAATCTATAGTGCTATGAATTATATCTAATTTCATTACAAAAATAAAATTTTCATTCTGATATAATTCTTAAACTATCGTCGGTTATTATACTCTATCATTTTATTTATATAAGTTCTTCCACTTTTGTTTTTTAATTACATTTAACACTACTGTGTTACTAGTTTGAAGCCACTGTATATCCATATCTTTTTCTACTTCAACTAATCGGTTCTTCAAATGCGTGTTTACTGAAACTGTAGTCTAAATGCTTGTGGATACGCATTATCTCTTGTAAGGTATAACCTATTTATGATTTCATTATATAACTCACTTCAAATGGTCCATCTGAATCGGTAGAAGGAGAGGAGTTAAGAAGTGGGAGGATATGATCATGAGGAAGACAAAGGATAAATATTTCATGGTTTAGGATAAGTGAAAGAATTATGAGTAGTCCTGATGATTTTATCATTTAGGGGTACATAAAATAATGAATACTAAAAATATAATTGGTACAAGAAAATCAAAACAGTTATAAAATAACCATAACATATCAAGGAATGGTGACTCATCAACAGTGTATCATCATCGGTGACTCATTAACATCAATTCATCAATGAAGACTCAATAAAAGTGACTCATCAATGATGACTTATCAATGGTTAGTCATCAATAATGAATCATCAATAATGACCCATCAATGGTTACATATAAATGGTGTCTCATTAGTGGTGACTCCTAACAGTGACTTATCCATGAAAATTTAACATTCCTTATTCATGTTTGATGTAGTTTAATAATTCAGAATTTAAAGGCTCTATGAATTTATCAACTAGATAATGTTCACATCCATGAACTTCTACTGTTATATCACCCTTTTGATAATGATCTCTCAATATGATTTTTCTTACCTCAAAATGTTTTTTTCTGTAGAATTATTATCAAGTTTTGGAAATATTTATTCCATGTGTGTTATCATTATTAATAGGTACATGTATAAATTGTTATCCAATTTCTTGTAAAGTATTATTCATCCATTTTATTTATGCATACCAACTACCTATAGCTATGTATTCAACTTTAGCAGTAGATAGTGGGACATTATTTTGATTCTTACTACACCATAATACTAGAGATTTTACTAAAAAATGACATTTTTTTGGTGTGATTTTTCTATCTAACATGAAACCACTAAAATATAAATATAAATTACTATCTAAATAAAAATAATATCCTCTTAGATATAATAATACTAATATGGTTTAATACATGAAGTATTTATAAATTCTATGATATCTAATAAATGAATTATTTTGGATTTACATGAAAGAGAGCACACATACATACAATAAATATAATATCAGGATGAATCATAATTATGTAGATAAGACTTCCAATTATACCTTTAGAAATACTTTAATTTACTTATTTCCTAGCTTCATCAAGTTTCATCTTATAGGTGGTACACATGGATTAAAACTACTTTTGGTACATTTGAGACCAAACTATTATAAAAGAGATTTAGTGTATTTAATCGAATTTAAAATAAGTCCCTCGTTGTTTTGAAAAATCAGAAATCCAATAAATAATTTGAGTTCACCCATTAAACTTATTTCAAATTCATTTTACATCAATTTTGAGAAATAAAAACATAAGTAATCATTAGTATATTTGAAAATAATATCATCGACATATATTGGGACTATAAAAACATCTTTTGAAATTATTCTTATTATGAGGGCTGGATCATCTATACCTTTTGAAAAAAATATTGAAATGATGAATGAGGTAAGATTATCATACCATGCTATAATATCTCAGTATAAACCATACAATGATTTTGATAATTTAAAAAAATGATTTGGAAGATGTAAAACTAGGGGCTATTAAACAAAAAATTCATCAATTATGAATCAATTTAAGAAGGCACGATTAACATCCATTTGATATTGTTTAATTTCCAAATGTGATACATAGGAATGTATTATCCAAATGGATATATGTCTTTCTATAGTGAAAAATAATCTTCACAATCAATACACTCTTCTTGATTATAACCTTGTGAAACTAACCTAGCATTATTTCATACTCTTGTGCTGGATTCCTCAACCTTGTTTCTAAAAACCCACTTAGTGCCAATAGTTATGGTATAATTAGGTCAATCAAAAAGTTCCCAAAGACAATTTATTTCAAACTGATTATATTCTTCTTGCATAACTACTATCCAGAATTCTTCATTGATGGTATCATTGATGTTCTTAGGTTCAATTTGTGAAAACATGGATTGATGTTAAAATTTATATCTCATGGAATATCTAGTCTATGTACCTCTATCTATGTATCATATTAATTCATATATTATGTTATGTCTTTGAGTTATAATGTCATTTTGAGAAAAATACTAGAAGACTCAAGGCTTTCTTCTAGATTAGGTTTTTGCAGTTCGTTGGCTCTTGTGTCTTCATGTTTAATAGATCATTCTGTAGGTTTAGAAATGATATTTAAAGATGAAAGATCATAATTAGGGTCTTATAAGATGGTTTTTGTCTCATTAGGATCAGTTTTATCAAACATGATATGAAAACATTCTTCCACATTATGATTTTATTGTTAAAAAATGTATAGGATTAGATAGAAGTTGAATAACCAAGGAAAATTACTTCATCGCAAATGGAAGAAAATTTTTCAAAATTATAATTTGTTTTAGAAATGAAAACATTTCAATGCAAAAATATATAGTAATTAAGATTTGGTTTTCTATTACATCATAACTCATAAGGTGTTTTCTTTAATAAAGGTTTAATCCAGAATTTATTAATAGCATAATATGTTGAATTTATAGCTTCATCCCAAAAGTATACAGGTAGGTAATACTAATTTTACATGGTTTGGCATATCTCTTAAAGAGGCATATTTTTTCATTCTAACAAAACATTTTTATGTGGTGTCCTAGGAGTATTAATGTCGTGATTATTTAAATTTTTAGAAAAGAATGACTCAAATTCGTGATTTTGAAATTCTCAACCATGATCTATCCTTAAGGTCTTAATCCTAAGTCCACTATTATTGTCTATATATTTTGAATACATAATAATTTAAGAAAAATCTTCACTTTTGTATACTAGAGAAAATACCCAACTTTATCTGGAGAATTCATCTATAAGGACAAAAACATAGTGTTTTTCATTTGTACTGGAGATTCTAGAAGGACCAAAAAGGTACATATGAATAAACTCTAGATTTTGAGAGGTAGAATCTTCTTTAAAATATTTAAAATAATTCTTATGAAGTTTACCTTTTTTCAGGGATTACAAACAGAATAATTGGAGAATTCAAGCTTTAGTTGGTAACTTACTAACCCTTTCATAGTTTTATTTCTAAGTGTGTGAATATTTAAAAGCCTAGTATCTTATTCCAAAGACAAGATTCATTATGAAAGAAATATATGAAATAAATATTTTTATATATAATGAATGAAAATAAATAGAAAAAAAATTATCATTTCTCAAAGTAAAAAAAAATTAAACCATTTTAACATAAAAAACATGGCATGAATTATTTTCATATTTCACATAAAATACATCATCACATAATTGGGATATACTAAGTAGATTTTATTTTAATATATCTACATATAAAACTTTGAAAATTAAAACTGAATTAGAATTAAAAATTTGTCCAAGGTCGATGATTTTCCCTTTTACATTATCACCAAAATTGACATGTCCACCTTGAAATTTGATCAAATTCTTGAAGTTTGAATACTCATCAGTCATGTGTCTGGAACATCCAATGTCTAAATACATTAAGTATTTTATGGAGTTTTTCAAACATGTTTCTTCTGATGTTCTTGTTGTGAAGAAAATATTTGTTATGTCAGGCTTATATTCTTAATTAGTGTCTGAATCAGATGACCTATCTTCTGAGTCACTCCATGTTTCATTCATATATTTTTTGTATCTCCTATCATTGTCCTCATACTTCTTTTTAAATTTTAATTTTGTAATTTCATTTGTAATGTGTCCTTTCCTCTTTCATTCATTATAGGTAACATTATTTTGAGTGTAATCCATTTTCCAATCCTTTTTCCACATTCCTTTGTTATCATAATCTCTTATGATGTTTCAAATTATGAAAATCCTCATGTTTATATATAATTTCCTGAATCTTCTGGCTATGTTTTCTATTTATTCATCACAGTCATCAAGAGATCCTTCTTCACTGGAATCTTTGGATTGTACATTTTTTCTTGCTATAGAGGTAGAATATTTGAAGGCTATTGATTTTATTTTTGTTTTATCTTTATCAATCTATTTTTTTGTATTTATGTTATTCATAAAACATCCTTAGAATTCATAAAAATAACTTCACATGTATTTTACATATATAAATTGATTCTATGATTAACATAGATGTTTCTCTTCATATGTATGGTAAGAATTTTAGTAGTCTCGTCACATAGTCTTTATCAGTCACTTTCATTCCAAGTAAGTGTAAATTATTCAATATTTTATTTAACCTAAGATATATATCAGAAATAAGTTAAAAAATTTTCATATTAAAAGTTTCACACTTGATTGTATACTTATTCAGTCTCATTTCATTAACATTTTATGTTCCTTCATGTGAGATAGATAAGGTATACCATATTTGAAAAGTAAATTTACAAGTAGATATTCTATTAGATTCATCATATTCCAAACCACAAAACAAATATTTCATGGATTTATAATTATTATTTTTATCAGTTTTTGTAGAATTACTTCAATCAACTCTATGTGTTTGTGGTATTTCATATTCAATCGTAGAATTTTCATGATATTCGGTAATCGTTATATCAGTGTATATTCATAGTTGTTTTGAGAGATAGATCCTTCATGAATAAATAGTAGAGTTTTTTGAAGAAGATCCACATTCCTCATTTCATCTATTACTATGTATTAAATACTTGGTCATATTGTTTTTGAGCCATTAATGTTGAAGACTTTGTACATCAATAGTAATAAGAAGATTTCATTGACTCAACATCTAGGGGTTAATACGCTAATGGTAACTCTTTCAGGGGTAGCAATGACTCACTTCTGATGGTATCTCATCTTGTTGGAAATGGTTACTTGAGTCTGGTGGTAGCTCATCTGTGAGGTAACAGTGACTTGAATTTGGTGGTAGCTCATCCTGGCAGTAAATGTGACTTAATGTCAACGGTTTCATACATTAAATCTTAACAGAAATATTTTAGAAGTAATTTGCCCATATAAAATGCTATCATAAAACATGTGAAACATTATTAATAAATGAATCATGTTTTTTGAACATTAAAATAATATATTTGAAACACACTACATCCAAGGATGTTCCAACAATAATGATCAAAGGTGGATCAGTTTGGGGCTCCTCCAAGGGTTCCTAGGAATCATCTGATATGATTATGGGAGAAGAGTTGTGAAACACCTCTAAATTCAAAGTGATAAATGAAATTTTTTAAAAAATAAACACATGGTATGTGTGTATAATTTGGGTAGATGATTTTTCAATCCATAAACCAACCATATGTTGGAAACTGCCAAGTCTAGATACCCCTCACAAGGTTCATCATTGGAACTTCGTAGTTAGAAAAAATGTGCTCCAACCATGCAATTTAGTGCTATCTAAAACTTGGGCCATACTTAATTCTTTCCATACAATTTACTAAATCATGAGTGAGTCAGGAAACACACCCTAGACACATGAAGAAACCCACAAGTATTCCCCAAGGGGATCATATATTTTGGTCAAAAACATGAATTTCCCATGCTGACAAGTTGTGAATAGTTCAAAATGAACTAAGGATGATCCTCATGATGGATGGTCACATAGTTTCCCTTTCACTACACAACTTAGGCCTGTATAGGAGGAAACCACTAATATTTTACATGATTTAATATAAAACCCCTTGAAAACTCTAATTGAACCTCAACCATATAAAATAATAGAAAACACACAATATATTGACATAGGGGGTGTCACAAACTCCCCACGATACCACATTTACCATAGATAGTTCAAATTCAAAAAGAAGGGATATAGAAAAAAATATACCAATATGAGATAACCAGAACTACCAGTCAAAATTTTTTAACCTCAAAACCTAAAATAATAATGTTTAAAAACTATGAAATTGTTCCGCAAAAGATTTACACAACATCTCTAAGTACAACCAAAACACACAATTCAATCATGTAGTATTATTAAGCACAAGAGACATAAAATTTCCTCCTAACCATTTATAATTCCACTATCATGATGACACATGTTAATGACTTATATGAAATGTGTCCTAAAAACCAAGAAAGAAATGGAGAAAATCACTACCAAACCAAAAGTGCTTACAAACACAATGAAGGAAAAAAACCGCAAATGTATTCAAAATAATGATAGGGGATCTCATATTGGTTCTTGATACACAAGAATAATTTATGCTCACACACTATATAACCCTCGCATGGTGTATAAAAAAATTTCATAATCCAAACACCATTTAGTATACAATCTCAACTGGTAGAATAAACACCATAGTTACCCGATCATGCACTCAAGTCAATTTTCATGTCCCAAACATTGAGAAAATAAATGTATCAACATATAATTAGATGAAACTCGCTAATCTTGAGAAAATCACACCCAATTAATGATGATCAAAAAAACATCACCGATATCCAACCATAAAATGAGTTAAAACCTAGAGAACATTTTCAAAATCAACGCATAAGGGAGGGGAAGTATTTAACAAAATAAAGCCAAATAAAGTCATAAAAATGCATTCAAAATTATCAGTAAGAAGAATCTACAAAGAAGAAACATCCATAAGATTCTAAAAAATACAATTAAAGATCCAAAACAATGATCAGAACCATCAAAGGAAATGTACCAAAACATAAATCCCATCATAAAAGTTGTATACCCCATAGCCCTTTTTCTAACCCATCTTAGAAAACTTTTAATAAAGAACCAAGAAACCAAAATGGATAAAAAAACCTATAAAACATAAGACAAGAGGGATTAGTATACCCTAGATCCCCATCATATAAGAACATAATAGATACCCAATTAAAAATAAAAGGAACATTTGGTTCTAGATCTAGATAAAACTTTTGATTATCCTTAAGTTTTGGGTTATACTTATTCCCATTTGATGGAAATAAGGCATCACCCACCACTAGATGCATAGACTATTTATTTTCTATTAAAAAAACGTTATTGAAAACTATTTTAAAATATATATTAAACAACACAAGTATAGCTAAACAAATATTTTGTTGTACGGAAACCTTGAAGAAATAACCTTTTTTCATAATCAATGACAATAATCTTTGGAGAATATAAGACAAAATTAAAAATTGATTGAAGTAATTCCACACTAATCAGTTACCCTACTAAAAAACCAAGAGATGAAGAAATTTCTCACCTTTAACTACCTCATGAAATAACTAGTATTAAACCTCAATCTTAAAAATCACCCAAGACATACCATTATGAAATTGAGGATGTAACATCAACTCTAACCAAAGATCGATTGAAATTAATATCCAGGATCTCGATAGTTCTCGCTGATGACACTCCAAGAGATACTAGAGAATTTTTGATCAACTCAAACTATTCGAACCACCTTACAACATTCAATGAACCCTAATCAACAATGAAACGTTGTAGAAACTGATTCAAGAAGTCTAAAATAGGGTTCGATCTCACAATAAGTTCCACATCACCATTTCACATCGATTCTAGGTGCACCGTAAATAGAGAATCCTTTTCAACTATTCTATGAGAAAACTGTAACATCCCAGGTAAATAAAAAAATAAGACATTTTCAAATTTATTAATATTTTCGATTAAAATATTATTTTTATTTTAAAAGGGATGCAATGTTCAATAGCATTCCTGATAGGCAACAACATGATTCTCTGAAATCTTATATTGCACACAATGTTGGGTCATACTAAAAAAAAATTTAAAGGGTAGTTAATACCTAGACATTGTATTAGTAAGAGTGGATAGAACTAACTAAAATATAAATATAAATGTTAGTTAAATATTTTTTCATTTATCCAATAAATTTTAGAGGCTTAAAATAAGAAAGAAACTAATTTTAAGCATAAATATTCTAATATTCATTAAAAGGTCAATTTACCAAGTTCTTATTGTGATTACTCTATAAATTTAATTTTGGTAACTTTTATATGTTATATTTATTGAAATAAAATTCTTCTTTAGAATCGAGACATAAAAATTTACATTGGGTAAATTTTTTGTATTTTTCAGATAAAATTCGTTTTTAATGAATAATGAAAATACTGTATTTTAATTCAAAACTACCCTTTAATATAATTTATTTATAAGTTTATATTAACTTTTTAATTGGTTTAAATGTTTAATTAGATTATTTTTTACTATTTAATCTAATTTTGGTCATTAGAAGTAATTTTACTTTGAAATTTGACATAAACAAGTGTCAATCTTTTGTTATTTATTATTTCTTAAAAACACACCTTTTGTTTTGACAACATGAATTAATTTTAAATTAATTTTTTCCTTTTCTGTGTTTTTAATTTGGAAAAATGAATTCCATACAGGAGGTCCAAATTGATTAAATAGGTAGCTTTTATTTTTAGACATTATTAATATTTATTTTAGTAAATTTTTTATTTACCATGGTTAAAGGGTAAATATTGTAAATAAGGGTAAATAAATATTATTATAATAATATAAAATTAACATAAAATGTTTCTTAATCCAATTTTTTGATACATTTCTGACCATGGTCATCCTTGGGTTGATTTTGGGACCACATGGAGCCACTTGGGAGTGATAAGGGCACTTTATATTAATTAATTTAAAGAAACGACAAAAATGACATAAACATATATCTTTTAGTAAATCAATTTTTACCTACGGTTATATCAGTTACCTCTTTGACTATAAATATTCATTTAAACGTTAAAAATATTTCCGACATCATGATATTGTTTATAACTTTTATACATCAAATAATTATAATTATTTATGATACAATAATGATATAGTATTTACCTCATTAATGAATGATTTAAATAAATAAGATTATAATGATTAAAAAAATATCTAAAACCTGTCCAATACTTATTGGATGATTTTATTTCAAACATTAGTCTTCATATCTTCAAATTTAATGAGTTTTATACCTTTATAAACCAAAACTAATTATATAATAAAATAATATTTTCAAACATTCCTAAAGACTCCCTCCTCCCCCTTATAAAATGCCCTCACTTCTAACCCATTCCTCACACTTCTCAAGACCCTTGGATCATCAAAAATCTACCCAATTAAGCTACTTGAATCCCTCTAATCCTCTTAAAATCCTTCCCATAGGCAGAAGAAAATTCAAGTAAATTATTTGTTTCAAACCAAAGGGAGATACCCGATTAAAAGGTAATGTGTTCTCTTAAGTTCTTTTGTTTTATTTTCCTTATCCAACCACTAAACTCTATTTATTACTTTATTTTATAGAAAAAAATATTATCCTAAATATACTAGGTTGTTTTTATGTGAATTATTCAAACTACACTTACACACACCTCCATCTAATGGGTAAACAGCACACTGTTTCTGTGGACGGAAAAACTAACGCCTCACGAAATGATGATTGTTCAATTATCAACAACCGCCTCTTATGGTGGACATTACAATGGAAATATATTAATATGTGATATATATTATATTTATATTGTCTCTATAATTCTCTATTTTTCATTTATATAATACCTTTATGGTTTCTGTAGTGGCTAAATAAGATAATTTCATTTGAGGATGTGTGGACTACCGCCCCATCAAAGTGATATGCCTCGTTCATGCCATACGTGGAACATATAAAGGATGGATTTAATGATATTATATATGATTTTATACTAGATTTATAATATACCTATGTATCATTAAGTTTTTTTTCATTAAATATGAAATAGAAATTAATGTTGCATTTATGCGTACGTACGGCTTACCGTCTCCATGAACGGTGTATTTCATTTCTTATCTCCAAATGTTATGTAATATTATAAATAAATATATATTCTGGATATATATGATATACATAACATAAGATATTTAACATAACTCATGAAATCATATTATTTTTGAAATATATATTTATTTATAAGGCATGTAATTGCACTGAAAAAGATCAGGGTAATGGTAAGACAAAATCAGATTTACAATTAGTAAAATGTTTTATATGAAATGAAATGGGTCAAAATGAAAATGAGTGGCCAATGAAGAACTCAACTAAGGGAAAGTAGCCAGACTACAAGAAGAAAGGGGTGGTGAAATCCTTTGTAAATACATAAATAGATGTTGGTCCATCAAATTAAGTAGCATCAGGTACTCTATTTGTTTGTTTAGATTATGCTAATGTGTTGTATGATTCAGGGTCTACACATTCATTCATTTAAGAAGTTTTCTAGTAAATTGGGAATTCCATATCAATATATGAATCCTAAACCTATGGTAAAAACACCAGGTGGAATGTTGAGACAAAAATAAATCATAAGAACCATCTTATCCTTATGTGCAGAAAGAATCTACCTAAAAACCTTATTTTTTTGCCTCTAGTAGAGTTTGATGTTATTTTGAGTATGGATTAGATTTTTTTTTATCATGTTAAGATTGACTACAGAGAAAAAGTGGTTTCTTTTCAGAATGATTTTCAGTTTCTATACAAGAATGAACCCTTAATTTTGATAATATATCCGGAAGTAGAGAAACTAGTAAAATATAGAAATCAATGTTACCTTGCACATATTGTTGAAAACAAAGTGACTATTTAGATTAAGGACATGCCAGTGGTAAATGAGTTCCTTGATGTTTTTATAAATGCATTTCCTAGTATTATACCAAATTAGGAAGTGGAATTTACTATTGACTTAGTTCCTGATTCTAATCCAATTTCAAAACCCCATTATCAAATAGCTCAAATTGAACTTTTAGAGTTAAAGAAGAAATTACATGAGTTATTAGTTAAAGGTTTCATTCGACCTAGCACATCACCATGGGGTGCTCCTGTCTTGTTTGTTAAAAAATATGGTTCTATGAGACTTTTCATTGATTATAGAGCATTTAATAACATCAATATTAAGAACAAGTATCATTTGACTCATATCAATGATTTTTTTGATCATCTCTTGGGAGATCAGAATTTTTCAAAGATAGATTTGAGGTCAACGTACCATAAGATGAAAGTAATGGAAGCAGTCATTCTGAAAACCGCATTTCATACTAGATATAGCCGTTATGAATTTTTGGTTATGCCTTTTGGGTTAACCAATGCACTTATTGTATTCATGGATCTTATCAATAGAATTATCGGTCAGTTCCTGGATAAGTTTTTGGTTGTGTTAATTGATGATATTTTGGTTTATTCAAAAAGTAATGAGGATCATGAAAGATATTTAAGGGTTGTCATGTAAACTTTAATAGAAAATAATCTGTATGGGAAATTTCGTAAGTGTGATTTTTGGTTATAGAAAATTTCTTTACTTGGTCACATTGTTTAAAAAATTATCATAACTGTTGATCCTGTTAAAACAAAAAAAATTTAATATTGGCCAAGACCCATAAATATAACCGAGATTTGTAGTTTCCTTGGTTTGGTAGGTTATTGTTTGAGGTTTGTTGAAAATTTTCCATGGTTATCTATGCCAATGACTAAGTTAACTCAAAAAGTTGTTTTGTTCATTTGGAAAAAATAAAGTGAAGGTTTTTTTTAGTATTTAAAAAAAATATTAGTTAATGCTCCATTTTTGGAATTGCCTTCCAGAAATGGGGAGTTTGTTATTTACAATGATGCTTCGTTGAAAGGAATTGGTTGTGTCCCAATGCAGAATGATCAGGTAATTGATTTTGCATCATGTCAGTTGAAACCTCATGAGTAAAATTACCCTTCACATGATTTGGAATTAGTTGTTGTGGTTTTTTCTTTAAAAATTTCAGGGCATCACCTGAATAGAGTAAACTGGGAAATATATAATGACCAAAAATGTTTAAAGTATTTATTCACATAGAAATAATTGAACATGAGATAGAGGAGAAGGATGTAATTAATCAAGCATTAGGATTTCATGATCCATTACCATTTGGGAAAATCAAATAGTGTGGCTAATGCTTTGAGTCAAAAAAATGATGTTATATTAACCATTTTACATTTAGAATGAGATCCTTTTGTTTTTGATTTGATGTAAATTGGCATAGAATTTGTTGGTGCATAAAATTCCCCTATTTTGTTTTAGGTGTCAGTTAAATCATCACTATCAGACAAAATAAAGAATGCATAGAAGGAAGACAGTGAGTTACAGAAAAAGGTAATGTTGGTTCAGAAGGGAAAGTTTCATGATTTTAACATTGATAATGATTCTTTTTTTTGGTTTTGGAAGAGATTATGGGTGCCTTATGATTCATAGTTGAATAATGAGTTGTTATTTGATTCTCATAGTTCTATATATTCAGTTCATCTTAGAATTACTAAGATGTACATAGATATTTGTGTGTATTACTGGTGGGATGGAATGAAAAGATATATTTTTGATTTTACTATGAATTTATTGACTTGTTAATATGTTAAAACAGAGTGGTAGTTACCGAAAGGGATGCTTCAGTCTTTACTGGTTCTAGAGTAGAAATGGAAAAATCTATCCATGGAATTCGTTGTGGGATTACCAAAGACATCTTGAGATAATAATGAAATCTGGGTTATTATTGATTGATTGAATAAATTTTCTCATTTCCTTCCTATTCAAGATACTTTTTCTCTTGATCAACTTTCTCGATTGTACGTTAAGGAGATAGTATAGTTACATGGTATTCCCCTCTCCATTGTATCTGATTGTGATCTCAGGTGTACTTTATCTTTTGGAAAGGCCTTCATAATTTTTTGGGTACTGAATTAAATTTTAGTACATCATTTCTTCCTCAATTAGATGGGCATCCAGATCGAACAATTCTTACATTAGAGGTTATTTTTCATGCTTGCGCGTTGGATTACCAGGAATTTTGGGACCAACATCTTTTGTTGGTTGAATTTTCATATAATAAAAATTTTCATTCCAGTATACAGATGGCTCCATTTGAGGAATTATATGAGAAGTGGTGTCGAAATCTATCTTTTTGGGATGAATTCAGTGAAAGGAAGCCGATGGGACCAAAATTGGTAGAAGAGATGGAAAAAAAGATCAATTGATTTAGAAGCACCTCAAAGAAGTTTAGAGAAGCCAGAAAAGTTATGCGGATAACTGGAGGAATGATCTTTCTTTTCAGGTAGGTGATCATGTCTTTCACATAGTTTCTCCATGGAAAAGTGTGATGTGTTTTTGTAAGAAGGGAATGTTGAGTCCAAGGTTCATGGGACCTTATGAAATCCTAGAGAAAGTTGGATCACTTGCATAATGTGTGGCTTTACGTCAATGTTTATCCCAAGTGCACAATGAATTTTCAGGTTTCAATTTTGAGAATGTATATGCCAGATCCACCTCTTGTTTTGAGCCCAGAGGTAGTTCGGTTGGAAGAGAATCCATCTTATGAGGATTAACTAGTCCAGATTCTTGACAGAATAGAGCAAGTATTGCGGAATAAGGTGATTCATTAGGTAAAGCTTTTGTGGAAAAACCATATGTTTGAAGAGGCAACATGGGAATCTAAAAATGATATGAGGGATAAATACCCCCATTTATTTGATAAGTGAATAAAATTGCGAGGATGAAATTTCTCAACAGGGGGGAAGGATGTAACATCCTAGGTAAATAAAACAATAAGTCATTTTCAAATTTATTTTTATTTTTTATTTAAATATTTATTTTATTTTAAAATGGATTCTATGTTTTATAGTGTACCCAATACGCAACAATGAGTTTCTTTGAAATATTATGTTTCACACAACGTTGGTTTATACTAAAAAATAATAAGATAATATTATTTTAAATGGAAGGTAACACCTAGTCATTGTATTTGCGGGAATGGACAAAAAAATTAAAATATAAATATACATGTTTATTACAAGTTTTTAAATTTATCCAATGCATTTTAGAGACTTAAAATAAGAAATAATCTGATTTTAAGCATAAATACTCTCATATTCATTAAAAGGTCAATTTACCACCTTTTGATGGAAAACCCTCTTTAAATCTAGTTTGGTTCACTTTTATATGTTCTATTTGACAAAATAAAATTCTTCTTAGAATCGGGACATCAAAATTTACTTTGGGTAATTTTTTGGTATTTTTTTGATAAAATTCATTTTTAATGAATAGTGAAAAATACTGTATTTTAATTCAAAACTGCTTTTTAATATAATTAATTTATATGGTTATATTATCTTTTTAAATGGTTTTAAGTGTAATTAGATTATTATTTTACTATTTAATCCAATGCTCAACATTTGAAGTAATTTCACTTTGAAATTGGACATACACAAGTGTCAATCATTGGATAGTTATTATTTCTTAAAAACACACTTTTTGTTTTGACAGCAGGAATTAATGTTAATTTATTTCTTCCACTTATGTGTATTGAAATTGAAAAAATTGATTCCATATTTGGAATCAGGAGGTCCAAATTGTGAAAATAAATATCTTTTATTTTTAGATATTATGAATATTTACATCAGTAAATATTTTTTTTGTCATTGTTAAATGGTAAATCTGGTAAATAAGGGTAGAAAAATATTATTATAATAATATAAAATTACCCTAACATGGGTCCTAATACTATTTGTTGATAAATTTACGACAATGTGCATACATTGGTCAATTTGGGGACCCCATAGAGCCACAAGGGAGTGATAATGACACTTTATATTAATTAATTTAAAGTAAAGACAAAAATGACATAAACATATATCTTTTAGTAAATCAATTTTTACATAGGGTTATATAAATTATCTATTAGACTATAAATATTCATTTTAAAACTAAAAATACTTCCTACATCATGATATTTGTTTTATAATTTTTAGACATCAAAAAAGTAAAAAAAAATTATGACACAATAATGATGCAATATTTACCTCATTAATGAATGATTTAAATAAATAAGATTATAATGATTAAAACATTATCCAAAGCCCGTACAATACTTATTGGATGATTTTATTTCAAACATGAGTCATGTTATAATTTACTTTAATGAGCTTTGTACCTTTAGAAAACTAAAATCATTATATAATAAAATAATATTTTTAAACATTCCTAAAGAGCCCCTCCTCCCCTTTACTAAAAGGCCTCACTTCTAACACATTCCTTACACTTCTCAAGCCCCATGGACCTTCCAACCTCTACCCAATTAATCTCTCAACATACCTACCCTACTCCTAGATGTCTTCCCCTAGGCAGAAGACAATTCAAGTAAACCTTTTGGTTCAAAACAAAGGAAGATACCCTATTTAAAGGTAACGTCTTCTCTTATGTTATTTTGTTTTATTTTATTTCCCCAACCCCCTAAAGTCATTTTATTGCTTTATTATATTTCCACAAATTTATCCTAAATATAATAGGTTTTTCTATGATAATTATTCTAACTACACTTACACACACCTCTATCTAGTGGGTAATGAACATAATTTTTTGGTGGATGACAAACTAATGCCTCACGAAAAGATGATTGTTCAATTATCTCCTAATGCCTATTATGGTGTACATTAAGAGGGGACTGTTTTTATATGTGATATATATTATATTTATATTGTTTCTATACTTCTGTATTTTTTATTTATATAATACCTTTATGGTTTCCATAGTAGGTAAATACAAAAAATTCATTTGAGGAAGTGCAGACTACAGCCCCCTCAAAGTGACATGACTCGTTCATTCCATACATGGAACATGTAAATGAGGGAGTTAATGAAATTATATATGATATTATAATGGAATTATAATATACCTATGTATCAGTATGTTTTTATTCCATTAAATACAAAATATAAAGGAATTTAGCGTTCATGCGTACGTACGATTTACTATCTACGTGAATGGTGTATTACATTTCTTATCTCTAAAGGTTATGTACTATTATAAATACATATATACACTGAATATATATATGATATATATGATGTCTAAATAGTGATTATAATTATAGAGATAAAATAATTTCGACCATGTGGACAATTTATAATTATAACAAATTCATTTTTAACTCAAGTTCCGAACATCGAAATAATGTCTGATAAGAAATCAAATGATAAACAAATTGTTTTATCAAGGTAATAATTGATATAAAAGGAATAAAAAACATGAAAAAGGTTCTTGAGAATGTATAAATTTAAATTTTTTTATTATTTAGGAAATTAATGAATGACCGAGTCAAGTCAGACACGAGGTAAGGGACTTCATCTCAATCTTTTTTAATTGAGGAATATTTTGTTTTATATATGAATTTGTTTTATACAGTGTATAAGAACCTTTTACTATTAATTTTAATTCAAATGGAATCTTTTTTTAAAGAGTTTTACAAAAATACAAAAAAAATTACGTAAACGGTGAAAATGACCATTCTGACGCCACAAGTACTATTTGATCTATGGATTCCTTAACAAGCCATAATGTTTTTAAAAGGAATATAAATACCATATACTATTTTATGTATTTTGGTGTTTAAAATGGTTTTGATAATGGATTTGTTCTGTCAATATATTTAAATGATATATTTTGATTGAAATGAGGAAATGTTATCATTCCTTTATGTTTGTTTTATGTGTTATGAATATGTTTTGGTTGTTGGGAATTGTTTATATATATGGGTTGTTCGATGATAAACCTAGGGTGGGTAATCCCTAGATAGGTCTCCAATGCATTGGTTAATGTGACAGAGGTAAACGTGAATGTTTCTATTAATAGATTTAGGGAATATAATGTTATGGGTATTCCAAATGAAACTCCCTACATAGCTATGAAATCTACAATGTAAGTATGTTATATATGCCACAAGTTACCTTTATGATTTATGATTTATATGTATATTTCATAAATCTTATAATTTCATGAGGTATGATAAAGATATTATGTTATGTTTTTATTGATGATCTAATGTTTTCTTTCTTTGTTTTATAACCCTTACTGAGCTTTTTATGCTCATCCCATGTTTTTGAAATGTTTTTCACAGGACATAAAGATGAAAATAGTCAAGGATGGGATAAAGGGAAAGTCATTCTATCTAAAACATGGAACTAGACATGACTCTTTTTTTCAAGAGATTTTATTTTACAAAAAAATGGAAACTGGATAGAATTGTCTACTTTGTAATTTTTGAGATGTAATGTAACAGTAATGGACTAATTCCCTAAAACTCTAAACCTAGAAAGATCCTCAATGTGAATTATTCATTTAATTCAAGATTATGTAATCACTACTGGAAATACAGGATTTCCCAATGGTTTAGAACTGTTGGGAAAGGCTGCAGAACCTTTGGTATATGTTATACCAACAGTTCTGCAAACCGTAGGGAAGTAAGCCGTTATGAAAGATTTTCCCAACAGTTTATAGTGAACCGTTGGGATTGGGTGGAGAAAAATTACCCTACCCAACCGTTGGGATAGAGTGAGAAAACTACCAATTTTTTTCCAACGGTTTGGCCAAACCATTGGGAAAACTCAAGTTCTCCTCTTTCCCAACGGTTTCTAAAAAGTTGGGAAAAGTGTTTTACCAACGGTTCTCTGAACCGTTGGTAAAACAAAAGCCATAAATGTTATGCCAATGATTTCAAACCGTTGGCATAGCCTATGCTGGGCAAATTGCACAGCAGCTCTGCAATTTTCCCAGCAGTTGTGCAATTTTCCCACCCGGTCTCATTTTGTGGGTTCCTCTCATTTTCAATCCAATTATTGTACCTACAATAAAATAACACATACATATACAATTATTCTACCTGCAATAACAAACTAACACTTACATATAGAGAATAAATTCATACACATTTAATATATAATGTTGTAACTATACACATCCATAATTAAATTAGAATTCATAACGTAATTATAAACATACATAATTCATTTGGAATTCAATTTAAAATTTAGATGAAAATTATATGTGAAATCCGGAAGTCAATTCATAATTTGATTGGTTTTTTATATACCATATATTTTTACCTGAAATGATGTCCATTTTAAACAAAATACATACACCTAGAGTGATACCTTCCACACCGCGCCCCGGATTGAGGCAGGGTTGACTCATACATGTCACATATGACCCATGGATCATTGTGCTAAATTATCGACACAATACGAATGCGTTTGGTCGGTTTTCCGTATGCTAGTTGATGTTTTCAATTAAAATGATGTTTTTTGAAACAAAAGGCAGACACTTTAAGTGGTGCCGGCCACACCACATCTCATATTGAGGCGGGGTTGATTCGTACACGTCACATATGACACATGGATCGTTCTCCTAAAGTTTCAACGGAAACTGAATGCGTTTGGTCAGTTTTCCATATGTACTTAAAATGTTGTCCATTTTAAACAAAAGAGAGCCACTTAGAGTGATTTCGGTCACATAGTGCCTTCGATTAAGGTGGGTTTGACCCATACACGTCACATATGACTCATGGATCGTTGTTCTAAAGTATCAACACAATCTGAATGTGTTTGGTCAGTTTTCTGTATGTCAGTTGATGTTTTTCACTTAAAATGACATCCTTTTGAAACATAAGACAGACACTTTGAGTGGTGGATGCCACACCATGCCTCATATTGAGGCGGGGTTGACTCATACACGTCACATAAGACCCATGAATCGTATTGCTAAAGTATCGACACAATCCGAATGCATTTGGTCGGTTTTCCATATGCCAATTGATGTTTTTCAATTAAAATGACGTCCTTTTGAAACAAAAGGTAGACACTTTGAGTGGTGCTGGCCACACCGCATCTCATATTGAGGCAGGGTTGATTTTTAAACATCACATATGACCCATGAATCATTCTCCTAAAGTTTCAACAGAAACTGAATGCGTTTGGTCGGTTTTTCGTATGTACTTAAAATGTTGTCCATTTTAAACAAAAGAGATCCACTTAGAGTGATTCCGGCCACACCATGCCTCCTAATAAAGCAGGGTTGACTCTTAAACATCACATATGACCCATGGATCGTTTTGCTAAAGTATCAACACAATCCGAATGCGTTTGGTCGGTTTTCCGTATGTCAGTTGATGTTTTTCACCTAAAATGACATCCTTTTGAAACAAAATACAGACACTTTGAGTGGTGGCAGCCACACCGCGTCTCAGAATGAGTCGGGGTTGACTCATACACGTCACATATGACCTATGAATCGTTTTGCTAAGGTATCGACACAATCCGAATGTGTTTGGTCGGTTTTCCGTATGCCAGTTGATGTTTTTCAATTAAAATGACGTCCTTTTGAAACAAAAGGCATACACTTTGACTGGTGTCGGCCACACCGCTTCTCAGATTGAGGAATGATTGATTATTACACGTCACATATGACCCATGAATCGTTCTCCTAATGTTTAAACGGAAACCGAATGCGTTTGGTTGGTTTTCCGTATTTACATAAAATGTTGTCCATTTTAAAGAAAAGAGAGCCACTTAGAGTGATTCCATCCACACCGTGCCTCAGATTAAGGCAGGGTTGACTCGTACGCGTCACATATGACCCATGGATTGTTGTGCTAAAGTATCTACACAATCTGAATGCATGTGGTCACTTTTCTGTTTGCCAGTTGATATTTTTCACTTAAAATGACGTCCTTTTGAAACAAAAGACAGAAACTTTGAGTGGTGGCGGCTACACCGTGCCACGGATTGAGGCAGGGTTGACTTTTACATGTCACATATGACACATGGATTGTTTTTCTAAATTATCGACATAATCCGAATTCATTTGGTCGGTTTTCCGTATGCCAGTTGATGTTTTTCACTTCAAATGACGCCCTTTTGAAACAAAAGACAGACACTTTGAGTGGTGGCGGCCACACCGCGCCTCGAATTGAGGCGGGATTGACTCGTACACATCACATATGACCCATGGATCGTTGTGATAAAGTATCAACACAATCAGAATGCGTTCGGGCGGTTTTCCGTATGTCAGTTGATGTTTTTCAATTAAAATGACGTCCTTTTGAAACAAAAGGCAGACACTCTGAGTGGTAGCGGCCACACTGCACCTTGGATTGAGGCGGGGTTGACTCGTACACATCACATATGACCCATGGATTGTTTTTCTAAAGTATCGACACAATCCGAATGCGTTTGGTCAGTTTTCCGTATGCCAGTTGATGTTTTTCAATTAAAACGACGTCCTTTTGAAATAGAAGGCAGACACTTTGAGTGGTTTCAGCCACACTGCACCTCAGATTGAGGCGGTTTTGACTTTTACACATCACATATGACCCATGGATCGTTCTCCTAAAGTTTCAATGGAAACCGAATGCGTTTGGTTTGTTTTCTGTATGTACTTAAAATGGTGTCCATTTTAATCAAAAGAGAGTCACTTAGAGTGATTCCAGCCACACCATGACTCATATTCAGGAAAGGTTGACTCTTATATGTCACATATGACCCATGGATCGTTTTTATAAAGTATCGACACAATCCGAATGCGTTTGGTTGCTTTTCCGTATGCCAGTTGATATTTTTCACTTAAAATGACGTCCTTTTGAAAAAAAGACAGACACTTTGAGTGGTGGCAGCCACACCGCGCCTCAGATTGAGGCGGGGTTGACTTTTACACATCACATATGACCCATGGATCATTTTTTCTAAAGTATCGACACAAACCGAATGCATTTGGTCAGTTTTCCGTATTCCAGTTGATGTTTTTCAATTAAAATGACGTCCTTTTGAAACAAAAGGTAAACACTTTGAGTGGTGTCTGCCACACCGCACCTCAGATTGAGGAGATCTTGACTCGTACACATCACATATGACCCATGGATTGTTGTTCTAAATTATCGACACAATCCGAATGTGTTTTGTCAGTTTTCGTATGTCAGTTGATGTTTTTCAATTAAAATGATGTCCTTTTGAAACAAAAGACAGACACATTGAGTGGTGTCGGCCACACCGCACCTCGGATTGAGACGAGGTTGACTCGTACACGTCACATATTACCCATGGATCGTTGTTCTAAAGTATCGACACAATCCGAATGTGTTTGGTCAGTTTTTTGTATGCCAGTTGATGTTTTTCAATTAAAATGACGTACTTTTGAAACAAAAGGCAGACACTTTGAGTGGTGGCAGCCACACCGCACCTCTGATTGAGGCGGGTTTGACTCATACAAGTCACATAAGACCCATGGATCTTTCTTCTAAAGTTTCAACAGAAACCAAATGCGTTTGGTCAGTTTTCCGTATGTACTCAAAATGTTGTCCATTTTAAACAAAAGAGAGCCACTTAGAGTGATTCCGGCCACACCGTGTCTCAGATTAAGATGGGGTTGACTCTTACATGTCACATATGACCCATGGATCATTGTGCTAAAGTATTGACACAATCCGAATGCGTTTGGTCTCTTTTCCATATGCCAGTTGATATTTTTCACTTAAAATGACGTCCTTTTGAAACAAAAGACAGACACTTTGAGTGGTGGCGGCCACACCGCGCCTCATATTGAGGCGGGGTTGACTTTTACATGTCACATATGACCCATGGATCATTTTTCTAAAGTATTGACACAATCCGAATGCGTTTGGTCAGTTTTCTGTATGCCAGTTGATGTTTTTCAATTAAAATGACGTCCTTTTGAAACAAAAGGCAGACAATTTGAGTGGTGTTGGACACACCGCACCTCGGATTGAGGCTATCTTGACTCATACATGTCACATATGACCCATGGATTGTTGTGCTAAAGTATCGACAGAATCCGAATGCGTTTGGTCGGTTTTCGTATGCCAGTTGATGTTTTTCAATTAAAATGACGTCCTTTTGAAACAAAAGACAGACACATTGAGTGGTGCCGGCGACACCGTGCCTCAGATTGAGGTGGGGTTGACTCGTACATGTCACAAATGATCCATGGATCGTTCTCCTAAAGTTTCAACGGAAACCGAATGCGTTTGGTTCATTTTCCGTATATACTTACAATGCTGTCCATTTTAAACAAAAGAGAGCCACTTAGAGTGATTTCAACCACACCGTGCCTCAGATTAAGGCTTGGTTGTCCCATACACATCACATATGACCCATGGATCGTTGTGCTAAAGTATCAACACAATCCAAATGCGTTTGGTCACTTTTCTGTATGCCAGTTGATGTTTTTCAATTAAAATGACGTCCTTTTGAAACAAAAGGCAGACACTTTGAGTGGTGTCGGCCACACCGCATCTCAGATTGAGGCGGGGTTGATTCATACACGTCACATATGACCAATGAATTGTTCTCATAAAGTTTCAATGAAACCAAATGCATTTGGTCAGTTTTCCGTATGTACTTAAAATGTTGTCCATTTTAAGCAAAAGAGAGCCACTTAGAGTGATTTCGGCCACACCATGCCTCAGATTAAGGTGGGGTTGACTCGCACACGTCACATATGACCCAAGGATTGTGCTAAAGTATCAACACAATCCGAATCCATTTGGTCGGTTTTCCATATGCCAGTTGATGTTTTTCAATTAAAATGACGTCCTTTTGAAACAAAAGGCAGACACTTTGAGTGGTGTCGGCCACACCGCGTCTCAGATTGAGGTGGGGTTGATTCGTACATGTCACATATGACCCATGAATCGTTCTCCTAAAGTTTCAATGGAAACCGAATGCTTTTGGTCGGCTTTCCGTATGTACTTAAAATTTTGTCCATTTTAAACAAAAGGGAGCCACTTAGAGTGATTCCGGCCACACTGTTCCTCAGATTAAGGCAGGGTTGACTCATACACATCACATATGACCCATGGATCATTGTGCTAAAGTATCAACACAATCTGAATGCGTCTGGTCGGTTTTCCATATGTCAGTTGATGTTTTTCACTTAAAATGACGTCCTTTTGAAACAAAAGACAGACACATTGAGTGGTGGCGGCCACACCGTGCCTCCGATTGAGGCGGGGTTGACTCGTACATGTCACATATGGCCCATGGATCGTTGTGCTAATGTATTGACATAATCCGAATGTGTTAGGTCGGTTTTTCGTATTCCAGTTGATGTTTTTCAATTAAAATGACGTTCTTTTGAAACAAAAGGGAGACACTTTGAGTGGTGGTGGCCACACTGCACCTTGGATTGAGGCGGGGTTGATTCGTACATGTCACATATGACCAATGGATCGTTCTCCTAAATTTTCAACAGAAACCAAACGTGTTTGGTCGGTTTTCTGTATGTACTTAAAATGTTGTACATTTTATGAGAATCCTCATGTGTCTATTAGTGGAATGATATTTACTTAAAGTCTTGTGGATATTTATATAAAATATTTTTATATCATTCTTATTATGAATTAGATTTTAGTTTATAATGCTATGAAACATTTTGGAGCTAACAATGTCTTGTATAATGAATACATCTCTTTTATAACATACCAAGAATCTATGATATTGATTAGATGTGTAAATGTGATTTACATTGATTATCATGATAAAAATAAATAAAATATATATTATAGATTTTCTAGTATTAAATGAAATCAAGGAGGGTGGGGGGCTATCTGGGGGGCTGTCCGGTGGGTGTTCGGGGGCCTGTCCGGGGACCAAGGAGGAGGGTGGGAGGCTGTGCGGGGGGTTGTCTGGGGTCCAAGGAAGAGGGTGGGGGGCTGTCTGGGGGGCTGTCCAGGGTCCAGAGAGGAGGGTGGGGGCTGTGCGGGGGGCTATCTGGGGGGTGTTTGGGGGGTTGTTCGGGGTCCAAGGAGGAGGGTGGGGGGCTGTATGGGGTGCTGTCTGGGGGGCTGTCCGGGGGGCTGTTTGGGGTCCAGGGAGGAGGGTGGGGGGCTGTCTGGGGGGCTGTCTGGGGGGTTATCCGGGGGCTGTTCGGGGGTGTTCAGGGGGTTTTCTGGGGTCCAAGGAAAAGGGTGGGGGATGTATGGGGGGGCTGTTTGGGGGGCTTTCTGGGGGGTTGTCTGGGGTCTAGGGAGGAGGGTGGGGGGGGCTGTCCGGGGGCTGTTCGGGGGGCTGTCCGGGGGCTGTCCGGGGGTGTTCGGAGGGTTGTCCGGGGTCCAAGGAAGAGGGTGGGGCGCTGTCTGGGGGCTGTTCAGGGGGCTGTATGGGAGCTGTTCGGGGGGTGTTCGGGGGGTTGTCCGGGGTCCAACGAAGAGGGTGGGGGAATGTCCGGGGGGCTGTCTGGGGGGCTGTTCGGGGTCTAGGGAGGACGGTGGGGGGTTGTCCAGGATCCAGGAAGGAGGGAGGTTCCCAAACACACAACCACTAAAAGACAACAACATCCATAAAAACAGATAATATATAAAAATAACTCAACTCCAATACTATACTACGGGTCTAGATAAAACCAGCAACTAGAATAGATTAAATATCAAATCTCAGTAATATCAGTAAAAAATGAAATGGATCAACTTGTCCCACATCACCATCACCATCATCACCATCATCATCACCCTCATCCTCGTCCCCATCATCGTCCTCTCCCTCCTCGCCCTCACCCTCCTCCTCGTCCTCACCCTCATCCTCGCCCTCGCCACCCGCCTCTCCCTCCTCCTCCCCCTCATCTTCCGCATCAGACTCCTCGCCATCATCATCATTAAGCTGGACATCGTCCTGACCACCACTAGAACTGTCACCTGGTGCACCGTATATAGAACGTATCGATGACATATACTCATCAAAAGCTAGGCTGGCCTCTGCTGGAAGTGTAGGACATAGAACTTTAATAAATTTCATAAACACATCGTTTCCCCTAGCAGACTGTTCTTCCGTCTCTGTGGCCCTTTTCTCATCCTATTCTACCTATGCCCTAACTTTCTGCATCTTGTTGGCACTACAGCTCGTACCTGAGGATGTCCAATACCTCGTCGGGGCTATCCTAGGTCGGCAGCATACTCTGCCAGAATGCTCCTCTCCCAACACCTGATGTAGGTGATCTGTTGGCCCAAAATTGTTTGGTTCTTGGGCATCGAGGGCCTCTAAAGTATCCTATTACAAATATAAATATATCATTAAGTTACAAAATAGATATTAAAATATAAATCCATCAGATTAAAACTTACAATCTGCTACTGAGTCGCTTCGTTGACGGAACTTCCATCCTTTTTCCGTCTACTAGAGCAAAACAGTTTTGCTCGAGGCACATATCCTTCAATATTTTGTATTTTCCTCTACAATTACATTGAAAAATAAAGTTATATGAAAACTTTAGAAAACTATTAAATAATTTAGGAAACAAAATAAAGTGTAAGTCGTAAAGAAAACTTATAAACAATTGTCATACCTGTTTCCTCTCATGATCAGGCATCGTAGTGCATCCCAGTGTGTGGAGGTATTTTTTTTCATCAATGTTATTTTTATTTTTTCCAGATGATTCCTAAATAAAATTCGAAAATTCAACAGATATTATTAATGCAAAACATGAAATTTATTATTTAAATACCTTAAATGTTATTAATACCTTAAACTGGGTACTCATCCAATGAGTAATCATCTGACGATACTGCTCTATAAGAAAATCATCCACCACTGGTACCACCTCTAACTCAGTTCAAACTCTAGAAACCCATCCAATATACAACTCATTCTTGTAGGCTCTCCAAAGCTCACCTAAATCCTTTAGACGTTCTGGTCGTGCACCCTCACCATCGGGAAAATTAAATCGAAGCTGAAATCAAAATATTAATTCATATAAATAAAAAATTAATTCATGGAATTAAATAGAACATATTTTTTTACCCATATCTCTGCCCAAGCTCTATCCTTGACCTCATGTGGCAAATGTCTCCACGATAGCAGGCTGACGGGAATGATGTCGGAGTATTTGGCAAGCATCACCAAAAAACTCTGACATTGCTGCCCTGTTTTCTCAACGATGTGGTTGTCTTCATTATAATCCACCATAACCTGTGTGTGGCGGTTCCACACCGAACGCATGCGTGTACGCCCCCGCCCACGCCTCATGTCAGTAGATGTATCTGTCATGAAATAAAAACAAATATTTTATCAAAACATGTTATAATGAAAATAAATATTGCTATAAAAATTTGTTAGGGTTCTATAAATATACTAGTGCTGGTCTGATCGCTGAGCGTTGTTGGATCCACAGAAACTAATGGAACACCCTGTGGTGGAACAGGAATCGAAGACGATGGAATATAGAAGCTCGGAGAGACAGAAGTAGAAGGAAAAGAAGATGGGACAACTGTCTAATCGGATGCTGACTGGGGAGTGGGAATCATCATGGGATGTGAAAATGATGGGCCAGAAGATGCAGAAGGTAGCGAAAACATGGGAGGAATAAATATCCCGTGTGTCTCTAACGACACATTGGGATCATAATGTGGGAATGATGACATGTCAGTGGGAGGGGTAGGGTCTAATCGGGTACGTGCAGCTGCTCGTCCACCTCTGGTACGAACTCTCCTCGTACCACCGGCCTGAGTACTAGGACCAGTACTAGGCTCCTCGTCGAATAACTGTCAACGTATAGGTGGATCCTACAAAAATGTTTACAAAAAAATTAATCACATGACATTATATATTCTTTAAATATATCAATTTGAAATAAAGTACTCACTACAGGCACTAATGATGGAATTTCCAACTCCGTCATTCGACGATTGTTCTCCATCATTTTTTTCCTTTGTCTCTCTTCAATTGGCTTCATCTCCTGCTTTTGAAAACAAATATGTAATTAATTAGAAAAATAAAACTAATGTATAACCCAAAAAACTAAATATATGAGGGAATAGGGGGATTCATTGGTAATTTAGCTATCAATTGTTTTAGAAGAGCTTGAATGGATTTAATAAATCATACAAGTTGTAATGTTCACCAAGTTAGAAATATTGTTTGACTATGTTTGAATATAGTTCAATTCCAAATTAGAAAATGAAATTCAAATAAAACTACAACCAATAAACATTGAAAATTAAAATAATGGTCAATTCATCTATAAATTGTTTTAGAAGAGATTGAATGTATTTAATAAATCATACAAGTGGTAATGTTTACCAAGTTAGAAATATTTTTTGACTATGTTTGAATATAGTTCAATTCCAAATTAGAAACTGCAATTCAAATAAAACTGCAACCAAAGATCTCTAAATAAATGGCACAACCGAATAACAGCCACCCTTACATTATTGGAAAAAAGATGATGGATTGCTATTGGAAGCAACTCATGCAGTAGAACGTGATAATCATGATTCTTCAAAGATTTTAGCTTCAACTCTCTTCTGTTGACCCGTTTAGATATGTTGCTTGAATAGCCATCAGGAACTCTAATAGTCTCTAATACTTCCAGAAATTGTTTTTTTTCGTAGGTTTCATCACATAAGAAGTACATGGAATTTTCCATTTATTTTCACTAATATGCACAGGATGTAATTCTGGTCTGATGCCCCAATCCACCAAGTCACGCCGAGACCGTAAATCATCTTTTGTCTTCCCCTTGACATTTAGAAGAACCGAAAGTAACATTTCGCATATATTCTTTTCAATATGCATTACATCTAAGCAATGATGTAACAAATTGGTTGACCAATAAAGCAAATCAAAAAAGATACTCTTCTTCCTCCAATTGTAAAAGGTTTCAGTGAAAACATTCTTTCTCTTTCCATATTTCATTTGACCCTTCCCGAATGAAAAACTGAAATCTTTCAATTCATTAAGCACGTCAGTTCCAGACATACACTGAGGTGGATCATCGGTCTCTATAGTATTATCAAATCTTTAACGGTTCATTCTATATGGATGAATATTTGGCAAGAATCGTCGATGTCCAATAAAACAGAAACTACAGTGATGTTTCAGTCTTCTGGATCATGTATTCTTTATACAAACTGTACCAGACAATTTTCCCTTGGCGCTCCATCCAGACATCATTGCATAAGCTGGAAAATCATTGATCGTCCACATAAGCGCAACATGCATCTTAAATATGTATTTCAAACATGCATCTTATGTGCGCACACCCACATCCCAAAGAAGTTTCAACTCTTTTATTAAAGGTTGCATGTAGACATCAATATCAATGTTGGGATCAGAAGGACCAGATATGAGTATACTCATGAAAGTGAAAGGTTTTTTCATACACAACCATGGGGGGAGATTATAAATGTGTATAAAAACTGGCCATGTGCTGTGCGAAGTAAGCATATGCCTAAATGGATTAAAACCATCGCATGAAAGACCCAGCCTCACATTACACATGTCAGCTGCAAAATCAGGATGTCAATCATCAAATCGCTGCCATGAAAATCCATCTGTAGGATGAACCAACTCATCATTAGTCTTCTTTCTCTCTGTATAATGCCATCTCATTTTTATTGAGATGTCATCAGACATAAAAATATTCTGGAGTCTAGGGATCAATATAAAGTGCCACATTACTTTTTGTGGAATGCGGGATGGTGTTCCATCATATTTTGACTTCCAGTGGGATGTTCCACATTTTATACAAACATTTCGTTTAGCGGTTTCCTCCCAGAATAAACTGCAATCTTTCGGGCAAGCATGAATTTTGTTTCTTGAAAATCCAAGTTCCTCAACTAACTTCCATGCCATATAGTGGTTTGAGGGAATATCTGCATCATCTAGAAGTAAATCCTTCAAGAGGGTAATAATTTAATCGATTTCTGTATTATAAATCTCATACATAGTTTTCCCATGAAACAATCGGATTAAAAATTCCATCTTTTTCATTTTATCGCATTGTCGATATACTGGAGTTGTGGCAGCATCATTCGATTTTTTCACCCTATCAATATCATCATTTTCACTAGATGCATCAGCTGTCCTCACATCAAAGTCTTCTTGAGTCGAAATCCTTTCTTTTTCATGATGACGAATAAACGGAAACCGGTTATCTAAAAAATTCTCCATTCCAGTCCTTTTATTTCGATCATCACCAATTTGAGATTTCATTTTCTCCCCATTGTGATACCACACAAAGTAGTTTGCTTGAAAACCATTTTTGGTTATGTGGTAGATGACTTCTTCATGGCTCAACCAAGGTCTACCAACACAATTGGAACATGGGCAGTGTATGCGACCACTATCTGAAGCATTGTGAAATGAAAAATCTATAAAGCTCTCCAAATTGTTTTGAAAATCGCTTGAGATCCCGATTGGCTTCTGTCCATTCTGTTAAAAGAATTTATATAATTCATTTTGTCATAAACAATTAAATAGGATTGAACTTTAATAGAAAATACATTTAAGTAAACGATAAAGGAAGGATTTTCTAGTTGATGTAGTGAACTATTAAAACAATGTAAAGATATACTAATTAATTCAGTTATGTGTGCCTAGATTTGAGGTGAGATGTGTTTGGTAATTTTTTCATTTATCACATACCAAGAAGACACCATAGACCTGATAAAACATTGTTCAAGATATTACAAAGTGAAAGCTTTTCATGAAAGATGCAGAATGTGTAAAGAGAGTGTTTTTAAATAAGTTATTGATTCTAAAAAATGGAAATATTTTGAAAATTTAGTACATTTCATAACACCACAAACTAAATTCCATAGAAAGTACCATATCACCCCACTAAAAAAAGGAAAACCACCTACCCCACTACCCCAACCATGTTAATTACCTCAATGGGGGATTCTATGTCTGTATTTGGGAAGAGGTTGAAGGAGTCTAACCGGAATGGGGGAGTTGCAGCCGATAATATGGAAGACCTCAGGTTAGGGTTCACCTGCATGGGGGCTTCTGGAAATTGGGAGAAATGCAGAGTTATTTGCTTCTGTGTAATCGGGGGTGGTGGGGTTGTCCAGGGGGTACGGGGTGTCCAGGGGGGGTGGGCGGGCTGTCCACGAGGGTGGAGGGGCTGTCTAGGGGGAGGGGGTGTCCAGGGGGTGGGTGGTCTATCCACCGGGGTGGGGGGGATTTCCAGGGGTACAAGGTGTCCAGGGGGTGGGGTGTCCAGGGGGGTGGGGGGGGAGTGTCCAGGGGGTGGGCGGGCTGTCCATGGGGTTGGGGGCTGTCCAGGGAATAGGGGTGTCTAGGGGTGGGCAGGCTTTCCACGGGGGTGGAGGGGTTGTCCAGGGGGTACAAGTTGTCCAGGGGGGTGGGCGGACTATCCACGAGGGTGGCAGGTTTGTCCAGGGGGTAGGGGGTGTCCAGGGGGTGGGTGAGCTATCCATAGGGGTGTGACTGAGAGATATGATATTTAATTGGGTTTCCATTCATGTTATGAAAAACAAAATATGGGTGTTAAGGATTATAATAGTATTTTTTAGTGAAAATCCAATTTGGTAGGATTAGTGACATGATAACATGATGGTATCAAGTTTGCAATTGGGAAAATGTTGGGGCATTGGATTCTAAAAGGCTCCCACAACCTTCCAAGGATATATTATTTCTAGAAAAATGTGTTGTGGGAGAAGGAATTCATCTTATATAGTTGATGTCACTTTTAGATCATGTGATGCCTTACTCATCAAGATGACTAGACAAGAACCAAAACCAAATAGGCCTCAAAACTATCCAAATCTCTAGAAGTGGTGAATTCCCCGTGCTTATTGGTGAACTATGGAGGTGATGACTTCCCACCTGCACAAACCCCCTCCCCACCTCACCCCCAATAGACTCCCCCCTGTACAACCCCCCTCCCATCCACCGACTGCACAACCCCCCCCCCCCCCCCACATGCACCCCCACTTGCACAATCCCCCCTCCCCCACCCCCACCTGCACAGCCCCCTCCCATCCACCCCACTGCACCCCCCCCCCCCACCTGCACCCCCCACCTGCATAACCCCCCTCCCCCATCCCACCCCCACCCCCACCTGTACACCCCCCTCCCCCCACCCCCACCTGCATAGCCCCCCTCCCCCCACCACCACCTGTACACCCCACCCCCACCTCACCCCCAATAGACTCCCACCTTCCCAGCCCACCCCCCCCCCCAACCTGCACACTCCCCTCCCCCCACCTACTTGCACAACACCCCCCTCCACTTTCACCCCCCACTTGAACAGCCCCCCCTCCCCCACCCCCACCCCCCACCTGTACAACCCCCACCTCACCCCCCCAACAGACTCTGACTTTCCCAGCCCACCCCTCCCCCCCCAACCTGCACACTCCCCTCCCCCCCACCCACTTGCACAACAACCCCCCTCCACTTGCACCCCCACCTTCACAACCCACTCCTCCCCCCACCCCCACCTCCACAACCCACCCCCACCCCCACCTGTACAACCCCCCACCTCAACACCCCACCATCACACCCCCTCTCCCCACCTAAACACCCCACCGGCACACCCCCCCCCCCACCTCATGCACCCCCAACACCTCCCACCAGAACAAAAACATAAAACAAAAACATAACAAAAAATTGATTCACACATGACACTAGAACAAAAACAGAAAACAAATAACAAATCGAATTGAAATTGTTGGGTATACCATACTGTAGGAACCTTAGGTTTAAGCAAAAACAAAACAGAAAAGAAAAAAATTAGATGAAAAACATTAAACATAACGTACTACTTACAGATTTGAAGTGTAGAACAAAACAACTTTGTGATTGAATATGGATCTGGTGGAATGATTTTTCAAGCGAGAGAGATCTTAGGTCTCAACTTTAGCAGTTCAATCACGTGGATTGGGATAATTGGGTTGTCTGGGATTTTAGGGGAAAAAATTTCCCAATGGTTTTATAAAACTGTTAGGAAAGGTGAGCTTTACCAATGGTTTACACTAACCGTTGGAAAAGCCTTCCTAAGTCTTGTCCTTTACCAACGGTTTGTAAAAACTGTTGGGAAATGGAGAAAAAAATTTAGATTTCCCAATGGTTTCTTCAAACCGTTGGGAAATACTTGTTTATACCCCTATACCAACAGTTCTGTTGAACTGTTGGCATACAAGCATTGGGAAAACCCAGCTTCCTAGTAGTGAATGTTTTAAGACAGAGTACTTATAAAAACAAATAAACAAACATGAAAAATATTAATCCAAACCTATAAAACCAATGGATTCCGCCATAATTTAGGAATCGATGAAAAAACAACAAACCCTCAAACAAGGCACAAAAAATCACACTAAAAGAACATTTCTTTTGAAAAAACTAATTTCAAAAATTAATTTTGAAATATTATTATACCTATGAATTAATAAAATACCAATCCAAACAAAAATTAAAAATGAAACCACCTCATTAGAATAAAAAAAATATTCTCTTACAGAGTAATTTATAAAAAATGTCATTCAAAATCAAACATCATTCAAAAAAATCATTAAAAAGTAAAATAAAAAAACAATTTCTATTTTTCAAAACAATTTTCAAATTTCTTCCAAGAAAACACTTTTTGATCTCAAAATTATTTTAAAATATCCCATTTTAAAATCAATTACCTTTGGGAATACCCAAGGAAGAAAAATTGAAACATCCCATTT
The DNA here is from genome assembly GCA_963277665.1 of Viscum album. Taxonomy (NCBI): domain Eukaryota; kingdom Viridiplantae; phylum Streptophyta; class Magnoliopsida; order Santalales; family Viscaceae; genus Viscum; species Viscum album. Next base: position 407,152,099 of record OY728134.1, on the reverse strand, counting down.
TTGAAATTCTATTTAACTACCACTCCTTTATTA